>CM042480.1:46057790-47354040 GCA_023621385.1 Quercus gilva
AACCTTAAGGAAGTATAGCAGCCATCAATGCATAAGAAAAGAGGTTCACCTGTGAGTCCATCAACTTGAAGCAACTGCCACAACTAAAAGCTTCCCAGATGTGCCTAGTTTTCTTTGGATATGCCTAAAGTTATTTGGCAAAATCTTCCAATCATATGCATCACCAGATGGAATGTTAGATATGAAATGTATGGACAGCAAAAACTATACTGAGTCACTGTCCATTAAATCAGATTGACCATGGTACTAATATGCTTCTCAGTATAAGGCTTATTAGTCCAAAACACTGGACACTTACAACAAGGGGATTCACATAGCAATTTCTTAGACCTTGATCCAAATAGGATACCACTTATCCTAATAGGATAACACTTGAAAAACATATGCAAATCATCAATGTAACAGACGAGCTGACCAAATTTTTGATTTAAGCTTCCTTGCTTCACTTGTATACCCTGAATTACGAAGACCATCGAGGACAGCACGTTGGGTAGACTTGAGTATTTTCATGCCACTTTTTAAGCAAGAGAGTAAAAGCTTGGATGCAGAACGGAATCTCCGTGCCCTACAAAGGCTGTGCACCAAGGACGTGTAGGTAAAAGAATCCTTAATCTCCATAGATTCAAATAATTTCATTGCACAATCAATCTGACCAGCTTTACACAACCCATCAATCATGCAGTTGAGGGCAACCAAGTTTGAATCAAAGCCCATAGTATTCATGTAACTCAAATGTTGTTGAGCCCCTTCAATATTACCAGCCTTGCACAATCCATCAATAATAATTGTGTGAGTATACCTGTCACATTCCAAACCCCCTTTCTCTATCTCATCCAACAACTGAAAGGCAGCTTCCAACTTACCTTCTTTACAAAAAAGATTAATTAGGGTATTATAAGACACTAAATCGAGCACGATGCCATTCCCGATCATCTGCTCCATGCAATCATTTGCCTCTTTTATCTTACCCATCTTAACTAAAGCACTAATAGCAGTGCAGTACGCAAAGCCATCAAACATATGGCCTTCACTCTTCATCTCTGACAAGATCTCAAGCCCTAGTTCAAACTTCCTAGATCTAAAGCAGCGTTTCATAACTGTAGTATAAGTTATGGCATTTGGTTTAAGACCTGATTCCCCAAGTTCCTTGAGGACACTCCTTGCAGCCCCTAATCTGTCTGCCTTGCAAAGCCCGTTAATTAGAATATTATATGTCTCCAATTTGGGGACAAATCCATGACGTTGTAAATTTCTAAATAAACCAAGGGCATTATCCATGTATCCATTTCTACAAAGGCCATTGATCATGATGTTAAATGTAGTTGGACATGGAGAAAGATTGCTAAGTATGATATCCCGGAAAACCCTATAAGCTTCATCCGGTTTTCCTAATTTAAAGAAGCAATGCATCAAAGTGTTGTAACTCCATACATCAGGATGTATACCTGATTGAAGCATTTCTTCAAATATATCCAACGATTGTGATAATAAGCAATTCCTAGCGGCACCAGCTAACAAAGAATTGTATGTAATGACATCTGGACTTATACCAGCTTCTCTCATTCTAGGAAGAATAGTATAAGCTGTATCCATGCTGACAAAACGGCAATACGCATCAATCAGTGTATTGTAAGTTACCACATCTGGGAGAACCCCTAATCTTATACCATCAATTATAACCGCTTCAGCCTTTTCCAATTGCCTGGATTTACAAAATCCAGCTATACTAATATTCAACAACCTAGTTGACAATCTACAAACCATTATTTACATCACCCCAGGTAACTACCATTGAAACCTGCAAATCAGAAATAAGAAGATGTATAAGTGAAATTCCATTACATATTTGATTTTTAAGTTCATAATATATCAACCAAAGAATATAAAAAAAATCAGTCTCCAAATTCTTAAGCAAAATACTCCACTTCCCCATGACTTCATAAGATTTTATTGCATTAACAAGCAGTTGGCGCAAAACTGAAGAAGTGCAAATGGTACTGCCCTAACTATATTTATATTAGGACAAATATGCCAATTTGTGTTCTCTACAAATTGCCAATAACCTTTAGTTTTAGGTCAAATGCCACATCCTAGTGTTTCCAGAGGAGATATTGATGTAGGACAACCACACAATATTATGGGGAAAATTAAACAACAGAAAAACAAATGATAAACCCTAGGAGTCAGCACCAAGCAAAACTGGAGTCGGCACCAGCATAAAAGAAACACACATTTATTCTTATTCTTTTTTTTTTTTTTTTGATAGGTAAGAAAGTAACATTATTACTAGAATAGAAAAAAAGAAAAAAAGAGTTCACAATAGCGAACAAAAAACCACAATGACAAAAAGAAATAAAGGAATCAACATTCTATTCTAAGAGACAAAAGAAAATCAGTAATAGTAGAACAATCCGAAAAACCCCAACACCGAGACTAATCGAAGAGAGTCCGTTGGCACAAATCTAACAATTGAGCCATTGATTTCTCAAATGGCACAAATCTAAAGGACGCTAGTGCCACTAGGAAGAAAGAACTCAGATGGGACTATTGGGTTACCTCTAATATCGGGTTGATGGACTGGCTGTTTATTACAACAGTGGTGGTCTTGTGATGGCTGTGGGTGGCAGCTTTAGGACGAAAGGGTGAGATCGGCATTAATGAATTCTTGCAGAACTGATCTGGTGGAGTGGGTTGGCTATGCAGTACTCTGAGAAAGAGGAGGAATTCGAACTGGCTGGGCTTGAAGAGTTGGGTGCTTTGTTTCTATGGTGTTTTTTTTTGGTCTGGATTTTCTGTTTGGGTAGAAAATATGGATGTGGATGGATTTTGATTATGGTGATGTTGGTATTGCAGAATTCAGTGGTGGCTGGTCTTTCTGGCAGTGGAAAACACAATGGTCATTTTTATTTATTTATTCTCTCTTTCTTTCTTTCTTTTGGTGGCAGATGTGGTTGGGATGTTTTTGTCAATGGTGGCGAGATGGTGGTATTGGCAGGATTTTTGTGGGGCTTTCTAGTGGTGGTAAGAAGACAACAGTGATTGGAATTTCTAATGGGTTGGTTAACAGTGGCTTTGTGACGGTGGTTCAACAGATTTTTTATATTTTTTTCTTCTGGTTCTGGATTGACTGCAGTGGTGCTTCAAACAGATTGGTGTTTGCTGTGATACAAAAATGATGCAATAGGATTCAAAGGCTGGAAAATAAAGGGATACTAGTTGCTAACCTGTGCGATGCACGGGTTTATGAATTATCTCTACTTTTAAGTAGTTTTGCCATGAACATGTGAGTTCCAGTTTATAGAACGTTTTAGAGTCCTTTTTTTTTCTTGGTATAGTAGCATCCATAAAATTGCTAGTAAGAAACATTAAATAACTGAATCACTTGCACATGTAATATGGTTCAAACTAATACAAAGTTAGAACATCTGTCTTTGTAGTTTACTCTAATGAACAAATAATTATAAAGCTGATATTTCATTTTGAACATAAGTTGATAGTAAATTTTCACCTTATAAAAAAACACAAAACAAATAATTAGGAAAAAAAAAAAAAAAGATCTTCAAAAGAGAATCACATATTTGAATCTTTATCTAAGTAGATAACTTGAAATTTCTCTTTGGATTCTCCTCTTGGTTTTGGTGCTTCCATTTGAACCATTCACTTTCACCTTTGATTGAAGATGGAAATTCCTAAATACACTTTCTTTGGCTCTAGCTCTAAGTCTCGCTCTGAGCACGGAGACCGTATGAGGTGGAAGTTGTCAAAGAAGGGGAATTTTGACATTCGCTCTTTCTATAATAAGTTTCGTTGTCCCTCATCTATTATCTTTCCTTGAAAAGGTGTTTGGAAGGTTAAGGCTCCTCCGCGCGTCTCTTTCTTTGTTTGGAATGCAGCTTGGGAGAAGATTCTTACTGAGGATAATCTGCAGGGTAGAGGCTTTGATTTTGTTGATTGGTGCATTATGTGTCGTTGTAGTGGGGAGACGGTAAATCATTTACTACTCCATTGCGACAAAGCTTATCAGTTGTGGAGCTTGGTTTTCAGATCTTTTGGGATCAATTTGGGTATTGCCAAGTTCGGTTGCAGATACGCTTTTTAGTTGGTGGAATTGGCTGGGAAAGCACTCTTCTGGTATTTGGAATTTAGTTCCTCCGTGCCTAATGTGGTGTATTTGGAGGGAGCGAAACTGGCGTACTCTTGAGGAATTGGATAAATCCGATGACTAGCTGCTCGCTTTTTTTAGTGGCTCCCTTTTTTATTGGTCTAGGGCCTGGGGACTCACCTCTAGTGATTTTCTCCCTATGTTCCTTAATTCCCTTCTTTGTTCTTAGTTTTATGTTGTTTGTTTTGTTGTTTTTTCATGTTTGTTTCCTTCTCTGTAATCTTTGTTCTGCCTTATGTTGTTTGCATGAGGTAGCTTCTTGAATATACATCTCTCTTACTTATAAAAAAAAAATCTTAAGATAATAGGATCTAAGACATAAAAATCCATCTACAAAATATGCATGCAAATTTGTGTGTGTGTATACACACAAATTTTCTCACCCTAAACTCAAATGAAAATTTTTTTTTTTTTTTTTTTTTAATAAGTAACAAAAATTTTATTAAGCAAAGAGAAACAGCCAACCCGAGTACATTGGGAATGTACTAAGCACAAATCAAGGACCAAGGTTACAATGATCAAGCAAAACAGGAAGAGAAGAACAAGAAAAATGACAAAAGACCACACTCCAATCAAGGAGAGTGTGTAAAAAAAAAAAGACTTAATCTCTCAAGAGCGTTCACATCCCTCAAAGCCTCTAGCATTTCTTTCACGCCAAATACACCATAACAAGCAATGAGGCACAAGTCTTCACAAATCTATGTTACGATGCCATCCAAACATACCCTGCCAAGACTCAAACAACCCAATAAACTTGTGAGGCATAACCCATTGGATACCAAACAAACAAAGCACCAACGACCACAACTCGCAAGCTATGGGTGTATTCATGCTGTAAAACATTCTTTTCATTCCCATTTAGAACATGTACTCCACGTGTTTGACAAAAAGTATCACTCAAAATTGAAACTTACCACTTAAAATTGAAACTTACCAAATAACACCGTTTGAAATCCCAACCAAGGTAGTTGTAACTTGCACCCAAGTTGTTTCGAGGGCTATGGTTATATCATAGGAAAAGCAGTTAAATTAAGCACACTACAATTGAACATTGACAAAAAACTTCAAAACAATCCATAACGAAATTTAAGAAAAATTAGTTGAAGTTGAAAAAGCAATCCCTTGTACCTTTTCCCTGTATAGCAGCAACTTTAAAGAAATCAGGAAAGTAGACACATATTTTGTATTTGATTGTAACCCATGACTTAAATGAAAGAAATTTTATGTAACAATGATCATAGAATTAGATATGACTAAAGCTAAATTCTTTACAACTTCGATCTTCCCTAACAATTCACAACAGAGTATATCAATAGTTATAAAAGATGTTGTCTCTATAGAGAATCATCCAGAATGTCACTGTTATGCACACACAAACTGCTATTTAGCAATCCCTTTGCTAAATTTTAAAGGATCAAATCTAGGCAAAGTAGAAAGCAAACATTGAATCTTTTGCTGAAGAGAAAACAAAATGGAGAAGATTCTAGGAAGGATGGTAACTTGGTAAATTAGTGCCAATTACTGATGCTACAGTCAAAGAGTATAAAGATCACAACTCTTGTGACATCAAAAGACTTGTCTTTGTCTCTCTCTCTCACTCGCTGGTAGTTTTTTTTTGTTTTTTTTTTAACAAACAATAAGGATTTATTAACTGAGACCCAGCATCAAACACCCATCAGGCACTATAACTGAAATTATCTCAGCATCAAACACCTATCAGGCACTATAACTGAAATTTATAAAACCCTAACTTTAAATTAAACAGATTAAATTTGGAATGAAAAGAATTTGGAGAATTACCAGAAAATAATAAATGGGGACAAGCGTCAATGTAAGACTGCAAAGCACAATATAAAAGAATTCTGAAAGTTAGCTAGAGATTCAAATAACAATGAATGAATTAGAGAGAGAGAATGGGTACCCGCAACAATAGAAGGGGAGGCGTTTGAAGTGGGGGTGCGGACTCTTTGGATTAGGCGCCACCCCAATCATTTCCCTGCGTATTTGATCAGCTCTACCTCTAATCACTTACTTCTTTCTCATCTGAGTTTTGGACTTTGGGGAAAGGAGAGGGTTTTGATTTTTGGGTTCTTGAGAAGAGAGAGTTATGGGTTTTAGTTTTAGTTTTAGTTTTTAGAAGAGAATTGGGTTTTGTTTTGGGGTAGAAAGAGTTTTTTTTTTTTTTTAAATATATTTGCTGATGTGGAAAATGTGGGAGCTCCAAATCCTATGTGGCAAGCTCTAAATAAGTAAAAAAAAGTCAAATATTGGTCGTAGGCTTCAGTTTTATAGTATATATAGATATAGATGACCTAGGTGTCTGTACCTAGGCTTGGCTTGGAGTCGGCACCAAGTGGGAAAACTACTAGGAGTCAGCACCACCTAAGGCAAAACTAGAGTCAGCACCAAACCAAAGAGACTAAAATGCCATTAATTCATTCATCAAAATATCAACTATCTCACAAAAGGAGTATAATAGTTTGCTTATAAAGGATTGCTAAACCCTAGTTCTAATTGGCATAGGAAACCCTAATTGCCTGATTACAAAAATAATCTTGTTTCCAAATATTAAAAATACTTATAGCCTAGTAAATTACTAGGGCCTAAAACATAAAAAAACAATTGACTTGCAAACATAAATAATATTAAATGAAAATCTTCTTGCATCTCCCGCATTAGATATCCAGGGTTCAACTCCCCCATCCCTCCCGTAATCTATACAAATCAATACAAAGCCATTTATTCATCCACAAACATAACAGGATTTCTTACAAATCCAGCTAAAGTTTAGGGTTCTTTTTTGATAAGTCAGTTTTGGCCCCAAGGGGAGGCAGAAGGGAAAAGCTAAAGTTATGGTATTTGAGAGAAACCCATTGGGTTATAGTGCTAATCGACTGAAAATGCCACATTTTATTTTAAAAAGTAAAATAAAATAAAATCAAGAAATTATGAAAAATGTGATAGGACTGTGAGCAGTCAGAAAGACTAATTACTAATTTACTCAAAGGGAACTAAATGAATTAGATAAATATGATGGGATCATTAACAGTTGGATAAATCACTGAATCAATACTAACATTGTCCCCCCACTAATAACCAGGCCTTGTGAAAGCCCCCAAAATAAATTACTTTGTTTAGCAGCTAGGGAAGACTGTTAATCAACTCTAGAGTGACTACAAGGCCAAGTATGGCAACTAAGGGTTCCGGTTAAGTGCTTACTGAATTGAAATTAATAAATTAAAAAAAGTTGTATCCTCCACCATCATAAGGTAAATAATTGTACTCCAATGATTGCTTTAAATGGCTTTCCTGGAACGTTCACTTGAAGCCTACTAGATTGATCAACAATGACGCATTCCATATACAAATTTACAAGTACATATGCAAGTTAAGAATCTATATTTTAGGCTAATCTGTTAGCTCGCACTTGAATATGGCATTTCATAGGGTTCCCCTGTATAAAGTTGTAAAAATCTAGACTCGGATGGTGTACTTTGTGTGTAGTGTCATTTAGGATTCCACCACCAATCTTAGTTTCTTATTTTTTCCCCCCACAAGTCAGTAATAAAAAAACACATACATTCATTGGATTCTAACTTTTTCTTTAAAAAAATCATATATAACTGAATCAACCAAAGCACTTTCAAATGTTCCATTCTGCATGTTTCTTTGACTCAGAACTGCAAGCAAATCCTACCCATTTGAAAAGCAGGCCATTCATCATGATAGCTTAGGCGCACAAACACACCCAAAAAGAAGAAGAAGCTACTTTTATGCTCACTACGCTAATAATTCTAGGAGAACATGTGATGACAACAAGGGTTTGCTTCAAAAAAAAAAAAAAAAAGGTAATAATAATTAAAAATTTATAAAAAAATCTAAAATTAAAGAGCATCAATCATGGGAAAATTTTTAAAGCATTTCCAGAATCGAACCAAACGCAGCTCACATGAAAGCTGCATATTTTCTACCAAAAAAAAAGAAAAAAAGAAAGAAAAAGAAAGCTGCATATTCTAACACATAAATAATGCATGACCAATTCTTGAAAATATGAAGGCCAGACTTTGACATAGAAATCCTTCAGTGTGTACCCATAGATGAGTGTTCCATACAATTAGCAGGTAAACATCAAATTTAAAATTAAAAAAAAAAAAAAAAAAACTCATGCTGTTCACAAACATATAAACTCACAAGTAAAAGCTGTAAAAGTAAAACGGTTAGTAGCACTACCAACCTGCATATTCCCCTATCAGAAATGAAAACAGTACCAAGCCAGAAGTTGAAATGAAAACTGCAAAGCAGATTTCCAAGACATAGGTACTTGTTCAAAGATTTTGACCAACAGAAACTGCATAACAAAGAAGCAAAGTATAAATCATCAGACAATAATAATAATTTTAGAAGTGAACTGCAATGTGCTCTACAAACCACATCTTTTTTTTATTATTATTTAAAATACAAGTACTTTCTACAAAGCACAGGAAATAAAATTGAATTTGTACAGCATAATAAAAAGTAGTGAACGTTCAATCTTTAATGGGGGAGAATCTCACCCCCAAATCATTCAGATTCCACAACCTTAATTCGTATGCCTTCTCTTCTCCTACTAATAAATCAAGATCGAAGGAGAGACAGAGAGAGAGAGAGACAGAGAGTGAGAGAGGCACTGAACTGTACTCTTCTTGAGAGGGGGTTCATTGTGTTGTGTCTATGACTTTCTTGGACACAGGTGTGGGCTTTCTAGGAAAAAAAAAAGCCCATTTTCAGCCCAATTTGCGCACTTTTTTATTATTATTGCTGCTACTATTATTTTAGGTTCAGAAAATAAATGAAGATAAATTACCTAAGCTACCCTTAGGTTTTTAGTTAATTTCCAATTTATACATCCATTTAAACAAAACCCTGGAAGACCTCATCTTCTGTGTCTCGTCTTTCTCTTCTGTTCCATGCTTGCATAGCATTGCAACTATATTGCCCCCTCTTCTCCTCTAACCGCAAAAACGACGACGCATAAGCAAATAGGCGTGGTTTCAACGTCAGTTATTGCGGTTGGTTTGGTTGGTGGTGGTACCAAGCATGGGAGGCTCGAGGGTTCAGGTGAACAAGTCCCACAAGTCTCGCTTCTCTTCCAAATCTTCTCGTAACCTTCATAGAACCGACCTCAAAGGTATACTATTTCTCTCTTCTTTTATTTTATTTATTTCATTTTTCCACTTGTGTATTGTTGCTCTTTTAATTTTCTTTGGTTTTCATTGTGTATTATATTGTTGGTAGCACATGAGAAATTTTAGTTCTTGAAGTTTAAAATGTGATCTTTTTTATATGACTTGCTCAAACTAAAATATTGATATGTCATCATTTTATAAGGGGACTAAAGGGATCATTTTTAGTTTGTTAGGGACTTAAAATCACTCACTTTTAAGTGTTTAAGAGAATAAAAGTCACCGTTTTAAGTTTGTTAGTGACTAAAACCGATTGGTCATGAGAGAAAGAGAAATAATTGTTTTATTGTGTTATGAGAGAAAGAAAAATGGGAAAAGCCTTTATGTTATTGTGTGTACTTGCCAACTTGATTTCTTGGATTTTCTCGTGCTCGTTCGGCTCCAAGTTTATTTATTTGATATAAATTATTGGTGGTTTAGATAAGAGCAGGATTTCCAAATCCGGGGGCAATGTTGCCAAGGGTGCTAGGGCTGCTCGACTTCAGCATAACAGAATGGTAATTAATATTTAGTTTAATACTCTCGCTCTTTCTCATCACATTGTTTACCCAATTTCTTATTAATGTTACATTGTCTTGGTAGGTACGGGAACAGAAAAAGGCAGCCCTGTTGAAAGAGAAAAGGACTACTAGTGGATCAACAAGCCCTCCCCGTGTTATCGTGAGTATTAAGTGTTGTATGTATGATTAATAGTTTATACCATCATAAATATTTTTCCCTTTATGTGCATTGTTCTACATGTTTTTAGTATGTTCTTCCCTCTATTATTTATTTTGGAAAAAAAGAAATCAATTTATACTCTGTAGTCTGTAAGCTTGGTGAATTGTCACCCGTTAGGGTGCAGCCTAGTAGTTGGAGGCTTGGGATGAGCTGTAGCCTACATGATAAATGGTTCTGGCGGGTGGGTTCGTGTATCCATGGTTTACTCCCTAGGGGTGTGTCAGGGCCCTGCCTTGGTGGGGTTCCATGTCATGAAAAAAAAAAAAAAAAGTTTGGTGAATTGTCATTTTAGTCTAAACTTATAGGTTGTAACTGTATTTTTGCCCTTTTTTTCTTCTTTCTATTCTAACTTGTTTCAATTTCAGGTTCTTTTTGGGCTTTCTGCTGCTGTAAATGTAGATTCACTTGCTGCGGATCTTCTGTCCTTGTTATCTAAACAAGGAGCTGGGGCTGCTTTTTCAACAGTTGCTTCTTCTGAGTATAAGCTGAGAACTACGGTAAGTAATTTTTTCCAACAAAATGCAGGAGGAAGATTTGCTGTGTGAAGGGTGCTATGATGGAATTTTTTTTTTTTTTTGGTTTCATGTTAAACAGTTAATTACCAATCAAGTTGGCTAGAGCGTATATGCATGTTTGTATTTTTCATATATGTAAACTTCATTAGTATTTTCTTGTATATGATTCCGAATGAAGGGTTATTCTTCTGAAATTATGACTGCCATACCAGACTGAATTGTGAACTTGTAAATATCTAATGGAAGTTATATGCTCTAGATATTGAAAGCGCCTTATGGGGATTTGCTATCATGTATGGAAATGGTTAAGGTATGTCCAGGACCTGTGTACTTTTTCCTATTTTTCCAGTATTTAGGAGCTTCTACTATATTTATTTTTTAACACATGGGAATGGTTTGAATGGTAGGTAGCTGATCTGATTGCCTTTGTGGCCTCAGCGAGTTCTTCATGTGAAGAGAGCCCTTCTTGCTATATTGATTCATTTGGAAGTCAATGCCTTTCCGTGTTTAGGTCTATTGGTTTGCCAAGCACTTTTGTGCTGATTCGTGTATGTTCTTGTTGATGTTCATTGAATAGTTATGAAAATTTTGGGAATATAAATTAGTTTTTCCATTACTTGACATGAAATAAAAAAAGAAATGTTCTTTATTGCCTCTAGGACCTGCCTACTGAGCTGAAGAAAAGACAAGGCTCGAAGAACACGTGTATGTCTAGTCTTGCCTCAGAATTTCCTGAGGACTGTAAGTTTTATCCTGCAGATACAAAGGATGATTTGCACAAGGTGATTGTCTTGATTATTTATCTTGAGCTGCTTACCTGCACTAAGTCTTAATCATATAAAATTTTTTTTTTTTTTGGACAAATCTAATCATGCAAAATTAAATGGAACTAGTTCTTGATATGCAGTTTTTCTCACATATTGATGTTATTTTGCAGTTCATCTGGCATAGCAAGGAGCAGAGGCTCACTGTTCCTCACTGGAGAAATCAAAGGCCTTACATCATGGCTCAAACGGTGCTAGTTTCTTTCTATTATGTTTTCACTAACATTGACTTCACTTAGAGGTAGCACCAGTAGGGAACAAGATAGATTTTATTGTCTCAATCTCAAATAGTTGCTTTGTAGAGGAGTTACCTTACACTCATTGAAAAGGAAAGACAAAAATATAAGAAGAATGATTTAAGTGCTATACTTCATATGAAAATATATAGTTACTTTTATTGATTAATTATTCTGTTCATTGATGCATTTTAGGTTGATATGGTGGTTGATGATGGCAATTTAGAAAAATGTACCATGCTCCTCACTGGCTACTTGCGTGCTCATAGCCTCTCAGTGAATCAGCTGGTAACTAGAGCAGCCATTTACTTGCCCCTGGTGACTTTTCTACTTGGTTGTCTCATTTTCCTTCACTTCAGGTTCATGTTTCTGGTGTGGGTGATTACCAGTTGACAAAAATTGAAATTCTTAAGGATCCATTTCCTCTAAATCCAAGAAAAGAGCAGGACTTGATGGATGCAGATGAAGTGCATGATGTGGAGGTAAACATTTACTTTGGATATTAGTGGAACAGGTTAATATTGTGAAATTGACCAGGTCTTGTGTTCTCAATTACTGAAGGGGCTGTGCCATTAGTCATTACTTCTCTAATATAATGTGGCTTTCTAGAGGTTAAGAAGGGTATATGGGTGGAGCATATTAAATTTGATCATTTTCCCCCTCTCCTAGGAGGAGATGAAGAGAGGAATATGAGAGGGCTGAGAGAGAATAGAGGATCAAGAAATTTAAGCTTTTCTCAAAATAATTTATTCAATTAACATTTTTTAGAGTTATTATTATTGCTTATCCCATATTTAACCAGAGGATTAAATTTCTGTTACCTCAATTAAACAACTCTTTTTCTGACTGCAAGTCATACATTGCAATTTACTTGATGGTAGCTTTGAGCTCTACAAGTTGACATGTAAATATTTACACTAGTTAAACTCATTCAAGCTGAATTATCATATTGATTCTACTTTCTGTTAGCTTTGGCCGAATGATGGAGTATTTTAGAAAGTAAAAAATGATTCTAATCTAAGCAAGCTTCCAATGGTTTAAGTTTGTTAGATGGGCAGCTAAAGGTTTATCTCAGTTTCATAGTTAGTTATGTCAGACTACAGGTTTATTTTGAATGTACTAAAATTTTGATGGTGATGACACAATGAATTTCATTGTCTGTAATTCATATTACTTTTGATATGTTTGACTACTTGCACTCACTTGGGGATGGGTTAATATATCTAAATGGCTGATGTGGTCCTATTTCTTTTCTATTTTATTTGAAATATTTCAGGTTATTCGTTCTTTGGCTCCTGACCCAGAGAAACAAGAGCCTTTACTTGTTGAAAACATTCCTGATCCTCTTGATGGAGAACAGGTAACTTGCATTAATATGAAACCGTTGTTCTATTAATCAAGTATATCAAACTTGGTTAACCTTTTGATTTGGAAGTTGTGGTTTATCCAACATGATTATCTTATGCTGTTATTATTGGCTTTGTATTCATGCATATTCCATAGAACACTTTATACTTATCTATGGATCAAGTACATAATTCTACATATTTCCTTGGGTGCTTAATTATGTTTTAAGTTCATCTCTTAGATTTAAAATAAAAGAGGCTGAGGGTTGCTTTCTTGAAGGATTTGTATCGAAATGTGTGTGTGAGAGAGAGAGAATTCCTTCATCCCTAATTTGATTTTTTTTCTTCATAGTCGTAATGAAATTCCCCCCCCCCCCCCCCCCCCCCCACCACCACCACCACCCCCAAAAACGGGGAAAGAAAATTATGTTAGTCATCCATGTCAGTTTCTTCTGTTTGCGGGAGTGCTGGGAATTTTCTTGTTACAATTGCCATTGATGACATAGTTCTTTTTTATCAGACATGGCCAACAGAGGCAGAAATGGCTGAGGCTGATAAAAATCAAAAGCAAAAAAGGTTGAGAAAGAGAACTCTTCCTCGAGGCACATCAGAATACCAGGTATGCATGAATTCATGCCCATATACAATGTTTGGAAGCCCTATGTTTTAACTACATTCCTTTAACATCGCTCTTTACCAGATATGCACTTCATGTGAATTTGTTAGTAGTAGACTCACAGGCCTTATTTATATATCACAGGCTGCTTGGATTGTGGATGATACAGATGAGGAGGATTTAGATAGTAATGATGAAGCTGATGATGGAATGGTATTGGATAAACAAGAGAGTGATTTTCCTGATCAAGAGGGCACTAATAAATTAGACCTTGATGATGACCAACGTTCCTTAAACTTGAAGGACTCAGATGAAGAAACCGATATCGATTCAATGATGATGGTGAGTTTTTGATTTGCAATTGGGTCTCTTTAGTGTCATTTAACCATTTGAAACAATTAAGGTGCAAACCACATGTATTTTTCTATTTTGGTCTCTGGCCGAAAAACTAAAAGAAATTGTCTTTTCACTATAGACAGAATGAAGAGACCATCAGAGCTGACCCCTGCAAATTAAAGCAGGAATTTATCTTTCTTTATATAGTGCACTGTGAACTTTTCTATCATGATTTTTTGTTTCCCTTGCAGATTCACAGAATGCAAAATACTCTTTTTTTTTTTGATAAGTAATAAGTTTTATTGATATCAAAAAAGGAACACCCTAGTACACTGGGAGTGTACAAGGGGTCAATAATTCAAGTAAAAAAATTACAAGAATCAAGGAAATTAAGTACTCTTTATTGGATTGAATGCATAATACTCTTTTGTAATGCAGGATGGTGAGAACTTAACGAGGGAACAGATAGAGGATGAGATTCAAAAGATTAAAAATGCACATGCTGAAGATGAGGGTACTTATCTCTTTACCCAAGCATTTATTAGTACTTCTTGAAATTTCTAGTGATCAGTGTCACGCTTTATGGCTAGCGAACTGTACAGTATCAAGGGAGTGAATGCTTTAAGCAATTGAATTACTCTTAAAAAGCGAACGGGCCTACTTATCTTCAGTTTTCTTTCTCTTTATTTTTTTTTTCTTTATTTTGCATGTTAAAATTGATTTCTTAGGAAGTATTAGGAATTATCTTTCACTTACCCAATACCATTCTAAAACTGATTTTTATATTTTTATTTTATTTATAAAACCAAATCATTTCAAAATATAGATTTCACTCTGTTTGATAATTTCTTTTCTGTTGCAGTAAGACACTAATCCATTTCTTTGTTTTATTTTGCTCCACTGGATCAAACTGATCCTTGGTGTTTGAGCTTTAATCAGTGGCTTAGTTGATATATATTCCCAGCCAAAAAAGAACAAAAAAGATCATACAAAATGAAAATAAGTTGGGGGAAATAGCTGGCCTGTACCACTCACTATTGACTAGGAGTGGATTAATGTGCACTCGTATAAACTTGTGATAGAATGGTTGTCTACTTGCTCCAGATGAATGAGATATTAGTATATTTGATAATTGAAACATAGTTCTTTTGGGAATAAGCTTTTTTGAGGCTTCTAGTTGATGATTTTTTATTTTCTTTCATGGATTGTTGTTCTTTCAGAATATCCGGATGAAGTGGATACACCATTAGATATTCCTGCTAGAAAACGCTTTGCCAAGTATAGAGGCCTCAAGTCCTTTAGGACTTCCTCCTGGGACCCCAAGGTAACATTCTTGTGATTCTGTGATGCTCTATACTGTCTCTGAATATCAAGAACTCTACTAAATTTCTTTTTAATAAATATCAGGAATCTCTACCTCCGGAATATGCCAGAATTTTTGCATTTGATAATTTTGCAAGAACGCAGAAACATGTTCTTGCTAAAGCTTTAGATATGGAGCAAGAAAACAGGGATGACTGTATTCCAGCTAGCTCATATGTAAGGTTGCATATAAAGGAAGTACCAAATAGTGTTGCTTGCAAATTATGCTCACTGATAAAGACAGTGCCTGTTATAGTGAGTGGTCTTTTGCAACATGAGTCCAAAATGTCTGTGCTGCATTTTAGGTATATTTAGCAGTTTCTTACTTCTTTGGTTCTGTGTAGTCTATTTTGATATCCGTCTCATGAGTTATCTATGTTTCTCTACGTTTTGCAGCATAAAGAAGCATGACGCATACAGCGCTCCTATTAAATCCAAAGAGGAGTTTGTATTCCATGTTGGTTTTCGCCAGTTTGTTGCTAGGTAGTGTTTTGTACTGCTGTTCACTTTAGCATCTATTGATATTATTGTAGTTTTATGGTCATATCCCATCACTTTGCAGGCCTATATTCTCTAGTGACAACATTAATTCAGACAAGCACAAGATGGAGAGGTTTCTTCATGCAGGGCGTTTTTCTGTAGCTTCTATTTATGGCCCAATTTCTTTTCCTCCTCTTCCCTTGATAGTCCTGAAGAGTGCTGAAGGGGGTGCTGCACCTTCTGTTGCTGCTGTTGGGTCATTGAAAAGTGTTGACCCAGATCGGATAATCTTGAAGAAGATCATTTTAACTGGGTATGATTTATTCTTAACTCTGGTGATCAAAATAGGCCACCCCCTCCAAAGAAACCAAGGCCATGTACAACCATTAACTGGAGAGAGCAAAATAATTGATTGATCTGTCTATATCTGGACTCTTATAACCAATCCGAGTGTTACATTTCTTTTGAAAGTATTAAAATCTTCTCTTTTACTCATCCAACAAATGAAGTGTTTGATATTGACCCTAAAAGGGATGCAGAACTGAAACCAGCAGTGGATTGTTTGGTTTGGTTGATTTTGGGTGTGGCTTGCAAATGCAAAAATATCCCCTAAAATCTGTTGATGAGTTGAATAAAGTGAAAACCTGTTATATCAAGTTTTTTTTTTTTTTTTTTTTTGGTGAAGATACTTATATGATTCTATTCTTATTAAAAAAAAATTAATGTTGTAAAATTACTAAATCATCCAAAATAACAACAAATTTCTGTTAGACGGAAACAAATTTAGTAGTTAATTGATACCAAGTTGACTTCTGCTGGTGAGGCGTTAAACCCTACCTTTACAATTGGGTTGGTTTGTTTCAACCTGAAGACATCTTGGTCCAATGCTGCAGATGTGGGTTTGGGATGGCCAGGTCTTGGCGATGTTGATAATTTATTCGTGAGAAGTTTATAATTATATTTCCACATTGGAACTGGTTTATAGTTTGAAATCCTCATAAGAATACCCTATATTGAGTTCTACCTGAAATTAATGTATACATCGTTGGGCACTGGTTGGAATGAAAATTTTATTGGTTTTTTTTTTTGGTGGTGATCAAGAACTGAAACTGTACTTGTTTAGTTCTTTCATGTATTTCAAAGAAATTTCTTGCACTTCTTTATTCTGTATGTCATCATTCAATGTTGCTCAACGCTCAATGCTATGACAAGAATACTTCCATTGCAATATTGCTCAATGCTCCTCCAACTTTACTTCAACTTTGTCCATAAAATTTAATTTATTAATGTCTGACTCTGCTTTACTGCACATGTATCATGATTAGATATGAATATTATTTTCTTAATACAATTACAAAGAAAATGCCATTGTATTCTTTTTCTTTTTTGATAAATAAACTCCCTGGAGGGTGTGATTAAGAGAATGTATGCCTTGATTGGACATTTGTTTAGACAAGGAGGACGCGTTTAAAGATATTATATACTATAGATCACTATACACGTTACATAAATGCTGTTGTTTTGACAAAATTTTCCATGAAGTGAACATTAAATATCTAAAACTTTGGGCAGGGCTATAATTTTTCTTTTCTGTGTGTTTTCTTTTTCAGCATTTTATTTCTAAACACGTGGCATTTTTATGCACTTGATGAAATATGATTCTAAAGCTCAAGCTTTCTTCTGATGCAGTTACCCGCAAAGAGTATCAAAATTAAAGGCTGCGGTAAGATATATGTTTCATAACCCTGAGGATGTGAGATGGTTCAAGGTAAGAGAATCTATTTGCATGAATAATATATATGTGTGTGTGTGTATGTAGAGACTTTGTCTACATTCATCATGATTGGGTTTTTTGTGTGACTTGTTTTTTACGTGGGTGTTGGATATTGCAGCCTGTGGAAGTGTGGACCAAATGTGGTCGTCGGGGTCGCATTAAAGAACCTGTCGGTACACATGGTATGGTGCTTATTGTAACAAGATAAATCTTTTAGAAATGAAGTGGTATTTGTTCCATCCTAACGTCAATAAGGCTTGATATAATGCAGATTAAGGCTGCTGTTTGATGCTCTCTACCATGCTTTTGATATGATGTTTGATTGGATGTTTATTTGTTCCTTTTTTTTTCCCACTTTTAATTATAACACTGAAAACATTATTTAGCTTAGCTATTAGTACTTTTCCTTTTGGTACCATCACCATTTATGTTGATCTGAATACTGTCACCTGCATTATGTTAGGAAGATTATTTAATGATTGACAAACAAAATAAACATATAAATGTTTAGCATTTATGAAGCTATTTAACATTGAAGACCAATGGAATGTTAATGTTTAGTCAGGGGGCTGAGATGATGACCTGAATGTTGAATCTAATAAAGACTAACTGTGCTACTACTCACAGTAATGATATTAAAGTGTTCTATAAATGAAAAGAAAAGCAAAAGACTAGAAAGGGGATTTTTCAAATTTTGTTTGGGATCTATGTGGGGAAAATAAATAGAAACGTTTATGTAATCTATAAATCTTTGTGGTGATCTGTCAAAGTTTCTCATTGTATGCTAATATCCTTAGATTGCCTTGTTTTCAAGGTCTTGTATGGATGCCAGAGAATAATCATATTCCTGTGGTGGGGAATGTGTCCATGACAGAAAATGGTGGCCGTCATCAATATCGATGATAGAAAATTAAAGTGGCATCATTTGATCCTCAAAGCATTTTCAATCCTTTTATTATGAGTTCTATTTTTTTGTGATTTATTGCTTTCTCTTTATTGGGGGATCTGGATGTGTATAGTGTATACTCTTTTTTTGAATGAAGATTATAACTGTATTTGCATACCTTTGTCCTATGTAAAATTCCAAACATGCCCGCTATATGCAATTGTCAATTAAAGGACTCTAATACCCGTTGTTTTTGTAACTTATGTCATGTCTTGTTGCATTTATTGAGTAATTAAATGGTATTCTCTTCATTTTTGGCTCAGGGGTGATGAAGTGTATTTTAAATGGGGTCCTTCAGCAGAATGACACCGTGTGCATGAGCCTATTCAAGCGTGCATACCCCAAGTGGCCAAATCATCGCTCTCCGATTCTTGATGCCTGATCAACTGTGGTTGGTGACCAATCCTGTACAGTTGAGTCTGGAATTTGGAAGAAAGCCATGCTAGTGCTGGGAATGAAGCTTCTGTGGTTCAGAATGTTGGTTCCAATTTCATGTTTGCTGGTAACCTTGCGTGCAGTTGGAGTGACATGGGGTTCATTGCGCCTTCTTTTTTCTAGTTTCAATATTGGTTTCTCTTTAACATATATTCTTTGAAATGTAGAACTTAAAATTTATAGCAATTAGCAAAAGGCAAGAGAGAGTAAGAGAGAGGGAAATTCCATGTCTTTTTTGTTAGTGCATATAGTTGCAAAAACGTTTGTTACCGTAATAGAACGTTTATGCAGCATGTCATTCCTTAAAACGTTCAAGAGAGTGCTAAGTAGCAAGTTTGCGTTTTTGCGAATGATTCATACATGCCCCTATATTCTGTTATTTCATTTACTAATTCCTAAAGGGCGTGACACGTGATGGTTGTGGATATTCGTTGATATTGGGAAATCTGCTGTGGCATCGAAATGCGTTTAAAGATTTGAGTTTTAGTTTTTGGTTACGAAGATATAAAAGCAGAGCACAAAATGGAGTTATTTTATTTTATTTTTATTAATAAAATTTAAAGGATTTGAGTTTTATTAATTAAAACTTAAAATAATTAAGTGTAAAATATGGTTTTGAATTCATAATAGCAAGCACAATTGTTTTTGAAACCATAATAGCACAATTTAAATTAATTAAAGGGTTAAAATATGGTTTCAAATTCAAATTCAAATTCATGAATCATGATCACACAGTTTAAATTAATTGAAGAGTTAGAAGAATGATGGAGAGAAGAAAAGGCTATATACCCAAGGTTGTCAAAATCGAGATCTTACATAGAATTGTTGAAAGTAAGTGGGGATCGTGAATCATAAGATTCTATTTTTTTTTTTCAGATTTAAAGCAAAAAACATATTAATAGTTACTTTGTATGTTGAATTTTCAAGTAAATTATGAATTCATCCATAAAAATAAAAAATAAAAAGATTTGCATTGTATGATATAATTTGCATGACATAAATACTAATGAAACAAATATACTTAAGTTTTGACTCAATATATCTAAAAAGTTCAACAAATGTTTAATTAGTAATCAAGTATCAAAATATTTATTAACACATGGAAAATATTTTCCAACTTCTAAGTTCCAAGTTTAAAATCCAAAATAAGTTAGCAAATGAAATCTAAAAGTAAGATGAATATTAAGGTGAAGTGAATATTTTATTCATTCAAATTCTAATGTTATTACGACCACCATCCTAATCATCATCATCCATTTTATCATCTATGTAGACATTGTATATTTGTATACTGGTGATACAAAATACATCAAAATACAACTTCACACTCAACTATTCAAATTATACTACTCAACAATAATTACAGAGTATGCTCAAAAAAAATAATCAATCAATATACAAATACAAGCATAACTAATAAAATTAGTATTTTAATATTTTAATAATATTAAAACACAAATTAGTGTACTAATCAAACAAATTTAACAATACTTATAGCTTAAAAGGTAGCAAAGGCAATACAAAATTCTTCATTTAGAAATGATGAAGCATTCCTTCATTTTGATTACAAGTGAATTTGAAACTAAAAAGCATTTGCATATGTTAACATAATTTTCTAGAAAAAATAAAAAGTCATACCAAAAATAAAAACCCTTAAAGCTTTATCAAAACCAAAAATTTATCCCTTTAAAAAAAATCAAAAATTTATTGTGAGGACAAGTTGTCTGAGCACTTTTTTTGAGTTATGGGCCTTGCTCGAGGATGATTAGACACCCGAGGATGGTTGAAGGTTCAATGCATATCTAATTCAGAAGACCGAGGAGAAAAGAGAAGATTGATGTAGCAGCCAAGATTCCCAAAGAGCAGAGGAACCTCAAGAATGCTTTGGGGAGTCAACCATTTTGGAAGGATAAACTTTAGGGGAAGTAGCAGAGCCATATCAGCAACGGAAAGAAGAAATATCTAGAAAGGAGACTGTCATCACACATTAAACGCACTGCACCAAATGAGCTGGCCGCATTTATGGAGAAATAACACCTGAACCATCCTAGCTCATAGCTCCTCTCATTGCTTCTAGGAGGGCCATGATGGGACAAGCATCCAAGGGATTTCCTAGAAAGCGAACAGGTGAAAGGTTGAGATGCATGGAAACAGAACTATATAAGGAAATGTCCATAATAAAAATGGGGCACGAAATTTGAGAAGAAAGGATAGAACCCTCTGTATACAGATAAACTTGATTAATACAAGAACATCCCATCCTCGGACTTGATCGATGATCGATATTTTCATCAATTTGTGTGTTAAATCTTATTGTTTTGGATCCAATCTGTTCAAGGCCAGAACATAATTAGCATGATAGCTTGCTTGCTAGACCCACTCTCTAACAAATTTATTGCTTTGAGCTTTTTGGGCTAGCTTCCACTATTCTTGGTGAGCCAAAGTATCAAACCCAGTCCTTACATTTATGTTTTGGTAGAATCTATAGAATCGGTAGGATCCTACGTACGATCCTACAATTTATGCAATTCTAGTGCAATTTTAAATGTTTTGGTGAGGTGAGATCGTAAAACCGTGTGATCCTACGATCCATATCGCAATTTTGACAACTATGTATATACCAAAATATTATATTGTATAGATATTATAAAAAAAAAATTAAAAGAAATATGAAAAAATGTTAGGAAAAAAAGAGTGGTGTGGTTGATTAGGTGGCGCTGTAGGAGCTTTGCAAATTAAATGCAATGTATCCATTATTATATATAGTACATATTTGTTATGATAAAATGGTGATCACCCATTTACCATAGACAAAATTAACATATAGCGAGGTACATTTGAAATTTAGAAACAGTATATTTCAATGTTTAAGCCAATCTATATTTGACTTCAATAGACCATATCTTCCACTATTTTTTAAGATGTTTCTTCTATACATGTTGGATGCAGGTCATAATCACATAAATCACAAGAGAACACCCAGAATCGTCCTCGCTGTTTGCAAGAGTCACATACATATGCTTTGGCCATGTCTAGCTTAAGTAAATGTTCATGCTTAGTATCTTTTGTATGTCGAGGCAACGAATCTCCTTCCTTTTTCAAGGCTGCTTCCAACTCTCCTAGCTTTGATTGAGTAAATGGGAAAGCCTTGGCACCATACAAGGAGATGATGGCCCTACCATTTGTGCAAACGATTTTTCCATCTTCTCCAATCAGGACTAAAGATGGAATCGCTTTGATGCTGAAAATCCTACATAGGTCACGTCGTGTTTTGTCCAAGTATGGTATGGCAAACCATGGCATGCTTTTAAGACTGAGATCAAATTCATTGAGGTCTCGATCTGTTGAGATGAAAATAATTTCGAAACAATTCTGTTCTTTGGCAGTAGTCATGATCTCATTGTAAGCTTCTAAAAGTTGTGAATTGAAGGTATGACAAGGTGGGCACCAATGTGCTCCGAAGTAGAGGCCTATTGTCTTACCAACAAGATCAGACACTAATACCTGCAAAGAGTCAAAACATGTCAACTCTATTCCAAAGCATAAGCGCGCCGCCCCCCCCCCCCCCCCCCCCCCCACATCCCTTAAAAAAAAAGGAAAATTATGACTTCATCAACACTGTCTACACTTCGTACTTACAGTGTATAAAATGTGGACATTGTTAGAAAATGTTGACATTGTGGACACTGTTGATGTTAAGTAATCCTAGTTAGCAGAAATATATGTACATCACCTTTCTACCATCCTTGTTTTCGACATGATTTCGTCCTTCATGTGCCAAAAGATCTTCTAATGTTCCTCCTTCAAGCTTTGCAGCATCAATAGCCTTCAGTTCCTCTCTTCTACTCCTTGTGAAGGGAAATGCTTCAACCCCATAATCTTCAATTAACCCAATCAAGTCCTCTTGATCAATTGAAGTTATTTCATCCCAAGTCAATGGAATTAATGATGGAAGATGTTTAACATGGCACATATTGAGCAATCGTCTATTGAAATTCACATCAAATGGAACTGCAAGCCACGGCATGGACTTGAAGTTTTCCTTGAATTCATTTTCATTGTGATCAAAGGAAACAAACACAATCTCTATCTTTTCACATCTTGCTCTCAGGGTGTCATAAAGTTGTACCAGTTTGGGGATAAAAGTTTTACAGGGTCTACACCAGTTTGCTGAGAAGAGAAGGCAAGTTGTCTTACCATAACAAGATGATAAGGGTACCTAATTTCATGATCAGTGTTCACAAATTTCTATGTTAGTATTAAGATCTTATAACCAAGCTAACAAATTTATTGATTCTGGCAACCAGGAAGCTATTAAGGTTTTTTAGTATAGGTTCAAATTTCTTGTAGCAGCATAGACAATAAAGATGCTCATAAGAGAGAATACCTTTGTTTCACGTATTGAAGAAAAAGAAATTAAAAGGTTACCTTTCCCTCGCCAGATAAAAGGAACTGAACCCCTTCAGCTGCAAGGATTGTCAAAATGTTTCGGCTATCAATACATTTGGCTTGGTAATTAGGCACTGCCATTAGAGCTACCAAAAAAAGCTGCTATCCACTCTTCCTTCAAGAAAGTTTACCGATCAAAATTGATTTAAATAGTAATGAAACTGTAACGATCAAAGAAGCGTCTAGTATTGCTTTGCGTTTTTATTTTTATTCTTGTTGGAGTTTATTCTCAACTGATTTTGGGAGGTGGAGGTGCTTCTTTCAGACAAAATGTCTACTTGGGGAGATGAGCCTACAAGACATCTATTTTACTTTATAAAATGTTAGATAAGGAACAAATGACAATCGAAGCATATTCCCACTTGAGGATGCAGAGTCAAATGGCCTTACAAGTGTGCAGGTGGTCCTTGTGAATCACATTCTATCCGTGTGATACATTTAGTTGGAGTGAAAATAGGGAAGACAAAAAATGGAGGAGAGAAAATAAGATAACTTTTGGGTGGGAAGGGTATTTCGTTAGAGCGTTATTAGGGAAAAGTAAACATGGGCGGCACTAGCTAAGGCCAAGGGGGTTCAAATGAACCCCCTAACTTGGCAAAACAAGATATATATATATATATATATATAAGAGATCCTCAAACTCCTTGAACTTGACCACACAAAAAGTGAGTCATCAGGTAGTTCCATCGACAATGAGTTCTATCAACTTAACTAATCATCCTCAGAACCCTCTAGAGCCTTCTCAAGCACCTCTAGTAGCCCAAATGCCCCTGTGGCATGCAAAGATAGTTGTTGTAGGAACAAAACTATTAGTGTTCTCTGTAAGTAAGAAGAGCTTATCCTAGATCTCATAGAACAGATCGAAGACCCTATCATAAGCTTAGCAAATTCCATGAAACCTTAGTTAGGGAAACCAGTATTCTAAGACTTTGTTAAGAGGCTTGTAGTTGATAACTTGCCTATCGACACTTCTTTCTATCTTAGCATTTTCCTGGACGTAAAAGGCTAGACAAGACTATGGTGATTTGGACTTTTTGATGATTCCTTTTTTTAGGAGATCCTCTATTTCTGCTCTACAAATACCCATGAGTTCTTGGTTCATTTGTATAGGTCGAGCTTTGGTAGGGATATCATTTTCCTTGACATAAGGGAGAGTCACCTCGTGTCTCTTTCTATGCCAAAAAGTTGTGGGTAGATCAGAGCAGACTTCCTATTTAAGTTTTTCTTCAAACTTTTTTATCTCTGCTTGGATGTTTTTACAAGTTAGTTGTTCTTCAACTTTCTTGTATCTCAAATCATCCTTAAGGTAGTCAATCAAAAAGGGGTTTGCATTGCTGCTTGAGATTTTGATAGAAATTTGAAATGTAATTGAAAGATCCTAGAAATCTCTAAAGCTGGGTTTTATCTAGGATTTGATCTGGAAAATTATCTACAAACTGGATAGCTCTATCTATGGGTTTGATGACACCATGATGAATATCAAATCCTAAGAATCGAACCTTAGTTTGGAAAAGTTTGATCTTTGGGGTGAAACAACAAGACCATTGAGCTTGATGGTATGGAGAAATGCTTGCAGGTGTTTCCGAAGTTGATCCAGGGATTTTGAAAAGATGAGTACATCATCGATGTACACAATTGCATGACTAGAGAATGGATTGAAAATCTCATTCATGATATTTTGGAACTCAGAAAGTGCATTTTTTAGACCAAAGGGCATTACATTCCATTCATAATGTCCAAAGGGTGTGGTAAAGGTTGTCTTCTACCTATCAAACTCTGTTATTTGTATCTGCCAAAAACCACTCTTCATGTCAAACTTGCTAAAAACCACTGCTCTACTAAGCCTATTGACTAAGTCTTTTTTGTTGGGAATTGGGTATCTTACCCATTCTAAGACTTTGTTAAGGGGCTTGTAGTTGACAACTAGCCTAGGGATACCTCTTTCTATCTCAGCATTTTTCTGGACATAAAAGGCTGGATAAGACCATGGTGATCTGGACTCCCTGATGATTCCTTATTTTAGGAGATCCTATATTTCTACTCTACAAATATCCATGAGTTCTTGGTTCATTTGTATAGGTCGAGCTTTGGTAGGGATATCATTTTCCTTAAAATCCTTGACATAAGGGAGATTCACCTCGTGTCTCTTTCTATGCCAAAAAGTTGTGGGTAGATCAGAGCAGACTTCCTGTTTAAGTCTTTCTTCAAACTTTCTGGTCTTTGCTTGGATGTTTTTACAAGTTAGTTGTTCTTCAACTTTCTTGTATCTCAAATCATCCTTAAGGTGCTTAAGATGCTGGGTTTTGGCACTAATTAGGTTTAGGATCTTAGAGACAAAAACATCCTGGAAGGTGCTAATTTCTCTAAGTTCAGGGCTCCTAAGAAATTTAGACTTGACTGGTTGGCCAAAGGGATGTGTAGTGATTCCTTCACTATTTGTGAGGTAAGGATATAACAGACACATGAATGGGTTTCCTAAGATGACCTTATCTGACATATTCTTAATAAGGACAAATGTTGTTTTGAAACATGTATTGTCTTGACACACATGAGCCTTTGGGATTTGAATTCAATCTGCATTTTTCCACCACTTGCGGATGTTAATCTTTCCTTAGCTTTTTTGAAATACTTGGAGGGAATGATTCCTTCTTGAATGCAGTTGAGATTAGCTCCTGAATCTATTAGGGCTATAACCTCGAATTCAAAATCTTTGCTAATGACAATCCTAACTTTGGAATGTCATTTCTGGAAGTTAATCCTGCTGATGGTTTTTAAGAATTTTTGGGTTGGTTGTTCTAAGACCATATTAGCTGTAGGGTTAACTGTTTCATTTTCATCATCTGAAGGGTCTTGTAATGAGGGACCTTCCTCATTGCCTTGAAGAAAAGTGTTTTCCAAATGCTTTATCCTTGAAGGTTGTTGACTGTAACTTCCTTCTTGTTTTTGGTAAACCTATCGTAAACCTGTTCTAGGTTTACTTTAGGTTCTTGAATCCTTGGTTCGGGTTTACTAGTTTCCCTAACTAAGGTTTCATGGAATTTGCTAAGCTTCTGAGCTTTAATGACAAGGTCTTCAATCTGTTCTATGAGTTCTAAGATAAGCTCTTCTTGCTTGCTGAGAATACTGATAGTTTTGTTCCTACAACAACTATCTTTGCATGCCACAGGGGCATCTGCTAGAGGTGCTTAAGGAGGCTCTAGAAGGTTCTGAGGATGATTGGTTAAGTTGGTAGAACTTGTTGTCTCTGGAACTACATGATGACTCACTTTTTATGCGGTCAAGTTCAAGGAGTTTGAGGATCTCTTTGCTAGTTTGGTCACTGACTAGGGTGTTGATAAGGGCTTTGGCCTTAGATCTACACTCATTTTTGAAATGACCTTTCTTGCCACACTTAAAACATTGACCTTTATCGAATGTCCTGTGTGTGGAGTCCTTTCTCTTGCCATTGTCTTTGTGGTAATTTTTGGATCTCTTTCCTTTCTTATAGAAATCATTGCCTTTGAAGTGACTATACTTCTGACTTCTATAGTACTTGGAGGTTGCTTTCTTCCTAGAGAATTTTCCAGAGTGATTTTCTCTAGATTTTCTTTTGGAAGGGGCTATGGGGGGTAAGCCATATTGAGTGTATATATATATATATATAATATTTTATTTTTATTTTGTTTTGATCCCTTAAAACAAAAATTGAACACTTTGACCTCAATTTTTTTCAAGCACAGTTAACATAACCTTGAATATGATCTTCTTACCAATATTTGGGTATTTTTAAACAAAGAAAAAAGCTCAACGACAAACCAATTTGATCTAAAACCCTAAAAATTAATTGTTGAATCTGAATATGCTTTTAATTTGTTAAGTATGATTGGGGATTGGGGGCATGGAACATGCCGAGAGTGATTAAGTGAAGACAAAAGAAAATGTTAACACAACAAAATTTTCCTTAATGTCCATTTGAGAACAATTTATCCAACTTTTTGTTAAAAGTATTGTAGATAAAAGGTAAAAACTAAATAAAATACGTAGGAACTCACATGGGACTCGTGAATAGTAGGAAAAAAAAAAAAACAATAAGTCGGCTTATAATCAAGACCCAAACACATGCTTAATACAATTACAAAGAACAATAGTTATCAAAGTTGAGTTGAATTGTTAAATAAAAAAATTGTAAAGAGTAAGACATACAAATAGATCAAATAATTCTAATCAATAATAATTAAAGTTCACTTAACAACAATAATTAATATGTTTATTGTATTTAGAAACAATAGATGTTTTTCATGATTTCATCTTAGTAACAATAATTAGTATGTTCATTGTATTATGAAACAATATGCCAAATGAACTAAAATTTATCTTTTAGTCTCTTGCTAGCACTATGAACAAATTTGTAATAAGGAAACCTCATTGGCCACAAGATTCATCTCCTATTCAAAATTCATATTTTTATTAATCCCCCTATAAAAATAAAAAAAATCTTAGAGCTGCTAAGGAGAGAAATGATGGGACCTGACTGTTTTCTCCTCGACCCACCATTTTTCAGCCCCTAAATTAGATAAAAAAAAAAAAATGGAGAGGAGAAGAGGTTGGATGGAAATTACTCATCTACCTCTTCCCCTCCTCCCCAAAACTAAATTCCACATTAAATTTTTTTTTTTTTTGGGTACTTTGCTCTACGTTTGCTGCTTATTTTATTTATTTATTTATTTATTTATTCTTTATAAGTTGAATTAACTGAAATTCATAAATAATCTAATGTTAGTAACACAACATTTTTCATAACTATTGCGATTCGAGTAATGTGACTTTAATTATAAAAAGACAAATACTAAAAATACAAACTTTCTTACAAACCAGGTTATGTGATGGGTAATTATTAATAAGTGAAAAAGTAATATTAACAGTGGCCAAATATAAAACCAAGCAATACACAATTAAAAAACATAGAAGCTGGCCCGCACCATGGTCTCATTATTTCTTCTAGGCTATCTTGCAGCCCATCAAAACCACAAAAAAGCCCACAGAAACCAAATCCCCTAGGCGGTAGTGTAAGCTCAGCCCAAACCAACCCTTTCAGTTCCAAAAAGGGCATCAATGTCATTCACACCCACATAAAAGCAAAACCCTAGCACCCATTTTCTCTCCTTTATATTTTATACAAGTGCTGCTCCTTCCTCTCTTGTCTGCCGCTGCAATCTCTTCTCAACTTCACAAATGGTCTGTCTCGCTCTCTCTCTGCTAAACTGTTTCTACTTTCTTTGTCTGTGTTTTTGAACTGTTTTCTAACTCTGTTTTTCTATGTTTTCTAAAACACAATAAATAAATAAAAACAATCTGTGCAGGCTTCCGAGAAGAAACTGAGTAACCCAATGAGGGAAATCAAGGTCCAAAAACTTGTCCTCAACATCTCCGTTGGTGAGAGTGGTGATCGTCTCACCAGGGCCGCCAAGGTTTTCCCTTTTCCTCTTCTTATCAATTATATATATATATATATATGTGTGTGTGTGTGTGTGTGTCTGTGTGTGCGCGCATTTCTATCCTCACCTATGGTATCATGTAAATCCTGTGCTACCCCCAACTGGGTTTTGATTGTTTTTTGTTGGGATCTCGTATTTGTTTATGTTTAGGTGTTGGAGCAGCTCAGTGGCCAAAATCCAGTTTTCTCAAAAGGTATGTTTTTTACGTCTTTTTATTTTTGGGATTTTAACAATTTTGTTTGTTTGGAACTCTAAGAAAAATAGAGAGAATGAGTTAGATCTCTGATTGTTTGGGAGTTACAACAAGGATTCTTATATTGACTTACTTTGATACATTGTTTTCTGGCTTAGTTGGATAAAATTCATGTTTTGGAAGGTTGGATTGAGTTAGGCCTTCTTTTTATTTTTATTTTTTTTTTTTTTTTTTATATTCGTTGTTTTTTTTTTTTTTTTTTTTTTTTTTTGTTTTATGAGTTATTGTCTGTAATTAAATAATGGGTTTTGGTTTATTTGGTTGCTGAGCAAAGATGGTAAAGAAATAGGACCTTGTCTCCAATTTTGGATCATAAGCTTTTCTGTTGATTGGTTGAGTTTTATTTTTTTGGCTTTGCAATGTGAAAATGTTGTAAAAGATTGACTACTGTTTTAGCATTTTCCAGTATTGAAAATTTCACACAATGTTGAATTGTTGGTACCATATCTTGCAATAAGAAGTAATTTCCAGATCTTTAATTTTTACATTTTTCTTTAAGTAGCTAGTAGCTACTGCTTGTGTAGAATACCAAATATATATGCATTCAGAAGGCAATTTGTCTTCCAAAAGCCAGTATTTTACTTTGGGTATTGATAAAAAATTGATGTTCATTAGGAAACATAGCTGCTGTTGGTTTCTATACTCCTTACTGTTGATTTTATATTAGGGCAAATTTCAATTTACCCACTTGTGGTTTGGTTAAAATTTAAGTTGCCTACTTGTGGTTTAAAATTTGACACTTTATCCATTTGAGGTTTGACCAAAATTTAAGTTGCCTATTTGTGGTTTGAAATTTCATGATGCAAGTGTTCCGATGGATAGTTTTTTATCTTAATTGATCTTGTATTTTTGTGTTTTTGGAGGAGAGGGACATAAAAGTGGAGCAAAATTACGTATTTAGTTTTGTTTTTAATAGAGGTGGGTTATAGAAATCTAACTGAGTTAACCTCAAGTGGGTAAAGTGTCAAATTTCAAACCACAGGTAGATAACTTAAATTTTAGATAAAGCCTCGAAGGATAAAGCCTTGCTAGTTTAAAATTTTGGAATAGCCTGAGTTTTTACTCTCAAGGCACATGTGAGACCTTGAAACTCTGCTTCGGAGGTTAAGTGGTGATTGTGGTGCATCTTGGGTTCAAAACATGTCTAGTGAAAAAGATTTGAAAGTGTAGCCAAAGTGATTACCTAGGTTATCATCCGTGGAAATTGACAGTCTTTTTTTGCAATTTCTTTTTTACTGGTGGCAACCAGTGTCAGTTAATTTCATGTTTCTCTTGACGCTGTTCTGCTGTTTGATTCTTACATATTTTTTTTGACAATTGACAGCAAGGTACACTGTGCGGTCCTTTGGTATCAGACGTAATGAAAAGATTGCATGCTATGTCACTGTTAGGGGTGAGAAGGCAATGCAGCTTTTGGAGAGCGGTTTGAAGGTGAAGGAATATGAGCTGCTGCGAAGGAACTTTAGTGATACTGGATGTTTCGGGTTTGGTATTCAGGAGCACATTGATTTGGGAATCAAGTAAGCTAATATGTCCTTGAAACTTCATTTATGCCTTTTTATTAAGAAATTTGGCTTACATACGTTTAATGGTGCGTCAACTTGGTGCAAATCTGTTTGATTTTGAAATAGCCTAATGTAAACCTTGATTAATAGTAAATGACCTCTCTCTCTCTAATATAATTATTTTACTCTTGCTAAAAACTTGGGGGAAAAACCCAAAAACATTTTCTTATATTATTGTTTTTGTGGTAACTTTCATGTTAAAAAATAGATGTTCATTAGAAAAGTAGTGATTCCTTGTATTATTTTTTGATGCATCATTGTGCTCCAGTTTTAATATTTATTTTCATTTTTTGGTCATCTTATGAGTCTCTAGCCCAACCTGAGATGCATGTTTACTGTTTTTAAATAGCTATTGGGTGTTCCAGAACCACCAAGGTGAATAATTGCCAGGTGAAATTGAGCAAGATGAGTCTTTTTAACCAACTGGCCACTGTAACTGTTTCAGTTTGTTATATTTAAATTGTGGGGTGTTGAGGTTCATAAAAGAACAGAGATTTTTTTTTTGAGAATAAAAAAAAAAAAAAAGGCGGGGCAACAAGGATGGCAGGACGGATAGGGAACGGCTTGTTGCACTGATTCTCTTTATAGTATATGACAAACCAACTTAAATTTCAACACTGTTGGGCTAATGTAATCAGCTTGGGATGGGATGATCAAATAACTAATAATTTTTATTTAGGTGTAATGAATTGGTTTTTGGGTAACTAACCAATAAAAAATCTAATCTGTTTTTGAGAAAGCTTATCCCAAACTCATAATGTTTCCTATGCATGTATGTTTGGTATCCCTATAATGTATTGTATTTCACTCCCATTGTCATTTCCTTGTTTAATTGACCCACTTTAGTCATTGTGTATAAAACTGGTAGGTTATTTTGAGTTACTTAACTTACTTTAATTGTTGTGAATTGTGCTTCTTGTCCCAAAACTAAATGAATGATATACTTATTTGGTTTGGATGCACAGTTTGTTATTCTTATTCTTCCCTGTTATTTATTTGTTATCACTATGATTCAGGTATGATCCTTCAACCGGTATTTACGGGATGGACTTCTTTGTTGTGCTGGAGCGCCCTGGTTACCGTGTTGGCCGTCGTCGCAGGTGCAAGTCTCGTGTTGGGATCCAGCACAGGGTCACAAAGGATGATGCCATGAAATGGTTCCAGGTCAAATATGAGGGTGTGATCCTCAACAAGTCTCAGAATATCACAGGTTAATAGGCATGGAAGATTTTGACTTAGGTTGTTATGTAGACCAGTGTTCTTTACTATTATTATCTTTCTTTTTCCAGTTTTGGGAGAGCTTGGGATAATGTTTCTGGGACAAAATCTGTTAATTTTTTGCTCCTTTATATATTTTCAGCAGTTTCAGCTGACATCTGAATCACTATCATGATAGTTATCTTCAGACAATTAGTTTTTCCATGATAATGAGTATTTTGTGTTTTCGCTTTCAATGCATTTTGCATTTTGCCTCTGCGTTGTCTATATCATGTTCCAATTATCCTTGAGCTGTCCAATGGATGATAAGGTCATACTCATGAATTTCAATGGCACCTGAAAATGTACAAGACTATATAGGATGACTGAATTCTCTCAAAATGCTTGTATCACCCATAGTGTATTCTTTACTTGCAACCCTTTAATTGGCTATAGTCCTCTTCCCATTTTTTTTCTTGTAGCCTATTGTTCTTGTATGTACTTTCCAACTTTCAGTTAGTCCTGGACTATTCTGACGTTTTCGTCCTGGTATTGCTTTAAAATGTTGCTTTCTGGGGCATTAGGCCAAATCCTACGTTGGTAAATAATTTTTAATTGGCTGTGTTCTCATTGTCCGAGTTATAGCTTTATTTATCCAGAATAAAAACTTGTAAAAAAGGTGGCTGGGCACTGGTTTGACAAATTGAAAAAAAATATGGGTTGAATCCTCTGTGTCCGTCAATTTGTGTTTAGAGTTTTTTCTCTCTAAGAGTTTGGTCCCTTTTTTTATATAAATTAAAACGCATGTTTTTAGATTTTAAATAATATTACATGTATTTTCAAAAAAATTAAAAACGGTTGTTTAAACACGTACCAAACGGGCCCTAGTTTCTAAGAAATACAAGAATTACTGTGAGTATTATTCAGAATTGTTATCTGTAGAATTTAACAATTTAGTTGTATATTGGGGACAAGTTTGTGATAACTCAAGTGTGGGGACAAATATTGTTCAAGGATAACAATTTTGTGGACTTTTGTGATAACTCAAATGTTGTCTGAGGATAACAATTTTGTGGACTTTTGTGATAACTTAAATGTGGGGCAAATATTGTCTAAAGATAACAATTTTGTGCCTAGACTTAAGATATGACATTGGACATTTAAAAATCAAATAACTACTACGAATAATACATGGGGGGCTAAAATTGGGAGATTGGTGCTAAAAAAAAAACCCCATTTATACCTCAATTTTATCTATTTGAACACCCTATTCCACACTTTATTTTGCATTTTATCTCCTAACGTAACATTCAACCCATTAAAAGAAAATAAATCCATTAAAAAAACCAGCGGTAAACCTAGCCACAGCCACAACCCAAAATCAGTGAGAAAGCAACCAACAACCATCTTTGCAAATACAACGAAAACAAACCTAATATAGCCACCATAAACTCACAACAAACTCATACCAAACACAACCACTGACAGCAAGTCGACCACCACCAACTACAACCACAATGTTGAGACCCAAACCCACCAACCAACCACTGTAACCAAACTTGAAAATTACTACAACCCAAAACACACTGAAGTCCACCATGATCTCCACCATAATCACTGTGACCCAAAACCCACCACCCAACACCACGACCCAAATTGGAACAAACCGTGACCTAAACCCACTAATCTCTCCAAGCCATTGGTGGCAAAGTCTAAGAGAGAGAGAGAAGTGAGAGAGTAGCATTTGTGCTACAATGAGTTAATATTAAGCAGTTCACTCTATCACAAATGCTACTTTTTTAGCTTTAGCAAAACTGATGTAGGTATGTTTTTATTCATTGAAGTGCTAAAATAGCATTTTGGGTATTTAAACATACCCAATGCTAATGCTCTTAAAATGAGAACGACTGATTTAAATCAATTTAAATATGAAAATTGATGTTACAGTTGCAAAATCATTTTGTTCTTCTAATGATGGGTTGAGAAGCTACAATGAATTTGAGAGTTCTCTAACAAACAAATAAGCTACAATGAATTTGAGAGTACTCCTAGGGCTAGTCCATATCTACCTACACATTTACAAATCCCATCTCTAGTCCCATCTACTTATCTCTACACTTGTGTATCCAAGCACATAGGACAATGATTTGAAACCGTGGCACTTGGGTGTTATACCTTGCTCCTCTGTGGCGATCAAGCCATTCTAGTGTGATTAGCTCCCCCCACCTTCCTCTCTAGACGCTCTCGTACATTTCCTTCATTCAATGGGTAGAGCTGAGGATGGAAAAAATTTGTGTCCACCATGCGTGTTTGATACAAATGATGGAAAAGTGGAATACACACACACACATATGGTTGAAAAGTAAAATGAGAGGATAGTAAAGATTATTTGAACTTACTATTATACTCCTATAAAGTTTTTAATTATTACATAAGAAAAAAATTATATAAATATATATATATATATATATATATATTTGTTTAATTAAGAAGAAAAATGAATTTTTTTTTTGGAGATTTACTATTATACTCATAAATTTTTATTATTATATAAGAAAAAAATATCTATTAAATTAATAAAGATAATTTAATTATTATTCTGAGTATAACTTAAAAACTAATTTTTGATTAATTATTTGTTTTATGCTGGATACAGGGAGATGACTTGTGGAACCCAAATAATAGATTTTCAAAGCCCAAATAACATTGGGCCATGGGCTAAAACAAGCCAAAAACTTATTCCACTAGGATGAAAAGCCTCCCAAAGGGTCCATACCTCGAAATAAGGACCAAAAGATTCGTTACCAAGGATCTAGTGAAGGCCTCCCCAAATGGTTTGTACCTCGGACCACGGACCAAATAGCCCGCCATCATGGATCAGATAATAATTTACCATGGATTCCATCCGAAGTGAAATGTTTATACCAAACTAACAATGTTAGCTTAAATCTTGACTCCCGTGCTTTTGAGGAGTAATTCCGGTATGTACATGGCTATCCAAGGATGCATTCTAAAGCTTCTCGATAGATCTACAACAATCCGCCTAATACACTTGCAATTAATATTAGATAACTAATTAGAATAAGATAAGAAACTCCAAAAGTCTTTATTCATCATAATATTGAGAAAAGAAGAGCCTAATAGGACAAAAGGCTGTTCAATTGAATAAAGACAGCTCATGCTGGAGAAGAAAACAGAGCACATTAAAGAAAGGATAATGATGAAAAAGGAGGAGGGGGAATATAAAAGAGAGGAAACTGATAGCAAGGGGGGGGGGGGGGATTTGGATTTTAAGAAAGAAAAGAAAAGAGAGATACATTGTAAGGAACTGGCAAAAAAACCTTATGAATAAATCTTTGATTTTATTTTATTCAGAAAAATGTTTGGTTCATGTTCAAATTTCCCATTATGAATTATTGCAAACCTACAATATAAATTAATTGTGATCACAAGCCCAAATTAAATCGATTTAAACCTTGTGTTTCCACACTTGAAATGGGATTTCATTTTGTACTTGGAGGGTTAGGTAGCTTCTATTTGATGAGACGGATGAATGCTTCGGTTTAGTTTATATACTCAAGTGGAAACATTTTGTCATTAGGTTGGTTAAAAAAATTGTCAAGAAGGGTACACAAGTTAGTTGACTTTTTAAAGCTCCGTCTCCTCCTCAATTTCTGTTTGAGGAGATCAAATTTTGGTGGGTCTAGTAGAAAAGTCTAGGACTTTAGCTTTTCCTCCTCATTTTCTTTTGTAAACTAACTTGAGAAAAATGAAAATTCTTAGTCTACAATGTACTAACAATGTAAGATTTAGATTGTAAACTAAACAAAATGTACAATATTGTACACTTTTTACAAATAAAACTATAAATCCATAATTTAATTAATATCTAATAATATATCAATCTCAAGCCCAAGAAAGCTACCCAATAATAATAATAACCATTTGAAAAAATATGTTAAAAGCATCAATATGCACAAGTGAAAAAAGAAAAAAAAAAAAAAAAGATGATATGATGATACAAATAAAGAAAAGCAATAGAGATTGTACTAGGCACACTGTGCTTAGCTAGCTCACAAAGTCTCAAGACTAGCTAGCTCCAAAAGGTGGAAATTTTTTGGTTCTCCCGAGTGGATGAGTGACGTGGTCCTCCCAAGTAACGTGCACCAATAGAAAGCAGTCACATATTAAAAAAATATGACTTAGCCTTTGGGACCACATTTGCTGCAATACATAAATAAGCTCCAACCTTTTAAAAACAAATACACTTCACTTTTAATACTGATTTACTTAGCCTTTTAAAACCCATCATATTTTCTAAACATAAAAAATTTCATTATTTTAATACTTTCTTATCTTGGGCTTTTTATCAGACATGTAGAAGGCACTATATTATAAACTACACAAAGACAATACATGGCAGGAAAATAATACTTTGAAGAGTGAACAAGTCTTTCTAATATGGTTAGTTGCAGTGATGAGATTTGGATTCCGGCAACCACTTTAGTCATAGTTTATAGCCACAATTTTTGTAATTGTGTCCTCACCATGGTTTTAAAAAGGGGACCAGATTGGCTGGTCTGATCGGTTCAACCGAAAATCTAGTACCAGTCCGATTTGGTAAAAATGCCCAAAACCGTAAAAAACTGAGAACCAAAGGTAAATCCAGTTTTGCCCATAGTTCGGTTTTTAAAACCATGTTCCTTACAACTCATCCATAGGAAAAGAAGGAAACAAGCCAAAACAGGTTAGGCCCAAAAACAAAGTTAGTTCAAAATTTCAAAGCTTGTTCATGCAAAGAAAAATTCCTTCAATGATGCAGGAAGGGAGAGAGAAGAGAGTTGGGTAGTTAGGAAAATTTTAGGATTTAGAAATTTTGGTGAAACGGCTAAGTAAATCAGTATTAGAAGTGAAGTGTATTTGTTTTAAAAGGCTGGAGCTCATTTACATATTGCAGCAGCAAGTGTGGCCCCAAAGGCTAAGTCATCTTTTTACTTATAAATATGTAGCTGCTTTCTATCGGTGCACATCACTTAGGAGGACCACGTCACTCATCCGCTCAGGAGGACTAAATAATTTCTCAAGGTGGGCTCAAGACTTTGTAAAAGAAATCAAATCTTAAGCTTATATTTCCAATAATACACACAACATTAAAGGTTTTATTTTAACATTTAATGCATTAAAATAATATATCCAATACAATAACAATAACCACAACCATCAACACATTAAAATACTATTTTTTTAACACCTCACATTAAAAAATTAGTTTTTATTTTGAGTTTAAGCAACAATGAGCCGCTAGCTCTAGCAGCCATAGCAACTCACTATAGCTCAAACTCAAATTTTTATAAGTTTGCATTCTTTGCTATATGTGGTGGGCCTTTTTGTGTTGTTGGGCTTCAATCCCTCCTGCTGTACTGTGACTCGTGGGTTTGAGGTAAGAGAGTTGAGACTGGCCTAAATAGGGCTACACTTTAGGCCAATTTATGCACAAGTTGAGTCGTCCCAATATAGACTTGTTCTGGCAGAGGCATCACGGGCTGAGTGTATGATGTGGCCACAGCAAGAACAACTGTTATAGATGTTATAGTAGGAATACAGTACGGTAGAATAATTGTAATATTAAACAAAATAAATGAGACTAACACCGAGAAGGAATGTAGCTAATAAGGTTAAGGTAGAATAATACAACAAATGAAAATAACACTACAACAAACAATTTACTAATTGAGTAGTAAACTAATCACCCACTAAGCACGAATAGTAAAAAGAAAACATGTTTGCCATTGAAGTAGGCTTAGCTTGTTAGCAAAAGCGAACTCAAGAAGGGAGTTAATCTCTAATGTGGGTAACCTCAAGGAAGGGTTCTGCCGTAGAAGTTACGCACTTTGGAAAAATGGTCTAAATGGTTTAAGCTTTAAATTTTAATTCTTCAGAGAGTAGGCCTGTTAAGAAGGAGAGGAAAAGATGGTCCATTGATGCATGCCTCTATTCCTACCACTTATCTCTCTGGTTTTTCTATGTATTCTTTCTCTTTCTTTGTTTTTTTTTTTTCTTTTCTTTCTACCTCACTTCCCTTCTGTTCCCCCCCTTCTTTTCACTATTCATAGCTACCCCTTTTTATACCATCTGCCATGGTGGGATTTGCCATTTTTACCCTTTAATTGCTTTTGGCTCCTTATGGGTGTCCTTCAAGGACTGCCCAGCCACTACCCCTACTCAGAGTGTGTTGGTTGCACCACTCTCTAGTCCCAGACAAAATTGCTTGCCTCGTTTTTACCTCTCTCCACTTTCATTTCACTCCTCTGGATAAGGATCCAGCTCTCTCTTATCACCTACCTCTATGACATGCATTAGGTGGTCCCAGCCTATACTTACCTCTTTTGGGTGAGATGCCATCCCAATAGAACATCTCTCCCCAAAGAAACTTGAGCGGAAACCCTAGAATAGACCCATTTTTCTCCCCACCACCAAACCACACCCTTTGAAAGCCTTAACCTGTGGTCCACCTTCCATGTATTGGCTGGGTACAAGTAGGTGGTGCCTAGGCCCTTTGTGCATGCTTCACTTTATTTGAATTTTGTTTTCTTTCTGGCCTTCACACCATTTCTATTGCCTCCGTGTTTGTTTGATTCTGCTGTACGTGTTGGTTGGTGTTTATCTTTTGTGGCATGGAGGATGTGTGGGCTTTTGGGCTCATATTCTCTACCTTTTACCCCTTCTTCGACTTGGCGTTACTTAGGCAAAAGCCCTCATCTTCCTGCCGAGCCCATGTTTTCCTTTTCTGTGTCCATGGGCCTTTTGGCTATTGATCCTTTAACATCACTTCATCGTGTCTACTATAACTTTACCTCTCCTTTTACTTCTTGTTACCCCGTGGACTTGCAGGCTAATGTTCTCTCCGTGCTAGCCCACTTCTTCATCAATCTTTTGATCAGGGTTTCCAAGGCCCACTTTTCACATCTTTACCTCTTTTAGGTTTTATTGGCCAACATTCTTGCTGTGCCAGCCTATTTCTTTTTCTTCATTCCTCGGGCTTCCTCAGCCCGTTTACTTCCTCTTTACCTCTTTTACTCCCATGGACTTTTTGCTAGATCCTTTGGGTTTCCTCAGCCTAATTACCACATCTTTACTTCTTATTACTTTTCGGGTTTATTGGCCTTTAAGCCGACCTATTGAGTTTACTAATTCATTTCTCGGGCTTCCCCGGCATGGGCTTACTACTTCATTCTTTGGGCTTTCTTAGCCTATTTACTTCTTTACCTTTTTTATTTGTGTGGGTCTGCTAGCCATCAATCCTATCATTTTAGCTTGCTAGGCTTGTTTTCTCATTCCTAACCATTTTTCCCTTTTCACCTTCTTTATATTGTTGAGCTTCTTCTGCTATTGGACCCTTTATCAAAAATGGGCATCAACACTATAGAATACATTTTTATGGTATTGATTGCTAAGCTTTATTGAGGATGCTCTAAAGGGCATAAAGAAGAAATCAAAAACGGCTTTAAGAAGCTGGAAAAAAGAAAGGAGAAAATGAGCTGAAAGAAGAGGAAGAAGAAGTTGGGTACAAGATACGGATCTATGGAAATATTAGTATTCACCACAAAAAATTAATTTTTCTATAGTGGCGTATTCTATAAGAGAAGAAGAAAATGGGAGGTGGTGACGCGGCTCTCTCTTCTCTCTCTCTCTCTTTTTCTTTTCTTTTTTCTTTTTTTTCCTTGATTTCTCCTCTCTTTCATTTATTTATTTTTTCAAATTCTTTGCTGGCCGATAATTGTTTTCCCGCCAGTATATATCCCAGCACTATGCAGTTTAAGGCTATAAATTTGTTTTAAAAAGGAACCGTGTAAACAGTGAAATATTCCGAGTTTTACTAGGAAAACATATTAACCGAGTTTTACTAGGAAAGCATACTAACCGAGTTTTACAAGGAAATCATATTAACCGACTATAAACCCATATAAAAGTAAACATATTAACTTAAATTTACTATGTTACTACTACCGCTTTGCTTTTCGAAACGCTCGTTGTCAAGACCATGGCGATCTCTTACTCTCACACGGAGAGTAACTTAATGGCTCTGATGGAGTTTTATGATGACTATGGTGATCTTCCTGGGATTAGGTTTCGACCAAACTATGTTGAGATAGTAGAGCATTATCTCTACAACAAGGTGTATGGCATGCCCGTGAGTGCAGACGTTTTGATTGAGTGTGATCTCTATGAAGAATTTTGGAAGAAACACTTTGAGAATACAGATGAGACTAGTCTTTACTTCTTCACAAAATTGAAGAGGGTTGGCAATGGTTCAAGAATACAAAGGAACACAACCTATGGCACATGGAAGTCTAATAACGAGAAGCCCATATATCGAGATCAAGCTAAGAAGGATCAAATTGGTTCTGTGAGAAGTCTTACTTTGGTGCCCAAGAAAGGGTCCAAATCCGTTGGTCGGTGGGTTATGCATGAGTTTAAACTCAAAGGGCGCTTATACAATAAAGAGGTAACTATCTTAAAACATTTTGAAAAAAAGAAAGTTTCTTTGTTGCATTCTTACTATCTTTAATTTCAAGATTCTATCTTTGAAGGATATTTTATGGTCTATTGATTTTTTTTTTTTTTTTTTTTTTTGAGGGTTATGGTCTATTGGTAAATTTATGTAATTTCTTAGTTTTGGTAATTTCATGTAATTTTTAGATTTTCTGGATTAGAGTTATTATTTCATTAATTAGAATTGAGGTTTTCCAATAATTTTCCTAGTCACCTTAGGTTTTTATTTATTTATTTATAATTATGCTGGATTTTAGAAATTTTTCATGGATTTGAAGAAATCTTTTGGCTTTGAAGTTATTTATCAGAAGCAAAAATGTTTTGTTTTTTATTTTCTAGAAGTAGACATGTTTAATTTCTTGTTGCTTCTGCATCCTATCATATTTTATAGCCATCAGACCAGGGTAAGGATAAGACTCTGATACCAATTGATGTAGAAGCTACTATTTCTAGGAAATAGAAAGAAAAAAAAAAGTTTATTTATGAAAAATGAGGGTCTTTGAATCCTAGGGAGACAATGAAAATGCCAACAACTTGAAATTATTGGGTTATAGTTTTATTATATGGGTTATTAATATCTTTATGAAATTTGCATTGATGTATAATCTTTAATTATTTTGGTTTAATTCATTCTTCTTTAACATTGTCAAACCTGTGTCACTTATTTGCATTATTCTAGTTTCAAATTGTCATTTCTCCCCCCCGATTCCATCTTTTTATCATGCCACATATAATAGTTTTCGGTCTATTGGTTGAATAGATTATTGGGTTTTTCTTTTCGTTATCTCGGATATGAATGTCTTACTGCCTTGGTGTTTACATTATAAGGATTGTGCTTTGTTGCGTTTGTTTGCTTTTAAGTAAATGCATAGAATCCAGAAATACATTGTTGGCTTGCTTTCCTATTTGTTTTTGATGGTATGAGAGCTTAGATGTTATGTTCCGAATCTCTCTCGTGTATTTACTGATTGATTGACACGTATAATCTGTATTTTTATCAAGTGTCTTAAAAAAAGTGTTTCGTAGTTATTGCTATATATAAATGTGTTCAGTTTATTGTTTTTGATTTTCCTTTGTAGCCTTAGTGATTTGATCGATAATCTAACATATTTTTCCTTGCAGTACGAGGATTATGTTATTTGTAGGATCGAAAGACTCAAGCAACAAGAAGACAACAACTTGAATGAGGACACTCAAAACATCGAGCAGTTTGTCAAGTCATTTGAGCAACAGGAAGATGGCGTGACTAATACTAAGATTGAGACTGAGACTCTGCTTGGACGACATCAAAAGGATAGACTTGAGCAAAAAGAAGACAGCTTCATAAATGAGCAACTACAAGATGGCATGACTGAGACTGAGACTGAGCTTGACCCTAATGATGTCCTCACCGTCGAAGAATTGGAGGCTCTCCTAGGCTGGGATAGACTTGAGCAAAAAGAAGAGGCCGCATTCAAAACATAGGGCAATCTTTCAAAACAACTGCGCAACTACAAGATGGCATGACTGAGATTGAGACTGATCAGGTTGACACTAATGCCGTCCTCAATGTGGAAGAATTGGAGGCTCTCCTATCAGAACCATCAGAAGATGCATCATTCCCAGTGGGTTCAGATTGGGCATTGGACACATCATCCTCAACCTTCATGCAGCCAATGCCTTACTAAACATACTTAACTGATACGACTACTATCTGCATCTAGAATGACACCTCCACTGCCACTGTTAAGGCTGATGTTCCTCTTTACAACACTAATTACGTAAATTTGGTTGACAGCTTTTCAGAGTATATGATGTACATTGGTTGGTTTTCCCAGTATACAAGAAAATAAGACTCGTTCCTCTGCATATGCTCTATTGTTGCAAAAGATTTCTAGTTTATTTTTTGTGAATGCTAAATTGTTCTGTGTTGCTGTCTCTCTTGTTTAACCCTGAAGCTGTAATTGACAGAATCAGTGTGTAAATTGGATTCATTGACGATAGTTTGTGCAGACAGTTTTATGGCATGTCGACCTATATTTCTATTTGGAAAAATGTTAATAAATGACTTTAGAGCATTGGTTTAGTAATTATTTCTAGAAACATTTTATTAAAAAATTATAAAATAATTAATTTTTTTGACACCTTTTTATATTTTTCATAAAAGTGATTTTAAAACTTTCCTAATATAGTTTATTTACAATTATTTTAAAGACACTCGTTAACATAACTTTTTTTATTTATTTCTCAACTAAAGGGTGTAATATGGGTCCATTGAATTCAGGATCATTAATTTCTTGCTTCGTTTGTCACTATCATCAATCTATTTATACTCATGTTCGTATGAATTCAGTATCAATTTCTTGCTTCTTTTGTCACTATCATCTATTCATACTTATGTTCGTATGGATATACTTCTTTTGCTTTAAATTCATATTTCATGTAATTGAATTTTAGTGTCACTAATTTTTATCTTGAATTATTTTTTTGAATTATTTTTTTTTGTCCATTTATCGTACCTTTTATTTTTTGTAAGATTTATCCTATGCAATTTTTTAGTTGCTATCTATATCTTACACGTTGAAACTTAGCTACCGTATGATAATCTATCAATTGAAATAGCTAAGAGCAATCGCATCATTCGTGCAAAAATTTATATATATTTTAGCATAAAAACTTACTTTTTTTTTATTTTACATACTCACTTTTCAAAACATCATACATTAAATTATCTATTTTACACTACATTTTATTAAAATATTAATTTTCTTGATTTTTTAAAATTGTTTATTTCTTCACACACAATAATCATTATCCAGTATTTTTTTTTTCATCTCGAGATAAATAAATAAAGAATAAGAAATTAAATACAAAATGAATAATGTCAGTGTAAATTTACACGGTTACTATAACAAATTTGTAAATTTATACAATTATACATAGACAAAATCCTATCTATTTTTTCAAATTGTGATGAAAAAAAATTATAATACTAAATCCAAAAAAATAAAAAATAAAAAGAGCCTCATAGCATGCGAAACGCGTGTGATGAGGCTAGTCTTTATATACTAAGAAAATTCAGAAAGTTAGTTATTGTTTTTTTTACTGTCAATAAAATTGTCTAAATTTACACATTTTACTATTATGCACATACATACCGATATAAATGACTAAGAGGGTGTTTGGAACAGTTGTTTAAACAATAGTTTTCAATGTTTAAATACTGAAACACATATTTTCATAACACTTTTTAAACCACACATATTTCCACAACACTTGAACAACAATATTAAAAATCTCTAACTAGACAGACCCTAAATGCTGAATAATTATGTAGAAGCTGATTATTGACTTAAAAAAAAAAAATAATCATGTTCATTTTTCAATGATTTGATTCTTGATGTAAGAGAATCTGGCATTCAGTCTCATCGTCCTTTTTGGGTTTGAGATCAAAGATTGTTGGGATTAGCTTAATCAATCTCATTGTCAAATTAATTAACAAAGCATTTAGTGATTGATTTATGACGGCGTAAGAGAAACTTTACCTATTATAACTTTTTCTAATACTCAAGCCAAACATAGGGCACAAGGACTCTGTACTTAATTTAAAAGTTTTTGGTCTTTTTCCTAATTATAATTTGTATTATTGAATATTTTTGTAACTATACAGGTAGATAAATAATGGCTAAAATGCAAATTACATATTTTAACTTTGACCAAAATTCAATTCAAGTAACTTTGCTTTCGTCAATTTATTTCTCTAAAAAAAGATTGTCCATTTGTGTTGTGGGTGGGCCGAGAAGGGTGGGCCCATTACATGGAAGGTTGAGAGGGACAGGCCCATCTCTGAGACAATTTGGGGCCCCCTTTTTCGCAATGGCTCTAGCCCGAGGTAGGCCCACCTTAGCCGTGAGTATAGGGAAACATCTTAGGGAGAGGAACTTCACCTCAATGAGATTCCTACAAGAACTTATATGAGCCAAGAGCTCAGGATTGTGCCTTTCGAGAATCCACGTGTTGAACATATGATTCGGCGTCAAGCATAAGTTACCAGGAAGTCACCTCAACAGTAGGAGGTGGGTCCTTTATTGATGCATGATTAGACACACACAAACAATAACCTAGACTCATGAAACATTTCAAATCCTAAGGATTGAGAGACCCATGAACATGCAGAATATTCTCTCATCATGACACGCCCACTAGGGCAAGCTTATAAAATGAAACTAAGGGGAGGTAAATGGGGGTTTTTTGGACCATAATTCAAGGGAGAGAGACAGAAGAGTAGAAGTGAGAGCAATGTTTGGGGTTTGCAGGGGGTCCTTCTCAGGTCTTGAAAAAACTAAAAAGGGGTTGGCAGCTTGGGATCTTTCTAGGCCAAGCTAAATCAATCACGTTTTTCAACTATAGTCCAGGCTTAAACACAATTTACCATTAAAAATACCAATCCAGGGGCCTCCCATGGTAGGTTATACCCAATTTAGAACATATTGGGGGCCCAAATCTCTAAAGGCCCAAAGGTTTTTGGAGGTAGAGCCACCACATGAGTTCTTTAATTTTCGAATTTTTTTAATTCAAGCATTCTATTAGCCTCCGTTAAAATAAGCGAAAATTATATTATGTACCCGGCATATATGCCGGGTACACTATATAACTGCTCTAAAATAAGGCCGTTTGAAATTCTTAAAATTACTTTTTTATCCTTTTATTTTTAAGAACAAAGCCACATGTTTGCTTTGTTACTCTAGAATTGGTTTTGTTTCCAAAAGCAATAAGAAACGCATCACTCATGAATCGAAGTACCGTAGAATACTAAAACGTTAAATCAACCAAAAAAAATAAAAATAAGCCAAGAAAGAAATTGAAAGTGATCTCAATTTTTATTCTCTACTAAGGTGATAGCTTTGGAATCGTTGGGTTTGGGTTGTTGTGGATAATCATGAACCACAACTTTCTCTTGTGCCAACATTTGAGATACAAGATCTGATGCGGGAGACACAAGAAAATTATTATTTAGTATTATTTATGTTTGCAAGTCCATTATATTTTTATGTTTTAGGTTCTATTAGTTTATTGGGCTTTTAGTATTTTAATTTAGAAGTAAGGCTATTTTTGTAATAAGGCAATTAGGGTTTCCTAGCCAATTAGATCTAGGGTTTAGCAATCCTTTATAAGCAACCTATTGTACTCCTTGAGTTAGTTGATATTTTGATGAATGAAAACAATGGCCGTTTGGTCTTTCTTTGGTCTAGTGCTGACTCCAGGTCCACTCTAGGTGCTGACTCCTAGTGGTTTCCCCGCTTGGTGCTAACTCCAAGTAAGGCTTAGGTGCTGACTCCTAGGTCATATCCCTTTATTTTATTGTTATTTCAATTTTGTTCTGGTTGTCCTGCATCAGTTTTAGTATCAGAGCAAACACCGATCCGTCGAAGCATCACCGCAAGAAGAGCCAGAAAATCTCACCCAATAAAAAAAAAAAAAAAATCCCAAATTTTGAAGCCAACCAGAAACGAGCCCAGAACCCACAATCAGGCCTCCAAATCCTTTACAACCACAAAGAGAAAAGAGAGATACGTGCCCATCACTGCCGTCGCACCATCACTGCCGTCACACCACACCACCACCGACAAACGTCCACAATTAGATTTGCCCATTGTCACGCCGCCGTAATCTCATCATTCTGGTATTGACCCACCAGTCACCGAAACCCACAGATCATTCACCTGCCGCCGACCCATCAACCACATGCTGCCAACACCATCACCGCCACAGAGGACAAACCCATCAGCTAGCTGCCACCGACGACATCATCATTCACTCCTCCATGTATTGTGCTGCCGCTACCTTCCCTGGCGTCGCGCTGCCACTGTCGCCGGTCCCTAGCACCGCAAGCCCATCGCCGTTCTCTTTTAGTTTCTGTAGTTCTTCTTTTTTTCCGTGGCTTGAGTTCCTTCTAGAGTCTGTACTTTGAGTTTCATTTAAGTCCGTGTGTTGTTACTTTTTCATAAAGAAAAAAAAAAAAGAAAAAAAAATTATTGTTAATTTGACAGCCCATTGTTTGTCTTGGGCCTTTAAATTGTTCTCCACAGGTTCTTGTTCTAACTTCCAACTATTTGTTGAAGCACTATTTTAAAGAATTATGGTAATATTAGATGCACCTTATTTTGATGGTGATACTACTTATCCACGAGATTTTATCAACTGGATGAATGGGATGGAGCAATTCTTTGAGCAAGCAAATTGGGCAAATAACAAAAAGGTTAGGTATGCAAAGATGAAGTTAAGAGGTCACGCACAAAGGTTTTGGGAGAAGCTTGAATATTTCCGCTATCTGGATTATAAACCTGCCATTAGTGAGTGGGAAGATATGAAAGAAAAGCTTTGTGATGAGTATTTGTCACCATACTATCGAGCTAAGTATCTACCCCAATCTCAGTGTGGTACTTTTCAAGTTGAAACACATACGATGAATCCTCATCCTCATCCCATTTCATGTCCTTAGTGCACTTTTGAACAATCTATCAAGGAATTAAAGGAATTATCTGTAAAGCTCATGAAAAATGTTCAAGACGTGATTGCTCAGATGAAACAAAAGAAGACTCAAACCGATTCAATTGGGAACTCAAGGATACTAGATCACAATGAACTTATTGTTGCCCCCATGAAAGACAACATTGATGGTGATATCTTGGTCGTGGAGAATCCTCCAGCAATAGCAAAGCCTAATGTTGACACAGACATACATGCCTCGACAAGTGTTGCTTTAACAAGCGTGCAAGGAAATGAATCTATTGAAGAGCAGCAAGGTGAAAAGATGGTGCCTAAAAAGAGTATTATGTTAGAGGGTGCACATGATGTGAAAGTTGAAGTTGTTGAATGTGCTTCTGATCAACCCTCCACAGTCCTTGAAACCTCCACGGTCCTTGAAGATCTACATCTTGGTGAAGTCGAAGAGGATAAAACTACAATACTTCCTATGGTTCATAAGGTTCAAGACGAGATTATACTGATTTCACACATTAAATTTGTTATTCCAAATGAGTTTGATGTGGTGGAATTCAAGGTTTTTCTTTTCCCTGTGCTCCCTAAGGTGATTCTAGATTTGAAGCAAGTGTTACTTATCAGCATCCTAATCTTTCAACACTTTAGAACTCGAGGTCGAGTTTTCTCCAACCAGAGGAGAATGATGCGGGAGACACAAGAAGATTATTATTTAGTATTATTTATGTTTGCAATTCCATTATATTTTTATGTTTTAGGTTCTATTAGTTTATTGGGCTTTTAGTATTTTAATTTAGAAGTAAGGCTATTTTTGTGATAAGGCAATTAGGGTTTCCTAGCCAATTAGATCTAGGGTTTAGCAATCCTTTATAAGCAACCTATTGTACTCCTTGAGTTAGTTGATATTTTGATGAATGAAAACAATGGCCGTTTGGTCTTTCTTTGGTCTGGTGCTGACTCCAGGTCCACCCTAGGTGCTGACTCCAGGTCCACTCTAGGTGCTGACTCCTAGTGGTTTCCCCGCTTGGTGCTGACTCCTAGGTCATATCCCTTTATTTTATTGTTATTTCAATTTTGTTCTGGTTGTCCTGCGTCAAGATTTGCCTATGAATCTTTTGTAGTTTACAAAAAGGATACTACGAAATTTATAAACGGTTCACATGTCTAAGGAGTATGAGGTGAGGCTAGCACTTGCTTAGACGCTTGAGTGAGTGTGCATTAAAATTTACGACCCTTGTGGTGACCCTAATAAGGCACTCACTTTTTGTGTCTAATTGAGAGCCTTTGGTTTATCTGTAATGGAGTCTATGGAGATTGGCTAAATAAGCTAATCTGTTTTTACAAAAACATTAAAGCGTTTATATGGTACTTCTAGTCTTATCCACAAGCTATTATCAAACATTTATTGGAGTAATGAATAGGGGTAAATGATTTCTGCTTTTTATGCATGTAGATTTGCCTATCTTGTTTATTTTTGTCTTTTAGTAAGAGCGATGATTATTACTCACCGGTGTACATGGAATGTGTATGTTGAAACATGATTTAAAAATTATAATTAAAATTGTGTTTTCAAAGCTTTGTATACGAATGTGTGCAACAAATATTAACGTTTTAATGAAAGGTTTTTATTATTATTATTATTTTTTAAATCATTACAAAAGCAAGTGAAAAGTACACTTACATATAGAACCCATGAAACAGAAAACAAATCAAGGAGACAGATCTGTAGTAAAAGCACAAGCATGCTTGAGGCCGGGAGAGATGCACGTAGGACTTTGAGGCTTCATTTTCTAGGGATATAACAACCTTTAGTACCAATGGAGAAATTCTACTGGTGGAAATCTGCATTTCCCTTCCAACCAATTCTGCTATATATCCCCATAAACTGCAGATTCTTGCCGATTCACACAGTGATGGTTAGGTAGAGGCACAAACTACGTCATTGCTTGTTAGTATCACATGTTGGTGCATCCTTTTCTCATTAAAGTGACCAGAACTATCCTGATAGACCATAATTCTGTACCCTTGCTAATGCAACTTGAGTTGCAACCACCTAAAGTACGATTCCCCATCCTGTTCTTACAAATTGCCAATCATGCAAAGTGAGAAAAGCTCCTCACTTTGCATGAAGTCTTCCTCGTTTCATCTCTTTGGTTCTAGTTTTGTAGTGTCTTTATTGCCTTGCTCCTGCTGATAATTTATGTTTTTGTTGAACAGTGACTAAAGTTGGGTTGCTGGAGAACTTCCAACCCAATCCCCCTAGAGAAGTAGGAAAAGTAGGTAGCCTTTCATGAATTACACTCATGCCAGATTAGCCTGCCCAATCAGTATTTTCTTGTCTTGTTGCAATGGTTTCGTGACCTCAATCTTCACCCTCATCTGAAGGAAATGACCCCAACCTGTTCCATCTTTGGGAATATTCACTTCTTCAAGTGTACTTATTGATGATCCAATCCATTTTGTGATATTTGCTGTCATCCCTTTCAAAGGTACATCATGGACTTGTATCCAGAATAATGCGTACTCATATGAATTGATGATGATCATGCCTCCTTATCATAATCCTGCATCCTTTCATTGTGCTTCTCAAAAGTCCATGAACTGTTTAGTTACTTTAGTAGTATCAATTCATTATCAAGAGGATCATTGAACTTAGGCAGGAATCGGTTTTCTCTAAGGTCTTTCAATTGCATCCTCTTCACCAGCTTCCATAGATTATAAAGCGAAGTCTTCGTTGCCACTGTATTGTAAAGATTATCATGCCAGTAGTTTTGCTAATTCGCTATGTTTCCCTTTTGGTTTACTTATTCCGCCAGTAGTTGTGCATGACTGAATGTATGTGTATGCCTGTTTGTTTGTACATCAGTACATACTTGTGTTTGTGCATGCTCAAGTGAATTATAAACAACTTGAAATGGTAAAACAAATATATGATGCATATTTGGGAGAATATGCAGCTAATTTGTATGCATATTTGGGAGAATATGCAGCTAATTTGTGTGCTACAGCATGGGAGACTTGACACCTAGTATTATGCAGTCAGCATGGGAGAATGTGCAACTAATTTGTATGTCATCAAAAAGAAACAACCGCATACAATTATGCCATGATACACTCAAATCTTGTGTCTAACTAAGATGGTTTTACTCCCTCAATGAAAATACTAATTTGCAATTCAGCATGCCAGTGAATGTTTATTTATGCATTTGCTTATAACCATAGCCATGTCACTATGCTCAGATATAAGATTAACTATCCAGAAGATAAGTAAAATAATTTCGGCAACAATTGTTCTTAAGATGTAAATAAGACCACACAAAATGTTCATTCTTTGGCATTAAATAATTGAGATCACTTACGCATCCTAGGCCAAGATACTCACAAAGGGCAGAGGATGACTGTAAGGTTCTCATAACAAGGCAAAGGTAAATAGGTGGAAGCAGAAGATTCAATACTGAAATGCATCAGAGTTCCAAAAAAGACTGCTAAATAATACTCAGAAACTAGGTCTATCCTACAAACCTGTATGAGTCTCAATGACTCATAGAAGGATACATAAACAAAGAAAACATTTAAATGATAATTCAAATTACAGGGTCACTATAGGCAGCTCTGTAGAGTCGAAGGCTTGGCAAGAACCATCTTCATTTCTCTTTTTAAGCATCTGGCATCAAAATTACAAGGTAGATGTTGTTTATTTATAATTTAGAAAAAAAGATCATCTGAGATATAAAGTACAACGCAAAATCCCATGTCAAATGGGGAGGTCATTACTTTTTAGTTTTCACTTATATTTTACACTAGGAAGCCGTGAATCTACCACTAATCTCAAACCAGACAGCCACATCATTTGAAATAGGGAATCAGTAAGAAACAATTGCAGCACCAAATCTTGCTTAGCAGACACCAAACATCCTTGATATAGAGAACACGAGATCACATCATGGAATGATAAGTTTCTTGCCTGCATAGATGGTATCCCCTTTAAGCCCATTCGCCTCTTTTATTGCATTGACAGAAACCTATCAGTGTTGAAGAAAAATCAATTCAAAGTCAGATAGTAACAAATGATAATAATTAATTATATATCTGCATATTTAGTTATAAACATTATTTGGGGAAACTTTGTTTCCCTTTTGATCAGTGTCCCCAGAGAAAAATGACAAACCATGGGTGTAAAACAAGATTCTTAGGATTGCTAATTGATTGTCCATCGTAACCAAAACACTATTCTCTTTTTAATTCTGAGAAAAGTAAGCAAAATCTAATTTAAAACCTCATGTTTATGTTGTTTTAGTAATTCAAAAAAACGGGAACTTGGGTCAGTTAGAGAAAACTTTTCATAAAAATTAGAAGATTCAGATATCAGTTGTTTTACATAAATATTTCTCAAAACATAGCTTTTGTAAATGCACAGTCAATAGTGTTCCTAATTTTTCCCAGAAAATTTTATCTGAAAACCATAAACAAACAAGTGTGTACTATGAAAGTAAATCAAGAGAGGAGAAAATATACCCCAAATTTTCTAGAGAGACCCCAAAGAGTATCTCCTTTAGCAATCTCTATTGTCTTGTGTGACAATTCAGGGACTTCTGGCAAGTTGTGGTCCATGTAGGTAATGGGTTTCTACAACAACACCAAAAAACAAATCAAAGTTACAATGATTTCTTCAACAAAATGAATGAAATTAGTCTTTTCAAAATACCCAAAAATAATAGTAATAAAAAACAAAAACAAAAAAAAGAAAAGAATGAATTACAAAGTTATAGGGTCTCTTCTAAATCTCAAACTAAGTGAAAAAAAATACAAAAAATGCAGATAAAACTTAAGAGCAATGATGATCTACAATGTTAGAAACAAATTCTAAACAACAACTTAAGGTTTTCTACAAACTATCAAACAAATGATAATACAAGCAATAGGTCCCCCTGAAATAACAAAGAATAACTAATGCAACCAATGAAATTCAAAAGTACCTCATAGAATTCAAAATAATAAGTAATGGGTCTCTCTCAACACACAAAAGCAATAAAATAATTCAAACTAGAAGTCTCTCCGGATTCACAAAACAAATCAACCATACAAGTAATGTCAATGTGTCTCAATAAAATAAATACCAAACAAAACAAAAGTATAAACAATAAATCTCTCAAAACACACACACAAGTATTGGGCCCCCCCCAAAAAAAATATCAAACAAAATCAGAAGTTAAAACAATGAGCCTCTCTAATAAAATGCTAAAATAATCAATAAGTAAAGTAATAAATCTCTCCAAAATTTAGAAGAAAAAAGCAAATAAGTTCATACTGATACATACCTTGACAAAGGGTTCATGGGGAGGGGGAGGCCGTGGTGGTTGAACTTGAATCAGCTGCGTTGACTCACTGAGTGGTGATTCGTTAGCTGAGTGAGTTTCAGTATTTCTAGGTTTTTTGAGAGGGATTATTGCTTTGAGAATGCTCAGTGCGATGCCTGAGAATACCAAGACCCCTGCAGCCTTGGTGATCGTGTTGTCCTTGGATTCTCCTTCGCCGTCGCCAGCGGCGGCGCGTGGGTTTGACATAGATCGTTTCGCGCCGAGGGTTTTAGCTTTTAAGGGTTTCAGACCCAGTGTTGTTAACGTTTGAAGTTTGGGTTTACTTTTTACAACAGCCTAGTGTTTGAATTTTAGTACAAGTTTACGCGCGGTGTGTACGCGCGTTTTTTTAACTCTTTAATTAAATTCATGTTTTTCTTAAAAATAAAAAAAAACCAAAATTTAGCCTTAGGGTTTTTTTTTTTAGAAGAAAATTTAGCCTTAGGTTAGTTGCAAAAACATCTCATGTGGTCTCAAGTAACTGACGTTAGCTTTTATGGATGGAAATACGAGATGACTACGTTAAAAAGACTTGCTAATTGATTCTTGTCCTTGGCTCCAAATCCTAAGACATGTTTTTGCATTTTGGTTAACAAAATATGGGAGGAAAAATATATTTTTTTTTTTCATCTTTTATTTATCCATTAGGACAAAATTTAAGTACACTTTTATTTTAAAATTTTTTAATTAAATTTAATTGTAAGGGGACGAGGATCCAAAATTACTAATAAAGCACTTAAGGACGTTTCCGAGGAAGTAAACCTCGAGAAACATCAGCAAAATGTCCTCAGTTGACCATAGTTGACAAGGATTTCGAGGACACCAACTTACACTCAAAAAAGTCGAGAATCAGAGCTAAGGGGAGCATGATGCAAACCGAGGGTGAAAAAGGGTTACTTGGCACTGAGCAAAGAAGAGAGAAAAGATGAAGGACAAAACAGTCATCTCTTCCGCATTAAATGCACTACAACCACTTAGCTGGTACATTAATGGAGAAAAGACTTGTCAATAATGTCCACACAACTCATACCTTGGTGTAAAAGCCTTCTAGCAAGGCCCTGATGGGACAAGTATCAGGGAAGTCCGATCCTAACCCTCCAAGTGTAGAGTTCAGATGCATTTTCGGCTGACAATATAAAGCCAAGAAGCACCTAGATTGGGGTGGTTCTTTTCTTTGGGAAAAAGAGAGAAATTACTTGCAACACCATCCTCGACCTAAAACCGAGGACACCAACCTTATCATTTCAAGGTTTTCCTTAATTGAAATACTCAGATCTTGTTTGGAACTAGTACCACATTCGATATCTTTCTTATAACAGGTATTTAAGGTTAACTATGCATCCCACCTCTAATTTTATTATTATTATTATTATTATTATTTTAGAAGAAAAATCCGCACAAACTTTTATTAAGAAACTCTTAAGGAATTACATCAATATGAACTGAAAAAGAAATATTTGGTGGGATAGTTTCCATCCACACCAAGAGAGAATAAGAATTCTTTGCTCGTCTAGCTAAGGCATGGGCAACCCCATTTCCTTACCGCCTAACATGAGAGAAAGAACATGTTCGTAGTGAAACCATTATAGACTTACAGTCTTTTATTATGTGACCAAAACTAGAGCGATCAGAAACATATTCTGTTAAAGCCTTGAACACAATTTCTTAATCACCTTCAATGATGCATTGCTAGAATCCCAACTCTACTGCCAATAGAATTGCCCTCCTTGCTGCCATGGCCTCAATCACCTCCACCCCTCCGAATGGCATACCAATCTTTCTGCTAGGGACGCCATTACCTCCCCCCTTTCGTTTCGAACCACAACTCCTAACCTAGCTTCCTTTGACTCAGTAAACATTGCATCATCATAATTTATTTTATAAATGTCTAACGGTGGTGATGCCATTTCTGGATTGCTAGATTCTATTTTGGTAAACTTTTGGCCTTCTTCACTTGGAATTCTGCTAATGATTTTGATGTAGCATCAAACAACTTTTCAGGCGAAAGGCAAGGTTCTTTGAAGTGGCTTTTATTCCTCCTGCACCAAACAAACCATGCCAAAACTGGGAATTGCTCCACACGTTTTCCTTTGTGTCTAACTCTGCAAATCAAGTCCATGACAGAGCATGGATGGTGGTGGAGGTTTCGCAGCCCATTAAACTCAGAACCCCAGCTGATCTGTATCTTCTCACACTCCCATAAAGCATGGAGTGTTGTCTCTTCTGACTAACCACATGGCGGTGTATAATGGAGAGGCCATAACCTTCCTATGATACAAATTTTTCATCGTTGGTAATGAGTCAGTGCATGCTCGCCAACAGAAAATCCGTATTTTGTTTGGAATATTTAACTTCCAAATACCCTTCCAAAAACTTCTCTGACTTGCCTAATTTGAACCCGATGCTGCCTCTCTTCTTTCTATTTCTTCAAGTACCTGATACCCTGTTTTCACCGAATAGTTGCCATCCTTGCTCCGTGGCCATACAATGCAGTCTTCTTACAATGTCTGACATAGTGGTATAGCCTTTATACGTTGGGCCAACCAAAGGGAAATTAACTGATCTATCAGCTGCCCATTCCACTCCCCTGTCTCCACATCAATAAGGCTAGACACCATGCTATCATCTACAAACTCCCGGTTTTGAGTTGCTGCCTTCAAAGGAAACACTCTTGGAATCCATTTGTCATGAAATACACGGATTTTGCATCCATCCCCAATCCTCCAAAGCATCCCTTCTTGCACCACCAATCTTGCTTTGAGAATACTTTGCCACGCATAGGATCCTTTAGAACTCTTTTCATCAAAAACAGATCCTAATGGGAAATATTTTGTGCTAAACACCTTAAAGAACAATGATGTTTTATCGGTTAGCAACCTCCATACCTGTTTCGCCAACATAGCTCTGTTAAACTTAGCCAAGTCTTTGAAACCCATACCTCCATCATATTTTGGCTTACATAATGTTTCCTAATTTTTCCAATGGACTCTCCTTTGACCACCACGTTCTACTCACCAAAACTTTCGAATAAGCATCTCAATATCATTACAAAGTCCCACCGGCAACATGAAGCAACTCATTGCAAAATTTGGAATAGCTTGGACCACCACTTTTAGCAACACCTCTCTACCTGCTTGTGACAAGAGCTTTTCCTTCCAACCTTGTAATTTTGTCCACACTCCCTCTTTGATGTAATTTAGGCTTGCCTTTTTTTTCCTCCCTACAACTACTGGCAAACCAAGATATTTTTCATATTCCTTGATCTCCAGTACTCTAAGAAAATTCAAAATCTCCCTTTTCTTCTCTTCGACTACAACTTTACTGAAAAATAATGTAGTCTTGGTTCGGTTGATTTGTTGCCCCGATACTTGCTCATACTTGTATAGGATGTGTTGAATGACCTGTAAATCCTCCATTCTTGCCCAGCAAAATAGTAAACTGTCATTTACAAAGAATAAGTGAGTAATCCAAGGTCCATTCTTGCATAATGAGTAGCCTTTTATTAGGTTTTCTCGTGCTGCTTGTTGAAGCATTCTATTCAATCCTTTAGAACACAAAAGAAAGAGATATGGAGAGAGTGGGTTTTCTTGTCTAATTCCCCGTGTAGGATAAATATCTCCTTTCGGCTCGCCATTTACCATAATAAAGTAAGAGACTGTGCTGATGCATTGAAAGATAATGGCTATCCATGTTTCACAAAAACCCATCTTTCTTATGACTTCAATCAGGAACTTTCACTCTACTCTATCGTATGCCTTGCTCATATCCAGCTTTAGAGTCATAAAATCTGCATTTTTTTTTATTTTTGTTTCTTCATCTGGTGTAGCATCTCAAAGGTCACTAAAATGTTATCTGAAGTAGCCTTATTTGACTGAAACGCACTTTGTGAGTCAGAGATAATGTAAGGTAAAACTTTTTTGAGCCTATTAGCAACAACTTTTGAAACCAATTTATAAATGGTATTACATAAAGCAATAGGGTGAAAATCTGAAACTCTAGTTGGGTTCTTGACTTTTGGAATTAAAGTTATCAAAGTACGATTTATTGTGGATGGAATAGAACCTATATTCAAACAATTGATGATTGCTTGTGAGACATCCTCTCCAACAGTTGTCTAGAATTTTTGGAAGAACAGTGGAGGTAATCTGTCGGGTCCTGGAGCTTTCAAAGCTTCATCCACTTCATCCTTCATAAATTCTGCCGTTAACAAATCATTCAACTCCGACATGATCAATGTGGGGATTGCTTCTAAAACAGACTCCCAGTTAAAGGGATTGGTCGAATGAAAGAGCTCTTGATAATGGGTGACCAAGATCTGTGCAATCTCCTTATCCGAGCACATCACACCTTCACTATTTTGTAATTCCTTAATCTAGTTCCTCTTAAACCTGTGTGAAACGTGGTTATGAAAGAAACGTGTATTTTGATCCCCCTCATGTAACCACAAAGCCCTTTACCTTTGCTTCCACATTTTTTTTTTCTTTTATCAACAATCCATTAATCTCCTATTTCAATTTGTGCACTCTATCCATTGACCTACTCCTAATTGCCTCCTCCTCGGCCCTCCTTAGTTGCTTCTTTTTTTCTTTCAAAGCTCAAGTGATGTTCCCAAAGTGTATACAACTCCACTATTTGAGCTTTTCCTAGCACTCTTTAATCTTCCCTTCCACTTGATCAATCGGGCTCCCACCAACAGATCTCTCCCAAGCCAAAACAACCACTTCTTTGCACCTCAGGTCCTCCAACCACATTTGCTCGAATCGCCAAGGTTTTCTTCATTTCTTTGGAATACCTTTTGGCAGAATGAGTGTAGGCTTATGATCTGAAGACTCACACTCCAAATGTCTCACCTTTGTGGCTAGGAACATCTCAATCCACTCCACAGTAGCAATTGCCTAATCAAGCCTTTCTCATATTGTGTTGTTCTCACCTTGGCCTCTAAACCATGTGTATTTGTTCCTAACAAAACCTAAGTCTTTGAACCCACACTCATTGAGTACCTCTCTAAATGCTTCCATTTGTCTAATTGGCCTTGGCCTCCTCCAAGTTTCTCATGTGCCTTTGCAATTTCATTAAAATCCCCCGCACACACCCACGGGAGTGAATGCTTTTTCTTCAATTGTCTTAGCTTAGACCATGATTCATGACGAATATTTGTGTCTGGTTTGCCATAGAATCCTGTAAATCTCCATTCATCTTCTTTTCCTTTGATCACAATGGCGTCTATGTGGTTAAGGGAATATGAATCCAATGTAAAATCACATTCCTTTTTCCACAAGACAGCCACACACCCACTTTTATTTTCTCTAGATACCTCAACCAAACCACCAAATTTATATCGAGCCTTGATTGTTTCTAGCCTAGCTTTATCAAGCCATGTTTCGACTAAGAACGCCACTGAGGGATCTTGTGCTTGAATCATATCTCCAAGCTCTTTCTTTGTCTGTGGGTTCCCAAGCCTACGACAGTTCCAACGTAGGAGATTCATTGTCCTTGGCAGGGCTGAACATCAGCCTCCGCCAATAAAATAAGGGTTTTCCCATCGTCATGTGAAACTTGTTTTTTCTTCCTTGGCAACTCAAGATCCTCAATGTCCATACCTAAACGTTTCAGTGTTTGTGAGGAAAGGGGTTCATGGGATTCTGAGTTCTTTACTCGAGGAATTCTTTTCCAAGTTGGAGTAGCATACGTATCATGCACCAAAGATTTTGCATTAGGTTTTGCTAGAGTAAGTGGCACGTGAGGGGTAGCTTCTTTAGGGTTTTCACTTATCAGAGGCACGTGATGAATGGCTTCACTTAGCATCTCACGTTTATCTGTTAGGTTCTGAGGTATTCCAGACTCTTCTGCCACCTCATTAAATAAGCAATCCGAGATATTAACGTTTCCTCAGTAACATGTCCTCCTCGATTACCTTTCTCCAAGTCAAACTTCTTTAACTCCTAGTCTATCTCATTTATTTTCTCCATAAAATAGTCTCCTTGATTCGTAATTCCACCTTTGATTGAATGTCCTTCTAGGCTGGTCTTATCCACATTAACTTTAGTAATGCCCGTACCGGCTCCTTCACTAAGCATGTTGTTTTGAAACTGACACTCCTTCCCTCCACCACCATGAGCACCACCTCTGGCCGCTGTTTGTGGCGCTCTTGGGTTAGTCTTCTTCCCGTTTACCCCCTTTCTGCCACCAACCTCAAATTCCTTTCTCCTTCTTTCATAATACCCTGGTACAATGATCACTGCGTTTTTGTGCATGGGCAATGGTGAAGCATGTAGCCATGGACCATATTCTTGGTCTTCTTGCTGTAGGCTGCCGTTGCTTTGTATCCAACATTCACAGTCTTTATCGAAGTAATTCAGACAGCCACACCAGTAACAAACGTTTGGTAAACGTTCGTACTTGAAGGAGACCCAACCCTTTGAACCATCTTTCTATGAAAAAACTCTTCCACGACGGAGGGGAAGAATGACATCAATCCGAACCCTAATCCTCATAATTCCCCCCTTTCAACTTCCTTGAGATTCACATCCTTCCTTACCTCTCCCATAGCTTCACAAAGCTTTTCAGCAACATCCTGACTCAAAAATTAGACTGGTATGTCATGTACTTGCACCCACAAGGAAACATGGTTGAAGACTAGCTCCTTTACTGGTATGTTATTATCATAACGCTAAATCAATTCCAAGTGTTTGTCAAAGCTCCATGGCTCCCCTTCAAATATTCTTTCTACTTCTTCTTCATTGTCGAACATAAATAACAGAATATGGTTTCCCACATTACGTACTTTGAAACCATTTTTTGACCTCCAAATGGAATTGAAGGTTTTAAAAATGGCCTCAGTATTTAGCGCACATTTTGTGAGAAATTTTGCTGCAATGGTATAGTTTGGCACTTCCGTTGTCTTCTCAAATTGAAATTCTCCCCCTTCTCTATCATTCAATGACAAAATTTCCCACCATTGAGTGAGAGTATCCATGTTACTCAATCAAAACTCAATGTGAACTAAGTGTTTCCACATCCCTAAAAAAATTCCCTACGAACCTACAAGTAACAGCATTACCTACTCAACAAAACCTCACAAGAAAGTGGACAGCTAATTCTACAGTCTAAGAGAAAGGGGAGTCACTTTTCCTTAGCATCGAGAAACTCTTAACCTTCTAGCTAGAATCTTGCTTAGCTCTACACACACAAACCTAATACGTAACTTTGGCTGCGTTTGTTTTGGTGTAAAACCATTTCAGGAAATGGTTTTACACCTTGAGTGTGTGTTTGGTTGCGCTGGAAAATAAAATTTTATGTAAAACCAATTTAGTTGACCGTGCAAAATGTGGCTTTGAACTGGAAATGGTTTTACATTTTTATTTTCACTTCAAACCATTTTTGGGTCAGACGCGTAACAGAGAGAGAGAGAGAGAGAGAGAGAGAGAGAAAGAAGAGAGAACAGAGCTCACTCCACAAGCTCACACCGATCCACACATGGTAGTCCGATCATCTCACTGATCCACACACGTCGAGCTCAACCACCCGATCCTCTCCCTTACGGTAGTCCCAACACCGAGCTCTACCCACTCTTCGTTCAGCGCCAAACGCAGACCCACAGTGAGTTTTCCTTCTGCGATTGATTATTCCTCAGTCCGACAGCGTTTGTTTATGGGTTTGACTGTTTTACACCTCCGATCCACACCTAACCTCCGATCTACACATCTCCGACCTCACCTCACCTCCGACCTCACCTCACCTCACCTCACCTCCGATCCATACACCTTCGATCCACACAAGTCCGATCCACATCCCCTCAAACTCAGATATGCGAAAATCCACACACCGTTGCATAAACAACCCATCCTCTGACCCACCCTCTCGGATCCGATCTATATATATATATATATATTTCTTTGTTTATTTATTTATATAATTATTTATTTAAATAATTTTTTGATCAGATAATTATTTATTTATTTACTTTTTTAATTATCAATTTTTATGTAATTATTGATTTAAGAATTTAATTGCTGCTGGTGTTACAATTATACAAAAATGCAATGTGATTTGTTGGTGTATATATTGATTGTGATGGTATTACGTTGTGTACATATTGATTGTGTAATGCAATGTTATACAGAGCATATTGATTTGTTGATGTTATATTGATTGTGTAAAGTTGATGTTATATTGTTGCAATTATACAGAGCATATAATGCAATGTGATTTGTTGGTGTCAATATTGATTGTGTAAAGTTGTGTTATGTTGTGAACGTTGTTGATGTTATAGTTATACAGAAATAGAATGCAATGTGATTTGTTGGTGTAAATATTGATTGTGTAAAGTTGTATTATGTGGTGTACGTTGTTGATGTTTTCGGTTTGTGGCTGTTTTTATATACTGTGTAATCAATAGCATGTTTGTTTACATACATCTTAGACCATAGTGTTTGTGATTTTGTTAGATGAAGAAAAAAACCAAAGCCGCAATTCTTGCCTCAGTTGTATCTGTCCTCCTTATGGGGGTTGCATTGTTAAGGAAATTGCGGCGTAGACGTAGACGACTGTCTAGGGCGCCTTATATTAATCATGCAGCCGAGAGAGAGGAATACATAAATAGTATTCTGCATGAAAGTGAGATTAATTGTGTGAATTAAATTAGGATGACGCCTATAGCTTTCCACCACTTATGTCACATCCTCACTGAGGGGGAGCACGTATGCCTGACTATTCACATGTCTGTTACCGAGCAAGTGCTCATTTTCTTACACATTATTGGTCATAATGTGAGGTTCCGTGTAACGGGTGGTCGGATCTATAGATCAACTGAGATTGTTCATAGATACTTTAAGGTCGTCCTTAGGAGGGTTCTAAAATTATATAGAGCTCTAATAAGACTGCGTAGCTCCGATACACCCCTAGAGATAATGAATAGCAGAAGGTTCTACCCATATTTTAAGGTAAATATTGCGACTTGTGTATTTTTGTAAATTGTGAAGATTTGTGTAATTAGAATAAACCATTATGTCTGTCGAAAATTAAGATTGTGTTGGAGCAATAGATGGTACACATGTTTGTGCATCTGTGTCACCTGAAATACAAGGAAGATTTCATGGTCGCAAAGATGGAACCACGCAAAATGTGTTAGCTGCCATTAGTTTTGACTTAAAGTTCACTTATGTATTCTCTGAATGGGAAGGTAGTGTACATGATTCACGTGTGTTAAATGATGCATTTGCTAGGCTAGGGGGTTTTTCAATTCCCGAAGGTATTATACGATTACTTCACCTTTTAGGTTTATTAGTTTAATAAATATTGTGCGTTTTCCTAAGCATAGTAGTGATTTAGTTTTATTTTTGATATGTAGGTAAATATTATCTTGGTGATGCTAGGTATGGTAATAAAAATGGAATATTATCACCTTCTCGAAGTGTGCGATATCACTTGAAAGAGTTTAGTGATCGTCCTCATGAGAATGCGTAAGAATTGTTCAACCTCCGACACTCTTCATTGAGAACTACCGTTGAGCGAGGGTTTGGAGTGTTGAAGAAACGTTTTCGAGTGTTGGATGCAGAACCATTTTGGTCTTTTGAAACTCAAGTGAAAGTAGTGTTAGCATGTTGTATGATTCATAATCACATTATGGGGGTTGAACCAAATGACCATATTATGGAAGATGCAATGAACTAAGTAGAGTCTAGTGACCCCCAACAAGAAACACAATCACGTCGGGAGTCCGTTGAAGACAGTAGACTATGGAATGCTAAGAGAGATGAGATATGCCAAGCTATGTGGTCTGATTATACCAAAAGTGGAAAGTAGTACTTTATTTAGATTTCAATGATTGTAATATGTGTTTTTTTTTTTTTTTTGGTTGTAAAGACAATGTATTTACTATAGACTTCTGGTGGTGTAATGAAAAAGTATTTTCAGTATTACATTATTATTTGATAGTATTACATTGTTATTTCTAGTGTTAGCATGTTTCATTCTGTTGTGCACATCTATAAGCGTACTTGTATGTGTGTTTGATTTGTTGTTCATATTTCGAGTGTAATTACTAAATGCTACTTTCATTTTTAAACGCTACTCTCATTATACAATATTCATATGTAGTAATGTTAAAGGGCAAAGAGAAGGTGAGTAGTAGCAAGCAGTTTAGGTGGCTGCCGCCCATGCATGAAACGATGCTTAGGATACTTGTGCAGGAGGTTATAAAGGGCAACAAGCTGTCTAGCACTTTCAAGGTAGGCTCCTTTGCTCTTGTAGTGAAGGAGATAACTGCCCAATTTGGGGTTAGTGCCACCCCTCCTATGTTGACAATCGGATGCAGACTTTAAAGATCATGTGGTCCACTATTCAGACTATTAGAAAGAAGAGTGACTTTGATTGGGATGATAACCTAAAAATGATAACATGCGACACGAAGACATACCAAGAAGAAGTCATGGTATGGCTTCCAACTATATTTTCTTCATATAAATGATAATATATGTTTTTTCCTTTTATATGAAATTTATAGTGTCATTCTTTTTAGGATTCCATTGCTTTTATAAGGTTTTTCAAATATAACTTTCATGTGCGGATCTATTGTAAAATCTGGTCTTAGCATTTGTACATTGTATTTTTTGTTGTACTTATCTTCAAAATCATGAGTTATGTCTCCTGTTCCCTAACATGTTTTTTTGTTTATCATTGACCTAATCATTTAATGGCATCTATATTGAATTGAATATTGAATTTATGAGTAAAGTGATTATTGCATTGTTATTATATGTTCTTTTCTCCCTTACAGGCACATCGAAAGCATGCGGAGTATCTAAACAAAAAAATTAAGATGTATGATGAATTACTATTGTTGTGGGGAAGGACACAGCCACGGGTGGCTTTTCTAAGTCCTATGTGGATATTGAGAATGAGCTAGAAAATGAGGACAGTGCTGAGTTTGTTGTATACAATGTGGAGGAAGGTGTGGTCGAAAAAGGGAAGAATGCAGTCGAGTCATTCACCATTGGGTCGAGAATTTCCAAGTCCCGCAAAAGAGGGCGTCCACCTTCTAATGCTGATGATAGTGTGCTGACTGATTTGTTTGATCATCTGAAGGAAATAGTTGTGGCTCTGAAAGAAATCAATCGGGGCCCGGTGGATTACACAGCTCTTTACAATGAGGTCATGGCTATGATGGCGGATGGGTATAGTGAAGACATGCTTGCAACTGTGTTTGACCATCTTTGTGAGAATGAGAAGGCAACACGGGGATTTCTAGCCAAGAATGCTAGGCTTAGAAAGCTGTGGTTGGATAGTTTTTTGTTTTCACAACTTTGACTTGTCTGTTTCATGTTGACTGTGACAGTAGCTTTAAGAATTAACTTTTGTTGTAGTACTAGTATTGACCTACCATTATATTATATATGTAGTCTTTTGTATTATTGGGACAATACAATTACCCAAATTATGTATTTATGCTGCTCAGATACCACGAGTAGGTATCATTTTTGTACACCATGGAGGTGTAATGCTGATGGTGAACGATTGATGTGGTTGTTTTTATATAAATATTATGGGTATATTCAAATGATTATTTTTGATGTTGAAGTGGATGATTATTTTTGTATTGTTACAGATATGTCTAGGTAATGCAGGTGCTTGAATTTGGATGATTATTTTTAATGTTGAAGTGGATGATTAGTTTTGTACTGTTACAGGTTTGTCTAGGTAATGCAGGTGCTTGAATTTGTAAGGCATTTCATATTTTCCATAAAATGATCCACAAACCAAACATGGGAAATGATTTTTCGTAAAAAACGAATTCCATTTTTTGTAAAATGTTTGACCTAACCAAGCATGGGAATTGATTTTCCGTAAAACAGAAAGCATTTTTCGTAAAATGTTTGAACGAACCAAACACCGGAATTGATTTTCTGTAAAACGAATTCGTTTTCTGTAAAACGAATTTTGAAGCAGCTAAACAGCCTGTATACATTTTTCTTTTCCTAAAAATAGCATTTCCAGAAAATAAATATTTTCTGAAAAATGTTTTACATGAACCAAACACAGCCTTTATGTGCTGACATTTCACCAAAAAAAGAAAAATCTTTATGTGCTGACATTTGTCTATCCCTCTAAAAATTATTTGTGTGGGCAAAAGTATCAAGTCAAAACCTGTCAATTTCTTTGTCAATTCTTTTTGCCCGCCACATTAATCATATGACATTGAAAGTTGTAACCAAGCAAGTAAATTTAATCATAAATGAAATGGTGATCATTTAAAAAAAAAAATGCATTGGTTTCCAAGTGATAATCTAATGTTGATTAGATTTTTTTGTTGTTGGTGTTTTGTGTTTATAGTTCAAAGTTCAAACCCTACCTCCCCTTTCACACTATTTAAATAATTAGAGAATATAAGCTATAAGTTCAGGAAATTATGACTAAAATTTTATTTCATTGATTGATTATAATAGTATTTATTTATTTAAGTAAAAATGTATTCGTGGATGTTTTATGAAAGAGGAAATTCGCCACTAAAAAGTTGAAAAAGATTGAAAGTGATACTGAATTTTTATTTTCTTTCATTCAAACACTAGCAATATGTTCAGCTTAATCAATATTTATTTAAACTAAAATATTTTAAATTACATGACGAATGTACATCTTATAAGATAAGTAAAAAAAAAAAAAAAAAAAACCAAAGATTTATAATTATCAAAATTATTTATTGAAAAAATTGTCTCTAAAATTGTAATCAGAAATCATCAGAATTTCACCATGATTAGCGGGGGTCACTCATGAGTCACATGGTTGCTTTTTTCTTGACGGCATAAAAAAAAACGGTGTAGACAAAAAAGGTTGCTTGGAACGTGAGGCAACAATTATCCACGAGGTGACACGTGCCTTTACTCTGCAAGACATACTTTTGGATCTTTCCCAACAGGGTTCGTCCAGATTCTAAGGACAACCTTTGGCTCTGAAACTGCCATGTCAGCAGTAACACCCTTTCACGCCTGAATTTCTTCCTCCTCAAAATTTTCAAATATTCATCACCCACTTATTACTACTATTTAGTAAGCAAATATCTCTCTCTTGCTCTCTCTCCTTTCAATTCCCATTTTTCCTCTCTTGCTTCCATTTTTCACATTTGTATTGTATGGTCTAATGGCTCAGTTACTCTCTCCTGTGTGCACAGAAGCTCTCAAATTCCAAAACCCATTATTACTGAATACTACTTGCTCAAGAAGCTCATGGAGTATCTTGGAAAAGATCAGGACTCCTTGGACTCTGGTGGGTGGTGCTGCCAAGAGAAGAAGAGGCTGTGGTAGAGTCAGGGTTGCAACTGATAACTCTGCTTCAACTAACTCAGTTGCTGATGACTACTATGAGGTTTTGGGTCTGGTAATTCTTCCAAAACCTGAATGTTGATCATGTTCGGTTGATGAGAAAATTTGGAAAACAAAAAGAAAATCGATATTTTATGTTTTAAGATTTTGTTTCTTGAGTGAAAATTATATTTCATTGAAGTTAGATCAGTTAAAATAATGAAAAAAAAAAAAAAAAACATTTGGGTCAGTAGTAGTCTTTTATTTATTTTTGTTAGAATAATGGTTAAATAATTAAATCACCATCTTCAAAAAAAAAAAAAAAAAAAAAAAAAACCATTTACTAACAGATAATCGTTAATTCACGAGATGAGGTGTTCCTAAGTTTGAACCGCCTCTGCTGTCTCCACTCATCAATAGGTTGTTTGACTTCCTATTCCTGAATTCTTTCATATACACATACACAGCACATGTATCTGTAATGAAAGTAATAACTTTAACTTTTGATTTATTATTTGTGAAATTTCTGGGAAGTAGAAACTATAAACTGTGAAGGAAATGATCAATGCCATTATAAGCATATTCATTTTAATTTATTAAGAGTAGAAAAATAAATTTGAGTTAGCAGTCTTTCACTTTTTGTTTTTGAAAGCAAAATCAATGACACAATATGGTGCAATAGTTGAGGGAGTGGAATAGTTACACATTTGAATAAGAGTCACCCTGATCAAAACTACAAAAGAGAATTGCTAGCTAATATGTTGTCCAAATCAAAACAACAAAAGAGAAAATTGTTAGCCTGCTCGAAATGATGTAGATTAGGATTTTGAACAGTTTCTCCTGAAGTGATTAGCAACTATTCCTAATCTTATTCTGGAGACTTCATGCAAATGCTAGCTTTCCTAAAAAATTACAAAAGAAAAAAAAAAAATTAGGATCTAAAAGAAAGAGGGCCTATAAATCTACAAACAGATGCTCTTCACTGTTTCCAAGAGTACAAGACCACTCATACAGCATTCAGGAAGTATGCCATGACTGTTGGGGTCTTTGGCTTTGCACTTCCAATCTATAAAGCTCATATGTTCATTGTAGAGTTTGTGTTCATGTATAGTAGATCATTATATAACCATAGTCTTATTTTAATAAATCATCTTAGTTTTCTAGTTTGTAGTTAAAATTAATTTTGATTGTGGGTCGGAGCTATGCTAATTCTGGGTGGAATGATTCATGTATCAAAGACTAGGTTGTAGTACAATCTTTACCAGAATTCTAATGCAAGAGGCTGGATTACCATTGAATATATATATATATATATATTATGATAATTTTTTACTTCTTATTCTTGACACTATGGGAAGTACAAAGTCAGAAGGATTTCAAGATGTCCTTATTCAAAATTAAATGAGAATCTGGTGAATGATTTGTAAAGTAGTATTTAGTATTCTGATATATGTGGATGTTTTGTGTATCATTGAACTACGCAAGAGGATTAGCTAACACATTTCTAATACTAAAGCAGTGCGAATAATAGACTTGTTCTATCAGAAGGAAATGATTTTGTCAAGGGGAAGTAATTTATTGAGATAGTCATGATCAATCCTCATTTGTGCATGTCTAGATTGCAAATTAAATTGTTTATCCAAGGTCACATTCACTTCCTAAAGATACTTTTGTCTAGTTCTTCCCTTAGTAATTATTTACCACTGCTGGATTTTTTTTGCCCTTTAAAATTTCTTATCATTGTTGGCACAATATGACTAGCTTCCCGATGCCACACCGGGGCAAGTAAAGAAAGCATACTACAATTGCATGAAGGCTTGCCATCCAGACCTAAGTGGTGACGATCCAGAGACCACAAACTTCTGCATGTTCATAAATGAGGTCTATGCGGTGGGTTCCCATTTGACATAAAATTCTTTAAGATTGAAAGAGAATGTGACTTAAATCTATTGCTGTGGCTGTACTATAAATGGACTATTGCAGTGCAGGTGCTCAGCGACCCTGTGCAGCGAATGGTTTATGATGAAATTCATGGGTATGCTTTGACTGCAGTCAATCCTTTCGTTGATGATTCCAGCCCAAAGGATCATGCATTTGTTGATGAGTTTAGTTGTATAGGTATGTCTGGACAGTGAAATTCTAGTTTTTAATGTGAAATAAATATTAGTTCTTGGGAATGCCTAGTAAAATTGACATTTTATAGCTTATCAAATACCTCCCCTTGGGGCGCGAAGTAACCATACCTCCCCTTTATTATTGGTGTTGGCATTATCTACCTCATTGCATTCATTTAAAAATTTTGAGAGAAAAAAGGTTGTACCCATTACCCAATGCACAAAACTCCCACTTTTATTGGGTATTGTAGAGGTGCTTGATAGGTAGCCTTACCCCCAAATTTTGTTGGAGAGGCTAATTCTTGAATTCGAACCCACGACCTATCACTTTTGGTGAAAGGCACTTGCTGTTGCACCAAGGCCCGACCTCTCATTTAAATATTTTGAGAAATTTTCTATTATTTATATAGCATAGCAATAATGGTGTTCATATCTACTACAAATGGAAAAACCATGTCTAGGTTTTGATGCTGAAATCTAAAGCGAGAGTAATAAGGTGATGCTTCATAAATATTAAGGAAATTCACTTTACATAAATTCTGTTACAGCATTCTACCATTTATGTGCATTTTAAGATTTTAATATGTGAGCTCCAGTTCTGCTGTAGCACATTCTATTTTAGCAAAATGTTATTTTGATTTTAAGCTCTACATAGAGAACTAGCATGTTTTCGTAATTTCTTTAGCAAGAATATCATGAAAATGCTATTTTCTTTTTCAGCAATTATATAAAGGACCACAAATTTTATTTTAGTTTCTTTTTTTCCTTTTTAAGTTTCACAGGAGAACTAAAATGTGACTTACCGTCGTCCAGTAGCAATTATAGACGCATTTCCTAGAAACCATTAAGTTTTGATGACATTAGAATCTCCATATAATTAATTTATCCACAGGGTGCAAAAATTGTGCCAATGTGGCCCCGGATGTCTTTGGAATTGAGGATGACTTTGGGAGAGCCAGAGTCTATAGCCAGTGTGGGAACCCTGAATTAGTTCAACAAGCAATTGATACTTGGTATGATCTACTGTTCATGGATATTTCTGTACAATGTAATGATTCTTTTTGTGCTCTGGTTTAGTTCATTTATGAGCATATTAATTAAATAAAACTTTTATTCTTACCAGTTGCCTCTTCAGGCTGCTACAAAACTTATCCTGTTAGCGGTCATTAGCATCATTACCAGTCTGTCCAAGGCTCTAAACTATTTCTATCTTATGCCATAGATGCAGTTACACTGTATCCAGCTTCTTGTTATTGCTGAAATTTGTTGGTGATGGCCTTTATATCTGTAGCCTGTAGGTTTAAGCCAAATAATAATTCTCATCTACATTATGAAATTGTACGATCTTAAAATTACAGTTACTATATTTTAAAATAAGGTATGGAACTTCTATTAGAATCTAGGACAAATGTAAAGCATAAACTTTGATGGTGCTTTAACCAGTGTCCATGAAAGTTGAAACCATTAATATTAATCTATCAATGTGTTCTTGGCTGTTTTGTGACACTGAATACAGAGTGACTAGATAAAGATATAACTAACTTTAGCCAAATATGTATATATAAGATATAACTAATGGCCAACTACTCTACAAGTTAAAGTGGGAAGAGTATTTGGAAAAACCTCCACAATGTTAAGTTCTCATGCTTGTGGTGCTGGTGATAGAAGTTAAAGCTCTAAAATCTTGAAGTTATGAAAATAGTTCATGAACGTGGTGTCTATTTCATGTTGAGGAATTGCTATGCTAAACATGTTAAGTCAAATAATAAGCATTCTGTATTTCAGCCCAGTTGATTGCATCCATTGGACATCTGCTGCACAACTATCCTTGCTTGAAGATGAAATGCGCAGAGTTGAAAGAGTAAATGTAAGACCCAAAATAATTAGCTAGTTTCTGTTTTCCATGTTTTATAGCTCTCTTTAGCTTAATAGTTTAATGTGACTATGCTGAACTGCTTAACTTGAGTATAACCTTTGTTACTTGTTTCAATTTGACTGTTATTGATCTTTGTGTTTATTAACAAGTATATCTTGTGATTTATAGTTTCTATCCTAGAATGTTTTACATACCTCTTAGGTAAATTTATTTATGTTTACCATCACTTGAGTCTCGCTTTATATAACTATGATTTGAAATGCGGCCCCACTTTGTCCAACTTTAGTCGTTTGAATTCTTCTTTTCCCGAGTTTATGGTGCTTACCAAACTGGTTAAAGACACTCAGATTTGTGGTACATACTTAATAGTTAGTACAGCAGTTAGCAATGTGATGTAGAGATTTAATTTTGGCATTGAAGTGAAATTTTTTGGCCATTGATGGTTGAGGAATTTTTTGCCGCCTGCTATGAAGTAGCAATGTTTTCTGTTGGTTCTTATTGTTATTCATCTTATTATAGAAAATGGATTTCAAGGAATAAAACTTGCTAAGAGGTGCTGCAAAGATAGTAATTCTTCAGTCACTTTGTGTGCCAATGGAAATCCACTTCCATTTCTTCCCTTGCTTCACAATAAGATAACATTAACCATATTAGTCAAACCTTTTGGTTGCTTGATTTGAAATCATCTATTTCATGAGTGTATCTTTTGTTATTTGATATAATTCTTCCCTCGTCCGTTTTTTTACATTAAAATTCAAAATCTTGACCCGGATATCCAATTGATAGGATGTTTTGTGTGAACAACTTTGCTTTTGTTTTATATAGGAATATTTTGTTCATTTCTCCAACGAATTAAGAATGCCTGCATTTGTAACTGTTTTTTTATGTTGTCATTTCAATAGTTAAAGAACTTGTGTTTCTCTGATTGATTATCAGGTTGCATTTATGCTTTCAGGAATGGGAACAGCATCCATGGATGTTTTCAGAATGGTGAGAATGCTGCTTATTTTTTGATAAGCTAACCTTTAAGTTTTTAACCAATGTGCTACAGTGGAGTGATAATTCCACTTATGTTATTCAGAAAATTTTAAGAGTTTTTCAAACAAGAAATATTTTCTTCTAATTCTTTCCCAATTTATTTGGACTTAAAGCTTAGCTGAATCAGTTAGATTTGTTTCTTCATCCTTTTTGTCAAAAACCCTAAACTTAGATTTCATTGAAGAGATATATAATTGGAAACCACAGGGAAACTTGAAACACCCTCTGATTTATGTAGTTTGCCAGTTCAGCCCAGGGCTAGGTCGCAGATCAAATACAACCCTTGAGCTCGAGGTTTAAATTTTTTTATAGTAGTACCCTCATTGACTTTGCTTTACTAATGATTGAATTTGCTTTGTTTAAACTGATTTTGTGAATAGCATTTGTTGCTGCAGACAGTGCTCAAATTTCACTAATAAACTGATGCATAGCAAAGTTACAAGAGCTGCCTTCCGCTATCAAAACCCTAGCCTTGATTACTCCTGGAACTCTCTTTTTCTCACACTAGGGATTCTCTACCTTCAATAACCATAAAAGGACCAACATAACCTTCTAATTAGGAAAGAATATAAACTGGATCATACCCCATTATATGGCCTGGGATATTAAAAATCCGTAGTGGGTTATACCATGATTGGTTTGATCTAGCCAGTTGAATTCAAGAAACAAACTCATCACTTGTTATCTTGGAACAATTTTGTTTTATTTTGTGTGTGCGCATTTGTTTTTCAATTTCAAGTAAGAACATTAAAAGAAGGAAAGGACATAGCCTTAGTACATGGGGAGTATACAAGAGTTATGCAAGAGAAAGGGTATTTTGAGACAGTAATGTTATATTCAAGAGGTGATGAAACTATGGCGAGATTAGAATTAGTTTTTATCTTATATTTTTGTACTTTTTCCTCCAGTTAACTCTCCTTTTGATCTTCTGCTTCTTAAAAGATCTTTGAGTTGACAAGGGTTCAGCTGCTGCCCTATTTAACTGTCTTTGTTATGGGCCTTGTTTGTTCTACTTTATTTACACTTGCTAATGTGGCAGGCAAATAGTCGGTGGGAAAAGAGGCAAGCAAAAGTTTTGGTACGAACTCTTAAATTTCTTTTTATATTTTCCTCTTTCTTTCTTCTTGAAAGGAAATCTTCATCTATTTTAAACTAATGTTTTATGAAGGATTATCTTTTTATGTGTATGTGCTTAGTTTTTCTTATAGTATGTTCCATGCAGTTGTCATCTAATTTAACTTTCATGAATCATGTTTTGTTGGGCTACATGGGATAGATTTCCCTATGTCCATTTGAATGCATTCTCTTCATTTGTCAAAATGCCAGAAACTTGTTTTTAAAATGATTGTGTTGCATATGGCACTCACAATTCTATGCAGATGCATTTATAGTTTCTGAATGGTTTTATCATAGCTGTTTCTAAAAGACTCTGCTTCCACTGGGTCAACTATGATTACTTTATCATGTATCTATTAGAAGAAAAGCTAATGTGGAGAAGATATAATTTGTTAAATTGATCTAAAGCAACCTAATAGTTTCTACTGTTGTTTTGCCAAACATAACTGAATTAAAGCCTTTAAAAAAAAAAAAAAAAATCCTTGAAAAAATGAGTTAGAAAACTTCCAACCCAATGTACTACTTTAAATGACCTACAAATCACTCTAAGCACCTAAAGTACTTTATTAGAAAACTCCTATGGCCTTGGGATTTTCTACATGAATTCAAGGTTAAAAAAAAAAAAAGAGAACAGAAATCTCCAATAGTTTAGTTATACCACCCAAAATTATATCCAAATTTTTTCTTCCCTATTTCTTTTGTGGACAACTGCATTGTGGAAAATATCAATGCTGGATAATTTTCAAAAACAATATCATGATTATTGATTGGTGTTGCATGTGCATGAGTAGTGGATAATCTGTTGAGCACCTGTGATTCCATTGTCCAGTGGCTACAGATGTATGGCCGTTTGTGTTTGTGTTGTTTGAGATATCTTGGGTGATGCCCAAGACTATGCTTGATATGTTGAGTGTTTGCAAGGAAAATTTTACTGCCATAGAATTTCGAAAATTTGGCAGCATTCCCCCATTATCTTTTCTTGATTTCTAGAGTTTTTGAACACGACATTGTAATTCTTTAGGGATGGTTTGATGTACATTCTGTGTATGCGAACAATTTCCTATTTTGAATAAAATTATTTTTACTTATTAGAAAAAAGATATAGCCAAAGGCTTTTGATACTTAACAATTAAAAGTTCCTTTTAAATACGTTGGACTTACCATGAACACTAAAAGGGGAAGGATAAATGTAGGCCAAGATTAGAGGGGACTGTCCCGTAAAGATTAGGTACTAACACTTGGCCTACAGTTTTTTGAGATAAAGATCCATAATTTTAAAAAAGAAAAAAGAAAAAGAAAAAAGAAGAAGCAATGGTTTCCACTGATATTTTCTGTTTGGAAAACTCTCTGTATGGATTGGCATCTTCACTGCTCTTTTTTCTCGGAAGTAAAATTTTGAAATTTGGGTGGTTTGAACGTCTAATTAAAACGCTCTCTTCTATATTTTCATTCAGACTTTTTAGGTATATAAATGGGCACTTTGAAATTTTAGTTATTTAATAAGTATAAAAAATATTAATCCCAAATTTATTGCAGGCACAAGCTAAACGGAGAATGAGGAAGCAGAAAAATTCTGATAAAAGTGAATCATACTGGAGTAACCTATGGAACAAGCCCAGAGACTCCCAAAATTCTGGTATGAAAGATTCTGTGAAAAGAAATGTCTATGTTTGTTGATTGACATATTAGAAACCATTCTCACTAAGTTTTTATTTTTTAATAGCATTTTTATATCTTTGTTCATTGATTTATTTCTTTTCATTTGAGTTTTTATTGCCACTTTCTGAGTAACTTCTAGAGATTAGGCTGTTTCTATACATTTTATGATAAAGTATGTCCAAAGAGAATGTTGTTCAATTTGAATTCCTATATTATGATAAAGTATCTCCATAGAGATTAATAGGTAGTAACCAGTCTGTTTCCTTGATGATTTCCTTGTGTTTAGTAAGACTAGCAGCCCCTTCTTTTTCACAGGATGACTATTTGCTACTAGACAAAATCTTGTTTTCTTCAACTTTATCTGTTAAAATGAATATCTCAAAGGTTTTCATGCTCGTCACTCCCTGGTTCCAGCAGTTTAATATGTTGAAAGCAGGCATATTTCCCCTGCAATGCAATCTGATGATGTTTAAGACTTGCTGAAAATTTCATAGACATAGAGGTCAAATTGCATGTGAGAGAAATCTACTAAATTCTATTTTGGCATATCGCAAAGGTGTCCCAACTATTCTTTGGGACATAAGTAATGCCCTATCAGTCTCTGGAATCTGGATGACACTTGTTTGAGAGTTGTGGCAGTCATGATCTAAGGGTGTGCACCAAAAAACCAAGCAAGGCAATGATCTTAAAGAGGCCAAAAAAAAAAAAAAAAAAAAAAAGGATTTAAACTGAATTTGGAATCTTAATTAGTTTGTTGACTACAGATCTTCATCGTCATTGCAATTTGTTCTTTGTTTAGCCTAGAAGTGTTTATAGTTGTCTGCCCTTGTTTTTAAGTCCTTGGAAAAATTACCTGCAAAATTTTAATCAGATTCTACGTTATGATGATATATGATCATAGTCCCAATGAAGTTAACAATGTACAACATGTAGGATTGAAGAAGGAAAAAGACAGAATGCTTTGTGTTGTGTAGTAAAACTTCTATAATAGAGACATGGGAATGAGGGGGTTTGCTTGTTATATCTGCCATTATAATAGTTACGACAGTTATATTAAAGTTAATTGCTTGGTAGTTGATGGTTGTATATAATGCATATATGTATGAAATGCATGACTACACCTTATCGGTTGTGTAGCATCCACTATTTATTTGAGTGTTTTTCAATCCCTGCTCCTAAATGTAAGTCAAAGTTGACATATGATCATTGCAGAGGAGGGAGCGAAAGAGAGAGCAAAGAGAGCTGCTGCAGCGGCTCGGAGATGGAGGGAGTACTCAAGGAAGGGTGTCGATAAACCTCCAACATATAAACTCCCAGAGGCAATCTCCGACGAGGAAAATTAACCAGTAAATTCCAATACTCCACATATATATAGTCAAATGTAACTAATTTACCATTCCGCATTTAATCAATGCCAAATTCATATTGATCTTGTAATAGTGTAATTAAGGTGGCTTTAAATACAATGAAATCAATAAACGAAAAGAAAGAAAGATCTTATAGAACTTTATGGTAGCTTATGATTTGTTCCATTGCATTGAGCTTTATGGTCGAGGTTGGTTTAAAAGTTGAGACTTTTGGTTTGTGGCAAGATGTCAAAACTTAAAGGGTAGCCTTGAGTTTTCTGTTATTTTCGTATCTGTGACAACAAAAGTACGTCTATAACCAAAGAAAGAAAAAATCCATTTTTTTCTGTCACCAAATATTCTTGTTTATATATTGATTTGTTAAGCCAGGGTGTTTTGTAATACGTGAAACTCATTTATGATTTTCATATCAGGATTTATTTATTTTAATTAGAGGTGAATTAGGCCCAATCCTGTTATGAAGTGAAAAAATGACACAAAACATGTTGCTCATGACTCATGACAATCATCTTAACTGTTTAGTGTTTACTACAATGGGTAACCTTTTAAATTTTATATTTATGTTAAACTTGAGCAATAATTGAAAGAAAGAAATGAAAATAGCTGAGAATGATCGGTTTTCTTAGTTAATTAGTTAGGTAAGCAGTAACAATCGGACACAAGGTCATCTCTAGTAGGTGATATCTTGTGAAAGATTGCATACATCTTTCTCACATAGGGTAGGTCCTAAGTGAGGTACCTAGAGATGTTATATGCAACAAATTATATAGAAAAACCACCCAAAAAAAATTATATAGAAAAAAAACAAATAGGTCCCATCTCATACACCAATGGCTACTGTTAGTACATTGAAAGATATTTGTTGCTCTACAATAAATTAAAAAAAAAAAAAAATCATAAAATCTTGTGGACCAAATGGGGTCCAAATTACAATTTGGATAAATGTTTCACCTACGTTACTTCAATTATTTTAATAGTTTGCTACAAATAATAGTGGAGTTGAGTAGGGCCAACTATTGTTTGATACATAAGAGATACTGTTTTAGTTTTGAATGCGAGGGTTATGTCAATCTACTCTTGGCCAAGTTTCAAGAACATATTTTTGGTAGATGAGAATGGTAGGCGAGAAAGAAACGGAATGGTAGATGCCTGAGGCTCAAGCCAAACCTTTAATTTGAAGAGATGAAGACTCCAATTCATTGCTCTCAAATTTTGTATTGGAAGTGGCCAACAAAATTAGCTTATGGTTGATTTGAGATGAGAAGAGTTGACCTTGTTTAGTATAAAAAATTGAGAAAAAAAGTTATTCATTGTTCTATAAATATATAGGGCAAGTAACCAATTTTATTATTTATTATTTTATATCAAATACTACAAAGGAAATAATAATTATTAGAGATATATTAAGCAAGTAGTATAGATCTATGTCCAATCCTATATGCTTTTCAAAAAAAAAGAAAAAAAGAAAAGGCCCAATCCTACTTAATGTGCAATTCAAGTCTTATACTTGGATAACAAGTTTATTAACTATAGTTAGAGCTAATATATCTCTGTTTCTCAAAAAATAAAAAAAAAAGCTAATATATCTCTAACAATTATTATTGAACTATTACTTGAATTCTTTCAAATAATCTTTATTGTTGAAAATTTGATTGGAAAATGACTATATTTTCATAAATTTTCTTTAAAGAAGTGCTTCGTTTACAATATTTATACAACAAATTATAAATAGTAAGTTGTTATTGGTTCTAATTTAAATTTATTACTTGAATTACCTTTTTGCTTATTGATAACAATCAATAACCACTTATCATTTAAAATTTTTTGTGAAAATATGATAAAAATGTTGTATATAGATAATTTTTTTTTTCTTTTTGATGCATGACTTTTCTATAAAGCGTGAATGTTATGAGTTTAGAAATATATATTGTTTTTCATAATTAGCCGATTGCTTTACATTCCCACCAATTATAATTTATTATACTGTCAAAAAAAAAAATTATAATTTATTATTTTAATAAATTGTGAAAAAAAAAAGTGAAATATGACGTGTGCTTAACATTCTATAAATAGTGGTGGAAAGTGCAAGTAACAAGGACGGCGAATGCCACTACCAGTTCCTTTGTGTTTCTGAGAAGTGAGAAGAAAGAAGATGGGGAAAGTGGCATGATCTCATCGTCCCTTCATTCTCTTTCATCTCTACTGTAGATCTAATGCGAATCACGTCGGATGTACTTGACTTTTCTTGCCTATTGCTAACTCTTTGCTTTAAGATGGAGCATTCTTCGAGTGGATATAATTGCTAGTGGGTCCTTTTTTTCAAATTTTTTTGTATTATATTCGTTTTTATTTATGTAGAATATTTTAATAAAATGAGGTCAAGTTGGTCGTCACAAAAATTAAAAAACAATCACAACAAGCACAAGAAATAAAGAAAAAGAAGAAGATAATATTGTCGACCATTCCAAGTTGCAAATTTAAAGTAAAAAAATGTAAATTAAACAAAACCTGAACAAATGACCAAAAAAACCAAATGCATTGTATTACTTACGGTCATTATTCCCTAGCTAGCTCCCATAGATTGTGTGTATGTGTCCAAAAATCAAAATACATATCATCTTTTATTTAAATTTAGTTCCAAAATCGAATTTAATTTTAAATATTGATTCTTTTATTTTTTTTCCTTAATAAAATTATAATATTAAAAATGTTACAATCAATATATGGATTAATATTATTTAACAGTATTTCCTTAAAATGTAATAATGTATAATATATGATCAAATAGGACTGTATGTTCCTTGGACTGAAGAAATACATAAATCTGCAAAGAAATAACTTAACTGCAGCTAAAAGTTTAGACATTCAAACGAATCAAACCTAACAAAGAGACCATATAAAAAAAAAATAAAAAAAAAAATGAACAAAGACCTTTTTAGTACCAACATGTGTATAGAATAAGAAGGGAAAGAAAATTGATTTTTCTAAAAAAAGAAAAAAGAAATAGCATCCTCATCTCTTTATTTACAGTTCCAAAATTTTCCATCGAAATTGCACCTTAAAAAATCTATTTATCACCAAAAAAAATAAAAAATAAAAAAGTTAAGAGGGAAAAAAAAGTGTTACTATTTCATAGTGGAAGCAACTGTATGAGCCCAGAACTTGAGCTGATCTTTCATATCCATTTCGTCATCTAAAGCTGAAATTTTCCAATTCATCAACGGGTGCTTTTGTTGTTCCAAAACATCCCAAGCCTCAGACAAATAAGGCCTTGAAACCACGGTTTCATCAGTCTTTCTCTCTTCTTCATCAACATCTTCTTCACCACCTTTTCTTCCCAACCTTTGCAATCCAGGAATGATAGAAACTAATCTTGAATCCTTGTCTTCCTCAGAGAACCTAAAGCCCAGATCCATAAACCCTTTTAGCTCCTCAAACTCAAGGTCTGACAAGCTCTTAGCACTATTCAGCTTTGTCCTTCTTTTTCTTCCATGGACTTTCTTCTTAATAGGCATCTCATACTGTTGATGTTCCTCACTGGAGAATTCAGAGACGCCTTTTCCAGAAATAATTGTTTGTAGCTTTGGTGTGGACCGTGTCATGACTGAGTTTGGGGAGAGGGATTCAGAGGAAAAGCTGCTTGCTTTGGAGCTCATCAATAATTGATCGCTTAGTGATCTTACATGGAGAGTTGGCAAGCGTGAAAAGTTTGGTTCTTGGATTTGGTGATGAGTCGGGTTTGTTGTTTTATGGGGTAGTGATGGTGGTTTCTCGGAGAAAATTGTGCTCTCAAGCCAGTGGGAATCGAAGAGCTTTAAAACTTCTTCAGCATCCATTTTCTTTGGGAAAAAGAAGTATGTACTTTTGACAATGTGGTGAGGAATATAAGTTAGATATCTTTGAAGATAAAGACGGGGTTGAAAGTTGCAACACAATGAAAATATTAAGAAAAAAAAAAAAAGAATTTATTGGTGGGTTGCATTTCAATTTCCTTATTTACCCTAATATGTTGCTCATATCATGGAAGTGGTATTAGTTGTAAAAAAAAAAAAAAAGTAGTACTCGACTTCACGTTTCTTTAAATTCAAAAATTTTAAATAGTGATGATTAATGTTGTCAACTGTTTAGGGTCAAAATGGGTTTTATCCAATTTTTCACAAAATTTTCAGCAAAATGCCTTTTATCTCAAATTATTTAGGGATATGTCCCTGTTTTAAAACTCGATTTTCTTTAAATGTTAAACTCAATTTTTGGACGAACGAGTTATAGCGAACTTGGACTTAGAAAAAAAAAAAAAAAAAAAAAATTCTAGAACTTGAGTTCCACGAACTCGGGTTCAACAAATTTTATTTTTATTTTTATTTTTATTTTCCCTCATTTTAAAAGGAATTTTGATGTTTTTATATTTCTAAAGCATTTGATCCATTTATTTAGGTCTTCACTTGAAATCGATGCATATTCAAAATTTGATATTTCTTACTATTACACTAAATATTGAGTATACTTTTCACGTCGAGTTGTGATAGAATTTTCATGCAATGCATCAATTAATTTTCGTAGTGAAGTGAAAAGATCATATTGTATGTCTATTTCCTCCAAATTAATCTTTTTTCATCTCCCTGATAATGATAGAGATTACTCATATTAAAAGTTGTGCTAATTGAGAATCCTTTTAGGAGCTTTATGCAATATGCATTTTGTTCCAACTTTTTGAGTATTCAATATGGATGAAACTTCTCCAAAAGTTTTGTAGTTCAAATAACTTCTCTAGAGTTTTCAACAGAAATGTTCATAATTCAAAACCTCTATCCTATTGTAACTATCAAACTATCTAAAAAAAAAAAAAAAAAAACCACACACACGTGGATCAAACTTCCTTTGCCTGAACTTGTTATAAGCACAAACAAGAAATCTTATATTTACCTTTTTTGAACTTCAAACTTTTTATTTAGTGGCGTTTATAAACCGCCACTAAAGAGATTATATTTGATGACGATCGTTGAAAGCACCGCAATATCTTATTGTGACGGTCTAGTAGCAACGGTTTTTACCCGTGCCACCATAAAAAACCTCACAATAGACCATTTTTGGTTTATAACAACTCTTATACTATTTTTTACGGTGTTTTTAAAACGCCAAAGAAAACCTGCTTTTTGTAGTGTTTGAGCATCAACTTAAGACTTGTAAATCAAGACACAGACATCTACTACCATTGGAATCAAGGTGAAGAGTGAATTGGTTTTTGAAAAGGCAGTGACAAAGGAGAATTAAGGTAATTGAGGATCAAAAAGAACAAAGGATGAAAGGATGACTCCATTAGCAATGTGAATTGATTATTTGTAACATGTTTTAGGATGAATTCATTAGATTTTTTTTTTAAATTAAAGGAATTATATAAATGAATGGTTTGACTCAATTAAGAATAGGGATTTGTAATCACATTCAATAATCGGTCTACATTCAATTAGGTTTTTTGTAATCGTTTCTCAGAATTTGATTTTATTTTTTATTTTTTATTAATCTCTTTTTTATTTTCTTTTTATAATACACTTAAAATGTTTACACATGAGAATTTTCCATTAAAGTGACTTACATTCAATATTTCCATTTAACATGTATAATTAACATTTAGTTTTGCATTTTTAGTACTTTCACATAATGAAAAACATTTTGAGCACTAAAAACATTAGTTTTGATGTGTGTATTAAAAATGTAAAGAACATATAATTCAACGATTAAATTTTTAAAATATATAATAATATTTATTTTATTGAGTAAGTTTATAGTATTAGATTACAACCAATTTTATAACTAAATTTTATCTTAATAATAATGTTGCATTCATTTCCTGAAAACGCTCTTATGTATGATTGTAAGTGATTGTAGTATATTCCTCGAACAAAAATTAAGGGGCAGGCTCAGGAAGGCAATGATTGGACCACCTCGATTGTCCAAAAATCGAGTTTTAAATTGAAACTCGATTTGTAAAAAATTGAGTTTTAGAACAGAGACATTTTCCTAAATAATTTCAAATTAATAGGGGGACATTTTGCTGGAAAGTTTTGGTGAAATGGACAAATGCCCATTTTGGCCCCCATATACAATTATACACAGAGTACGTTATTTAGTTTATCTGTTTATGTCTCTAACTTGCCATTATTATTTGTTCAAAATTATTTTGAGTCTTGTTAGCAATTGTTACATCCTAGTTATCTGTATATTGGGAGATATAAAGACTATATTGTAAGTTGTGTTTTGGGTTGAAAGTTTCCCATGCATTATATTTGCTTTTATATATCAATTAAAATATGAGAAGGGAGAATAAAGATCGTGTTTTGACTTAGAAAATAATTTGCAAGTTTATCTTGCTTTTGAGTTGAGTTATTAATCTTTCTATCTTGGTTTGTAAACGAATAGAATTTTGTTGAGTATTGAATGTTTGAACTTGACTTAATAATAAAAGTAAAATGTTTAAACTTGATTAGAGCTGCAAGATTTAAGCCTACCAGCAATATATGTACAGTTATATTATTATGTCCTTTTTTTTTTTTTGGTTTGGACGAGTGGTCACAATAAATCTTAATTAAATGAAGACTTAGTAAGATATTGGTTTTATTTTTCAAGATTATATCAAACTTATCACCAAGCTCATAAATTAGCCTAGGTTTGACTTGTTTTTTTATTGAGCTTTCTCTCTTTTTTGTTTTTTGTTTTTTTTTTTTTTTTTCATCACAAGCCTATTAAAGAACATTTTACTTTCTTGAGCTCAGCTCATTTATTATACAAACCTAAAACTAAAGCTCAAATTTGGTGTGTTGATAAATAAATCAACATGAATGAACTCTTTTTAATCTAGCAAAGGCTAACTATTTATGAACCACTTTATTTATTTACAACCCTACCTCTTTGAATTAATAAAGTGGGGCTTAGTCATGCTAATGGCATCGATGATTAATTAGTAGTGTTGAACAACATTTTTTAATCCCTAAATAAGTGACATCTCAAGACTTCTGTTTTTACTTAGATTATACTTGTTGATTTAACCAAGCATATCTCTCAGCCGACATCAGATGAGTTTCTACGCAACACAGCTTAAAAAACACGCTACGCAACAAGGCCAAAGTGGCTTCTATATCACGGAGGACCTACGTACAAATAAACGCAGAAAGTCCGAAGTGGGGCATATAATTCTCAAACTCGAAGGGTTTAGAACTTAGAAGATGGGACATGGGAGGTATCTCATTCTATCATCTCATGTATATCTAGCTAATTAAGAGTGGGACTGTGGGAACAAGTAGGAAATGTTTATGCTTAATTGGAAAAGATGTACTAGATTTGTTTTTGGTACACCAAGTCACCACTGATGTAAAACAAGTCCCTGTATAAAAGTCTTCTCTTTTCTATATATAATATAAAAAGTGGAGTGGTTTCGAACTGGAATAGAGAGACCTCCGTTATGTTACCTAATATATCATCTTTTGATAAAAAGTTTTCCAATCAAATATTCCGCATTTGTTTTCTGATAAACCTTTACCCACTGTTAATATACGTGGTCAAGTCTTTCCCTATGTCACCTTACACGAATAGATTATATTTAATAATTAACACCTTAGGTTGCACTTATATGGAACATAATTATCATTGGTCTAAAATGATAAATTATTGATTTACCGATCAAACTTTTCATTGGCTACCAACTTCAATCAAAGAAAGACAATTGGATACACATCTTCAAAAAAAATTTATATATTTATATATATCCTCACTACGTTGGCTCTAGGTTGGACAGTTTCTTAGCTTTGTTAGTTTATTCTAGGACCACTAGATTATTCCAAATGAGTTCATAGCTGCATACAATAAATTCATCTATACATTATTGTCACCCTCTCCTCCATATAATATAAATAATCCATTGTTTCACATTAGTTTAGTGCTTATTTGCCTGCACGTCCCCAATAAACTACACTCCTGCCAATCTGTCACCATGACGGTCCATATTAAACCCCTTTACCCCTTCTCTCACACCTTTCTTACTCACTCACTCACTCCTTCATCTCCGGCCAACCTTAACTCTTGTTCCTTGGCCACCCCACAACCCTATGATCACATAATCAACGTCCCAGATTCACCCCTACCTTACCATCATGAACCGTAGATTTCACACCAACCTTTTTGTCACTGACCCAGATGAGCCAGAACCAGAGAATGGGCCGGACTCACCCTCCTCTGGTGATGACACCAAGATTTCTAGTGCACCATCACCCAAAAAAAGGTTAGCTCTTTTCTCTTTTAGGGTTTTTTTTTTTTTTTTTTTTGTTGTTGTTGGGGTTTTTGGAAAAGTGACCGTTAAGGTGAGGGTTTTGTTAATGTATTGTACTGTACAGTAAGAGGGATTTGAAGAAGAGGGTGGTGTCAGTGCCGATCGGTGACGTGGAGGGATCTAAGAGCAAAGGGGAGGCATACCCACCGTCCGATTCGTGGGCCTGGAGGAAGTATGGCCAAAAGCCCATCAAAGGGTCTCCTTATCCTAGGTGAAATACTCCATAACAAAACTAGTTCCTAACTTGCATGCCATTTGAGTGATTGATCAATGAGTGCTTAATTTTGTGCTGATTGCTTGCTTAGGTTTCAATTTTTTGCAATTAACAAAATCCAATTTATTTGAAAAACAATAATGAAATTAAAGCTGTATTCTTTTGGTAAGTGCAAATAAAACGAAGTCGTAGCAATTGAGGAAATTGCACAAAATTGGTGTTTAGTGCGAAATTTGTTGGGTTGTGACCGTCGGCGAGAATGTATTTTTCTCGGGGGAGCATATGTGTGGTGTGATCTGGGTCATTGTTAGTTGTTGTTGCACTCCGGCGTATTTTAGCCTGGAGGCGGCTATACTAAAATGCGCATGGAAGAATTGTAAATTTGTAATGGATGATATCCACGATCCAACGAGAGACTAGCGTGGTAAACACGCTCTAATAATTTGCAGCTTTTTGTTTTGTGTGTGGGCCTTTTCAGGCAGGATCCAGTCCGATAAGATTCTAGTGCCAATTCTATTTGCGCCAACAATTTTTTTTTTCTTGTTTGTTAAACTTGTTGTGGACGTATTTTTTTACACATTTCACACACCTTAAAAAAAACTAAAATTAGTTAAAAATTGTGACAATTTAAATTGGTTTTAGAGGCGTGTGTAAAAATATGTAAAATAGTTTATGTGTAATAAACAATTTTTTTTATGAGACAATGTCAATATATTTTGTCTAACAACTATTTTCATAATTTTTAAATGGTAAAATATGATTAATTGTCTATTACTTTGAATACATATGAGTCATAAAAAAAAATTGACACAAAAATTGTATTTATAGACTTTCTTCAACACCTAACCTCCTAACCAATTTCTTCTCCAAAAAAAAAAAAAAAAAACTCCTGACCAATTATATCATGACTATTTTACTTGATAAACCTTCTTTGTTTCTTTCTTTCTTTTTTTACCATAGGTTTGGCTAATCCAATTCAAAATTATGGCAGATACCTTGATTTATCAATTTAATATTTCAAAGGTTTTTCTAGGGTGACTCTGAACTCTGAATTACTATAATCAAAATCATTTGTCAGTGTTTTACTCTTAACTTTTTTATCTATTTTTATTTTTAGTCATGAATAAATGAAAAATATTAAAACAATTGAAAATATGTGTTTATAATTCATTTCAAAATGCCATAGAATTTTTCAATATTGAGTAATCACTATATATCCAAAACCAAAAGGGCACAATTACCTTGAATTAGTTGCCCTATTTCTTTGCTACGTCCCCCCTAAAAAAGTGATCTTAGTTTGGCACTTACTTTTTAAATTCTTCCCTAGAATCAGAATGTATAATTCAAAATATCATATTTTATGCACTTAATTTTTAAAAATTCGATTCTCTAAATAACATATGTATTGTCATCAGTTTTGTATTTCAGTGTTATTGTACTACCATAGCAATTCATTTGTAACAACAACAATTCATCTAATAGGGAGAAATGTGATGATATAATTGCATGTATTGAGGATGTTTCAAATTGGTTATATCTAATTATAGGGAGAAGGATATAAAAGTGTTACTCTTATAAAATAAAGTAAACATTTTCACATTTTTAAATAAAAATGCTATATTTTTAAATTATATAATCACGAATATAAAACGTGTCCTAATTTAATGAAATTTGAAAATTTTACTTTTTAAACCTTTTTTTATTCAATCTTTTTTGTATTGAGAATATGACTTTTGTGTGGGGTTGTGTAGTTATTAGTTGGAGTAGAAATTAATAGGTAATTTTAATTTTCAATTTAACTTTGTGCCATTAATTTGTATTATTGTTAAATAACTCTCAATCAGGTAATAGATTTTTTTTTTTTAAATTACAAAAAAGTCAATGCAAAAGTAGTCATTTCTATAATATATTTTAGATGGAAGATTTTTAGTTATGGTTTGGAAAAATATATATGTATTACAAAGTACAAACTTACAAACTGATGTGATTCTATATGATTGTGTAGCATAGGATCATGTGTTGTGACAAGGCAATAAATCCATCCCATCTATCCTTTTCATAATAAAATTATTATTTTTATATTTAAATCTTCTATTACAATTATGTTATAATCCTTGATTGCATTATGTATCTTACTGTTTTAAATGAAATTTTAAATTTTTACTTTTAATTTTTAAACCTTTTTTTATTCAATCTTTTCTACATTGAGAATATGACTTTTGTTTGGGGTTGTGTAGTTATTAGGAGTAGAAATTAATAGGTAATTTTAATTTTCAATTTAACTTTGTGCCATCGATTTGTTTTATTGTTAAATAACTCTCAATTGGGTAATAGATTTTTTTTTTTTTTGAAATTATAAAAAAGTCAATGCAAATGTAGTCATTTCAACAATATATTTTAGATGGATGATTTTAATTACAAACTTCCAAACTAATGTGGTTCTATATGATTGTGTAGCATTGGTTTGAAAAGGCAATAAATCCACCTAATTTATCTTTTTCATAATAAAATTTAGAGTAAATTACTATTTAAACTTTATATTTAAATCTTCTATCACAATTATGATATAAACCTTGTTTGCATTATATGAGAAATGAAATTTATTTCAAATTTAAAGAATTTTTTTAAGATTTATTAAACATGCCTAAGATTTTAAGATTTAAATAAAACTATCAAAAACTATAAAGTTTAATTAGATCTGGTGACAGTACTTCCTTTGGAGAGGTTCTACCATGTGAAGTGGAAGGAATCGCCTTCTGATTTTATTGTTGTTCTGGTATATGATATACTCCAAATTTGATTATCTTAATAAAATTTTCTATCATTTGCTTAAAAAAAAAAATGTAATAATAAAACTTATCTAAAACAACGAGGTCTAGGTAGTGTAGTGTAGAGTGGAGTTCATGGATATTCCTGACAGAATTGTTTTCCAGAAATATATTATACTTTGTTGTCAAGTTTTAAACCAAAATTCAATAACTCAACATTCTCGCAACTCACAACTCACAAGCATCAAATTCTGATTAGTAGGAATGAGATTTCCATGCTTATTACGGGGTGCTAATATGAATGGAATATTGGGTTAACGATTAAGGGTTGTATCAAGTATAAAAAAAAATGTTCCCACTCATTTTGCATAAAATTCCAGTCATTACCATGCAATGCATGTACATTACAAGCCAGATTTTATCAAATTTCAGGAAATTCAGCATTTTTCTTTTTACATAACCATTGAATCTATTCTTTATAGTTCAACCGAGAGTTTATGATGTTTCCAACAAAGAAAAACATCCATAATTCATCAATTATGTGTTGTGGCAGGGGATATTACAAATGCAGTAGCTCAAAGGGGTGCCCGGCGAGAAAGCAAGTGGAGAGAAGCCATGTGGACCCCACTACGCTCTTAATCACCTACGCCTGTGACCACAACCACCCTTTGCCCACCTCCAAAAACCACTCCTCCTCCTCCTCCTCCACCAAAGCCGCCGCCGCCGCCGCCAAACTTCCCGCCAATTTCCCTCCAGAGGAAGTCAGCGTCTTTAGCGAAGACCCGTCGTCGTCTTCGCCGCCGCCGCCGCTACTAGACGACCACTTCGAGTGGTACTCCGACGTGGCGACTACCAAAATATTAGAGAGCCCGGTTAGCGCGGGAAGCATGTGTACGGAGGCTGACGTGGCGATGGTGTTTGCTATGGGAGAAGAGGAGGAGTCTTTGTTCGCTGACCTGGGCGAGTTGCCCGAGTGCTCCCTGGTTTTCCGGCGCAGGAGAAGCGTTGTCGAACTCGAACCGGACAACAACAACAATAACAACAACAACAACAACAACAACAACGTTGAGTCGAACCGGACGAGTTGTGGTTTAAGCGTGCTTCCCTGCTGCAGCACCACAGGATAATAATTAATAAATAAATTAAAGACTCACTCACTAGTTGTGGATCATTGGCTGGCTCATTGCATTGTTCTCTTTAATTGATATCCAAAATTGTATATTTATTATAATCAAATCCCGTATCGTTCGTATCTGGCGCCTTAATTAAGAAACTCACACTCCAAAAAAAAATGATTAAAATATAAAACGTTTCTTACTGTTTGTTTTCATGCATTTGTTTTCTTTTTTCAATGTACAGTAATTAGAAAGACAAAAGGATTAACAAAAAGAGAAATTTAGTTAGTTTTATATATTTGTTGTTGGTATGGTTATATATGTTTGTCATCTTTTGTATGGTAGTTGACTACTAAATATAGTAGTCTATTCAAAAGAAGAAGAAGACTAGTAGTTCCATTTACTATGTAGAGGAGGGTGAACGAAATCATGATCAGTTTGATCAAAAAGAGTTTTGTTTCATTCTCTAAATTTCTTGTACCTACTCCGTGGGCCATTTGGAACTATAGGAACAGTCCTCTTTAAAATATATATATATATATATATATATCTTAGGATTTTGGACATTTTTGAGGACATCACCAAAAAAAAAAAAATCACATTATTTTTTGAATTGATTAGAAATACTATATAAATACCCCACCACTACTCTCTCGGGTCTCAAACTGAGGCCCCAATTTTCCTCATTACATTTAAGGCATGAGAAGGTACCATTTGAGTATTTGACTAAACTTGCTAGATAATATATATTTTTTTTTTATAAAAAAATCACATTTTAAACCATATAATTTGGAGGTATAGCAAATTAGACCTTAAAATTTTAAAAATAAAAAACTTCACCCTGAAGAATAATGTAATGTTATAGTCCTATGCTCCCTCGCATTTCGCCAGTGGCCCTGAGTCTAGTTGCATCTACATAGTGGCCTTGGTGTGAAAATCTATATTATAAATATTGTTATATGGAAACAAAATATTTTAATATCAGTCATTATTTTTTTCTTCTTTTTAACAATGTTATAGACAACAAATTTTACAATTATTTCATATCTGAGGTGATAAATTCTGATTAGTGTAACATCACTTTTATATAGACCAATCATAATATGCCACCTCAAAAATATTCTCATTTTACCTTTTCTTTCCCAAGAAAAAAAGTCATTCATTCAGCAAAAAAAAAAAGAAAAAGTCATTCAAGATTTCCATTTTTTTTTTTTTTGGTTGAGATGTTTAGAAATAATTTTACTACTAACCCCACAGCTAGAATCTCTCCAAACCCACACGCACCCAGTATGTTGGGAGATAACATCCTGCCTACAAGGGCAGTTCAAGATTTCGAATTTGAATGTTCATAAAGTAAAAAGTTTAACAAACCATCTTTTCAAGCTAATTAGAAAGCTTGGTAATTACAACCTTCGGCAAAGAAAGATCAATTACACAAAATGTTCAGTTGACCTGTCCTGTACGTAGCTTGCTTGCCACAATATTGTTACAAACAAAGAAACCCAGTTATTACAACCTCCAGCAAACAAAGATCTTTTTTCATATAATATATTCAGTTAACCTGTCCTGTAGCTGTATGGATATCAGTTCATGCATCATGCCCTTTTGGCAATTTTCCAAACAATGTATGACAGACTAGCTTTTATTTTACAGCGAGATTATGTTAATCACTTTACAGAGAAATAAAAAAGATGCTGTAAAACCAATAACCATCATCCCTAGCTTGAGCAGCACCCAATTCTCTTCAGAACTGAGGACTCATCTTTGACATTTATTGTTTGTCCTTTTGATGGAAGAGAGGAAGAACTTCCACTATCACCTGCATCAACTGCCCTCTTGCTCACGATCCGGTATATCTGGGTGAGAACTTCAGTAAAAGCATTTTCCACATTGGTTGCTTCCAATGCAGAAGTTTCCATGAAGTAGAGGGACTCTCTCTCTGCAAATGATTTTCCGTACTCTGTTGGAACGGCCACAAGGTGTCGAAGATCTGACTTGTTGCCAATCAGCATGACCACAATGTTGGGGTCTGTGTGCTCCCTCAACTCCTTCAACCACCTTGCGACATTCTCATATGTTGTGTGCCGAGTGACATCATACACCAGCAATGCACCAACAGCTCCTCGGTAGTAAGCACTAGTAATAGCACGGTACCTGCAAAATAGAAAGGGGAATCAATCGAGCTATAATCTCTAATGGCATAATACTTACAAGAATAGAAAGGGGAATCAAACTAACGACATATGAAATATGGCTGTAAATATACCTCGGCCGTTTGAGAAGTTTGAATATCAATTTACAATTGTAACAATATATTTGCACAGCACTTTGATCATTGATCAAGTGAAAATAAGATACCAACAAATCATCAAGCAGTTAATGTACTCATGAATGGAATGCTTAAATTGACAAATATAGAAAATGCCAGCAGACTCTCTACATGATAATAAGGGAAAAGGAGGGAAAGAAGATTGGTGAAAGTGGTAAAGCACATGACTGATGGTATGAGAAAACTTGTATCATCATATGCTCTCAAATAATGAGGATTTGTGAAATATAATAATGACCACTTGGCCATAAACACCAACCATTGCAATGATATCAGATAGAAGGATTCTCATTTCAATCCATTTTTGTTTGTCCCTTGACCATTTGTGGCAAACCCACAATAAGCTATACTGAAAATGAAAGTGGCTAAAACTCTTTCGCTCATGGGACTTAGTATAACATATCATTGTTAGCCAATGCATCTAACTCCCACAAAGAAATCTATTTTGATATGAAGTTTACACCTAAAAGAGCCATTTTGTATTCAAAACAAGAACAATAAAAGAATTGAAGCATCAGATACAGTGATAATTTAAGTCATACTTCCAATAGCATAATGTGCTTGGCTTATCCACAGCTCTCATGTGGAGCTGCATTTGACATAGTGATTACCAGGTATCAATTTCCCCTACCAATGGAAAACTGAAGAAATGCCAAACATTGAAGAGTAAGATTACTAGCTAACACGGAATTCACTGTGCAATGTAGTACCTACTTCCTAGTAAGGAAATCATCAACTGCCAAGCACTTGTAATTCACAGCTTTCCAAACAAAGAAAGCTACCCTAGAAGGAGCAAATAATACAGCATATTGCGATTATGGGATTGCTCATACTTTATTAAACATTAAAATGCCATTTTGGTGTTTCCATGTTTCCTTCATTTTTATTAGTTTTATGCAATATCAAAATTTATAACTAGTCTCACAATTTTTTTTTGAAAAGTAATAAGAATTATATTAATCATGTAGAAAAAAACAAAAACAGCAAAAACAAGGTGTTCATGATGGTGAACACAAGAAATAGCAACCAAAAAAAAAAAAAAAAAAAAAAAAGCAACTTAAGGGGCAATACTAAGGGAAGTAAGAAACTCCAGAGTAGAAGAACAGTTTGAGGAACCCCAGCACCTAGCCCATTCAAAAAGAGTACTTTGGCTGAGAGCTTGTAACTGAACAAGTGATTTCTCTTTAGCCTCAAAAGAGTGCCGATTTCTTTCCATCCAAACAACTCACATCAAACAGCCAAGAACCATATTCCATATGTCCGAAGAAAATTTCCTCAACCGATTACTCCAACAAAAACACCAAACTCTCCACTGAACCTGGCATGCCCCATTGAATCCCAAAAACTTGTAACATTTGCACCCACAAAGAATAAGCTATTAGACAATGAAGGAGAAGATGGTCCATAGATTCTGCAGTACAGCAGCACATACTAGTCTCACAATTGAATCGAATCCACAAGCCTAAATCCCTCTACCATTAGTAAAGTGCACGTTTTTCAAATATAATGTATAATAATAACCTGTAATAGCAAGATTCATAACAAGAATAGAAAAAAGCTAATAAACTCAAAATAGGAATGTGTTTTGCCTATTAGCTCAAATGAATAGTGCAATTACACAAAGTTAATAAACTCAGGACTTCACTTCCTAAAAATTGGTTTATTTTTATTTTTATAAGTGATCACCAAAGCAAAGTGTCTTGACTCTGATGGGTCTGTGTAGTCCAACAGGTTTTCACAATAGACCTCTAACCAAGCAGCAGCGGCCTGCAGGATGGAGGTGTCCAGTGGATGATGAGAACGACAGTAGCAAGGATTGAACAGTGGCGGCATGTGGGGATTGGTGGTGAGTCGGCTAGCCACCGTGCAGAACCTCACAACTACCAATGCAAAATCCAAATCTATTGTCGTCATCATGATTTCTACCACCAGAAAGCCCATTCTAGTGCACTCTACTAGGGAGCAAGCCTTAAAGAATCTAGCGTGCGCCATTCAAGATTTGTCTGTAGAGCTCAAACAAGTGAAAACCAGACTTGAGTCACTGATGAAGTTCATATAAAGAAAGATCAACAACCTTGAAGGCAACACTCCACACATGAGAGCCAACACTGTTGAGCCACCAAAATTTCATGCTAAAATAGAATTGCCAATTTCAACCAAGTGTTTACTTTGAAATTCATTTAATAAAAAGAACCTACTGTTGAGCCTAAGCAATCAAAGAAGGTTCTAGAAGAGAGTAATACATGAGAGGGTGCATATGATGTGAAATTTTGAGTTTGATGAATTACTGATAAAAAGCCTACTGAAGTAGAAAATAAAGATTGAAATGGTGCTTCCTATGGCTTAAGAAAAGACCGGTTCAATTCCATCATTCATTCCACACATTGATTTTGTAACTTCCGATGAGTTTAATGATGTTGAACTCAGGACTTTTCTGTTCTTAATGTACCCAAGAGTGATTCCAGAATTGAAGCACGTATCCAACACCAGAATTCTTATCCTTCTACACTTCAGAACTCAGGTTCATGTTTTCTCCAAACAGGGGAAGATGGTGCAGGCACAAAGACATATCTATTTCAATTTGGTTTTATTTAATTTGGAGTCCATTGTAATTTTGGAACCTAAGCGGATCCTCAATTTTCTATGGGTGAAATCAGCTCGGAAGTAGTTCAATACGCCTTGGTTCAGTGGGTGGGCAGTAGCAAAGAGCCTGTGACATGGGAGTCTTACGAAGAATTGCATCATCTGTTTTCTAACTTGAATCTTAAGGACAAGAATTTGTCCTCAAGGTGAGGGGAATGTTATGATTCAAACAGCAAAGGATAAAGAACCTACCTAACCGGACTCTTGGCGTGCAGGTGTAATAAGTGACAGAGTTGAGCAGTAAGAGATAAAGATGAAGATTAAAGGCTGGAAGAGGAAAGTGACAGAATTCCTTAGTCTAGTAGAAGTTATCAATAAAGATTCCTAATCTTTAGAAATGATAAGATTGGATTAGATTTATCTAATTCATTGTTATTAGTTTGAATTTTGTTATCGGTTGTATTTGAAATTACCTGATGTATTACCTGCATGTGTGATTACTTAAGTAAAGGAATGAATCAATGAAGGCAAGAAGAATTAAACCCAAATTCCTCTCATCTCTCTCTCACGTTCTAGGAGGTTAGACATTTATAAAAATTTAAAAAGAAAAAAAAAAATGGCTCCAGGATGCTATTTACCTCAAATCTGACTAAATTTCTGTTTAAACACTTGATAAAAATCCAGTTCATAACATTTTGTAGCTTCAGCTCAATTAATAACAAACATGCACTGACCTCCAAACCTCAAGTTGTACAACTGCTCCTACAAGGATCAAGCAAAGTTAAAAACCTAACAACACACTACATTTGAACTTTATTTTTTTTGATAAGTAACTACATTTGAACTTTATGGGAGGGTGTTCCAGAAAGAGAGAACAATCATTATTTGACAAAATTTCCCCACCTCTATTTCTGATGCCTAACTCACAGAGGCAACAAAATAATACCTTTTACACTTATTTTTTGAACAGCTTACTATAAATTCCATAAAGGCAGAATAGACAGAAGGGCGTCATGTCCAAATTCCTCCAAAAAAGAAACAACAAAAATTAAGAATAATCTAAAAGTGTCATGACCTAAGGCAAGCGTCAGTCCCATCTATGCTATACCCCAAAAGTACTAGGCAAGTTATAATTAGAGCTCCTCGTAAACACATATGTGGGATTCAACATATGGTCATGCAACCCACACATTCCAACCGATACCAATCCAGATAATCATCGGTATCACACTAAGTTCCTCAAGCTTGAATTTCACAAGTAAACATTAAAAAATTAGATAATTAGACTCATACATGCTAAACAGACTCAGTTGCACCTAATAATCCAGCCATTCATTTGCAATAGCGACAACTACTTGAGGACGGCCCTGCCGAGCATATTTAAAATCACTCGGTGTCTATTTCTTTATGATATGCAATCAACTTGTTTGGCCTCTCATTCCAAAATTTTAGAGCCAGCAGGCCCAGCACACAAGGAACCATACTTTTTATTATTATTGGTGATTACATACAAACCTGAAGGTGCCATTTAGGCTAGAGTTCATTGGCATAGCAAGCATTCACACAAGAACCTTAACCATATAACAGAACTTGTAAAAATAAAGTCCAGGAAGAGATTAAATCTTTCTTTACTTAATATTATGAAAGGGAATGAGATTATATTAAAAAATGATAGGAAAAACTTGGATGCTATCTCTACTAATCAAAAAAAAAGAAAAAAAAAAAAAAAAGAAAAAATAAAAAGAAAAGAAACAGACGCTATCTCATTTATGTCTTAATGGTTCAGAGACTATAAGTTCAATCCAAAGAGGAGAAAAAAGTAGCTCCCACAGTAAGATGAGGAGAACTAATTTATATCAGACAAACATAAGAACAGAATACTATTTGTTATACTGCTTTGCATCTGCAATGCCTTCAATACTATTCCCTTCATGATCAAGTGCATGAGATGAATGCTAGCCAGATGAAAGCCATGCCGACATAAAACTAGTCAAACATCAAGTTCTACTATTCCACATAAGAACTTAAGCTTCCACAAACAGTACATAAAGGTTCACACCAAATAAATCTTTGAAAAAACGTCCATAATGGTCAAAACTACGAAGACGATCTTGATAGTAAGATTTTTTTTCTTTTTTATTTTCTTTTTCCCTTTTTTCGTTTTTGAGAAACAGAATTACCCTTTCTTCAAAAGCCCTTCAGATTCCACATAACCACATCAAACCCATAACATAAAAGCTTTATTCTATTTTATTTTATTATGCAAGGAACGCCCTCAAGTTATGCGCAAGTGGGACCATCCTGAGGGGAAACCCCGGATGCCTACACATCCCCATTGATTAGGCGTTAGGTAAATTGCCAAATGCCTCAACTACGAGTCAAACCAGAGACTTCCGGGTTTACATACATTTATTCCAGTTATGGCTAAGGCATCCCTTGTGGGGCAAAGCATTTTGCATTTATATGGTAAGAAAGAAATTTCTGGGCCTCAAAACCTATGGTATTGTATTGCACATAAAAGGCAAAACCTGTGTCATATAATCAGAAAATTCTGACAGGAAAGAATCAAAAGCCTTCTTAACCTCAAAGCCCATGATATTTGACACATAAAACCCAATTAAACAAACCCCGAAAAAACTAACCTAACAGAAACAATCAGCCTTCTTGGCCCCACCAAACAAAATAACGTTTCAGACAGAAATATCAAACCCCAAGACACAAGTATCAAAATTTCCTAGAAATACTCACAAACCCATGAATTCCCTGATAATATAATCAAAACCCACATGACAGAATCCTATAATTTTAAATTAGAATAAAAAAAAAGGGCACACCTTTCTTGGCCAGCAGTGTCCCAAATCTGAGCCTTGATGACCTTGCCATCAATTTTCATACTCTTGGTAGCAAACTCTACCCCAATAGTAGACTTGGACTCCAAATTAAACTCGTTCCTCGTGAACCTCGAGAGCAAATTGGATTTTCCCACACCAGAATCACCAATCAAAACCAGTTTGAACAGGTAGTCATACTCATCTTCAGGTTTGTACACAGCCATGTATCAACCTTCACTTTTCTTTAGTTATTAGAGAGAGAGAGGAAACAGTTTTTGTTTGTTATAGTACTATGGAATTGGAGGTGTTAGGATACAGAGAGAGAGAAAGAGTAAAGCTGTGAAGGAAGGGATATTGTCTAACTATTTAGGATTTTTATTCTCAAAAAGTTGATTACAGTTGAGTGTTCGTGTTTCGATTCATTTTGGGTTTGGGACTGTTGGAAATGGGCACTGACAAAGACTGTTACCAGGTTCGCTAGAATCTAGGAGGCGTGTATAAATGCAAAGATCATAGTAATAAATTAATAAACCTTGGAGCGCTCAAAGTTGCGGGAAAAAAAAAAAAAAAACTAAAACTAAAACATAAATTACACCTTTTTAAGTTTAACGTAATTTTATATTTGATCTATAGAATTTAAATATTAAATATTTTAATTCCTAACTATATTGTGTAAATCCTTTTTTTTTACAGAAAGTATTTTCAGGTTAGGAAAAGAATATACTTTTAAGGCTGTGTTTGTTTTGGCTCTAAAGAATTTTTGGAAATGCTTTTTCACCCGCGTGTTTGTTTGGTAGATACTAAAAATTGGGTTAAACGGAAACCAATTTTCGCGTTGACTGTAAAATAGCCCTCTCCAGCTGGAAATGAATTTCAATTTTCATTTTACCTTCAAATGATTTCCATCCCAGGAAAATAGAAGAGAGAGAGAGAGAGAGAGAGAGAGAGAGAGAGAGAGAGAGAGAAATAACAAGAAGAGATCGCACCAAAAGTTGAAGCGTCGATCGCACCACCGCCCCCAACCCCAGATCGCACCGATCTTGTCGCACCCCAGCACCAGTGAGATCGCACTGCCTGAAGCACCACCGAGATCATGACCCAAAGCTCACCGCCGTTCTTGTTCTCGACCCAAAGCTCATCGGCGCCACCGAGATCGCGAACCAAAGCTCACCACCGTTCTTGTTCTCGACCCAAAGCTCATCGGCGCACCGTTCTCATTCTCATTCTCGTTCTCACCATAGTTCTTGTTCTTGACTTCCTGAAGCACCGCTGTTCTCTTTCCCTCAATCTATCACTCTTTCTCCCTCCGATCTCACTCTTTCTTCCTCTTGTTCAGTGTTTTTATTTTGATTTTTGGTTGCGTTAAGTGTATATTTTGAAATTTTCTGTAATAAAATTTGTTTGGATGTTGAGAAAATAGCTGAGAAAATGTCAAAATTTTGTAGGAAAATAGCATTTTTAGAATGTTACTAAACATCAAAAATCATTTTCTGGACTATTTTCCATTGCACAACCAAACACTCGAAATTCATTTGCTTTACAGGAATTCACTTTCTCCTGCATTTATTTTACATTCGGAATTCGATTTACATTGAACCAAATGCACCCTAAGTCTTTGTAGCATTCTTGACAATGCTTAAGAAAATATTTTCAAATTTCAAATTTTAAGTGTTTGATTACATTTTTGAAAAATTTTAAGGAAAACATATCACCTACTACTTTCTTACATTTTCTCATTTTTCATACATACATACATATATATATATATATATATATATACATACTAATAAAAAAGAGAAGAGGTTTTGATTTTAAAAAAAAAAAAAAAAACCTATAAGCTATCAATTTCCGCCAAAACAAACTAAGCTTACATTGTACTTTTCTTTTTTTCTCCATTTTTTTGAGAGGTACTTTGCTTTATTTCCTATTAATGATATGACTATTAAATTCAAACCATGCTTCCAATTTCCATGATTCCTTTTTTAAAATCGATGGTTATAATGGAAGAAAGGAGATTTGAGCGATGTTTTTATACTTGAGCTCTAATCTTCATGATCTAATTTAAATATGTGCGACATTTTAAAACTATATTAGTAATAAAATATTGGTTAAAATGCAAAATTCACTTTCAAAGTTTTACCAGAATTTATTTATGCCCTTCTAACTTTAGTTCAGTTCAACTCAATCATCTAAGTTTCAAAACTGTTCAATTAAGGCTTTTGTTAGTCCTCCGTTAAAGTGGTTCGTTAACCTCTCATAAAACGCGTTGTTTTGGTCTTCCCAACTTCTCTAATTAATAAATTTAGCATCTAATTATTTATTTCTAAATTATAAAATCTTTAATTTAAAAAAAAAAAAAAAACCAAAACCTTTGAACAACGTTGTCTGCCTAACTCAAGAAAAGAAAAGAAAAATTCAAAACTTAAACCAAAGTCTCTTACATTTTTTTTACTTCAAAATATGTTTGACACATAAACTTTCGAGCTCACACAATTTTCCACTAAGAAGAGGGTAATTATTTGTGTAATTGGAAAGAATTCTTTTCAAAACACCTTATTTTCCAATTCACATTCCTATTGTTACTTTGTTTTAGGTTCCTACCATTTGCATGCCTCGTAAATTAATCGTTTCTTCTTATGTTCAAGTATGAAATAAACTGGTGTAGCGATTCTTGCAGGAAATCCGTTAATTCGCTTATTTGCCTCCATCTCCCTTCAGACGTAGTGAAAGAAGCTCTAAACACACTCTACCATCACCCAATTAATGGCTTCAAGATTCTCAGCACACCATATACGCATGGTAGGTACTCCGCAAATTCACCCTTTGTTTACTGAAAACACAAAAAAAGAGAGAAAAGAGAAAGCCTATACAAAATTTCTACTTTGGCTACTTCTTGCATCAGCTTTCTTAGTTGTTATCTTGAATTTCTTATATAACTGGAATAGAGTAAAACTTCGTACCTACGATGAAGCCTCTTTCACCAAGGAAGGAGAAAGTATAATATTTATCTATTTAGTGTTCCCTAAATTTTAATTCTAATCTGACATGAATATTTAATTTTGGATCTTTGTCTTGCTGTTCAATACGGTAGAGTAGTAGAGACAAACGTTGAGATCTTAAAACCGCGAAACCATCCCCAAAGGTTGCCGAGGAGGATATTGCCATGTATTAGTCTTAGACTTATAAAAATGCTTCAGAATTACTTTTTTTTAATGCATCAGACCATCTCCAATATTTTTCTATCATAGTTTGTTTGGTTGCAATTTTTTTATTAGCACTATTTGATTACTATTCTTAGCTGAAAAAAGGTTGATGGGCTGATTACAATTTGGTATCTTTGATTGGGGTGGTGCAATGCCCTAAACTTTTGGCTTTTTGGTAATGAAGCTGTTGTGTTATTTTTATACTTGGTCTTGGTTCTGTTGTATTGTAAAAGATTTTTATTACCATAATTTTAATTCTCTTTTTTTCTTTGGTTGTAGTTCAGATTTTTATGTGATATATTGGGCTAAATGTTTCTCAAAATTATATAAAATAGTTGTCATCTATCTTAGCATTAATCAAGAGATTGTACATGTTTGTGTAATGTTTAATGTGTAATGGGCATTGATTTTATTTATGTCATTCTTTTTTTGGTTCTCAAATGTGAGGCTTTGGAGTGCAATTTGTAGGGTCTAAATTTGCTGAATTAGTTGATTAGTTGCAATTGATGTCATTCGAGCTTGCGATTCTTTTTGCAGAGAAGTTTTGTTTTTGCAAAAATTCTTCTATTTATGGATGCTTATTTACCTATCATGATTTCAAGAGGGGATGACATTGACAACCTGTAACTAGCTAATTTGAAGAGATATCAGAACAATCCTATCTGGTCAGTATCTTTTGTTTCCAGTAAGTTCTTTTTAGAATATTTGCATGGATATTTGGGAAAATGAGCCAAATGATAAAATCTTAAATTTGGGTTGCGTATGTCTCTCTTTACTTTTCAGTGTTTTATTATTATTATTATTATTATTATTATTATTGCCAATGCTACTATTTAGGAGGCTTCATCTGTTTGAAATTGACATTTTCTTGGTTTCAAAATACCCTTATAGTCTATATTTAAGTAGGGAAAAAACTTGTTAAAAATACTTTTTTAACTTCCATGTAAAACACAATCTATATAATAGGACCACAATCACCACACTCCCAGTACACTCATGTTGGTTTTCAAACTCAGATTGTTTTTTTCTCATTTCTCCTAGTACTCTGAATTCTGTGTTAATCTTCTTTCTACTATTATCGTCATTTTTTTTTCTATTTGCTCTGCTCAAATTTGCTCTTGCTCAACGGTACGTGTATGTCAATGTACATTGCCCTTTTCTATTTTGGTTTTTCTAAACATAGAATATAAGAAACAGTTACTACGATTCAAAATTCTCTATTACCTACTCTTATTGGTAATCATAAAGAGCATTATCTAGAATGCATTCCAATGAATAAGCATATATTCGGAAGTTCACCTCAACATTCATAAAAAAAACTTCTTATATTCCAGAAACAAATCAAATATTTGCGTAATATTGTAAAAGTAAAACAACCCTTCTATTCCAACCTCATCTTTAATTTCTCACCTTTAATTTCTTTCACATATTCCTCTCTTTTAGCTATACTTTTAAAATCTAAACTTCAAGAAATGTGCACATTGTCACTAGGGTTTGGATCTTCTAGCTTTTCGTGTGCTCTGTCCTCCAACTCCATGAGATTGTTTGGACTTTGGACTTGAAGTGTAGTCAACAGCAAAAATGTAAATATCTTCGATGACCTCCATTTAGATGTCTCATGCGTGTTGGGTTCTCTATATTATAGCAAATTACATATGCTTTTAAGAGTTACCATTCAGTATTTTCTTTCATGTATTTAGTTTATATTTGGTTTTGCTTACTTTGTTATCATTATCCTTTACATATCATTATCTTATCTTATCTTTTCTTTTATTTGGTTAGTATGAGTGTTTAATATTTCCTCTAATTAATGAGTTGTTTTCAAAGAGCAGGAATGACATATATTTTGTTTTGTTTTGGTTATCGGGTTTGAATAATTATTTTAGTGTATGTGTTCTAAGTGGTACTCTCTCTTCCTCCTATTCTTTTTCTTCTTCATGTCTGCTGCTTTTCTTACATTTAGGCCTTACTCTTTATTTTTTTTGTCTTGTTTTTTAGGTTAACATATCAACAATTTTGTTATATTTCATAGTACACACATTGTATAAATTCGGGTGAGAAAAATAGTAGTCCGTCTATCAAGTAGTTGTTAAAGACAATTTTTTGTAAATATCCTACCTATATATGCTTATATTTTGTTTAACACTACGTTTTAAATTAATTGAAATTATTATACTTTAGCTTCTTTTTTCTCAATTTCATCTCTTCCATATGAAATTTAATTTGGTCCTTTGTTGTATCTTTCATTGCATTAAAAAAAAAAAAAAAATTTATAGAAATGCTAACGTTGACAGCCTTTCTTAGTGTTAGTGTGTGTGTGTGTGTGTGTTCCCAATTTCATCTCTTCCATGTGAAATTTAATATGGTCCTTTGTTGTATCTTTCATTGCATTAAAAAAAAAAAAAAAAAAAATTATAGGAATGCTAACGTTGACAGCCTTTCTGTGTGTGTGTGTGTGTGTGTGTGTGTGTGTGTGTGTGTGTGTGTGTGTGTGTGTGTGTGTGTGTGTGTGTGTGTGTGTGTGTGTGTGTGTGTGTGTGTGTGTGTGTTTAAAGCATTCTAAACTTTAGTTATGGATGCGTACTAAGTGCATATCTTTTAGGATTATATATAACTAGCATGTAATACGTGCTTATGCACAGTCATGATGAATTATAGTGGTGCTATTGATGTTAGTATGAGTTATAAAACATATAGGATATTAGTTCGATCAGGACATTTGAAGGTACTAAAATAGTTTTTTCTTACAATTTTCAGAATATTGGTTACGCCGAGTTTCTCATTATACTACTATTATATATATAATTTTGAAAATCACTATTAGATACTACATATGCAGTATTAATTCACAATCAATATCCGTGAAATTCTACTAAAAACAACACAAAATAAAAAGAATAAATTGGTTATATAATATCTCCTAAATTGAATAGAAATAGGTGCAGGGGATCGTTCAGTTCAATTACAATTTGTTATGTTCAAGATCCTGGCATATAATATATTTGAATAAAAACAGTATAAAAATATGTTTATTAGTTTAGAGAAAAAATAACAGCAAAAATATAAACAATTTAATTTGTATGGAAAGCTAACAAAAGAAAAATTCAATTTTGAATCTAATTAAATTTTCTCCAAGCATTGGTTTTATATATATGTATATGATTATGTTCTTTTATAGTTTATTTATATTGAACTCCTCGTTTTCTACATTAAATTAACTCACTTGACATAAAAATTAAAAAAACTTACATTAGATGAAATACGTAGCGCAAAATTAACTCTAATTGAATTCTAATTTTTATACTGAATTAATTAACTTGACACAAAAATTTAAAAATTTAAATTAGATGAGACATGTGGCGCAAAATTAGACTCTAATTTAGCTACCATTAAAAAAAAAAAAAAAAAAAACAAATCTGAGTTCACAACGTGAAAGTTTATAGCATTTAAAATTTTTGTTATGGGCTTCTCGAAAAAAAAAAAAAAATTTGTTATGGATGTGTACTAACTAGCTATCTTTTAGGATTATTAAAAAAAAAAATCTTGATAACTCCCATTTTTTTTTTTGAAAAAATGATAATTGTCAGACCCTTTCCTATGTTTATGGTTAGTTTCCTACAATTTGTTTTTTACTGAATCCTACAAGGTGCTCTATGAGTAGTATATCTTTTTTTGTCATTACAAAGTGTACAATCCAAAAGCAATAATTTTCATTCATTAAACTTTTGGGCTTGGGTTAAAGAAAAAATAGATGCACCAAAAAAAATTATATCGCTTGATATTAAACTTAGAGAATAGGTGGACTTTTCAAACTGTATTCTTGGTGTTTTAAGAAATTAATACAATTTAAATTTTCTTTTACTTCAACTAAGCCTGAATCCTATTTCTAGTATAAGTTCATAAATGTCCATGTTACTAATTAAGAAATCTTCAGCTTTGTAAAAATTAAACCTAAGAGTGTGAAGGACAATTAAAATTATATATTCCCTCAAAATTAGCTATGAATCAATTTTAATCTAATCTAACAATTAAATAAATATCTGTTTCTCAAAAAAAAAAAAAAAAAAAAAAGCTATACAAATTAAATCAAACTAAAAACCATATGCACAACGAAAACTACACAAATTTATATAACCAAAAGTAAGGTTCTACACAAAAGTATTCAAAACCTACTAACCTTTCCGTTTTTTAGGTGTTTAAAAAAAATTTAATACTATTAAAATTTTTTTTATAGTTATTTCATGTCATTGGTACTACCATCAGAGGCTTATGGCTTGTGTCATTATGTATTTCTGAGTATATAGTAGTGATTATTAATTATTTGTTCATTGATAAATGGTAGCCACACATATTGCAAAAGTTTCGACAGCTTAATTTCAGGGAATGTTGATTAGTTTGACAAAGAATTCATTCAACAGATGCTGTAACAATACATGGAGATTTATGATTTTAGCGTTTGTATCTCTCCCAAAATCCAGGTTTCAATGTCTATCAAAAACACCGGTGTTTTTGATAATTCCATAATTATTTTGAGGTCATTTTTATTTTAAAATCTATAATTCCATAATTATTTTGGTTAATCTATCTTAAATAAGTCGGATTTTAGTTGGGTTTGCCTCGAAACTTTTTCAATAAGATATATCCTTCCTAATTAACTTGTCTTTAAAAACGATAATAATAGTTCCATTACTTTTTTTATTAGTTTTTTTTCTCTCTCCCCAATTTAGCACAAATAATCAAATCCACCATTATATGTGTAAGGTCACAGATTGTTGGCCCAGGCTCAAAATTTTGTTTGAACGCTGGTTTAGTGAGTCCAATACAATGAATTTGTAAAGAGTGGGCCGAAGAGCTAGGTTTTAATGATTTGCGTTAACGGCTAGAAAATATTTGGATGATAAACAAGAGTGAACTGCACACAAAGATTAACCAAAGGGTTGTTCGAGGAGGTTCAATATAAATCAATGCATTAGTTATGGACTTTCATACAGCTCTTAGTACTACAGTAATTCTTTCTTCCCTTTTTCTTCCTCTTTTTCTCGATCCTCATTCACGAGAGATCTTTTACATTATATAGGTTCTTTCAGACCATCCTGATCATACAATTCTCAGCTACCGCCACTCACAAATAGCAAAAGAGGACACTTGATGGGACATGTACTCAAGTGAGGATGTAGATGGATAACAAGTGTATGATCAGGATGGTCTGAAAGGACCTATATAATGTAAAAGATCTCTCGTGAATGAGGATCGAGAAAAAGAGGAAGAAAAAGGAAAGAAAGAATTACTGTAGTACTAAGAGCTGTATGAAAGTCCATAACTAATGCATTGATTTATATTGAACCTCCTCGAACAACCCTTTGGTTAATCTTTGTGTGCAGTTCACTCTTGTTTATCATCCAAATATTTTCTAGCCGTTAACGCAAATCATTAAAACCTAGCTTTTCGGCCCACTCTTTACAAATTCATTGTATTGGACTCACTAAACCAGCGTTCAAACAAAATTTTGAGCCTGAGCCAACAATCTGTGACCTTACACATATAATGGTGGATTTGATTATTTGTGCTAAATTGGGGAGAGAGAAAAAAAACTAATAAAAAAAGTAATGGAACTATTATTATCGTTTTTAAAGACAAGTTAATTAGGAAGGATATATCTTATTGAAAAAGTTTCGAGGCAAACCCAACTAAAATCCGACTTATTTAAGATAGATTAACCAAAATAATTATGGAATTATAGATTTTAAAATAAAAATGACCTCAAAATAATTATGGAATTATCAAAAACACCGGTGTTTTTGATAGACATTGAAACCTGGATTTTGGGAGAGATACAAACGCTAAAATCATAAATCTCCATGTATTGTTACAGCATCTGTTGAATGAATTCTTTGTCAAACTAATCAACATTCCCTGAAATTAAGCTGTCGAAACTTTTGCAATATGTGTGGCTACCATTTATCAATGAACAAATAATTAATAATCACTACTATATACTCAGAAATACATAATGACACAAGCCATAAGCCTCTGATGGTAGTACCAATGACGTACATAAGGCATAAAACCAATACTAAACTTTATTGTTATGCTAACGTGATCTTGCACATAGGGTATCACACAATTCATTGCTCTTGCAAGTATCCATAAATTATTAGTCACAAAATTCTAGTTATAAAGAAATATTGAACTTGCAAATAATCCCAATAAAAAAAAGTGAAAAAATTATCACTTAAATATGAAATTGATACCCTAGACAAACATGTTGAAGTGGCAAGTAAAGTTAGATAGGGTTCTTTTATAAGGTCAAAAAACCTCTCAAAAATCTGTCTTGTTTACATGTGTAATAGACCCATCCACCATTTTTATGCAAATAATCTTATAGAAAGGTCAAACAAGAGACTAGCTAGTATACCAAAGATACACACAAACAAAGATATATTATAAACAAATATAACAATAACAATGACAATAACAATAACAATAACCAATTAGACTATACATATTTAAATATAAAGTTGGAAAAAATAGATATTTAAATATAAAGTTGCATCGATCACCAATTGGACACCCAATCTAAATTCTTTCCTCAATGTTCTATCATGGAAGCCTCAGAGGGAACATTGGGGTCTTATGCTTTTTAAAGCATTTTAAAGGGGAGGTTGTCCATATTTTGGTCAGACTTGTGGTTTCCTTCAACTAATCAACCATGCAATCTCCTGTGATAGATGAGTTTGCAGATGCCCTTGTGAATTCTCTTATTAATCCTTTGTCTAAGCGGTGGGATGTAGATCTTCTGAATCTTTTGTTTCTTGCCCAAGAATCAAAATTAATCCAATCCATTCCACTATGTAGAAACCATGTAGAAGATAAGCTTATTTGACCATTCAATCAATTGGGTTTGTACTCAGTTAAATCCGGTTACAAGTTCTTGGCCTAGGAACACACAGCTCCGAATCAAACGGCAACGATTCTTGATCAATTTGAATGGAAGAAGGTTTGGGGTTTGTCGGTACAAAACAAGGTGAAGAACCTGTTGTGGTGTGTCTACACAAATTCAATCCCAGCCAAGAAAAATCTAGTGAAGAGGAGGGTTATCTTAGAAGGATACTGTGATCATTGTCACCAATCACCAGAAGATATTTTCCACGCTCTTTGGTAGTGCCGTGTTTATCACCTATCTGGGATTCGGATTCCATGTGGAACTTTCAGAGGTCCACTCACTTTACTCGGTTTGGAAATTTAGTTAAGCATGTTAATGGTGAAGGGAAGAACCTTGAACTCTTTGCTGTGGACCATCTAGTATTGAAGGAATTTGCTGAGAACAAGTAACAAGAGTTATCCCATTAATCAGGTCCTTCAAATGCTTAGGCTACACAAGGTGATTTTCTTTGAGCACGCCCAAGTAAACCTACAGAACCCCTACCCATTTACATCCAAGAGTAAGATGGTTACCTCCTCCACATCCTCTCTTCAATGTCAATTTCAATGGGGCTATCTTTAAAGAGGCGGGGTAAGCTAGTATAGGGATCATGATTCGTGTTGATTTAGGACTGGTTATAGCATCCATGTCTGACAAGGTTTCTCTCCCTATACCACAGTTGATAAAATTGAAGCTTTGGCAGTAATAAGAACTCCGCTTTTTGCTCAGGATGTTAGGATCACTTCCATTATTCTTAAAGGAGATTCAAAAGAGTTATCAACTCTTTGAAAAGTGCGGATGCTTTTTTTCTTCTTATGGTCGTCTGATTGAAGAAGCGAAGTTTATAGCAAATGCCTTTAATGTTTCACGTATTAAGACACATGGTAATTTTGTAACTCGCATTCTTGTTAAACATGTTAGCAATTTCTCAGTGTGAATGGAAAATGTTCATTCACATTTAAGTATTGTTATTTTAGCCGATATGACTAATTATCTATATATAATATATATCTAAAAACTAAAACATATCATTTATTATTGTCACATTCCGGTTAAGCAACGTCAATTGTCAACAGCTATGTCATTATCATTTTTCTTTTCAATTTTTCATATAATTTTTTAACATTTACTCAATTAAGGTGAATTAAAAACTCTATTATATAACAATCAAAATATCATGTCTCTCTTATTTTTAGCTATTCTTTTTATTATTTGTTGCTTAACTTATTGTTACACTTTCTCTAACCTTTCTCTAACCTTTCTCCCCTCTCTTTTACCTTTTCATCTCCTCATTACTCTTAACCTTAATATTACTCTTTCATTATCTATTTATCTTCCTTTATTTTGACTCTTCTTATTCTCATCCTCTTATTATGAATTTGTCATTTTCTCTCCCATTTTATGAATAGTTTTTTTCCACACAAAAATGTTATCTCTCTCCCTCTCTCTCTCGTCTTTGGTGTATTTTATTTTCTTGCATCTCTACTTTAGATTGATGAATTTTTGTATTTTTTAGAACTCTACTTTGAATTGATGCAACATAGTTTCATGTTTTAAGTTTTTATCTTTTTTGTTCTCTTAATTTGATTGTTAAAAGTTATCCTATTACATTATAATGATATTATATAGAAATATAATATTATTTTATTATATAGCATGACTTGGATAATTTGGTGTTTATTGCTATTTTTTTACTCATTTTATTCTTATTTAATTTTATTCAACATTTAAATTTAGCCACATCCTTCATATCATTAAATTATTTATATTTTCTCTCATATTTTTATTTTAAAAAATTCAGATATATAAAATTGTTCTCAGAAAGTGTCCTCATGAAACTTTACAATGCAACAAAGAAAAAATGAAATATAAAACAAATGTCACTTTAGAAACAATAAATTAAAAAAAGAAAAGAAAAAAAGAAACACTAAATTTTTTTTAAAAATGAATTAATGAGGATATCAAACCAAACATTACATAAACAAACTAATAGTTATGGATATACTAACTTAAGGGCAGCAAAATTGAATGAAAAATAAATAAATGTTACAATGCATATTTAATGTATTAGAATCATCATCAAATTTGGGATAACATTTGGTTGCTAACACACACACACACACACACACACACACACACACAGAATTATGGTAAAAAAAAAAAAAAAATACAAAGTAATAAAGAGTAGATGAAGAAAGAAAAAAAAAAAAAAAAAAATCAAACATCAATTAGTAACCATAATTGAAAAACAAAGAGGTTATCAAGGAGAAAAAAAATAAAATAGAAATGATCATATAGAGGACATTAAAAACTTTATAGTGCAATAAAATCAATTGTTACATTCACTTAATTAAATCAATAATCAATAATTAAATACATTCATACAAAATTTAAACTTTTTTTTTCTTTTTTGAGAATGATACAAAATTTAAACTTGAAACTAAGAAAACTCTAACTAGGAAAACTATATTTTTTTTATCATAACTAAAATGGAGATGTTCTCCAATAATAATAGAAATTAAATAAGAAATAAAATTGGAATTTTAAAATTTCATTTTTTGACATTTGATTTAACTTTTATATATATATATATATATATATCCTTAAATGTTTATAATTTTCATACACCATGGGTCCATGACTTTTAAAAATCTAATAAACGGTTTCTACCTCTCATTTACACACCAAGATGAATTTGCTGAGGAACCATCTGGCACCTTTACATTTTGCAACCACTGAAATAGAGCCATTTTCTCATCTTTTGAAAGCACCTTTACATTTTGCAACCATTGAAATAGAGCCCCCTTCTCATCTTTTGAAAGCGAATAGCTAGCAAGCATGAGGAAGAGTAGTTTTCTCGTATTCAAGATAAAGCTCCTTCCGTATACCCATCTTGTTTAGATCAAGAAGCATTTAAGGAATCTTTAGTTTTACCCTCAATATAATGTGTCAAAAGGCTTTATAATAATTAATTGATGTAGCATCTTAGTACGATATATTAGACCAATAGAGGAGAACATGATGTACAAGAGGAATTTACTCTAATGCCTCAATAACAAAAGGAAACATCGTATCAATTATTAGGTTTTTTTTATTTATTTTATTTATTCTTATTATTTTTTTAAAGAAGAATGTTATATCTTTATTAAGAATTAGTCGTAAACCAATGTGTTGTGCGTGCTAATTTTTTTAGAGTAGTCTTTTTATTTATTTATGGATTTAAGGTAGTCTTATTATTATTATTTTACAATTTGGACTAATTTAATGAAAAGTAATGTATTTCGTAATCATATTAATCGCAACATAATTTTTTAAAAATTATTGTAGAATTGTTTTATTCAATTTTTGAAACCTTAATTCAAAATGATAGTGGCTAATTAGTTATCATTTTTTTTTAATGATCTCATTTGTAACATTTCTTATTATTATCATATATTTATGAGCTAATGATTTGCGTAACAGAAACATTAAATATTGAGGAACAAAGATTTTTGGTATGAATAAGGCACACCTAAAAGAGTCCATTACTCCATTATGGAAAGGTACTTCATAGACTAATGTCTAACATTTTGCTCACGGTGTCCAAATAGGATTGAAATATTTAATCAAATAGGATTGAAATATTTAATCGACCTAAGTGAAATGATGACCGACAATTATCCATATTCTCCAAGAGAGGCAGTACTTCCAAGAAGAGTGTAGTACAAAAGTTAAACAATGCAGATTATTATGTAGCATCACTTTATGTCCTACAAAATTGTGATGAGATTGAGTAGTTTGTTTAGTAAGACTTAAATCTTGTACATCAATACTATCATACTCTTGTATAAACTTTTAAGATTGACTATAGTGAATCAGGGATAACTTATATTTAAAGAACATAAGAACATCCTTGTAGACTTATGGGCTAATGTTAATGAGATGCATAGACATGTTCATTCTTTGGTTCAAAGAAAGGGTATGATAGCATGGGTGCATCCATTTCTTATAAATGTAATCACTCAAAACGCATATAATTTTATAGATTATGGACACAACTTAGCTCTAGTGCTCCAGTGCACTGGAGCTGACATAATGTGAACTTGTGGCAAAAATCAAACGCATGTCTGTATCGTGTCAGTTCTAGTGCACTGGAGTTAAACTGTGTCTATATTTATAAAATTAAATGCCTATTTTGAGTTATTACTTTTTTCACCTTTGCAAAACGTAAGGGCATTTGATTTACCTTGGATTTAACCCTGCAATTGTAGTAGATTACTTCTAAGTGGCGACTTGCGACAACTTGAAAAGCTGACTTTTAATGGCACAATTAAGCAATAGTGGTGTCCATTATTGTCAATCGATTTGTTATGTTAATCAACGCTTTTCATTGATAGTTACAACATAAATTTGATGAAATCCTTCCATTTCCACTGCTTTGTTACCTGTTGGAATCTCATTTCTCATGTTCGTTTATATTTTGGCGGGGGGAGGGGTATAATGAACGAGCAAACTGTATTAAGCTCACTGATACAACAATCAGTTCAATAAAAGGGAACTGCAAAAACAAACAAAAACCAACAGGGAATACACCGCGATATTCAATCCCCGCTGCCTCCCATTAAAACTGAAAAGGAATTGCCCCATAGATTACGTCAAGCAAAAGTCTCTCTGACACTGACTCACCGATTTTTTTACACCCTTCCTCTTGTTTTTGTGTTGTGGTGGTCCAGTCGAGTACTTTTTCAAATGCATGTGAGTAAGATGTGAAAGGATTTGTGAAAATTTTGGTGTCCCTAGCAGAACTGTTGCACACAATTATGTTCAGCAAGGGATTCTTAAAGTTTCTGCAATAGACCATCCCATTTGATGCAAAATTATCAATTTATAAATGATAAAAGCAAGAACGGCAAGCCGGTAGATAGGAATTTTCTTGTCAAGGTTCATATAAAACAAAGTCATCTCTTCCACTAATGAATGGTGCATATAAGATAAATAGTTTAGATTAAAATCAAATATAAAATAAACTAATCCTATCAACTTGTGAGGCATCGTTATCTCCTCTTTACCAGTAATCTCCACAAGAACATCTCCCATTTTTAAAATGGTGAAATCTACTAGCATCTCGTACAATAATTTCTCGGTTCTTGATTTCAGATATGTACTTTATGGCAACATGGCAATCACTACATACACGCAAGTTCTTCATGATCCTTATTGGCACACCTGAAGGAGTGTTCATTAGACCAAAAGCAATTGCCAACTTTTCACTGTGGTGTGTCAAGTTGTATTCCTTCTCCTCATTATCCATGTCATGCAAAACTGCTGCAGTATCAGGCACATAACCTCGTAACTTCATTTCTGATGTTAGCTCTTTCAAATACAAATCAATCTCCATTGATTTTGGATGGGATTTATCACCTATACAGAATTGGTAAACTTGATTCTTCACTTCCAGCCAACTTATACCTGGTTCCTTCTTTATCTTCCTATCTCTCATGGCTTTCCTCACTTCAGAAACATCCTGCCACCTTTTAGCAGAAGCATGAATGTTTGAAAGTAAAACATAAGGAGCTGATTCTTGAGGATAAAGCCTAATAACTTCGTCTGCAACCCTTTTTGCCATGTCCGCATTCTTGTGGATTTTGCAGGCAGATAGCAAAGTTTTCCATATGATAGCATCTGCTTTTATAGGCATTGACCTTATCATAGCCTCTGCTTCCTCCAAACAGCCAGACCGACCAAGCAGGTCAACTACACATGTATAGTGTTCTAGTTTAGGCTTCAGTCCATATTTGTTAAGCATCAAGTCAAAGAATTCCATTCCTTTCTCTTTCAAACCACAATGACTACAAGCATATAACAAGCTCAAGAATGTAACATCATTTGCCTCTAACTCTTCCCGTTCCATGTGTTCAAAAAGCTTGATGGCCTCGTCTCCTTGCCCGTGAAACCCATAAGCAGTAATCATTGCACTCCACAACACAAGATCCTCTTGTTCACATTCCAAGAAAGCTTTTATAGAATCTTCCAGACACCCACATTTTGAATACATGCTAATTAATGAACTGATGACAGCAACTGAACTAGCCCCAGCTTTGATTGCTTCAGCATGAATCTGCTGACCCTGTCCAAGTGTTGCCAATTCTGAACATGAACTAATTACACTCACAAATGTAATCTTATCAGGTCTAAAACCAGCCATTTTCATCATATTATACTGATCCAACACTCCCTCAGAATACCCATTTTGAGCTTTTCCAGCAATAAGCGTATTCCAAGCAACCACATTGCGAATTGGCATCGACTTAATCACCTTCTCTCCTTCGTCCAAACTTCCAGACTTCATATACATATGAGACAAGGAGCTCCCAACGACCAGATTGAACTCTAATCCACATTTCATCACATAAGCATGAACCTGACGCCCTGCGTGTAAGGATCTCAACCCTGCACACCCTCTGAGCACACTTCCCAGAGTGAACTCATCAGGCAAAAAATTCAACTCATGCATTTCTGAAAACAAACCCAACCCCTGTTCATTAAACTCAAATTGGATCAGACTTGCAACCATTGCATTCCACGTCGCAACATTTCTCTCAGGCATTTCATCAAACACCTTCTGGGCACTCTCCAAATCACCATTTTGAACATACCCATTAATCAGAATGTTACAAGACATTATGTTTCTTATAGGCATATGATCAAACAGTGTCAACGCTGTTTGTAATTCTCCAATTTTGGAGTACATGTTAAGGAGGTGATTTGAAACAAATTTGTCTGAGGAACACCCAGATGTAATTATCAGAGAATGGAGCTGTTTTCCCAATGAAAGAGACTTTTGGGGTATGCATGATTTGATGAGATTGGAGAATAGAGGTGGGTCTGAAAATATCTCAGATTTGAACCTCTCAAAGGCTTCTTTTATGTGGCCTTTGGAGCAGAGGTTGGTAAATTCTTCACTAACTTTAGATGCAATTTTGGAAGTGACTGTGCAGAAAAAGTATTTGGTTAGGGTGTGACGGGTGTTGAGTTTGGAAGAGAAGCCGAGTATACAGAGACAAGACCTGTCCATACATTTGGTTTGTCTTCGGCAGGCTGTGTAAATGAATGCAACTCTCACCCCTCAAAAAAGTCTGGGAAGGTTTTAAAATAAATAACTCATAGAAAAAAATTAATTATAGTTAGGCCCAAGAGGTGCAAAACATATTAAATTAGGCCCTGTATGCTAAGTCATTGGCATTGCCCTCCAGCCAGGTCAGAAGAGATGGTGATTTTTCAAGTAGGGCTTTCACAAGTCGGTTTCTCTAATGCTGATTCTGTTTTCCTAGATTCCCTCTAAAGTCTGGGATTTGAATTTTTTTGTTTTTTTGGTTTCTTCTGCTTGGAATGAGGACTAGGTTAAGCATGATATGATTGATATGGTTGATTGTTTACATGTGTATTTTTATCAGGAGTCATATTGAGAGCCATGAGCGTTTATTCTCTAAGAGTTTACTCATACAACAACAAAGTTTTAGTCCCAAATTTCTTGGAATCGGTTATGGATTCTCAATAAGATTAGTTATGGTTAACCATATGTATTCTTTGAGTGTTCACTCATAGAATCTAGATTTATCTTATCCATTTGTGTGAAATAAATTGAACTATTTCCTTTTCGGATGTGGTGCTTTAATGGTGTATTACGGTCTCTCAAAGGAAGAGTTTCAAATATTTTTGTAAGGTGGTTTGGGCTGTATGTATTTAACATATCTAGCTTTAGAGGAACTCAAGGTTGTTTAATTGAAGGGTTTTGCTGTGAACAAAGTTTGGCTCTTAACTTGTTTAGAATTATCTTTTCAATCCATTATATAGCGATTTATAAGACTATTTATGTGTTTTATTTAAACAAATTACATGACTCATAAAAAAAGATTTTTTGAATAAAACTACACATAAATGGCCTCTTTCATTACCATAACATGGGTTGAAGTAAGATGATTCCAAACATATTTGGAGCCAAATTTTTTTCCTTTTATTGGAGGAGGCTTTGCTGCAGCTGATTAAGAAGGATATAAGAAATAGGCTGGGATTTTGTGGGAATGTTCATAGTTCATTGTGTTATAGGAGCATTTGTGACATATGGACCATTGATTTTGATGTTTTCTGTTCGTGTTTTTTGTATTTGTTATGTCTACTGAGATATACGTTCTTCTGTGTTTTGTACTTGCGTTATCAACAATACAAACAAACAAACAACTGCTAAGTGCTAACCACTGCCACTGGTATTACAAAGCAACCCGAAAATAAAAAATTGAGCCTACGAAATTTTATACCCCTAAGATTTTCTCATCAAGCCTGCCAATAAAATTAATAAGGTCTGTTGGGAAAAAAAGGGATGGGGGAAGGGAGAGTTTTTTTTTTTGGGGGGGGGGGGGGGGGGGGGGTGTGTGTTGTGGGTGGTTGTGGTTTGTGGGGAGATGGGTGGAGAACATTTGTGAATCACATATTCAAATTAGATTACAATCCAAGACTACAGAGAATGAACTTTTCTTTCACCTTTTACAATAGATTACAGATATGATACATTTAACTAATTCAAGATGTATGATCATGTGTCAATGACAATGACAGTTGGAAGTATGAATTATGCTTAAACGGTGACTGGCGAGGGTGATGAAGTAGTGACCCGATTTTCAACTGGGATTTCAACAAACTCTGATAGAATTGCCCGGAATTCATCCCCGCTCATTGTTTCCTTCTCAAGGAGGACTTCCACTATCTTGTCAATGGCCTCCCGGTTGTTCCTTATGTGGCTCAATGCAATTTGGTACGCATTATCTGATAGTGTCTTGATGGCAGAATCAATATCTTCAGCAAGCTTTTCTGACATTGAGTTCCTTGCCATCATTCTCATGAAGATATCAGCACTCTGGGCTGATGAGTCCATAAGTGACCATGGGCCAATATTCGACATTCCGAATGTAACCACCATCTGCCAACAGATCAATGAAATCCCACCATAAACTTTTTCAGCGGAGGAGAAAAAAGAAAGGCAGTTTAAGAGCTATTGGTTACAAAAGCAAAGTAGGAATGCCATAGATATGCCTAGATATAGGGGAAGACAAATAACTTAAACTGAGAACCAAGCAGAATTATGTAATTTTAAGCATCAACTACTAGAAACAAAAAACCAAAACCGATGGTAAATTTTGCAACACATTGCTTGGAGCAAATAAGGAAAATGTTAAATTACCTGTTTTGCTAAACCAGTAATCTGCTGCAAATCACCAGCTGCACCTGTTGTCACCTCTGGCTCACCAAAGATCACTTCCTCTGCAGCTCTGCCACCAAGTCCACCAACAATTCTTGCAAAGAGCTGCTGCTTTGAGATAAGTGTAGGATCATCGGTAGGAATAAACCAGGTAAGACCCCGTGCCTGACCACGTGGAACGAGGGTCACTTTTTGAACAGGATCATGCCCTGGAGTCAAAGTACTGCACAGAAGAAAAACATAGAATCATATCATAAATTATTTTGGGCTCTATCAAACAATGACTGTTTGAAAAAGAAAGATCAATCCAAAAATGTTCAGGAAGGCAATGGACAGAAGAGGAAGAGAAGAGAGAAACAGTTATGATGGTGAGAGAAAGCGATAGCATATAATAAAATACATGAGATTGATGGAGCTTCACAAACTAGGGAGACTTATAAGAGGCACAGGGGGCAGAGAAGAGACAAGTAGTTATTAGTGGCTAGGAAGCATGATCGTGAAATTTATATCTTATAACAGTAACCTTAAATCCATGGTCACCTGCACCATACATTAGCATTCAAAGTTTGGGAATTTGGCCTAAGCTTCCACCAAAAAATGTATTTTTGAGCATTACCAGACTTATGATAAAGAAACAGATGGTCTTTTGGGTTACTAGAGAAAATTTTTGTATGGTAGTGGTTTTTTCAGTAACCATCACAGAAATTGATGATGCCTCTCAATATAAAAGAAATCTTTACCATATTAAATGGTTGTAATGTTGGGTAAAGATAGTATAAAAGCACACAGTGTACATATAAGTACTTGATGGCTGAAAATGGCCTTATAATATTTATTATGTGGATAATATCTAAAATAACCAAAACCAAAAACTATTATCATACTTACCCACAAATGGCATGCCCAACTTCATGATATGCTACCAGACTTTTGCTTTTCCCATCTGTCATTACTGTTCCTTCCATTCCAGCCACAATCCTATCAATCGAATCATCGATCTCTTTAGATGAAATTGCTGTCTTCCCACGCCTACCTGCCAATATAGCTGCCTCATTTAAGAGGTTTGCAAGATCTGCTCCACTGAAACCAGGTGTTCTCATGGCTATCACATCAAGAGAAACATCTGTATCAAACTTTTTGTTGCTACCATGAACCTTTAATATCTCTGTTCTCCCCCGTATATCTGGAACATCAACAGTTACCTGCAATACAGCACAAATTTTAGTATTCACCCAATCAATAAAAGCAATAGTCATTTGTTTGCAAATCCATACCTGTCTGTCAAAACGTCCAGGCCTCAGTAAGGCAGAGTCGAGAATGTCAGCCCTGTTGGTTGCTGCAATCACAATGATGCCAGTGTTACCTTCAAAACCATCCATTTCTGTCAAAAGCTGGTTAAGGGTCTGTTCCCTTTCATCATTCCCTCCACCAATTCCAGTTCCTCTTTGCCTTCCAACGGCATCAATTTCATCAACAAATACAATGCAAGGAGCATTCTCCTTTGCCTTCTTGAAAAGATCACGGACTCGAGAGGCACCAACACCGACAAACATCTCAACAAACTCTGAACCTGAGATAGAGAAAAATGGAACACCAGCTTCACCGGCAATTGCCTTGGCTAGCAGAGTCTTCCCAGTTCCAGGAGGACCGATAAGAAGAACCCCTTTTGGAATGCGAGCCCCAATTGCAGTGAACCTTTCAGGCTTCTTCAGAAACTCCACTACCTCCATGAAATCCTGCTTGGCTTCATCTACTCCGGCAACATCATCAAAAGTCACACCAGTGTTTGGTTCCATTTGGAACTTAGCTTTAGATTGACCAAAAGCAAGGGGGAACCCAGGTCCACCTGGACCACCCATGCCTCCAGATGAACGCCTTGAGAGTAGGAATAGACCTCCGATTAAGATTAAAGGGAAAGCCAAATTCCCAATCAAGTTGAACAAAAGAGAACCTGAGTCTTCTTGAGCATTATGTGCTGCAAAGTCAATGTTCTTTTCCCTGAACTTCTGAAGGAGCTCTTGGCTGAGTCCTGGAAGTTGCACACGAACTCGCTGCACCCGGTTACCCAGTTCAGGAGAAACAGCCTCCACAATAGCAATGGTTCCATTCTCAAACAAATCTACTTTTTTCACCCTATCCTTGTCCAAATACTCCAAAAACCTAGAATAAGACATCCTGGAGGAAGAAACCCCTTGGTCATCAGCCTTAGCATTCCCACTTCCCAGTAAAGCAGGCACACCAACTCCAACATTTCCAAGCAGCAACTTTACAAAGTCTCTTCTTCCTTCACGGTGCTTCTGGTCCAAAGATGCCCTTGCAAAAACTGCTTTTGCTGCCTTAACAGATGATGGAAGGCGTGAAGAAGGTAAGAGTTGCCTTCCATATAAGTCCTTGCTCAAACTTGGTTTTGCACTTTGGGTGGATAAACCATTCCCCACAAGGCATGCAGATGAAGCTGCCATTGCTGGAACCAGGGAAAAAGGCACTGATATGATTAATATGTAAGTCATATATATAGACACAAAATACTAAGTGATAACCTAATGAAAATAAGTAGTCTAGTAAATATGCATGAGAACAAACGTTGAATTTGAATCCATGAAGATTTAGGTTATATTACTATCTCACAAAAACATGAGCAGCTTATGGAAATTAACCAACAGGTGCTCAATATCTTTAAGAAAGGACAAATATCTTTTACATTAAAAAAGAAAAATCAACATAAATTATCATCACAAGAGTTAAAAAGGAAAATTCAAGATTTATTCAGAATAGAATAAGGGGAAATAAAGTCTTTTAAATACATTTTAGTAATTGAGGCAAATTCCAATCAATGATGCTAAAAATAAAGGACCACAAGAAAAAGATCCTTTACACAAGCAAGTTTTTACACGAGGCCATCCCAAGAGTATCAACATAATTTTGACCCCTATGATACGTCAAACCTATCCCTTATCTTTCTTTTCAGCATCATAAAAGTTTAGTTTTGTTGTCCTTACTACAATAAGTAACTTATAAAATAGACAAATTAAATGAAGCATCTAGAAAGCATAAATGAGCTGGTTGATTTTTTTTACAAATTAATATAGACTAAAATAAACAATTACATGTTGATTAGTACTCATCTCTTTCCATCAACCAAACTGGCTGTTCACAATGACATCATAGCTCACTAATCCCATTCGTTTTTTCTTTTTTGAATTTCTCACTTTTATATTTTGGAGAGGGGGGGGGGGGGGGGGGGGCGGGGGGCCGTTAGGTGGTCGGGGTTGTTATGTTATTACAATTGACATTTCTTAAAATGAATGACCCCATATTCCAAAGAAAGTTCATTCTGCAGCAAACAATATTATCAGTGTAAATCCATACTGCCATTTCTTTTTCACGTTCCTTTGCCTTGAAAGTGCTAATTATTTGTGCCCCTATTATTTTCCTTGAAAGAGTAAATGCATGAAACCCAAAATTACTTCGGAAACAAAAGGAGTCAATAAAATAAGTGTGACTGGAGATGGCAGTCCTTTTGTCTTATCTCTTTCCAGTGAGCATTGCTTTTCTCTTATCACCAACATATAGCACAAAAGGAAAACAGGTCAGGATTAAAATTGTCTGCAAGATTTTAAATTTCCTTCCTTCTCCTCTACCTTCAGAATCTCAGCCACCATACATAGCTTAAAAAAATCAACTTTAGCAAGGAATCTGTATTCAATTCCCATCCTCCCCCCTTTTTTTTCATAAGATTTTCCTTAGATGCATATATTTCTTATACACTCTGTAATTTCTTTCATTCTTTAAACCACTAATATACTCAAATCCATTATCCATACAGGTAAGTTTGCCACCACAAAAGCTTGAGACTTGAAATATGCAGTGTTGGACGAGAACACACAGACACACACAACCAGACACATTCTGAACTGAAACACAAAGATGGCCTTAACTGTAGTTCTCAATTTAGCACTAACATTTAATCAGGAAAATGACATTTAACGACAACTCCAGTAAAATTGAACCAATCTATAAAGCAAATTTGCCTCCAAATTGAAATTAGAAGAATTGGGTTAAAAAAAAAAAAACACACTTAAAACTTAATCCACAACCAAACACATATTGAACTCCAACACAAACATGGCTATAGCTCTACTTCTCAAATACCCACTAATATTGAACCAATCTATAGAGCAAATTTGCCAACAAATTGAAAATTTGAAGAATTGGGTAAAAAAAAAACTTAAAACTTACACCACAATCACACACATATTGAACTGAATCACAAACATGGCTATAGCTCTACTTCTCAAATACCCACTAATATTTACTCCCCAATATTACGTTTTACCATAATCATTATAAAATTGAACTAATAACAAACTCATACCAACTAACTCCTTTTCTTTTTGGGTTCCAGAAACAGAAAATGAAACAAATTGATTACACTTTTCAACTAAGTATAAACACAGAGAAAATAATAAGAATAAGAAGAAAAAGGGTGTACCTTAATTTAATCAGAAGGATTGTTATCTGTTTGTGTATTTTGCGTTAGATAATATAAGCTCTGGGCCTCTTTGGCGCAGAGAGAGAGAGAGTAGCGTTAGTGAGATGAGAGTAAAGGGAGAGGGGTTGTGTTTATAGAAGGAATGGATGTGGTTTGGGGAAGGCGTACGTGGCGCTTTTGAAATGGCTGGCTTCCCTGTTTTGCTTGGTGAGATTTTGTCCTCGTGTTCTTTCAACCTTCATGTTTGTAAAGTCACTACCTTTGTTAAGAAAATCCACAACTCAATTTTTTGTTTTTGTGATAATTTATGGACTTTGCCTGGGGGACTGTACTTTGTCATTTGACTCATTTTAGTTGTTTAGTGATAATTAAGAGCATTTTTATCAAATATGTCAAAAAATATAGCATTTTTAAAACACTATTTTATCTATTTTAACACTTTATTTTTATAATACACTCAATTGAGGTTTTATTTTTTACCACTTCATTAAAATATTATTTATTTATTATTTATAATTCTTTTTTTTTTCTCTCTATAAGACATCTCTTTCTCTCTCTTTCTTTGTGTGTGTCTCTCTTTTCCAAGCAAAAACAACCAACCCACCCCTCATGGCCACTGCCAACCACCACCCACTCATTGTCACCACCCTTACCACCCACAACAAACCCACAACCAACCACCGAATCAATCAACCCACACTCACTAGAGAGAGATTGGCAACCCACGGCCTCAACCCACGACACAACCCACAACAAACCACTACAACCAACCACCGAATCAGTTAACCCACACCCACAACCTAAAGCCACCAAATCAACCCAGACCCACAAATCAACTCAGCACCCACAAATCAACCCACACCATCGAATCAACCCAACACCCACAAATCAACATACACCACGAAATCAACCCATACCCACAACCAACAAACCCCAATCAACCCAGCAAAACCCAACCACAACCGAAGCATCTCATGTCCAGTGTGGCACTGGCGATGGAAGCCACACTCAGGGAACACGTCCACGACACCTTTGATGAGGCGCTCGGAAAAACAACGATGGCAGTGCCATCCTCGTCGTCGCGTCACTCACTGTTGTTGAAGTGGAAATCAAGAGTCAAAGAGAGACGGAGAGGCATAGAGAATGAGAAAGAGAAAGAGAGAGGAAAGCAGTGGAGAGAGGCACGACACAAGAGAGAGTGTGAGAGAGAGAGAAAAAGAAAAAGAAAAAGAAAATAAAAAACTCTAGCAACTTGCTACAGTAGGGTGTCAAAGATGACACTCCACTATAGCAAAGATGTCAAAAATTTTAAGAATAGCATGCTTGATGTGGATGATATTTTAAGGGGATGAGAGCTAAAATTAGGATTTAGTATTTTTCACATATTTGATGTGAATGCTCTTAAAGGGGCTACTTTTTGTTTATGTTTTATGTTTTTTTTTTTTAATAAATAAATTTGAATAAGGAAAGTAATAGATGAACTTCAATAATAAATTAATAATAATAATCTGGAAGATGTTTTTCTTTTAAAAAAAAATTATTTCTTTTTAATAATTCAATAGTAAGGATGGGAGGAGAGATTTGAATTATGGAGATTTTCATTAGAAAGACCAGATGTGCCAATAAGTTAAGTTATAAAATTTTTGACAATTTAAAAAATGCTTAATTATTTGTTCACTAAAAAAATTTCTTTTGATAAATGATAAAAATACTAAAGGTCATGTTATCATAAATGATAAATCTCATCTCTTGTCTCTAATTGTATTGTAAGGAATTAATCATTTCATTAAGCGAATAAATTTGCAAAAAAAAAAAAAATACTCCCTCCATATCAGTTTATTTGTCATCTATTCTATTTTGGCTTGTCCCAAAATATTGTATTGTTTCTAAAAATAAAAGTAATTAATTTATTAATGTTTCTATTACACTCCTACTTTATTTTCAAAACTATTTGAAAAGAAAACTAACAAATATTTAAAAAATCAATCTAATTAGGGCATCTTTTTAGTTGCCTCATTAAGAATAACTCTTTAAAAAAAAAAAAGCTGATAAATTTATTTAATGATAGTTTTGTAAACTTATAAATTTTTATAAAACAGATAAGACGATAAATGATGTTCTCTTAAAAAGTTTGACTTTTTTAAATAGGACAAACAAATTGAGACAGAGGAAGTATATGTTTATCCCTCAATTGTAAGGTATAAATTTGCAAATTTTTTTAATTGCAAAAAAATGTAATAATAATAAAAGAAATGTTATGTTCACAACATTTTTACAATAAATTTTAAGTGACAAATTATTATTGGTTGCTTTAGGTAGGCAAAAAAATAATTTAAATTGTGGAGTCAAATTAGAACCAATAATAACTTACCACCTATAATTTGTTGTGAAAGTATTATGAAAATGCTATAAACGTAACACTTCTCTAATAATAATTGTCAAGAATTTTTTAATTTAGTTAGGATGGATCTAAGGTTTGTTGTTATCGTCGTTGTTATTGTTATTACACATCGAGAAGAGACCAATCCAATCGAAAGGCAATAAATCTTATAGTATTTCTCTTTGCATACACGTTACATACTAATCAACAATTATAATTTGGAAGTAACAATGTAAAAACGGTTTGCAAGCAAGTTAAGAGAGAAGTATATTGCCACACAAGAGGGAGGGAGAGAGAAGTATATTGGATATGTTTGCCCCACCCCATAAATTACAATTTATAATAAAAAATGCAGTCAATTTAGTACATTAAACAAGCTTTTATGAGTAGATTATAGTTAGCTTAACTGGTAAAGTTTTTGATAGTTGAATAAGAGATTTGTAATTCAATCCCCGTCCACACCAAAAACTGATTGGCGTTTTGGTTTGATAAAAATATATATGTTTATTGAGCGAATACCATAGATTGAAACTCTATAAAAAAAAAAAAAAAAAAAGCTTTTATGAATTTTTATTTATTTATTTTTAGAAGAAGCTTTTATGCTTTAACCACAGTTTAGAAACAATTTTTTTTTTTTTTTGAGAAACAAACACACACACATAAGAGAGAGGAAAAGATGTTCTAACACAAATGCACACTATAACTTTACTCAAAAGTCATGGTACATAGTTTATAATTTAATTCTCCAATAAGTCTGAAGGCACCCAAAAAAAAATGATCAAGCTTTTAACCAAATTAGCTTTATAGTTGTGTACAGTGGAATTAGATGAGTCAAAAATGTGAATGATTTTTAAAAAATATGTGACGTTTAGCAGAAATTTATGTTTTATATAGTTCTCACTATCTCACAGACATAGCAAAAGGGTCCAAAATTAATTGATGCATGAAATATTACATATGGGCAAATGGAGATGAGGAACTTCCTTGTATTGAGCATGTGGATGCGAAAAGTCAAGCCATGTTAGCTCTTTGGTTTGGCACACATTTGGTTAGGCCATAGCCAGGGAACTGACTCACATTCATAGAACTAGTCACCCATTATGACTAGGGGATTCTGCATCCTTCCTGTTGCTCTAAATTATTCTTTCATTATATTTCTCCTGCACCATGTCCATCTATCTTCTCTGAGTTCTCATGCACCATGTCCATCCATCTTGACTGAGATTCTTCTGTCATTTTTGGCAAAGGCCTCACTCACGTTATATTCAAAAAATTAAATAGCTCAATTTGTTTTGTGGTCGGGAAAAAAAAAAAAAAAATCAATTCTCAAGTCATGTTTGATAAATTAAACTTGAAAATAAAAAGAAAAATGAAAAAGAATTCAACTAGTTAGCTCTAGGCTCAGTCGTTTATTTGGCGAAGATAGCGGGGAAACTCATCTTGTAAGCTCATTCATTACGATTGAAATTCTTTTAGCGTTATATTATATATTCAACCAAATGGATCCAGCCAGAAACTCACCTTGTAAGCTCATCCATTATGATTGAAATTATTTTCCCATTATATATTCAACCAAATGGATCCTATATATCTTTTCTTGACATTTGAGTCTTTTGATCCAACACCTTTTAAGAGCATCTCCAGCAGATTCTCCAAATTTTTGTACTGTTTGGAGAATGAACAGTAACTTTTATCATTTAGCTACCCATTTTTTTAAATACACTTTCCAACAGATTCTCTATCTCATTCTCTATCTCGTATAAATATTATTTCTTCATTCATTCTTTATTCTTTCTTTAATTTTTCTTTATTTATTCCCAACAACTATATTTCAAATTCCTAATAGCTATAGTTTTAAATTATCCAATGGTAACATTTTCAAATTTTTCAACAATTATATTTTTTCAATACCCTTTTTTAAAGGGTCATTTTTTCAAATGGTAATATTTCTCAATAGTCATATTTTTCAAAAATACTTGATAAATTTCAAGATTAACATGGATTTGATAAATTTCAAATTACATCGAATTTTATATATACAAGACTAACATAAATGAAGAGAAATTTCAAATTACAATGAAGACTAAAGACATAAAAATTAATGCGAGCATAAAACTTAAAATTAGATGATTTTACAACTCGCTATATCATTGCCACAAGTGCTCAACGAGATCCAATTGGAGTTCAGAATGAGTTTCTCTATTTCTAATTTTTTCATGGGCTGTAATGAACGCCGTAAATTGGCTAGCTCGTGGGACATTGTTTTAGGGATGCTTTCAGGCACTTGTTCATAATCAAGGTCTTCTACTCCATTGGCATTACGTTCATCTTCAATGATCATGTTATGCAATACTATGCATGCCTTCATAATGTAATCAAGAGCCTCTGTTCTCCAAAGACGTGCAGGCCCACGAACAATTGCAAATCGTGCTTGAAGCACTCCAAATGCATGCTCTACATCATTCCTTGTTGACTCTTGAATTGTAGCAAAAAAACTATTCTTTCTACCTTGTGGAGATGGGATTGTCTTCACAAAAGTGGACTATGAAGGATATACCATCAGCAAGATAGTATCCCATTGTATAATCATGACAATTGATTAAGTAATTCACCGAAGGTGCACGGCCTTGAGCGAGCTTGGTAAATATAAAAGAATGGTCTAGCACGTTGATGTCATTATTAAACCCAAGTAACCCAAAAAATGCATGTCATTTCCAAAGATCATATGATGCTACTGCTTCCAAAATAATTGTTGGCTCACGACTATGACCAGTATACTGACCTTTCCACCTTGATGAGCAATTCTTCCATTTCCAGTGCATGCAATCAATGCTCCCTAGCATCCTTGGAAATCCACGACTTTCACCAACTCTTAGCAACCTAGCAATGCCATTGCTATTTGGTGACCTCAAGTACTCTGTAGAATAAATATCAACTGTGGCTTCAACAAATTTTTTGAGACTCTCTATTGCAATGCTTTCTCCAATTCTCACATATTCATCTGTAAAATCCGTCTCTACTCCATACGCAAGCATCCTTAGTGTGGCAGTCATCTTCTGAAGGGAAGACAAACCAAGCACTTCAGTAGCATTTCTTTTTTGAACAAAATATTTGTGAGAGTGAGTTTTTTCTTCAGCACTATGGCCCAAGGATTCTGGGCCGTGTAAGATGTTTCTTGGTGGACTGGGATTGATTCTCCGCAGCTAAGAGGGCTGTTTTAAGAATCAATTGGTGCACAGAACATATTTTCCATAATACAAATGGTTAGCAAAGAAAAGAAGCTGGCATATTTGCATTTGAACGACATTTATGCAGTAAAGGATTAATGCAAATGACAAAAATGAAAAGAATATAACACAAGGACAAGCTGAAAATCCTCTAATTAAGTGAGGTATACTTCATTGATTTTATTAAGCTATGGTTGCAATGCTCACTAGGACGTGATGCAAGGTTCAACTAAGCTCATAAGTTACAGATTTTGATAGCTATTCAAGCTTCAAAGTCTTGCAAAATGTGAACTTGTTAAATCCGAGCTCGTTCAACAGTGGCTGCACTGAGGACACCGGGACAGTTCCTCTGTTTTTCTCTTAAGTTACAGAGTATTTTGCATGAGTTTTCTGGGATTTTGGGAAGGCAAAGTTGAATGCCTAAGAACGGTCCGGTTGTTCTTCAAATCCTCCTCCCCCTGTGGCATGGATCCCTTCCTCCTTTTATAGCACAACCTCGGCTTCCCTGGTGAATCCGTGATTCCCCTGTTTTACCCTCTGGAGCCTGTACCATGCCTGGCTGCTTCAGGATCGTGTCGTTTCCTCTTTCTTCATAGTTTCTTTGCTTTTGTTCCGACCAAGTGAAAGTCCCTCGGCTCCTTTCCATTTCCGGGTTTCCCCGCTAGCTGGCCTGAGGCTCCCTTTTGGCTTCTTCTTCCCAGCGTCCCAGCCTTTCACAGTGTACTCTTCCTTGTCTTTTCTCCAAATGGTTGAATCAAGTTTTCTGAGTTTTGCATGCTCTGTACCTTCTCTGCTCGTCTGGGTCACAAGGTCCGCATGCCTCTTTTCTTTAATTTCCTTCTGTTATGACCCCCCTGCGCGCCCTAGGATCCCTCTGGGAGGCCCTCTGGGATTCGGCCCAGCTTCTTCCTTTCTCAGTTTTGTCCTAGTTCGTTGGTTGGGCTCTTTTTCTCTGGATCCCAGCCCTCTGGGCTTTTTCTTTCTTCTTTCTTCCCTTTCTTTTTTGTGACGGCCCATTATTCCCTTTTTCACTCTTTTCTTCGTGGGCCTATTAGTGGGCTATCTAATTTCTTTTTTGAACCTCAACAATATTCATCTTTCTCTTCTAGATTAGATTTAATACGTAAAAAAAGAGAACGACTCATTTGAAACCTCCTTCGAAATACGTTAAGAGGATATACTGGTGATTTTGCAAAATAGTCTTGAAAAAGTCTTTGGTGGCCTTGCCCATGATCACATTGGATGAACCTACGGCCTGGAACAGAACCATGATGTGATGTTGACGCCCTCTCTCTTTCTAATCGTTCTTCTTCCAATGCAAGAAGTGCAATTATCTCAAAATCATCATTAGAATCCAAGTCATTTAAAAGCATATTACGTATATAATTTGTATTAAGACCCATGGAACAAATTTCCCAAGTTGCTACCACAAAAAAAACACACAATTATTGCAACATGTGTGAACAATTCGCATATTGATACTATAAGAAATCCCTCAGACATATTTCACAACCTAAAAAAATTAAAACAAACGCACTCAGGCAGATTTCACACCCTGCAGAAACCCCTTAAGCAGATCATATATTGAGCTCAAAAAGCCATAACACATGTAGAAACCAATGGTAAATTAGGCCTTGGTATCTCTTATCTATTGGCTCAAGTACTTAATGGTTAAGCTTTCTCTAATTGAAACTTTGGACCATTATTTCCTCAAAGTTTATTCCCTACTGTCAGTGTCTTGTAAATTCTTTATTACCTTATTTTTTTGGTGCAATGCAATTATCCTTCCTCTATAAAGTCAGTGTCCCTTTTATAGGTACAGGAAAAAAAATATTAAGCTTATCTAAGACCTAACATAAATGAGCATCTCTTTTTCATACTTGTGGTACTTGGATACAAAAATAATTCTGACACAAACATCTTCACATGGAAACTGATAACATCTTTGTATAATTGTATGAACAGTTTGTAAAAGAAAAATAAAAAACGTTGTGGTGATTTAAATAACTAAAAAGAAATTGCCTATGGCAGGGTAGGCAAAGTGTAAGGACACGGTTTCAGGACATGTTATTCTCACAAGTTCATAGTTTATTGGCATCAAACTCCTAGTTCTATCACAGTTTTAAGCAATTAACAATAATTTATCTCAATTACACAAAAACCGTAAGGAAAAAAACTACAATGATCACCACATTCTAAAAAACTCAACCTCAAAGCTGTCCATAAATTTTTCATTCTCAGCACAAAATATTAATAGCATAAGAGATCTCACAATTAAGATTGTACATTCAGAAACAATTTTCACAAAATCTAATGGAACCAAGCAACAGAAATTACCACATTCTAGAACTACACAACTCAATGCAACATGAACTCTTAGATTAGTCACTTACATTTTCATTCATAAAATTATTTACACACACACAGCTACACAAGTCAATTGCAACAAGAACTCTAAGATTTTCACTACTTTTTAATTCATGGCCCACAAAATTCAATGCAACAGGAACTCATACATTTGTCAATAAATTTTTTAATTTTTAGCTACAAAAACACACATATTCACTCATTATCAATGAAAATCACATTCAGAAGCAAAAATTCACAGAATCATATGGAAATTATGACAATGCTCTTTTAAAAGAACAAAAACAAGAATCCCCAGAAAACATTTTCCAAAAACCATTCCAGCCGCATGGATATCAAAAACCCACCAAGCAAGAATGACAAACATGCAAAACCCAATATGAATTCAGTGATCAAACATCATTGCCATTACCAAGAATTCTTTAAAGTCAATGCAGCAGAGAACACAACCACAATTAGTAGGGTTGACCCCAACTCAGGAAAAAAAAAAAAAAAAAAAATCACTAGATTAACAAATTTTGATTAGAGCTTGAAACCCATCACAATTTCAACTACAAAAAAAAAAAAAAACCTAGAATTTAGATTCTCAATATTTCCACACCAAAAAAAAAAAAAAAAAAAACAGAGACATAAATATTATCGACAAACAATAAAAAATAATAGTTAAAGATGAATTCTTTTCTAAAAATAAAAAATTGGGTATTGAATTATTGACCTGATTATTGAAGAGGCAAAGGAAAGCAATGTATAAAGGCATGAAATTTGGGTTGGTGGGAATCAAACGAGGAAAATGATTCTATTTTCTTTTTTGTTGTTTTGTTTGTTTGGTTTTTTTTTTTTTTTTTGTTTTTGTTTTTGTTTTTTGTTTTTCTTAGTTTGGGTGTGTAAAAGGGAATTATATTAGCTTATTGACTCTAATAAGATTAATTAAATAGAAAAAATAGAGAAAAGATCAAGAATAGAGTGAAAGACAGACAGAGAGAAAAGAATCAAAAACCCAAAACCTAAACCTAAATAGTGGTGAAGAACAATAGAAAATCATTCAAAACCACCAAATCATCAACTCGTACGATAAACTAATAAATTCAAACATGACAAAAACCCTATTAAATCAAAATTTTGGGTACCGATATTCAAGGTTGAGCCAATGTTTTCAGAACTCCATTCTTTGTCACAGATGGTTGAGCGAACTTCGATTGAAAGACATGGTGCGAGTTCTTTTGTGAAGACACGATGCAAGTTTTTTGTGAGAGAGAGCAGCGGCGAGGGTTGATTTTGTGAGAGAGGAGTTTTTGAAGAGAGAGAGCTTTCTGAAGAGAAACCAAAAGCACAATAGAGAAGAAGGAAAAACGTTTGGATGAGAGAGAAAGAATAGTAAATTAATAACACTGTTCAATTTTTTAAGATAAAATAAGGGAATAGAGTTGCTACAGTGTTCTCTCAATTAAGAGAACTACTGTAGCAACTTCAAAAAAAATTTGGAAAAGTTTTGTGTTTAGAGAACCGGTTGGAGTGTGAACAGTAGCATTTTATCTCCAAAAAATAGAGATACAGCATATGTTGGAGATGCTCTAATATCCATTCCTACCATTAGTCAATTACTAATACCTCATGAAGCGAAGCCCATGGAAATTGGTTAAAATTTGGGTTCCAAAGAACTCAAACTTGAACTTAAACTTGAAGAAATAAACACTATATCAAAAAATGGTTTGTTTCACTAAAATACTTTGTGGCAATAAACTCAAAGTTGTTGTAGTAAAAACTTCTTGCAATGAAAAAAAAATACAAAAGTCTTTTGTGGTGCAAAAAAACTCGTGGCTTATGTTCGTTCCATAAAAATTTTTGTTGCAATAATGTTGTTGCAATTTTTTATATATAAAATTAAGTTTATGAAATTCCTATTGCAATGATATTTTAGTTGCAATAGCATATTGCTTCAATAGTTTTGTCTCAATAAATACAAAACATAATAATGGAAGGATATTGTAATGTTAAATCTTGTTACAATCATGGTTTTAAAACCTGGACCGGATCGTATAGTTGGACTGGGTTAACCGAGAACTAGTCATCAATCTTGTTTTTTATACCTAAAAACCTATAAAAGACAAATTTCCTATGAACCTCTAGACCCGCGGTTCAAACGGCTAGTTTCAAGAACTATAAGTGGTTTTTTGGGTCATATTTATCTTTCCTTTTCACCAAAATTCCCCTCAAGAAGCTAAAATCGATCTCCTTGCTGGAATTCCATGCTGATCTTCTTCTTTGGATGCCTAACCCATTGATCAGTGGACCTTGTGAGTTTGGCCGAAGTAAAATGATGAATAAATGACTTAGTGGACCTGTGATTTTGTTGGGAGAGAACCAATAAATCGGAGCAGATTAGCAAATTTAGAGGGGAGAGAGAGAGAGAGAGAGAGAGAGAGAGAGAGAGAGAGAGAGAGAGAGAGAAGTAAAGGAAATCTATGAAAATGGGGGCTTTGGGAAGAGAGCAATGGGGTCTTGATTTATTATGATTTTTTTTAGTAAGTCATCTATCATTCTTTGTGCCTTAAACCACTAGCGAAACTTTTAAAAACTAAAATAGTAGAATTACCAAATGAATGTATGAGTAATGTTATAAACACAAACTATTTATACAACATTTTTACAAATTGCTGCTGTGGCTTTAATTTTCCAAATATTTATTGATAAATAAAAATGTGATATTAATGATAGACTCAGATTAGAACTAGTAAGAATTTGTCACATCAGTAGTTTATGAAAAGGCAAAACTACAATGTTAGTCCCTCAAGTTTACCTTGTGTGCACAATTGGTCCCTTAAATTTTAAAACTGAGTTGCATTAATCTTTTTATTAACTGCTGTTAGTGGTGTTACTTACGTGGCTAATGGAACAACGAGTTAGCATTTTCTTTAATGATACGACATTTTTTTTAATTAAAAAAATTACAAAATAAATTTACACATAAGAAACAATCTCTTATAAAAAAATTGTTATAAACAATCTAATTCACAACCCAGTACCAAATGAGAGAGAGAAGGGGAGAGAGTGAAGAAACCCAAGCACTAGCCGCCGCTAGCGACAACCACTGACCTGTCTCCCTGGTTCTGCGAGAGAAGCAAATAGTAATATCTCTCTAAAAGAAAAACAAGACAAGTCATGTGCAATAAAGAATGCTTTGACAAAAAATTGTAGTAAGAAAATAAAGTGGCAAGGAAACTAGAAAGTGACAAAGTATTATCTCTGTTATATCTTGGCATGTAATCAATAAATGATAGATGTTGTACAATACACCAGCCAAGGCATATGAGAGTGTTGACATGGCTGGATTCGGACCCTACACGTGGAATGGCTGTGAGCAAAGGAATGGAAAACATTGGTTGAAGTAAAGGATCTTTGGTTCGTGCCAACAGTGTGACCATCTTAGGGAAGAGTGAGATTAGCACCTGACATGGGCACTCAGCACTCACAAAAGGGAGATAGTGACTCCTTATGGTTAGAGGCTATGAAATCCCCCCTTTTTATTGGCTGTGCTTGTGTTGGATCACTGTTAAGGACACGTGCCTCACTCTTAATGCCTCTAATGTCCATTTCCTTGTCCAAGGATTGCTCCCCACATAGTGGTAGGGTCACCCTCCATGATGCTACCCTGACTTTGCGTGCTCATTCTCTCTCCTTTAGCCACTACATAGTATAGCAGCTGTATTAAGATTCAAATAGAGGAATCATGGTTTGACAGCTGATACCTGTCTTTTGTACTTGGCAACATTCCTCAAATTATAAAAAGAACATGTTGCTGGACCATTAGGGTAAGAACCAGGAGAGAACGTTAGAGAAAAGAGTAGAAAGTTTGTAAGGAAGTGAGGTAGAGAAAATACCTCTCTTTTAGGAAGAACACCATCATTGTACAAGAAAAACTTCCATTTTTCACATAATAGAGAGCTTCAAGGAGTAAAGGACATTCCCCCTTGCTCACCCATGGTTTTTCACACCCCTTTTAAAGGTTTTCCTCGTATATTCTTTGTTTTCTTTACTTTCCTTGCAGTGCATTCTTTTTCTCTCGACTTTATGATGTTAAAGCTTTCATTTTTATCACTTTCGAGCTTTTTCAACAAAATTTATTGTTAGATAGCTCATCCACTTTTTATACAAGTTCACAAATCTAACTTGCACATACAGATGTTCACCTTGTTACCTTTCCCATTTTGATATGGTCGAAAGAATGTCCATGATGGAGGGGACATGACCATTGTCGTTGTACATCGCAAAGATATTTGGAAAAATGAATTGACTATGATAATAAAACATCTTGAATGAATTTTATACATAGTACACAGGGTTGTGCGAGATAAGTAGGGAGCCGGGTTAGTGGTTGTTGCCAGCAGTGGCTAGGGATTGGGTCTCCATTGGCGATGGCTAGGGCTTGGGTTTCTTCACTTTCTCCCCTTCTCTCTCTCGTTTGGTACCAGGTTGTTAAGTAGATTGGGTCTGACATTTTTTTGATGGGAAGATGGTTTCTTATGTGTAAATTTATTTTTTAATTAAAAAAATACCACATCATTAAAATAAATGCCAAGTCATTGTTCCGTTAGTCATGTAAATAACACCACTAATGACAATTAGTAAAAGAACAAATACAACTCAGTTTTAAAATTAGAGGGACCAATTGTGCTCGCTTCAAACTTGAGGGACCAATTGCGCACATAGGGTAAACTTGAAAGACCAACATTGTAGTTTTGTCTTTGTAAAAATGTTATAAAATAGTTTATGTTTGTAGCATTACTCATGAATGTATATGCTAATTGGGGATATTTGGACTTTTTTATTTTTCCTTGATTGTAACAAGCCTAAATATTCATATGATTTAGCCTTTAATTTTTACATAAGCCATGGTCAAAACTTTTAAGAGTAAGAAAGCGTAATGAATGCATATTCCATATGGGACATCTGAACTTTATTTTTCCCCTTAATTGTAACATGCCTAAAATATTTATATGGTTAAAGCTTTTTATTGCATAAAATTATTGTAATGTAGTACAAATATACCTAAAATATTTTAAATGAAGAAAAATATCTACTTTAAATAAATATCATTTTCTTTTCAACCTTCTTATAATTGAATTTGTTTAGATATTTTGTAAATTTTACTAAGGATTGTTACTTTTTCATACATTTATTTTATTTATTTACATTTTAATTATTTGTTAAATTAATTATGGCATCATCATGGTTCAATCTCGGTCTGACCTTAAAAATCTTGAACTTTTTCCTTTACTGATTCTTTGAATGGTCCGAATTTCAAAACCATGGTTGCAATAAGGTATTGCTCCAATACTTTCAATGTAATTAGTACGGAACACAATTAATTGAAGGATTTGCAATGACAATTTTCATTGTAATAAGTTATTGCTCTAAAGGATTTCATGGCTTCACCCAAAAAAGCATATTGCAACAAAAATTTCCATTGCAAAAAAATTATTGCTTCAAAGTTTTTCATTGCAATAAATTATTACTCCAAAAGGTTTCTTGACAATAACATGTTTTTCTAAAATCACACATACTAGTCACTAACCCGTGTGATGCACGGGAAAACTATTGAATGTGAGATTTATTTATTTATTTTATTTTATTATAAAAGTATTGTATATTTTTCTATTGAATATGCCCTTGATACACCGACTTCAATAGCTAATGATAAGTTTATAAATTAAGTTGGTTCATCCTCCACCCCTACCCTACAATTGAAACAGACTAAAAATTATCAATGTACTAGCACCTTGTTCAGTCTTAATGCCACAATCAACTAATACAGCAGAAGCCACTAATACACCAACGTTGATATTTAATGATGATTTATAAATTAATATAGTTCTTCATGTTCCAAGCCAAGCATACCTGATTCTATACCCATTCATAAAAAATAGAAATAAAATGTGATTTCCCTTTAGCCTGAAACTTCTGTAACAAATTTCAGATTACAATTGCAGCAATCTAAGCCTATAACTCCATTAAAACCTTATCCTTCACTCAATACCCTAACCAACAACATTAAAATCTACCTGTTTCCTTCTCCGTACTTGAACCTACAATAGGATATTGACCCAAAACACTTACTGCAAAATGTCTAAAAAGTCTTAAAACTTAAGAACAAAATCACCATAATAGCATATAAAGTTACATATAGAAGTATTCAAGACATATACATTTGCCTTACACATCCTCTTTTGAATGATTAAGGATACCAAGTTATCAAAAAGAATGATTAAGGATACCTTATGACAATTACACTTACTTACACATAGGAAAAGAACAAATGATCTGAAACTTATATTTGGGAGATGCATAGGCATATTACCATGTGAAAAATAAAATGATTAGTATCAAATTATGAATTCCGATGATCTAATTCAAAAGACTTGCATGATAAATTTTTTTTTTAAGGCTCATAGCATTAAAATAAATCATTAAAAATTGGAATACTTATTCTTTGTTAAGACTGAAAAATACCTTTTTTTTTTCCGGGTTGGGAAACACTTCTGTACAATTTTTTTTTGATAAGTATGGGAAACACTTCTGCACATATAATGCAATTCCTATATAGTTCGAATTTGCAAGAGACTACTAAACTTAAAACCACGCATCAGAACTCCACACATCAGGTAAGCCAAACAATCATATTTTAGGCAACATAAATTCATAGTCAGTGAACCCCATTCTGCACTGAGCAGAAACCCATATTCCAAGTAACAATTTTCATAGATAAAAGTTATAAAACATAAATACACAAGTTAATGATGCATTTTAGCGACCCATGGGCCATCATAAGTTTATGCCAGTTCATCTTTTCTATTATCCCAATACATATACACCAGTTGCTCTTGGAGCTAGAGGACTTTTGTTAAACACCTAGCTAGCAATAGCAAATATTGCCAAGATATATTGAAATAGAACTTGGTTGATTTACAGGTGCTGATAAAGAGAGAAGCATAAATTTCGAGTGCCTAAAAAATTTAAGAATAATGTAATTTAGAAATTAGAAACAATTTTGCATATTCCATATTCACAACAAAAGAATTAGGCATCAGAATAACCTTATTGCAACCTGAGCCCTTATGTTGTTTATTTGGATCATTATAAGAGAGTTCATTAGAACAATTAAACCAAGATTTTTTACATGGGTATAAAAAATTAAACCATTTATCAAAGCACCTTTGAATTATCTCAGAAACTTCAATATAAGAAGAACTCACCTGAGTCTTAATTTGAGTCACAGTTGCATCACTGAGTGAAGGAAAATTCCCCAGCTCAGCCTAAACCTCTTCCTCTAACTCTTCATGCCCACCGAGAGGCTCACCCATTCTAATGCCATCTCAAATTAGAATTTCTTGGTAGTGGTTTCACTTTCTCACGATTAATGGATCACGGGCGGGGACTGTATCTTCATGAGCAATTGGAGTGAACGACTTCAGACCAGGTTTGAGAGGAAGGCATTGTACTGCACTAAGGAGAAGATGAGAGAAGGAGTGACAGACGAAGATGGCTTTGCTCCTTCGACCATAAGACCATTAGAGAGACAGATTGAGAAAAAGTATCAGGGGAGAACGAGTATTGAAAATAAGTATTAAAAATTAATAAAATAATTACTCGACGTAAAAAATTGTGAAAAATTTAGAGTTGATGCGGCAAGTTCTCGTGAAGTTAAAAAAAAGTCAAAGGCTTCGGCTATCCCCCCCCCCCCCCCCCCCCCGGCGAAAGAGCTATATAGTATATTTATCGATGATGTATGAGAAATAAGTTTTTACCTATTGCAACATGTTTTTTTGACAATAAAGGAGGTTTTACACATTGCAGTGATATATTTTGATGTGATATTGATAATTAATTCCACATTATCCAATTTTGTTGCAACATATTATATAAATAGTTTATTGCATCGATAAATTATTGATGTAATAAAATAGCATTTTTCAGTAACTGTTGCAATGAAAAAAAACCACTGTAATTTTTTTTTTTTCATTAAAATAGCACTTGTTGCAAAAATATAATTTGGTGTAGAGTAGTGAAACGTAAAAAGGAATTACATTTAATCAACAATTTATTGTAGTTTATACCAATTGATCTTCTACCAAAAGTCAGCCAAAGAAATAAACCTATGAAAAATATACTAGAAAAATCATACAATAGATCTCCGAAAGCATTCTTTATTGAAATTTATTTCCAATAAACAATAACCATTCACTTTAATATGACATATCAAATTTACACAAGAAACCAAAGTTAACAGTAATTGAAAACTTGGAAAATAGTTCAACAATAAGGGGAGGGTGGGGAAGAGTACTCATAGAACCAAAAACAAAATATCCAGAGCCTATCAAAGCTTCAGAAGATTTGCAAAATTGTTCACCTCTTCAAAAAAGACTTCTCTATGTATGTGAAATCAAATCTTCCCAATTGATACAACAATTTTATTAGACAAAGAATCAAAAAATTAATATGTGAAAAGTGATAACAAGTTTAGTACTTGTTTGAAATCAAATTATGATTTCAAAAAATCACCAAAGGACTGTTTTAATCTGTTTCGTCAAAGTCTCTATATTTGTAGAATAATAACCGATCCAAAATTCAAAGTTCTAACACATTGGTTATGGATGAGGATCATAACAATAACAATAACAACAAAGACTTAATCCCATATTTTTTGGGTTGGCTATGAATGAGGACTTTGATTTTAAAAATTCACACAACTTATATTTGCATTATAATGTAATTTTTCAATTACCTAATATATGGGCATCACCACATTATCAAAAAAAGCCATGTTATCTCTAGCACTAGGTAATTTTTTATTTTCTCTAAGCAATATTCAATTGAGGTCATGAACCATCTACATGTAAGATTCTATAAGTAACCTAGCTAATGTAATATACTACATATATATCTTTTAAAAGCTAATAAAAAATCATGCCATACTCATATTGTGAAACAAATAGCAGAGGAACTCAAGTTTAAACACAAAAACCCCAAGGGGTTGGCTGAGTGGTTAAAGTCTCATGATATCCATTAGATTTTGGGTTCGAAACCTCTTGCTAGAATCTTGGAGTCACTTAATAGGATTCTTCCTTGTAATACCTAGTGTGTGTGGGACAAAGGGACTGCATACACCTAAGAGAATAGTCAGATATTCGAAGAGGTCTGGATACCCTCGTTTGTCAAAAAAAAAAAAAAAAAAAACACACACACACACACACACACACACAGAGGATTTGCTACCCCTCCCCAAATTAAAAGGTATAAATGTATAATGCCAGATATGAAATCCTTATATCTAATTCTCTCTCAATTTGATTCAACCTATCAATATTCAATAAAGATGTTAGTTGTAACATTGTTTTTCCCTTTTTTTTTTTTTTTAAATTTTATTTTATTTAGAATTTTCATCAAACACAGAGTTTCTTTCTTCACTTTTTTCCCCTTTAAGCCAAAATTAGTACAAATGTGAAAAAAAAAATTGTTTAAAGGGATAAAATTTCTCAAATCACCTTAAACTTGATTCATGACTTAGGAAGTGGCACAACTGCATATAGCTGACCACAACTTAGTAAGAAAAAAACCCACGATTTGCACAAAGCTACAACCAAATCATGCACATGCTTAAAGTTGAGATAAGTATTGAGATTCAAATAATGCGTTGTCTCATGTCACTGCCTTGAAGGAAGTCTATGAAAATGATTTTCCTTCTTGGTTTGTGTATGTCGTAAATAGATTTAAGGTGAGGTACTAAGGATGATTGTTGCTTAACTTTACCATTTGTACATTTGGGCGCCAATATAATTGGGTCAATGACTAAATTAGTGTGTTTATGACAAGATTAAGGTGAGAAAGTAAGGATTAAACATTATTGGTTTTTAGACCTCTGTTAAACAATTATTAATCAGTTTTAAGGCATTCTTAATTATATTTTATGCATCATTTTGCTAATGCAATAAACATAAATATGAAATACAACAAAATTTAAATACAGCACCCATATATGATGATTTAGGAATAACCAGTGAAATAGAAATGTAAAAACTTTGGAGGGACTTTACCTAATCAATCCCAAGGAACAAATCCATTATCAATTAGAAGTTTACAAATTGAATAAGCATTTTCTTCATAAACTTAACTAAAGTTACCAAACTCAATTTCAAGATCCCTATACTTCTTTGACATTGAGTTGTTCCAACGCGAATCTCCAGTCCACGACTTTAAGACTCCACTTAAAGGATTAGATCCAGTACATGAGATGATTGATATGCAACAACTTCAATAACCACCGGTTCAGATTGAATGTAGAATGATTTCTAAAAGTACTAAGATAGTTTTATTTATGTGTTTGCCAACCTAAAATCTCAAAACCTAACAAACACACATGAGCACAATATTATACATGGAAAACACCATGAGGCCTAGGGCAAAAAACCGCCGTTGGAGCAAAGAGAATGCTCTCCTCTGGGTAGAACCCATTTGTTGAAAGAACAAAAAATACAAAATGTTTGCTTTTCCCTCCTTTACTATCCTGAGTGGAATCACCCTTTTCTTGCTCTCTCTCTAAGTTCATTCACAGCAGTAGAGCCAAATTTTTAGCTTTTTAGCACTACAAAAAGTCACTTTATCTATTTTACCTTTTCACATTCAACAACAGTATTTTTATTTTAGCATTTAACACAATAAAATAATATTTCATTCAATCATCAAATCACAACCACAACCACCATTAAAGCCATAGAAATCACTGCACAGAGACACAGATAGAGAAAAAGTAGTGTGAATGCAAAATGAAATGCATAAAAATCAATGCACAGAGACACGAAGAGAATAAAAAAATAAGAAAGGTAGTGTGAACGCAAAATTAAATTTTTTATTTTTTTATTTTTTCCTTTTAGCTACAGTGCACAGTTTCAAATAGCTATGCGCCGTAGATGTGGAGCCAAAAAATATTGATTTGGCTCTACTATTGCAGGGTACATATTAAGTTTTAATGGTGCTAAAAATAGCTATATAGCTATTTAACACAACTATTGCTAGTGCTCTAATAGAGACTAGCCCTTCTTTTACTAGTCCTTCCATAGATGTTAAATTCCTATTGGTTGTTATGACATTACAAAATTGGGTACAACATTCTTTGGCTTTCAATGCTGCGCCATTGGCTAGTTAGGTCCTTGAGGTTCAAGTGGCAAATATACAAAAATCTCGTTATTCTCTTGTCTGTATTGAAGTCTTGTAACCAACTGGATTTCATCATAGTGCCCCAGCCCTGGTGGGTCGGGTTGAGCGGGTCTGTGGATACCCCTATAAGGATGGGTGCAAAATTCCTCTTATGCCCCTGCCCCACCCCTAGTTTTGTACTACTAGTCAGTGTTTGAGTTCCCTATTTATCCTCAGCGTATGGTACGGTACCGGGTACCCTATATTCGTTTGAGCGGGTCCAAAATTCACGAAATACGTATGAGATGGGGATGGGAAACTTACGCTCAGTCTATCAGCCACGTATTTGGTGAGGAATCCTCTTATTGCAAAATTCCTCTTTCTTTTTTTTTAATTATTCTTTTTCCTTTTATTTATTTATTTTTTGTGTGGCAAGAATTGAATCTGTAAGTAAACTCGCTCACAGATTGAAACAACAATGTGCTCTCTCCTCATAAAAAAAAAAAAAAAAAAAAAATTTAAAGAAAAGAAAAAAAAGAAAAAGAAAAAAAAAGGTCGGTGTCATATACAAACAATCTGTATATAACTTGCAAGCTACAACAATGTGCTAACTGCTAAAACACAAGAAGGATATCTGCAGGCTATAACTTACAAGTTACAACTACAAGTCCGTGGCATACATGAACAATTTGTTATGAGCACTCATGGAAACCTTTCACTAATGAAGAAATCAAATAAATGAGATTTCCTCCAAAGTTGGTTGAATTGTAGACTTTGTGGCTAATTTTAATCTTCAGTATTTTGCTTAAATTTGGTTCAGGAAATTCGCTTTCAATTTAAAATTGTAGATGGGGTAACCATAATCCTGTTCACATCTGGGTTCTTTGCTTGCTTTCTATGTATTGCTTTGTTGTGAAATCATTCAAATCATACTTTAATCTTCCCACAAAATGTTTTACTAGTTGCTCGGCTGCAACCATTTTCAACTTCTTTGCAGCTCGTAAGTACACGAATGGAATTATGGATCATCAAGGACTATTATAAGTTTATAACCACACAATATTTATTACCGTGTGGATTGCTATATAAGTTCTTCATCATACACAAACTTGGAAATTGGTTTATAGGCTCTCTTCCAAACTTTCCTTGGCTCAAAAAAAAAAAAAAAAATCTCACTTTCCAAAATTAAAATTGTCATGAGCCTAATTAGACAGTGATAGAAAAAAAAGGAAAAAAAAGAAAAAGAAATATATTTGTTGCTAAGGTTTCAGAGTTGGCATCTTAGCGGGGACCAATGCCCCATAGAAAAGCTTCCTCCATTGCCCTGGCTACTGAAAGAAGCTCTCTTGTAATGAAATCACTTGCAATGTTATTGTTGTTAAAGTTTGATGCATGCTCTCTCTTTTGCTCGCCAAATTCATAGCGACAAACGGGGCACTGTCTATGGCTCTTCATCCATGGTGTGATGCAGTCCTCATGGAACATGTGGTTGCATGGGGTTAGCATTACCTCTTGTCCTGCCTCAAAATCATCCAAGCAAATAGCACACCTTTTACCTTCTTCATCTACCTCTTTTTCCAGCTTATCCAAAGAATCTTTGGCCAGTCTGTCTCTGTAATACAAGCTCACTCTCCTTGATAATCTCTTTGGACCAGGATTATAGATTTCTCTCTTGAGCTTGTTCTCATCTTGGGTTACTCTAGAGTCCTCTTGCACTCTAGGGACCTGCATATTCCGCTGGCTTGTGAATGCTGGAGGGGATTCTGTCATGACTTGTCTGGGCCTGGGGTATGCTTCCCTCGCTGTGTTATTGTCTAGGACTAAAATTTGCAATGAAGAGAGATTTGTTCCTGGAACACTGCAAAATTTCCTTGGTTAGTGATACTAGAAGTAGAAAAGATGGAAAATGTGATATAAGCCATAACGTATATGGTTTTTGAAATTAAGTTGGAGCTAGTTATAGGAACATTTTTTGACTATTAGTTTTCCCAAATGTTAAGCCATCACAAAGAAATAGAACATTGACCATGAATAGCCCCAAAAAATTGGAAAAACATTAATGGAAAACTAGATCGCCTAATTGTAGACTCTGTGGAAAACAGAAAAGAATACTTCTAATTTTTTGCCCAACATAACCAATGGACTTTTACCACAGGAAATCCTGAATGTAATTTAAAAAACAAAAAATTCTTTCAGAAGGTTATGAGTGAATGCTACTGTACTTGTAACACAGATTCACTGTCATTCAGAAAAGTAAAGCAAGATTGTTTTCTGACTGGTTATGAAGAAAATTTTGCAGAAAGTTCATTATTCAGAAAAGTAGAATGAAAATCATATGCAAGTTACTTTCTTTTATGCCTTTCCTGGAGAGTAAAGTTTAATAAGTAAATTGTCTGATCATTCTAGTGACACATTGTCTGGTAATAGTGTAAAGATTAGATTACTTATTGCAGGTACAATTGATGATACCTTTTCCTGACAAGAAAAAATGGTTTTATTTCCTGCTTCAAGTTAAGCAAACTGAAGCAATTAACCAGAAGTGATGTTCAAATTGTTAATAACAACTTTTCTTTCACCATCATACTAAAAATATGGACCAAAGATTCCAAAAAAAAAAAAAAAAAAAAAAAAAAAAAAACCCACGAATCATATTCAACTGCTATAGGAACCAAGACGGAATTATTATTTCCATTTTCCTTTGGATTTAAAAGGCAGTTCCAAATAGCCAATACTACATCTCTCTTCATTTGAACCAGCTAATTTTGTTTTCCACAGCAACATAGATCAAACAAAATTCATGTTTAAACTAATATAGTAATATGCACTCAATCCATGTAGGAAGCAACTTTTAATGAATCTTATTCTTCCAAAAATTTCTATCTGGGTTAAAGATGCTGTTTTAAAAGATGGAACTAGAATTATGATTACCTCGCTAAGCCATAGGGACCTGTTATACTTCTTTCCACAAATGATGGTCTTCGATCTAGCATGCCTGCTCCTACTTCCTGGTAACATACATCAAAGCAAATGATGTTATTAGCATGCACAACAAAACATTATAAAATTTCAGCTTTTATGATCCTCAATGATGTTATGGTAATTGTACTTGTAACACTACGCGATTAAAAGGTTTGTTTTATTTGGGATGAATTCATATTATACTTACAGGAGTAACTCGTATGGAACGGGACCTAGAAAACATGGGGTTGACACGGTTCAGTTCATCACGGTTAGAAGTATAGGCACCATAGTCCCTTCCAGTCTCCCAATTCCCTGAAGTGGCTCTGAAATTGTTGCTGCTACTGCTCATGTTTTCTTTGTCCTCCTGATTGCCTGATTTAGTTCCTTAGCATAGCAGTTTTGGTCATTCACCTACCTAGTGAATATATACTTCGTTTTCAGCTGTTGCTTTGCTGCTCTTTATTATTCTATATTTCTTTTCTAATGCAAAGCAGGATTCTTTGCCCATTTAGAGATGCTGTGGTTGGTGCTCTTAGGAATGCAAAACATGTACCGTAAATCAAGAAAGGAATCTAGTTCTTTCAATCTACTTGCATATGTCACTTATTTTTGTCAATGAACATCACATCAACTCCATGGGATGCTACTCTAAAAGTTTGAGTTACTTCAAATTTCTGATCCGTAATGTTTAACTCTTTTTCCCACTTTTTATTTATTTATTATTAATTCTTGACATAGAATTTTTCACTTGGATCTACAACAGTGATCATTGAACTTTCACTTTAGTATATATGACACTTTCCTGGTGGGTAGAAGTTATATGAACTGTAGTTTTTTTTTTTTTATGGGAGTTATATGAACTGTAGTTGCACCCTGGGTAGATATTCAGTTAATTTTTCTATCCTAAAATTTCAGTTCCTTTATATTTACTTTAAACTGATCTATTTGCATTTGTTCGATCATAATCTCTATTCAGGGTAGCTTTGAAATTTCACATTTTTGGAGGCATAAACTTTCATAAAGGCATCTCACAATACCTTAGAGGTGAATGCATTAGTTCAAGTTTGAGGTGGCTAAGTTTCATGTTCTAAAGAATAATTATGGCATCAAGTTACTTTTTATCTCCATTGGGAATTAGGAGCCTTTATTTTGCTTTTTCTTTTAGTTTATTCCCCCCCGACAATTCAAGAATTGCTATTATATACTATATATATATATATATATATATATTTTTTTTTTTTGAGAAGGGTATACTATATAGATTTAAATGTGATTAGTGAGGTTGAAAGTAAAGACATATTATTAAATCATAACAAAATTGTCAATAAGTCTAGAGATACAATATAATTCATTACAAATTTGACAACGATTGAGTTGATAGTTTATTAACTTGCTAAGTTAACCGTTGTAAATTTTGTTATGAAATTTGTTGTGCCAACGACATTGCTTAAGGTTGTAGAGAAGGCTTTATATAGGCATAGTCTAGGGTTAGTAGTACAACATGTACACTAGTACAATGCAGACAATATGAAGTATGATAGGCCCAACTAGGCTTGGACCTAAGGTGAGCATGCTTGGATTGAGATTTAGAATAATGCACCTAATGCAATTGTTATGCAAAATACAACTTTACATCTCAGCCATTGAATTAAAAAAAAAAAAAATGAAAACAGTTAAAAAGTAAAAGTAAAAAGATATAAATAGTTAAAAATTATTGTGAGAGAAAGGGGGGTTAATTGCATAGTTTCAATTGCACCGAAGCTCAATCCAAGCATGCTCTAACAGCTCCCTACAAACTCAAGGCCGGTTACATGAAACCAACTTAAATTTGTAGACAAAATGTTTGAAACTTAGTTTTCAAAACACATAAAAGAACTTTTGATTTGACAATGCCCTTAAATAGAAACAACATGCATTCCTTAGTGACCTCTAATGGTACACCATAATTTCTCAATTATCATGTCTTAAAACTTCAGAATTGAGTGGTCAAGCTATATATGTATATATATATATATATATAGTTGAATTCCATCTCCCCCTCCTCCAATATGTACTTATCTCACCCAAAAAAAAAAAAAAAAAAGAAAAAAAAAAAGAAAAAAGAAAAAAGATAGATCCAACTATACTTAGGGATGGAGTCAGAACTTGGAGTTAGGGGTTGGCTATGATGTTGGATGTGTGCAGTGGCTTAGTTGCTAAGGTTTTTTATTTTTTATTTATTTATTTTTATTTATATGTGTGAGTTTGTTACTGGGTAAAGACAAAATTATTTTATTTAAAATTTTTTAAAAGGCTAAGTTGTTTGTTTTGGGTAAAATGAGTTGATTTTGATTAATTTTTTTAAACTTTACTATTGATAATTTTTATTATTGGGCTAATTTTTTTTGGTTTGTATATTTTGTTTTAGATTTTAGATCTATATATTTTTTTATGGTTTTTAAAAAGAGGAAATGTTAGAGCTAATTTTTTTTTTATAAATTGTTGATGTGTTGAGTGATTATTAGTAAGTAAGAAAATAGTTTAAGTGGTGAACTAAGATGCAAATCAATTCTCATAAAAAAAAAAAAAATGCAAATCAATAAGATTTTGCTACTTCAACATTTTGTAAAAATGTTATAAAAAAATTTATGGATATAACATTACTTTTAAAAGAATTAATGATATTGTTAAGATGGGACAAAAGTGTAATTTTAGTGTCCATTTGGCATGATTAATTTTGCCAGCTTATTTTACTGTTCAGCTTATTTTTGCTACTATTCATGGGCCCTACTGCACTTTTTGGTACTATTCATGAGTTCCATTGTATTATTTCAGCTAATTTTTACCTTTATTTACCGTATTTTCAACAAAAAATTTTCAGTTTCATCAAAATAAACAGATTCTAAACAAACCTTTATACAACAAAATAATTAAAATCTTAAACTATGTATATGCTAATATTTTTTTTAAAAAAAATTTGGGGGCAATGTCAAAGACCGGCCCCGTCCATGGCTATACCCACACGCCAAGGTCGACCCATCCAAAGCCCATACGATCTTGGTTTGGGCTTTCAGTATCATTATCTGCGAAACCAAAGAGAGACCAAAAATGAAAAAGTGGAAACTCGTCTTTATATAAATTGAACCCTCATCTGCTAGGAATGGGAAAAGCGAATTAGAGAAAGAAAGAAAGAATGGGAGTTGGAGTAACGGCTCCCCTTTCCCATTCAGTTGGGCTAGTTCGTTTGCAATTTCAGCACACAACTCAAAAAAAGAGAGGCTTGGCAAGGGTCTTCCTTGGTCACAAATATCATCATCATCATCATCATCATCATAGTGTTAGCATAATCTCCAACTGTACTACTAGCAGCAATACTACAAGTACAGCAACAACAACAACAACAACCACAGCTACTCCTGGTGGTGGAGATTTGGAGGTGAAAGAGTTAAAGGAGAAGTGCAAAAAGTGGGAATGGAAGGGCCAGTATTCCATCACGTACTTTGTTTCTCAATCCTCAAATTCTAATAGTAATAATAATAAGCCTCCTCTTCTTCTTGTTCATGGCTTTGGTGCTTCCATTCCACACTGGCGCAGGTTAGTCTTTTCAACTTCATTCAACTCCACTTCCACAGTAGCATTCAACTCATAGATATTATTATTGATTTGGGTCATCTTTCTTTGCGGTCAGTGTTCACTAAAACTACTGTTATTTGCCATTCAACTTCTTATCCATTTCCCTATCTATAAGTAATAAGTGTACACCTTTTAGCCACACATGCTATCATGCATACAACAACCACAAAAAAATAAAGGAAGATTGCTCAGCAGAATTGAATAAATTTTCCCTTCTTGCTGTTATACTCCTTAGATCACAGTGAATCCCAAGATGAAAAGCTTTGATATTGTTTAATTCAAAAATGGAAACATTGAAAAACAAGGTTTTTATTTTATTTTATTTTTTTATATTGGAAATTAGATAAATTATGTTCAAGTGAATGAGAAAGATACAACATAATTAAAATTAGATATGGTAGCTAAATGTTGTGCTACCATTGCCAATCAACCACCAGATTATAATCCCATCAACGTGTCTCTTGTCTCTTTCCACTTTCTGTATGTCATTGTTTTATGCAATTCGTTTTTTTGGGTGATAATTATAGTCTAATATATTAAATTTTAACAAATGAAAAAGGGTTGAACAGGATAAAGTATCCATGTATCAAATATATGCATAATTCTGACCCAGATACTAAACAATATGGAAAAAAAAACCAATAACTCAAAAACCATTCTGCCTTTTGAGTTTTGACTTGATTTGGGATTGAGTCCAAATTTGACAACTTCTATTACAGTTTAATGCATAACTATCAGATTCGTACCAAACATTGATGGGAAGACTTGGTTTTTTATATGGAATGATGTCATGGGACAATTAATGTTAAAGTTCGAGATAATGTTCTTACAATTAAAAGTACAGAGACGAATTAGAAACCTTAGTGAATTATAAACATATTTATAAGGTAATGGACAACAGGACAAGTATTAAAAGAATATGGTATTTTAACTAAAAAGCTCCATAGCTCAATAGCAGTGCAATTTGATCATTTGAACTTGAGCTTACAACTACAAGTTCAAATCATTTTTGACAAGTCATAAAATTTCAGAAAACCAGTTTAAGCAATTGATATTTTAATTCTTTTCTTTATTTTTATTTTTTGAAAAGCTAGTGCTTTGATCAGTTTTCTCCTGTTCAAATGCTTATTTAGTTTAATAACAAGCTGGTTTATGGGGTTCGTTGGTCATTTTCTAATAACTATGATTTAATGATGATATAAAATAGAATAGTTTTATTAATTTTATTTGGTCAGAATTTTTATTACAACATTCTTCATTAGTATACCATTTAGATCTTGGTATCAAAGCCCAGTTGATTTTTTAGGGGATCTAATTAGTGCCAGGTCCCTCTTTCTCTGTTTTGGTTGGAACAATCAGGCCTATGTGTCTCTACTTGGTTCAGGTTCTGCTTTTGTCATGTACTGTCTGAATCTCTTTACTCTAGCTTAAGATTTGGAGTCTGATCCTCTATCAGGTAGACTGCGAATTGTAAAAGTTCTTATGTGGTCCAGGCTTTGTAAAAGTTCTTGCAATCAGGAGGAAGAAAGAAGATTATACAAAGAAACTAGGTGCAATAAAAGTAGGAATAACTAGCATTTATCATTCTTCTATATAGTTTACACTTCATATTTATACAAGCAATGGACAATGGCCTATGCACTAATCAACAACTAATCTGATAACAAACTCTCCAACTGAATTTAGTTGATTAACTTTTGATAAGCCAAGGCTGTGATAAGAACTCAAAACAGCAATAAGTGATAGTACACTGCAGTGATATTTGATCCTTCTTACATGATCCTCCTACAAAGTATTAATTCTTGAAGTAAAGATTCATCATGCTGGAACCAATTTGCTTTCATTGGTGACATGAAGTTATCTTGTTGAATTTTTTGAGACCATCACAATCAAATTATATGGTCATTTATATGGTCAAAACTAGTTACTGAGGCATCCTTGAGTTACATGGAATATGGACTGTGATAGTACTATATAAATAAGATATTTTCAATTTTATTCTTATGCTTCTTAGAACAATTTCATGAAATTTGTTTTCCTTATTAAGTTATGACCTGCCCTTTTACCGGTAAGCAAGTAATGATCTAACTTACCTCTTGATTAACACTAGTTTCTGAGCAACTCTTTGCTTCAGTTGCAAATTTTGATGTTCTATTCATAAAATGTAATTTATAGATGCGAAATTCTGGTTTTTATTGGTCAAACTCTGCAGATAATGTTGTCAGGCTAAAATGCACTACATTCATTCTGACATCCCTTTTACTAAGTTCTGGCATTTCTGAAAGTTGTGTGTGATGCTCCTCTTCCATATTCTTTGCCACCCTGCACTCAAAAACGTATCTCTCTCTCTCTCTCTCTCTCTCACACACACACACACACACACACACACTCTCATTTCTAGTGGCTCTCAGATAAAACTTTTCCCTGCTCTTTTAGATGCATATGCAATTTATCATGTCAAATTATCAGAATTTCTTTATTCATTTAGTGGATAAGCTTTACTTGTCCTGCAATCCTTTTGAAGCACAAACTAGTCATCTGATGCTCATTAGATGACAAAGAGTTATTGCATTTTTATTAATAAGTTCTTTACTCACTGTGTGGATCCATCCTGTAAAACTGTAAAGTACTTGAGATAATATTTTTCACTACTTTGAGGTTTCTTCAGGAATATTGGGACACTAGCACAGAATTTCACAGTATATGCCATTGACCTTCTTGGCTTTGGTGCTTCTGATAAACCAGCAGGATTTTCATATACCATGGAAACATGGGCTCAGGTATGCTTATTTTGAAGCTTGAACTTGGATTCTATCCTTTATTTTTTTCATCAATCCTTCAGCATTGCAACTTTACCCTCTTAACCTTTAGCTCACTGAAAACAGTTGATATTGGACTTCTTGGATGAAATTGTTCAGAAGCCAACTGTGCTGATAGGCAACTCTGTTGGAAGTCTTGCCTGCGTAATTGCTGCCTCAGGTAAGCCATATTTTTGTGGCAGAAGAAAGACCCCACGTTTTTAACAAAGAGAATAATTACTCATATTTGGCCTTTATATATCTGTGGTTTGCCTTATTTATATTTGATCTTTTCCAACCAGGATCTAGTAGAAGCCTAGTTCGAGGGCTTGTACTTCTAAATTGTGCTGGTGGTATGAACAATAAGGCAGTTGTTGATGATTGGAGAATCAAGCTATTATTACCTTTGCTTTTGTTGGTTGATTTTTTGTTGAGGCAACGGGGAATTTCTTCAGCAATCTTTGAGCGTGTTAGAAAGAGGTACCATATTTAGTTTCAGTCACGATATTTGGAAATCCAAGAGGAACGAATCCAAAAATGTTATGTTCCTCATGCAGAGATAACTTGAGGAACATTCTGTTGTCTGTTTATGGAAATAAGGAATCTGTGGATGAAGAACTAGTAGAGGTATTACTATTCTCCTCTTCATGCATTTCTGGTTCCTTGAAAATTAGTATATGCTCAGACTTCATGTTGTGATCTGAAAAATGCAGATCATTATGGAACCAACATATGATGCCGGGGCACTAGATGCTTTTGTTTCTATTGTGACAGGCCCGCCAGGGCCAAACCCGGTGCAATTAATGCCTAAAATTTCCCTACCTGTGCTTCTTTTATGGGGAGATCAAGACCCATTTACTCCTCTTGATGGACCTGTTGGAAAATACTTCTCTTCACTACCTTCTGAACTAACAAATGTAAGCCTCTTTGTATTAGAAGGGGTAGGACATTGTCCCCATGATGACAGACCTGACTTAGTCCATGAAAAGCTGCTTCCCTGGTTGGCTCAACTTCCTGCTTCATGAGAGAATTGTTACTGATGAGCCACTTCTATTTGTCATAATTTTTATCTGGATTTCTGACAAGCACGTCATCTCTTGTCAATTGATCGATTTAGAATATCATAATGTTCATAATGTATATGCTACATATTGTAACCAAATTTTGCATATTTTAATTTCTGATTCATTACTTGAAACTTTCTGGAAGGTTGAAAAGGAAAAAGGAATTCAAAATGATTATCCTCAGCTTGGAGATGTTTTATCTTTCTCAGATGTTTGACACCAGCGTTTGCACAAATTTATCCAAATTATATATAAAATGAAATTTTACCATGATGTGCACTGAATTGACATTCTTTTTGGCTATTACTTGTCTTGGTGGCAGATTTCTTGTAAGAAAAATTGACATAAGTTTGTGCTTTGGAGCTATAAACCTTGATGTCCTTGGTGGGAAACCTCATTACAGATTCTTGATACAGTTCATAATTTTTTATAATCACTTCTATTTGGGTCTGCAACTTATCCCCACATCTTCAATCCCAATCAATTGCAGAAAATCAAGTTTCCAGACAGAATAACTGTCCTGCATAGTAGGATTTCTTATTAGGGGCTGAGTTTCTAGTTCTTGTACCTAACTATTCGCAAGCTATAGTAAATCCAGCCCTTAGCATTATCTTACTGATGTATTTTTCTCCTGGTTTCCTTATCAGGCCACATGCCTGAACATGTAGCTCTACAAAGCAATGCCATAGATTTGGGATGTGTAATCATGTGAGACTAAAGCTGGAAAATGCTTCTTAACAACTTTGTGATAGGCAAATATGCACAATTGACTATTTTCTAAAGAAAAGAAGTAACTTTTACTACTTGAGAGGTCAAAGAATTGATGTAATTGGATGGGTCTCCCTACATTTTCTTCGATCAACTTGGCTGGAGAGCATCCCTGATAAAGCATAGATCACTTTTCAAATCTTCCTTGGAGCCAAACTCACCCATCAAAATATATTCGGTTTTTTTTGGTTAAAAAATACATTGTGGTACTTGTTCCTGCATGATGTTTCCGGCTCCAAGCAAACTGCTATTTTTAGCTTAGACTAATATATCTCTTACTAGTTTAGAACAACATGTCGCCGCGGTTTCGAATTAAGTTACAAGTACTACAAAACGGTTAATTTTTGTTCCCGCACGCTATTCCGTCTCTCATGTGAATTGTTGTTTTTGGTTTAGAAATGCAGGTCGTTTCATAAGAACAACATGTCGTTTTATTGGGTCTTCCACTTACATGTCATTTACATCTTATTGCGTCCATCTAGTTGTTCGTGTTATTTTTCATGTGTATATATATATATATATATATATAGTTGACAGCTAATAATTCATATCCTGATGAAAAGAAAATAAATATTGTTATTTGAGAAATATTAGTTATAAGCAAATGTCATTTCTTTATTCACAATAATATATTTTGACTCCTTTTACTCATGAATAGACTTTTCTTTTCTTTATTATTATTATTATTATTATTATTTAAGTGAACTGGTACAGTAGTACTTCCAAAGTTTCCCTCTCCGAAAATAAGAAATGAATTTAAGGGACCAATTTGCTAAACCTTAAAGATGTTGGCAAAAAAAAAAAGTTTTCTATCTTTTGAAAGTAATGTTTATTTATTGACATTGTAAGAACCAAAAAGAGAATAGTACAAGGTCCACAGTGAGTAATAGGACAGTCCCCCTCCCACTTTGGTCAAAATCAATAGAATTTATAAGAGATGGAATGGTACAACAAGCATGGAGTCTGCTCTCAAGTTTTCTCTCACTCTCCGTCTTCGCCGCTTTTTTCCTTCCTGCCCCAGCATCCCTTACAAAACCCCAGACCTCTCTTTTATATAGCTCGTTGCCATTTCATCCGCTCCGTCCATCTCTAGCTGCTCTCGCCCCTCTTTCCACACCTGTTGCCTTCTCTCTCTCTGAAGCAGGTGGTAGTGGTAGCTGGCGTAGCTGTGACTGACATTGTTCAGGTCACTTCCTTATTTAATGCGACTGATAGAATTGGTGAGCACCATTTATTATTGATGTGACTGGGGCTGCTGTCCTGGCGGCTGCCAGTCTGCTACTGGCCTCCACCTCCTTCGTCTGTGAGGTTTCTCCTTTGGCACTTGGTGTGGTGCTCCATTGGATCTGACTCTCTCCTTGGGCATTGTTATTCTTTGGGCCCCTGCCAGTGCCATGCTTGGCTCGATGCTGGGCCTTTCTTATTCTTCCTTGGGCCTCGGCCCAATAGTTTGGCCCTTCGCCCTCCTTCTCGGTCCTCGGGTACCCACAATAGCCCCCTAAAACTTTCACTATTTCGCCTAAGGCATAAGTGAAGTTTTAGCTCCACGGATGAATTACGTACGTGCTGTATGTGTTCACACGAGTCAACGTCTCTTCACCTGTCATTCGCGTGCCCCTGACGCTTCAGAATCCACGAACTCTCATTTATGGCGCCAAACGGCCGCCTGTTTCCCCACGTTCTACGATTTGATTGGGATTGTACGGCCTCCATTCGTCCTCATTTATGGGCGGGAGTTTTACCGCTCATTTTTACCTCTTATAAAAGGAGCGACCAAGGCTGGCTGTGGCTTATTTTTGACATTTTGGCGTTTTTATTTTGGTGAAGAGAAAACTACTTCCGAGGAGCGTCCCTTATTTTCCACAGTAGGTGTGTTGGCTTCCCTTTTGTTTTGTTCTTTTCAGGTTTTGTACTCTACCCTTGTCTTGTTCCTTTGCGCTCCATGGGTAGGTACTCTAGGTTGGTAGACTCCGAGGAGGGTAGGATAGCCTTTAGGGCCTAGTACAGGATTCCCAACAACGTAGAATTTAGGCATTGCGAGGAGGGTAAATGGTTGGTTACGGACTGGCCTCCTGAGTCCGTGGTGATTCTCATGATTGCCTTTATCGAAGGTGGGATGAAACTCCCCATAGGCCCAGTGACTAGGGACTATCTCACAAACTATAGGTTAACCCCGACCCAGTGTTCCCTAAACATCTTTAGGATCCTTGGGTGTGTAGAGGCCATTAATCCTAGAATGGAGACCTGACTTATATGGCATGATGTGAACTGGGTCTATAATTGCCAGAGGGGGAAAAAACCAAATACTACATGAAGAGTAGGGTCCCCGCAGTTAGGTTAATCTCTTGCTTGCCTGATTCAAGCAAGGGCATGGACGAAGACTTCCTTCTCGTCTCAGGCGAGTGGCATGATGGGCGACATTGTCCCACCCAGGAAGGGGAACCAAGTAGCACTCTCGAGGACCTAGGTTACCGTTTTAGGCTTTTTAGAGGAGCTTCCTTCTTTACAGTAGTTTTTTTTTTTTTTTTTTTTTTTTTTTTGATATACTTCTTTGCTAACAATAACCATGCTCTCTTATGGCAGACGAGTATCACACAGCCTCGGCCAAACATCTAGTGAACTTTCACGACTTGAACTGAATTCTTAAGTCCGAGATATTCCTTCATCGAGACGGGCAACTCCAGGCTGCGCACATCATCCTTGGTTACACACCTTCAACCAAACGCTTCTAAAGCCCGAAGAACGTCATCAAAGCCCGTGATCCGTGTCTGGCTAGGATAGACGTTGCCGTTCCGGGATTTTTGCTAGCAGGACTGCCTCTCGAAGGAACGCAAGACGCCCAGCTCCCTGCGCCTCTAGCTACTCAACTCTTGTATTCCCAAGAACCTCCATTGCCATCCAACGAAGAAGCAGAAGGATCCATATCCCCTTCTATCCAAGAAGTGACTGATAGAGACTTTGAAGTTTTCTATCACTCCGATGCACCGAACATTTCTCAGGCCCTACCATTAGCAACTATGGGCTTCGAAGAAAGGACCCCCGACCTCCTGGCGTTGTTGTCAGCCCATGCTGGGGGATCCTCCTCGACGATGACCGTACCGCCTCGCCCACCAACCCCCGCCGCTGCTTGCACGTCCCCGGCCGATGCGGCAGATAAGAAACAAAAACGCAACCCAGGGGGGAAGGGGGCAGACATGTCCGAGGAAGGGGAGATATCTGAGCCCCCAGTTAAGGAGCCCCGAGCTGGCAAGGGTCAGCCAAGGAAGAGGCCCGATCCTGCTGTAACCTTGAAGGAGAGTGGCGGGGAACAAACCAAGAAAGCTTTCGCCTGGAGGCTCGCTTTCACCCTTAGCTCGGGCGCCCCTGTTCTAGATGATGCCAACTTACGGGATCCTTCAAAGGGTAACTCAGGCCTGGTAGCTGAGTGCTTGGAGAGGGCCTTGTGCTTTCCCGAGGACATGGAGGAGCTGAAATCCTTCAGGAAAATAGAGGTCTTCCTCGCCTTGAAGCAGAATCTAGCCAAGGTATCTTGGCCAACTTCTTCATCTGTTAAGTGTTTTTATTTTTTGACTAACTGCTCATTTAACTTCCTTTGCTTTCCCTTGTTGTAGGCTGTCCAGGCTACCTTCATGGCGGAAGAGTGGGTTGATCACTCTTTAGACGCGGCCAGGAAGTCTGAAAAGGCTATGAAAATGCAGAGAAGGCTAGGGCAGAGGCAGAGAGAAAGCTGAAGGAGACCCTCTCCCAACTATCAGAGGCGGATAAAGCCTTCCGCAATGCTGGGTCTGCCCTAAAGGGCTATAAGAAGCAGGCCTCTGATGCCTTGGAAGCCTGGAAGAAGGCCGAGAGCGCCCTGGCACTCACGACGGTGGAGTTAAAGCAGGCAAAAGAGCAGCTAGCTGCCAAGGATGTGGAGAGAGCTCAGGCCGAGCAGGAGGCCTATGACGCGGGCATGAACAAGACCACAGCAAGTCTTACTGCCCAGCTCCGCGATGTTGCTTGCGCCTTCAGCCAAGAGGTGTAGGGGGAGGCCCTGAATGCAGCAGGTGTCAGTCCTGACTCAGAGCTCCGTGCTCCCGACTAGGTTTATTATCCTCAGGCTCTGCGCTTGGCCCTTTCAACCCCTACCCCTCTTGTGGATCCGAGCTCCGCTCTTCCTACCTCTGCCGAGTCCCAGAATCCTCTTCCTTCTCCTGCCTCGTCCAAGGGGTTGCCTCCTTAAGAGGATGTAATGGATTTGGAAGTTGAGAAGGGGGTGCCCAAGGGGGTGCCTTCGAAAAAGAAGAAGGATAAGAAGGAGAAAAGTGCCAAGGACAAAAAGCCCCAGACTTAGTTTCTTTTTATGATAGCACTTTTCCTTGTGGAATTTTTGTAATAGGGCCGCACATAAGCAGAGATTTTTTGTAAATGGGGCCTTGTCCATGTAGCGCCCGATCCTCTTTTGTTTCGTAACCAGCTTTTGTAATGAATACTTAAGTTCTTTTTGAGGGTAAAAGTTTTGTTCACACATATTTGTAGCTTTTGTAATGAATACCCCCCCTTTTTTTTTTTGAATCTGCTTGAAGGCGAGCCTATTAACGCATCTTCTATGATACTTCGTATAGTCCTCTATAAGTTTGCCTAACTAGCTTAGGGTTTGCTTGACACTTGGTACTTTTCTTACCATGCAATGTCAGTTTAACCTAGGCTTATGGCCGAGGGGCCAGGCAAGTCCTAGACTTCGTTTATCATTTAGAACTTTTCTTGCAATGTTAATTTGCCCTTGAGCTTGTGGCTGAAGAGCCAGGCAAGCCCTAGGTTCCGCTTAACACTTAGAATTTTTCTTGCAATGTTAATTTACCTTTAAGTTTGTGGCCGAGCCCTAGGTTCCGTTTAACACTTAGAATTTTTCTTGCAATGTTAATTTACCCTTGAGCTTGTGGTCGAGGAGCCAGGTAAGCCCTAGGTTTTGTTTAACACTTATAATTTTTCTTGTAATGTTAATTTACCCTTGAGCTTGTGGCCGAGGAGCCAGGCAAGTCCTAAGTTCTGTTTAATACTTAGAATTTTTCTTGCAATATTAATTTACCCTAAGCTTGTGGCCGAGGAGTCAGGCTAGCCCTAGGTTCCGCTCAACACTTAGAATTTTTCTTGCAATGTTAATTTACCCTTGAGTTTGTGGCCGAGGAGCTAGGCAAGCCCTAGGTTCCGCTTAACACTTAGAATTTTTCTTGCAATGTTAATTTACCCTTGAGTTTGTGGTCAAGGAGCCAGGCAAGCCCTAGGTTCTATTTAACACTTAGAATTTTTCTTGCAATGTTAATTTATCCTTAAGCTTGTGGCCGAGGAGCCAGGCAAGCCCTAGGTTCTGTTTAACACTTAGAATTTTTCTTGCAATGTTAATTTACCCTTGAGCTTGTGGCCGAGGAGCCAGGCAAGTCCTAAGTTCTGTTTAATACTTAGAATTTTTCTTGCAATATTAATTTACCCTAAGCTTGTGGCCGAGGAGTCAGGCTAGCCCTAGGTTCCGCTCAACACTTAGAATTTTTCTTGCAATGTTAATTTACCCTTGAGTTTGTGGCCGAGGAGCCAGGCAAGCCCTAGGTTCCGCTTAACACTTAGAATTTTTCTTGCAATGTTAATTTACCCTTGAGTTTGTGGTCAAGGAGCCAGGCAAGCCCTAGGTTCTATTTAACACTTAGAATTTTTCTTGCAATGTTAATTTATCCTTAAGCTTGTGGCCGAGGAGCCAGGCAAGCCCTAAGTTCTGTTTAACACTTAGAATTTTTCTTGCAATGTTAATTTACCCTTGAGCTTGTGGCCGAGGAGCCAGGCAAGTCCTAAGTTCTGTTTAATACTTAGAATTTTTCTTGCAATATTAATTTACCCTAAGCTTGTGGCCGAGGAGTCAGACTAGCCCTAGGTTCCGCTTAACACTTAGAATTTTTCTTGCAATGTTAATTTACCCTTGAGTTTGTGGCCGAGGAGTCAGGCAAGCCCTAGGTTCTGCTTAACACTTAGAATTTTTCTTGCAATGTTAATTTACCCTTAAGTTTGTGGTCAAGGAGCCAGGCAAGCCCTAGGTTCTATTTAACACTTAGAATTTTTCTTGCAATGTTAATTTATCCTTAAGCTTGTGGCTGAGGAGCCAAGCAAGCCCTAGGTTCTGTTTAACACTTAGAATTTTTCTTGCAATGTTAATTTACCCTCAGCTTGTGGCCGAGGAGCCAGGAATGTCCCTTATCTTGTGGCTGAAGAGCCAGGCAAGCCCTAGGTTCCGCTTAACACTTAGAATTTTTTTTGTAATGTTAATTTACCCTTGAGCTTGTGGCCAAGGAGCCAGGCAAGCCCTAGGTTCTATTGTCAAGGTAAAGCAAGATGCAACGGTCGTGATTTCCATTAAAAGTAATATCGTCGTAAATTGTTTACATTCCATGGGTGGGGGATTACATTTCCATCTAGGTCTTCCAATCGATAGGCCTCGGTTCCTGCCACCGAGGTGATTTTATACGGGCCTTCCCAGTTGGGGGCCCAGCTTACCCCAAGATAGGAGCTTGGCCATCCCTACTATCTTTCTCAAAACCAGGTCTCCCGGGGACAAGGGCCTGTGCTTGATCCCTTTATCATACTCCTGCCTAAGCTTTTGCTAGTAGTAGGCCAATTTTACTATGGCTACCTTTCGTCTCTCCTCAGCCAGGTCTAGACTGTCTAGGAGCAGCTGATGATTTTCCTTGGCGCTGAACTAGTCTGTTCTTAAAGTGGGAAATTCGACCTCTAAAAGGATTACTGCCTCTGAACCATATGTCAATGAAAATGGAGTTTCCCCCGTTGACTTCCGAGGCGTGGTGCGGTAGGTCCACAACATGTGAGGGAGCTTGTCAATCCATCTTCCTTTGGCGTCGTCCAGCCTCTTTTTGAGCTCGGCAACTATGACCTTGTTGGTGGCCTCGGCTTGCCTATTTCCCTATGGGTATGTTGGGGTGGAGTACCTATTCCTAATCCCTATTTCTCCACAATATCTTCTGAAAGTTTTGCTATCAAACTGGAACCCATTGTTCGAAATCAAGGTGTGGGGTACCCTAAATCTGGTGACGATATTCTTCCAAACGCATTTCTTGGGGTCGACGTCCTTAATGTTGGCGAGGGGCTCAGCTTCAACCCATTTAGTGAAGTAGTCTGTGCCAATGAGGAGCCATCTTCGATTCCCTATGGCCCGAGGAAATAGACCTACTATGTCCAGGCCCCATTGAGCGAAGGGCCATGGGCTAGACAAAGGATTTAGGACTCCTCGTGGCTGGTGTATGTTGGGGGTGAACCTCTGGCATTGGTCGCATCGCTTGACATAGTCATAGGAGTTTTGGCGCATGTTGGGCCACCAGTATCCCTGCGTGAGGGCCCTGTGTGCCAGGGATCTGCCACCAGTATGGCTTCTGCAGATGCCCTCGTGCAGCTCCTCGAGCAGAGGCTTCACAGCCTCCGGGTGTATGCATAGTAAGTACGGTCCTGAGTAAGAGCACTTGTACAATTTATGCTGCTTGGACAACCAGTAACGGGGGGCAGTTCTTCGTATCTTCTCCGCCTCGCCTTTGTTCTCTAGCAAGGGTCCCCCTTTCAAGAAGGTCACAATGGGGTCCATCCAGCTTGGGCCCATATGAACACTGCACACCCCCACCAAGGGTGTCTCCATAAAAGCGGGGGTGCTGACTTCTTCCACCAGAACGATTCAAGGAAGGCTTGATTCTAATAAAGTGGCCAGCATGGCCAGGGAGTTAGCATGCGAGTTCTGCCCCCTGAGGATTTGTTCCAACCTGAAATTATCGAAATGACTCCGTGTACTTTACACCCTGGCCAGGTACCTTTGCATCCTTTCATCTCGGGCCTCGAACTCCCCATTGACTTGGCCAACAATCAACCTTGAATCCGAATACACCTCCATCGTCCTTCCTCCGAGAAGTTTGACTAGGTTTATTCCTGCCAGCAGGGCTTCGTATTTAGCCTTATTGTTGGTGGCCGGGAAGCCTAACCGCAATGATTTTTCAATTATCAACTTCTCGGGCATAATCAGCACTACCCCCACCCTAGCTCCCTTTCGGTTAGAGGCTCCGTCCGAGTAAACTCTTCATACGGGGCGATGGTAGTTGATGAGACCATCAGGCTCGCGGTCGTGCTCTCTTCCTCACAAACACCCTCGGCAAACTCCACTATGAAGTCTGCTAGGACTTGCCCCTTTATAGCCATGCGGGGCAGATACTTAACATCATAAGCCCCCAACTTTGCTGCCCATTTGGCAATCCTGCCCGTGTAGTCGGACTTTCTCAGCAAGGCCTGTAATGGTAGCTGAGTTAGCACTGCCACCGTATGGGCTTGAAAATAATGGGGGAGCTTTTTGGCCGCATGTACAATGGCTAGCACCACTTTCTCTAAAGGGAGATAACGCATTTCCACCTCTTGCAAGGACCTGCTGACGTAGTAGACGGGCTTCTGGACATCGTCCTTGTTCCTAACCAGGACAAAGCTAACGAAGTGCCTCGTGACCACCAGATAGGCATAAAGTACTTCCTCCTTGTCGAGTCGGGACAGGATTGGTGGGTTGGACAAGTATGCCTTGAGGTCCTTGAACGCTCGGGTGCATTCCTCGGTCCACTGAAAATCCTTCCATTTATACAGTAATTGGAAGAAAGGGCGACACTTGTCTGCAGATCGATAGATGAACCTGCTTAGTGCTGCCGTCATTCCGGCTAGCCTCTATACCTCCTTTGGGTTTCGGGGGGGATGCAGGCTGTTGATAGCCCTAATCTGCTCCGGGTTGACTTCGATTCCCCGATGAGTGATCATGTATCCCAAGAATTTGCCCAAACTAACCCCAAAGGAGCATTTGGATTTGTTAAGCCGTAACCCGTGCTCCCTGAGCACCGCGAAGGTCTCTGCCAGATCGTCAAGGTGGTTCTCGGCCTTTTTACTTTTGACCACCATATCGTCTATGTATGCCTCCATGTTGTGCTCGAGCTGTTTTTTGAACATGCGTGTGATCATTCTCTGATAAGTCGAGCCGGCATTTTTGAGGTCGAAGGGCATCACACGGTAATGGAAGTTGCCCGTGGGAGAACGGAATGCTGTTTTCTCTTAGTCGGACAAGGACAGTGGTATCTGGTGGTAGCCTTGGAATGTGTCCAGAAAACTCATCCGCAGATGCCCCACCGTGGCGTCCACTAACTGGTCTATCCTGGGGATGGGAGAAGGGTCCTTTGGACAGGCCTTATTGAGGTCCATAAAATCTACGCATACTCGCCACTTCCCACTTTTCTTCTTTACTACCACCGTGTTGGCCAGCCATTCGGGATAAAATATTTCCTTGATTGCCCCGGCCTGCTTCAACCTGCTCACTTCCGCCTTGACCACCTCGGTATGAATATCAGATGAACGCCGAGGAGGTTGCTTATGTGGGGTCACCTTGGGGTTCACGTTCAAGCGATGGCACGCCAGCTCGAGGCTAATCCCAGGAATGTCGCTTGCATCCCAGGCGAACACGTCCATGTTAGCTTTCAGGAATTCCACCAACCCCAATTTCTCCCTGGGGTGCAACTGTGATCCTACTTGGAAATACCGCTCTTTGCAGGCTCCTATCAATATTTTCTCCAGTTCCTCAGACGATTCTTCCGACGCCCCAATCAGCTGCGTATGGGCAGCCCCTTGTAATTGCTATTGGATCGCGTTTTTGTCTCGGGAGGCCGGTCCAATCAAATGCCGCATAACTGCCATTACCAGGCATTGACGGGCCATGGCCTGATCCCCCACCAGCTCCCTCACTCCCCCGCGAGTGGGATATTTGATCTTGAGATGTAGGGTTGAAGGGACGGCCTCTATGTCGTGCAGCCAAGGCCTGCCGAGGATAGCTGTGTATGGGGAAAACGCTTCCACTACTACGAAATCCACCTGGACTTCAGCACCATCAACCTGTATGGGCAGCTTAATCCTTCCTCGGGGAACCACCATTTTGCAGTCAAAACCCATGAGCGAGGAGTGGCATACATCCAGGTCTTCGGGCTTTAGCCCCAGCCCCTAATACAAGTCGGGGTACATCACATCAGCTTGGCTTCCTTGGTCGACTAGTACTTTTTTGATGTTGTAGCCCCCGATTCTCATAGTGACAACCAGAGCGTCCTCGTGTGGTTGTTGGGTCCCACATTTATCCTCCTTGGAGAAACTCAAGTCAGGTACCATCGCTCTTGGTCTCTTATGATGCCATTCTCCAACCTTCCGGTATGGATTCCCTACTACAAACAGAACCTGGGGGCTCGGCCTAGCGCCTCCTTCTGGCCTGGAAAGAATCATGTTAATGGTGCCCAAGGCAGGGCGTGAATGGTCGTTTTCTTGTAGTCCCACCCCTGAGTGCCCGGCCTACTTCGTAGGCTGATGCACGAAACGGCTGAGTTTCTTGGCCTTTGCCAATTGGCTTAGGTGGTCTCATAGTGTCCTGCAATAGTCCATCATGTGGCCCTTGTCTCGATGGTAGTGGCAATCGAGGCTTTGGTTTCTCCTGGTCGGATCCCTGCCCATCCTATTTGGCCATTTGAAGAACAGCTCGTCCTTTATCTTCTCTAATATCCAGTGAATCGGCTCTTTGAACAGTGAGTTGACCATGTGGACCCCCTCCGAGGCTGGGCGGCCGGGGAATTCCCTTCGTGATCAGTCATTATGGTATTCTCTTCCTCGAGGATCTCTTTTCTCGGGGTATGCTTTAGCTTTGCCCTTTCCTTGCATTTGGTCTTCCTCCAACCTCTTGTATGTTTCTATGCGTTCCAGGAGTTGGCGCATGTTTGAGGCGCACTTCATCGTCAACGATTTTCTCAGGTCGTGCTCAGTCGGGAGGCCAACTTTGAAGGTTCTCACTGCGACATCTTCGAAATCGCCGTCCACCTCATTGTACATTTCCCAATATCGGTCCGCATAGGTCTTGAGGGTCTCCCCTTCTCTCATAGCCATGGATAGCAGGGCATCCAACGGCCTGGGAGTCCTGCTGTAGGTGATGAACATAGCACTAAATGCCTTGGTCAACTCCTGAAAGGACCCTATGGACTCCTCGTTTAAGCCCAAGGCTAGAGGGGAAAACCTTACACATGAGGGCTTCGTTGCTAGGGTGCACGACCATCTTTTGATTGAAGTGACTAACATGCTCCACAGGATCCGTTCTACCGTTTTATAGGGTGAACATTGGCTGAAAGAAACGGTAAGGGAGCCTGGCCTTGTTAATCCTCATGACAAAAGGTGATTTGGAGATTTGCCTTAGGGCCTTACTCATAGCATCGTTTCTTCTGGCGTGGCGAGAGGGTACCCTTTCGCGCCTACGGTTGCCTTCGTTCGAGGAGTCTGAGTATGCTTCACTAGGCGGGGTCCTAGACCTGCGTTGGTACAATGGGTCCGGGCTTCCCCGTGAACCCTCACTCGATGCGGGCGACCTGTTTCTCCTACTGCGTTTTCTTCATCTCAACTTCTTGCGTAGGTGATCAACTTCTCGTTGCAACGCTAATGTGTCATGCCCAGGCTGGGCTCAACCCTCGTGGTGGGGGCGATTCTACTCAGCTCGCCCAAAGCGACGTGACCCTCCTGTTGCGCTGGGAGCCCGCTGCCTATACCTTCTGCGCTCCATGTTAAGGAAAGGGTCCTCCCCTAGCAATCCAATCGTCCCTTCCTTATTTCTACCCTCATTTGCCATCACCACACGAGACAGATTCGCACGCGCTTGTTATTCTTACAGACAGCGCCAATTGTAAGGACCAAAAAGAGAATAGTACAAGGCCCACAGTGGGTAATAGGACAGTCCCCCTCCCACTTTGGTCCAAACCAATAGAATTTATAAGAGATGGGATGGTACAACAAGCGTGGAGTCTGCTCTCAAGTTTTCTCTCACTCTCCGTCTCCGAACCCCTTTTTTCCTTCCCGCCCCAGCATCCCCTACAGAACCCCAGACCTTTCCTTTATATAGCCCGTTGCCATTTCATCTGCTCCGTCCATCTCTAGCTGCTCTCACCCCTCTTTCGACACCTGTCGCCTTCTCTCTCTCTGAAGCAGGTGGTAGCGGTAGCTGGCGTAGCTGTGACTGACATTGTTCAGGCCACTTCCTTATTTAATGCTGCTGACAAAATTGGTATGCGCTATTTATTATTGATGTGACTGGGTGCTGCTGCCCTGTCTGCTACTAACCTCCACTTCCTTCGTCTGTGAGGTTTCTCCTTTGGCACTTGGTACGGTGCTCCGTTGGATCTGGCTCACTCCTCGGGCATCGTTATTCTTTGGGCCCCTGCTAATGCCATGCTTGGCCCGATGCCGGGCCTTTCCTATTCTTCCTCGGGCCTCGGCCCAATAGTTTGGCCCTTCGCCCTCCTTCTTGGTCCTTGGGTACCCATAGACATGTTCCGCTTTTCACAAATCATTCTATTATGATTTAAGCTTTATTTTATTTTATGGAACATCTCTCTATTATAATGAAAAGCTCAAAAAGGAGGGGAAAAAGGCTTGTGGATCAATACATGTGGCTTATCTCGAGATTAATTCTGTTGAAAATTAAAATTTATTACAAAGTTTTAAGATTAAGGTTTTGTTGTTGTTAACCTATATTTTATTTTACTACAACATTTGATCCTCATCTAATCATTTGTGTGATCAGTAACGGTTTAATACATTTTGAGCTTTAAGGTGACAAATTTAACAGATTTTTTTTTGTTTTTTGGGCCGAACCCTAACTGAAAGGTTCTAGAAGGACTAATGGCAAGCAAGGCGTACCTCTTCCCCCCATTGAACAACAGACCATCGTATCTCAGAGCAACTAGGTTTAGATGGCGAAAAAACCTTTTCTTTTAGTTTGTGATGCCAAGCCTTTTACCTCTGTATTTGTTTTCCAAATCTTTAAAAACCAATTGTCTTATCTCTTGAGATATTATGATATTACTAATTATTATTATTTTTGTTTGTATTTAGATTTTATTAATGTCATTTTTACCATTGATAATAGCTAATCCACATAAAATTATATATGATAAAAATAAAATAAATTATAGTTTTGAAGAATAGAATCTAGTTTATTATAGATATTATTTTAACTTCAATTAAAAATAATACAAGTTATAGTGTGGGAGACTAAGGGTTCGTTTGGTACATGTGTTTAAAAACGAGAAATTGTTGTTTAAAAATATTTGTGGAAATACGTGTGAGTGAAAAAGTGTATGGAAATGAGTGAAATGTTGTTTAAAAACTGAAAATAGTTGTTTGAAAACACTAACCAAACATCCCCTAATTTTCAAAAAATAAAGGCTCAAGTTGTTGGAAAAAATGAATGTTAATGATTATTATTAGGTGTAGTAATAAAATTTTTTGTAAGTTAAGTTATTTAAGATTTAAATTAGGTTGGATATTTGTTAACTCAATATTTCGAGTGCATTTTTGGAGATTGAGAAAAGAATGCAGAATCCACCTATATTTTTTTTTCTTTCTAAAAAATTTAATTATTAATCTACAATTTTTAAAGATTTTTTAATACAAATTTTGGGTATTTTATTTATATAGTGGGGGCCCTTAATACCTTTTATTTATTTATTTATTTTAGGGGCAGAAGGGGCCTAAGGCTTAGGCCTTTAGTCCTTGTGTGTAACCCTTAAAGAACTAGATTTGTTGTCACCTTTTATCGAAAATTATTGATCAAGTTACAAAAAAACAAAAATGTTGGGTGGATAGAAAAGTGAGAGAATAAATTAAAAAAAAAAAAAAATTCCATTATGTTTGTTTGGTAGAGAACTATTAGAAGTATTTTGTTAAATGATTAAATCTACCATATTCTAATATTAGTTTAAACTTTTGGAATAATCAGTAATTTAAAAGAAGATAAAAAATTAAAAGTAAAATACTATTATGCCCTTTTTGTAATTTGAAACAATGGGATAATATGGGTAATTTTTTAATTTTATGTTAATGGCTTCTCTTTTTTCCATCCCCTTCTTTCTTCCCCAACCAGACACAATATTATTATGTTAGTTAAGAAACATGTTGCAAATGCGGTCGGTGGGGCTTAGTGGTAAGGAACTAGAGTAAATAAAAATCCAGTCTTGGGTTCAAGTGTCCCTTTACTAATGAGTGTGATGGTACCCATCTCATTTTTGGTTGCCCTAAGGATCCGTTTGGTTGGAGGAGTGGAAAAGTGGGAGGATGAAAAATATTTAATTTTCCCTGTGTGTTTGGTTGGAGGGATGGAATAGTGGGACGATGGAAAACTCTTTTGTTTGGTTGAAAAGAAAAGTAGGAGGATAGAAAAAGTAGTTTATATAAATTGACTATTATACCCTTATTACATAATAGGTAAGAAATAAATTTATTTGTACTCATTAAATAATATAAAATTTACTAACAATTATATTTTTCAATAAGAAGTGTTACATTCACAACATTTTTCGTAATACTTTTACAATAAAATTTATGTGAAAAGTTGTTACTAGTTCTAATTTAAATTCACCACTGAAATTATTTTTTTACTCACTAATATTAACTAATAACAATCTGTTACTTAAAATTTATTGTGAAAATATTATAATAACATTTCTCAATTAAGATTTTTTATTCTTTATATTATTTCTCTTTTCTCTCTTTTCATTTCATCCATACGTTTTTGTTTTTGTTTTGTTTTTTTTTTTTTCTACGCTATCTCCTCCACACATGTTGTTATCTCTATCCCCACCCCCTTCTTTTTCTTTTTCTTTTTCTTTTTCTTTTTCTCCACACACATTCCAACAAATCATCTAGCACTCTCATTCTCTCTTTCTTTTCTCCAGCTTGCTCTCTCTGTGTTTTTTATTTTTTTTATTTTTTCCTCCATACCCTTATGTCCTTATGAGTTTACTTGTAACTATCTAAAGCAAAACTCTGTTCATCCCCCTTCGTTTCCTCCATCCCCCTTCTTTTCTTTCTTTTTCTCCCTCATTCAAGAAGTTCTTTCTCTCTTTTTTTTTCTCTAGCTCTTGGTTTCCTTTTTTTTTTTTACTTGATTCCAGAACAGCCTTTGTGTTTGTGAGGAGGGTAAGTGGGAGAGGGCATTTGTGTAATTCCACAATAAGAGTAGTTTTGTCTCCACAGTTTTCTTCTTGATTTGGGAGGAAAAAAATTGGTGGGCCCGGGAGGAAAATTTTCTCCCGGGTTTTCCATCCTCTTTGTTTTTCTTTGCTTCCCAAACAGTGAAAAACACTGTTTTTCATATCATTTTCCACCCATTGTTTTCCATTCTCCTTATAATTCCTCCAACCAAACACAGTGTAAGAGCGTAGGGGTTTGCCCACTCTCTTGAGCGCTTTTTTTTTTCTTAGAAAAAAGAAGAAGAAGAAAACAAAAGAAAAGAAAAGAGAGAGAGGAAACAACCCATTTACTTTAACATCATCAATGGAGTATTTAACATATCTCTAATGGGTAAAAACTTATTTGTCATACAAAAACATTTTTTCGGCTGCATTCTCGCTTTATCAAGGTTTACCACTTCATGGGCACTTGGGCCCACCCTCCTTAGTTTTCCAGTTGTTGTAGCATGGACATTCTTCCTTGTGTCCATATGTGCCCGAGGGAACGCACAGACATTTGTCACAGCATTGGTTGCAGTAGAATAAACAAGGCTTCGGATGATGTGTTTCTGAACACCGATAGTCACAGGCGCTTGGACACTCTACAATGGAATGCTCGAGAATCAGAAATTTAAAACTTATATGGAAATGTATAAGAGGGAAAGAATTAAATGGTTGAGGTAAAGATCTTGTACCTTCTGGGAGAAGTGAGCCTTCCCCACCAGCCTGTTGATATACAAAGAGTGTAGATTTTGGTGAGCAACTTAAAAAGATAGTGATATGAAATATACTATACTGAAGAAACAAATGAGTTTTTTTTGGGTCAAGAGTAGCTCAACTAGCACCACTTCGTATTTTTATTAAAGACGTACATGGTTTAAATTCACTCCCTATAATAAGTATAAACTATATGTATACTTAATATTAATAGTGTGTTTGTATGAGACACAGAGAGAGACTCACGTCTAAAACTCCAATGGAAAAGGAAATGATAACAATGAGAAATAAGCCAAGGTGCAGCCATGATAGCCTCGCCATATTTTCTTCAGGATCTAGGTTCTGGAGGTACAAGGCTGATCAGGATCATGTACCTATATGTATATATACAGTAAGTTTCTTAATGCACTATTGGACATGATTGAGCCCCATTCGGCATCAATATGGTAATTCTTTTAAATCTTTTTTCCCTCTCGTGGAAATAAGGAATAAAGCTGGCATTTTTTAATGTCTAACAACTTGTTTTAATGACTTTAATTGAATTGCTTAATACAATTAATTGGTTAAATAAATGCAATTGTGTCTCTAATTAATGCTTAATACAATCAGGGCATTTGGGTGGTGGGTTTATTGGTTTGGAGTGTGACATAAATTTGGAGGTTTTAAATTCAATCTAACACACTATTTTAGGTTCTAAATATTTAGTCATAAATGTTTAGGTTCTAGATATGTTGTATGTTGGCAAACCGAGAACAAACTTGTCTAGGATTAGATCTTAGGGTTTTTGAAGTGTTTTAGACATTGCTTAAGTTGATACAAGTCAAGATTCAAGAACATATAATCTGCATAAAAGAGAAGTCAAAATCTGTTAAGCTCGATCGATTGAAGAGAAGGCTTGATTGATCGAACTGCGATTTTACAGATTTTTAAATCAAGCCTAACAGCCTGTGAAAGATTTAGGGTTTGAATCCAACACTATTAGGTATAAAATGAAAACCCTAATACACGTTTTTCAAGTCTTGAGAGTTATTCTTGTGAGATCTGTGAGGTTTTTTACCTTCTAACTCTATCAAGCACATACTGGAGATCAAATCCATATTGTTAGTACTGATGGAGTAAAGTTGAAGCCAAGCCTTTAGCTATCAAGTGTATTGAAGATCAAGGCATAACCAGGTGGTTCATGTGTGAACAAATCAAGATCAAAGAACTCAGAGGAGTTCAAAGTCTAGTTTGGTAACTATGTTAGATTTACTACAAATTGGTATTCTTGATTGCAAATCTCTATTTGATTTAGTGGATTGTTCTCTTGGGATTGTTCCCCACAAGTTTTTTTTTTATACCTTGAAACGAGTTGTTTCATTAGTTTTCTTGAGTCATCACATCTTGTGTTATTTACTTTTCCATTATGCATGATACATGTGATGAATATTTAACCTAGATCTGAATAATTAATCTAATATATTAGCCAAATAGTTATTTAGGTTAAACGAATTGTGTTTTTCAGGGGTCTAAAACTTAACACACTACCTTCACAATTGTTTTTACATTCTTAACTTTTTAACTTTAACTTTTTACTTTTTTTAATAATTTTTTTATTTAATTGGAATTGAAAGCTGTTTTTTTCAACTCTCAATCTCAATCATTCATTACAATTAGGTATTGCACCTAATTTCAATCAAGAAATATATACATTATTTTAGTAATAAATACTATCATGTCTCTAAGAATGTTTGAATGATATTAATTTAATTGGTTTTTTGTAATTTTTTTTTGTTAAGATGTAAATGTAAAATTATAGTTTTTATTTTATGTTCATTTTGGGTTTTCAAACAAGTTTTTTAGTTTCAAAAAAAAAAAATAAAATTTAAAAACAAAAAACAAAGGAAAAAGATAATTACCAAACACACCATAGGTTGCCCATTTAAATAAGCTGACATTTGATAATTAGACCTTAATCAATGCTTATTTATTTATTTACTAGGATCTAATCAAGGAGAACATGCCTGTTTGCTAGAAATATTTACATGGTTACCACATAAAAGAATCTATTACCTATAATAAAAAGTTTAAGTGTGAGGATATAAGGATATTATTCTCAGGCAAGTTCATGACATACCAATTCGGTATATGACAAAGGAAGTGGCTGAAGAACTTTGTGATACAATTGGGGAGGTCTGTCAATCTACGGGAGGAGTAGATGAAGAAGGTGGTGGCTTTATGCGAGTTAGGGTTACGTTGGATATTTCACTCCCTTTGTGTCGAGGACGTTTGGTAACAATGGAGAACGGAGAGAAGCTTTGGATAGTGTTCAAGTACGAGAGGTTACCAAATATCTATTATTGGTGCGGACATTTAGATCATGCCGATAAGGACTGCGAGCTGTGGATCAGTAGCAAAGGTACCCTTAAACCCAAGCAAAACAAATACAATCTCAGCATCAGAGCATCCATGTACAGGTCCTTCAACAAACCTATATTGTCCCTGGGTTCTATGAACGGGCCGGAAAATAGGTTCATAGAGAGACATCTCCAGCGAGTGACCCGCTTAGTCCGAAGAACGGTGTAGCTAGACCACCGGTAAGCTTCAGCCCTGTTATGGAAATGGGCACAAACGAGGGAGACATTAATGTGGGCGCTAATTTACCTCCATCGTTTTTGTTATCTGTTGAGAATTCACCAGCTGGCAACTTTTCAAATATTCCTGAGTCAACTATCTCAACAAAGACCGAAAAGGAACCTAAAAATTCGGTGGGAACTAAATCCAAATGTCAGATTGTGGGGAGTGATACTTTCCATACTATATTACAGGAGATAAATAGTGATCTTAGGAAATTTGATCCACCTTTTGGCGATATCTCAGGTGTAGCTTCTGCTGGTTCTAAGGCTGATTTACATCCTAATAGCATGCTAAGCTCGGATGATGTGGCAGGTATTGTAGGGAAGGGTAAGGCGAGTTGTGGCTTCAATGATCCCATCCATTTAGCCCATTTAAATTCCTTAGGTGGGCTTGAGCTAGTGGGCTTGCCCCACTTAGCTGTTGTTGTAAATGAACAATCAGTGTGTAGGCCTTCGTCGTAGGTTAATCAGACTGGTGTTGGGCCTGAAGAAAATCAAAGTTCAATGAAATTTGGTAAGTGGTCAAGACTTATTCGCCCAGCCCAAGATAGTGGGGCAGGAGTTAAGAGAGAAAAGCCACATCACTTACACCCAACGCTTGATCCTTCAGACGCTCAAAGTCAGAAAAAGAGAGAAATATCTCCCCACGGCGTTCCCCAAATTTCTTCATCGGCGGTGGTTGCATCTCAGCCTCGCCGTTTGTCATGAATTGCTTGAGTTGGAATTGCCGGGGGCTTGGGAACCACCAGCGTGTTTGAGAGCTTTCTGATATGGTGAAAGCAAAAGGTCCCAAAGTGGTTTTTCTCATGTAAACAAAGAAGAAGAAATTGTACCTTGAGCGAATCCGCTGTCGCCTGAAGTTTGATAATTTGTTCATTGTGTCAAGGAGAAACTTGGGTGGTGGATTAGCTCTGCTTTGGATGAATGATCTGGATTTGCATGTTCAAACTTTCTCGCCTTGACATATTGACATGGCGGTGAACCCATGAATTGATGACGCTTGGCGCTTCACGGGGTTTTACGGAGCTTCAGAAGTGGCCAACCGAGAAGATTCTTGGTCAGTTCTTCGTCACCTTAGTTCTCAATTTAATTTATCATGGGTCTGTATAGGGGATTTTAATGAGATTACAAAGCTAGGGGAGAAATCGGGTGGGGCTACTAGGCCAGAGAATCAAATGCAAAATTTTAGAGATTGATTGGATGTTTGTGGGTTGAAGGACCTGGGGTTCTCGGGTTTGCCTTTTACATGGTGCAATAGAAGGTTTAATGGTCAAGTGGTCTGGGTTAGGTTGGATAGAGCCTTAGTGATAACAGACTGGTTGCTAAAATTCCCAATGGCTCGTCTCCATCATTTATCAGGTTAGTCCTCTGATCATAAACCAATTTGGTTGTGTTCTGATGATATTCGAAAGCATTTCTATCGACCTCAGAAACCTTTTCGGTTTGAGGCCATATGGCTCAAGGATGAGAGATGTGAAGGAGTTGTACATTCGGCTTGGGATGAGGATGTTTTGGGTGATTTAATGGGGAAAGTTATTCAAAAAGTTGAAATTGCTAAGCTCAACTACATTTGTGGAATAAAAATGTTTTTGGGAATATTTGTCAAACTTTAGCCCGAAAAAGGAAAGAGTTAGTCGAGGCAAAGGCTGCATCTATGGTTGGAGGAGGGCATAACTGTCTACAGGTTCTCACTGACGACATTAAGAAACTCTTGGATATGGAGGAGTTTATATGGAATCAACGTTCTAAGGTTGATTGGTTAAAGCACGGTGACTTAAATACAAAGTATTCTCATTGCCAAGCAACAGAAAGGAACAAAAGAAATCTTATATCAGGCCTAGAGAATGAGCATGGGGATTGGATTGAAGATGAGAATCAAGTCGGTAGCATGTTAATTTCTTATTTTTCCTCTCTGTTTACTTCGGCAAATCCCAGTGTCTTTGAGCCAGTGATCGAAGGGGAGTTACCAACGGTTTTAAGGGCTATGAACGAAGACTTACTCAGACCATTTGAGCCAGAGGAAGTCAAGTTTGCTTAAAACAAATGGTTGCAAACATGGCCCTAGGACCAGATGGTTTCCCTCCGCTTTTTTATAAACAATTCTGGAACAAAGTGGGAGTGGAGGTCACAGAGGCAGTCTTATCCGCTCTGAATTCAGGTACGATCCCTAAGGACCTAAACCATACCTATCTAACTCTTATTCCTAAAATACAGAGTCCAAGAAAGGTAACAGATTTTTGACCTATTAGTTTGAGCAATGTGCTGTATAAAATCATTGCAAAGGTGTTGGCAAATCGCTTGAAACCCCTCCTTCCTCAGTTGATTTTAGAGACTCAAAGTGCATTCATGTCTAAGAGGCTAATTACTGACAACATATTTATAGCTCATGAAACACTCCACTACTTGAAGGCAAAAAGGTTTGGCAAAATGGGTTACATGGCGTTGAAGCTCGATATGAGAAAAGCCTATGACAGAGTTGAATGGAATTTCCTTGAACAGATAATGCAAAAATTAGGTTTCAATTCAAAATGGATCAAACTAATTTTTGCATGTATCCAATCTATGTCTTTCTCGATAATGCTCAACGGTCAACCACACGGCCTCATCTCTCCCACCAGAGGACTACGCCAAGGTGATTCCCTGTCACCATACTTATTCTTATTAGTGACTGAAGGTCTTCATGCCCTATTTAGAAAAGCAAAAGGGAAGGGTGATATTAGTGGTGTCTCTTTTTGTCTTGCTGGACATCAGATTTCTCATTTGTTGTTCGCCGATGACAGCTTGGTTTTCTATAGAGCTTCTGTCTCTGAGTGCATTAAAATCCAATAAATCCTCTACAGTTATGAACAAGTTTTGGGTCAAAGTATTAATAGGGGTAAGTTGAACATCTTTTTTAGCACTAATACTTTGCCTCAAACATAGGAAGCTATCAAAAATTTCTTGGGTGTCCCATCAGACCAAAGATTTGAACAATACTTGGGTCTCCCGTCACTGATTGGTCAAGCAAAGAAGAAATCTTTTAGCATAATAAAAGAAAGAATTTGGAAGAAGCTCAAGGGTTGGAAGGAGAAATTATTGTTGCAAGCGGGGCATGAAATCCTCATCAAGGTAGTTGTTTAGGCAATCCCAACATACACCATGTCTTGTTTCAAGCTCCCGAAAGGGTTGATAAAGGTAGAGGTTTTGATAAGGAAATTTTGGTGGGGATATATAGGAGAGCAAAAGAAAATCCATTGGATGAGCTGGGAAAAATTATGCCTCCCAAAATGTGATGGCGAAATGGGGTTTACGGAGTTAAGCAAGTTTAATGACTCTCTACTAGCAAAACAAGTTTGGAGGCTTAAAACCCATAATAATTCTCTTTTTTTATAGAGTTTTTAAGGCTAAAATTTTCCCTTCCTGCTCTATCATGGACTGTGATAACCCAAATAAAGGATCTTATGCTTGGAAAAGTTTGCTGCAGGCTAGACATGTCATAGAACTGGGCACTATTTGGAGAGTGGGAAATGGCGAATCCATTAAGATCAAAGGTGACAAATGGTTGCCAAAAATTTCAGCATTAAAGATAGTATCTCCATCTCAATGCTTCACACAGACTCATAGGTTTGTGATCTTTTAGATCACGAGACACATTCCTGGAGGAGGGAGTTGATATCTCAAGAGTTCCTTCCACATGAAGCAAGTTTGATTGTTGGACTGCCTCTAAGCTTCCAAGATATACTAGATAAGCAGGTTTGGTTCCCCTCAACTAATGGTGAGTTCTTAACCCAGTTAGCCTACCAGCTACTGTTCACTTTAGATTGGGCCTGACGACCAACTTGCTCCTCTAGTAGTCGTTACAAAGCGATGTGGAAGGGTATTTGGAACCTTCACGTACCACAAAAGGTGAAACACTTAGTACGAAGAGTAGAAATGAAGCAATTCCAACATTGTTTAACTTGTGGAAGAGGAGGGTGGTTAATTATGTTTGCTGCCTAGAGTGCAAGTCAGCCACCGAAGATACAATTCATGCCCTGTGGGGCTGCCACTCTCTCCTAGCAATTTGGGACTTAGACAATGATCTTAAGAAGAAGTTGAGGTATAAGTTTAGTGTGTTTTCTGATCTTTTGGAAATGGCTTTTCAAATGTGAAGTAGAGTAGATGTGGACTTGTTGGCATTAATGTTTTGGCTTATCTGGAATAATAGAAATGCTAGAAGAGCTAGAGAGTTCCATATCGAGAACCATTTGATTCGGTCGAAGGCAGAATGTATGCTTAATGATTTCAAGTTAGCCCATTTCATAATAGACCTAGTGCATTTGTAGTTCGGGTTGTGAGATGGATTCCGATCCACCCATTTCTCCTCTATATAAGGTCAATTTTGACGGGGCAACCTTCAATGATTTGGGATGTGTAGGCTTGCGTGTTGTTGTTCGCAACTCCTCAAGCTATGTGATTGGTGCTCTTTCATAATAAATTTCCCTCCCAAACGCAGTAGCAACGGTTGAGGCTTTGGCTTGAAGAAGAGTTATGATTTTTGCCAGGGAACTCAGTGTCTTTGATTGTGTCTTTGAGGGAGATGCAGAAGTTATAGTGAAAGCGATTTTGTCTAAAGATTCGAATCACCCAGAATATGGTTAGGTGCTAAGCAATGTTTTGGTGCTTGCTACAGATTTTCATGTATGCAATTATTCTCATGTAAAACAATCAAGCAACTCAGCTGCCCATTTTCTTGCTAGACAATATAAGTTCGATGTTAAGCTATAGGTTTGGATTGAATCCATTCCTGATGATATAGCTCCACTTGTTAAACGTGACGCGGTGTAAGTTTTTTTTTTTTTTTTTTTTTCAAAAAAGTTGGCCCTCGGGTCTAGTTTCTCAAAAAAAAAAAAAAAAAAAAATTCTTATAAAAAAAAGTGCGAGGAACCAAATGAATAGTGTTTTGTTGTGTTCCATTTCTGTTGAGCTAATATTCACACTGTTTCGATGCGTTTAGTAAGAATAGCAAAAAGTGAAACGGTATAATTGGGCTTCTACAATTCATTGGATTCAACACCTACTTGAGAACCAGTGAGGGAGAGAGAAGAGTGTAGGGGAGTCCATGAAAGAGAGACCATGGAAATGAAGGGAGTAGAGTACATAGTTTATATGGCCTTCTACTTGCTCAGCATGACCTTTTATGTTACTTTGTATGGTGTGATAAGGGAAGGGCAAAGTTTGGCCAATTGCTACAACTCTACTCAATATTTTTTTATTAGATATAAATTTTGCCAAATTTACAATTATATTATATTTTCTTCTTATATACTCCATACTTGCAAAATTTTTAGAAGATCAAAGATTAATAACCATTTCGTTAATCAAATGTTTATATTTTAAGTTTTTATAGTTTAAAATTATGCATAAAAAATAAATTTATGAATCAAATAATACATAGCATTTGATTGGCATAAAATTTTGACATGAATGTTAAGACTATAAAGAAAATGCAATCAATTATTAAATTTTAAAAATATGTAACCTTGTTAATTTTTTTAATGGGAGTTGTAAGATTATTGACTACAACTAAGTTTGTAACCAAATTTTGAACGGGAAGGGAATTGAATTAGTTTCTTTTTTTCATTTTGTCTCAATTTTGAGGGTTATTATTGGGTACTTTGGAAGTACTATACTTCATCTCTCTCACGTAGGGTGGGTCTCACCTACCATGGGACCCACTTCTATGTGAGAGGGAAGGAGTATACTCCCGAATTTTCTAATAAATTTTCCAATTTTGATTATGTATATTTTTCATTCCAGATCTCTATCTCTCTCTCTCTCTCATAATGGTCATGTTAACGGATGCCCATAAGATAATTGTTAACTCTCTCTCTCTCTCTCTCATAATGGTCACGTTAACGGGTACTCATAAGATAATTGTTAATAAACCATATTAGGAAAGTTTTAACATTATTTTTAGGAAAAATATAAAAAGTTGTTAATAAAATTAATTATTTTATCATTTTTTCATAATATTTTTTTAAAAATAGTTCATAAATCTCTCGTAATCCAAACAATCAATGATAAAAAAAAGAAAAAAAAGAAAAAAAAAATTCACAATATATTTTTAAATCTTATTTAAAAGAATTTGAAAGAGCAGGTGAAAGTTGGCAACTGCGATTGCCAACTGCTCTTCGATCTCTTCAATTACGCTTTTCTTATTTCAATTTAGCATAAAAAAACTGTCAAACAATGATTTTCTTTTTTTCCTACTCCTCATGGTTTGTTTGGCATATCATGGGCACTTGGGTCCGTCTTCCTTAGTTTTCCAGTTGTTGTAGCATGGACATTCCTCCTTGTGCCCGAACGTGCCGGAGGGGACACATAAACACTTCGCACAGCATAGGTTGCAGTACGTTAAGCATGCCTTCTTATATTGAGTGTTGGAGCACCGAAAGTCGCAGGCCGGCGCACACCCTATGAGGAAAAAAATTGAAATCCATGCACATATTTTACAACATTAATATTGTTTGAGTTCCCAGTTGGGATGCGAAGAAGAAGAATAATAATTAGTATAGTTGGTTACGAAAAAAATGATCTTATACATACCTGCTGGAGTAAGTGATCCCTCCCCACCAGCCTGTACATATTCAAAGAATGCAATATATGGAGTTAAGATCTTACACTCTTTCATGGTAATTATACATATACGAAAAGAGGAAGCAAATCTTGGGTGTCTTCTATATTCAATACCGTAAAATATATGATATTGAAAGAATTTTTTTTTAAAAGAAGTTTATGGGCATATGCAGCACTAACTTAGTCCATTTATTTATCTATTGTTACAAAAAGTGGGAGGAGGATGATATGAACTCATGTTCTTCCCATTAGGGAAACCAGATAATGGAAGCAAGGTTTTTTTTTTTTTTTTTTTTTTTTTTTTTTTTTGTGTTGAGAAAAAAGTCAAACGCAAGTAATTTATTTTAGCCTTATAACTATGTTTGTTATACTTGAAATAAGGGGGAAAAAAATAAATAAAAGAACTTACAAGGAAATTTCAAATTTAATGGAAAATGAAATCCTCAAAATAAGGAAATAAAAAACTTAGATGTATGTTTCATGTCCTTGAAAAGAAAAAATGAGAACTTTCAGCATCATGATCTTAATTTGTTTGAAATTTTATTTTAGAATAAAGATTATTAATGCCGTTAATGATGGTCTCCTTCTTAAACAATTCATGGAAAAACTACATATGAATCCCAAACATGTTAAATACTTAAATAAAATACTTTACAAAGCAATATATTTTTTTGAGAAAACATTTTCATGGACAATTATTCAAAATTAATCAAACCACAAAATAGCTTGTGAGGAAGTTGCTTCTATATTTAAACGTCCTCTGTGCAGTCTAGAAACCACTGTGCAGTCTATAAAGGACCAACTGCCATGTATCAATAATTGAGCATTATATTGTTTTTTTTTTTTATCCCCTGTTTTTGGCTTGTTGAAACAGGGTATATACTCCATTTGTACTTACCGTTTTATGAAATAAAAGTTTTCTACCTATTTACCTCAAAAAAAAAAAAAATAAATAAATAAAAGGAAAAAGAAACCACTTTCACAAGTGAATCACAAATTCACAATTACAGAGGAGCGCTTTTAGGGGTCGCCAAACAAGTGAAAAAAAAAATGCACAGGAAGAGTAAGGAATTTTAATATTTAATAGCATATTTATTTTTCAATACAAAAGTAAGTGTAATTATAAAATCTGGAACTCTCTCTCTAAAATAGAAGATCAGAGTTTTATTGAATCAGAAAATGAATTATTACAAGCAACTGAGCCCTATACAGTAAGGCTATTCTATATATATATATACACGTGAAGTCCCTTAAAATCAGTAAATCAGTTACTAACTATGCTAACTATACAATAGTATTTTCATTATATACATGACAACCCAATTATTACAAGCCACGTGTATCATAGTCTCCAAAGCTATGTATGAAGACTTCATGATAAGGTATTGTTTCAATGGTTTCTAGCACATCCCACTGGTGCTCTGTTTCTGATGCTTCTGCTACACGTTTGCTCCACAATTGTTTATTGTTGAGGCTGTCTTTGTCTGCTAGTGATGATGCTACTATGCTTGTACTTGCATCAGAATAGCTACCAACTATCTCTTTGCTTTGTTGACCTGCTCCACCATTGGATTGCTGCCCTGCACTAGTCCCAGCAGATAATTCCTTAAACCTTGAGCAAATTGTATCAGTTTTAACACCCCCCCTCAAGAGCAAGGCTCTTGCAGTTTGTGTTTCTGACACTGGTTCTGGAAATTCAACACTAGTAGCAAAGATATTAATCAAACCCAACTTCTTGATCAATCTTAGATAGTTGTCTACACCTAAAGCCTTGGTGAAAACATCAACTAGCTGATTTTTAGAAGCCACATGAAAGGTTTTAATTGTTCCATCTAGAACCCTGTTTCTAACTATGTGGCAATCAGCTTCTATATGCTTTGATCTCTCGTGGAATACTGGATTTACAGCTATATGCAGTGCTGCCTGGTTGTCACAATATAATAAAGCTGGTTTGTCATGCTTCACATGTAAATCTTTCAATAGAAACAACAACCATGTCACTTCACATGTTGTAGTTGCCATGGATCTATACTCTGCTTCGGCTGAAGATCTTGAAACCATTGACTGTTTCTTTGATCTCCATGATATTAATGAGTCCCCAAGGAAGACACAATACCCAGTAAGAGACTTTCTAGTATCTGGACATCCGGCCCAGTCAGCATCACAATATGCTTTCAGCTGCAAGTCTGAATCACAAGGAAAAAATACCCCTTGGCCTGGAGTTCCTTTTATATACTGTAATATCCTATTAGCTGCCTGCATGTGAGGAACTCTAGGCTGAGCTAGAAACTGACTTAGCCTATTTACAGCATAGGTAATGTCAGGCCTACTCAAAGTCAAATACATCAACTTCCCTATAAGCCTCCTATATTGACTTGAATCTTTTAGAAGCTCTCCATTACCCTTTGATAGCTTAAGTTGCTGCTCCATGGGTGATTTCAAAGGCTTACAACCCATCATTCCTGTTTCTTTTAGAATCTCAAGTGCAAACTTCCTTTGATTCAAGCTAATTCCCTTATCACTCCTTGCAATCTCAAGTCCCAAGAAATACTTGAGTGACCCTAAGTCCTTTATTCCAAACTTAGCATCTAGAATTGACTTTAAAAGTGCCACACAGTTTGGATCATTTCCTGTAATCACCATGTCATCCACATACACAAGCAGTGCAGTAAACAAAGGACCTTTGGCAAACACAAATAATGAGTGATCAGCTTGGGATTGAACAAAACCAAGTTGCTGAATGGTTGAAGACAGCTTAGTGTACCATTGTCTAGAGGCTTGTTTTAACCCATAAAGTGACTTAACAAGCTTGCAAACAATAGGTGCAGTAGATGTAGATGCAGATGGAGAATGAAAATTTGAAGTTGAACACCCCCCCTTACTGTGAAAACCAGGAGGCATTGACATGTATACTTCTTCAAGCAAATCACCATGCAAGAAAGCATTGTTAATGTCTAATTGATGAAGGGGCCAAGATTTAGCTGCTGCCAAAGCAAGAACTACCCTGACAGAAACAGTTTTAGCTACGGGGGAGAAGGTTTCAATGAAATCTAGACCTTCCCTTTGAGTATAACCCTTGGCAACTAGTCTTGCCTTGTATCTATCAACAGTCCCATCTGACTTCAATTTAATTCTATATACCCATTTACAGCCAATAGGGGTTTTACCTGGAGGCAAGGTAGTGAGATCCCAAGTATGATTTTGTTCAAGAGCTTGGATTTCCTTATCCATAGCTTCTCTCCAAAGTGGATCTTTGACTGCTTGGAAGAAGCTTTGAGGCTCTTGAGGAGTAGAACTAACTGCCAAGACATAAGATTGATAGCTGGGAATAAGATGTGCATAGGTAAGACTATGACCAATATCATAAGGACCACCAGAAGCAGGAAAGCAAGCTGAAGCACAAGAATAATCTTGCAAGTATGCCGGAGGTTTTGAAGTCCTAGCTGACTTTCTGATAGGTGCAGGTGGTACTTCTGGTGTTGATGCACATGTCTGATCTGATAAGGCAGCCGAAGGAACTAAAGGAAACTGAGAAGGGAGACAATCAGCAATAGGTGTATCAGCAAGTAAGGTATTAGAGGTTTCAATAGAATGATTAACAAAATTAGGGGTAGTAGGTGAAATGGAAGAATCAGAACAATCAGAAAGTGAATCTGATATAAAAATAGGAGTAACAAAAGAATCAGTACCTGTGCTGGAAGGAGTAGTACTTGGAAAAGTAAAATCTGAAAGAAAAGGATCAACAAGAGCAGTATGTGTACCAGCAAAAGGAAAAGTATTCTCATGAAAAATTACATCCCTGGAAATGTAAACTGACTTACTAGAAAGATCATAGACCTTATAACCTTTTACCCTAAAAGGATACCCCAAAAATACACATTTTTTGGCTCTAGGGTCAAATTTAGATCTGGTATGAGAAAGAGTAGATGCATAACATAGGCAACTAAACACTCTTAAGTGATCATAGGTTGGCTCATGACCAAAAAGGACTTCATAAGGTGTTTTGTGAGACAATGGTGAACTAGGGATTCTGTTAATCAAGTAGACTGCAGTTAAAACACTATGCCCCCATAGATATAAAGGTAATTTGGATTGAAACATGAGAGATCTTGCAACATTTAAGATATGTTGATGCTTCCTCTCAACAATAGCATTTTGTTGAGGGGTTTCAACACAACTTAATTGATGCAAGATACCCTTTTGTGCAAAGAAATCCTTCATGAGGAACTCAGTCCCATTATCTGTCCTCACAACCTTAATCCTTCTACCAAACTGAGTTTCAACCATATTGTAAAACTGCTCTAAAACAGTCTGTGTTTGGGACTTGTACTTCAACAAATAGACCCAAGTAGACCTAGAACAATCATCTACAATGGTTAGAAAGTACTTGCAATTGTCAATAGTAGCAATTGAAAAAGGACCCCACAAGTCACAATGCACCAAATCAAAACAATTTTCAGAAATATGAACACTTTTATTGAAAGGTAATCGTTTTTGTTTTGCTAGAGGACAAATGTCACAATGAAAATTATTTACAAAACCATGAAGAGGCACTTTATTAATCTTCATTAAAGCCAATTTAGCATTTGATAGATGCCCCAATCTGAGATGCCAAACTTGTGGCTGAACAGAATTGACAGAAAACATTGCAGAAGCGGAAGTAGAAATGGATTTGCTTTCTTTCAGCAGGTAAAGACCATTGTACTCTTTACCCAGACCAATTGTGCTCCAATGAGCAAGGTCCTGGATGAAGCAGAAAGTACCAAGAAAAATAAGGCAACATAGAACAGATTTGGCTAACTTGCTGACAGATATGAGATTAAAACTAAAAGCTGGAACACAAAGAACATCATATAGAATAAGAGTTTTAGAAATTTTGACAGTTCCTATATGGGTTACTAAGGCAATTTCACCATTAGGCAAGTTCACATGTGTGTTTAGAGTAGAAATTATAGAAGTAAAGCAAGAAACTGAATGCACCATATGGTCAGTAGCACCTGTGTCTATGACCCAATCAGTGGATGAAAACATATCTTTATTGACTAGTTTTGCAGAGAAAACTGAATGCTTCAAGTTGGAATTAAAGGACAAACCAGAAGCCATACCTGCCATAGTCTCAAGATAGGAATTAGATGTTGATGGATGTGAAATGGTGGCTGCCAAACCAGTACCAGCAGGAACACCAAATGAAGAAGCCACACCAGCAACTCCAGTCATCAAGCTTGGCACTCCATCACCACTACTTACACTAGTTGCTTGATGCTTATCACCAGAATTAGAGCTAGTGTTGAAGAAAGCCAACAATTGCTCACATTGAGCCTTTGTGATTGGACATTGAACTGATCCAAGTGAAGATTTCTCAATCATGGGTCCTTGATCATAAGAAGCTTGATTAGCATTAGATTTTCCCTTTGGTTTATACCCGGGTGGATATCCATGAAGTTTATAACACTTATCTATGGTGTGCCCAAGCATATTGCAATGTGTGCATAAAGGCCTTTCCTTTTTGTTGTTTCCCTTAGTCCAATTTCCATTCCCAGAACTATTGCCTTTTGAATTAACATACATAGCAACAGAATCTGGTTTTGCTGCAAAGGATCCTCCATATCCAATGTTCTTATGAGACTCCTCTTGAAGAACTAAGCCATAGACTTTGCTAATTGAAGGAAAAGGCTCATACATTAGAATCTGAGTCCTTATAGTCTCAAAATTCTCATTCAAACCCATCAAAAATCGCATTACATAGGCTTTATCATGAGTAGCACTTAGGGTTTTCATTGCTCCGCAACTACACTCTGGTAAAGGCTCAAGATTCAACAATTGATCCCATAATCTCTTAAATTTCGTGAAATACTCAGTTACAGACAACTGATTTTGAGTGATGTGAGAAATCTCCCTTTGAAGATTATAAATTTTGGGACCATTGCCTTGTGAAATTAAGTTTTTCAATTCTAACCACATATCTCTAGCAGTTTCACAGTAGATTATATTACTAGAGACATCGGCATGCATTGAGTTGATAAGCCAAGAAAGTACCATCGTATTGCAGGTTTGCCAATCTTCATAGAGTGGAGATTCTGGATCAGGCATAGGGATTCTACCATTGATGAACCCTATCTTCTTCTTAGCAGTGAGAGCTAAGATCATAGCCCTTGACCAGGAGTGATAATTTCGCATTCCAAGCAGTGGTTGTATTACCAAAACGCTTCCTGGATTCTCACTTGCACTGAGAAAGTATGGATTCTTAGGGATTGATTCATTGTTGACCGGATTAGATTGGTTGTTGACTGGATCAGATTGGTTGCTTGAATCAGAGGATGCCATTGAAGAAGCTTCCCACGCTCTGATACCATATAAAATCTGGAACTCTCTCTCTAAAATAGAAGATCAGAGTTTTATTGAATCAGAAAATGAATTATTACAAGCAACTGAGCCCTATACAGTAAGGCTATTCTATATATATATATACACGTGAAGTCCCTTAAAATCAGTAAATCAGTTACTAACTATGCTAACTATACAATAGTATTTTCATTATATACATGACAACCCAATTATTACAAGCCACGTGTATCATAGTCTCCAAAGCTATGTATGAAGACTTCATGATAAGGTATTGTTTCAATGGTTTCTAGCACATCCCACTGGTGCTCTGTTTCTGATGCTTCTGCTACACGTTTGCTCCACAATTGTTTATTGTTGAGGCTGTCTTTGTCTGCTAGTGATGATGCTACTATGCTTGTACTTGCATCAGAATAGCTACCAACTATCTCTTTGCTTTGTTGACCTGCTCCACCATTGGATTGCTGCCCTGCACTAGTCCCAGCAGATAATTCCTTAAACCTTGAGCAAATTGTATCAGTTTTAACAGTAATATAAAAAAAAAAAAAAAAATTGAAACAGTAATATTAAATAGTTAACATATTGAAACTGGTAAGATTTATTTAATAATTTTTCTTATCTGCACATTTTCATGTGATGATATATGAGAGAGAGAGAGAGAGAGAGAGAGAGAGAGAGAGATAGAGAGGGCTCACATAGACTTCTATGAAAGAGGCCATGGCAAAGATGAGAAAGAAGGTAATAGCAACAGATGAAAGCTTCGCCATTTTCTTTGGAATGGAGGGGGTTAATTAAGTTTAAGAACAACTAAGTGCTAACAATTGAAAAACAATGAAGTACTCATGCCTCAAGTCACGCGCATATATATATATATATATATATATATATATCTTGCAAAGAAGGCTATGCAACTTTATATTTGGGAAAAATAAGAACACCATATAAGACAATAAGACATGTATGTATTTTTATCTTAGCTTATGGCGTATCCAACCTTTTTTGGACATATCCTTTTTAGTTTCCATTTTTGTTTATATTCCATATATATTGGATAGTAACATCACATTCGACTCTATATTAAATTCAAAAAATCTTTTGTCAAAGACATTTACTTATATATTTATATAAATCTAAAGTCTAAAGAGATTTACTCTTATATATTTTTACAAAATTGTGCTTTAAATGCTCATAAAATTAATGACTTATATATGATAGAAAGTCAATGTTAAATGGAAAATAAATGAGACACCAATAAATTAAATTAAAGAGTATTTATACTTTAAAAAAAAAAAATGAAGGGGGTCATTACTTAACATTTATTCACAGTTTTGAATTTTTTAGGGGCATTTTTTGCAACCCCCCCAAAACACACACACACACACACACACACACACACACACACACACACACTAAGTCTTCCCCTCCCTTCACCCTTGTTGACAAGTAGTTTGTCATGTAGGAGAGTTGTGTTAAAAGTTGTAGATTAATTTGTTTGTGATACAAAACATCATATAAGATAGTAAGTACATCTTATTTGTAGGGGTGTCAATTCGGGTTAGCGTGTCGGGTTCGTGTCAGCGTGTCGGGTTCGTGTCATGTCGAGATAAGGGTATTCGACTAAATGACTCAACCCTAACCCAACCCATTTAATAATCGTGTCATGATCCTTCAACCTTAACTCGACCTGTTAATAAAGCGGGTTGACTTGACCCAACCCATTTGACACACTTAATAAACGAGTCGTGTTGGGTTGACACAAATGTAACACAACCCATTTCAACCTGCATAATATTAAATGTAACATCCATCTAGAAATATTTTTTTTTACATTTCAAAAAGCAGTGCATACACTTCAAGTCTGCAACCCACATTCAAAATAATATAGTTCAACAAAAATATAACATTCATCTATAAATAAGTTCATCTAGAAAACAGTGCATATATGTCAACCCAAATTCAAAATAACAAAGTTTCACAAAAATAAAATAACATAGTTCAACAAAAATATAATATTCTTGGAACTTGTCAAATGCTAAGTATCAATATTGAAAGAATTTGAGCAAACAGTAGACTAATCCTGACTATGACCACGATTATCATCCATAGATTCTTTGTTGATGTCCAAATTCATAACATCTTCCACAAGCTCATCCAATTTCATTTGTGTAAGTTTTATGCAAAAAAAAAAAAAAAAGTATTAGTAGTTCTAGGGTCTGTAAAGTTTCAATTTCCAATTATATCCCTTGTAAATTTTTGTAATTACTCACTTTTCTTTTTAAATTTAAAATATATGTTGGATATAAAAGGTATTTGACAATTCTAAAATAAAATAAATATTTATTTGTTATATGAGTTAAACGAGTTGTGTTAAGTGGGTTATTTCGGGTTGACACAAATAAATTGACATGTCAAACGTGTCTATTGGGGGTTACGCGGGTTGACCCGTTTATGACCCGTTTCTTATCGTGTCGCTTTTGGGTCGACCCGTTTATGACTCAAATCCATTAAGGCCCAACCCTAACTCGAAAAAACCCGTGTTGGGTTTGTGTCGTGTTCGCGGGTTGGGTTGAATATTGACACCCCTACTTATTTGTTTATAAGCTTATGTCATTTCCAATTGTATTTTGGTTTTTATTCCATTTTTGTTTTTTATTCCTTTTATAGTTATATTGGATAGTAGCAACATCACATTTGGCATTTGATATTATATTCCATTCACAACACCATATAATTAGGCAATGCATTTATTTCAAAGTTTATGTCATATCAAACTTTCTATTTAGATTTTTTTTTTTTTTTGGGTTTCCATATTTCTTTATATTTCTAATTCTTTATTTAACATTTGAATAGTAACAACATTTTTGACAATGCATTACATTTAATGGCCCTAATCTTACGTCACATTCCCTTTTTTGCTTTAATTTTTAATTTTTCTACCTTTCAATTTCTATTTTTTAGATTTATACGCACACAAATCCTGGAATTGCATATTAGCAAGGTTAGCCCTAGATTGAGGCCACTTAGGCCATGGCCTAGGGACTCCTACTTGAGAGAGGCCCCTAAATGTGGGGGCAGTAGTATTTTTTATTTTTCTAAAAATGTGAGTTGCATCTTTTTTTCTCCACTTGGTGAAAGCCTAAAAAATTAATTGATACCTAAAATAGAGGCAACTCTAGGAATATTTTTTAGGATAGTTACTAAGAAAATTAACTTATACAAAATTTAATAAAGAAGTAAAATAAATATATAAATGTCACAAAAAAAAAAAACACACACACACACACACACACACACACACAAATACATGAAATATTTTATTTTTTCTGCTAACAAAGAGAAAAAATGGGAAAAAAATGGATTGATAAGAGATAAAGTGTGAATTGAAAATGTTAAGATAAGAGTAATAAAGTGAGACAATTGAAATGATAATAGAGAAGAGAAAATTGGGGGAAGGGGAAGGGGGGGGGGGGGGGAGAGAGAGAGATGATATTTGTTCCAACTGTGAGTCGAGTTGTTAAGGAGAGCAAAATTATTGTGACTATAAAGCTAAAGAGAGCATAACTGCTGGAGAGAACTCATAATGACAATATTTCTCTTAGTACTTTTATTAGGAAAAATGAAATTAGAAATTATTTTTATAAACGAGTTACAAATTTGAATGATTAGAGATTTTTTTATATATTTTTTTTGAATAGTCTTTTTGTTGAATAATTTGTTCACTTATTCTTATTTGGTCTAGTCATATATGTTTTTTTTTTTTTTTTTGGGTTAATTTTTTTGTTTTTTGTGCTAATTTTTATTGTTGTTATTTAAGCCTTTTTTTTTTTTTTTTGGGCTTAAGGGATTAAGGATTATATTTGAGGGGTTAGAATTATTTTTGGAGTTTGAATTATTTTTGGAGTCATTATGTTTATGATATTTTCCCAACAAATCTTATGCGACAGTTTATTATTGGTTGGTTAAAAAATTAATATCAATATTGGGCCATAATTAGAATTAGCAACAGCTTATCAAGTAAGATTTGTTGTGAAATTATTATTAAAATATTGTGAATATAGCATTACTCTTATTTTTGTTGAACCTAAATTCTTGTGATTATCAAGTCAGAGTGGTCAAAATAGGTTAGTTTACAATAATTTTTTATTGCAAATGTGTGTGTAAATATATATACACACACACACACACATATGTGTGTGTGTGTGTGTGCGTGTGTGTTTGTGTGTATGTGTGTATATACACATTTTTTTTTTCAAGTAAGGGTAGTTCTGTGACCACATTGACTTACACATGAAGCTGCCCCTGCCCAAATATACTACAAATTTTATTACATGGTTCTTACAAATTGAAGTGTCATCCATCACAAAAAGTAAGACATATTCAAATATAATTTTGTTTTTTTAGAATCCAATTATAATATTGTTGAAGTGCCTCCAATAACATTCATTATCACATGATTCGCATTCATTTGTAAATTTTTTGCAGTAAATTATTTTAGTAATTATAGTATTTTCCAAAAACAATTATGGATTAATAGCAATCCAACTCAATTACCATTAAGTGAATTAGCCTTATTAAAAAGTAAGAATAATATATTTTAATTAAATAAAATTATGACATATATAAAATATATAAATATTATGTAAGTGATATTTAAATATAAAAAGACTCGTTTAAAAGTATTACCTTTGGTGGATATATGGCTAACAAGATGGTTTGTTTGAAGTACAATTACCTTTAATGGGGGAAGATGTTCCACTTTTTTAAATAAAAAAAAATTAATTTGTTAAATATTATTATTAATTTATTAAATCTTATTTATTATTATTTAAAAAAATGAAAATTTCTATTTTATCCTTATAATGTCAAATTATATTTATTTCATTATTGATTTTTATAATCAGACTAAGATATCAATTGGTCTTGATATAGACGGTGATCAAACCTTAAATCTTTTATTCTATGACAATAAACTTTACCAAATTATTTTTTAGAAGAAAAAAGTTTACAAATTGAACTAAATAGAACTGCTACTTTTTAACACAAAGAAGAATTATGTATAATTATGGATAATCATCACAACTCTCTCTCTCTCTCTCTCTCTCTCTCTCTCTAATAATCCATATAATTAAAAATAGAAAAAGATATAAAAAAAAAACCATAATTTACTAAATCTTAATCTTATTTTAATAAATCATTGCGTTGGTAATTTGGAAGAGCAGGTTACGGCTAAAAACTGTGATTGCCAACTACCCATCAATCGCTTCAATTACACTTTTCTTATATCAATTTAGCATAAAAATTGAATTGTAAAACAGCGACTTTTTTCTGTTCCTGATCATGGTTTGTTTGGCTCATCATGGGCACTTGGGTCCGCCTTCCTTAGTTTTCCAATTGTTGTAGCATGCACATTCCTCCTTGTGCCCGTACGTGCCGGAGGGGACGCATAAACATTTCGCACAACAATAGTTGCAGTAGAATAAACAAGGCTTCTTATGTGAAGTTGCAGAGCACCGAACGTCACAGGCCGGTGCACACCCTATGAGAAAAAAAATTGAAAACCATGCACACATTTTCCAACATTAATATTGTTTAAGTTCCAAGTTGGGATGAGAAGAAGAAGAAGAAGAAGAAGAATTAGTAATAGGTTACGAAAAAAATGATCTTATATATACCTTGTGGTGTAAGTGATCCCTCGCCACCAGCCTGTACATATTCAAACAGTGCAATATATGAGGTTAAGAACTAACATTGTTTCATGTTAATTACACATATATTAAATGAAGAACCAAATTACATGTGTCTTTTTTGTTTTACTAAAACTAAGAAAGAAAAAAAAAAATAGAGAAGTGCTACGTTCATAATATTTTTATAACAAATTATTGGTAGTTAATTGTTATTAGTTCAAATTTGAATCTAACACTAAGATTATTTTTTTACTCTAACAATAACTACCTGCTAATTATAATTTGTTATGAAAATATTGTGAATATAATATTTAAAAAAAAATAATTTTTAAGAATTTTTTAAAATATATTTGAAAATAAATTCCTCAAAATAAAAGGGTGTTTGAGGGGGAGGGGGAGAGGGGGGGTGGTGTTGGGGGAACTTAGATGTTTCCAGGCCTTCAAAAGGGAAAATGAGAAATTTTAGCATTTGAAATTTTATTGGAAAGATGTTATTTTTAAAACAAATTGATGATGGTCTCCTTTCTTAAACTGGTCTCCTTTCTTAAACTATTCATGAAAAAACTAGATATGAATCCCAATCATGTTTTTTTTTTTTTTTTTTTTTTTCTTTTTTTTTTGAGGAAAATCCCAATCATGTTAAATACGAAAACAATGTACATTACCAAGATTCCAAAAAACATAAAAAGAGTATATCACAAAGCAATTTTTTTTTTCTTTTTTAAGAGAAGAAATTTTCATGGACAACTATTCAACATTAGTCAAACAATAAAATAACTTGTGACTTGTGAGGAAATTGCTTCTATTTAAACGTCCGTTGTGGAGTTTAGAAACGACTTTCACAAGGGAATCACAATTACAGAAGAGCGCTTTTAGGGACTGCCAACAAGAGAACAAATGCTTAGGAAGATTACATATTAATTGAAACTGGTAAGATTTTTTAAAATTAGTACATTTTCAAGTGATGATATTAGTGAGAGAGAGAGAGAGGCTCACATAGACTTCACTGAAAAAGGCCAAGGCAAAGATAAGAAAGAAGGCAGTAGCAACAGAAGATAGCTTCGCCATTTTCTTTAGGATGGAGGAGGTAAGTTTAAGAACAATTAAGTGCTAACAATGAAGTACACATGCCTCAAGTCACGTGTATATATATATATATATATATATCTTGAAACTAATTAAGGCTATACAACTTTATTTTTGGGTAAATAACATCATGTAAGGCAATAACATTCCATTTGGAAAAAGGGAATCAAATGGAAATGAATTGAATGAAAATGATCATTTTGGAAAAAAATTTCATTCTATTGTTTGGGAGTTTTAATAAAAAGAATAGAAATATTATCTTCTTATTTGGGAGTTTAAGGGCACGTTTAGTACACTAAATAATGATTATAACAAAAATGATAATCAATCTTTATCATTAGGAATAAAATGATTGTAATGAAATATCTAAACCTACCACCGCACACCTTTGGCTTTGGCGTGATGGTTAGTACTCCATAAATACAAAATTCTTGTTGGGTGGGGGCGGCAAGAGTTAAGGTTTAAGTTTCTAAGAGGGATTTTCACATACATATACACTTAGATTAGGAATAATAAAGCCTATATATTCATAAGTTTAGTTGTGAATTGTAACATTAAAATGAAACTAAAATATATTTTAAGAAATATTTTACTCATAAAATTATATTTTTTAAAAATATTATATTTTTAAAATTTGAGAGAAAGATGAGTTATTTTTTTTATGATTTTTTATAATTTTTATGTGCATATGGAAAATTTGTCTATTTGAAAATATATTAATTTTAGAAATTATTATCCTTTTAGAAATGAATATTTATTGGTTCTGAAAATAATGATGCTGAGTAAATCAATAAAATCAGTCGGGCTGATAAAGATTTTGGAAGCTGATTATTAGGCGACTAGAATTAGTTGATTGGTTTTAAGTTTCAACATCAAGAAACTAGTGTGGCATAAGAACCCAGCGTAGCCATACTGGAGTTGTTAACCCCATAGAGAACTTGGTTATAGGCGCGTACTTGATTTCAAACAAAATATCCCTGATAATTTTATGGAATTATGGCAACAATGACATGGCATTAATTATGTTAGAGTGTGACAAGTCAAGGAATAGACTGCATGCCCACTACTAGGAGACTCAATGTCATAGAAGGTGAGGAAAAATAGCGTCTTTAGGCTGCTGCAATTCAAAGTGACCATTTGGTTTTAAGTAACACCAAGTGCAGACTCCCACCTTTAGTATATCACCTTGTTGACCTCAAGTATGATTTTTCCACTTTTCTGCAATCACACGTGATTATTGAACTTTTCTGAGTTATTGACATATTGCTACTTTCTGCGTCAACATACATTATGGCGCAATTTTGAAATGCAATGAAAATTTCCACTCTGAATTGTATGTTCAGTTCCCTTATAGAATTTAAAGAAAGAAGAAAGAAAACCCATCCATTGATGAACACGATGAAGGTGAAATGAATCAAATGATCATATAAGAGGATAATTTGTAGTTTGAAAAACAAAAAGAAGAAAACAAAAAATAAAGAAAAATAAATCAGCCCAAACAAAGAAAAAGCCATACTGGCACAATCACAATTACATCCAGAATTACATAAGTCATTCATGAATTACTTATAGAACCCCTTTGCTTTATCTTGGTCCTGATAATTCCTCTGGCAGTAATGGAGTTGCAGCCTCAACAGCCCCCTCATTGTGAACAGCTGCTGTTTTTTCTCTCAATGCTGGTGGACTTGAAAAGTTATAATCTAAGTTATCTTCCACATGCATCACACCTTCCAATACCTTAACAGCTACTGACATAAAAAGCCTCCTAAAAAAATGACTTTGCAGACACCAGGCAGCGACCCTTAACATACTCACTACCTCTGCTCCATATAACTGCATATCCTCACTAGACTTATCAACCATATCCACAAGTTGTCCTTCCTCTGCCTGCATTCTTCATGAAGATAGGCTACTGCCTTAGCTACGTTGAGGACAATGTTCCTTCTGGTTTGCCAATCAAGAGGAGGCTTTTGGTCTCTGTGGAAGATCCATTTATCTAGGGATCCATTGCACATGTTCCTCCTTCCCCCAGCTTGCTGCTAAAATTCTCGGTTGCACTTTTCAAGTCCTCATAAGAGTATCTAGTAGGCATCCCCGGCAATTGGTCAAGATAATCTTCCTCAATTTCTTTGTGATCCTTTGTAATTCGAAGAAAGAAGAAGATGCCAACTGTCAGTGAGACACCAAAGACAGCTCCTAGAGTTGATCCCACTATGATTGCAACTTGATTTGTTCAATTTTTGGGAGAAATGGTTGAGGAATCCTTTGTAGTGTTCTGCACTTTAAATAATGCAGAAATGTTATAGTAATAATACATTTGTTCATTGTTGATGATCGAAAACACACCAGACAATAAAACGCAATCACCACTTGATGCATTATTTATATCAAAATAGAGCGAGTTTGCATGAACAGTTCTTCAAACAGGCCTGTTTGCAAGTCTCCATATCTGTATTGTTAATGTCAATGCTGAATTTGTAAGTAAAGTAATAGAGGTCCTTGACCTCGAGAAAGCTCTGAGACTAATAAGAATTGCAAGAAATGGGTGTTATCGCTGTACACCCAAGATTGGGTTGCCTACCATCGACTTGTCTGAACAAATTTGTTGTATCATCTACTCCAGGACAACTGCACTGCCCATTTGAACATATACCATAATTTCCACAAACAAATGGATAGCCACATGCTCCTAAATAAAGAAGTAGATCAGAAACCTGTTTCCAACTTGACCCTCCCCACTCATAAGCCCTCAATGCCCATCAGAATCAAACCTTATGAATTGAGCTGAAGATACGGGAGCAAACCTTGATAATAAATTTGGGAGGGATTGGAATCAACATAGGCAACCAAACCTTCATTTTTATAAGCAAGAGATAACAAACCTTCAGTCAAATTCCATGCTGATTCAGTTGCTATTAGTTTCTGGCCAGACACCATCCTCTGCCCAGGAAGTAAAGAATCTGTTGGATGATCAAAAGACTGCCAGACCACAGCATTGTTTCTGCTAAAAAGCACGAGGTTTCCCTCCTCAGTTAAGTTTAAACCTGAAGCAGACATACCGGTTGTATCTGTAGACCAAACATAAGTGCCATCAGCATCTCTTAGGATCAAGTCTCCTTGAGAGAGTTGCAGTGTCGCATTAATTTTGACAGGTGTGTTCCTGTTCGCAGTCCACACTGCTGCTAAGGATTCTATGAAAGGAGGGTTGACACGTGCGGGTTTGGAATATAGAGACAGTAAAAAAGCAAGTATCATTCCGGAATTGACAAAGGAAGCCACAGACAAAGCGAGGTCCAAAGCTTCCCCTAAGAAGGACGGTCCTCAGACCATCCAATTTGAACTATTCAGGCTGTCTAATGGGCTATTGATCCATGTTGTGGATAGATTGGCAACTGGAATCTCAACAATCTGGGCATTGATTAGAAGCGAAGAAGAAAGCAGAAGACAAAGGATGTGAAGATTTAAGCTGACAACCATTGCTATCTATGATGCGAGATGATGCTGAAGGAGAGCAAATGAGCTCAAGATAAAGATATCACAAGAGTCCACTGTCCAATGTCAATTGGAATGAAATAATGCTACAAAGATGAGTCAGGTGCACAACATTTTGTACTTTGTTTTTCATAAAATAGAACCCAATAAAGTGATTTTGTTCCAATCACATCAGATCACGACAATGGTTGTAGAAAAAATGTAAATATGAACAATTTTGTCTCTAACATTATTCAGGTTAAATATTGAACTTCATTAAGATAAAATAAGGTCTCCTAATGTATACTAAATATATATATATATATTATTGGACATAATTTGAAGACAGGCGACTGGTTGTATGCATTATTAGGAAGTTCCAAAGAAAAAGTATACATTATGTTGTAGAAAAAGTCATATATTGTGTCTAAGAATAGTGTAATAATAAAATATAAATGTTATGATTGATTACAAGACTTTTGTTGAGGTTGGCGGTTCTAGGCTTCTACAGAAGTGTTCCATAAACGAGGTATCTTTGATTGATATTCAAACATCTCCCCCAAGTTTGAAGTTTGAACAAGTCAGTGCTCATCAGCAGTCTTGCTAAAGGTAGTTTGATGGGGCTAATTTTGAAGACAAGGTTTTATGCAGACAATTTTTATATTAGCAAAATAATGTGTGTGAGTCATCTCAAACGGAGACTAGTATGTATACTAATGCGTTTTCCTTCACAAAAGCTGTGGGACATCTCAACTTATATGCAAGATTGCGTAACGAAGCAAGTAGCTGAAATCTGTGTAAAGAAGTAAATTGTTAAAATATACAACAAAAACTTGGAAATTTACTGAAGCGATGTTGTACCTACATAAGAACAATTACATAGACATTAGACACTGTTTAATATGTTGATGAAATATGTAAAAATTTAATGTCACCTTGCAAGTGTCTAATGCTTTTTAAATAGGTGCGGCTACTCTCTATGTTGATTTGACATTTAATAGGTGATTAAGCATGGTGTCTCGTATTAATGCAAGCACAGTGACAGAGGCTCATATTCTAGCAAGATTAATTTGTGCCTTTTGTCCTCTGCTAATATGAGGTTAAACCGTTAAAAGGCCACCAAGTGCCTCCTTCCGCAGATTACTGTAAAAAGAGTTATTCTACAGAATACGAAAAAAAAAATGAGGAAAAGAGATGTTGTATATTGAACAAATTAGTAGAGTTTAGATGCCAAATAGACAGATAAATCTGCCTATAAGAAGTAAGAACAATCCAAATTGTAAGGCTTACACAATTATACCTAATAGATTCAATTTGAATATACTTCCTTAGTTTCCTGCAAGGAAATATTTATTTATTTAAATTTTTTTTTCTATCTACATGGATAGTAGTTAATTTCATCCCATTGATTTGAAGACGATGCTATCATACCATGGTTTAGTGTCAATTGAAACTTACGTAATAGAGAGTAAGTTAAACTTCAAAGGTACCATGATTTCCAATGGCACGTGTTGATAGTGGAAGAAGCTATATAACCAAAGGAAAGTAAAGAATGTATAATGTATATGTACTTACCTTGCATAGTCATATAATATGGGGTTCCATTGTGTCTAAAGTTTGACCAGTTTATTTAAGAAATAAAGGGGAAGATCCAATGAGATTTTATGCCCCTCTCACACGGTCTACCTGGCTCTACAGACCAGTCCACACGTTTGTGCAGGAGGGAAACTACAAGGGAATGAGGCATTAAACATGATCCTCTCTGCTTCATTAGTCTTGTATACAAATTCTGACGTGAAGACTACACCATATTGCCTACTTACTAGTCTTGAGTTTGACCTCCAGCCTCCTGATGAAAAAATTTGATTTTGAAATGTAATTTTACCCAGAGTATGGGTAGTCTGAGAGAGGACTGGTCCTCTATCCTCACTGTGCGAATTTTATGAAAGGAAAATTATTGGTTAACATCTAATGTTTATGTAAATTGTACATAATTGTGCCCATTTGTTTAGTCTTCATTGTAAATCTTACATGAACGGTAGAATGTAAACAAATTCTAGATTTTTTTTGCCCCTATCCAAACCAAAGTCTCAAAAAGAACACCTCTATCATCCTAAGATCATCCAAACCAGATGAATTTGAGCCAGGTGAAGTTAAAAACTGATAACGAAACACTACAGAACTTGCGAACATTAGATATACTTAACTAATGATTATTTAAATTTAAATTAAAAAACAAACAAATTATAGCAAATGAGAGATTTATTCAATAATCATAAATATCACCTTCAAATATATGGTATCTAGCAACATCAAATAAATTGAGTGACAAACATGTTACAGATTGAGAAGTACTGGCGACTGCCAGACAGGAGTTCAAAGCTGCCACAACAATTTGGAAAACTAGAAAATTCAATCACTACGGGAAGGAACTTATTAGAACTGAGACCTCATTCTTCATGCGAAAAAAATAAAAGTTCTTGGCAATTGTCACCGTGGTCCTGATAGAACTGAATCCAATAAAGTAGTGGCACCACCAACATTTACTTCTGGATGCATGACTCTTGTTCCTGTGTTTGGACTAGGTGGATTGCAGAAGTTATAATCAATGTTCTCTTCAACATCCATGACACCCTCCAAGACCTTAACAACCATTGACATGGAAGGCCTCTTTGAATAATCACTTTGCAAACACCAAGCAGCAACCCTCATCATATCCACAACTTCTGCACCATGTAATTGCATATCTTCACAGTACTTATCAACCAGGTCCAACAACTGCTTCTTCTGTAACTTTTCCATGAAAAGTCCTTGCAAATGCATTGCTTCCTCAGGCTGAGAATGATCAAAATGTCTCCGTCCACACAACATTTCCAATAACACTACTCCAAAGCTATACACATCTACTTTCTCTGTAATTACTGAACTCAACCATTCTGGAGCCAAATAGCCAGGAGTTCCTCTCATGGTTGTTACAACTTGACTCTGGTCACGATCAATCAATTTGGACAAACCAAAATCAGCAACTTTTGCATTATAATTCTCATCTAGGAGAATATTTTCAGGTTTTACATCTAAATGAGCAATCTTTTTACTGCAATCTTCATGGAGATAGGTGAGTCCCTTTGCTATGTCAAGAATGATCTTCTTCCTTCTATGCCAATCCAAATTAAACTCAAGGTTTTTGCGGAAAATCCATTTATCCAATGACCCATTAGACATGTACTCGTAAACAAGAAGTCTATGAGATCTTTGAGCACAAAACCCAATCAATCTTACCAAGTTGAAATGATGAATACTGCCAATTGTCTCGACTTCAGCTAAAAATGATTTTTTGATTTGATTAATACCATTAAGACGCTTCACAGCAATTTTAGTACCGTCAATTAGAGCCCCTTCAAAAACTGTGCCAAATCCACCTCCACCGAGCTTCTTATTGAAATTCTTTGTCATGGCTTGCAAATCCTCAAATGAATATCTTGTGGGCATTCCTGGTACATAATCTAAATAATACTCCTCAGCTTCATCAGAATCATTATTCTTCCTAAACAAAAGAACAAAGATTCCAATTAAAAGAAAAAGACCAAACAAAGATGCAAGGCTGGATCCCAATATTATTACAAACCGATTTCTTTTCTCTCTCCCCGGGGAAGGAATTGCCCTTGGGAGATTCTGCACTTTGATGTATATGGAAGCGGCAAGAATACGATCACCACTGCTTCTGTCACCGCTCTTCAGTGACAAATTTCCCGATAGTAAATGACAATCCCCAAAAAAGGGATTCTGACTATAGAAATGTAAAATAGCAGCTTTGCACGAACAATCTTTTAAGCATGCCTTCTTACAACCCTCTAAATCTGTAAATTGGAGCTCTCTAATAGAACTATTGTAAGTTACGTTCTGGCAAGCTAAAAAGAATTGATTTTGGGAAGCATCACAAGACAAAGGAGTAACTAGGGAGCACCCACGGTCAGGCAGAATGCCATTGGTTAGGTTGAAATAGGTTGTCCCATTTATTGATTTAGGAACAAGACAACTACACTGGGCGTCTCTACAAATACCATAATTGCCACATGCCATTGGGTAATCGCAGTAATCAAGAATATCACCTTCCTTCCATTCTGAACTCTGTTTTTGCCACGCATACCCTCTCAAATGTCCATCAGGCCCTAATCTGAGATGCGGAAAATTCTCCATTGCACTGTCATCATATAAAGACCCGGATATAGTTGAAGAGAAACCTAAACGTCCATCATCAACTACTAAATAAGCTGACGTGTTGATGTCCAAACTGAGAGAAGCACCTGAGTAATAGGTTATTGGAGGATTAGAATTGAAGGAAAATAACATCTCTTCAGCATTGACAGAGAGTGAAAATAATCCTCCTTCACTAGTGAGATTCTGCCCTGCTCTCAAAGTTTGATCAAAAACCAGTGAGTCGGTTGGGTGATCAAAAGACCGCCAACTTACTGTGAAATTTTCAACCCAGAGTATAAGGTCGCCTGCATCAGTCATGCTTATGCCAGCCACAGATTTGCTGCTGCTGTTTGTTGACCAAGCTATAGTTCCGTCAGCATCCTGCAATACCAACCCTCTTTCTGAACTGAGCTGCAAAGTCGCGTTAATGGTGACTGGATTCTTTTGGTTAGCAGACCATACAACCCGTGGACCAACATCCTCGCGAACCTTGCCCATACCAACTTCGTCAATATACAGAAAAAAAATGGCAAAGAGATAATTCTTGCAGGTTTGATTACAGAAGAAGCCACAAGCAAATACTACGCCAGAGGATCCACTGGCAAGGATGATTCTTACTGTTGATCCGTCTCTGAACTTGACAGAATTGGGAGCAGAGAGACTGTTGGTCCATGAAGTAGAGGGGCTTGCTTTAAGATAAAACTGAGGCAGAGCTGTCACTAAGTTGGGAAAAGGTATTAGAAAAAGAACAAGGTAAAGAAGAACACCACACCAAACCCAGCTTATTCCCATTGTCTGTAACACACGGTGCTAGAAGAAAGGTAAAGTAGATAAACAAATGAGGAGGGGACGACTCTTGTACTCCAGATCTGGATGTGTGTGGGTTGTTGCTGATGTATGTGCTAAGTTTCACATCGATATCAGGCCAAAATGGGTAATTAGACATAATTACCCAACAATATAGATAGTTGGCCCGGTTAGGTAAGTATATCAGTTAGTAACATCTCGAGTCTCAAAGACTCGATTTTGGGCCCGTAAATCGAGTTTTTGAGGCTCGGTTTCTTGAGTTTGACGTGGCTAAGTTCCACGTGGAGTACACGTGGAACTCAAGTCTTTAAGACTCGAGTTCCACGTGAACTCCACGTGGAACTGACGTGGTCCACATAGGACTCGAGTGTCTAAGAGTCGATTTGTAATAAGGTTTTTTCAAATTTAACGCTTCTCACATAGCATAATCACTCTCCACTCTCACTCATCGTCTCTCTAACACAGACACTCACCCTCTCTCGTCTTCTCTCACTCACCCTCTCTCAGTCGCACACCTCACCTCAGCCTCTCTCTCTCTCTCTCACTCACTCACCGCCTTCTCTCCCTCACCGTCTTCTCTGGTTCACCGTCTTCTCTTGTTCATCGTCTTCTATCGCTCACTCACTCACCCTCTTACTCGCACCCTGAACCTCACTGACTCACCTTCTCCACTCTCTAACTAAACTTTCTCCACTGCTTATCGAAGAAAGGTAATTCTTCTGCTTGTTTTATTTCTTTCTTTCACTGTGAATGGGTATGGCCAATGCATCCACTATTTTCCTTTTCTGTTTTTTGTGAATGTTACTTACTGGCGTCGATGATTTTCATTTTCATTTTAATTTAATTTGATTTATTTATTTTTGTTGTTGATTTATTGTGAAAACGCTCAATTTCAAGAATATTATGATAAATCAAATTTTCTGTTTTTTCTTTTTTCATTATTTGTAGTTCTTTAGATTGTAATTTTGTTTGTGAATGCTGAACCTTTACTGTTTGGTTGCCGAGAAACCGTGGGGAAAATCAAATAAACTTTGGTTGACAAAATTTTTTCCTATTTTGGTTTCTATATTGAATTTCTAATAGAAGTGTTAAAAAAGATTGAAGCTTTATTCTTTTTTGAGTTTGAATTGGTTTGTGGGTTTGATGATTTTTGTTTTTTTTTTTTGGGTTTTGTTTTTGCGCTGTGTTCTGAAGTTTATTGCATTGGGGATAACAATGCTCTTGGTTAAGCTTTTAACTTCCATTGCTGGCATTGGATTTGAATTGGTTATTTAGTTAGTTATCAATGGGTTTTTGTTGGGTTTGATTCAAAAGTGTTTGATTGTACTTTACTTGTATTGGCATTGATTTAGTTAGTTATAATGATATTTTGTTAGTGAGAGATTATGGTTTGCTTGGACATATTAATGCTTATTGTTTTGTGGCATTGGATTGAATTGGTTTGTTTTGTGAATGGATTAGTGCTTTGTTGGGTTTGATTTAGTAGTGATTGATTGTGTACTTGTATTTGCATTGATTTAGTTTGTGTTGCAATTTAGTGAGTTAGTGATATGTTTTATTAGTTGTATTGGATTGATTTTTTTAGTTATGAATGGCGTTTTGTTCGGATTATAGTTGCTTGGACGGAAATTAGTTTGCGTTGCAATTAGTTAGTTACGAATGGTTGTTCTTTACTTTTTTTGGTATGTTTTATGACATGGCTTGGTTAGTGAGTAATTGGGTTCAACTTTTGTTGAAACTAGTCGCTAACCCGTGCGATGCACGGGAAAACTATTGGAAAATAAATTTAATCCGTCTTTTTGTTCTATTAAATTTAATCTTTCTTTTATTCTTTTAAAATAAGAGTTTAGGTATAATGATAAAAAACAATCATCATGTAACAGACGTAATAGATTAACATTTTATTGAAACAAAAAAAAAAAAAAAAGGGTATAGAAACAGTTTGAATAGTAAATCTATAGTATTATAACATCTTAAACTTTTTTTCTTCTTAATAACGTCTTAAACTTTTTTTTCGTAATGGCATAATGTGTTAGGATCACAAAGGTTCAGGAGCGTAAAATCTAACTGTGAAAAGTTGTTCTTAGAGGTTCAGAAATGCATTAATTTTGTTAAATAAAAGCATAACTTTTATCACCTTCTATAATAACTTTACAAAAACAGTGATTGCCTCCTAATGTCCCAAAAAACACACATAGAGGTAACATATCTGTTAGGAGGCCAAACAAAGCCAAAACAAATAATCGAAAACACCTAACCAAGGTGGACTGCCGATCAAGAAACAGTTTGCTCTAATAGGCAGCCGAAGCTTCCAATTGGCACTTTGTTGTTGTCCAAGTGCTGAATACTCTAGCTCATGCCAACTCCTTGCACACAGGAAGCTTCTAATAATAGCTATGTACTTGATTTGGAATTGTAACACATGTTGTAATTGATTAGGGAAAATTTAGCACATCTAAATGGCTAAGAGCTATAGACCTATAGTGAGTTAGGAGTTAGTCAGACATTGCATATATAATCCATTGACGTGTGGAAATTCATTCAAGCACATGTCTAATGAGTTAGTTTGGCATAAGCCAAATGGAATGAAGCATGTAATAGCCAATGGGAATGAGGCATGAAAGTAAATAAATAGAGCATTGTAATAATGTACTAGTCACAGTGAAGAATAATAAATGACACTAGGGCAAAAGATTACAGGATAGGGCAAAAGATTACTTATCAAATTAGGAAGTAATAGATAATATATAATTTTAAATATAAAATAATAAAGGAAAAGGAAGTATGTAACTAACTTTAATTAATCTATTAAGTGTGTGTTGAAGTTGATAATAGGTGGAGTTGTTTTTAAGAGAAATATTATGTTTCTTGCCGATTCATGTTCATTGGTTTGCTAACAGAAGCATCTGAAGAAGGTTTGGGTTTTGGGTTATGGGTATTGGTTGATTTTGTCTTTGCATTTATGGTTTTCGCGTTACAGACCTGATTTTCTGGCTGCAAGTTTTTTTTTTTTTTTTTTGGGGTTTCATGTATCATATATGATTCAAAATTTGCAGTTAAGTTTGGCTGAGTGTGGAAAATCATTTTAGAACAGTAGTTTTAGTATAAATATCAGTGAAATGGTCGTCAGTGATCCAGTTTTTGTCAGTTAACAACATTTGAGTCCGGGTTTTGATCTATATGACCCCGGGCGGTACAATTGTACAACGTACACCTCTTCCATTTGGTTGAGTGTGGAAAATCTTTGTTGAAGAGTAGTTTTAGTATAAATACCAATAAATGGGTCGTCGGTCCAGTCAATTTTTAGCGGTTCATATTTGATTCTGCATTGGTTTGTGATTGTTGACTAATTTGCCAATTTAGTGAAATGAGGGTTAGTTTGAGTATTGGATCGTATCAACAAGTGGCAAAATATTTTTCAGGTTTTGTTTTGAAAAACTCTAAGATGATGTCTTCCCAATAGTCAATTGGAAGATGAAGGAGCAATCGTGCATGCTTGTGACTTCACTTTTATAATTTTCTTTTGGTTAAAGATGGATTAATGCTGTATTTTGTGACATTGAAGCATGTCATTTGAACATCTTAATTTTGACCTGTCTAATACATGTGAGGATTTTGTAGTTAAATTAGATGTGCCATTAAGTCAAGAACAACTTATGATTCATGACTTATAAAGATTCCTTTTTTAACTTAGGAGGAAACTTTAAAAATAGCAGCACGTTAGTTTTCATTGTAGTTAATATGGTTAGTGGGTTGTCTTGACATGTGACTTAATGGTAATCGGACAATGCATATCTGAGCTTTCAACTATGCATTCATTTTTTTTTTTAATTTTTAAATCTTTAATTTTTTTAATTTCTCAAACTAACTGCTTATCATTCTTGTGTAGTATGGCTACTGCAAATGCTGGGCGGATTGACCATACATAGCTTGGACCCATTGACAGGTCGGTTTTGACACAGCAGCCCAAGCATCGGTCCGAAGCTATTTGGAATGGGCAGGTAAAACACAACACTAAAGACTTAACCGATGTACATCTAAGAAATTCATACAATGTACACGCATTTGAATAAATATTTTAATCCATGGTTCTGTTCTGTGCAGGATCCAGGGTCTGTTACCTGCCGCAGCCGTAGTTCAGAATTCTCCGATCGAGAGCCAATGGTGGACGACAGAGTCAGGAACATCATCAAGGCAGTTGGTTTGTAGGGACTCCTCTGGGTCCCAGGTAGAGAGATTGACCATGGCCTGATAACGGCCTTAGTGGAGCGATGGCGGCCCGAGACTCACACCTTCCACATGCCACATGGTGAGGTCACCATCACATTGCAGGATGTGGAGGTTCTTCTTGGACTTCCTGTTGACGGTGACGCTATAACAGGGAGCACCATAAAGACTTGGGTGGCCGTGTGCCGGGAGTTCCTTGGCTTTGAACCTATAAATCAAAACAACCATAAGGAACTTAATGGCCAGAGGATTCTCATCAACCGGCTTTTGGCGCAAGTTGCAGAACCATTGCCGTATAATGCTAATGAGGATCAGCTATATCAGTATGCACGATGCTACATCCTAGCGCTACTGGGGGACACAATATTCATGGACAAATCCGGCGATAGGGTGCATCTAATGTGGGTGCAACAGTTGGAAGACCTTCGCAACCCACGAAAGTATAGTTGGGGAAGTGCTTGCCTTGCATGGTTGTACAGAGAGCTATGTAGGGCAAGCGAGGGCACCAGTCAGATGGGTGGGTGCCTACTATTGGTCCAATATTGGGCATGGGCCAGGTTTCCTTATTTGTGCCTGGCAGTTGAGCATGGCCTGCCAGTGGGTGCTTATGGTCCTCCAGTGCGGGGTCCACTGTCCCTGAAGTAAGTCTCTACCTCATACACGTCATATACATTATGTGATCATTACCTAGGCTCACAATTATGTAACTTGAACTTACATATTTATTTTATTTTAAAGGCTTCTAGCAAATTTTTATGTCAACATAACAAGAATTTGAACAAAGGTTCAATATATATGATTACGTTAATATGTCAAGAAGTTTGTGACTGTCATGTGGCTTGTATGTGCTTTGTTTTTTATAAGGTCAAAATTCTTATTCTAGTGCTATTATTAATTAAGTAAATATCTATAAGTCAATCTCAGTAGTTATATGTGATTACATTATAGTTTAAACCTTGGAATTATGTTAATAGGAAAGTTCTACATATTGATCCGTTGTTCTTGATTGTAGGTGGTTGTGGGTCCCAAACAAGAAAAATAGGCCTGCCCACGTCTTCAGGGACAGGTATCGTGAGCAAATAGCTTCAATGTTGCCAGGCCAGGTATGAAAAACAGATTTTTACATGTTTACGAACAAGATATAGGTTTGGTGAACTTTGAAATATAAATATTGTTGCCTAATGTGTTCTGTACTTCTTTTTGGGCTGTTGTAGGTGGTGTGGTAGCCATATGAAGCTGAGTTAGAGGACCTTCTCCCATGGTGCGTTGCAGGGATGGCCATGTGGACGGCAACGGTGCCGCTTGTATGTTTCCACCTAATAGAAAAACATACACCGGATCGTGTCGTTCGGCAATTTGGGATGATCCAAGAAATTCCCCGCCCTGTTGACACTGACGAAGTGCTTTATGGCATTGATTTGAGGGGTAAGATCGGTGTTGATTGGATACGGAGACATCACGTGCATATCAATGAGTGGGGTAATCGCGTTGAATGGCGTTGTGAAGCAGTGCTTGGTGATATGCCTCCACAGCACGAGTACCACAACTGGTACAGTAGGGTAACTCCGAGGTTCATCGATAGGCCCGGTGAAGTAGTGACTATGCTGGTAACTTCTTAATGTCTTCTACATCTTATCGTACTTCTTAGCATGAAACCACTGTTGAATTAACATGAGATATCTTACTACATTTTTTGCTTAGCACTTGGTCTCCCTTTAATTGGCAATTATTACTAGCAGAACCAATTCATAACCAACATTTATTTTATTATCGATTGGCATTGTTGATTTGGTATTGCTGAACTAATATGTGTGGTTTTTCCATTTGTAGATTGAATGTTGCACCCGTTTGTTGAGGCGTCACCCAGTGGGCTCGGAGGACCACCAGGACATTACTGACGTGCTGACGGCCGTGCATGCGATTGAACGTGTACCACCTCCTATCCCTGAGGCCCCCAATGAGGAGGCAGCTACTCCTGCGGGCCCAAGCACTACTGAGGGCCCAAGCACAAGCACAGCTCTGGCCGGATGTCCCCTTCGTCTGCCTGTTGCTACCCCTCGGGTTGTCCCTACCCCCGATCCCTCTCCATCTACCCCACATCCATCCCCTCGCCCCACCATCTCTTCACCCACCTCACCTCTATCCCTTAGACCCACCATCCCTTCACCTACCCCACATCCATCCCTTAGGCCCACCATCCCTTCACCCACCCCACAGTCATTTCCTGAGCTGTCAGCCGTTCCATCCTTTGACCTGGGTCTTACTCCAACCCCACCTGACATGCATCAGGAGCCACCCTCCCACAGTGCGTCTATTGGCCCTTCTTCAGCCATCGACCCACCCTATGTTCAAGCTGAGCAGGTTGTTGGGTTACCTGCAGTGGCAAAAGGTCGACCCAAACGCATATCAAAGCCACCTCCTTGTGGGATAGGGGGGCACAAACATGGACACAATGCTGGCCCTGAGGCATCTGATGAAGGACATGCAAGACCTCCTCCTCATTATACGAGATGGCATAAGGCCCAAAAAAGGTAACTCAAATGATACCTTTTGCAAAGTTTATTTTACAATATATGAGAAGCTAGAAAGCATTCTTTGTTCTGATGGTTAGTTCATTATATGGTTAGTTCATTATTGATTTTCTTTACAAAATTTGGTTTATGAGAATTTGGACTATCAGCTATGCACTAGAATAGTGGATGATTCAAGACCACATGAAACAAAATTGTTAGGCCTTGTGTTGGTCTATTCCTGGTGCAACTCATGAGCACTATAGGCCCCATAAAATGGCTGGCACAAATAAGAATTCAAGGTCATAGAAAAAACTTGCCTATTTTCTTAGTTATCGCTGAAACCAGCTTACTTTTTTTTTTTTTTTTTTGATAAGGAAAAAAACCAGCTTACATGATCCAACAAATAGTAAATACACAATTTCATTTACGAGTGGACATTGGCAAAAACATTAGAATTAGAACCATCCACAGTGGTTCATTCAATGTGATTTCATATGTCTTCTCGCTTCACACTTCAAATTTGGATGAATACAGTTAGAACTTAGAACCAAAGCCTGTGCTTATTTGTAAAATTCACAAAGAAATAAGGTTCAAAACATTAGCTTGGATCCATGACAGAAGTCATTCTAATGGCGTCAAAAGGACAGCAGCAGAACCAGGTCACATGTTCTTGAGTCTTAATAATAATATAAACGCAGGGAATTTATAGGTTATAAAATTTGATGAAATCAAGAATGAAAACGTTTAAATTTGTCAACAATAGATGTAATTAATTTTCAAAGAAGTGCCTATTGTCATTATCGACCTAGATTGTTCATAAAAAATAAACCTGTCAAGGGCAGCCTTACTATGATCAATGACATTAGGTTCAGAAACTAATCAATGACACTAGGTTCAGAAACTAACTTTTGTAGTGATACCAATACCATCCCTCCATTTCAATGGTTTTATAGCTCCAAAAAAAAGGAGGCATAACATTCAGATATTAAATCATAGCAATAACAACAGGACTGGTATTATATTAAGCAGTGGAAGCAGAAAACAGGCATACATACTTGCACAGTGCATAAAGATATCTTAATGAAAATATGCATAAATATTTGATAAATGATTGCTAACGGGTAGTGGCTGTTAAAGTAATGAGTTCGCCATACCTTGCGAAATCCTCAAAAAACATCATTGAAACTGAGGTGAGGATGAGTAGATAGATTTGATTAAAGGAGAAGCCTTTTTTTTTTTTTGCCGAGAACTCAGCAAAATTTTCAATGGTGGTTAGGGGTTTGCACAGAGAAAATCCAGGAAAATCCTATTCTTCAAGAGAATTGGAAGTTGAAGGACATGAAAGGCTATAAATTCAACGCTTGGTTGTCTAGACTGTAGAGTTTTGACAATTTTATGTGCTTACCCATAAAACGATAGACAGAATTTATGAGTGAGTTTCTAGCTAATCTGTCACATATTTTTGTAGATATTGTTACCAAATTTTCCTTTGAACACTTTAATTGTGGACAAGGACCACTCCAGGAATTTATAGAAGCCATGTCAAGTTTGCTTTGCTATAATCCTTTTGGGTTGTAAATACTCTATTTTTTCCTTTAATCGTGAAAATAATATCATAGGATAGATAAGTTTTCCTATTAGACCTTATATTTAGAAAGAGAGAGAGAGAGAGAGAGTACAATATTTTCACTAGTTTATCATATTTGTAAATTAGCTTTTGAGGCCTTGTTTATCATATTTGGCACCGAAAGGAATTCTCTAATTCATTGTGGTACTCTGTTAGAACAGAGGAGACCATAGTGTAGGATATATAGGAAGTTCAAGCTAGGGTGGAAGCCAAATGGTGCTACTGCAACTCAATCCTTCGCAAGGCTATATGTTGTATAGGGGTGTTTCCTCACTGTAATTATTAAGCCTTCTGATCAGTAGGATGTGACAGTGATTTTGGTTGTTGTTTCAGATAGTTTATTGTAGGTTGATTTGTGTTGGTTTGGTTTGGTTAGATATGTGCTTGTTGTATTGTGTTCCTCTGTTAATAAAAACTTTGTCCATCCAAAAAAAAGTATCATTTCTTTCTCACATGATTGCTCGGCTGCTGCTTGGACTTATATGAAAGAACTTGTTAATATTACTAATTGGATTTTAATTTGGTGTTAAAAATTCATCTAACACGGAACCTTCCACCATAATACTTGTTCTTGTGGCAAAGATGATGTACCTGTACACGGACTACCTGAGGTGATTGTTGGTGTTTTGGGAGGAGGGCAACTGGGTCATATGCTATGTCAAGCAGCTTCGCAAATGGCTATTAACGTAATGGTTTTGGATCCGCTTGAGAACTGCCCCGCAAGTGCACTTTCATATCATCATATGCTCTGAAGCTTTGATGATAGTGCTACAGTTTGTGAATTTGTGAAAAGGTTCAATTTTTATGAGATTGATGATATTTTTTTTGTTTTTTTATGGTTAATAGTTTTTGTAAGTATATTCTTTTGTTATAATTTGGTAATAATATGTCTATGTTCTTGGTAGATAGATGGGATGTATTGGCTATAGAAATTGAGCATGTTGATGTTGCAACCATGGAGATGCTTGAGCAACAAGGAGTGGAATGCCAACCCAGAGCCTTAACTATTTGAATAATTCAAGTATGCTTTTCTTTGACTTTGCCATTTGGTGACCGTTGTCTTGCAAAACATGAGAAAATAAGAAGTTGAATGAAATCATTTCCTTATGCATAAATTGGAGGAAATCCCTCCAAACTACAACGTGTCAACTCTCTAAACCGTTTGGAGATTACAATTTATCATTTTCATTTAAAAAATTGATTTAATTCTCCTTTTACCAAGATATTGCGGCTGTCAGTCTCTCTTCATTTATGATTTTTACTCTCGTGGGGTGGGGGATCCCCAATCTTTCATGTAGCTATACCCTTATTATGTTGATAGTTGCAAGTGTTTTCCTTTTGTTTGAAGTTTACATGCCTTAAGTTTTGATTTAGAAAGTTTGTTACACTCAAATTGTGTTTAGGTTGCTCCCATTCTAAATGCAGTAACACCACGTGTTGGGATCATTATAGGTTCTGATTCAGATCTTCCTGTTATGAAGGATGCTGCAAGGATTTTGAATATGTTTGGTGTGCCTTAAGAGGTTGACTTCTAATGAACTACAAGGTCTATTTTGGAATTTAGGAGTTATTGATCATTAAATTTTTATTTTCTTGTATATTTCAATTCTCCCTTAACAAATTATAATATGCAGGTGAAAATAGTTTCAGCTCACCGGACCCCTGAAATGATGTTTTCTTATGCATCATCTGCCTTGGAGAGAGGCATTCAGATTATCATTACTGGTGCTGGAGGTGCAGCCCACTTGCCAGGCAAGTTTATCTGAACTATGCTCCGTATATGGTTTCACAGTTGCTTTTAATGTCTCACTGGAATTAATTGAGCTTTGTTGTGACTTGCAGGTATGGTAGCCGCACTCACTCCCTTGCCTGTTATTGGTGTCCCCATGCGTGCTTCTGCAGTGGATGGACTTGATTCACTCCTGTCCATTGTGCAGGTATATTATTTTCTTACTTCTAAATTATTACATTTATGGGATAGGTAAGTGTTGTAAAGATCCAGTATCCTGTGAATACAATATTAGTTCTGAAAAACTAGGTCATTTAAATTGGATGTCTGAAATTCTGGAGTCTTAGGGATGCCCTTTTTCTGGTTTTTATAGTTGCTTATCCTTGATTAATTAATGTGTTTGCTTTATTTGATGAGAGAAATTCTATTTTAATTCTTTGGGATGTGTTTTCTTGCATAGAGAATTACTATTATTCTTTTAATGTTATTTACAATTACCACATATATTCCTTGGCACAAATACTACTGAAATTAAGGCAAGTTGATGGAGGCAATATTTTTAAGCCATGTTTATAAGGTGAAGAAAATATTCTTCTTCTTTTTTGAAGTAATTTAATTAATAGGTGCCTGGAGCCAAAAAAAAAATCATTGGTGCTGAATATCTGTGGCACTAAATAATATCTGAATGGCACCTGTCAAAAAACAAAAAAATATCTGAATGGTGGAAGTATGTGGACGCTTGCTTAATCATGTTGAGATTTGCACAATGAGTTTCATTGCCTTAAAATATTGTCCAATTTTAGGGCCTCGGAAAAGATACTGCTTCATTCATTATCTCAAGTTCATATTTGATTTCTAATTGCATTTTTTTTTTTTGGGGTATTTGATCGGTAATTAAGAAGCTTTATTGAAAAAGGAGAAATAAGAAATACAGCAAAGGAAACAGCTTTCTTGGTACACAGATAGTGTACAAGGAAAATTTGATCACCACAAAGTCCTAATTTTTATATATTCTTTTGATGATTATGCAGATGCCAAGGGGTGTTCCAGTTTCAACAGTTGCAATAAACAATGCAGGTTGCAAGGATGATGGGGATTCGCGATGCTGACCTATTGGCAAGGTGGGTTTTTTTTTTTTTTTTTTCTCTTTTCCCTCTCTGGAAGTAATACAAAATTGTGTTGGGTATGAAACCAAGAAAAAAAGAACGTTAGGTGATAAGTCTTGCATGAGCTGATTCTTGAATAATATCCTTTGCAGAATGAGCCAGTATCAAGAAGACACAAGAAATGGTGTCTTGAGAAAAGCAGAGAAGTTGGAAAAGGATGGTTAGGAGTCTTATTTGAATCCATAAGTACTTAACTGCTTTAGCAGCCATATGCATAATTTTTGTGAGTTTAACACACTATGGAAGTTCAAGTTTGGAGAACACATTACCACAGCTAAACTTGGAATTAACTAAAGGATATGTCCAATTAAGGCATCAAGCGGATCAATATATGTAGGATGAATGCAAAAATGTGTTAACAGAAAAAGTTTAAGTGAAGATGGTACTGGCAATTTTGCTTCAGTTTTGAGAGATCAAGAAGGAAAGGAAGTATAGAAAACAGAGGTGGCGTTTGTGGGAATAGGAAGAAGCCTTGTATCCATTTTAGTTGCTATAAGAGGGACACTGTAGCAGTTAAGTTGAATGAAATTCTACAGAATGGATGAGCTTGACAAAATACATCCTTTTTACGAGAAATTCTCAGAGAATGCATTTGATGCTGTTTTTTTGATTTTGGAGCTGTAGCCGATGATGGGGAAAGCACCCTTTTCCCGCTTAAGTAAGTATTGCTTTCGATATGTAGTACACAGTGTTCTCGCTTGTGGGACTTGTATTTCTTGCATCTTAGGAATTCAAACTATCTTGAACAAGTTTAAATTTTATGGAAACCATGAATGTAGAACTCAGGGATTATCATTAAAATGTTTTACATGAGAAAAATTGTAAATGATGCTTCTAAAGTTTGTTAGTCACTCTCATTGGGAGGATACTTGCTATTACTAGATTTCTCAATGTCAGCAACTTTCTAACAATAGCATGAAATTGTAAGGCTTGCTTGGATCAAATTCAAGCAAATTTAAAATTATGAAATTTTGGCCTAATTAACATGAATCTGAAATTTCATAGTGGGATTAATGGATTATACCCTTTTTTGTTGTGTTGTAATAATATCCAAACGGAATGTGACTAAATCTATAATGTTTTGAAATGTATTAATTTTCCTTTACCATAGTTGATTGCTAAAGCCCATCCACAATGTGGAATGGGGTGTGGAGAGATGATAGCTTGCTAATGTTGAAATCTCTATCAATGGGTTTGGCCCGGTTGGGATTTAGTTTATCACGTAACCGCCCTAGCTTCGTCGCCACTTCTGCCGAGGTAACACACACACACACTCTCTCTCTCTCTCTCCAAAAAAAAGGAAAAAAAATTTAACTTTTGATTTAGTTATGTTTTCATTTGTAATAATGAAACAGGATGGTTGCATTTGCTGGTTTGATATGTGATGCAAAGATGTACATTGACAAATAATATTTGGAATTAATAGCTCAATTCGTTTATGGGACATCAAAATTAAAATGTTAGGGAGTTCTCATTTTCCCCCTTGAACATGAAAGTAGAAAGTAACTGTTGGAAATTCCTGCTTTCATATTTTGTTGTCATCACAGGTTCACAGCTTGCTTCTTTAGAGTATAACAAATACATTGAATGCCACTCAATAATTTTAGTCTGGCCTTGTTTAATTTTGGATTTGCAGAAATATGGCAGCAGCTTGGATTATGGCAGTTATTTGGATGCAAAGGTATATTAATGCTATTATTTTTTTTTCCTTTTCTCTTATTTCTACTTCAAGTGTTGTTTGTATGGAATGCCATAAATGACCACAAATATACTGCTTCTGATGAGTGCCAAATTTTTTCTTTGACTAGGTCGAATCCTGTAAGTTTGGACAAGATTTGAAAATTTACATGGATGAATCTAGTAGTGACAGTTAATAAGTAATGTCCAAGTAAATCTGGAGAGCTAGAACCATTTAAAAATTCTGGTAACATGACTTATGGTAACTATCAAAAAACAACTAATGTCTAGTTGATGATAAACTTATTTATATGTCAACAGCTTCATCAAAATAATTACTGCTAAATTGCAATCTTTCTTCTTGTTTTCTTTTCATTTTTTATTTTAAGGTCACTCTAACATATTTTCCCGCAGATTCATCTCTGGTCTTTATACATACCTAGGTTTCAAATATTAAGAAAATCCAATTAATTGAGTTAAAGTTGTTTCTATTTCAGGGTGATGCAGACATTTTTTTTCCCCACAGACTTTTGGCTTTTGGAACGTATTGACCATTACTGTTCTGGACAGTTAAAAATGCACAAAGATAACTCATCCAAGCAAGGGAAGAAGAGGCGAACAATTACAGTAAGTTTGATTCTCTTAAATTCTAGTGTTACATTTCTTACAACCACACTACAAGATAAATATTCACATGGAGAAAATTATATTTTGTTTGGCTGGCTTGTTTTAAGAAATATGTGGGAAATGCCCTCTTTTTCTAAAGGAAAATCATTTTATTTACTATACTTTGCCCTTCTTTGCCACACTAATTCTCAATATGGAGATGTGGATATGGTGCCATGATTGACATTGTTTAGGAACCCTGGCAGAAATGACAGTTGTTCTAAAGTGGTAATCCCATCCATCTTTTTTGCTATTTTTCTTCTAAATGCATAAGGAGATTATTTACTGTTTGTTTTCATTTTTAAAAATCATTGAGAAATTTCTCAGTGCTAATAGATGAAGGTCTATGATTGAATGTGTAATGTGGGTATATGCCATAATCAATCAAAAATATATCCATTATATAAGGCAAAAGATACTTGCGTAGCCAACATTTCTATATATAGCCAACTAGGCTATATATAAAATTTAGAACTTTATATATAGCCTAGTTTGTCAATGTTTCATGATTATGTACTCTTAGTTACTGATTTACAGTTGATTTTGTCATTGGTATGTTAAGGCTCCTAAGAGGGTTTCTTTCTTTGTTTGTACTGCACCATTATGTGGGCATAGTCCCTTAATAAACCACCATTAGGTACTAAAAAAAATGCGGGAAAACCATTTTTGAGACATGTGAAAGAAGATTAGGAGTTTTAGTTATCTTCAACATCACATGTATTGTATCAGCTAATATAAAAAATCCAGCTGATATAAAAAATCCAGAAAATTAGTCAAAGAAGTTGAAGTGTTAGTGCGAGCTACACACAAATGTTTACTTTGGGCCTGATTAAAGTTCTATATATTTGATAATGTATGATATATCTCTCCAAATGCAGCTTGAGGGTAATAATGCCTGAGTTGATGGTGACAAGGAGAAAGATGATGGTCGTGGTAAATCACTTAAGGTATACAAGATAATTCATTTATATCTTCACCACTCAACCAAATTTCAAAATTCTTGACTTAATTTCAAAATTCTTGACTTTGCTATCTGCTTTAGTACTGGCAAACAAAGAGGAAGATGACAAACTGAGGGCAAGGTTGACAAACGTTGCAGCCCGTGCTGCTGTTGGAGGAGATGACATGCTTTCAAAATGGCAACTAATGGCTGAGCAAGCCCGGCAGAAACGTGAAGGAGGGGTGGATACATCTGGTTCTCAACCAAGTAAAGATGTGAGTCACAAGCCTTTATCAACATCTGGAAGAAAGGACAACCAAGCAACAAAGAAAAGGGGCAATGCAACTCCTGTTGCTGCTTCTGGTAAGCGTGCTTTAATTTGATTTCAATTTTGGAAGGTAGCAATGCAGCTCTTGTTGCTACATTTCCCTGATGTTGGCAGTCTCATTCATCTGACTTTTCTCGTTTTGGAAAACTAATATGCTTAGATCAATGATGCTTTATTTTTTTATTTTTAATAGGTAATAAGACAAAAATTGAAAGAAATGAACATTGTGTAGTGGAAATGAAAAATGATACGAAGTGTTTGGTTGGTAAGAAGTAAGACATTCGTAATACAAGTGTAGTGGAAATGAAAATGGTAAATTATACTTATAAAAAAAGGGTAAATAATAGGTGTGAAAATAATAGATGAACTCATCTGTTTAAAGGTGGAGTGGCTATATTGAGAAAGGGATGACATAGACTAGTTTAAGATGTTTTGGTTATGTGTTGCAGAGAATGCTTAATGCTCTTGTGAGAAAGGCTGATCTAATTCAAGTAAAAGTAGAGAAGAAAGGTGGAGAAGGGCCTAAAACTATATGAATAGCTGTATTGAACAATGTATTGAACAAGGATGCAATATATATTTGGATAGAATAGAATGGAGAAATAGGATATATATGGCCAACTCTACATAGTTGAAAAAGGATCCATAAATTTTACTCTAATTTAATTGGAATTTAGGTTCACTTGCAGATGTACGGACTCAGATTGATCAGCTTTGAACCCTGAAATTTCAAATCTTAAAGAGAAGCTTATTGCTTGCAAGACAGACCGTATTGAGGTTTGAGAAATGCATTTTGAATTTCATTTTCTTTTTGCCCACTGCTGGGCAGCTTTATTGTCATTGAAATATATCATTAATTTTGAATTTAAGTATTTATGTATATGATTGTCAATTTTCATTCTAAGTACTCATTAATTTCTTTTTTATTCCCTGGCTGAATGATATGCATATCTAGAGTTTTTCGATTTTTTCTTCCTAAACTAGAAAATTACTTGACAAAAATCAGGGAATTGGTCTATTGTCATCAGATGCTTTTCATATTTTAAATTATACTTTTTCAAATTAGAAGGCCCACTATGAAGTTATAATGAATGACAAGGTCCTGTCTCTTATCAAAGAGGCAGAGGCACATTACTAGGAGCTTGAGAAAGACCGTCTAGTGCGTTTGATGCCTTTGGAAAGGCATCAAACGTACGAGACAGTCTTCCTAAAGCTCGTGGTAATATGCCTCTGTCTCTTTGCTAAGAGACAGGACCTTGTCATTCATAATAACTTCATAGTGGGCCTTCTAATTTGAAAAAGTATAATTTAAAATAGTAAAAACAATTGCACTAAATATGAACAACTGCTGAATATATGGACAACATTACCAAGATGGAAGCTGAACTGCAATCAGCAGAGCCTGTTAAGTAGATTTACAACAGAGGGCTCACTCAGATATTCAGTATATTCCTACTATTGTAAAGAACTTGAGAGCCTCAGACGGGAATATCAGCACTATACGTTGCCTAACTAATAATATTGTTTGGATTCTGTAGTTATTTTCTAAAAAATCCCTACCATTTGTCTACTTTATGCCTTTGGTTGAGTGAAAATTGTCCACTTCTGGACGTTTTGACATTTTACATTTTGGGGTCTTCCAGTTCTAGCACAATTCTAAACTTTCTTCGTAAATAAAAAAGCCCTCGGACTGATTTCCTTGTTTTAATGCAAAAAAAGTCCTCTCTTTCTTTACAAAAGCTTAAAAGATTGTGGCTTTATAGTCTCTTCAAAGGGAAGGCACACTCGCTAGTCAAAAGCCTCTCTTTTTATTTTTTCTTTCTTTGTTGTTCCACTGGCCGTAGATTTCTGAGTTTTATGCAACCACTTCAGCTCTGCTATGTTCAGACTATATTCTGTTTTCAGCAAAATATGATCACTTTGTGATTACTTCCTAGAAGCTGTGTTTTGCTGAAAGAGTGAAAAAGCAAAAGAAGAGAAAGTGGAAGTTTTGGGGTCTAATTGATGGCCTTTCGTTTGGTCTTTAGCATTAGTTGGCCTAGTTGTTCTCTCATATACCCCATCTGGGCATTTACTTCTTTTGTTCTGGAGTGAAGTGGTAACTATTCTTTGCTCTTGTTTTGCTGTTTAAGCTTTTCTTACTTCTATGAAATGCATTTTGTTTTACCGAAATCACTGTTTGGGATGGTTTCAGAGATGGGTTTTGAGGGGAGTGGAGGTAGTAAACTGTTGGGACTGAGAGTGACCCCAATGCACAAGCGTTCAACAGTTGGAGCTGTCAATGGTAGTGAAGGAATTGGGACTAGTTGGAGCTGTTACGTTCCTAATTACAACCCAAGAGACATAATAGCAAATGTCAGGCGCTTGTTGAATGGTGATGCTATGGAGCCTATGGAACCATGGTATAAATGGTTGAAAGGAACTATTGAGAATGCAAAGATCCCTTCATTGAGGTAAATTTGCTCAAGTCCTTGAGAATTATGTTATCCACCACAATGTGAATTAGACTGTACCCAGTTTCTCATGAAAAGTAATGCTGGCTGCAGGATGTTGATATGATTTGTGATGACGTAACAATAGAATTTGATGTCTTCTTGACCCTTGAGAACTTGATTAGGGTCCCTGAAGAGGGTTTACTGAAGAAATTTAAACTAACCACTACAATTAGCACAACTAATATGCACCTATTTGACCCAAGAGGCGTGATCAAGAAGTATGACAACCCGGAGCAAAGTATGTGAGAGAAATTGGAGTTCTTTTCATTGATTTTCCAATATAATTTCCATGATAACACACTTACTATTTGTGATTTTCCTCTTGCAGTTCTTGAAGATATCTTTCTCCCCATTTAGGACTTCAATTTTATGAGAAAAGAAAGGTGAGCTCACTTACGCTTATAGCAAAAGAGTAGAATTGATAGTCAATAATTAAAAGAAGCCATTTCTTAGGGAAACAATTATTAATTGCAATTTTTGTATTTTGTGTAGAAATTTCTATTGAACAAACGTGAAATGGAGTTGTTGAAGTTGGATAATTATGGTTAGTTTGCAATTTCGTCCGTGAGTTAGAGTTCCTCTCTCTCTCTCTCTCTAACTGTTCTTTATCATTCTCATTTGGGTTCCTCTGTGTTTCCTTGTTCCTCTGGTACCCTTTTTTATTTTTATTTTTTTTTTATATTTTGGAACTTAGTTTTGTTTGGTTCCTGAGAAAGTGGCAGAAAGTAGAAAAAACTGAGCCTTTACTTGCTTGATGGGTCTCTATGAGCAGTAACAAACTGATTTGCAATCGGGATTTTGGACTTTCTTTTTTTTTGGGTTCGTAGGTTCTACTTGGCTCTTGAAAATGTGGTAGAAAAGAAAGTAAAAATTGAGCCTTTTCTTGCATTCTATTCCCACCATAAAAGCTGAATTGAGTGGTCTTCAGTAGCTATGACAAACTGATTTTAAATTGGGGTTTTGGACAAGTTTTTTATTTTTATTTTTGGTTCTTTTTAAGTTCTGGTTGACTCCTTAGAATGTGGCAGAAAAAGAAAGTAAAAACTGAGTCGTTACTTGCATTCTATTCCAACCATAAAAACTGAGTAGTGTTTAACTTGAGACCTTTTCATAAATCAATCAGATGGCCATGCACCAGGATGGAAAGCAGTGCCAACTGATGATCCTGAGGTTCAAGATGCAGCAAATCATGCTGTTAAGTCCATCCAGAAGAGATCAAACTCCTTGTCACCCTATGAACTTCTAGAGGTCCTTCTAGCTAAGGCCAAGGTTGGCATTTTGTACTACTATATCTCTTATCTTGATTTCTTGTTATATATACAGATGGAGCCAAGTTCTTCCAAACCCCTGATTTTCAATATTCCTCACTCCATGTGGGGTCCTATTTTCAAATTATAGAACTCTAGTTTTTAACGGAAGGATTTTGCCAATTTTTTTTTTGGATTGTTGTTGTTGTTGTTAAAGGAATTTGCTTTTGTAAAATGCATGCCTTTTAAAATCAATGGTTCTTATTATTATTACTAAAAGAATTTCCTTTTTGGTTAATTGCAGGTCATTGAAGATTATGCCAGATTTGAATTGCTTGTGAAGCTGAGGAGGGGAATAAAGGAAGAGAATTTCAGGGTTGAAGTAAATAAGAATATTGAAGGAAAGTTCTTTTTGAATCAGTTTGAACAAGATCACTCCTGAATTTAGTAATTATTATGTGTTAAAATAATTTGTGGAGTTATGCTGCTATCTTATACAATGCGATGACTAATGATAGCAAAATGCTTTGGTGTATAGCCTGTTATGTGTAAATAGATACTGCTTACCAACCTTTTAATCTGGATAGATAATGGTTTTATAGGTGGGTTTGTTTTGTATGTGTAAATATGCGTGTTGAATAAACCTACTGGATATTTTATATATTCAACTTCTAATGGTCTTTTCTTTCATTTTGGGCTTTCCCTCTTCAGATCTATTTGATTTATGTGGATAAATTTGCTTCTCTTACTGAGATTGCGCTTTGTACTTCCAAATACAGGAAATCATGGTTGATTGGTGTAGAATACACTACACTCAAGTTGTTGAATTTTTCTTTAGCCAATAAAAAAGGGTTTTTGAATTTCTATTATACCACCTGATAACGTTGTGGAGGAATTTGGGAACAGATCTTAAAGTTAGCAGCTGAAAAATTTTGGTTAATTTAGCAGCAACTAGGTACTTATATCTGTAAAATTCGATTTTCCAGTGTTGCACCCTTTTTCATTTGTGGGTTCTTAAAGTTATTTCTAGTGTTTGCTGATGTTGGGTAGGGAGAGGACTGGATGTTTTATATTTGGCGGATCACATAATTAATATATCTTGTTGCATTTCTTCTCACTCCCTTTCAAATCAAATTGTTTATCTTACAAAGGGGGGTTAGTCAGTTTTTATAATTTGATATATGGTTCACTTTTTCTCCCATTGTTTAATCCAAGTGTCCACAACTGCTTAACATAAAAAAAATGTAAAGATGATGCTTCAAGGCCAATGAAACTAGATATTCAAGGATTCAGCTCGAAATTCAGTATACAAAAACATTTGGAACTGAACTTTAGAGGAGGTTGTTTTTGAGGATTGATTGAATGGAAACAGTGCAGTAGATGCAACAGATGGCTTGAACGTGCTTTGGTTCATAGCCTGATGAAGCATAGTCTTAATTTATATAATTCAACACAACCATAAGCTACTGTTGAATTGTATCATATTATACTAAACAATAATATGATATAATATTGTCACCCATGATTATTAGATGTTAGGAAATGAGCACCGTGTGCCAACTTTCCAGCCACCTAAATGTCACTAAAAATATGCCTTAGACTCGATTTTCACTGGGAATTTTTATTGGCATCTACTTTGGACCATTATGCCACCAACATAGAAATCGAGTCTTTTCGACTTGATTTCCATTGGGAATTTTTTTTTTTTTTTTTGTTATTTGTTTTGAAACGATTTTTATTGGCATTTATTTACCATTATGCCACCAACATAGAAATCGAGTCTTTTAGACTCGATTTCCATTGGGAATTTTTTTTTTTTTTTTTTTTTGTTATTTGTTTTGAAATGATTTTATTGGGCATTACAATCCACCAGTATGCCACCAACATAGAAATCGAGTCTTTTAGACTCGATTTAAACTTGGAAATTTTTTGTTTTTGTTTTTTATTCTCCTTCCCCCACCTGCATTAAACCAATCCACAACACAAACTAGAAACTTTTTTTTCTCTTCCCCCACGAGCATAATATATATATATATATATATATCTATATTATTTTGCTACCACAAGTCAAAGGGAGAGTACATGAGATATAAAAGAAATTGGATTACACTAGTTACTGTTCATGGGCATTACAATTGCCCTATGACCAACAGAGTGGACAAATTTAAGCACTGCATGAGGCACACAAAACACATTACTAGCTATCATTGAACTTGCCAAAGTATTATCATCGTCGGCCATATAGGCAAACGTTGCACAACACAACTACTGTAACGAGTACAATGATAGAATTCAATGGGAACTTAATCTCATTCCCCATGTAATGTACTCCATTACTGTTACAACTTACTAATATATTAGAAATTAGAATGTCTGCAATTTAAATAAGTGGAATATTTTCAAAAGAAATGCATGTACCATCCTCACTTGAAGATGTATACAGCATTACCAAGTGTAACGAGTACAATGGATAGCAAATAATTCAATTACAACAACATTCAGCAATAAACAAAACAAGAACTAAGTCAATACAACATAGTCTACATAGTCGCCTAGCACTTGTCCATACTGATACAGATAAGTTCTACATAGTCACCTAGCAGTTGTCCATATTGACACAACAACTCTAGATAGTCGCCTATCACTTGTCCATACAAAAGATAACCACAAGTCCCACGTACAATGCCATTCCAAAATCGAGTCTCCGCTCGCCTGACAAACATTAAAATACGGTCGTTAGTTTCAAAATGCAAAGAACAAAAACCAAATCAAATTCTTAGCATATTATATAAAAACAGTGAGGGCACTTGCCTAGTTTATAGCACTACCACTTGTTGAAGCCCCACGAGAATTGGGACAGCTTCTGCGGTTATGCCCCTCTTGATGACACACTCTGCATCGTTGCCTCGGCTGAGTCTCCCTTAAGTTTGGATCTTCCCTCCGGCTTCCCCGTTCTCGCCGTACCCCATCCATTTCATTCCTTAATCTTGACTTCACAGGACGACCTTTAGCTCGCAACAGCTGTGGGTCAGGCACCCACCGTGGTCCTCTCACATCACTCCACAAGGACTCTGACTTTGGCACCACAAAATCATGTGAATATGTGTGAATCGCGTTGCTCAAACTATAACATGGGTGAATATAGCTGGTCGCATCAAGGTGCAGACCGTGAAGAACTTTAATTGCATGTGAGTAAGGGATCTTCAAGTTTTGCCACTTTCCACAACCACATGTCCTAGCAAATACACGAACTTCATGACTGTGGTTTCCTCCTCCACCTCTATGGTCATTGTACTGGGTAACCACTTGATATACACCAGTTTCATGATTAAAATGTCTCAGAGTGTGACCTGCAATTTTCAGCTCATTTTTGTTATAGATCTCCATTGCATAATCACTCAATATCTTACCTCGAGAGAGTTCAGAAGTAAGTTTTTCACGTTGATCGTGGAAATATGTAACAAGTTTGGCCCAAGTGAACTCAACCATTGCAGCAATGGGCAAACCGCGGGCACCTTTAAGTACCCCGTTAAAGCACTCAGAGATATTGGTTGTCATTGCCCCGTAACGTCTTCCACCATCATGTGACTGGGTCCATTTGTCCAAATCCTCACTCGTTAGATATGTGTATGGCATATAGCGTGCAACATCGTGAGCATTAGGGTCTACACCCCTCAGTAAATTAATCTCGGCCTCCTTAATGGTTTGCATTATGGACTCAAATTTAGCTTCATGAGTCGCATATCCAGCTTTCAAGGCCAATGCCTTTAGAGTCGGGTCATCAAAGTGTGTGTTGAAGTTGCTAGCAACATGTCGAAGGCAATATCGGTGAAATACCCGTTCTCTTCCGTCCTGACCTCTAGGCCACTCTCGAATGGCGCATTTGATACCTTTATGTCGATAAAAAATAATGCAAATGCCCTCGGCAGGTATGACATGCTCTATCGAAGTCCTGAGACACTCTAAAAACCATCCCCAACTAGCCCCTGACTCCTTGTCCACAACAGCAAAGGCAAGAGGTAAAACCTTTTGGTTAGCATCAGTTGCCATTGCAATCATCAATACCCCTTTGTATTTACCATACAAATGAGTCCCATCAATACTGATCACCGGCCTGCAATATTGGAATGCAGCAATGCATGGAGCGAATGCCCAATATACATAGCGCAGTAACGCAGTACCTTCTAATGGCCTAGGTATGGTGTGATAGTAGTACTTGGTACCCGAATCTTGATCCAAGAATGCCAATAACAACTTTCGCAACCTTTGGTAAAACTCCTCCCAATCCCCAAATATCTTAGCAATTGCCTTTTGTTTTGCGTCCCATACTTTATAGTAAGAAAGCTCATGATTATACTTAGTACGTATGATCTCCCAGAGCTCATCAATACGAGCAGTGTGATTTTGTCGCAATTTTCCCACAATTTCTGTTGCAACAAAATTAGAATCCATCATTTTACCGTCTCTTTGCAGGCCAAAGGGTATACAAGTGTGTGGATCTACATAAGACGTGACCATCCATAGACCATTAAGTTTACCCTTCATGAATGCTCCAACGTACCACTTGCAGTTGTTGTCAACACATGCAGCGCACAATTTAGTTTTGGTCGACCTCTGGATTATGAAATTTCTATTATCATTTGCTGCGTATATTGTGAATGCACGCTTCACTGCCTCTTTATTTGCAAAAGTCACCCCTTTACAAAAATGCATCCCATCTTCCCAAGTACAAACAAATGGTATTTGAAGACGTGACGGATCAACCATATTTTCCCAAGTATTTGCGTAGAATGAGTCAGCAGGAGGTCTGTTGCTAGTGGTCGTATTTGTAGTATGCTAGACGCCAATATCATCGTCTGCATCATCTTCATCATGGCATTCCATATTTTCCTCTTCAAAATTGGGAACTACTTCGTGGTCAACCACATCGTTCTCAAAGTCGCCTCGCTCAATCCTCTCTTCGTACTCATCCACACCATCAATATTTTCACCATCATTCGCTTCCTCCCCTTCGTTTTCGTCTTCCTCCTCTTCGTTTTCGTCTTCCTCCTCTAAATGTGTCTCTTGATGATAGAGGGTTTCACCAGTATTGGTAACATGATCTTGAGATGGAAGCATATAACCTCCCATTGTATACCCTCCCATTGTAGTGCATCCATCATCTAGGGCTGTAAATTGTAAAGTCGTAGTTGTTTGTTGCACCACCTCAGTAGTGTTGTCTGCAAGAGGCTCCAAACTTACATACAACTCAGCAGCATTTACTTGGGGCATTTTTTGGATCCTATTAAACATCATCTTTACATGTTTATCTTCTTTGATAGCCATATACCCGTAATTTATCCGTTCATGAAGGACTTCTTGTGGGTAACGATAAGTAATCTTGATGTCATACCAAGCAGGGTTCAAATTCAATTCGTCCATTATTTTCCTCTTCAAATCTATCAACGTCTTCAACTTACGACGTATCATTATGTAGTAGCATTTGATACCCTCCCCTCTAAATGGGAATCCGTCAATCCCTTCAGGATTGTCAAGGGGTCCACCAAAGTATACATTTATATCAATGTTCTTCAGGGATTGTGAACCTATTAGAGAGTCAAGTATAATATGTTAGTGACATACTTTATCTAATGCATTTAACATCAATTACAAAACCTTTTCTATCTACTCAAACTAAACAAATTACAACTTCTAAAAGTGTAACAATTGCATATACTCACCCCACATCACATACAAACACACTTAATCATTATCATTTTGGACTCAAACAAATAAAAAAACTAAACACAAAACTCACCCCCATTACAAATTTTAAAACTCTTCAAAGGAAAAACAACTCTAGAGATTCAACTACTAAAGGTTTAAGGCTTAAGGTGTTGTCAAGAATTCTAATAACTTGTTTTTTTGGATCACAGAACATAAATGAGTTTTTCTTTTTTTTGTTTTAATTATTTTTTGTTTCTATTTTAGGTAAGAGAAAGGCTTCAAGATCTTCATTTCATGACAGCCCCCTCTCACCAAAAAGTTGTTGTTATTGTACCTTGTATAGGTTGTTTAGATTTTCTACAAATGAGAATTCACAACCTAAAAATTTGCATAGTGAACAAGAACATTTTACTCAAGTGAAAATCTTGAAAATAATATAGTTGTGCCAATTTCGAACAGTCGCATTTCACTTATTTAAAATCCAAATTGAATCAAACTATATTCATTTTGAAGTCCTATATGCCTACTTTTCAATGAAATAATTTCACTGCAAAATTCATTATATATAGATGGTGAAAACGCTATGAACAAAAAAGCATCAACTTGTCATATTTTGATAGTTTCATCATCTTTTAACAAAAAATCTATCTCCATATTTCTCTTCGTGCATGTTTGAACTCCATTTCTACGTGGATGGATTATTAGTCGGTGGATTCGTGTATTTCTCTAATATATATATATATATATTGGCTATTTAAATATATATATTTATATACATATATATATATATATATTTATATTTATATTTATATTTATATTTATATTTATATTTATTTTAAATACAAACAAATATTTTATCATTTTCATATAATGAAAAATTCAATCCAACCAACACTTTCTAAAGCAATTATATACACTAAACAACCAAATATATTTATATAAATATAAATATAAATATATATATATATATATATATTAGGAAACGAATATAAATATTTAATACAAACAAATATTTTATCATTTTCATATCATGAAAAATTCAATCCAACCAACACTTTCTAAAGCAATTATATACACTAAACAACCAACTAGAGAGTGAGGAGACCCTTACCTGACATGAGGATGTGCAAATGTACTGCTGGGATTGTATGAGAATGAGACTACAATGAATGTTAAGCTTGTGTGAAAGTTAAGAGAGGAGTAATGTTCTGCTTTGCTACTGAATGTGTATGAGATTTGAGAGAGGAGTAGTACATATGTGATGTGTTTTTTAGTTCTGAGAGAAGACCAATGTAGAGAGAAGACTACTGAATTTTTGCTGAGAGGAGGGCTGCTTTTTCATTCCAAAACGTGAGAGGATTACTTTTTTATTACAAAACAAAATGAGACATGACTAGCAACAGTGAAGGTGCCAGTGAAGCCAGTATTACAAAACATGAGAAGCAATAGTAAAGGTGAGACGTGCCAGTGCCAGTGCATGAGAAGCAACAGTGAAGGTTAGTGAAACATGACCGGACCTGAGAATTGCAAGAGTGATGCTAACGCAAAAATCGAGTCTTAGAGACTCGGGTTTGCTTTTAGCAAACCGAGTCACTAAGACTCGATTTGTAAGACATGACCGGACCTGAGAAGCAACAGTGAAGGTCAGTGAGACATGACTGGACCTGAGAATTGCAGGAGCCATGTTAATGCAAAAATCGAGTCTTAGAGACTCGGTTTTGCTTTTAGCAAATCGAGTCTCTAAGCCTCGATTTGTAAGGTGTCATCCACGTGGAACTCAAGTCTCTAAGACTCGAGTTCCACGTGTACTCCTTGCCAACTCAGATCACCAAAACCTAGTCTCAAAGACTTGATTTACAGTCTGAAAATCGAGCCTTTGAGTCTCGAGATGCTACTAAGTAATATTGTTACAAAACTGGACCAACTAACTACATAGTTAGATAATTAGTGTTAGTTACCCAGATTCGCCTCGATATCATGTTGATATTACGGTTTGGTTTGGTTTGGTTTGTTTTGTTTTTGTTTTTTTGTTTTTTTTTTCATTATTTTGGAATCACTTTAATGGGTAAATAATAATGTACGCCGTACACTTTTTTAACTAAAATAGTGATTTTTTTTTTTTGAGGAACTAAAATAGTGATTTAGGTGTGCAGCGAACCTGTCAAAACCGATTTGACCCAACTTAACTCTCATGATTTGTATTTTTTTATTATTTTTTTTAGTGGGTTGGGTTGGGATCAGGTCATGAGATTTAAAAATCCGCCTAACTTGACCTGACCTAATTATATTTAATATATTTTAAAAATTTTAAAAATATATTAAAAATTTTATTATTCACTTTTTTGCTGCTCTTCCTAAATAAAACCCAAAACCTTAAGCTTTTTTTTCATATAGTTTGTATTTGTTTGGTGTTATGCTCATGATTATTTAGTTATAAATTTGCTCTTATTTGTGGTAGTGTTGTTCTAATGCCCAATTTAATAATAATAATAATAATAATAATAATAATAATAATAATAGAAATTAAAAAAAAAGGCAAAAATCCAAAACTGACATTCTAACTTTCAGCTTTTTTCATTTCAGTCCTCTAATTTTCAATTGTTGTCAATTCGATACTTTATTAAACTCCAGTTATGTCTTGCCATTAATTGAGCCAAAACGTCATCGTTTTGGTTTTTTTTTTTTTTTTTTTTTTTTTTAATTTCAAAATTAAAAGAATATTAAAAAAACTAATATTAAAAAAAAAAAAAAAAAAAAAAAAAAAAAAAAAAACAACAACAACAACAACAACAACAACAACAACAATTAGATGTCGTTCCCCTTACTTGAAATCAAAACCAAGGAAATACGACACCCAAATGTTTGCAATCAATAGATCATCGTACAATTGAGAAGCTTCAGACCAGGCGAGAGCATTGCAAACTCACCAAAAACTCTCACCGGGCTACCTATCTCTCACCTTAAACTCAAGCTTTCTCTCTAATCTCTGAAACTCTCTCAAGCCAAGCCTCCATCAGACCTTCATGGCTTGAGCTCGTCATCACAGATTAGCGTCGCCACCATAGGCAATGGACTGCTCCTCATCAAAAACCCTCACCGAGCTCTCCCTCTTTGAAGCTCTCTTAAAGTTCTCATCTCCCTCTTCGATCTAAACCCAGGTGGAGCTTCCTTGCTCCACCGTGACAAACAACGAACACCATGAGGGTGCTTCTCAATCTCCTTGTAGGTCATCCCACTCTGAAATCACGACTGAAACCCAACTCTCTTCTAAACCTGAACCAAGGTCTCATTGAGACTCCTCCACTCTCAAACCCAACAACCACTCTCCGATCTACAAGCTAATAGCACCTTGAACGGCGGGTGAACCACAAAGAGTGGGTGTGGAGGTGAAGGGCCTCACGGGTCTACCAAACACCAAGACAGTGGTGGCGCGTGGACGAGTGTGTGTGGTTCCCTAAATTTTTTTTTTTTTTTTTAATATCAGTTTTTTTAAATTTTATTTTAATTCTGAAGTTTATTAAAAAAAAAAAAGAAAAAAAAAAGAAGAAGCTAAAACGCCGTCATTTTGGCTAAATTAACGGCAAAGCATAACTGGGGTTTAATGGGTATCGAATTGACAACAATTAAAAGTTAGAGGACTGAAATGACAAAACTGAAAGTTAGAGGGCTGAAATGAAAAAAGTTGAAAGTTATAGGGTCAATTTTGGATTTTTGCACCCCCCCCAAAAAAAAAAAAAAAAACTATCCCACCCATGGGTCCAACTCGACCTAATCTAATCCACATGGATTGGGTTGGACCCCTGTGATGGGTTGGGTTGGATTGATTTTTTTTTTTTTTTTTTTAACCCACCATGGTGGGTTGGGTTGAAAAACTTCTTAACCTAGCCCAACCCAACCCATGCACACCAATTTCAAGTCACGATTTTAGTTTTAAAAAAAAAAAATTTAGAGAGTATGTCAGTTTTTACTCGTCAAATATTTTTCATACTCTCATTTATCTCCACTATTTCATAAGCAAAGTTAGAGAGGTGAAAAAGAAAATAGGTTTGACATATATATATGTACAAAACACAACCATTGTAACAATATATATACACCCACACACTAGTCATTAACCCATGCGATGCACGAGATAGTTAAATAAAAATAAAAAGTATTTATTTTGCTTAAAGGTCTATGACTTGACTTTAAAAAATGTATAACTTGAAAATAAATGAAAATAAGTAATTTTTTGTTCAATATAATGGTTTAGAAAAATTCTTTTCCTTTCATATCATTGGTTTCACATAATACATCCCGACGTGGGCTATTCTATGGTGATGACTTCACACAATACTCAACTACAATTAAATCTACTATCCACCACCAATCTAATCTATGTTATCTTGATAGTAGATCTACAACTTGCATTCTCATATCCTCCATCATTTAGAAAGTAACTAAAGTAATGATTGTATGTAATGTATAAATTTTATTCTTTTACAATATAAAATTATAAAAATAATTAAAATAAAATCTAATGTTCTAGAAATTTTTTGAAATAGAATTTCAAATTTCTTAAAACTTAGTTAATAGAGTTTCTATTTTACCTAAAAGTAAACTATCACAATTAATGAGAATTTAACCATTTTTTTTGCAAAGAGAAGATAACCATAGGCCCAAATTTTATTTTATAGCATAGGATGTTACAGTTTGATCCATGCCATGTGTAATACATTAGTCCATTAAGATAGTTCCAAATAATATCCTAATACCTATCTATATGAGTTTTCTTTTTAATGATGCCATAAAGGATGCATTCGGAATGATCATATCATTGATACCATGTCACGATGGTTGCAAATAGCAATATTATTATTCATGATTAATAGATGAATAGTGAAACTGTGAATTAACAATTTAACAATTCAAATACCAAGTTTAAACTACAACAACACATATACAGAAGACTCTAACTATTAGAACATACTTCTTCTATCATTTTCATTATTCAATCAAAACCAAATTTTTAAAGATAATTCCAATTAAGTTAAACTCAATACATACATACACATGAACATAAAGAATTCCAAAAATAAAAACAACAATCTCCAAAAGCCTCTATCTAATATAATCACTATTTTTTTTTTCTCCAGATTGTGCATTCTTTAGTTTTTTTTTTTCCTTTTATGTTTCATGAAATTTTTTCTAATTGACCAAAATATCTCTCATATATGTTAACATTATACCTGATAAGAAAACTTTACATACCTTTTGTTTTGAAGGCATTCCAAGAACCAGAATCAATGCAAGAGGCTGTATAACATTATACCTAATAAGAAAACTTTACAAACCTTTTGTTTTGAAGGTGCTCTAAGAACCAGAATCAATGCAAGAGACTGTATATTAGAGTGGTGTTGGAAGAATTAAAAAAAAAATTTAAAATATAGGAATGAAAAGTTGAGTTGAAATTGTAACAAATAATCCCTAAAAAAACTATTTATAATATAATATAGGGTTATGAATTCCTAATAAAATTTGGTTAGGGTTATGGATTCCTATTCAAATTTGGTTATATAATTTTTTTTAAAGGATGAATATGTTGGTAGAGTCCATTTGATATAAAATTTAAATCCTACTAAAATTAAAAATGATATATATTTGTTGAGTCTCATTTGATATAATTATAAAGTTTAAATCCTATTAAAATTATAATTTCTAATCAATGTTAATATAAAAAAAAAATGAAAAAAGGAAGAGAAAGAAAACGTGATTGATAGATATAAGAAAATATGATAGATTTTTTATAATATATATATATATATATATATGTTGACAACCTAGAAATTATCAAATTAATGGAGATATATTTTGTTTTTTGAGATAGATTTATATTAATGGAGTTATTATATAGTCTGTTAGGATTATCTAAAAACAGATAATCTAGATCTCCTTTAGGTATAGTGTTTGCATGGCACCAAAAAACTAAATTTAATTTAAAAAAAAAAAGAAATTTAATAATTCTTTTGCAATTTGGTGCTATAAATTCAAAAGAATTAAATCAAATTAAAAAATATAAAAAAATGCTAATGTAGAAAATTGTGGAAAGGTCAACCAAAAGTCTTGATACAAAATTTAAATCCTATTGAAATTAAAAATGATATATATTTTTGAGTCTCATTTGATATAATTATAGAGTTTAAATCCTATTGAAATTGTAATTTCTAATCAACATTATATAAAAAAAAAAAAAAAACGAAAAAAAAGAAGAGAAAGAAAATGTGATTGATAGATATAAGGAAATATGATAGATTTTTTTTTTTTTTTTTAATGTCATCAACGTAGAAATTATCAAATTAATGGAGATATATTCAATTTTTTGGGATAGATTTATATTAATGGAGTTATTATATAGTTTTTTAGGATTATCTAAAAATTCCCTGATTAGGTGATAATTTAGGTCTCCTTTAAGTATAGTGTTTGTATGGCACCAAAATACTAAATTTAATTTTTTTAAAAAGAAATGTAATAAATTTTTAAGAAATTTGGTGCGATAAAATCAAAATAATTAAAACAAATTAAAAAATATAAATAAAAAACGTTGATATGGAAAATTGTAGAGAGGTCAACCAAAAGTCAAGGTTTTGGGTTTATATATATATACTAGCTGCTAACCCGTGCGATGCAGGGGAAAGATATTGAAAAATAGATTTAATCTTTCTTTTATTCTATTATATGTCATGTATATATAAGTGTGTTTAGGTCTATTGATAGAGAGCAATCATTGTGTAGTGTACTCCATAAATTAACATTATACTGAAATTAAAAAATAAAAAGAAAAAAGATATAACATCATTTTCAGTTGTAGATCTATAGTTTTATAATATTTTAAACTTTTTTTTTAATGATATAATGTGTTTGGGATCAAGTGTGTGTGTAAAACATCATATACTTGTAATCATAAAAGCAAGCATTTCTCATAGCAAAATGTGAAAAATGACCAACAATTTTTTTGGGGGGCAAAAACCTGTTAGGGAATGAGTCGTGGGCAAACTTGTAATCATTGTGGATTTGAAAAACCTTTTCACTTCGTGGCCTGTATTTGCTCCACTGCCTTTCTCTTCTTATCTAATAACCCTTCTTCTCTAATAACCCAGATAGCAAGCCCAAAAAAAAAAAAAAAAAGAATATGAATTTGAAACTCATAAAAGAAAAGGAACAAAACCTAGAAACTGAAAATTCCTAATAAAAATTCAGGAAGAATTTGAACTTCTAGGTTTTTTTCCTTGATTTCAACGAAATCCCTTAATTTACAGTAAACCTAATTCAATTTCATATTGCTACTACGCCAAACACCTTTTTTGATGTGTACTTAGAAGTGTAACATCCCATAAAAGGCTCTTGCCCAATTGACATTTAGCCACAAAAGCAAATAGCCCCAAAAAAATCAGCAACTATTTCACACTCTTAGCTTTAGTTTTCTTGGAACCAAATGCTTACTAATCATCAAATCTTGTATAGAAAATTGTTGCACACCCCGAATACTTTTATTCATCTTATTACAATTTCCACAATTACTACAATAGGCCATTATAAAGAAAAAAAAATTATATAGCAATAGTAACTACAAAAGCTTACAAAGTGATGTTTAAGGGAGCATTTCAATAAGCAAAATGCAAATCAAAGTAAACTCTTTATAATCACTGCTATAACAATGCATGTCCTCCCATTCTTTCTTGCAAGCCAATAGTGTTGGGGTTTATGCCCTAAAATCCAATTTATTGGCATGCCATAAATAATTAAATTGTTTAATTATATGAGACTATCTATAAATGAACTAATGAGACATTATCTTAGTCCATGAGATGCATAGTATGTGATTTATGTAAAAAGTCACAAAAGATATAAATCACAAGTTCTTTGTAAATTCAGAATTATAGTTCATAGTCGGTGATGAAATTGGGTGTTTCATTTGCGAAAACTATAACATATCAACTAAGATGATTTGTCTTGATCATAGAAATGGAGACTTCTAATTGTTATGTTGATATGTTTTAAGAGTTAAGACATATTGAACTAAACCGCTATGAGATTTATTATTCTCTTAACGACTGCCAAATGAATAATAAATCTTACGACTTTTATTTGCATGAACTCTTAATCCTGAGAGAATAATGGACTTGATCATGAGATGTAAGTTGCTTTGATATATTAGGAATGAGATCTAAAGTCACGATCAAAACCTCAGTATGTTGGGCAGCCACATTTAATGTTAATGAAACATATATTTTCAAGATGGAATTCATAATCTCTTAACAGAAATATAAAAATTCCCTTGAGATAAGTTTAATGGGTTTAGTTATTCAGAGTGTTAAGCCTAACCACTTTAGTAAGGAGTTATTAAAGTATATATTTATGAAATTGGATTTCATAAATATATGATGAATAACTTAAAGGATTAAACCGGGCACTCAATGATTAAGATGTAGTAATCTTCAAAGTGGCAGTCTACATTTATAACTTTGTATTACTACGAATATTTTATAAAAGGGTTGCATGTATAATAAAGTCTTGAGATATAATTTATTAATAAGGCCTAGAATGTAATTATATTTATATAGTGGTATTAAATATAATTAATGGTAACTTTGGACTTGTCAAGAGTTGACAGAAAAACTCAAGGCCTATTAGAGCTAGTGTCTTATTGGTCCCACTCCAAGCCACCCACTAAAGCCCAATTGGAAAGGCCCAATAGGCCAGCTCAATTAGATAATCAATTAGTTGTAAAGGGAGAAACATACAGAATTTTATTTAAGAGAGACATCATTGTGAAATGGTGTGTATGTGTGATTGAAGCCACTCGATTATTCTCCCTTGGAAACTGGTTGAGAGACCACACTTCTTGGGCATAAAGTGGAATTGGAGTGAAGATTAAAAGTGTTCTCAAGTACTTATAATCTTTTGTTTTGAATTTCATCGCACCAAGGTACGCTATCTTGTTCTTAAATTCTGAAGTTTACATAGTGCATATTATCAATCATGAATGAAATAGATCTATATTTGTTGTTTTCGCTGTGTGTTTTGTATGAGATACAAAATCAGATTTTCCAACAAATAGTAGTTGCAAGAGTTACCACGATTACTCAATGCCATAAGATCATTCCATTGATGGTCACTGAAGAAGATGGGGCCTAGGATCCTTGTCTACATGTAAAAGGCCTTCCACTTGCCTGCAACCAAATATGAGCATGTTTACAATGTTAGTTATTGGCATTTTGCATATAATAAAAAATTTGGTAAAAACTTACAGATTTCTCTTTCTACAATCTCTTCCTCCACTCCCATGGTGTCTCACCAGTGACATTGGCATTGCATCCCCTTCCATTGTACCCTTCCTTTTGACACCTTCCACATCTCACTAGCTTGTTTGCTCTAGACACCCTATGAGGCTTCCTCGGCTCATCAACATCTCTCTTCCTCTTTATGGGTGGCCTGCTTGGTGGCTTATAGATAGTAGGTGTAACCGGCTTAGGTTGGCCACTTGAGATCCACTTAGACTGGCCAAGCATGGGAGGTATGGGTGTCTTGTATATCTCCACAAAAGCATCCTTGTAGTAGCATGGATGAGTGTAGTCCTCTGGTTTCTCATGATTCACAAAAATGGCTGCAACTCCATGCTTGCAGGGGATTCCTGTCAAGTCCTATACTCTACAATTGCATATCCTTCTTACCAAGTCCGCCACATGCCTTTCCCTCTCACTATCAACCTCATACACAAACCTCCCAGTTGGTATTGCACAGAAGTTCTTAGACTCTAATTTTAACTTCTCCAACTTGTCTTGTATGCTTGGACACAACTTGCCACCACACTTTTCTATGCCAATCTTCTTTATATACAGCCTACTCATAAGCCTAACTCTGATCCACTCTAGCATTGATAAGATTGACTTGTCTCTAGCCTTCACAATCATAGAGTTAAATCTCTCACTCAGATTGTTTACCAAACAATCTGTCAAAGCCCCTGGAGAAAAGCAGGATCTGGTCCACTGTGTAGGCTCTATATCAGTAAGGTACTTCCAAGCTTCTTCATCCAAACTCTTAAGATACTCCATCCCCCTCTCAAATTCCCTGACTGATGTTGTGCCAGCACACCTCTATAATACACTCTTCAACTCCATGCCCTTGTGGTTAACCTTGAAGTTGTTGTATATGTGCTTCACACAATACCTGTGCTATACAGTTGGGAATAAAGTCTCCATTGCATGTAGAAGGCCCTGCAATCAAGTAAGCAAGTAAACATTCAATGTCAACAAGTAAGCATGTAAGCATTCAAGTAAGCAATTGTGCAAGTAAGCATTCAAGTAAGCAAGTAATGAAGTCATAAACATGAGCTAGACGATAATACCTTCTGCCTATCACTTATGAATACTAGATTGAGCTTTTCTGGCCTACTAATGTCATCTACAAACTGCTCCAAGAACTAGATCCAATTGTCCTTGTTCTCTTGCTCAACCACAGTCATTGCCACTGGGAATATAGTCTCATTTCCATCTTTGGTAGTGGCAGACAATAATTGCCCACCAAACCTACCCTTCAAGTGGCATCCATCCAACCCAACAAAAGGTCTACAACCACCTAGAAAGCCAACTTTTTGAGCATTGCACCTAATGTACATCCTTTTAAACTTGGGTTCTGCATTCTCATTTTCCATCTTTGTTTGCAGCATCACCTTACTTCCTACATCTGTCCTCCTTATCATTTCTGCATAATCTCTAAGTAGGCCATATTAAGCCTCCTCATTCCCAGTAATCAAACCCCTAGCTACCTTCCTTGATCTATACACTTGACTAAGACTTAAATCAACTGAAATCTGCTGCATCACATGGTGCTTAACACCTAAGACCTTCCAGTTAGGATTCTTACTAAAATCTTCCAAATAACTGTTTGCCACATAGGCTGATGTAACTTGTCTATTTTGAAATGTTAGGAGGTAGGTACACTCAGGATTAAGTGTCTTGATCTCAAATGTGCACTCTCTAGTCACCATTGAGGCATAACACCTCCATCCACAATTGTTCTTACAATGTATAGAAATCTTCTTCTTCTCATTCAACTTCCACTGGATATCAATGTGATGCTGAATCACATACTTCCTTAAAGCCTTCCTAAAAACCTTGGAGTTTGGAAACTTCATCCCTTTTACCAAATTAACATTTGTCATATCAGTCTTCTCATTGAATTTTGGGTTTGCAGGCCTCTGCTCATCATCAGAACCACCTACACTTGCAATATCATCCTCTAAAACTGGTTCAGCCTACTCTTCATCTAAATTTATGTTTGGAGGAGGAACATTGCTTAGCCCAAGTGTATCTATGTTTGGCTGAGGTGTACTAGTGGTTGGTTGAGGTGTATCAGTGGTTGGAATGGTGTTAGGCTCAGATCGAACTGTGTGAGGTGCATAAGACTCACCAAAAATATCATCAGCAAAGTCTTCTCCTTCCAGACCTTCATTCAACCAATCAAATTCCTCATCTACCCCCACACTAGCATCTCCCTCTGTAGCAACTCCAGCACCACCCCCTACACCAGCTCCTACACCAACCCCTACACCCCCTGTAGCAGCCCCTACACCAAACCCTGCACCACCCCTTACACCACCAGGAACTTCAACTGCAAATGGAGCATGACCACTCTCCACATACAGTATAATGGTGTCTCTTGGCCCTCCCTCATTAAGCTTACACATGGACACAACATCTTTATCATCTTCTATGAGCCTCAAGTCTTGCTCCAAGTTGCCATCAGGACCTAAATAATGAACTCTAGATGGTTCATTAATCCCCAATTCCTCACATATACCTTTTATTTCAAATTAACTAAACCCATTAGGATCCCTATACACTATTTCAACTTTCCCACCAAAGTATTTTAAACTTGGGTTCCACAGAAAAGTACCCTCATAATGAACCTTGAATTTCACCTCATCATCCATCTGCAATAACAAATTACCATTTGACACATACACAATTAACAATTAAAGAATTGTAAACAATAGACACATAAAGAGTAAACACTTGCATGTTTCTGTTTTGCTTTTAAAATGCAACACACACATCAAAGGGACCACATTTTCTGATTTGCTTTTGTTTTTGTTTTACTAATAAACACATGCAAACACTAAAATTTAAACCCAATAGAAACTTGGGTCTATTATGAGACACAATGACCACGATAGACAAAATGCCCATAAACAAACACAAATCCAAACAACAAGTGGTCACATTTTTCATAAACATCAACAAACACAACCAATATTCTCATTCCGTTACATGTAACATTGACCATTGACTGATTACTCAAAAAACTATAAAACAACCACAAGCCCAAATTAAAAACCCAAACAGTGACTGATTTCTTACTAGGATTTTAGTCCCTCGAACAACCCGTTGCTTATCTAGGTTTATACTTGCAACACGATTTCAATATCAAATGCAAAGGTTTTTCGTGTTTCTAGGGCTTGTGAGAAAAAGATTCAATGGTTCGTGTTTTTGATCTGTGTTATGTTCTGATTTTTAATAAAAGGGCGTTTTTCTAATGTCTGAGGGTGAGGTGGGTAACGGAGAGCAAACAGATTGAAGTTCAGGTGGGCAAAGTGTTAAGTTTTAAACCATAGGTAAGCAATGTGAAAACGGGCCAAATCACAGGTGGGTTTACTGTAATTTTCCTTATTTTTAATTTTTAAAAATATATTAAAAATTTTTATTACTTACTTTTTTGCCAACTATATTTATATAAATTTATTATTTACTTTTTTTCTACTTTTCCTAAATAAAACTCAAACCCTAAACTCTTCTTGTATTTGTTTGGTGTTATGCTCATGATTTTGTAGCTATAAATTTGCTCTTTTTTGTGGTAGTGTTGTTTTAATTCTCAATTTAATAATAATAATATAAATTTTAAAAAAAAAAATTTGTCCAAGCCATGGGTCCAACTTGACCTAATCCGACCCACATGAACTGGGTTGGACCCCTATGATGGGTTGGGTTGAAAAAACTTCTCAACCTGGCCCAACCCAACCCATGCACACCTCTAATTTCAAGTCATAATTTCAGTTAAAAAAAATAAAAATAAAAAAACATTAGATAGTCTATCAATTTTTACTTGTCAAATATTTTTTCATACCCTCATTTATCTCCACTATTTTAGAACAATGTTAGAAAGGTGAAAAAGAAAATAGGCTTGACATATAGATGTACAAAACACAACTATTTTAATAATATATATACACACACACACACTAGACACTAACCCGTGCGATGCACGAGATAATTAAATAAAAATTAAAAGTATTTATTTTACTTAAAGGTCTATGACTTGACTTAAAAAAATGTATAACCTGAAAATGAATGAAAATAAATAATTTTTGTTCAATATAATGGTTTAGAAAAATTCTTTTTCTTTCATATCATTGGTTCCACATAACATATCCTGGCGTGGGCCATTCTATGGTGATGACTTCGCACAATATTCAACTGCAATTAAATCTACTATCTACCACCAATCTAATCTATTTTATTTTGCATAAAGATCTACAAATTGCATTCTCATATCCTCCATCATTTAGCAGGCAACTGAAGTAATGATTGTATGTAATATATAAATTTTATTCTTTTACAATATAAAATTATTAAAATAATTAAAATAAAATCTAATGTTTTGGAAATTTTTTAAAATAGAATTTTAAATTTCTGAAAACTTACTTAATAGAGTTTCTATTTTACCTAAAAGTGAACTATCACAATTAATGTTAATTTAACCATTTTTTGCAAAGAGAAGATAACCATTGGCCCAATTTTTATTTTATGGCATAGGATATTATAGTTAGATTCATACCATTTGTAATACATTTGGATAGTTCCAAATAATATCCTAATACCTATCTGTAGGGTAGGAATTTGTTCCCCCCACATTTGATTGTACACGCGACGTGGTGCTAGGCGCGGTGCATCTTTGCCTTCATCCCTGAGTGCAGGCACGAGCAAGCAAGCGCCTAGCTTGGACTTGTACTCGTCGAGTCCTACATCGGATAGAAGAGCGCCCCACTCATGCAAGTCCCAGAGACATATAAAGCATGAGTGGGACGCTCTTCTATCCGATGTGGGACTTGACGAGTACAAGTCCAAGCTAGGCGCTTGCTTGCTCGTGCCTGCACTCGGGGATGAAGGCAAAGACGCAACGTGGTGCCAGTAGTGGTACACTCATGCAAGTCCCAGAGACATATAAAGCATGAGTGGGGCACTCTTCTATCCGATGTGGGACTCGATGAGTACAAGTCCAAGCTCGGCGCTTGCTTACTCGTGCCTGCACTCGGGGATGAAGGCAAAGACGCACCGCGCCTGGCACCGCGTCACGTGTACAATCAAATGTGGGGGGAACAAATTCCTACCCTACACTATCTATATGAGTTTTCTTTTTAATGATGCCATAAATGATGCATTTGGAATGATCACATCATTGATACCATATCATGATGGTTGCAAATGACAATATTATTATTTATGATTAATAGATGAACAATGAAACTATAAATTAACAATTTAACAATTCAAATACCAAGTTTAAACTAAAGCACATATACAGAAGACTCCAAATATTGGAACATACTTCTTCATTATTCAATCAAAATCAAAATTTCAAAAATAATTCCAATTCAATTAAGCCCAATACATACACATGAACATAAAGAATTCCAAATATAAAAACAACAATGTCCAAAAGCCTCTGCCTAATATAGTCTTTTTTTTTTTAGATTGTGCATTCTTTAATTCTTTTTCCTTTTATGTTTCATCAAACTTTTTCTACTTGACCAAAATATCTCTCATATATGTTAAAATTAAACCTGATAAGAAAACTTTACATGCCTTTTGTTTTGAAGGCGCTCCAAGAAACTGAATCAATAGAAGAGAGTACTATACAACAGAGTGGTGTTAGAAGAGTAATCCTAAAAAAAAAAAAAAACTATTTAAAATATAATATCATATTATATATAATAAAAGTTGGGCTTAGACGCCGTGGTTGAGCCAAGTGACTTCACCAAATTGCAGAAATTTTAATAAAGTTTTAGATTTTAAGAATAGATATATATATATATATATATATTTGGATAAATATGACAAATCAAATAATGAAAGAAAGTAGTATTTGATTTACAACTATAACAGTTGTGTCTATCTAAAATGTTATCAACAAAGCCTAAAATCAATAGAATAAAATTATCTAAGGATAGAATTTAAATAAAAAAGAGAGATAAAAAAACATAAAAGAAAAAAAAGATCGAATTTGCATTTTTTTTCCTATGTTTCTTTAAAAAACGTAGAAGGAAAAAAAGATAGAACTTGCATTTTTTTTTTCCTACGTTCTTTTTTTTCTTTTTTCTTTTTTGTTTTGTTTTGTTTTGTTTTTTTTTTTTTTTTTTTGGATAAATTTGCATCTTATATCATCTTTTTCCTAATAATAAAGTAAAAAAAAAAAAAAAAAAAAAAGTATTTGAGTTTCACCTAAACTACTTCTTTTTGTTCATATCGTCTTCTTCACAACCTAAAATTCCCACTATATATACACACAGTTTTTTAGTGTTTCATTATTTCTACTATATACTTTACAATTATTTGTTATATTCTTCCTGTCTCCTCTCTGCCCTACCTACAATATTGCAGGTATTTTTTTTTTCTTTCATCAAATTGAATAGATTTTGTGTATTTGTTGCCTTTTTATTATATATAATATGATTTTTATTAACAAGTTTTATAGATATGCTGAAATTCTATGTTTGATCACACCTTTCAGTGTTTTTTTTTAGAAGTCAATATAGCAAGCAATATATTTGTATTGTTTAATTTCTTATTACATGATTATTTGTTGTTGACATCAATATTTTATAATGGATTTAATCTGTTATGGCTTTTGTTTGGTACTTTATTCCATGTAATCTATATTCTTTAATTAAAAGAAAAATTTGTTGTCAAATATGAAATTAGATACGAGAGAATCCATCTGTCTAAATTTCTATGTAAGTCTATCTTTACTTAACTCCTTTTTTTTTTTTTAATTTCAAAAATTTGGATATTTTTTCATTAATGAATTGAAGTTTTGGCTTAATTTTTTTTTCAACCATTTCAATTATTGAATTCATTATTTTTTTCATGTGTAATATTAATATCTGTGTTTTTTTTTTTAATGATAAAAATAATAATATATGTGTTCTTAAAGGCTAAAACACAATACAATTACAAACAGTACTTTAAGTTAGGGTGTTATATTTATTTATTAGTAAGTTAGAATGTTACATTAAGTTAGAGTATTATATTTTTATTTATTGTTAATTTATAATGTTACATATGTATATATATAAATATATATATATATATATATGCAGGTTTAGGATTGATATAACTTATAACCATTTGAATGAAATCAACACTAAAACAAATGATTTAGACATCAAAATAAGAAATAAAAATTAAATTTCTTTTAAATGTACAAGTACAATTTATTTTTTAATTTAAAATTTTGAATTAATTATTTTTTCATTTTATTTGTTATTAAATTTAATTATATTATCAAAATAGTTTTTATTAAACCGTGCATTTCACATGCATAATACTAGTAGGAATGAAAAGCCGAGTTGAAATTGTTATAAATAATTCCTAAAAAAAATTATTTATAATATAATATAGGGTTATGGATTCCTAATCAAATTTGGTTATATAATTTTTTTAAAAGGATGATTATGTTGTTGAGTCTCATTTGATATAATTATAGAGTTTAAATCCTATTGAAACTATAATTTATAATCAACATTAATATTAAAAAAAAATGAAAAAAAGAAGAGAAAGAGAATGTGATTGATAGATATAAGGAAATATGATAGAATTTTTTTTTTTTAAATGTCATCAACATAGAAATTATCAAATTAATGGAGATATATTCCATTTTTGACATAGATTTATATTAATGGAATTATTATATAATTTGTTAGGATTATCTAAAAATTCCCTGATTAGGTGATAATTTAGGTCTCCTTTAAGTATAGTGTTTGTATGGCACCAAAAAACTAAATTTAATAAATTTTTTGCAATTTGGTGCTATAAAATCAAAAGAATTAAATCAAATTAAAAAATATAAATAAAAAATGCTAATGTAGAAAATTGTAGAAAGGTCAACCAAAAGTCTTGATATATAATTTAAATCCTATTGAAATTAAAAATGATATATATTTGTTGAGTCTCATTTGATATAATTATAGAGTTGAAATCCTATTGAAATTATAATTTCTAATCAACATTAATATAAAAATAAAAATAAAAAACATGAGAAAGAAAACGTGATTGATAAGAGGGAAAGAGCTGGCTGAAATTATTCATAGTCCAGTGGCACCATAATTGTGCCCTTTTCACATGGACTCGCTAACTTCCGCACGTTTGTGCTATACATAGGGAGACTTGGGTGTGAAACCACTTCAGTTTCTGGCCTGGAGGACACGTTGCGCCCCTCTCACACGGTACAAAGACCTGCTGCCTTGACAGGTTTATGCAAGAGGAACACAATGAGGGTTTGGCCGTGTCTGACGACTCTGACCAATGACCTAACCAAAGACTCAAAAAGAACATCATTAACTTCCTGACCTTTGTGCTACAGGGAGACTTGGGTGTGAAACCACTTTGTTTCTGGCCTAGAGGACACGTTGTGCCCCTCACGCGGTACAAAGACCTGCTGCCTTGATAGGTTTATGCAAAAGGAACACAATGAGGGTTTGGCCGTGTCTGACGACTCTGACCAATGACCTAACCAAAGACTCAAAAAGAACATCATTAACTTCCGCACCTTTGTGCTATAGGGAGACTTGGGTGTGAAACCACTTTGTTTCTGGCCTAGAGGACATGTTGCGCCCCTCTCGCACGGTACAAAGACCTGCTGCCTTGACAGGTTTATGCAAGAGGAACACAATGAGGGTTTGGCCGTGTCTGACGACTCTGACCAATGACCTAACCAAAGACTCAAAAAGAACATCATTAACATTATCATCCTAAGCTATACACCAGAAGAATTTGAGCCTGGTGATAAGAAAATAAGTGATAACGAACAACTGCAGAATTTGAGAAAGGTTGTGAATATTAACTGAACTTGCGATAGTCAGACATACTTAACTAATGATTCTTAAAATAAAAATATATTATGGCAAATGAGAGATTTAATCAATAATTCACAAATTTCAAATTTGAGTATCACCTTCAAATGTATGTCGTACACATATTTGTTGCAAAATCATATAAATTAAGTGACAAATATGTCAAAGATAAGAGCAGTCAGTTCCGATTGCCATACTTTGGGTTCAAACCTGCTCCCACAATTTGGAAACTGGGAAATTCAATCACTACTGGAACAAATTTATTACAAACAGATTAGCTTGCCAATTGTCACCGTGGTCCTGATAAAACTGAATCCAATAAAGCAGTGGCATTACCAACATTTACTTCATGATACATGACTCTTGCTCTTGGGTTTGAAATAGGTGGATTGCAGAAATTATACTCTAGGTTTTCTTCAACATCCACAACACCCTCTAAAACCTTAAAAACCACTGACATGGAAGGCCTCTTTGTAAAATCACTTTGCAAACACCAAGCAGCAACCTTCATCATATCCACAACTTCTGCTCCATGTAATTGCATATCTTCACTGTATTTATCAACCAAATCCAAAAGTTGCTTCTTCTGTAACTTTTCCTTGAAAAATCCTAGTAAATGCATTGCTTCCTCAGGCTGAGATCGATCAAAATGTCTCCGTCCACACAATATTTCCAATAGCACAACTCCAAAGCTATAGACATCTACTTTCTCCGTTATTACCGAGCTCAACCATTCTGGAGCCAAATAGCCAGGAGTTCCTCTCATGATTGTTACAACTTGGCTCTGGTCTCGGTCAATCAGTTTAGACAAACCAAAATCAGCAACTTTTGCATTAAAATTCTCATCTAAGAGGATATTCTCAGGTTTGACATCTAAGTGAGCAATTTTTTTACTGCAATCTTCATGGAGATAAGTGAGTCCCTTTACTATGTCAAGAATGATCTTCTTTCTCTTATGCCAATCCAGAGTAAACCCATCAGTTTTGTGGAAAATCCATTTATCCAAAGACCCATTAGACATGTACGGGTAAACAAGAAGTCGATGAGAGCTTTGAGCACAAAATCCAATCAATTTTACCAAGTTGAAATGATGAATGCTGCCAATTGTCTCAACCTCGGCTAGAAATGACTTTTTGATTTGACTGAAGCCATGTAGACGCTTCACAGCAACTATAGTGCCATCAATTAGAGTGCCTTCAAAAACTGTGCCAAATCCACCTCCCCCGATGTTCTTCTTGAAATTTTCTGTCATTACTTGCAAATCTGCAAAAGAGTATCTTGTGGGCATTCCTGGTACATGATCTAAATAATACTCCTCAGCTTCATCAGACTCTTTATTCTTCTGAAACAAATGAAAGAAGATTCCAATCAAAATAAACAGACCAAACAAAGATGCTACGCCGGATCCCACTATTATTATAAACTGATTTATTTTCTTTCCATGGTTTTTCTGCTCTGGAGAAGGAACAGCTCTTGGGACATTCTGCACCTTGATGTATGTTGTACTGGTATAACTATCATTCACCTTAGCGTGCTTCAGTGAAAAATTCTGGGATGGTAAGTAGCAGTCCCCGAGAAAGGAATTCAAAATGTACTTCTGGAAAATGGCAGCTTTGCACAAACAATTTTTTAAGCATGCCTTTTTACAACTCTCTGAATCTACTTCGAGGTCTTGTCTAAAAGTCACGGAGCTGATATTCTTGAGCTCTAAAAAGTTTTGATTTAGGGAAGCTTCACAGGACAAGGGAGTAACTAGTGAGCATCCACGGCCAGGCTGACTGTCATTGATTTGCTTAAAATATCTTCTATCATTTTTGGGTTCAGGACAACTACACTTGCCGTTCGTGCAAATACTATAACCGTCGCAAATCGTAGGGTAACCACAGTTACCAATTTCTGCCGTGAGAAGATCAGCCACTTCCTTCCACTCTAAACTCTTTTGTTTCCATTCATACACTCTCAAGTGTCCATCAGACTCAAATCTCATGTACTGCCATGATGATAATGCTGAAGGAATGAGAAAATCTTTATAAGGCCCAAATAATTTATCATCAACTGCGAAGAAAGATAATCTTCCATTCATAAATTGAACATAACTGGTGCGAAATGCATCGTGATGATAATATTGCTCCGGTCCTTCATTAGATTGCCTGAAAGCAGACAACCCATCAATATCGAGAGAGAGGGAAAACAATCCCCTTTCAATCTGATATGTGGCAGAAGCAGCAGAGGTGAGTTTCTGCCCTACAGACAACTTTTGCCCAAGAAGCAGCGAGTCGGATGGGTGATCAAAAGATTGCCAAACTGTTGAATCATTTTCACTTAGCAGCTGGAGGTTGCCCGTGTCCGTTAAGTTTAAGATTGGCGTATATTTGTTATTGATGTTCGTCGTCCAGACTATAGTTCCATCAGCTTCTTGTACCACCAAACCTCCACCTGAACTGGAAAAGACTGTCGCATTAATACTAACCGGATTGGTTGGGTTGGCAGACCATACTACTTGTGGACCAACGGTATCCTGAATCTCGAAGCTTTTGTAAAACAGAATGAAAATGGATAATAGATAACGGTCACTAGTTTGATTACAGAAGAAGCCCAAAGCAAATCCTGGTCCTTGACTCGAGGATCCACCTTCATGGAGGATTCGCACAGTTGATCCGTCTCTGAAATCCACAGGTTTGAGATCAATGAGAGACCGCATATGTGGAGGCAGGGCAAACGGGAGAGGCAGGGCAAACGGGAAATGTATTAGAAAAAGAGCAAGGTAAAGAAGAACAACACGCCAGGCCCAGCTCATGCCCATCGACTGTAGCTGTAGCCTGTAAGACACAGTGCAAGAAGTAGAGAAAAATGGACGACGAAGATGTAAGGCTTGTAATGACTCTTGAAGCTTATAAATTCTTATAGGATAAAAACTGTATTTAGAATTTTAGTTCAAAAAAATGTATGTGTAGACGAGTGTGTAACAAACTTTCTGGTTAAATTTTATATTTTCTATTTTGTTAGCCAACTTTTCACTTGCAATCGGATTTTCACAGTTTTTCTACATTTTTATTACTTTTTTTTTCCCCCGTTTTTTAAAAAAATTTTCCTTTTCCTTTTATAACTAGTCATCCTTCCTTCATCTTTTGACTATGTCGAGCTTCCCATCCATAGCGCCCAACCTTTCACTAACAAATAATAAACCATGCAATTTTGGAAAGGCTAAAACCAATTTAATTAGGGTACTGTCAAGAATGGAATGGAACCCGGATTTCATTTTAGGATGGCCAAAGTAAGAACAATGAACATTTTGTCCATTAATAATAAGAATTATACAAAGAATCAAGATTAAATTAATTAGTATCTACAAATAAAATTTCCAATGCATCAAAAAATAAATAAAGAAAGAAAATAAACAATAATTGTTTCTAATACATTTCAAGTAAAATCTTTTATCAAGGTGTAATAAATTTTACAACAGTTTTCCATAACCCTAAAGTAAGAGGTTACTAGTTATCCTAAGTTCACTTATATAAATAAAGTTATGTTGCCATATATCCTATCTTGCGCCTAGTACCCAAAAAAGAATGGGAAATGCTAATGAGTGCCCTTAGGGTACTGGTTAAAAATCTAGTTAAATAAAGTTTTGACATCAATTTTATGGAAAATGAAAAAAATTGTCAAAATATTAATTACTTTTTTTTTCTTTTCCCATAAAAACTTTCTTTAACTGGATTCTTAACCAGTGCCCTAAGGGTACTCGTTAGCAAAACCCAAAAAGAATATATATATATATATATAGATGTGTGTGTGCGTGCGCGTGTGTGTTAAAAGAGAAGAGCATTGACAATAAAATGATGATGATGATGATGATGGACTATGACAACAATGAGAAATATCACTTTGAAAAAAATGTAATAATCAAATAATTTTACCTGAAAAATAGCACATTTAATTTAAATGTCAAACTATATATTCCCTACCTACACATGACAATAATAGCATTTTACCCGTTGGATTTAGTGAACCGTAGTTACCCAAGCACTACCAAGGCATCAATGAGCACTAAGCCAATGTTTCACCAATACTCCATTAGGGTTTCTCATTGTAGAAGTTGAATCCAAGATCTAGTACGAACCCACGAAACCATTTGGCAAAAAACAATGGTAAACCATCACACCTCAGACGGTGACACCAAGGCATATTAACCACTCAAGACTACTTACTAGTCTTATTATTATATAATAAAAAAAAAGTAAATAAATAAATAAATAAAGTGGAGGACTACTTACTAGTCACTATGGAAAAGGAAAAGGACTACTTACTAGTCTTGAGTGTGTCCTGCCTCTGATCTAGAGGAAATAGTTTGAATTGTAATTAATTGTACAGATGAGTAGTCTCAAATGAACAAAGTTTCTCTCCGAATTAGTTTTGAGAGAAACTCTTCAAACTTCTCATATATCTCTTTTTTTAGTGTGAATTTTGAAAATCTAACTGTTGAATTTCATGTTCCTTATGTTCTTAACATGCATATTAAATTTCGTTCAAATCGGATGTAATTTACTATTTAATTAATAAACTTATTTTTTATACACAATTTTAAATCACAAAAACTTGAAATTTTAATATTTGTTTGATGACATAGCAATTGATGTTTGAACTTTTTGAAATTTTGCAAGCATAAAGGATATAATAAGAACATACAATCTAGCGGAGAAAGACTAGCTAGTTGAAATCAATTTCTTCTATAATTACAAATTTGATAGATTGTGATTGATGTAGAATAAAGAAGAAATTAATTGTGAATCTAGTTTTGTTGAGATGCAATTATTTCATATTATTTAGAATTATTAGGTGTTTTCAAAGCATAGTAATTTGGTTCCTTCCTCTCACTTTAATGGTAAATTCTGCTAAATTAATAGTGGGATCCACCAACAATGTGAGAGGAAATAGCACCACGTTTCCGTACTCTCTACGAGAATCCAATAATTTTCTCTAGCACACATTGTGCCCCTCTCACACGGACCTGCTGGCTCCACGCGTTTGTGCAAGAGGAAGACTCAGGGTAAAGGCAGTCAAATTACTTCATGGTCGGGGCACTTTAAGATTGTGTCCGTCGCACATGTACTTGGTTGACTTTGAAACGTTTGTGCAAGAGTGAGGCTTCGGTGAAATTACTTCATGGCCTATGCCCTAGGGGACACGTTAGGCCCGTCTCACACGGACTTGCTAGCGGCTACATGCACATACATGAACCTCTCTGTTTCATTAGTCGTGTAAGCGAATTCTGACGTGAAGACTACAGCATATTGGCTACCTATAGTCTTGAGTTTGTCCTCCAACCTCCTGATGTAAAGGTTTGATTTTGAAATGTAATTGTGCCAATAAGAGGATGAATAGTCTGAGAGAGCTCTAGGTCTCATTGTACAAATTTTATGAAAATAATCTATGTCTATACTTTTACTGCCCCATCAAAACCAAAGGCACAAAAAGAACATCACTGTCATCCTAAGCTCAATACCAGATGAATTTGAGCCTGGTGAAGTAAACAACTGATAACGAAAAACCGCAGCTTTTGACAGTGATTTTGAATATTTACTCAAGTTGTGAAAGTTGGTCTCAAAAAAAAAGTTGTGAAAGTTAAATATATTTAACTAATGATTCTAATTGAAAAACGAAAAAATTATAGAAAATTAGAGATTTATTCAATAACTCATAAATTTCAAATTTGAGTATTACCTTCAAATGTATGCCGTATATTGATATCTAGCAACATCAAATTAATTGAGTGACATATACCAATGGAATAGGCCAAAATTGGGAATTAACCCTGTTTCCCAAACGATATAATTAGTAGGCACTATTACAAAACTATATTTTTTACTAACATCTCGAATTTAAAAGACTCGATTTAGGGTCTATAAATCGAGTCTCAAATACTCGTTTTTCATGGTCTAATCACGTCTGATGTGGCATTTTTCCACATGACATCCACCTAGAAATCAAGTCTCTAAGACTCGATTTATAAGCCGACCCTTTAAGCATTGATTTCTATGTGCTAGCAAACAAAACAAAACACTTTACATTTAAGGACTTCCAACCTAGACCTGAAGCTATCCTTTGCGAGGCTACGTCATTTCTACATGAATATCAAACATTAGTGGCAAACCAACAGACACATTAGCTGTTTGAAGAGATGGGTGTAATGATGATTTTTTTTTTCTTTGTCCTGGGTGTCAGGCTAGTATGTATAGCCCTGGAGCATATCAGGACCCTTACTTACACCTTTGTACTTTTATTTCATTATTTTAATTCAAATTCTACCTTTTCAGTCAAAAAAAAAATCATTCAAACATTATCAATGCTAATAACTTGTACAGCACAAATCAATGCATAGTTACGTCTCTTTTCTCCTAATCATTCAGACATCTCTCCTCACCTCAGTTCTCTCTCCCTTCTTTCACTATGTCTACTCTCTCTTCTTTCAAGAGCACAGACCAAAGATGCTGGGTTGCTAGGTGGCAGCGACAACGTGGATAGGTGGTGGTTTCTACTATGAACAGCAGAAACCCAGCCACTGAGTTGACTCAGTTCACCAATTTGGTGGTGGTGGGGTTGTTTTGATGATACCCAAGCTCACCCAGAGTTTATCCTTTGTGGGTCCACAACTCTTCTGCATGAGTACCAAACTCTAGTTGCTAATCAACAAACACGTTAGGCTGCATGGGGCTTTTAATATTGTATTGGTGTTTCCTTTGTCCTGTGGCTTTTAATATTGTTTTTGTTGGGCGGCATGGGACTTTTAATATTGTAGTTGTGTTTCCTTTGTCCTGTGGCTTTTTAATATTGTATTAGTGTCCTTTGTCCTATGGCTGGGCCTGAGCTAGTGAGGTTAGCACTGAGTGGCTGCAAGATCCCTTTTTATACCGTTGTACTTTTGGTCATTTTAATATGCCGATTCTACCTTTTTCAGTCAAAAAAAAAAAACACATATAAATCGAGTCTTAGAGACTCGATTTCCAAGTGGACGCCACGTGGAAAAAACGCCACACCAGACGTGTTCAGACCATGGAAACCGAGTCTTTGATACTCGATTTATAAGCCCTAAATCGAGTCTTTTAAACTCGAGATGTTAGTAATATATATAGTTTGAAAACAGTGCCTACTAATTATATTGTTTAGAAAACAGTGTTAATTTCCAATTTTGGCTGCCATACTAGCGTTCAAAGCTGCTACAACAATTTGGAAACTAGAAAATTCAACTTCTTGACATTACTTAATACCTTATTCTTAAGTAAATTTGGCATCTAGCTTAAAAACCCTAAGGACAAAGTGGCAAGTACAATAAAATGTTGTTTAGTTGCCTTGTATTGTTTGATTTGTGAGAAATTTATCGAATTTCTTATGGATACTGGGGTGTTTGGTTGGTGAGAAAGAAGAGGAAAGTGAAATAAAATTCTATTCAATTATTTTGTTTTAAAAATAAAATCTTATGTAGTTACTTTTAGTTTTAGATGGAAATTTTTGGAAATTCATTATAAAAATTGTAATGACAAAGCAATGATATATTAGTAATGAATCTAGTGAACCAAATATAGTAATGCTATATTTCTATAATGTAATTCAATGAATCCAAGATTACAATAATCTAACATCACAATGTAATGTAGCATTAATCAAACCAAATGCCGCCTGAGGGTATGGCCATATGAGGTGCAATTAGGGGTGTCAAATGGGTGGGTTTAGGTGGGTTTGGAGTGAGCATAATTGGGTTGGGTATATAAAACTCATTTACCCATTAAAACTTATTTAACTAATTGCTTCTAACCCAAAACCAACCCAACCCAATTATTATGGGTAAACCCCAACTCAACCAATTACCCAATTATCAAAATTTCTAAAATGCTATTAAAGTGAAACCCCAACACTTTCTTAGATTCCCTTTTCCACTCTCTCTAGTCTCCATTCTTGGGATTAAAAAATTCCACATAAGCACATCCACATCAGCAATTATATTAAAATTCCAAATAAAAAAAATATTTTCTTTTCTTTTTTATTTTCTCTCACTTTCTTGGCAACCAAACAGTGCAACAAATTCAAAGAAATGTCATTTCAAGCTCAAAACTTTCCTGGAATTTCAAAAGCAACCATCCTTAAAACAAATAGAAATTCTTCGAGGACAATGAAGGAAAATGAAAAGAGAGAGAGAGAGAGAGAGATATCTCTCTGGTGTGGCGAAGATCCATGCCAAACCATGCACACCAGCCGGAGTCGCTGATAGACAAGATCATTGAAAAGATCCTCGATCAGCACGACTCGTCGTCATCATCATCCGAATCAGAATCTAACGACGAGTTCAATCCCTTCGGCTCTGCCAAAGCCAAGGTTTACAGGCTCTTCAACAGAGGAAAGCCTGTCCACAAAGTCCTCCACGGTGGAAAACGTAATCTCTCTCTCTCTCTCTCTCTCTCTCTATTTGATCTATTTGTTTGATGAGAAAATGTAGGAAATTTTGCGTTTTTTTTTTTTTTTTTTTGGTTAACCTTTTTTTCATGTGTGAAATTTAGCGCAAGAAATCGGTATTAGTTTATATGAAATTTTCAATTGCTTGGTTCTATTTTTTTATTTGTTTCAAGAGAGAGAGAGAGAGAGAGAGAGAGAGAGAGAGAGAGAGAGAGAGAAGTGTTTGGAGGCCAAGAAAATGAAGGAAAATGAAAACCTTGAAACACTAAAACGCCAGAGGGCTTTTTTCTTCTTCTTTTTTTTTTTTCTTTTTTTAATGGGAAGGGCTAGGTTGAATTTGGGTATATTGTTTTTGGGTTAAATGTGCCTCAAGGGGTTTTTAATTAAAACTCAATAATCACTGGATCTAATTGAGTTGATGCCCATTTAACCCAACTAATAATTGGGTGGGTTCGGGTTCAATTAGAGTGGGTGGGTTTAGATGAGTAAATGGGTTTGGGCTTACTTTGCCACCCCTAGGCGCAATTGATATGCCTCAATACTCATTAGTCACAATACTTTGCTGATCCTATATACAAAGAAAAATTCACCCTGGTGGAGTTGTCAAAGCTTGGGTACACTCCCAAAATGTAAAACAATTGAAGCAGAAGCAGCAGCCATTGTATGGGCTCTAAATATTGCAATTGAGGAAAAAATCCATGATGTTGTGATTGAAGGAGATGCTAAACTCTGCTTTGATGCTAAACCTGCTACAACAATTTGGAAACTAGAAAGTTCACTCACTATATAGAACAGACATTACCTCACTCAGTCATACAACAAAAATAAATGTTGTGAATTGTCACCGTGGGCCTGATAGAATAGAATCTAATAAAGGAGTGGCACCACCAACATTTACTTCCTGATGCATGACTCTTGCTCTTGTGTTTGGATTAGTTGGATTGCAGAAGTTAAAATCTATGTTCTCTTCAACATCCACAACACCCTCCAAGACCTTAACAACTACTGACATGGAAGGCCTCATTGCAAAATCACTTTGCAAACACCAAGCTGCAACCCTTATCATGTCCACAACTTCTGCTCCATGTAATTGCATATCTTCATTGTATTTATCAACCAAATCCAACAATTGCTTTCTTTGTAACTTTTCTTTGAAAAGGCCTAGTAAATGCATTGCTTCCTCAGGTTGAGAAAGATCAAAATGTCTCCATTCACACAATATCTCCAACAGAACAACTCCAAAGATATACACATCTACTTTCTCCATAATTATTAAGCTCAACCACTCTGGAGCCAAATAGCCAAGAGTTACTTGGCTTTGGTCTCGATCAAGTAGCTTAGACAAACCAAAATCGGCAACTTTTGCATTAAAATTCTCATCTAGGAGGATATTTTCTGGTTTGACATCTAAGTGAGCAATTTTTTTACTACAATCTTCATGGAGATAAGTGAGACCCTTTGCTATCTCAAGAATGATCCTTTTTCTCAGATGCCAATCCAAAGTAAGCTCATCGGTCTTGTGGAAAATCCATTTATCCAAAGACCCATTAGACATGTATTGGTAGACAAGAAGTCGATGAGAACTCTGAGCACAAAACCCAATCAATCTTACCAAGTTGAAATGATGAATGCTACCAATTGTCTCAACCTCAGCTAAAAACAATTTCTTGATTTGATTAAAGCCATGTAGACACTTCACAGCAACTTTAGTGCCATCATTTAGAGTTCCTTCAAAAACTGTGCCAAATCCACCTCCACCGATGCTCTTATTGAAATATTTTGTTATGACCTGTAAATCTGCAAAAGAATATCTTGTGGGCATTCCTGGCATGTGATCTAAATAATTCTCTTCAACTTCATCAGAATCTTTATTCTTGCGAAGCAAAAGAACCAGAGTTCCAATTAAAAGAAACAGACCGAACAAAGATGCTGTTAGAAATCATCACTAACTCTCTTGTTTCTAGAAATTTCGAGAATTTCACTCAATTTGCTTCTCATTCTCTAGAAACTTCTAGAACTTCTCACACAATTGCTCTCTATAGAAATTTCTCTCTAAGCAAACAACCCATCAATATCGAGAGAGAGGGAAAGCAATCCCCTTTCAATCTGATATGTGGCAGAAGCAGCAGAGGTGAGTTTCTGCCCTACCGACAACTTTTGCCCAAGAAGCAGCGAGTCGGATGGGTGATCAAAAGATTACTAAACTGTTGGACCATTTTCACCCGACACTGACAGCTTGAGGTTGCCCGTGTCCGTTAAGTATAAGGTTGGCGTATATTCGCTATATATGTTCGTCGTCCAGGCTATAGTCCCATCAGCTTCTTGTACCACCAAACCTCCATGTGAACTCAACCGAACTGTCGCATTAATACTAACCGGATTGGTTTGGTTGGCAGACCATACTACTTGTGGACCAACCGTATTCTGAATCTCGAGGCTTTTGTAAAACAGAATGAAAATGGATAATAGATAACGGTCACTGGTTTGATTACAGAAGAAGCCCAAAGCAAATCCTGATCCTTGAATATTGGAGGATCCACCTTCAGGGAGGATTCGCACAGTTGATCCGTCTCTGAATTTCACAGGTTTGAGATCAAAGAGAGTTTCGTATTGATCAAGCCGCGAATAATCTTGGGGCAGGGCAAACGGAAAATGTATTAGAAAAAGAGAAAGGTAAAGAAGAACGCCACGCCAGGCCCAGCTCATGCCCATCGACTGTAGCTGTAGGACACAGTGCAAGAAGAAGAGCAAAATGGACGAGGATCCGGAAGATGTAGGTAAGAGGGTTGCTAACTTATGACTCTTGAAGCTTATAAATTCTTAAATGATAAAAACTGCCAAATTTGTGTAACAAACTTTCTTGTTAAAATTTTTTTTTTTTATTTTTTTTTTTCCATTTTGTTATCCAATTTTTAACTTGCAATGAGATTTTCACTATTTTTCTCCGTTTTTTATTCCCTTTTATTATTATTTTTCTCTTTTTAAAAAAAAATTTCCTCTTCTTTTTAATTTTTATCCGTTGCCATCCCTCCATCTTTTGACTATGTCAAGCTTCCCATCTATTGCACCCAACCTTTCACTAACAAATAATAAACCAATTTTGGAAAGGCTAAAACCAATTCAGGGTATCATCAAGAATGGAACCGAACTCAGATTTCATCTTAGGGTGGCCTAAGTAAGAACAATAAACATATTGTCCTTTATGGCCTATTTGGAAGTTTAAAGAGGGAAGAGAGTAGAGGGGAGGAGAGTAGTGAGGAAGAGAGTAGAGGAGAATGGTTATCCTCCACCTTGTTTGGATGTTTTTAAAATTAGTAAGGGGAAAGGGAGTAATTAGCCCTTCCTCTTGTTTGGATGTTTTAAAAATTAAAATGAAATGGAGAGAAAATAATTTAAATAGACAAATTTACCTCTATTTGAAAATTGACTTGCAATATTGATCTATGATTAATTTGTTAGATTAAATAATTATGACTATAGCATGCAATATTTTTTTTGATAATTTATCTTCTCAGCAACCAAACAGTAAAATAAAAAATAAAAAAAATAAAAAACATGAAAACAAAAGGGTGGATAAGTAAACTTGATGTTTGTTGACCAACAACAAAAGAAAGTTGCAAACTACAGGTCACCAACCACAAACAAAACCTTAATAAATCTACTCTTTAGATTTTCCTACACTTTTTTCTCTGCAACCAAACACTAAGTACACCCAGCTGTGTGGTACTTTCCTAAAAGTAGATAATAAAAAAACTCACCTACAGAATCAAGAAGCTGCCAATTTCCAGAGCCTGGAGGCCTTCCTCTTCCTCTTTTTGAAGAAGAAAAATCAGAAGGAGACAAAGTAAAATCAGGTGGTGGTTGTGCCGCCGTATATGACACCCTCAAGTTCCCATCTGCGTCATATTTCCTTGGTTTCCCTCTCTTCTTTTTCCCTAACAAATCACCACTGCTCACTGGGGTTGTCGTCGTTGCTGTTGTAGATGTTGTCATTGTGTTTATGTTTGTGGAAGTGGCGCCAAAAGTGGAAGGCAAATGAGGGGCTGTAGCTTTTTTAACTTTGGTGGGAGATTTTATATAAGTTCTTCCCTCCATCAATGGTGGGGGAGAGAGGAAAATGACTGAGAGAATACTGAGGAGTTTTTTTTTTTTTTTTTTTTTTGTCTGTTTTCTCAGCAACCAAACTGGGGATAAGTGTACTAGATTTGTGAATTTTACTCTGTTCGATTGGATTGTTTTGGTTCCTATTCTTGGATTCTGAAAATTGATCAATTTTTTTTTGTTTGTATCTTCAATCATGAAGCAGCATGTTGATCAATTAAAAATAATATACAATGACCTAGTGCTGTGTTTGATTTTTGAGAATATGTTTTGAAAAGTTTTCAAAATCAAACAATTGATCTTCTGTTTGGTTACTGAGGAAAATAATTTTTTAATTAATAGTTACTGAGGAAAATATTAGAAAAAGAAAAGAAAAGACGGATCTATGTTTTATCAAAAAAAAAAAAAGAATAAGGATCTATGTTAATTTTTTGGTTTGTAATTTTGTTAATTTAGAAAGGGTAAATTGGAGAATTCATTTGTTCAATAATTTATCTACTCTACTCTCTCTCCAAATCTCTCCAATTTTGGGGAATTAAAAATGAGGGATTAGAGGTAGTTGAAACCCCTCCAAACCCTCCATCCTTCATTAAAAAACTTACAAACAAGGTAATTGAATTACTCTCCCTCCCTCTACTCTACTCCCCCTCCTTTTTTAAACTTCCAAACAAGCCATTAATATTAAGAATTATACAAGAATCAAGATTAAATTAATTAGTATCTATAAATAAAACTTGCATCAAACAAAAGATATATAAACAAAACAAATTAACAATAAAATAATTGTTTCTAATACATTTCAAGTAAAATCTTTTATCAAGGTGTAGTAAATTTCACAACAGTTTTCTATAACCTAAAGTAAGAGGTTACTGGGTTATCCTAAGTTCACATATTTAAATGAAGTTATGTTGCCATATATCCTATCTTGTGCCTAGAAGCGCCCCCCCCCCCCCCCCCCCCCCCAAAAAAAAAAAAAAAAGGTCTTAGACAACAAAAAAATAATAATAATAATAACAATAATAAATACATGCATAAATATATACATACAAACTTTCATTTATATATATATATATATACTAGTTACATAGATAGCGGTAACCTTAAAGCAATACATCAGCATCAACCTGTACCAAAACATTTTATTTCCTCGGTTAAATCGAAATGGACTCAATCCCTTAGCCTAAATTCAATGGCTTAAACTTTTAAATTAAGTAGAATTCATATATATTATATTAACCCTTCAATTAAAGTCTCCCAAGTGTTTATAAGTTATAACATAATAACATAAGAGGTTAATTCATCCATTAATTCCTAGTTGACCTACAAAATCAACTTCCCTCGTCCCGAAGACATTAGCTTGATTGAATCAGTGAGTTTGAGTCTAAACGCATTGTTGGATATAATGTGTTATAAACTGCTTAGAATTAGATGTATTTGGACAGAAGTCACTAGTAAGACAAAGGAGAAAATGTTGCAAGGCCCTCAATGTTGTGCCAAGATGGAATATGTAAGAGAAAAATCTATAAATAAATGGCATGAGTAAAAGGAAGAGAGATTAAGAACGTAGAGAAGCGAAGACTAGTGTGACCTGACCTCCCCTGTTTTATATGATCTGTATTACAAAACAGAATTGGAAGAAAATGAAATGAATTCATTGATTCAAGTATAGTTACAACTTCTATATATATACAATGAGAGAAAGGAAAGTAAAAAACTAACTAACTATCCTTCCTAACCCAAAAACAGAATTAGCTAATTCATAACTGATAAATATAGCTATACGACTTGTAGTTCTCATACAGTACAATGCTATACAACATGTAGCTTAAGTCTCATTTGATTCTTCAATTCTATCTTCACTCAATTTCTTCTTCTTCTTAGACTTGCTCCTAACAGATTCTACAACTGATCTTGATTCTGCAACTGATCTTGATTTGCTATCTTTACACTCCCCCTCAAGATGAAGTGGGGAATGCACATTCAACATATTCATCTTGGATAGCAGATTGTGAAATTGATGTGCACTAAGTGCCTTTGTAAGCAAATCAGCAAGCTGTGATTGAGTTCTAATGTGTAGCAACCTTATTACTCCTTGAACCATTTTGCCTCTCACAACATGGCAGTCAATCTCTATGTGTTTTGTGTGCTCATGGAACACTGGATTGGCTACAATGTGGAGAGCAGACCAACTATCACTGAATAATAATGCAGCCTTAGAGTGATCAACTTGTATTTCTCTTAGTAAACTAAGAATCCACACAATCTCACACACTGCTACTGCCATAGAACGATACTTAGCTTCTGCAGATGACCTACTCACTGTGTTTTGTTTCTTAGACTTCCAAGAAACCAATGAATCTCCCAAGAACATGCAGTAACCAATTACTGACCTCCTTGTATCAGGGCAAGCAGCCCAATCTGAATCAGCAAAGCCTTTAAGATGTAATTTAGATGCACTTGAGAATAATAACCCTTGTCCTGGACTACCTTTGAGGTACTGCAACACCCAATTTGTTGCAGCTTGATGTGGTTTCCGAGGCTTTGACATAAATTGACTCAATTTATGAATAGCAAAGGTTATATCAGGTCTTGTGATTGTAAGATACAAGAGTCTGCCCACCAATCTTCTATAAGAACTTGGATTTGTCAACAATTCACCTTGGTACTTACTTAACTTCAAATTGTGTTCCATGGGGGTTTTTGGCTGATTTACAACCTAGCAAACCTGCGTCATTTATCAATTCCAGAGTGTATTTTCTTTGACACAAGTGGATGCCTTTCTGTGATCTAGCTATCTCAAGCCCAAGGAAAAACTTCAAATCTCCAAGCTCTTTTAGTTTAAACTGTTGATCTAGAAGAATCTTCAGTTCTGCCACTTGCAATCCAAATATCATCTACATACACCAATAAAGCAATGAAAGACCCTGGTGTTTTCTTGGTGAACAAAGAATAATTTGCCTTAGATTGCCTGAATCCCAACCTTAATAAAGCAGTAGAAAACTTTGCAAATCATTGTTGTGAGGCTTGCTTAAGACCATAGAGAGACTTTTGTAATTTGCAAACTACCTTCCCCTTGCTGTGGAAGCCAAGTGGTAAAGTCATAAACACTTCCTCATGCAAGTCACCATGTAAGAAACCATTATTGACATCAAGTTGGGAAAGAGACCTTTCACAACAGCAACAGCCAACAAACATTTCACAGAGACAAGTTTTGCATCAGGGGAGAAAGTTTCTATATAATCAAGGCCCTCCTTTTGAGTATAACCCTTGGCAACTAACCTAGCCTTGAACCTCTCCACAGTACTATCAGCAATATACTTCACCTGAAGGGACCAAGTATTATTAGCCACTAAGGCCTTAATCTCACTAACCATAGCCTCCCTCCATTGAGGATCAAGAACAACCTAATCATAATGCTTTGGTTCAACTATAGAAGAAATAGCATTGCAAAAATGTCTATGGTTGGAAGAAAGGTTAGCATAAGACAAATAGGAAGAGAGAGGATAGAGGGTACCTGAGGAAGAAGATGAAGCAGGTGGAGCTATAGTAGATATCTGATTACAGTGATAAGCCTATAAATAAGTTGGTTTAGAAGAAGTCCTAGTGGATTTCCTAATAGGATTTCTAAGAGGAGGAGCTGGCACAATTGGCTCAATATTAGGCATAGCAGCATGCACAATTGCTGCCTCAACAATAGGCTCAACAGCAGGGAGCTCAACAATGGGCTCAGCAACTGACACAAGAGCTTAAAGAACATCAGAAGCTGAAGTTGATGCAGGCATGACAAGAGAAGAAGGGTGACCAGAACCAAGAAAAGAACAAGGCTCAAAAAGGAAAGGATTAGTGGTGGGAGGAGACTGAGATGGAACAGAAAGAGAAGAAGATTTAGAAAGGAAAGGAAAAGTAAAACTAGGAACACAAATATTGTGAAAAGTAAATTGAGCAGAAAGTTGTACTGTACCAACATGTGTGACAATAGCAGACTCACCATTTGGCAATTTAACAACACAATGAGAGATAGAAGTGATTGAGGTCAACATGGAAACTGAACAAACTCTATGGTTTGAAGCCCCAGTGTCAATGACCCAAACATGACTCTCAAAAGCTATCTTATTTATGACCTTAGCAGAAAAAATTGAATGCTTGGAATCAAACACAACATGAGGCAAAATGTCAATACCTGATAGAGGTGTGGTGGCTTGAGAAGCAAAAGAAACATTGTTAGCCATAGCAACTGAATTTTGAGATTCTTGAGATGAAGCTCCAATCATAGCAAGAATCTTCTGATATTGATCAGAAGTAAAAGGAAACTAAGTCTATGGTTGTACATAAAGAAATGAATCTTGAGAATCAAGGTGAGCAGACACTTGATTAGCCAAAGAAGCTTTTCCTTCGGCTTTGTAACCAAGAGGATATCTATGGAGTTTGTAACACTTCTCCACAATATGACCTTACAAACCATAGTGACTACAGATGGGCCTTTCCTTGCCTTTACCCTTGTTATTCTTGGAACCAATGCTAGTACCCTTAGCTACAAGAGCAGTAGACTCCACAAAAGGACCATTGTTGCTGCCTTGCCCAACTAATCTTTGCTTCTCATCTTGAATCAGCAAAGAAAACACTTTCTCAACATATGGAATAGGATCCATCAACAAAATTTTCCCTCAAATGTGAGAGAAAGAATCATTGAGACCCATCAAAAATTGCATTACAGCTTTTCTGTGATGAATATTAGAGATCTTTTCATTCACATTACACACACATTTCTCACAAGAACAAGTAGGAATTGGATCATAATTCTGTAATTCATCCCACAGAATTGAAAGATTGGTGAAATACTCAATCACAAACAGCTCACCTTGAAAAAAAACTTGCTAGATCCTTCTGCAATTGATAAACCCTAGGTCCATTACCCTGGGAAAACATGCTCTGAAGCTTATTCCAAACTTCCTTAGCAGTTTTACAATACACCATGCTTGTGGCAATCCTGGGAGAAACACAATTGATGATCCAAGAAACCACAATATCATTGCATCATGCCTAGCTTTAAACCAAGAGAGGAACTTTTTCCATGGCTGAAGTCAGAGAAACTGATCCATCAATCAACCAGAACTTACTCTTGATCCTGATAGCTCTCTCCATAGATCATGCCCACGTAGGATAGTTCTCACCTCCAATCAATGGTTGTGAAACTAATATTGCACCAGGACTCTCAGCGTGATGGAGAAAGAAAGGATGCGATTCATCAATGGTGATGCTTGTTGAAGCTTGACCAGAGGAAGCCATTGATAAAGCTTTGAGACTCTGAAGAAGAAAACCCTAACCTTTGGGGAAAAAGAATTGGGAGAAACTTAAGCAGAAGCCAAAAACTGCTCTGATACCATATTACAAAACAGAATTGGAAGAAAATGAAATGAATTCATTGATTCAAGTATAGTTACAACTTCTGTATATATACAACGAGAGAAAGGAAAGTAAAAAACTAACTAACTGTCCTTCCTAACCCAAAAACAGAATTAGCTAATTCATAACTAATAAATATAGCTATACGACTTGTAGTTCTCATACAGTACAATGCTATATGACATGCAGCTTAAGTCTCATTTGATTCTTCAATTCTATCTTCACTCAATTTCTTCTTCTTCTTAGACTTGCTCCTAACAGATTCTACAACTGATCTTGATTCTGCAACTAATCTTGATTTGCTATCTTTACATGCTCCATCAAAAATGAAGTTTGATTCTTGTGTTGACTGACTTCCTCAGATCCTAGCATAAAAAACCTACGTGTTTTTAGATGTGGGAGGAAATTTAACCCACAAGGGCTACAACAAACAATACCCTCAAAGCATGGGACCACCCACATGTTTTTAGATGACGTTTTCAATGAAAATATCATGAGGCTACTGTTAATGACCTAAGATGGACTTTCCTAGCGACCCAGAACTTTTATTTTGCTTTAGGAAGTCTAGCTGAAAAGTCGAAATACGCGTTTTGGAATTACTGTATATTGACTTTGATTTTTATTTTGATTTTCCATGATTTTGTTCCTTCATTCTTTCCATTATCAAATTGAAGCATCAACTCACAATAAAATGAATGTAACCAAATATCATTACCTGGCTCAATGTGTGGATGTATGCAGCCTCATCAACCCTATCCATAAACAAGCAATGCCAAACTTACCATGCTCTGAGGTTGATGCCCAAGTTGCCTAGGATATACCAACAAGGCACCCACAAAGTACATGTGATGAGGCTATTAGACTTATATTTAATCTTTAAAAAAAATGTGGATTTTTTTTCTTAGAAGCATGCCAAGAAGGTTAAAATATGTGGATTTTTAAACTATATATATACATATATATATAACCTTAAGCAATACATCGGTATCAACCAAATACCGAAACATTTTATTCCCTTGGCTAGAGCAAAAATAACTCCCTTAGCTGAAACTCATTGGCTTAAGTTTTTGAATTAAATGTAATTACTATATATTATATTAATTCCTCAATTTAAAGTGTCCCCAAAGTGTTTATAAGTTATAACATAACTAGGTAATTCATACATTCTTGATTGACCTACAAAATCAGCTTCCCTTGTCTTGACATTAGCTTGATTGACTCATTGAGTTTGAGTTTAATGCATTGTTGGATATAGTGTGCATTTGATTCTAAATTAAAAAGTCAGCTTATTTTTACTACTATTTATGGGCCCTATTATACTTTTTTATACTATTTATGGGTCTCACTGTACTATTTTAACTGACTTTTATTTTTATTTACAGCATTTTTAATAAAAAATTTTCAATTTTAGTAAAATAAGTTGATCTTAAATAGACCCATAACGTGTAATAAACTAGTTAGAATTAGATGTATTTGGACATGCATAAAAGTCACTAGTAAGACAAAAAAGAAGAACGCTGCGGCCACAAGAAGCACAACTTTTACCCCAAGTCAGCCACTTGGTGAGACGTGAGTAGCGGGAAAAATATGATGGACCCACCGTGTAAGGATCACGCCATAGTGGAATACATAAGAAAAATCTATAAATAAATGTCACAAGTAAAAAGGAGAAATCAGAGAGAAATTAAGAATGTTAAGAGGCGAAGACTAGGGCACGGCCTCCCTTGTTTTATATGATTTGTACTACAAATCAATGCTCCATCAAAAACGAAGTTTAGATCTGTTTAATAGAACATCTTAAACACATGTTTTCAGTTTTTAAATAATATTATACGTATTTTTATATACTTTTTCACTCACACATATTTCAAAAAAAATACAAACAACATTAGTTAAACTCCTCTGTTAAACAGGCCCTTAATTTTTGTGTTGACTTCCACAGATCTTAGGCTGAAACTACAGGCTACAGCCCACTTCTCTTAGCACAAAAAACTAAAAACGTTGAAGTGATGTGAGAAAATTTAACCCTCAACAATACCCACGAAGTATAGGGCCACCCACGAAGCATGGGGCTGCTATTAATGATCTAAGATGGACTTTCCTAGCGACCCAGGTATCTTTTTTTGCTTCAGGAAGTCTAGTTGAAAAATCGAAATACGCGCTTTGGAATTACTATTCATGACTTTGATTTTTAATTTTATTTTCCATGATTTAGTTATTTTATGCTTTCGGTTTCCATTATCGAGTTGAAGCATCAACTCACAATGAAATGAATGTAACCAGCAGCTCTAGAAATTTTTTTCATGGTGATTATTAATGATGATGTTGAGATCGTCAGTTGAGATGTTCGTCCAGCTAACGATCGTCCCCTGCCTGTATCAGCCCTAGGTTATCACAAGAAAAAGAAAGAAACACCGGTGGGGCGCAGCCCACAACGCCTCCGATGATTAAGTCAGAAAAAAGCTTAATGAACCAGGTTAAAGTGTCAAAGCTAAAAATGAGAATAAAGTTATCTAATTTTTTTAATCATACCTCTCCCTTGTCTTGTTCAGGTATATATATATACATAAGTGATTTCAATGCCCTTCTAGCCGTTGGATCCGCCATTATTGGAGCATTATTGCTGGGATTCGTAACGCTTGGGCCAGGTGTTAAGTTCACCGGCGTACCTTCAACGGTAATGGCATTTATTGCTGCTAGTTGTAGCGGCTGGCCTTCGTTGGGTCGTTCGGGCATGTACTTCGTACTGCCAATGGTAATGATATCGTCCATGTACGTCGTCCTCCCACACGTATGGACGATCTTACTCATCTTTTGGGCCTATCAGCTGCCCCCCCATTCCAAGGTCGTTCGTGATCTCGGACAGTCTTGGGAATACAAATCGCCTTTTTTTTTTTTTTTTTTTTTTGGGCGCTTGGCAATGTGTTTTCCGCATTAATTGCTTTGTGGCGGCGTGGCATGCTTCGTGGCCACGTGTCAAGTTCTGGCCGGTGGGGAGGCACTGTTTCCGGCGGGAGAGTCTTTTCGGTTTCCTGCGACTTCCAAGGCAGATTTTAACCTCTATTTTTCCTAACTTCTTCACCTTTTACCTCTATTTGTCTTTTTCTGTCCTTTGCCTCTTCTGCGTTTGAGCTTTCTGCAGTTGCTGCTTCACTTTTCCGATTTCAGATTTTCTTCCCTTTCTCTTTAAGGTGCGTATCCCTTCTTCTTTGCTTCTTTCCTTTTGCAATCTCTTTGTTTACTTTCCTTTTTCGAAATGTGAATGTCCCTTCTTAATAGTAAATTATACTGATTTTGAGCATATATCTCCCTCCATTACCTTTTTCTTTGCTCATTTGGGGGGACTTTTAGAACTTTCTGGTGACCAGTTCCCACAATCCGGTGATTTTGTGGGGGAGGGAAATGGCTTAGACTTAGCTTTGAAAGACTTGTACCCCTTGTTACAGCAATCGCTTTCTTGGTTCAAATCAACTAGTGGGGTTCGTAGGAGGGAAAAAATGGGTTCCGTTGTGAGATCTGGTGGTCCTGAGGGAGGTTCGTCTTCTGGTGCGGTCGCGGACGGGGCTGTGATGGATACAGCTACCTCCGTTCCTCCTCCTTCGTCAACGCCCTCTACCTCCGTTGTCGTTCCTCGTCCTTTCCATGCTTTTAAGGAGAAGTGCAATTTGAAGGTAGAAGTCCTTAACAAGTTTAGGGATAGGTTTCAATTCCCTATAGAGACTAGGGTTCGTTTCCCCAGGAAGGGTGAAAAAGCTTGCACCTTTGCCCATGGTGAGGTCTGCTTTTATGAGGCGGCCTTTTTGTGTGGCCTGAGATTTCCCGTCCATCCTTTTATCATGGAGCTCCTAGACCATCTACAGATTGCTCCTGGGCAACTCATGCCTAATTCTTGGAGAATCGTTGTAAGCTGTATGGTGATATGGACGGTTATAGCAGAAGGAGAGATGATAAATGTGAACGAGTTTACCCATCTTTATCGTTTGAAAGAGTCTAGGGAATTTGGGTACTACGAACTCATTCCATGGGATAGGGAGTCTCGTCTAGTAGTTGACCTTCCGTCGTCCTTCCGTTATTGGAAGTCGAGATACTTCTTCATGTCGGGAGACGGTTGGGAGACCCTGTCGGATGATTTTTGGGGGAATATTCCCAGGTTGCTGTGACAGTGGGAGACCCCTCGTCTTGGTGCGTTCGTCTTCTATGCTCTTCTTCTTCTACCCTCAAAGATATTTGTCTTTGTTCGTCCTTACAACTTCGAATTGTTTCTTCCCTGTGCAGTGAAAGAGCGTCCCGAATTAGAGAGTCAATTTAGGGAGAGGATTCAAGAGGCAATTAAATACGTAAAGACGATCGACGACTTTGACGAGCTCATTGATCCGCGCACTTTAGCCCGTCATTGTCTGGGTCCTGAACCTTCACTCTTCGTCCTTCAATTGATTGATCGAGATGAGCGAAAACGTAAGTCACTTTGATGCCCAGGATCGTTCTCATTTTCTTTATTGTTCTAATTCTTTCTAATTTTGTTGGTGTAGAGATGATGAGTAAGTTTAACAAGGACATGTACGCCAAAATCAAGGCGAAGAAGAACGAACCCCTCTCGAGCATCGGTCAGAAGACCTTGAGGTTTACCGACAAAGATAGGGAGAAGGAGAGAGAGAAAGAAAAAGAGATGACGGAGAGGGGCTCGTCTACCCCCACCCTGGACAACGCGAGGACGGCTTCTCCAGCAGTTTCTCTTGAGGAGGTCCCTGCCCCCAAGAGGCAGAAAACTGGAAAAAAGGGAAAAGAGAAGATGGGTTCTTTGTCTGGGAAGATGCTGACATTGCCGTTGCTCGGGCAAATGAGCTTTTTACTTCTGAAGAGAAAAAGGAGATTTCACTTGTGCCCTCACATCAGCTGGTGAATCAACACGTGCACAAGCTTGTTCAGGTAACTTTTAAGCTATCCTCGTCAACCTTGAAGTTCCTTTTTCCTTTTTTTTTTTTTTTTTTTTATTTTTTTTAACTTAAGCTTTTTGTCCACAGGTGCTGGGGGAGACTGTACATCTTACTTCCCAATTCCTGGCAAGTGAAGAGAAGGCCGTTATGGCGGCTTCAAAGGTCGAGGCTCTGGAGGCCAAGGCTTCAGTTCTGCGTAAGGATTTGACTGCTGCGATGGAAGCCCACAATGCCTCTATGGAGCAGGTCAGAGCCCTGACTGGGCAGCTAGAAGATGAGAAATCTCAAGTGAAACAAAAGGACGAGCTCCTTGCTGCCTTGACCCAGAAGATGAAAGCAGCTGTGGCCAAGGCCGTCCTTGCCTTCCAGACGACCGAGGAATATAACATCATTTTATTTCAATGGTACTTTAAAGGTTTTGAGTTGCTGAGGAGGTACTTGGTTAAGCACGGGCAGGGGGTTGATCTGGACGATCTTGACTTTGAAGCCGTTGATAGAGAAATAGAAGCGGACGAGGCTGCTTCGACTGCGCAAGCATCCGTGGCTTCGGGTGAAGACCCTCCTGTGGCGGACGAGGGTGGAAATGGTGCACCTGAAAAGTGACTTGTTTTTATCTAGTGTATTTTTTGGTGCTGTTCTGACGAAAACATTTCTTTTAGGTCCCCATGTGTTTTTGGGGATTTTTCTCCCTTCTTTTTAAACAATCTGCTACTTATTACGTGTATAAATATATGTGTTATATTTGTGGTTTTCTTTCATACTCGTTGCAAATTTTCCTTTCTTTTGGACTTAGAAAAATTTGACTTGGAGTTATCTCTTCGTCTCTTGAAAAATTTCCTTCGTCCTTCTGTGGACTTGGGTGAATTCTATGGCAGATTATCCGGACGACGAGGGTCTGCCAGGAGAATTCCACCACTCTCTTTTATTATTAAGGTGATGTGGGCCCTTTGGACGAATTCCTCAGAGGGATTGTATCCCTTTCGTGAAGGATTCAAGGTTTTACGATGAGTTCGTCTTTTTGATCTGGACGATGTACATCCTTCCGAATGATACCATCGTCTTTTTGATCTGGACGATCATTTCCTTCTGTTAATTGATGTGAGCTTATGCTGACTTCGTCTTTTTGATCTGGACGATGTATATCCCTTTTGGGGGATACCATCGTCTTTTTGATCTGGACGAAGAATTACTTAGCTTCTGGAAAAAGTTATCAGAACACAACGATTCCTTTTAAGCAAGACCATTGAGATGCTGAATGATTATTGATGGAGTCCTGAATAATAACTTATACACTTTTTCTTTGCATAAATTTATAACTTGCAAAATTTATAACTTGTAGTAAAATGCATGTAAGTAACTTGCTTTAAACTATGATAGTTTCTTACAATGAGGCTTCTTTCTTGTAATACCTTTTCAAGTGCTCAACATTCCATGGACGAGGTAGCTTGTTCCCGTTCAAATCTTCTAGATGGTAGCTCCCTTGTCGTGAATAGTGGACGACTCGGTATGGTCTTTCCCATGTTGGACCCAGTTTGCCTTGTGTAGAATCCTTTGTAGCAAGCGTCACTTTTCTAAGGACGAGGTCACCAATGTTGAACCTCTTCAGCCTTACTCTCTGATTGTAGTATTCTACCATCTTTTGCTGGTACTTAGCCATTCTTTGGGAGGCACGATCTCTGACTTCATCCAGGCAGTCCAAGCTCAGTCTCAACTCGTCTTCATTGTTCCTTTCGTCAAAAAATTCCCTTCTGGTGCTGGTAAGGCCCACTTCGACCGAGGTGACTGCCTCTGTTCCGTACGTTAAGTTGAAAGGAGTTTCTCCTGTTGGCGTTCTTATCGTCGTCCTGTAGGCCCATAAGACGCCTGGAAGTTCCTCGGGCCATGCTCCCTTTGCCCCCACTAACCGAGACTTGATGATTTTGAGTAAAGTTCGGTTAGTTACTTCCGTCTGTCCATTGGCCTGAGGATGTCCTGGTGAAGAGTATTTGTTCTTGATACCTAGGCCTAAGCAAAATGATCTGAATCCTTGGCAATCGAATTGACGACCGTTGTCTGAGATGATCGTCCTTGGAATCCCAAACCTGCAAATAATATTTTTCCAAACAAAATTTTGTACCTGAGCTTCTGTGATTGTTGCAAGAGCTTCTGCTTCGACCCATTTCGTGAAGTAATCGATCGCTACCAGCAAGAATTTCACTTGTCTTTTTCCCTGTGGTAGGGGGCCCATGATGTCGATCCCCCACTGCGCGAACGGCCAGGGTGAAGAGATAGTCGTCATTCTTTCTCCTGGGACTCGCTGAACATTTCCATATCTCTGACAGCTGTCACACCTCTTCACGAAATTTGAAGTGTCCAGTTGCATCGTCGGCCAGAAATAACCTGCTTGCATGATCTTCCTGACGAGGGACCTTGCCCCCATGTGGTCTCCGCAGATTCCTTCGTGCACCTCCTCGAGGACGTACTTGGCCTCGTCTTCCTCCAGGCATCTCAGGTAGGGTTGAGAGAAACCTCTTCTATAGAGTTGTTCGTTCAATATGGTGAATCGGGCAGCTCGTTTACGGACTTTCCTGGCCTCTTCTAGGTCTGATGGCAATCGTCCGTCTTTAAGGAAAGACAGGATTGGGCCCGTCCATCCTTGGCCGGTGTGTATGGAGAAGCTTTGCATTTCTTTAATGCTGGGGAGGTTCTGTTCTTCTAATTTCCACCTGCTAGTCAAGTCCGGGACATCTATTGAGGCGCTTCGTGCCACTTCGTCGGCCTCTCCGTTCTGTTATCGTGGGATCTGTATAAACTCCACATGATTAAAGTTGTTTACCAACTGATTCGTCAGTTTGAGATATTTTTGCATCCTTGCTTCCTTTGCTTCGAATTCTCCCCTGGCTTGCCCAATGACGAGTTGGGAATCACTCTTGATCACCACATTTTCAGCTCCCAGGGCCTGAGCTATTCTGAGTCCTATCAGCAGTGCCTCATACTCCGCTTCGTTATTAGTTACAGGGAATCTCAATTGAACCCCGTATTTGAGAACGTCCTCCTGGGGGGAGGTAATGACGACGCTTGCTCCTCCTCCTTTTTGTGTGGACGATCCATCTATATTAATCGTCCAGATGTCCTCCTGACCTTCTTCTTGCTCGTTGATGGTGAATTATGCTATGAAATCTACTAAAACTTGAGCCTTTATGGCTGTACGCGGACAATATTCAATATCAAACTGGCTAAGCTCAATTGCCCACTGCACCATTCGTCCAACTGCTTCGGGTTTGTTCATTGCTTTCTTGATGGGTTGATCCGTCATGACTTTGATTGGGTTGGCCTGGAAATAGGGACGAAGTTTTCTCGAGGCCACTATCAGGGCGAAAGTGATCTTTTCTATTCGTGGATAACGGGCTTCAGCTCCCTGGAAAGCTTGACTGACGTAATACACAGGGAGTTGTTTCTTATCGTCTTCCCTAATTAAGGCCGCACTCACTGCCGTAGCAGATACTGCCAGATATAAGAACAGATCTTCACCCTCTTTGGACGGACTTAATAGCGGGGGATTACTTAGGTATTGCTTCAAGTCTTGAAATGCTGCCTCGCACTCCTCCGTCCAGACGAATGCCTTCTTCAGGGTTTTGAAGAAAGGAAGGCATTTATCCGTTGCCCTCGAGACGAATCTGTTGAGGGCTGCTACCTGTCCTATGAGCGATTGAACTTCTTTAATCGTCCTTGGTGATGACATCTCGAGAATGGCCTTTACTTTTTCTGGGTTTGCTTCAATTCCTCTTCGCGAAACCATAAACCCAAGGAACTTTCCTGAGGAAACTCCGAAGGCACATTTGGAGGGATTCAACTTCAAGCTGTACTGCCTAAGCGTGTTGAACGTTTCTTCGAGATCATCTAGGTGATCGTCCTCCTCTTTGCTCTTGACGAGCATATCGTCCACGTAGACTTCTATATTTTTCCCAATTTGCTTCCTGAACATCTGATTTACCAACCTCTGGTATGTGGCTCCTGCATTCTTCAAGCCAAAAGGCATGACCTTGTAGCAATAAAGCCCTTGGCTGGTGACAAAGGCAGTTTTTTCTTGATCTTCTTCGGCCATCTGTATCTGATTGTATCCAGAAAATGCGTCCATAAATGTTAGGAGCTTGTGCCCGGCAGTAGAGTCAACTAACTGATCAATTCTAGGCAGGGGGAAGCTATCTTTTGGACAGGCTCGGTTTAGGTCGGTGAAATCAACACACATCCTCCACTTTCCACTTGCTTTCTTGACCATGACGACGTTGGCTAACCATTTCGGATAATAAACTTCTCGAATAAAGTTCGCAGCAAGTAATTTGTTCACTTCGTCCGTCACCGCTTGGTTTCGTTCTGGGGCGAAGACCCTACGCTTCTGTTGGACGGGCTTCTTTTCCGGATCTAGGTTTAGACGATGTTGGATGATATTTGCAGGAATACCTGGCATATCTTCATGGCTCCATGCGAATACATCGAGGTTCTTTTTCAAGAAACGGAGGATTAACTCTTTCGTCCGTGGGCTTAGATCCGTTCCTATTTGAGTCGTCTTCGACGGATCTTCCTCGACCAACTCTACTGTTTCTAATTTTTCCACAATCTCAGGTGATCTGTCCTTGATCACCCACGTATGGTTTTCTTGGGATGCCAAGACCACCTGATAACACTCCCTTGCCAACACTTGATCTCCTCTTATTTCCCCCACTCCCTGTTCTGTTGGGAATTTTACTTTCAGGCAATATGTGGATGTGGCAGCCTTCCAACGGTTAAGAGTAGGTCGCCTGATGATCACATTGTAAGACGAAGGAGAATCCACAACCAAGAAATTGTGCCTGTTGGTTACTTGTAAGGGGTGTGAACCGGCGGTTACGGTTAACGTCACAATACCCCGTGGGTACACCTTATCCCCGCTGAAGCTGACGAGGGGTGATTCAAAAGGTCGAAGTCTCTTCGGGTCTACTTTCAACTGCTGGAAGGCAGGCAGGTAAATGATATCAGCTGAACTCCCGTTGTCTACCGAAACTCTCCTTGTATTGAAACCTTCAATCATGATCATGATGACCAATGGATCGTCATGAGGTTGCTTTACCCCCCTGGCATCTTCCTCCGAAAAATACATATCCCGATTCGTCCGTCGTTGCTTCATGGGTGGTAAGCTATGAACGCTATTTACCTGCCTTTGGTATGATTTCTTGAGGGACCTGAACGATCCTCCTGTGGATGGTCCCCCTGCAATGGTCTTTATTTCTCCTCTGATATTATGTGGACGAGGTGGTTGTCCTTCGCTTCTTTGGAAATCCCCTTGTTGTTCTTTCTTGTTATATATGCTGGCTTCTCCCCTTTTCACGTATTTTTGAAGTTTCCCTTTTTGGATGAGTTCTTCTATCTGCTCTTTCAGGTCTCGGCAATCTTCTGTGTAATGCCCGTGATCTTTATGAAAACGGCAATACTTTCTCTTGTCGCATACACTAGGTGGCGACTGGAGTGGTCTAGGCCATCTGAGGCTTTCTTCGTCCCTGATCTCTGCTAGAATCTGGTCAACCGGCATTGTCAATGGCGTGAACTTCGTCTGTCGAGGATTTTTATCGTCCCTCCGTCTATTCTTATCGTCATTACGTCATTCCGTTCGATCTCTCTTCTGCCCCCTTCTGTCATCGTCCCTTTCTTTCTTCTTCTCCTTTTCCTTCGTCTTTCCGGTGTCATCTATGGCTGCCAGAGCATCCTCAGCATTCATGTATTTCTGCGCTTTTAGTAGTGCTTCCGCCATTGTTTTGGGTGGATTCTTCGCCAAAGAAACCACAAAGTCCCTAGATTTTAATCCGGCCTTAAAGGTGGTGAGTTGTACCTTGTCATCAGACTCGTCCACTTCTAGCATTCCTCGTGTAAAGCGCGTCACATAGGACCTCAAAGTTTCTGTTTCTCCTTGTTTGATTGTGAGCAAGTGATCTGCTGTCCGCTTTGGACGTTGCCCACCCACGAAATGACGAATAAAAGAGTTGCTTAACTGCTCGAAGTTGTCAATGGACGATGTTGGTAGTTTTGTGAACCACTCCCGGGCTGCCCCTTTTAGCGTAGTTGGAAAAGACCGGCATAAAATCTCATCTGGGGGCTGTTGGAGACCCAACGTAGTTTTGAATGTATTCAAATGGTCCAACAGATCTTTCAATCCATCAAAAGGCTCAAGTTGCGGTAGAAGGAACTTGGAGGGTACCAGGCATTCTTGAACTGTTGTAGTGAAGGGAGAGTCGGTCTTCCTGACGATTCTCTCCAGCCCTTGATCCGTCTTTCCCTTAATAGCATTTCTTAGCTCGTCCATTTCTTTCCTCATCTCCTTGAGGAAATTGGAGTTCACTTCTTCTGGAGTGCTGGCCCTTTTTCTATGGCTATCTTCATCCTTATCTCTATTAACCTCAGTATGGTTATTTCCCTGTTGCAATTGTTGTTTCATCTCTTGGTTCTGTTTGGTGAGTTCTTCCACCGTGGCTGTTAATGCTTGAATTTGCAGGGCCAATGCAGCAGGATCTAGGTTAGAACTGGACTCCATCTCGTTGAAGCAGGAAAACGTTCCGAAACTGAATGTTCAAGAACAACGAATACTGTTTCCCACAGACGGCACCAAACTGATGATGTTGAGATCGTCAGTTGAGATGTTCGTCCAGCTAACGATCGTCCCCTGCCTGTATCAGCCCTGGGTTATCACAAGAAAAAGAAAGAATCACCGGTGGGGCGCAACCCACAACGCCTCCGATGATTAAGTCAGAAAAAAGCTTAATGAACCAGGTTAAAGTGTCAAAGCTAAAAATGAGAATAAAGTTATCTAATTTTTTTAATCATACCTCTCCCTTGTCTTGTTCAGGTATATATATATATACATAAGTGATTTCAATGCCCTTCTAGCCGTTGGATCCGCCATTATTGGAGCATTATTGCTGGGATTCGTAACGCCTGGGCCAGGTGTTAAGTTCACCGGCGTACCTTCAACGGTAATGGCATTTATTGCTGCTAGTTGTAGCGGCTGGCCTTCGTTGGGTCGTTCGGGCATGTACTTCGTACTGCCAATGGTAATGATATCGTCCATGTACGTCGTCCTCCCACACGTATGGACGATCTTACTCATCTTTTGGGCCTATCAATTAAGAAATTTAAATTATACAATATTTAATTAAAAAGATAGCTATATCTCATTATCAATACTGTAAGATATATTTCTTTCAAAATTTTAGTTAAATAAAAAAAAAATTGGATTTTTCTTTTTGTTTGTAAAAGCCTAATATATTGTTAAAATGACCAAAGTTTGACTACAAACTTATTGTAGCCTAAGACTAAAACTTTCACTAAACAAATTAACATGACTACATATTTTGAAAATCTAACCGTTGAATTGTATGTTTTTTTATGTTCTTAAAACACATGTCAAGTTTCATGTCAATCAGATTTTATTTACTATTTGATCCATAAACTTATTTTTTTGTATATAATTTTAGACTATGAAAACTCGAAAACTAAACATTTGATTGATGACATAAGCTATTTATCTTTAATCTTTTTGAAGTTTTGCAAGCATAGAAGATATAAGAAAAAAAAATTGTAATCTAATTGTTGAATTGTTAAAATTCATATCCAGTAAAAAAATATTGAGTGTAGATGTAACCTTAATTTACAATCAAGTTTATTGCTAAATTTTGTCAAAAATTTAATTATATTGAACCTAAAAAAAAAATTAGGATGGTCACTTTTTTTTTAAGGTAAGAAAAATCATAAAATTTTTTAATTTTATATATAATAATAATTTTTTTTCTAGGCCAAGCTGGTGCTATGACCGCCCTGACCCTAACATGGAGCTGCCAGTGAATGTAACCACGCTCAACTCACAATGAAATGAATTTACTGCTGTGGATCGATGTATGCAGCCTCACCAATCCTATCCATAGCAAGCGATGCCAAACTCACCACGCTCTGAGGTTGATGCCCAAGTTGCCTGGGATTAGGATTTACCAACAAGGCACCAACCACATCTCAACCCCAAATTGCCTTTGGCCTGATGGTATTTTCCACCTTATGTGAATTCAAGAACTGCGTGTCAAATCCCATTTACATTCCGCAAAAACCATCCTCATCTCAACCGTCTCAAGTTCTTGCAAAACTGCATTAGAGATTGAGGTTGAAAATGAATTCCAGTAATTAATCTGCCGTATATAGACTACATGTAAAGTTTAAAAAAAAAAAAAAAAAAAAAAAAAGAAAAAAAAAAAAAAAAAAAGGGAAGTATATATATATATATATATATTTTTTTTTTTTTGAAGTAGAAGTATTTGTTTTGAGCAAGGTTTTCAAATTCGGACCGTTCATTGAATCGTAAAAAGGAGAGATTCAAAATTTTTAAGGTTGAACTGAGGTTGAACCAAAATCAAACCGTGATAACGTCATAATTAATTTAAAATATAAATAAATTAATTAAACTTAAGAGAGTCTCAAAAAAAAAAAAAAAAAAAAAACTTAAGAGAGGAGTATTCTCATTATTTATTTATTTATTTATTTTGGTTAACTACGGACTTATTATCAAAAAAAGTGAAGTGATTTTCTGTTTTTATATTTTCAGATCAACGTGACACTCTAATTTTTATAAAACTAAAAAAGAAAGGGGTTGAATAACTTAGAAATAAAAAACGTGGCATTGTCATTTCATTTGATCTTATCTGATTACCGCCACCCACCTCCACTATCTTTTAATGCCCCCACCTACGGCCACTTTCTTTTAATCATATCTGATTACCTCTTTCTTCTCCACTTTTCAGTTTTCACTCTTTTCTTTTCTCTTCATCGGTTTTTAACTCTACTCTCTCTTCTGCAGATACGGATCGAGCATCAACGGCGACGCTAAGATGTGTAATCTACCAAAAAAATATTACCTTCTGTGTTGGGTGGTAGTAGGATTTTTTTCTAGTAATTTACTAAGAATGTTTTTCTCTTTTTTCCCTTAATTTTATTTCTATATATGGGTTGGTTTTGAAAATCAGCTCTGACTGTGTGACCGCACCGGCGTCAGAAAGGTCATCAAGTTCCGTTCACCGGCATCGACTCGTTCAGTCGGCCCTAAGCTCGGTACGGTATGATCGGTGAGGATCCGTTTTTCTGTGTTTTTTTTTTTTTTTTAAAGGTTCAGATTCAAAGGGAAGTAGGGAATCGTGAGAAGCGGTCTGATCACGGTTCTCAGAACCGTGAGGTTAGACTGTAGTTCATATGGGTCCCTGCTTTTTTTCCGTTGAACAGTTCTTGAGTTTAAAAGAACCGCAAAAAAGAGCAGTTTGAAGTTTTTTTGGTCGAACCGTACGGTCCGGTCCGGTTTCAAGAGTATGATAAAAAAAAATAAAAAATAAAAATTTGTGCTTTGGGATTTAGGGACCTTTACAATTTAAATTACTCAATAATTAGAACAGCATGTGACCTTTGGTCCTTTATTATTAAAAGTTTAGTAAAGAAGTCTAATGCAGCAATTGTACCCATGAATTCACATCAACACTTCTTTCTTTTTTAGATTTGATAAAATTTCAATTTATAAAGACCATTCTATAATAGTTTCTTTTTATCATTGTACCAAGATCCCAATTGATTTTTTTTAGAATAATCAGAGTTTGAACCCTAGATCTCTTGCTCAACAACAAGAGACTTTATTAAGCTAACTAAAACCTACCGCATTGAAACATTTTAAGAATAAGAAAATTCTAAATTTACTATTAATTTTACTATAAAGACTTACAAACTAACGTGATAATTAATTGATACTACTTCACTAACATTATTATTAAATATACTAATTGATTTTTTGTGATTGGAGAGACACATTAATTTCTTAAGTTTATATAATAAGATTTGTAATATCCTTTAGCATCCCTAAAAGAATAAACATAGTTAGATACATATTAAACTTTCATATCTAAGTTAAATTGTCATGGTCAATAGCTTTATAGTTCAATTTATTAACACCTTGTTTTATTTTTAGTAAAGACATCCAATGTTGAAACCCATCTTCTTCTAATTATTGAATTATAAAATATAATAATAAATTCAAAAAGTTAAATTTTGATGCCCCACATCTTCTCATTCTTAATTTCTTTGAGCATTCAAATTTATTGTGCGAAATATGTGAACTATTACAATGATTAAATTATTGGGTAAAGGATTGGATTTAATGCATAAGAGCACTGGACTCATTGGGATGTTGACACATGAAAAATATTTGACATGTGTAGTTCAATTGAATGGCCACTCGATCTATTTTATAGTGAAGAAATCTAGGAATGAAATCCCTCTTCTTTCAGCTATCTAATTATTAAAGTTAATAATAATAAAATAAAAAAAGTTAAATTGTGATGTCCTGCATGGGATGTTGACACATGAAAAATATTTGACATGTTTAGTTCAATTGATTGGCCCCTCGATCTATTTCTAGTGAAGAAATCTAGGAATGAAATCCCTCTTCTTTCAGCTATCTAATTATTAAAGTTAATAATAATAAAATAAAAAAGTTAAATTGTGATGTCCTGCATCTCCCCGTTCTCAATTTCTTTGAGCATTCAAATTTATTGTGTGAAATATGTGAACTATTACAATGATTAAATTATTGCAGTAATGGTTGGATTCAGTATTTTAAGCACTCTGACCCAAACTGGTACCCAAACTGGTTCCAAATTATTGACATACAAGTTATAAATAAAAGGGAACTAGTTAGGGATCATTTAAGGCCCTATCATCTCGCTTATCGGCGTAATAAGGCCCAGAACACACTCAAAAAAAAATAATAAATAAATAAATAAATAATAAAAAAAAATATAAAAAAGGCAACAGTGAAGCCTTTAAAGGCAAAGTTATCTGGCAAAAAGTTCAATCAAGTTCTAAACAATAGGAAATTAGTTAGGGATCATTTAAAAGGCCCAATCAAGTAGCTTATTGGCGAAATAAAGCCCAGTACACGCACCCAATCAAATGACTAATGACTCTTCTTCCTTTTTTTTTACTCGTTGTCTCTCAATTCTTCTTTCAAATAATCAAGTGTGACGTTGATTTTTGGGATAGATTATAAAGCATTCAGATTAGTGAATTATTCAGCAAAAAAATGATTAGTGAATTGTTGTTAAAAGTTATTAAAAAAAATAAAAAATAAAAAAAGGTATCGGTAATTACATGCGAAACCATGGAACGGAGTAGTAAATCAGTTTTTCTTACTCTTTAGGAATTAGGAACCTTAGATTATAACCTGCTAGGATTCCAAATTTCTAATTTCATTAACTCACTTGATTATAGATTGGAAAAATAAAAAGAAGGTTATTCATATGTTATTACTGAATGTTGGTGATACAAAATATTTATATATGTTTTGTATAACTTTTGGGTAAGTTACAGTTACTCTTAAAGTGAGGTTAGAAATATATAAAAAAGAAAAGAAAACGTGGTTTTGTTGCTGTTGGTATACATTAGGGCTGGGCTGCTGTGAGTGACAGAAATTACAATAATGTTTTTGTTAGACTTGTGAGAAGATCTTTAGGAAGTGGATGGGAAGAAATAATAGATTTCCATAAGTGAAAGGTTAATTTAGATTGAATTGTTGTTGACTAACTAAATTAAGTGTGTTACTATTAACATAATAGGTGTGGAGGAAGAACTCATTTGCTTTTGGACCTCGACTGGGAGCAGCACATAAACACATGCGTAATGTATTAGTTTTTCTAAACGTGCCCCTTGTCTATATATTATATATATATATATATATATAATAGATGAAGTTGAGAGGATTCTCAAAAAAAAAAAAAGATGAAGATGAGAGAATTTCAAATTAGAGTTTCAATTTTGCGCCATGTGTTCTAAATTATTTATTCTTAAAAAGTTTTATTTCTTAATTTTAAAATCTAACGTAAGACCATATCATAAATAGTCATCCAAATGAGTTATTAAGTACAAAAATCAAAGAGTCTAGAATAAAAAAAAATGATTCACAATAATAAATAAATAAATAAACATGGACAATTTACATTTTATACCTAATAATATCCTTACAAAATTTTTTAAAGAGTTAACAAAATATAAAAATGACTATCAATAGTATTTAAATTATATATAAATAGGAATTATATTATGTATCTTATTGTATATTTTTAAGTGTATCCATGCATATGCATGGAGTTACAAGCTAATTTACTATAATCCCAAAACCATTTGAAAAACTATAATTATTATATAATTATATTCTTCTACCTTACTTATTACTAACTAATATACGACCAAGGTATTTTGATGAAAATTACAATTTGTGAAGTACTTATATATTTTAATATGGTATAAGTCTATGTATTTAGCACCTTCAATCAATGTTGCATTTACTCAGCAGTTTTCGCCATCATATATATTTTATGATATTAGCAATACTCTCATATAATTGTTTTTCATTTTGGAACCTTACCACGGCTATTGTGATATTTGATTTGAATTATGATGCTATTCAAAAATTTTTGAAAACCTAGACTTGTTTTGAACATGTACAGTGTAACGCAATATGTGGTCTTTTCTTCTTTTTTTTTTTTCCTAAACAAAAAAATGGGTAGAGGGCGCTAACTTGAGTTGGCGTCTTCCACCTGAGCGTGACTATAGTGACACTCCAGCTGTTAGACCCGAGCTTGCGAGAGAAGAGGATCCGAATGAGCCATAGTTGTGCACCCAGTTCCATCAAGGACGCTAGTGAACATGAGTCGAGAGCATAAGATTATTTCCCAAACATTAATTTCTCATTACAAGATTCAAACCTGAGACCTCTACTTCCATATATTTAACACAATATAATAATATATGGTTTAATTCATAAATATTTATTTGTATTTGAAACTTGGTTAGCTGTGGAGTTTAGCATTGTTTATGGGGTTATATATTACATGGCCATCTGTTAGTTACTATAGTGTCATTTTACCCTACCAATAGGGTTTAAATATGTTGGCAAATACCTATTCACAGGACTGTAGACGGTAGAGTGATTAACAAGTCACTGATTATCTTTATGTATTCATTTGTATAATTATAATTGCTCAGATTTTATATGTATTATAATGAAGATTACTTTGTTGGACTATGTTTTTAATTGGTCATTTGAAAGAAATTAATCTGTTTATTAATTGTAGATTTCCCAGTACATCCCTCGTGATAGGCTACAAACGAATTGACCCCTTGTGATTAATTAACCAATTAATTTAACTATGTTTATTAATTAAGTTAATTAACATGCAATTGTGTGGCAGCACAAACAAATCACTAATAAACTAAATAAGCAGTGGAAAGTAAATAACATGGTGATTTGTTCACGAATGGGGAAAACCCTAACGACAAAAACCCCACCGGGTGATTTTCAGGTCACCACTCCCGAAACTCCACTATTATCACAACAAGCGGTTATAAGTAAAGGAATCCCAAGTACCTTACCAACCTACAGTTGAACCCTTACCCCAATACTCAACTGAACTTGTTCTGTAGTGACAGTTCCCCCTTTTGATGCACGGCTCCCAAGTACATGACTAACCAGATGCACGGATCCCAGTACGCGACTTCAATAACCAACTAAAAATAAGGGTTGGCTGCAAAGTTCTTCAATTCATACACATGATGAAGATCAAGAAGATACTTGGTCACAAAACCCAAAGGTGCACATACACAGCAACTTTTTCAGAAGAGATGAACTAGGTTAAGAATTTCGTCTTCGGTTACAATTTTCTTGAACAGAGTTTGCTCAATGCTTGTGCAACTTGTGAACACTTTGACGGCTCTTAAAACAATCATTTTATATGTCTAGGGTTAGGAGAAAAGAAGGCCCAAAGACACATTCACGAATCCCAAGAAATTAGATCAAAATTCTAAGTTTTATAAACCTCGACAGATAGAAGCTGTCGAGTAGCTGTCGAGCAAGTGTCAAGACACGGGGTTGAAACAGCTTACTGAAGCTCGATAGATGTAGCTGTCGAGCCAGCTGTCGAGCTAGCTGTCGAGCTTTAATGAATCTGCACTTTCAGCTTGTTTTCTTGAATAGACTTGAAGGCTTCAATACTTGATCTTGAAATACGGTTTCTTGAAGTATTTCAACACAACCTAAATCTACCCAAATACAAGTAAAGTGCGTTTTATCAAAGGATTAGTCAATTACATAAAAGTATGACATATGTTCTTAACATGTGAACCACATATGTCTTAATACCTCGAAACAATATTGTAAAACACACACACACACACAATTAAAAGTGATATATTGTAACTTTTTTTATAGAAAGAAAGGTAAGGTAATATAGAATAATGTTTAAAAATAAAATAAAAATAGTGTCCTAAGTTTTAGGCAGAATGAAGAAAATAAAGAAAAAAGCCTAAAACATAATTGAAGTTTCTGAATTCACATAGATAACAAATACAGATTGGTATCAAACATTTGAAAACAAATGAGAATAACGTTTTTTTTTTTTTTTTCCCTTTTATACTTGAGATAGAATTACTCTTTTAACCCTTTTTTTTTGTAGGAAAAAAAATTAAACTAAAGGGTATGTTATTTTAGAATTTGTATGAGGAAATTTTGGTACGTAAAAAATTAAAGACGAAACAGGAGAATCCTTTTATTAGTAGTGTGTGTGTGTGTGTGTGTGTGTGTATAAGTTATTGCTTAGTCACATAGAAATATTGTTTATTTCATTTCATTATGATTGGAAACTCTTTTATTATTAGGGATTTTGATTACATTATTGTTGTTGGTGCAATCACAATGATAATGGAAATAACACTATGAGAAACTGAATATGGTAATTATTCTGAATGGGCTGTCAAGTATGAGGATCCAAGAGGTTGATTCATTTCCATTTTTGATACCTCCACCCTTCACCTCCCCCTTGCGCATGTATCTAGCCCAATATCTGAGACAATTCATGTTAACTCATTAATCACCACAATTAAAAAGAATAAAATAGTCTCTCTCCTTTTCAATGTGGGATTAAACATTTTCACTAACTCCTCATCTTCCATATTCACTCCCACATCTTTACATTTATGTTATAACATTTATTCATTTTAATTATTTAATATTAAAAAGCTCCAACAATTGGGTTGGTTGAAACTTAGGCTCCACTTGGGAGTTCATAAAGGAATAGAATGGAATGGAATCATCATAAGGGAATGGAAAAGAATGGAATGGAATGGAATGTATTTAAGTAAGAGAAAGGAATGGAAAAGAATGGAATAGAATTAAGTAACCTTGATTGGATGTTTTAAAATAAAGGAATGGAAATAAATGAAAATAAATGGAATGTAAGTAATCTTGTTTGGGAGCAACATAGAGGGAATGGAATGGAATGGAATCATTTTATGATAATATTACTATTAGATCCCTATTTTAAAATAAAGGGTTGAATATATAGGAGTATTTTGGGAGTTTTAGTATAAAAAAAAAATCATTAAATTTAATTCCATTCCCTCAAATTCTCCCAATTTCAGGGGGAATGAAAATTTGAGGTTTTAAGGGAATAGAAAGGAATAAGTATTCCCTCCTACCCATTCCATTCCCTCCCACTTAAACTCCCAAACAAGGGAATTAGTTTTTCATTCCCTCCATTAAAACTTCCAAACAAGGGAAGGGAAGAATATTCTAAAATTATTCTTTTCATTCCTTTCCATTCCATTCCCTCCTCCCAAGCGAGGCCTTAAGGATTTTATTTTACTTATGTAAGGGAGACATATTTTGTGGAGGTATTTTATTATGTGACTTTTATGTGGTCTAGATGCGCTCTGTATATCCTATTATGTGGAATAATTTGCATAGGCTTGACAAAAGGTCTTTCTTTGGCCATATGCTTAAGTATATAAACGATGGATCTTGGGTCGTGACATAAATGCCGATGGTTGTGACTATCCCCCAAAAAAAAAAAAAAGTCAGCCCTGTCTTTGAATTTTGTCAACTATAGAAAAACCCTTGATGTTTGAAAATTTTCAAATAAGTTATTAGTTAAGTTATTTTCAAAATATGTGAATTCCATATAACTTAATTGGTAAAGTCTCTAATGGTTGAATAAGAGATTTAGGGTTTAATTCCCACCTACACCAAAAACTAATTGATATCTTAATTTGATTATAAAGAGTTATCGTCAAGAACGGATGCCATAGGTTCTCTCTCAACCAAAAAAAAAAAAAAATGTTTTTAGAATATTGTATGTTTTTTCTATGTAGTTTATACTTTAATATTAATTCAGTACTTCAAGTGCCAAATTACTATAAAACTAGGCTTTTAGAATTCATAAAAAAAAACTTGCCACATATCACTCATAACACATACTTTTTACCAATATTCAACCAATGGACTTTTTTTTTTTGGTTCCCTCAATTTGAATCAACTCACCCTTATTAATGCATTAATCGTTCTTCTCTAAACATGACCAAACAATCTCAATAAGTAACTCCCTCATCTTTTCATCAATAGGAGCTACATTTTCTTTAAGCTAGTAGTGGATTAATTAATAATAAAGTGACTAAATTGTACAATGGCTGTCAACCTAATGCAGCCCTCCTCATTTTCCAGGACTTGGGATTGGCTGTAAACAAAATATGTGACATTAAGAGCATATTTGGTACACTGAATGGGGATTACAACAGGAATGTTAATATTTATTATTGATAATAAAATGTGTTGTAATGGAATAAGTATAGCTATACATATTTGATGATGCACTGTTTCGTCGGTTGAATCTGATGAAATTAGGTTTGTAACTTGTGCAATGAAATAACAAAAATGTTTCTCCCTCTAAGGTTACCAGCGTGGTGCCAACCAATGAGCCTCCGATGATAAAGTTAAATGTTTTGAGAGAGAGAGAGAGAGATTATAATAACAGAGAGTATATATCAATATGTGTATTCATGTACCTTCTCTTAGATTCTGAGCTGGTTTATATAGATTCCATCTTTCTATCCGTTAGAGGCCTTCAATGGTAGCTTTAATGCGTATTGTAACGCCTTTGGTGGCTTAATGAGGTGATTGATGATCTTATCAACGGTCATGTCTATGCATCTGTTCGTTGGTAACAGCTCATGCATTAAATGCATGTTTATGGCGTTTTGGTCGTCCAATGATTTGTCCGGACGATACGAATTTATGTACTCATAAATATTCATAAGTTTTGTTGTGAATTATAACATTAGAATAAAACTTAAGATCTATTTTAGGAGATATCTTACTCATATAATTATATTTCCTAAAAAATAATATTTTCTAAATTTTAGAGGGAGATGAGTTATTTTTTTATCCTTTTTTTATTTTCATAATTATTATGTGCTTATGGAAAGTTTTTTTTTTTTTCTCGAAAATATATTAATTTTAGAAATTATTACATCTACTAAGAAATAACTATTACAACATTTTTAGAGAGGAATAGTTATTCTTCATTTTAAAGAATAACTATTTATAAGAAATTATTATTCCCTTTAATAAAAACATAATCAAACTACAAAATAACTAAATCATAGGAATAGTTATTATATTACAGTATCTATTACAGTCTACTAAACATAGCTTAAATATAGACACAAGGGATTTAATCAAACATAAAATATAAGTGATAGCAAAAATTATATTATTTCAAACATTTCCATGTACTACACGGGGTACAACTAGTTATCAACTAAATTAATAAATATGATATCTTATAACTTTAAAATATAATACTAATAGAGATTAAATTATGTAAGGACGTGGTGTGAAACTTATATTTTACCCCTACGATCCCAACATGCTACAATATCTTATTACATATTTAAGAATAAGCACAACCACACTCGATAAATTCTAATACCTATATATAAATCCAACCAAATTAGGAGTTTATTAAGATGTCATTAGGTGTAATAGGTTATATTGAATCTTAAGTAAAATGTTGATATGGCAATCTCTTCTTGGATGGTACACCCCATCTTTACCGAATTTGGACTTATATTAATATATTAGCAAAACATGCTTTTAGCATTGTTGAGTTTTCAACCTAGATTGAAGAGAATCTTTGCTTTTAATTTCTTGAGAAAGCTCTTATCCAATATGTTATCTTTGCTTCTTGGTTTTAAGAAAGTTGAATGTTTTCTAGAAATAAAGCATGGTGAACGTTTGGCACAAAGAAAAACAAAGACAAATAAATAAATAAAACAAAAGAAAGCTAATATAGTAGGTATGTGTGACCGGTTGAAGCTTTATACTTTATAATGGAAGGGTATTTGCGTTATTTTCTTAAAATTAAAGCTTCCTTTTTCCATTGGATTCTCTCTTCGATTTGGAGAGATTGACCAGTTTACTCAAGAGATAGTGGAAGGCCTAGGTCAATTATTTCTTTCTCCACGGGACACGTCGTGCTCCTCTCACACAGGCTTGTTGGCAGGGACGGAACTAGGATTTATACTTGAGGGGGGCCAAAGCTTAAAACCCAAAAAAAAAAAAAAAAAAAAAAAATTATGAAAATAAAAACTAATATCTATTTTATATTCAACAAAATACTACATACAAAATAAGTATTTCTTAAACATTTTATATTATAAAGCATATCAACAAAGTATAACATACAAAATAATTGTTTCTTATTTTGTGCGCGATTTTTGTTTAGTCCATATTTATTTATTTATTTAGTTTTTGTAGTTAAAGGGGCATGGATTTTATTTATTTTCTTGTAGGTTAATATCTAAATATTTTAGAAGAGAGACAAATATATTTATATATATATTAAAGGGCAAGTCTTAATTTTTTTTTATACTAGTTTTTTTTTTTTTAATTGGGGGGGGGGGGGGGGGCAATGGCCCCCCTCTGCCCCAACGTGGGTCCGTCCCTGCTTGTTGGCTCCATATGTTTGTGCAAGAGGGAGACAGTTGAAATTAGTCGAATGACTTCATGCCTGTCCAATAATAATATAATAATAAATATAAACTAGTCGCTAACCCGTGCGATGCACGGGATAGTTAAATAAAATGACAATTAATCGACATCACATTAAGGTAAAAGAATTAGTGAGAGACTGATTTGCCTACCAAGAATTTAAAAAAAAAAAAAAAAAGATTGATATAATAAAATCTAAGAAATTTAGAAATAGAAAATTGGGTTAATAATATACATATTATAGAATCCCCAAATTCTACTTCAAAACCAAACAAAACCCTTCAAATTCAAAAAATTCATATATAATATACCAAATAAAAATTTACCACACCTTGGGTTGGAAGACATAGGTTGCAGTTTTGATTTTTCTCCAAAAAATAGAGATGCTTTATCTGCTGTATACAATATAAAATAATTATTAGAAATTTTAACCCAAAAACCAAACCCACAAAAACACTATCAAAATATAGAGATTAACCCAAATACTTAGAAGAAAATAAATTCTAAACATAACAAAACAATAAGATAGAATGAAAATTTCAAGCACATATGAAAGCAAATAAAAAAGACAAAACCTACGTTTTTTTTTTTTTTTAGTTGAGTCACTCTCCTTCTTATTTTTTTAATTTTAAAGTGAAGTTAAGTTTAGGATTTTGAGATGGTAATTGCTAGGGTTTTAAGGAGAGAAGAGAGAGTCCTACCAGGAGTTTAAATAATATAAACAATTCAAAACATGGAACATTATCAAATTTATAACACCTAATTCCATTATCTTTTACGTTGAATCCAAACAAATAATTAATTGAAATTAATCCAAACAAATAATTAATCAACAAAAATCAAAGATTTAATAAAAAAACAAAAAATCACATGAACCCAAATAAAAATTCTCAATAAAGCAAGAACATATAAAAATTTACCTAATTCCATTATCTTCTACGTTGAATCCAAACAAATAATTAATTGAAATTAATCCAAACAAATAATTAATCAAGAAAAATCAAAGCTTTAATAAAAAAACAAAAAATCACATGAACCCAAATAAAAATTCTCAATAAAGCAAGAACATATAAAAATTTACCACACCTTGGGCTGGAAGACATAAGTTGCAGCTTTGATTTTTCTCCAAAAAATAGAGATACTTCATCTGCCATATACAATATAAAATAATTATTAGAATTTCAACCCAAAAACCAAACCCATAAAAACACTATCAAAATATAGAGATTAACCCAAATACTTATAAGAAAATCAATTCTAAACATAATAAAACAATAAGATAGAATGAAAATTTCAGGCACATATGAAAGCAAATAAAAAAAGACAAAACTTACGTTTTTTTTTTTTTTTTTTTTTTACGTGAGTCTCTCTCCTTCTTATTTTTTTAATCTTAAAGTGAAGTTGAGTCTAGGGTTTTGAGATGGTAATTGCTAGGGTTTTAAGGAGAGAAGAGATTTTGGTATTTTTATGCAAAAAACGTTATTTTAAGTCTAGGTGATTTATTTCCTTGTTTTTATGCTCTTTTAATGTTTTTTTAGGTCAAATTTGGTTCCTATTATGGTTAGGTATTAATTATGACTTATTTTAGAATATATTTTCTTGTCCATCAAGTTTTATGGAGCCCTTAAATAGGCCTCCAAGTTTGTATACGTTTTTTAATATTATTGTTATAAGATATAAAACCTAAAATAAAAAGAATCAAAAATAAAAAGAAAAATAAAATAGTGATGATGTGGAAAATTGTGAGAGCTTCAAAAGTTTCGGTTTTATATATATATATAGATTATAAAAGTGAAATTTTTTCTTTCAGTGATGAAAAAGGAAAATTTTTTAATAATATAGGGCACGTTAATTGTGTCCCAATCACACGGACTTGCTGACCACACGTTTGTGCAAGAGGGAGACTTAGGTGAAAGTACTTCGTGTCCTTAGGATCACAATATCTGACTTGCAAATATAACACGAACAAGATAGGGAATTAGCAAAATATGACTTAAGGATTAACAAGTTCATGTTGAATTCGGTTTGATCCAACTTGATAAATTTGATAAACATATAGTATCATGTCAAACAGGTAAAACTCATCTTACCCATTTAACTAAAGGTTATGTAGAAGTTTGTGGCCTATTACAATTAGGCCATAAACTTGCAAATACTATATATATTTGAGCCCCCAAGGCTTGAATTAAAATGAAATTACTAGGGTCTCATCCAAAGGCTTGTTAAATTAAATATTTTATTTTAATCCAAATTTTAGGAGTTCAAAATGTAATAATTCACAAGATTTTAAGTCCACATTGTAATCATATCAAGAGGATGAGTAATCTCGTCCGAGACATATGTCTGATCTTCATTATACAATTTTCATGAAATGACCTAATTCTATATTTTTCTTGTGCATCCAAACCAAAGGCTCGAAAACAACATCAATATCATACTACTAGTAACCTCATCCAAACCAGATGAATTTGGACCCGGTGATGACTTAAATAATTGATAATGAAATTTATAGAATTCGACAAAACTTGCGAAAGTTCAGATACTTGATTATATGTAGTTTAATTTTTTTTTTTTTTTTTAATGTAAACCTTATAGCAAATGAGAGATTCAATAATTCATAAATTTGAAATATGAAATATAACATTTAAATCTATGTCGTACACATATTTCTACCACCATCATATAAATTGACATATAAGTTACAGATAGAGAAGTCATGGCGATTGCCATATTAGGGTTCAAACCTACTACAATAGTTTGGAAACTAGATAATTCAATCACCACTTCCAACATATATAAACATGATGTCGTGATTAGGCTCATATGAAAATGACGTTGGACTAATAATAATGTGTCACTTCTACGTATGAAAAAAGTTAGGCTTCTAATATTATTTAGATGCAATTATTAATGGTCCAAGACTCCATGCAAAAGGATATTCTCTATTTTATTGAAAATGAAGAGAATTCATTTCATTGTTTAGAGTTGATTAACTAAATTTAATAGTGTATAAAGTATCATGTTATTTAAATTTTAAATAATGTGACATTATGTACGTTTTTCAATTTATAATATTTAATCTTACAAAATAGATTCTCTCCGATTTTTTAAAATAAAATAGAGAGAAATGTTTTCCTTGGTGGACACTCATATGGACCAGCTTGTTGCATACGTTTTTGCAGAGTCTTTTGGCTGAATAATGTTGAATCTCGAGTTTATTTGCGTTATGGGCACTATTCTAAGTTATTTAGGGAATTGAGGAAAGAGAGTGAATTTCAGCAACGGTGTTGCTGAAATTCTAACAAAAGTATGAGAGAGAAAGTGAAAAAGTGGGAGATAGAAAATTTTGAATTTTGGCAATGGCATTACCGAAATTCCTGCTGCTCAAACAGGTTGACCGAGTGGGTGTGAAGTGCTCCAAGTGTGCTAGTGCTAGGTGGGTGCCCAAAGGGAAATCAATTGTGGCAATGCCATTGCCAAAATAGGGGGAAAATTTTGTGGCAATTGTGGCAATGCCATTGCCGAAAATGGAAGGAAAAAATAAATAAATAAATAGTGGTTGCTGAAATCTGATGAGGAATTTAAAAAAAAAAGTATTACATCCACAATATTTTTACAACATTTTCACAACAAATCACGGGTGATTAGTTGTTATTAGTTCAAATTTGAATTTAACACTAATATTACTTTTTTAATCCAACAATAACAACCAGTAACAACCTGTTATTTAGGATTTGTTGTAAAAATGGTGTGCACATATCATTTCTCAAAAAAATTTTTTAAAAAAGTTGCAATTGATTTGTGGCAATGGCATTGCTGAAATAAGAGGGAAAAAAAAAATTGTTGCAATTAGTTTGTGGCAATGCCATTGCCAAAATAGGGGGAAAAAATTTGTGGCAATGCCATTGCCAAAAATGGGAGGAAAAATAATAATAAATAGTGGTTGCCGAAATCTGGGGAGGAATTAAAAAAAAAAATATTACGTCCACCATATTTTTACAACATTTTCACAACAAATAACGAGTGATTAGTTATTATTAGTTCAAATTTGAATTTAACATTGAGATTACTTTTTTAATCCAACAATAACAACCTGTCATTTAGGATTTGTTGTAAAAATTGTGTGTACATATCATTTCTCAAAAAAAAAAATTTTTTTTAAAAAGTGGCAATTGATTTGTGGCAAAAGCATTGTCGAAATAGGAAGAAAAAAAATTGTTGCAATTAGTTTGTGGCAATGCCATTACCAAAATAGAAGGAAAAAGAAAAAAAAAAATTGTTGGATTTTTGGCAATTTATTACAATTTATGAGTCACTGTTAACATTCATTATGGATGATTAATTCTTCTTACAGACACATAAAAGTAGAAGCAAAGTACAGCCATTCATACATCCATCCGAAAGACCCACCACCCAAAAAATAAGGATGCTAGAGTAATTTGATTGGTTCAAGTATCAACCAGTAGAGCCTCTCTGGTTCAAGCACAGTGGCTCCCTTGCCGGGTATTCAACCAGCACTAACAAAAGAAGAAAATTGCAACAGCACCTAAACAGTTCCAACCAATGTCTTTTTCCTTCTATTTCGGCAATGACATTGTCACAAACCAATTACAACAAAATTTTTTTCCTCCTATTTCAGCAATACTATTGCCACAAATTCATTCCCACAATTTTTTTTCCCCTCTATTTTGGCAATGCCATTGCCACAAATCAATTGCCACTTTTTTTTTTTTTTTTTTTAAGAAATGATATGTGCACAATTTTTACAACATTTTTACAACTAATCCTAAGTGGCAAGTTGATACTGGTTGTTATTGTTTGATTAAAAAAGTAATCTCAATGTTAAATTCAAATTTAAACTAATAATAACTAATCACGTGTGATTTGTTGTAAAAATGTTGTAAAAATATTGTGGACGTGGCACATTTTTTTTTTAATTCCTCCCCAGATTTCGGCAACCACTATTTTTTTTTTCTTCCCATTTTTGGCAATGGCATTGCCACAAATTTTTTTTTCCCCCCTATTTCGGCAATGGCATTGCCACAATTGGTTTCCCTTTGGGTGAGCAACAGGAATTTCGGTAATGCCATTGCCGAAATTCAAAATTTTCTCTCTCCCACTTTTTCACTTTCTCTTTCATATTTTTGTTAGAATTTCAGCAACACCGTTGCCGAAATTCACTCTCTTTCCTCAATTCTCTAAATAACTTAGAACAGTACCCATAACGTAAATAAACTCGAAATTCAACAATATTCAGCCAAAAGACTCTGTTTTTGCAAGTGGGAGACCTAGGTAAAATTGGTAAGAAAAAAGCCCCCAAAAAAAAGTTTTAAATAGAAAAGCTGAAAAGGTAAAGGTTAGTTAAAAAATGAAATTTTTTGAACGGAAAAGGTAAAAGGGTTAATCAAGTTACTTTTACTTCATGGCCCAAGGGCCACGTTAATATTGTGTCCGTCTCACAAGTTCGTTCCACATGTTTTTGCAAGGGGTTCGTGCTTCTCTCACACGGACTTGTTGGCTCCACACGTTTGTTCAGGAGAGAGACTGCGAGGAGGGTTTAATTGAGGAACTTTTCCTAGGAACATACATGAATCCGAACATGATTGAGTCTCCCCATTTCGTTGTTCTAATTATATACAAGGAAAGGCTCACACTCACATTAAAAAAAAAAGGTTCACACTAGTAGGGCAACAACTTCGGACGTGAAACTGCAGCATATTGGCGTGTAAACGTAACAAATGGATGAGTAGTCTAGACTCTAGAAAGTTCTGGTCTTCATTGTACAAATTTCATTACCATAATCTAGTTCTATATTATTCTTGCCTCCATCCAAATCTATGGCTCAAAAAGAACATCACTATCATCTAACCTCAGTCAATTAAATTAGATGAATTTGTGCCTAGTGAAGTAAATAACTGATAATGAAAAACTGCAGAATTTAACATAGATTGTGACTTAACTGAACTTGCAAAGTTAGATGCTTGACTAATGAGTCTTACAAAATTAATTAAGAATCGAAAAATTATAGCAAATGAGATCTTTGTTCAATAATTCATAAATTTCAAACTTGAAAATCACCATCAAATGTATGTCGTACACATATTTCTAACAACATCATATAAAGCGATATATATGAAGCTCTGCCATAGTTGGGTTCAAACCTACTACAACAATTTGGAAATTAGAAAATTCAATAAGAACTAGAAGGAATTTATTACAGAACAGAGATATTACTTCACTCATCATGCAACAAAAATACATGTTCTTGTGAATTGTCATCGTGGTCCTGATAGAACTGAATCCAATAAAACTGTCGCACTGCTTATATCCTAATTCATGACTCTTGCTCGTGTTTGAAATAGGTGGATTGCAGAAGTTAAAATCTGTGCTCTCTTCATCGTCGACAACACCCTCCAAGACCTTAACAACCATTGACATGGAAGGCCTCTTTGTAAAATCATTTTGCAAATACCAAGCAGCAACTATCATCATATCTACAACTTCAGCTCCATGTAATTGCATGTCTTCACTGTACTCATCAACTAGATCCAACAACTGCTTCTCCTGTAACTTTTCCTTGAATAGTCCTAGTAAATGCATTGCTTCCACTAGTTGAGAATTATCAAAATGTCTCCTACCGCACAATATTTCCAATAGTACAACTCCAAAACTATACACATCTACTTTCACAGTAATTATTGAAGTCAACCATTCTGGAGCCAAATAGTCAGGAGTTCCTCTCATAATTGTTACAACTTGGCTCTGGTCTCGATCAATCAATTTAGACAAACCAAAATCAGCAACTTTTGCATTAAAATTCTCATCTAGGAGAATATTTTCAGGTTTGACGTCTAAGTGAGCTATCTCTCTACTGCACTCTTCATGAAGATAAGCAAGTCCCTTTGCTATGTCAAGAATGATCTTCTTTCTCTGTTGCCAATCCAGATTAATCTCTTTGCATCTTGTGGAAAATCCACTTATCCAAAGACCCATTTGACATGTACTCATAGACAATAAGCAAATGAGATTTTTGAGAACAAAACCCAGTCAATCTTACCAAGTTGAGATGATGAATGCTACCAATTGTCTCAACTTCAGATAAAAACGATTTTCTTATTTGACTAAAACCATCAAGACGCTTAACAGCAATTTTCATGCCATCTATTAGAGCCCCTTCAAAAACTGTGCCAAATGCACCCAACTTCTTCTTGAAATTCCTTGTCATGGCTTGCCAATCCTCAAAAGAATATCGTGTGAGCATTCCGGATACATGATCTAAATAGTACTCATCAGCTTCATCAAAATTTTTACTTTTCCGGAACCAAAAAAACCAATATCCCGATTAAAAGAAACAGACCAAAAATAGTTGCTACGCTGGACCCCAGTACTATTACAAGCCCATTTCTTTTCTTTCCATGGTTTGTCTCCTCTCGAGAAGGAACTGATCTTGGGGAAAGAGGGACTGCAATTGAGACATTCTGCACCTTGATGTATGCTGTAAACGCAGAATAATTATAAGCATCAAACATCATCTCCGCATTCATGAGTGAATAAACTTGGGATTGTAAAGAGCACGACCCGATATAGGGACTTCCAGAAGAGTCCTGTATGAAAGTAGCAGCTTTGCAGGAACAATTTCTTAAGCATGCTTGTTTGCAAAACTCTGAATTTACGTTTTGGAGTTCTGCACTGTGGTTAAAGTAAGTAACGTTCTCGAGCTCCAAAATATGCCAATTTTGGGAAGATTCGCAAGAAATGGGAGTAATTAAGGAGCATCCACTGTCAAGCTCCCTTTCGTTCACTTCCTTAAAATAGTCAGTCCCATTTTTTAGTAGAGGACAACTACACTGGCTGTTTTTACAAACTCCGTAAGTGCCGCAAACCATAGGATAACTACAGTTATCTGTTTTTAGAAGATCAGCCACTTCCTTCCACTGGAAACCTTCTTCGTTCCACTTATACACTCTCAAGTGTCCATCAGGCCCAAATTCTGCGGGATCTGTGAAGAGAGCGAAGCTTCCATTCTGAAATTGAATGTAGCTTGTATTGGGTAAATTGAAAGAAAATATTGTTCTGAGGCATTAGACTCTATGAAAGCGAACAACCCGTGACTAGAGACAAAGAGTGAAAATAATGCTCCTTCATCTGATATTTTGCTGCTGGAACACTAGAGGTGAGTTTCTGCCCTACCATCAATTTTTGCCCAGGAAGCAGCTTGTCGGTTGGATGATCAAAAGACTGCCAAATTGTTTTGTCGATATGATCTAAGAGCATGAGGTTACCCGTGTCGGTTAAGGCCAGCAACTGATTTTGTGCCAATGTTTGTGGACCACACTGTAGTTCCATTGGCATCTTGTAACACCAAACCTCTTTCTGAACTAAGCTGCAAAGCGGCATTAATGCTTACAGGATTCTTCTGGTTAGCAGACCATACTACTTGCGGAGCAACATCCTCGCGAATGTTGACGTCAATATAAAGAACAAAATTGGCAAAAAGATAGTCGTTGCAGGTTTGATTACAAAAGAAGCCACAAGCAAATACTAGGCTAGAGGATCCACTATTTTTAGGGAATTCAACGAAATTCCCAACCTGTGAGAAACAAAAAAATAGAGAAAACACACGCCAAAGAAAACAATCACACGCACAAAACAGTATTTACGTGATTCGGCAATTTGCCTACATCCACGGAGTTGCAGGGATTTTCAGGAAAAAATTACAAAGTGTGGTAGTACAGTGTTTTTCTCTCTCTAAAACATGACAACAATGAAACCCTAATTATTAAGCTACGTTTTCTACATCCTACGCACAGGATACACAATGGGCTACAAACAGGCCAAAGCCTCAGAAAATCTCTCATTAAAAACCACGCAACATTATTTCGGGTCGGGTCGGGTCGTCAACCGAATCAAACACAACTAGGCTCCACAAAGCCCAACACTATTAAGGATGATTCTCATGGTTGATCCATCGCTGAATTGGACAGAATCAGGGGCAGAAAGAGTGTTGGTCCATGAAGTAGAGGGCTTTGCATTAAGATAACCGTGAGGTTGCCAAAGAATCAGTGAGTCGGTTGGGTGATTAAAAGAATGCCAAATTGTCGCATTATTTTTGTCCAAGAGCATGAGGTGACCCGTGTCGGTTAAATTTAGACCAACCACAGATTTGTTGCCGATGTTTGTTGACCAAGCTGTAGTTCCATCAGAATCTCTTAACACCAAACCTCTTTCTAAACTGAGCTGCAAAGTCGCACCAAAGCTAACCAGATTCTTTTGGTTAGCTGACCATACTAGTTGTGGATCAACAAACTTGTCAATATCGCCTATGCTGCTGTCGTAATAGATACTGTAAATGGCAAGGAGACGACGGTTGCATCTTATTCCGAAACAGAAGAAGCCGTAAGCAAATACATGTTGTGAACTGGCTAATGAGAATCCACTGACATGGATGATTCTCAAGATTGCTCGGTCCAGATAATACCAATAACCAAAGAGATTTTCATTGGTCCATGTAGTAGAAGGGTTTACGATTAGATAACCCTGAGGCAACTTGGCTGTCACTAAGCTAGGTAAATGTATTAGAAAAAGAGGAACGTAAAGAAGAACACCACACCAAGCCCAGCTTAAGCTTATACCTGTTGTCTGTGGCATAGCGTGTTAGGAGAATGGTAATGTTGGACAAGAAAGATACAGATTAGAAGAATGGAATGTGTTCCCCCCCCCCCCCCCCCAAAAAAAAGATGCAATCACTCTTGACAAAGTCATAGAATTCATTTTCAAAATGATTACAATCTAGTATGAAAGGAATAAAGTAACTCATACTCTCTTGGTTGACTTCCAAAGATCAACTTCTATACATGTCCCGACATTAGCTCTATAAAAAATAGACATGACTTTAAAAAAAATAATAATAATAATTTGATAATAATGTCTATAAAAAATAGACATGACTTTAAAAAAAATAATAATAATAATTTGATAATCTTCAGGGTCATTTCAATCCTAGACACATTCATTTAAACACCAAAAAGTACTCATTCAACTATTAAACTCTCTTGACATGTCAGAGATACTAGAATATACCACTCACTACAAAAACAATCGACCTGTCCCAACGTTTTTTTCTCAGCATTTTTACAAACCGCCGTAATAGATAAGCCTATACCAGTGTTTTTTGAAATCGCTGGTATAGGAAATCCTATTACGACGTTTCCCAAAAACGCTGGTATTGGAAGTCCAAAAGTGCTGGGATAGGGTTATTGATTTCTCTTATGGGAAAGACCTACCCTGGCGCTTTTAAAAGCGCTGGGATAGGGCTTAAAAGCGCTGGTACAAGTCCTTCCATTCACGTATGGAGCATGACCTGTCCCAGCGCTTTTAAAAGCGCTAGGACAGGTCATTCTCATAAGGGAAGGAGAAAGAGCTGTCCTAGCGCTTTTAAAAGTGCTGGTACAGGTCCTTCCATTCACGTATGGAGCATGACCTATCCCAGCGCTTTTAAAAGCGCTAGGACAGCTCTTTCTCATAAGGGATGGAGAAAGACCTGTCCCAGTGCTTTTTAAAAGCGCTGGTACAGGTCCCCCCCCATTCACGTATGGAGCATGACATATCTCAGCACTTTTAAAAGCACTGAGACAACTCTTTCTCCATAAGGAAATGAGAATGACCTGTCCTAGTGCTTTTAAAAGTGCTGGAATAGGGTCAACCTATCCCAGCGCTCCAAAAGCGCTAGGATAGGCCACCTAAAGCGCCGGGATAGGTCACCTAGGAAATAACCAAAAAACCAACATATGAAATGACCAAAATACCCCAAAACCAAAAAATGACCAAAATACCCCCGAAACCTAAAAATTACAAAAATACCCCCAAAGCCCAAAAAATGACCAAAATATTCCCAAAACCCCAAAAATGACTAAAATACCCCAAAAACAAAAAAAAAAACGACCAAAATACCCCCGAAACCTAAAAATGACTAAAATACCCCCAAAATATAAAAAATGACTGAGATACCCCCAATATCCAAAAAATAACCAAAATATCATTGAATCCTAAAATTACCAAAATACCCCCAAAACCCAAAAAATGACCAAAATACTCCCAAAATCTAAAAATTACCAAAATACCCCTGAAATCCAAAAAATGACCATAATACCCCCGAAACCTAAAAGATGACCAAAATACCCCCGAAACCTAACAATTACCAAAATACCCTTGAAATCCAAAAAATGAAGAAAATACCTCCCGAAACCTAAAAAATGACCAAAACAACCAAAATACCTCTAAACCTATAGCCACCAAAATACCTCTAAACCTATAAAATGACCAAAATACCCTTCAAAATATCTAAAATGACCAACATACCACTAATCCTATAAGATGAACAAAATACACCCGAAGCCTCTAAAATTACCAAAATAGGGGTTAAGGGGGTGTTTTGGTCATTTGTTATGTTTAGGGAGTATTTTGGTCATTTTTTAGTTTTAGGGGGGATTTTGGTAATTTTTTAGGTTTAGGGTGTATTTTTCTGGGTATACTATGAAGATTTTTTAAGTTTGAGGATATTTTGGTTATTTTAAGGTTTAGGGGTTATTTTGGTCATATATATATATATATATATATAGGTTTCAAAGGTACTTTTGTCAGGGGGTATTTCAGTTAATTTCTAGGTTTTTAGGGTTCTTCGATAATTTTTTAGGTTTCCACGGTATTTCGATCATTTTTAGGTTTCTAGATTATTTTGGTCAATATTCAGGTTTTGGGTTTATTTTAGCCATTTTTAAGGTTTCGGGGGTATTTCGATCATTTTTAGGTTTCTAGGTTTTTTTGGTCAATTTTCAAGTTTCGGGGTTATTTTGGTCATTTTTAAGGTTTTGGGGGGTATTTTGGTTATTTTTAGGTTTCGGGGTTATTTTGGTTTATTTTTGGGTTTTGAGGTTATTTGGGTCATTTTAACTGTTTTGGAGGTATTTTGGTAATTTTTTAGGTTTCGGGAGTATTTTGGACTTTTTCTTTTAGGTTTCAAATGTATTTTGCTCATTTTTTGGGTTTTATGGGTATTTTCGTCATTTTTATTGTTTCGAGGGTATTTTGTTCATTTTTTTGGTTTCAGGGGTATTTTGGTAATTTCTTGGTTTTGGGGTTATTTTGGTCATTTTATGGGTTTTGGGGGTATTTTGGTAATTTTTAGATTTCAGGGGTATTTTGGTTATTTTTTGGGTTTCAGGGGTATTTTGATCATTTTATGGATTTCAGGGGTATTTTGATAATTTTCAGGTTTTAGGGGTATGTTGGTCATCTTTTAGGTTTCGGGGGTATTTTGGTTATTTTTTGGATTTCAAGGGTATTTTTGTAATTTTTAGGTTTTAAGGGTATTTTGATCATCTTTTAGGTTTCGGCGGTATTTTGGTCATTTTGGAGGTCAAGAGGGTATTCAAGTAGTTTTAGAGGTATTTGGGTTATATTGGGTTAAATAGATGGGTTACTAATTAAATGGGTTTGATTGGTAATGGATAATTAATTTATATATAAACAGATCATAAATGGACTAGCCTCTGAGCAAGCCTCACGCTCTCACGGGTCATAATACTCATCACACCCCTAGGTTTTTTTTATGATTAAAGAATGTAGTAATCCCAAATTATAATAAATGCTCTAAATTAACTTTTACCCAAAAAATAAAAGAGCCTCTAAGCACACGCGTGAGGCTAGTAGATAGATAAATAAATAAAACCACTCTCCCACAAACTCATGTTTTCAAAACAACCCTATCAAAACAAAAAAAAAACCCTCAGTCAGTTGAATAAAATTTTTTAAAAAAAATTGACCATTTTCAAATGAATATTGAATTATATTTCTTCCAAATTTGGTATTTCCTCATGATTCAAGGGTATTGTGGTCTTTTTTTAGGCTTCAAAGCTATTTCAGCTATTTTTCTTGCTTTGGGGGTGTTTCAACCATTTTTTGGGTGGTATGGGTGTTTCGGTAATTTTCTACGGTTATGTAGGTAAGTTGGCCTTCTTTTAGTTTTAGGGGTATTTTAGTCATTCCAAAGTAATAAAAAATTATATTTTAATTATTTTCTAGTTATTACATCATATTTTAGTAATTTGTAGCGAGGAATTATATTTTATTAATTTGAAGTATTAAATTAAAATTTATTAAACTAGTTTGAAGTATAAATTCAAATAAAATTTGTTTAGTTGAATTATGAAAATATATTTCTATTAATTAATATATTTCATTTTATTAATTTGTAGTGCTAAATTATATTTTATTAATTTGAAGTTAAATCTTATTAATTATTAAATTATACTCAAATAATTTGTAGTATTAAAATATATTTACATAATTGGAAGTATTAATTATATTGTTATTAATTAGTAAATTATATGTTATTGACAATTGTAGTATTAAATTGCATTTTAGTAATTTGAAGTAGTAAATTATATATTTGTTAATTTGTAGGATTAAATTAAATTTTTTTAATTATTAAATTAGATTTTATTAATTTGGAGTAGCTAGCTTTGCTTTTTGCCACAACAAGTTATATTCCCGTCATAATAAACCTTAGCCTACTCTTTCTTTATTGCAGCAACTTTAAAATTCAGAATGTTGTCACAATAGGTCAAAATGTTGTCATAATAAAAATTCTAAATTCCCTCTAAAACTCTTCAGTTCCCACCAAAACACTTTGTAAAAATTTGGGTCTCTTTACTCTCTCACTCAAATCAAACCATCGTACTGCCCACCCAAACACTCTTTACCGCATTCTCCCTCACTCTCGTCTCTGAACCCTCATCGCTTGAACTGCTAAGCCACCACCGTCCTCCCCGCCGCCGGTCCAACAGTCCTCCAACAACCTCATTCTCCCTCACTTCCTTCCTCACTCTCCCTCACACTCCGTCGACCTTGCCTTCTGCAGCCGACACCACCACCGCCAACAACACAGCCACCGCGGCCATCCTCGGACTCCTTCCCTCCCTCATCACTATCTTTTCATTTAGTTGGTACATTTCCCATTTTTTGTTTTGTTTTGTTTTTTTTTTTTTTTTGTGATTTCTTTTTCATTAAATTAATTTACTTTAGTTTGTTTTTTAATTTGAAATTTCAAACTTTTTTGGAAATAACGTTTGCCGGTTTTTTTTTTTTTAAAAAAAAAATTGCCCTTTATAAATTGGAATTGGTTTGGTTTTGATGAATAACCGTTTTCTAGGTTCTGCAGATTTGAATCTCTCTTTCAGTGTTGGGTTTAAAATTTTGAACTTTGACAGTGTAAGTCATTCTTTCTTTCTAATTCCTCTTTCCAATTATTTGTTAATTTTCTCATCTGGGTATACTTTGTTATATAATGGGTCTTTGCTAATTTCAGTTTTGGAGTTTTTGTATCTGGATGTTTTAAACTTCAATTCACTATTTTTATATTAGCTTCAGTATCATTTCTGAAATAGTATGATGTGTATATGTCCTAGGCTTGCATTGAGAATGTGAAAGCATTCCTGGATGACGGAGCTGTAAAAGTCTTAAAAGCAAAGCTAGCTACAACTAGAGGTTTAGAGAAGAAAGTGAAAACAGAAAAGTCAGGTAAACTGCAATTTTTTTTTTTTTTTTTTTACTTTATGTTTTAACATTATATTTAGATTGTGATTGATTTTTGCGTGCACACACACACACATGTACTATCTATATAGTTTTTGCTCATGAGAAATGGAAAGATATATGATGTCTAATATTGAAGTCCTCATATGGGGCTTCCAATTCTAGATAGGCAATCACCTGAGGAAATGATGTAATCAGTACTGGTGTTGGATTGGGGCATTTTGGCCATTTGAAGAACTTATACCTAGTAATTGTTAAGTCTAAATAAAGAAGAACAAATGCGAGATCAAAATTCAGCAGTACTTAATAATCAGAAATTGCATGAAAGAGACCTTTTACTATGGTTGCTAAGTGATGCAGCCATGCAGGCCTAGACTTAGTTTGCTCACTATAAACAACTCTAGCTTATCTTGGTTTGTTTGGGCAATTCAATTTAGTCAGACCAAGCCCCAAACATTAGATGGTTTAGATCTAGGATGCAATTTAAGAGAGTGGAAGTCGGAGGGAGCATGAGAATGACATTTTACAACTCATAAGGTCCACACGATCTACAATATATATGTGTAATGTGTAATGTGTATATTTTCTTGTTTATTTATTTCTGGTTATATAATTTGTATGAAGGTAGAGTTTGTCTTCTAGTAAGGAACTCATCTTGGGGCAATTCTTATAATTGAGTTTCTCTTGCTGTACAGTGCTTTCATTTTAGATTAAAGAAAAAAAAAGTAGTTAATTTATTCTAATCACAGAGTGGAGAGGGGTCCGGCACTCTCTTCCACAAATTATTTTCCATAGGTCTAGGTTTATATATCTGTAATTAATAAGGTGGCTTTTCAATTAGTATCTAGTGAAAGTATCTTTTCACCTAAAATTAAGTAGTGTCCAATGTTTTAATAAATGGACTAGATCAGTGGTTCAACTATGAACTGCTTCCTTACATTGTCCAATTAACCTTAAATGACTGTATATGTGAATAACCACTCTAAAGTCTAAACTGTTGACCTGTGGGTCTAACTGTGCAAATCAGCAACCTCTTCTTGGGTCAAGCAGGTGAGTGGCTTGAGTTTCTGTCTTAGAACGCCATTTCAATAACATGGCAACCCCATTTCAATAACACGCCATTTCACTAGTGATAGCAACTAGGAGGCCTATGTGGCTGATTTTCAGGATTTATGCTGACTGGATCAATACTCATGGTTGGTGGCAATAATGCTTAATTTAAGTTGCTTCATAACTGATGTTGTGATTATTGAACAACATCAATTATGCAAGTTATATGTAAAAAATTTGAGATCCACAATTGAATGATTCTACTTGCAGGTTATATGTAAAAAAATTTAGTGTCATCGCAAGTGTTAGTACTCTCTTGCTGTCTTTGCAAGTACTGAGTCCTGCAGTCCATATGTAATTTGGTAACGGCAATTATAACGAAACTTGGATTTACTTTTGTGAGTTTTTTTTTTTTTTTTTTTTAGAAGTAACTTGTGTTACTTTTGTGAGTTTTTTGTTTTTTCTTTTTCTTTTTGAGAAGTAACTTGTGTGAGTTAGTAAAGTAGGAAAAAGAAAAAAAGGTTGAGCCAAATTGACTCATTGTTGTCAATTTTTTGTTCTTTTTTATAAAAATTTGTGCTTTCGTTTTGGGGCAAATTGTTTGCATAAGTAGCCATCCAGTTACAACTGTCACTATTTAATTCATGCGTCCACACAAAGCCATATAGAATGGAATGATATACTATGAAGATACTATGGAATCTATGGCCATAATTTAAACCTGATTAATTGAGCAATTTTGGACATGCAGTGCAGTTTGAGGGAACAAAAATCTTTTAGATTTTTGTGTATATTGGTCAACATCATATTGCATTGATCATGGAATTTGGAAAAAATGTTTTGAATAATATATAATTGAATAATTGAATTCCCTAGCTGGATTCTCGAATCTGATTGCCTTGTGAAGCTTTCACCACTTCACGTCAGCAAGAAAACAATATCTCAAAACTGTATCATATAGAGCATTGAAACTGACATTTATATTTGAATGAAATAGAGGTTGGATTTATATATTAAAAAGAAAAAGAAGGTTACTATGTACTTGACTATAACTAAGCCACAATATTCGCGCCTTTTGTAGTTGTGTGTGTGTAACGTGTACACAAATGGTATATTCCATTAGAGTGAAGTCGAAGTGCTTAACAAATTAGCAAAAGATTCCATGTTGAGTTGACTATATTATTGATCACATAAATTGAAGATTACCTCCAAATTTGGTTCTCCTAAACAATACTTAAAATAAAAAGGAATAATAGCTGAGTTGAAGATAGAAATATGCCCTTAACATAAGTATTTGGCATAAAGTCTCCTTCATCTTTACTTCAAGGTTGATACTTGATATTAATTTTGTTCAATAATCAGTCCATCATATTCTTGCATAGCTGAGTTGAGATTTTCCGCGATCTTAGCTCATTAATATTTAATACTTCAAAGTAATAAAATATAATTTAATAATTAAAAAAATATAATTTAATCCTACAATTGTCAATAAAATATAATTTACTAATGAATAACAATATAATTAATACCCAACAATTATGTAAATATATTTTAATACTACAAAATAATTGACGTGGCGTTTAATTTTTAATAAGATTGAATATAATACTTCAAATTAATAAAATATAATTTAATAGTACAAATTAATAAAATAAAATATATTAATTAATAAACATATTTTTTAATATTCAATTTAACAAAATTTAATTTAATTTAATACTTCAAATTAATAAAATATAATTCCTCACTAAAAATTAGTAAAATATAATGTAACAGCTAAAAAAATGTAAGATGAGACTCGAGCACCAACAATATTAAAATATATTTTAATATTTTAATTGAGTTGGATATATAAAACCCATTCACCCATTAAAAGTCATTTAACTAATTGTTTCTAACCCAAACCCAATCAAACCCAATTATTATAGGTAAACCCCAACCAACCCAATTACCCAATAATCAAAATTACCAAAATGCCCCTAAAGTCTAAATGACCAAAGTATTCTAAAATCTTCAAAAATGACTAAAAACCCCAAAAACCTCAAAATTACCAAAATAACAACGAAACCTACAAAATGTCCAAAATACCCCCCAAACTCAAAAAATGAGCAAAAGATCCCCAAAACCTAAAAATGACCAAAATATCCCCAAAACCTGAAAAATGGCCAAAATACCTCAGAAACTGAAAAATTACCAAAATAATCACGAAACCTACAAAATGACCAAAATATCCCAGAACCCAAAAAATGACCAAAATACCCCAGAACCCAAAAAATGACCAAAATATTCCTGAAACCTAAAAATTACCAAAATACCCCCCAAAACCTATAAAATGGCCTCTGGATTATTTAAAAACAAAGTTCTAAATGGATTTATATCTATAATTATAGCTATGAATTTATGGTCTCATGCTTAACCTTTACCATTCTGATGTAAAGAATTATTATAGTTCTTTGTTTTTATGGATCATATTGTTTGAGTTTTATGTTTTGGTTTGTTATCATTTACTTCCTTTGCAGTTTTGTGTTTTGGTTTATCATCATTTACTGCTTTTGTAATTTTCTATTACACTTTGTGATTACTTAAGTAAAGCTATTACTAATCAAAATGTCATTACTCTATAAATAAGCTTGTTCATGAAGACTAGGAATCATCTTACATAGGAATACAAAAAAATTAAGGAGGGACATAGATTACTATATATACTATATAGACACACATATAATGTGTCTACATTATTGCTGTGGTGGGTTGTTGTTTTGGAGCAAGCGAGTGGCTTGCATGGAGAGAAAAGTTGGTGTATTTTATATTGGGAGTGCTGTTTGTTTTGTGACTTACATTTTTGAAACTCGATGTGCAATGGTGAAATTGTAGTGTAGGTGCATCTCATAATTCGGCACATATCAATGGATAAGAGTTGGATGGACGCTAAAAAGGGTTCTAAAGAATACCTCAATGGGCTTGACTCATTTGTGGAGTTTGCTGCTCGCACGGCATGTGAAGGGAAGATCTCATGTCCTTGTAGGAAGTGTAGGCATAGATATATGTTTGATGTGAAGGTCGTGCGTGATCACCTGTACTCATTTGGGATGGTGAAGAATTATAGAACTTGGGTGTTTAATGGGGAATTTGAGTCTACACCGACCACTACTGAAGGTGGAAGTAGTCGTGTGCATAAGACTTTGGATCAATATGGTGATTTCAATGGGATGCTGCATGACTTACACCCCATGCATGATATGGCATCGGATTCAATGGATGAAGGTCCTAGAGTGCAACAAGGTCCAGATGGTCCTTCTGTGCAACAACCGGTTAAAGGTCCCAATGATAATGCAAAAAAGTTTTACGACCGAATACAAGATGTGGAGAAACCTTTATATGAAAGGTGTACAAAATTTAGCATATTCTCAGCCATTGTGGTTTTGCACCACTTAAAGACTCTTTGTGGTTGGACTAACAAATCATTCACTTTGTTGCTTCAAGTCTTGCAAGATATGTTTTCTTCGGATGCTAAGTTGCCAAAAGATTGTTATGAGGCTAAGAAGATAATTACAGATTTGGGTTTGGGTTATGAGAATATTCATGCTTGTCCTAATGACTGCATGCTTTATTGGAAGGAAAAGAGTAACCTTGATGCTTGCCCACATTGTAAGGAATCAAGATGGAAACCACCCGAGTTGCCTATAGCTGATAAGACACAGGCTTCATCAAGCAAAAGCAAGAAGAAAGCTGCAAAGGTCCTACATTGGTTCCCTTTAAAGCCAAGATTGTAACGACTCTTTCAATCATCCGAACTAGGCACTAATATGAAATGGCATGCTACTGGTCGAACAAATGATGGGGTAATGAGGCATCCCGCTGATTCTGAAGCTTGGAAAGAATTTGATGATAAGCATGTAGAGTTCACATCTGACCCCCGCAATGTTAAACTTGGGTTAGCAGCGGATGGGTTCAACCCCGTATGGAAACATGAGTACCACGCATGGTACATGGCCGGTTGTGTTGGTTCCATACAACCTCCCTCCTTGGATGTGCATGAAAAGGTCTTTCTTGATCTTGTCACTTGTAATTCCTGGTCCAACCTCACCTGGGATTGCTATAGATGTGTACCTACAACCCTTGGTAGAAGAATTAAGAAAGCTATGGGATGTTGGAGTCGAATCATTTGACGCATCTTCTAATACCAAATTCCAATTACATGCAGCACTGATGTGGACCATAAATGATTTTCCTGCATACGCTAACATTTCTGGTTGGAGTACGAAGGGTTTGCTTGCATGTCCATGTTGCATGGATGATACCGAGTCCCATTACCTTAAACGTGGCCGGAAAGTTTGTTACATGAGACATAGGCGATGGTTGGATAATGATCACAAGTTCTGTGAAGATGATATAAATTTTGATGGGACTAAGGAGTTTAGAGTGGCTCCAATGACACCATCGGGCTCAGAGATCATGCAGCAAACAGAGAATTTAGTTGGACGTTGTCTTGGGAAGAAGCATCAGGCTTTTTATAACAAAAGAAAGAGGGGGGAGAAGGATGCGTGTGTCTGGAAAAAGAGAAGCATTTTGTTCACCTTGCCTTATTGGGCTGATCAGAAGTTGTGCCACAATATCGATGTGATGCATACAGAAAAGAATGTAACTGATAATATAATGGCGACGTTGCTAGACTTGGATGGTAAGACAAAAGACACCTACCAAGCACGCCTTGACTTAAAGGCCATGGGTATACGGAGTGAATTTCATCTAATCCACAAAGGGGTTGATACGGTTGAGATGCTAGCAGCTTGTTATAATATGACTACAAGTGAGAAAGACGGGTTCCTACAAGTTTTGAAGTATGTAAGAGTGCTCAATGTGTATGCTTTGAATATCTCACGTCGTGTCCATCTCAAAGAACGCAAGATTTCTGGTTTAAAGAGCCATGATGACCACATCTTGATGCAACAACTCCTTCCAATAGCTTTGCGCGGATCGTTACCATCACAACTAATAAGGCCTTTGATCAAGTTATCATGTTAATTCCGTGAAATTTGTTCCAAAACATTGACTGTGCCGGATCTTGAAAACCTCGAGAAATATATCGCAGTCACATTGTGCGAATTGGAGAAGATATTTCCTCCATCATTTTCCACGGTTATGGTACATGTAGTCATGCATTTGGCAAGGGAAGCGAAGCTTGGTGGACCAGTTCATTATCGTTGGATGTATCCTATTGAGAGGTAATCCTAATATTTGGCTTATGATTGATTTGGTATTTTAATGCATGGTACGATGTTCAATTGGGGAGTTCAGTATTGTGCCTAGGTACCTATCCCGACTTAAGTCTTACATGCGAAATAAAGCCGCTCCAGAAGGATCTATAGCTCAAGGGTACATAATTGAAGAGTGCTTAACATTCTGTTCAAGGTACATGCATGGCATTGAAACAATTTTTACACGACCTATCAGAACGGTGGAAAATTCTACCAGTGCGGTGTCTTACTTCACACCAAGTCAAATAGAATTAATTCAAGCTCATCGTTACATTCTTTTCAATTGTGCCGACATTGGACATTTTCGCGAGTAAGTTATAGTTGATTCAATTAGTTTACGGCCGTAGTCCATTACTGGAAATACTGTTTTATCATGACTAACACAAATGCATGCATAGTATGCACAAACATGTGATCGAGGATGAATTAAGAAAGTCCCACCGTCATATAACCAATGGTGTCATTCATAAGCACCACATGGAGAAGTTTTGTGGCTGGTTTAGAGATCTTGTAAGTATGAATGCTAGTGACTTTTTTCATGGCTGTATATGGGAAGTAAACTTACTTATAATATGTACGTATAAACGTGTTAGGTTATGTCCATGAGTGATGCTAACAGGCAGAAACTTAGCGTTAATCTTAGTACAATTGTTGCATGTCCCTATTCTAGAGCCAAGCAAATGAAGCACTGTGTCACCAATGGTTTAAAATTTCGAACTAAAGATTCGGAAAAGAATAAGAAAACTCAAAACAGTGGAGTAAGTGTCATGACTGACGGTGGCGTTGCTTACTATGGTATTGTAATGGATATTATTGAGTTGAATTATTTAGATAAAATAAGACATGTGCTATTCAAATGTAAATGGGTCAACGTTCTTAGTAGCCGGGGGTACAAGATTGATGAGTTAGGGTTTCCACTTGTGAATTTTACCCGCTTGATACATGTGCGGGATGAATTGATAGATGAGCCATATGTATTAGCATCTCAAGCTTCACAAGTGTTTTATGTAGAGGACAAGAGGGACAAGGATTGGTTTGTAGTTGTTAAAACTAAAGCAAGGGATGTGTTTGACGCGGGCAATGGTCCCTTGTGTGAGGGTGATGATGGTGATACTTATTGCGAAAATGTTCCCTACAATATTATCGGTGACAATGCGGCTTCTAACAACATTGGTTTGGCTCGACCTGATGTTCAAGGAACCACAATTGATGCAATGGTCATTGAGGAGAACGAGAAGCAAGATGGGGACTTCATAGATGATAATGACTTTATTGATGATGAAGTCAATGATGAGGAGTATAGCAACAATGAGTACAACAACGATTAATAGTGTAATGTAGTAAGACTATCTTTTGAACTAATACGTTCCTATTATAACACTTTAGATTAGAATATGCATTTTCATTGTCATCTAAACTGTTTTTGGACTTAAGTAAATGGAAACTCAATTGCTTCCATATGTGTGGTTTGGTAGTGTGCTTGTCAAGTGCTGCATGTTTAAAGCGTTTGTTAGAGATTATATACATACATATATATATATATATATATATATGTATGTATGTATGTATATGTTTATATATAGACATATGTATATGTAACATTATGTTTTTTATAACTAACAAGCTTGCATTGTTTAGGTACTGCACACAAGAATGGGGAGGAAGTGGCGACTTGAGTTCATTGAGCCTGGTGAGAGCTCCTCACATGTGGGGTCGAATGAAGTACCATCACACCAACAAGCTCCTCCAGCTGATGATGATAGACGACAGTCCTAGGGGAGTGATGATGAGACACAACCACCACGTTGGTGTATTTCTAAATTTGTACTCAATAGCACAATTATGAAATTCCATTCCTATATTTTTTTTTTCATATTTGTTTTTTTAATAATTATTTCTATATCTGTTGTAAATCTGTTTTGTTTTTAATAAATAAAATCCAATTTAAGTAATTTGTAAGAGTAATAAGAAGTTCATAGGTTCACTATTAATGTGTTAATAAATATGTTTCTAGGACAGTGCTCTATGTAGAGACATTTTGTTATGGCCATAGCGATGAAGGCTTCACACCATAATAAACAATAGCATTTCCAATAATTGATCCCATGTTTATTACTAACTCCTGTGCACTAAAATTCATTTCAAAAGTGCAATTCCTTATAAGGCAGTAGAGTATGTGTTGTCCACTGTAATTTACATAATATACTCAATTGATTTGTCCAGATCTGAAAATTCTGCAGTAATATATGTTCAAATTTCAAATCTTTTGGCCATATTTTATTAGCCTTTTTCTAATTCATTTCAACTGAAAATCATAAACCTCATTTGATTGGCAAGAAACCATTTGGCAAATCCAATCAACTCTGTCGCTATATAGGGTGAAACTGAAACAGGTGGTCTACACTCCCTTGTTTACTCTAGCTATGCATTTTTGGCATTTAAAGCCCAAGTAGAAGGGAATGTATTATTTACTTGCATGAGTGCCACATTTATGTCATATGTGAGTTCTAAGATCAAATACAGGTTCTCTAATAACCTCTTTTGCACTCTTGCCATGCATTTTGGATTTTTATATCTGTCAATCTCTAATCAGGCTCATCTATGGTGAGCATGTTGGTCAATGAAAGAACAAAAATCCAAAAGAGGGTTTGTTAAATATAGCTCTGATGAAAAATTTTACAGGTAAAAGATTAATAGAATATGTTATACTTTGAGTTATTTTTTTATATTACCATGTTAATAACAAAAATACCCTCATTAGCAAGCTAATATAAAAAATAATTCAAAGTAACTCATAAGAGTTTAGTTTTACACCAGTGTAAATGGCTAGTATCTTGTAGTTTTCATTCTTTTGTGTTTCATTGTAATTTGATGTAACTTGGTGTTTTAATAGATACTGAGGACATACCCATATCCATATCAACAGCTGGAGCGGTTCTTGTGCCCAATAAACGTGGGCCTAACCGATTCGATGATATATGGAATATGCCACCGGGAAAAAAATTATTTTTGGAAATAAATAAGGCGAGCCAGCCAGTCGAGGAGAATGCTGGACCTTAGGCAAAGTGGCTAGGAACAGTGGCAAGAAAGCCTGATATGTGCCCAATTAATTACCGCTCATGGCACTGGGTGCCACTACAATACAAGAATCGGTGTTGGGAAGCCATTTAGGTATTAGGAAAAAAGCAATGGTAAAAGAAATGACCATGAATTTCCTTTAAACATACATCAATTGCTTCAATAGTCATGATTTTCTTCTTTTTTTTCTTTTATCTTTTGGTTCAAAATAAAATTCAATCTTTCTAAATAAAATTATATAAGGTTATGAAAACTACAAGAATAAGTTCTATCTCTCTTTCAATGGTACGACTTTATTTAAAGTTTGAAATTAATTATCTTTAATTTGGAAACCACTATTTTTTCATTTGGCTAGTAAGGACTGTTGATAATCTGTTTTTGTTAAGTTTGTAGGTCGTTTAATGTAGGAGACATGTCCTAACTGAGGAGATTTTGTGAAGCCCTAGAAATGATCTTTGTTAATGTATCTTCAAGTTACGAATGTCATTGCTTATGGAAAAATTGTGTGACTTATGGCTTGATAATGGTGTATTGGATCTTTGATAGAACCAGAGTACCAAGTCCATTTGTATATATGTATTTGTAGATATGTGCTTCATTTGGGCTTACTAAGTATTTGAAATGTCTTATAATATTTTCTTTTGCAAACTACAAGAATAGGTTCTATCTCTCTTTCAAAACTACACCATTTTGGTATCAAATTCTCTCTCTTTCAAATTCTTCACTCTTTATTACTTGTTTAAAGCTTTATGTCAATTTGCCATTATGTCAAAAATGTGACATTTTAAAGTTAATTCAACTTTACACATGGTAGGCACGCTGGGTAATTCCTACAGCCTGCATCCTACTTGCCAAGTAAAGGAAATGGGCACTTTTACGGATTGGGAAGTTGTGGAGGGGCCACAAATCAGAGTTGAAGGAGAAGCACTACAACCTAAACACAACTAAGGAAGATTTACTTCAGCTATCACTGCCAAAGGTTGATGACACAGTTCACACTTAATTCCATGGCTTGGTGGAGTACTGGTTCTCTGGCGATTTTAAGGTAGTAATAGTTACAATAGTATAAATGTTTTGCTTTTATAGGTTCCATGCTCAAGATTTTTGGTCATATTAGCTTGTTATTGTAATTGGTAGTGACTTTCTTGAAATGTTTGTAGGAGTTGTCAAAACATAACAAAGTGCGGCGTGGGAAGCAGAAGGAGCTGCACACGCTTGGATCTAGAAGCTTGGCCCAGACGGTGGATATCATTGTAAGAACAATATTATATATATATATATATATATATTAATATCATGCTTACAGTTACAAAGCTTATATTATTTTGTGTTCTAAAGCAGGAATAAATGTCTTTTGACGCCATCGAATTGACACTCTTGCTTTAATATGCCGAATGTACTGACCATGTTGTAGGCAAAAAAGAAAGGCAAACAACTAGAGAGAGGTGAGATGTATGAAGTGGCGTATTCTCACCGTGATGGTACTGTTATGAATGCCACTGTGGAAGCGAACATTGTAAGTTTGTAACAAATTATATTAGTAATTTGAATGTATTTTATTTTGAGTTGGAAAGAAGTTCTTTGATTAATGTCACATGGTAGGGACTTCAATTAAAGGGGAGACTGGTTTCTCATTGCCCAGCCTTGTCCTTGATTAGGTTGTTGGCATCATTAGATTAGATTAGATTAGGGTCATACAATGTTAGGAAATTTTTGTTTATAACATTATTATTTTTATTTATTAAAAGATCCTTTACTTTTTTATGATTAAGATTGCAAAGAGGGTCACAGGTTTGAATACTTTACCTAACATATCATTTTTATGATTAAGATTGCAGGTTTTTGTTTTCATGGTGAATATTTCTTAACTTAGTCCCCAATGTTTGAATAGTTTTATGGTGCGGCTATATTATTTCTTTAGGATTGGAAATGTAGTTTCTCCTGCAATTTTGACTTAAAGTTTAATGATTACAGTAAGCAATCTTGAAGACTGGAGGCAATAATTTAATGTTGTTGGATTTGGGAAGTTCCTTACTAAGCTTAATAAGCCTAGAGCCACATGTTTAACTTTGTTGCAACTTATAATATGATGCCTTGATACTTCATTATTTCTAGATATTATGGTGAAAGGGGCTTTAAGGTTGATAATGAGTTTCATTTCTATGATAATGGCTACAATTTTTAAATTTTCTTGTCTGTTAATCCCCCTTTATAAATATTGCTGCTTGTTTGAATTTGCTTGGTTGTGTTGGACAAAGCGCTCTCAGTCATAAGTTGCTTTATTACAAAAGGTCTTCAGTAGATATTGTTGTGAATATTCTTGAGGCCATTTCAAAGAACTAAGAAGGGTGTCGAATGTGTTAGTGGTTTGCGTGATAGGGTCCAACTAGTAATCATACTAGTAGTTTTCCTATGCATTTAAGTGTACCCAACTATAGTTTTATTTAATTACATCAGTGAGGATGACATCTATAACATCTAAAAACCCAATGAAAATATCCAAAAATTCCCCAAACATAAATAGATTTTTGGTTTCAATATAGGTTGCATGTTTTGGGATAGTTTTGTTTTGACATATTTTAATAGTGCTCATTTTGGAGCAGTAAGACAGTTAGATTTAGTTGTTTTGAGATTATATGATTAATGAGTACAGTTCTGACATTGCAATGCATATCAAGGGCACATGACATAGGTTCATCTATGGAAAACTACACATTGCAATGCATATCAAGGGCACATGACATATTGTTTGGGTATATAATATCTTGTGATATCTGAAATAAAATGTTGTGGCAATTTGAACAGATTTTCATACTGATCTATTTGAGGAATCAAACTAGACAACTCTGGTCCATCTTCAATGTTATTGTGAATTTTGTCTTGGCAAATATTTTGTTATTTGAACCTTACCTGTTTATAATCCTCCACATGCAAGCCTAATTTACAAGCAAATTGGGGTGGAGTTCAAGTATCTCAAGCTGTGCTTGTAAAACGGTTACGCAAGCTCACAATGATGAGCATTTTTGTAACCTAAAATAATTACAAAACTAATGAACAAGAACAAAATGAATCTATGAAGTCTATGGGTTTATACAACTGTTTGTTAAATGTGTTTGTATATGAACTAGGAAACTTCTAGGTTCAAAACATTGTAGTTCTTCACATGTTGGTTTAATTTCTGATATGCTTAGATATTTGATGGAAACTCTTAAGGACACAATATATATGGTTTAGGTTCTAAGTATGCATGGTATAACTCTAACCCAACTTTTTTTTTTCTTTTATAATAACTTCAACCCAACTTTTATATATATAAAAGCATATTACTCATGTTGGCATGTGTATTATTGCCCTCATTGCTAATATATTGTTTTGTTTATTTGTGATTACTAGGCAAAGATGAAACATCTTATGACAGAGGGGTCACAGTTGCAGGGAAACGACATTGAGGCAGGCATACTTTGGCAGCTTGACGATGCATTTGCACAGGTCCTCGGTGCAGAGAGAGGTGGCCATGTTAGAGGGGTAGGCTTTAGTCCAACCCCCTCTGGCAATCGTGTAAGGTCAATGGATGATAGTACGCCACCTCCAACATCTACTGCAACGGACCAAAGGGTTATCGAGTTGTCTACTCAAGTCGAAGAAATGAAGGAGAAATGTGTGCGTTATGATGCTAAAAAGAAGGAGAAATGTGCGCATTATGATGCTGAAATGAGGTTAATGAGGAGGATGTTGACTTCATTGTGCCCATCGTTTCCCAGTCTGTCTATGATAAGAAGTTTGAATACAAAGTATGTGCATTTTTGTTCATGTTTGTATGGTGATTGGTGAGTTGTCAAGAAGTTTCTGTGATGCAAAATAATCAGATGAAATTTTGTTTGGAAATGGTTTATGGATAATTTATGAAGTTAATGGGTTATTGGATAATATATGATGCTTTTTTGTGTGTCTGTGTGTGTAGGTGATTGGTGAGTTTTGATCTAATGAATTTTGTTGAGAAATGGGTTAATTGGGTGGCCATGTCTTTGGAGAACTTTTTCTGTTTTCTAAATATTGTTGGTCGCATGCTCTATCCAAATAAAGATTCTTTTTAGTTATTTTACCAAAAAAATAATAGTAATAAAGATTCTTTTTGTTTATCATTTATAATTACTTCTTTTACTGTCTAATTTAGATTGTATTAGTGTTTATTTATTTATTAGTGGGAGGGTGTCATGTTAGGTCAGGTTTATTTTGCTTGGTGTGTTATGACTTTCTGGACTGATTAGTAGTGTGATTGAAGATGAGAATCAAGTGCTGTAATGAGGTGTAGGAATATACCAAGGTTGTAAGTAAATGAGTGATCAGAGAGAGGACAATATGCCTAAGTAGTGGCCCAGAATTTGACAAGAACTTTTAAAGAGAAAATATATATGTGTAGCAAGTAGGAACAACTAAGTTACCCATTGAGTTAATCTAGTAATTTTCAGGTTCATATGATCTAATGTCCTAAGTTTAAGTCTTTTAATCGACACTTTAAATCATCCCAAAACACAACTTTCTTGTAATTACCCCATGTTTATAAGTATAAAATTAAAAAAATAAAATAAAAAAGGTTTAACAACCAAGTAATCAACTGATCATTCAGGCAGTCTTACAGCGCTTGATTATTACAACCACCTCAAATAGAGGAAAAATAAAATTATTTGTCCTTAAATTATTGCAAGCAACAAAGTGAGGTAAACTCATTCATTCCAAAAAATGAAATTAAGCTTGTTTAGAGTTTAGACTCAGGCTTGTTAATATAATAAGGTAAATTTATGGATTTTTAGAAGTTACCTTGAATTCAAAGTCACCCCATAAGTATTTTTTTGTAAATATTTTTTTGTGTTGTTTATAAATCCTCATTTTTACTTATTTTAGTTATTAACTGTATTATGGTTTTGTGACTGGGAGCTTGGAAAACATTTTCCTTTTCATTGTATTGATGGTTGTTTCGAGGTTATTTGTAAGTAATCACTTATTGAATCTTTTGCATAAATTGCTTACTAATCACTTTTTGAGAAATTTATTGAGACTAATACCCAATTGATATACTTAACTAAAATCAGTCATTTTGAGTGTCTTTTAATTGCTAATGTGGCACTTGGTAGTAATACTAGTGATATTGTGTCATTCAGCTACTAACTCTGTTGTTTAGTACACTAATCCATTGTGTGTTTCTTAATTCGTAGGATGGTAATGGTGATTCTGCAGTGGATATCCAGTCTCCCGGTGCTCAACACTTATCATTTGATGATATGCAGTAGGCAATACTTTGGGCACCTATTTTGGAGTAGTTACTATGATATTTTGATATTTATAATAAAGTTTCAAACTTTGATATATATGTACACATCATAGTTGGAAACTTTATTATAACATTCTAGAGAATTAGAATATATTCTTTTGTGCAGGACATTATATATAGTTAGAATGTATTTTTTTGTGTAGGACATTATACATGGTTGTTTAGAATGTATTATTTTGTTCATAACATTCTAGACACTTGGGATGTTTTATTTTGTGTATAAAATTCTAGACATTTGGGATGTTATTATTGATATGGTGTAATTAAATATATTTAGTTTCTAGGTTTAATGTGGTATGGTATTTGCTATTGAAAAATATGAATTGTAGTTCATTACAGTTGCTATGAAATAGGTAACAGAAAATATGTATTTTAGGTACATTACAGGTGCTAAAAAAATTTTTAAAACAAAAGACCTATGCCACCGCTTTTGAAAGCGTTGGCGTAGGTCCTTTTAAATTATATTCATTCAAGACCTATCCCAGCGCTTTTTAGAGAGCTGGAATAGGTACTGCCTATGCCAGCGTTTTCAAAAGCACTGGTATATAGGCCTTTTAAATTTTATTCATTCAAACCCTATACCAGCGCTTCTGAAAGCACTGGAATAGGTACCGCCTATGCCAGCGCTTTAAAAAGCGCTAGTATAGGTTATATTCTTATTTTCATAAAGGCTATCCCGACACAAGTAAAAATGCCGGAACATGGTCTAAAAGCGCCGGGACCTATCCCAGCGCTTTTGAAAAACGCTGGTACAGGTCCGGTGACCCTATTCGGACATTCAAACACCAGCGGTTTGAAGCGCCGGGAAAAAAAACGCCGGGATAGGAATTTTGACCCTATCCCAGTGCTTTTTGGGGCTATCCTAGCGGTTTTGAAAACACTGGGATAGCCCTGTTTTTTTGTAGTGACTATTTTACAATAGATAAAGTTTAACTACAAAATTGGTTGTAACCTTAAACTATAACATTACTTAATATCGTTTTATTAGAGGTAAATTTTAATAAATCCATCATTGGATTATATCTTCTTCTTATATCTTCCATACTTGCAAAATTTCTAAAAAATTAAAGATCAATATCTATGTCATCAATAAATTGTTTAAATTATAAGTTTTTGTAGTTTAAAATTATGTATAAAATATAAGCTTATTGATCATATATCATATAGTAAATTATATCTTATTGATACAAAATTTGACATGTGTATTAAGAGCTTAAAGAACATGCAATTCAATGGTTAGATTTTCAAAATATGTAGTAATTTTTATTTTATTGAGTAAGATTGTAGCCTAAGGCTACAACTATTTGTAACTAAACTTTGTCATTTTATAATTAGGTGTAATATATAAATAGCAACAATTGTTTCAAATTTTTTCTTTTCTTTTTTAAAGAATTTTACAATTATTTTTTATCTTTTATTCTCTATTAATATATTTTTAGGGTGTTTGATTAATTTTTTTAGGTGAACCATATTCTTCTAACTTCTATTATAGTTTGTTATATTTGCCTACTAAACAACTAAACTTTATAAGTTTCAAATTTCTCATCTCTTAATGAATAATATGGAGATTATCATGATAATCAAAACTCATCACAAAATTACAATATTAACTTAAGCAAAATTAAAATGAAACAAATGATTAAAAGATAGACTTTATAATAATTAATTACTAAACAATTTGTAGGAATATTCAAACCCATAACTATGTAGATTATGTTTTGATATAAACTCAAATTCCTATTTCCAAAAAAGCTAATTATTAACCCAAATCAAAATCCAACCAAAGCTATATATAAGAGAGGAAAAAGAAGACTTTGTGATAGAGAATTTAAAAAATACAGCATCAAGACACGTTTTAAAATAAAATAAAACAACTAAATTAAAGTTATAAGAAATGACCAAATTCCAAAGAGAGAGAGGGGGAGGGAGAGAGAGAGTACTCATAGTTATTCGAGGCATTTACCATTAGGTGATTTATACGAATCATTCATTTTTCTTTCATAGAGTTTGTCCATTATTCATATGGTTACATATTTTAAAAAAAAAAACACAAAAACCATTTAAGTGCAATAACCGCGCCAATGCTAAAAACAATGAACAATTTTTATGAGAAAACAGTGAACAGTCTTAATTAATGCAAAAAATAGATTTTATGAATGTAGTTAGCATATTCGAATATATAGTAAACATGATGTGCAGAGAGCAAATTTTATTAATGTAGAAATAGATTTATCAATGCAGAAAAATAAATTCGATTATTGTAAAATTCAAACATGAAAAAGCATTTAGATTTGGCGTTTAAACTTAGAAAACATGAATTCACTAGGTGTTTTATAAGAAAACAGTAAACAATTTTTTAAATAGTGAACAGAAAATAATTTACGCAGAAAAGAGAGTGAACAATTTTTTAAATAATGTTGAACAGAAAATAATTTTATGCAGAATGCTAGAAATAGTTTATATAGAAAACAGTGAAAATTTTTTTAAATAGTAAACAGAAAATAATTTACGCAGAAAAGAGAGTGAACAATTTTTTAAATAATGCTAAACAAAAAATAATTTTATGCAGAATGCTAGAAATAGTTTATGCAGAAAATAGTGAACAATTTTTATGAGAAAACAATGAACAGTTTTAATTAATGCAGAAAACAGATTTTATGAATGCAATAAGCAAATTCAAATATACAGTAAACATAATGTGCAGAGAGCAAATTTCATTAAAGTAGAAACAGATTTTATCAATGCAGTAAAACAAATTCAATTATTGTGAAATTTAAACATGAAAAAGCATTCAGATTTGGCGTTTAAATTTAGAAAATATGATTTCACTAGGTGTTTTATGAGAAAACAGTGAACAATTTTTTAAATAGTGAACAGAAAATAATTTACGCAGAAAAGAGAGTGAACAATTTTTTAAATAATGGTGAACAGAAAATAATTTCATGCAAAATGCTAGAGATAGTTTATGCAAAAAACAGTGAATAATTTTTATGAGAAAACAGTGAAAAATTTTAATTAATGCAAAAAACAGATTTTATGAATACAGTAAGCAGATTCGAATATACAGTAAAAATGATGTGCAGAGAGCAAATTTTATTAATGTAGAAACAAATTTAATCAATGCGGAAAAATAAATTCGATTATTGTGAAATTCAAACATGAAAAAGCATTCAGATTTGGCGTTTAAATTTAAAAAACACGATTTCACTAGTTTTTATGAGAAAACAAGGAACAATTTTTTAAATAGTGAATAGAAAATAATTTACGCAAAAAAGAGAGTAAAAAATTTTTTAAATAATGCTAAACAGAAAATAATTTTATGCAAAATGCTAGAAATAGTTTATGCAGAAAACAGTGAACAATTTTTATGAGAAAACAGTGATTGATTATTGAGCTACATTTTGTTTTATTTTTCAGGCATGATTGCAGCCATTAAAGCAAAATAGATTCTATTACAAACATTTTTTTTCAGACATATAAATTCTATTCTCTCAGCCCCTAGACAGAGAGAAAGTATATAACAAATCTAATATTGAAAGACTTTAAAGAAACAAAATATTTGGTCAAGAACCTGCTTCGAAGTTGTATGTGAAAACTGAAAACCCGAGCTACCACCTTTATTTGATCAGGTGGATGTAGTTTCAGTTTTTTTTTTTTTTTTTTTTTTTTTTTTTTTTGGTTGGTTGGTAATTTGTGTTGCTTGTGACAACTTATTTAAGTACAACAACAATGCCACTCAATTTTTTATTTTGTCAGTTTTTTGGTCTAGATTTCCCGCCATGTATTTCGTGCCATAGATTTTTGGATAAACCCAAAAATGTTTAACTTTTTAGATAAACTAAATAAGGAGTAATAATAATAATAAAATGTAATAAAGGGAAATTTTCAATACATTACGATTCATTGCATTCAAATCATCTCTAATTTCTACTCATTTTGTCACACTTGTTCTATACTTCTACATGGTAGACTGTAGGTGAAGTAGAAAAAATAGTGAGTTTATTAGAAAGTGATAAACAACCAATCATATTCTATCATTGTTGCATAATTTTGACAAAGTGTGTATCAAAATAGATTTTATCAATGCAAAAAAAAAAACAGATTCGATTATTGTGAAATTCAATCATGAAAAAACATACAGATTTGGCTTTTCAATTTAGAAAACACAATTTCACTAAGTGTTTTATGAGAAAACAGTGAACAATTTTTTAAATAGTGAACAGAAAATAATTTACGCAGAAAAGAGAGTCAACAATTTTTTAAATAATGCTGAACAGAAAATAATTTTATGCAAAATGCTAGAAACAATTTATACAGAAAACAGTGAACAATTTTTATGAAAAAACAATGAACAGTTTTAATTAATGCAGAAAATAGATTTTATGAATGCAATAAGCAGATTCGAATATACAGTAAACATGATGTGGCAGAGAGCAAATTTTATTAACGTAAAAACAGATTTTATCATTGCAGAAAAACAAATTCAATTATTGTGAAATTTAAACATGAAAAAGCATTCAAATTTAGCTTTTAAATTTAGAAAACATGATTTCACTAGGTGTTTTATGAAAAAACAGCGAACAATTTTTTAAATAGTGAACAGAAAATAATTTACGCAGAAAAGAGAGTGAACAATTTTTTAAAAATGCTAAACAAAAAATAATTTTATGCAAAATTGAAGAAATAGTTTATGCAGAAAACAGTGAGCAATTTTTATGAGAAAACGTTGAACAGTTTTAATTAATACAAAAAACAGATTTTATGAATGCAATAAGCAGATTCGAATATACAATAAACATGATGTGCAGAGAGCAAATTTTATTAACGTAGAAACAAATTTTATCAATGCAGAAAAACAAATTCAATTATTGTGAAATTTAAACATGAAAAAGCATTCAGATTTGGCGTTTAAATTTAGAAAACACGATTTCACTAGGTGTTTTATGAGAAAACAGTAAACAATTTTTTAAATAGTGAAGAGAAAATAATTTACACAACAAAGAGTGTGAACAATTTTTTAAATAATGCTGAACAAAAAATAATTTTATGCAGAATGCTAGAAATAGTTTATGCAGAAAACAGTGAACAATTTTTATGAGAAAATAGTGAACAGTTTTACTTAATGTAGAAATTAAATTCATATTTTGAAATTAAAATCTCTATATTTTACAATGCTTCTATTTAAATAAACAAAAACATAAAAAAGCTACTTATTTTTAAGTTTATGTTTATTTGTCGATAAGCCCCAAAAAAAAAAAGTTACAAGGTACTCGAGCTTGGAAAGCTCGAGTACCATAAAAATAAAATAAACAGCATTTTATTTATAAAAGGTACTCGGGCCTGGTATACTCGAGTATTGTGTTGCATGGCGCTCGAGTATAACAAGCATGAGTACCACATTATTTTTCTTAATCGCCCAATTTCCACCTCAGCAATGCCACGGTGGCAAAACTTCTAGGAACTCGAGTTCATGAAACTCGAGTTCTAGAAAAGTGGTATTTTCCTATATAGTTCCAAATAGTGTTTTTTTGCTACAAATTTCTGAAAATGGTGGTATTTGGCCATTTTCGCCAAGAGACAAGAGTCAAGAGTTTAGAATATGGGAGAAAAGATATAGTTCAAGTGGTGTGTACTGTTGGGATTGGTGGGGTCTACTATATAATACAAATGTGAGGAGAGGTTTTGAAAATTATTCAATTTGGATTTCGATTTTACTTTAATATTATAATTGAATCAAATGGACAAGTTTTGAAATTTTGAAATTTGAAAGGTTTTTTTTTTTTTTTTTTAGGGAATGTGGGGACCACTTGGTGTAATTGGATTCAAGACATTATGGGATAAGATTTGGCGACTGAGGTCCAAACTCCAAAGTCTAAGAGCATTTACATCTAGGGTCCGTTTGGATAGAACTTATTTTGCTTAAATTGAAAACCGAAAACACTGTAGCAAAATAATTTTTGAATGTGTGAATAGTATTGTGGGACCCATTTTTAATGAAAAAGTTTCTGAAAAGTGAGATTTATGGGACCCATGAACAGTACACGGTGCACTGTTCACTGCTGAAAAGTCAAATAATGCAGCTACTGTTCATGAACAGTAGCTGCATTACTCCCTAAAATGCGTGAAAAAAAAAAAAGAAAAAAAAAACGCAAAACGTGCTGACACTGAAACGCAACGCGTATCCAAACCCAACTCTAGTTTCTTCAGACTATTCTATTTTACCATCTCAAAACCTACTTTATCGATTATACCATACAATTTTATAATACACTCTACATCCCATTTCTTATTTATCTCATCTATTCATTAAAATATTCATTTCTCAACTCTTTCTCTCCCTTTCTTTTCATAAAAATAATTAAAAAAACAGCCACCACCTGAATGAAAAAAAAAAAAAAAAAAAAAAACTATCCACTGCCGCCATCAACCATCGCCATCAACACCACCAAAACCACCACCATCAACCCACTTTTCCTCTCCATTTCACTGTGTCTAAAAGATTACCACCACCATAAAAAAAAATATTTATAAAAAACCCAGCCACCACCAAGAAAAAAACTAACCACCACTACCATCTAGAAAACCCACCTCGCCACTGGCCAGCAACCACCACCACAACCACAATAGCCACCACCACACCACCTACCAGCAACTACCGCCAACAACAACCACAAGAAACAACCACCACAAGAACCACCAAGAGGGAAAAAAAAAACACCAAAAAACCACCAAAAACCACCACCAATAACCACAATCACAAAAACAGCCACCACAAGAACCACCAAGAAAATAAATAAAGAAAGAAACCCACCATGCCAACTCACCAACAAGCACGCCACCACCCCGATCTCCATCTCACCACGCCACCACGCCCAACGAAAAACCCACGCTGCCAATTAGCAAACCCAAGCCACCGATTAGCAACCCAAGCCTCCGATTAGCAAACCCAAGCCGCCAAGTAGCACCACCTGATTACGCCACCACTCGACCCATGCTAGAAAACTCTTGTTGGATCTTGGACTTTATAGCCAGCAAGATTTACCACACCACGCCAACAAACATAGAAGAACAGAGAGAAAATAGAAGAGGGAGAAATGAAGAGAAAATAGAGAAGATAAAGAAGAGAGAGGAATGAGTACAAGACAAAGAAACGAGCCAAAGAGAAAAAGAAAAAAGAAATAAAAATGAATATTTTATGTTTACAATTGAGCTACAATGCCATTGTAAATTTATGATGGCCCTGTAGCTTTATTGTAAATTTTTTACAATTACAAGACCGGATAATGGGTCATTTTGGGGCTTTGATGGTAAAATATACCAACATATGGCATTTGAGAGACCGGATACTAATGCTTTAAGGTAAGTAATAAAAGGGAAGAATCACCACCGCGCATCCTTGGCTCGGTGGTTACTTCACAAGTATAAGTACTTGTGAGGTGTGTGGGGTAAGAGCAGGGACAGGCTTAGGATTTCAAGTTAGGGGGGTGGAGTATAACTCTATGAGTAAGAAAAAAAGTCATAAAATTTCAAATAAGCATCTATTTAGTATTGACAAATTATCTACAAAGACAAATACACAAAATCATTATTTCGTAAAACATTATAATGTAGCATCTACTAATGAAATCAAAGACATAAAACACCATTGTTTCTTACTACATTAAAGCATTTGCATAAACTCATGCAAAAATTTATGTCTATTTAGCATAATAACCTAATTTTTATATATATACACTATTAATAATAGGATTCTCTATTTGGGTTTTAACATTTTGTGTACTAAAATACTATTACACAAATTCTTAAACTCTCTAAAATACCCCCATCTTATAGTTAAATAATTTTAAATTAAAAAATACAAATTGGTTAAAAGAGTAATTTACTATTCCTAAGTTTTAGGCTTTTTTTTTCCTTCATCTTCTCCATTCAACCTAAAACTTAGGAGTTAGGATACCATCTCTATCTCATTTTTAAACATTATTCCATATTGCCTTATCTCTTTCTTTAAAAAAAAAAATACAAGCAGTTATTTATATATCACTTTTAAACATTATAACACTAAACCAAAAAATAAATAAATAAAACATTATTGCACATGCAAAGCGCGTGTGATGAGTCTAGTTTTATATACTCACTTTTCAAAATACCTCACATCAGATTATTTATTTTACACTACATTTTATCATAATACTATTTCCTTATCAATTTGTTATTATTATCTCAAATCATCTCTTTCTTCCACAACCAAAAACTATGGTTCTCAATCTAATTAATTTCTAAAACATTCATTTGCATAGCTATAGTAATTGTGTACATTTGTCCAATTAACTCCGAAATACACCCACATCAGTCTACGTATCATTGTACAAAAATACATTTGTGCTATAGTAATTGTGTAAATTCACACAGTTACTATAGCACAAATGTATTTTTGTACAATGATACATAGATTGATGTAAGTATATTTTGAGGTTGGTAGGACAAATTTGGGACCTTATGTTATTTTACTACTGATACAAATGTTATTGCAATGAAATTAATGTAAAATTGTAGGGGAAGAGATCCAAAATTTTTGAAAAAGGGGCCCAAATATAAAATTGTAAAGAAAATACCTATATATATATATATATAAATTTTTTTTTCTTAAGACGAGAGGGCCCGGGGCCCCTTGGGCCCCCATCTAGAAAGGAGCTTCACATACATTCAGCCCAAAAGACCAAAGCCATGGTGATTCTTGGTAAACATTCAACAACAAAGGGCCGTGTTTTAAGCACCCATATGCCATATGGTTTTTACTTTCTTTTTCTTTTTCTTATGAGTTAAGTTTATTCATTTACATTCCCTCAAAAAAAAAAATTTTATTTTCATTTACATTAATTTTTTTATAATTTAATAATTGAGGGAGAGAGGATTTGAACTTTGAAACATAGAAATGTTCATTGGAAAATTTAGAAAATATCAATTAAGACTTTTTGTTGAGAGAAGAATATCAATTAAGACCTAAATCAACAAAATGTTATAAATTTCAAATCCTATGTTATCAAGTGCTTCTTCCATAATTCATTTATTGGGTTAACTATACCACAAAACAATTCGGATCGAGTTTGAGATCAACTCGTCACTCAACTTGATCAATTTAGGTAGATGGATCTCTGACTTCTTGTTGACAGAGTGGTCGATCATAACTAGATTTATCAACTTGTTGGTTGCAAGGGTCCGTTTCATTGGATTCGAAGGAAAACATCAAAGAAAAAGAGAAATCAAACACTAGGGAAAGAAATTGAAACTAATGGGACTGACAAAGTTTAACTTCCCTGGATGATCTCACCAAATATATTCATCCACCGCTACATGACACGGACGGACCTAAGAGAGCCATTAATTAGAGCATTCAATACCTTGGGTAGTTATCAAACAATTGGCAGACCGTTGGGGCCTCATCAAAGCCCACATTTATGGACCTTGAGGCGTTACAAAAAGAGGCACTAAAGCCCCAATCAATGCTCCAACGGCTAAGAACTATGAAGCTGTATATATACTCTGATTAGAGATAAACGAGGTACATAGACACACCAAAAAGCATTACTAGTTATTTTGATACTCTGTTATTTCCTAAAAGCTTTCTTATGCTGACTTTGGCATCAGAAACGTTGTGGCAAGCACCACACCGGTGACTACCTTAAGGGAACCATCGTACAATTTTCACGAGTACACAGACAAACATTCGGCTCCATCTGGACGTATTTACAACAACTGATAAGTCTGCACTTCATTAGTTTGGCACCATCTGTGGTGACAACATTTTCGTACTCAAGTTCAAAAGCGTAGCCTCCAATCAACTTCTACATTCAAATGGAGTCCAACCAAGATTCTGCCGCTTTAGCTCTGCAAGTCCAAGCTCTGGCAACTACAGTCGAGGAGCTCACCAAACAAAATCAGGAAATGAGGCAACAGCTTCAACAGAAGGAGAATCGATCTAAAGCCAACCAGGAGGATGAGGGAGATAGCCATAGAAGAAGTGACCACTGAGGACCTTCTACTTCGGATGAACAAAACTCATATCTTCTTCGAGAGATGAGGAAGGAGATGAACGAGCCGAGGAATGCCATTAAGGAGAAAACGGACAGAAGCCTGGTCAGGGCAACAGACTCGCCCTTCACTATGGAGGTCTTGGAATGCCCAGCGCCGTCAAAATCTTGGTTGCCTCAGCTTGAGCCGTTTGACGGACTTAAGGACTCCCAGGACCACCTCAACACCTTCAAGATGACGCTAGGCCTTCAACAACCTCCTAACAAGATACTATGTCGTTCCTTCCCCACCACTCTCAAAGGAGCTGCAAGGGAGTGGTTCACAAAGTTACCAACTTCGTCCATCGACAGCTTCGAGCAGTTGAGCAATTCCTTTTTGCGCCACTTCGTCGAGGGACAATGCCCTAAGAGGCCAGCAGACCACTTACTCACCATTAGACAAAGGGAGAAAGAAACCTTGAGGTCATACGTGAAATGCTCTACTCGGGAGACTCTGGAGGTAGACGAAGCTGACGAGAAGATGCAATTGATGACCTTTAAGGCGGGGCTAAAGTCCAAAGAGTTCGTGGTTTCACTCGTAAAGAATCCTCCTAAAACGATGGCAGAGATGCTCCTAAAGGCACAGAAGTACATGAACGTTGAAGATGCATTAGCCACCATAAAAGATGTAGAAAAGCCGGGAGACACGGGAAGGAAGGAGGGCGATTGTAGAGGACAAAAAAGGGAGCATCCAGATCGTCGAACCAATGACGGGGGTAAAAGGAAGGACGAAAAAACTCCTCGAATGGTAAAATTCACTCCCTTAGTTATGGCTGTTGACAAAAGTTTGGCACAGATTAAAGATGAGCAATACCTTAAATGGCCAAGGCCATTACATTCGTTCCCCAATGTCCGTGACAAGAAGAAGTACTTCCGGTTCCACAAGGATCACTACCACTACATAAAGGATTGCAGGAACCTAAAGGAACAGATAGAGGAGCTCATATGGAAAGGGAAACTGCATAAGTATGTGAAAAAGGGGGAATCCAGTAGATTCAGAGATGCTAACAAAAACCAGCGCGAATTCTCACCCAATGACAAGGATCATACATCCCAACGCCCACCAAATGTGATCGGGGAGATCAAGACGATCATAGGTGGTCCATCCACAGGTGGGTCATTCAAATCTCTCAAGAAAGCGTATCAGAGGCAGGTGAACAACGTCCACAAGATGCCCCTATTTAAACAAAGATAGACGGACCGAGACATGTGTTTCTTAGAAGAAAATGCTAGGGGGTGAAACAACCTCATGATGATCCTTTGGTCATAATACTCGTGATAAAAGGATTCAATACCAGGAGAATCCTCGTGGATAATGGTAGCTCGGCAGACATCATCTACCTCTCCGTTTTCCAATAGCTGAAGCTAAATCCAGGAAGGCTGCGCCCATTTGACTCTCCCCTCGTCAGCTTCAATGGAGACAGGGTGTATCCCAAAGGCATAGTGACGCTGATGGTGACAGTGGGGACTCACCCGAGACAGTTGACTCGTCAGCTGGACTTTTGGTGGTAAACTGCCTTCATCGTATAATGTTATCATTGGGAGACCCACTTTTAATCGCTAGAAGGCAGCCACGTCTACTTATTGCTTGAAGGTAAAGTTCCTAATAGAGAACGGTGTGGGCAAGGTGAAAGGAGATCGAGTATTGGCCAAAGAATGCTACCAGACAGTGTTAGCTGCAAAAGAAAACCATACATGGATGATCGAAGAGAAGGAGGAAGATAAGGTAGAAGCCTTGGAGACAGTGGAGTTGGTCGAAGGCGAGACAACAAAGACAACCAGAATAAGGATGACACTAAGTCCCGAGATGAGGACAAGACTCATCCAATTCCTTAAAGAGAACCTGAATGTCTTTGCATGGAGTCACGAGGATATGCCAGGTATATCCTCAAAAGTCATCCAACATAAGCTAAGTGTGGACCCGAAGACGAAGCCCGTCCAGCAAAAATGACGAGTCTTCGCTCCAAAACAGAAACAAGCAGTTACAGACGAGGTTAACAAGCTGTTATTGGCTGGCTTTATTCGGGAGGTTTACTATCCAGAATGGCTCGCTAACGTCATTCTAGTGAAGAAAGCAAATGGGAAATGGAGAATGTACGTGGACTTCACGGACCTGAACAAAGCCTACCCAAAAGATAGTTTCCCTCTACCAAGGATAGATCAGCTGGTGGATTCTACTGCTAAGCATAGGTTACCAACGTTCATGGATGCTTTCTCAAGGTACAACCAGATAAAAATTTCTGAAAAGGACCAGGAGAAAACCACTTTCATCACGAGTTAGGGGCTCTACTACTACAAAGTAATACCCTTCGAACTGAAAAATGCAGGAGCAACTTACCAGAGGTTAGTGAACAAAATGTTCAGTAAGCAAATTAGGAGAAATATGGAAGTGTACGTGGACGACATGCTCGTCAAGAGCAAAGAGGAGCCTACCCATCTAGACGACCTCACGGAAACATTTGCCACACTCAGACAATATCAAATGAAATTGAACCCCAGCAAGTGCATCTTTGGAGTAGCCTCGAGGAAGTTCCTAGGATTCATGGTGTCCTAAAAAGGGATAGAAGCAAATCCATAGAAGGTACAAGCCATACTCGATATGGCATCACCCAAGACCGTCAAAGAAGTCTAGAAGCTCACAGGAAGGATAGCAACACTTAATAGGCTTGTCTCTAAAGCGACGGACAAATGCTTACCCTTCTTTAAAACACTAAAGCAAGCTTTTTCCTGGACTAACGAATGTGAGGCGACGTTTCAAGAACTCAAGCACTATCTGAGCAATCCACCCTTCCTAAGTTCATCCAAGGAAGGAGAAAATTTATATTTGTATAGCAGTATCAACCACAACCGTGAGCGCAACCCTGATTCGGGAAGAGGACAAGAAACAACTCCCAGTTTACTACGTCAGTCAAGCTTTCCAAGGAGCAGAAGCCAGGTATCCCAAGATCAAAAAGATTGCATTTGCATTAGCAGTAGCTTCGCGCAAGCTGCAACCGTACTTTCAAGCAAATCCTATCCTAGTAATGACGGACCAACCCATTAGGAAGTCCAGGAACAAACCCGATCGAAGCAGCTGGGAGAATGGTCCAATTGGCAATCGAGGTTAGCTAGTTCGACATCGAGTACCACCCCAGGATAGATATCAAGGCATAGGCTTTGGTAGGCTTCATTACCGAGTTTACTCTTCCAGACGAGGATAGCCTAACCAATAAGACAAAACGATGGACGATACAGACTAACGATTCGTCCGCACAAAAAATGGGGGGAGTAAGGGTCATCATAATCACCCTAGAAGGAGAGACACTTAAATACAGGATTCAACTAAAATTCCTAGCCACCAATAACAAGGCTGAGTACAAAGGAGTACTAACAGGGCTAAGAGTTGGAAAAGCACTAGGAGCTAAAAACTTGCTCCTCCAGAGCGATTCTAAGTTGGTAATAGGGCAAATAAAAGAGGAGTATGAAGCAAAGGAGGAAAGAATGCAAAAATACTTCAAGCTGACAAAGCGTCTGACACAGGAGTTTGATAAGGTGGAGTTCATGCAGATCCCCAGGAACCAAAACATGATAGCAAATGAAATTGCAAAGCTAGCATTGTCAAAAGAAGAATCAACAAGCATGGGCTTAGAGATAGAAGCCCAAAAATGCCCTAACATTGAAGAAATCTCTACATTTGCAATCCAGAACACAGGCAGCTGGATGACCCGATCATATCATTCCTCCAAGACAGCCATCTCCCACAAGACGTCGAAGAGGCTAGGAAGGTCAAGAAGAGAGCAGCTAGATTCACGATCCTAAATGACATCCTGTACAAGAGGGGCTTTTCCATGCCCTACCTGAAGTGCGTAAGTGAAGAGGAAGCCAAGTATATTCTAAAAGAGATTCATGAAGGGGTGTGTGGAGACCATGCAGGCCCCAGGTCCTTGGTAAGCAAGTTCGTCAGAACTGGTTACTTCTGGCCAACTATGCAAGTGGATGCAAAGGAGCTCGTCAAGAAGTGCGACAAGTGCCAAAGGTTTGGGAATATCCAACGCTTTCCAGCTGAGAGACTGACGACAATATCCTCCCCTTGGCCATTTGCATAATGGGGAATTGACATCGTCGGCCCATTGCCCCAAGGTAAAGGATAGGTAAAGTTCTTACTAGTCTCTATTGATTATTTCACGAAATGGGTTGAAGCGGAGGCATTAGCAACCATCATCGAAGCAAAAATCCAGAGCTTTGTGTGGAAGAACATAATTTGCAGGTTCGGGATTCCACGGACAATCATATCATATAATAGGCGACAATTCGACAGTCAGAGCTTCAAGAATTTTTGTTTAGGTTTAGGGATCAAGAACCAATTCTCATCCCCAGGACATCCACAAGCAAATGGACAGATGGAGGTGACTAATCGGACACTACTCAAAATCATCAAAGCCAAGCTAGACGATGCTAAGGGGGCTTGGCCTAAAGAATTGCCCAATGTCTTGTGGGCCTACAGAACTACAGCCAGAACCCCAATAGGAGAAACCCCCTTCAGGCTTACTTACGGCACCGAGGTAGTAATCCCAGTCGAGGTGGGAATAACTAGCGTTGGACAAGAGATGTTTCACGAAGAAAGCAATTACGATCAACTAAAAGTCAACCTGGATTGCTTGGACGAGATCAAGGATGAAGCTACAAGCAGAATGACCAAGTACCAATAAAAGATGGCTGAGTACTACAACAAAAGAGTGAAGCTCAGACAACTTGACATAGGGGATCTTTTCCTACGCAAAGTCACCCCAGCAACCCAAGAACCTTTAAGGGAAACTCGGTCCAACTTAGGAAGGACCCTACCGGATCATCCATTACTCCAAACAAGGGAGTTATCACCTAGAGACCTTAGACAGACAAAGACTGCCACGACCATGGAACATTGAGCATTTGAAGAAATACCATCAATAAATGTAACAGAGAATTGTATTCGTTATTGAAAGTAATAAAATGATTATTCAGCCAATGATTCAATGCAAGCAAAAAGCCAAGTAGAAAAATAGCTAAGTAACAAGATTCCACCTAGATGGATGTAAGTTACTGATGAAGCTAAAGATGACAAGATCCTTTAAATGGGTGTAAGTCATAAAAATGGCTACGTATCAAGATTCTGCCTAGACGAATGTAAGTTATTAACGAAGCCAAAGATGACAAGATCCCTTAAATGGGTGTAAGTCATAAAAATGGCTAAGTAACAAGATTCCGCCTAAACGAATGTAAGTTGCTGGCGAAGCCAAAGATGACAAGATCCCTTAAATGGGTGTAAGTAAAAAAAATGGCTAAGTAACAAGATTCCACCTAGACAGATGTAAGTCACTAATGAAGCCAAAGATGACAAGATCCCTTAAATGGGTGTACGTCATAAAAATGGCTAAGTAAGAAAATTCCGCTTTGACGGATGTAAATTGCTGACAAAGCCAAAGAATGACAAAAACCCGTTAAAAGGATGTAAGTCAAATAAAAATAAAAAATGGCTAAGTAACAAGATTCCGCCTAAATGGATATAAGTTGCTGATGGAAAATTAGCTAAGTGATGAGATCTCAATTAGACGGATGCAAGTGACCGACAGGGGCTCACGATCGGCACAATCCCTTAAAGCACTAACAAGGGTAAAGAATGGCAACACCCTTTAAAGGGTCACAACTGAAAATTTGGCCAAGTACAAGATATTGGAAGAAAAACCAAAGGAACAAAGATCACACAGAAATAGGAGTATCAACAAGTAAGTATGAAACTACAAACATGATTAAAAGCCCAAAAGCAACGGGCAGCCACCATTGTTTTCACATTAAAATTATAAGCCCCTAAACACTGGGCCAAAAGTATTGTTCTTAAAGTAGATTGAAATTAGAATTGAAAAGGCCCAAAAACATAGTGGGCACCCAAAAGAAAAAAAAAACAAAAAAAAAAAAAAATTTAAGTAACAGGTTCATGCGTCGTGGACCACGTCGTCATTAGCTGGGGGCGCAGGGGTAGTCTCCGGGTCACCACCTTCCAGAGCTATAGACTGGAAAGCCTCATCTGCAACCATCTCTCTGTCAACCTCCTCGAGATTGAGGTTTTCCATGTCCACACCAACCGGGTGCTTAACGAGGTAGCGCCTAAGGAACTCGAATCCCTTAAAGTACCAACTAAAAAGCATAGTATTATGCTCGTCAATCTGCTGAAAGGCTTCAATGGCCTTAGTAGCAATGTTCTTAATTTTCTCCTTAACTGCCAGGAGCTGCTCGTCCTTCTCCACCATCAGTTGATGCTTAGCCCTAAGGTCGTCCCCTATAACCTTGAGCTTCTCTTTCAGGGCGTTTGCCTCCCCCATGGCAACGATCAAATCCTTTTTTAGTTTTGAATTCTCAGCCTCCAAGGTGTCCACCCTCGACACTGTAGAGGCAGCCTTGGTTTCTTGAGCAAGATACTCAGACGTGATATGAAGGCTCTCTCCCAGCACCTGAAAAAAGAAACCAGACTTCAACAAAAAAAAAAAAAAAAAAGATGGGTTTGCACAGGTACCTAGACAAGCTTGTGGAAATGACAACCCACAACCTCGTTGGCCAACACTCCCAAGAACACCTTCATGTCCTCGGTGGTAAAAGTGTCCTACGCCCTCAACAAGGCAATCCCCGCGTCGTCCCAGACACTAGAAGGTCGAGAGTCAACCTTCTCCTTCTGCTTGTCCCCAGTTCACTACCTTTTGCTCCGAGGATCAATCTCTTCAACTAAAGTATTCGGAGAGGCCGTCATCACTACTTTAGTGCCGGGAGAGGACAAAGTCGCTGTAGTGATGGGGCCGCCCTTCTCCGTCACCAGTACAATCTTGGCCCCAATATTAGACAAGGGCTCGTTCTTCTTGGCCCTCATCTAAGCATACATACTCTAATTAAAAAAAAAAAAAAAAAGGAGATGAATGAAAAACTTAACACTTACTCTTTTTCTCCTCAATGTTAATGTTGCGCAGGACAAAGGTAGATGGTTCTAGACCAAGGTAGTAGAAGGCAAGAGTCCGCAAGTCCACTAGATCATCAAATTCCTCTATTGTCTTCATGTACTTGATGGCTTTCTCCACACGCTCCCTGTACCTGCTTTTAAGCTTAGGTCATCTCTTAACTACACAAGACAGTGAACAAAGGAATTAATGATGATAAAGCAAACGCAATGAAAATTAACGGACGAAGAGAAATGATGACGCACCTAAGTTTGGGGTTCCCCACCAGCGATGCAACCTTGGGAGAGCACCCCAAACCCTGCCGGAAGGGGTCTCAAAGTCGTTTCCGAATACAAAAAAGAATCAGGACTTCCAATATCTGAATAATGAAGGCAAATCCCGGACAATCCTAGTCCTCGTCTCCTAAGGCACCAATTCATAATACCCGTGCTCCTTGGACGACTTCAAACGATATAAGTAGATGAGCTCATCTACTTTAATCATATCTCCATCTGTAACGGCTAGCCATATCCCCATACAGCTGACCGCTATCCTCCATGAATTGGGCATAAGCTACCCGGGAGCAATACCAAAATGATATAATATCTCCATAAGAAATGGAGCCTCGCAGAAGCATACCTCCCTAGGGAAGAAGTGGCACGCTCGGTCCTCCTTTCGGGGTAGACGAACCCTAACCTTATCAGGAATTGGAGCCTATCCTTAAACCTAGAAAAGGTATCTGCGTCCAAACTACACACCTCCTCAAGGGCGTGGAAAGCCTTAACTTCGCGAGGGGCAGAGACGACAATATCCTCTTTCACGGGTTTGTCACTGGACGATAACCCGATCTCTAATTCACTTAACCTCACCTTAGACATGATCCCTTGCTCTCTCACCAAACTCTCGAACCAATCAATTGATTGACGAAGCAAAGGTAACAAATCACCCAATGCAATGCCCAGACTATTACCCTCAAAAACAAAGTTCTCAAGATATGGGAAAACACCTAAAGACCCCCTTAAGTACGCAAAAAGAAAAGAAATTGAGGGTCAAGCTATTCAAACCTCAGAGCCACTAACCATGGAAAAACCAAAAAACAAAGGGAAAAAGATGGATCCTAAAAACCCCAAAACCCAAAAAAAAAAAAAAACACAAAAGAAAAGGGAGAGAAAATCAAAAATTTATCATAGTTTATGTCTATGCCAAAAAGAGAAAAGAAGCAGAAAGTAAGAAGAAAGGCATACCTCAAAAGGAAAATGTGGAAAGCTCAGCCACGCACTAGTTCAGAGGAGAATCGCAGAGAGAAGTTGGAGGAGAAAAGGCTCAGAGCAATGATTAGGAGTTGGAGAAAGTGGAAGGGAAAGTGAAAGGAGGAGAAGTTTTAAAAACCAAGGCACAAAAATTGAAAACCAGTGAGAAATTCAAGAGTCACACAATTGGAGCATTAACTCCACTAATCAGAACACGCCACGTGGCCACGATGGGTGTAGCGCTGCCACCACACATTAAATGTGGAGTGAAATCCCAAGAACCATATCTAGATCAGAAAAACCTTTCACCTTCTGATGGTCATCATAGTACGTCACGACAACCATAGAACCTGGGGGGTAACTGATGGGACTGACGTAGTTTAACTTCCCTGGACGATCTCACCAAATATATTCGTCCACCGCTACACGACACAGACGGACCCAAGAGAGCCATTAATTAGAGCATTCAATACCTTAGGCAGTTGTCAAACAATTCGCAGACCGTTGGGGCCTCATCAAAGCCCACATTCATGGACCTTGAGGCGTTACAAAAAGAGGCACTAAAGCCCCAATCAATGCTCCAACAACTAAGAACCATGAAGCTGTATATATACTCTGATCAGAGATAAACAAGGTACATAGACACACCAAAAAGCATTACTAGTTATTCTGATACTCCGTTATTTCCTAAAAGCTTTCTTATACTAACTTTGGCATCGGAGACGTTGTGGCAGGCACCACACTGGTGACCACCTTAAATGAACCATCGTACCCTTTTCACGGGTACACAAACGAACATTCGGCTCCATCTGGACGTACTTACAACGATTGATGAGTCTGCACTTCATCAGAAACGATTCACAAACCCAAAGAACACATTAACTTAACAAGTAAGAGATCGAACCACAAACACACACACACACACACACACACACACACACACAAATCAAAGTTATGAGACTGAAACAAAGAAAGAGGGAGAAATGAGACTGAGGTTGAGATGGATATGGAGAGAGAGATGTGACTCATCCCATTATGGTGAGTTAGTAAAGATGGCGAGTTGGTGATGGTTGGCGATAAAGAGTTAGCAGCAGTGGCTATCTAAAGATTGAGATGTGCATTGTGTAATGACGACAATCAAATGCTCAAATGCTAAAGGGATTTTTTTTTTTTTTTTTTAAATCCTAAGCTTTGATTTATATTTAGTTAATTTGGGTTTCACAAGTAATGAATTCAAGGATGCGAGACTTGAACCGATTGTTCAAAGTCGAAGACCCATTCATTTAATGCAATAACTAATTTTCTAAATCTTATTAATATACAGGGAGAGGTATATAGAGATAGATATAGATATAGACATAGATTTTTTTTTTTTTTTTTTTTTTTTTGGGATAGGATATAGATTAAACTTTTGAATACATAATTGGGCCTCCATTTACTTACACAATAAAAAGGGTAAGTCGTACTGCAAATAAAAATATCAATGGCCGACCCAACAGACTAGCCGACTGATGAGGGAGTAAAGGAGTGTCTTACTATATACGGAGTAAAAGGTATTAGGGATTTCAAAATTAGGGTTTTCAATGAGTCAATCGAAAATGTCGAATTCGAGTTCGAAGTGGAGGTGGGGGCGAAGGTCGAGAAGTTGTAGATTAAGGTTAAGCTCCAATAATAATTTATCTTCATTACCGGAAGAGTTGTTGGAAGAGATCCTGGTAAGGCTTCCAGTTAAATCACTATTACGTTTCAGGTGTGTTTAAAGTCATGGTCTACTCTTCTCCAAAACCCAACTTTCATTGCCAAACACCTCCGCCACCATCAAACCAAAACAAAAAATCCAAGTATTTTGGTCAAGGGCCTCGACAAAAACAAGAATTTTCAGTACCTCCTGCAATCTCATCCTGATGAAAGAGGACGAGTCCGCATTGTGGACTTCAAGAGGGATAGCATGGGTCGCTTGCTCACAATTAATGCATTGACGAAGATATTTGCTTGCATCAACGGCATTATTTGCATTGCTGGTATATTGAGAGGCCACTATGGCTTTGTCTTATGGAATCCAACTATCAGAAAAGGTAAAGTTCTTCCTTATCCCCAATTTCCTTATTGTCCTGCTCATTTTGCTCTACCAGGAGCATATTATGCATTTGGTTTTGATCAAAATTCTAATGACTACAAGGTGGTTCGAATTGTCGAACATAAGAAGAAATCTGCAGAAAATTCAATCACACGCTACTGCAATTCTTTTTATGTTTACTCCCTAAGGGCTGAGTCCTGGACCCAAATATTTGGCACCCCTATTCATCATAACAACATTAAGCTGCATTCTTGTTGTAATGAAATATACTTTAATGGAGTTCATCATTGGATCGGTTTCCTCAACAGCGAACCCGGGGATAGTTATGATCATCACATAATTATGTCCTTTGACATGAGCCATGAGGTTTTTCAAATAATAAGGTTTTCAAATATGTTTTTTCCAAATAAAACTCTTGCTGTATTCAATGATTGCCTTGCTTGTATTGTTTATGGTATCAATGAGTACATCGATATATGGGTGATGCGTGAATATGGGGTCGAGGATTCTTGGACCAAACAACTTGTTGTAGGACACCTGTTAGGAATTCAGAGGCCACTACAACTTCTTGGGAATAAGGAGATTCTTCTGGTTGATGAAAATAAGACATTGGTCTTGTATAACATTGGTTCTCAAGAAATGAAGATTCTTCAACGCACGGGGTATCCAAAAATATTCATGCCAACGCAAGTTATCGTTTATGTGGAGAGTCTTGTTTCATTCACTGGTGGAGATGTGTTTGAGAGTTAATTTTCCTGAGCTCCTAGTTATTTATATCATTAAATAATTTTTAGTAAGTTTTGTGTGGCTTAGGGTTCGTTTGGATACAGCTGAAAACTGAAAACTGAAAATACTGTAACAAAATAAATTTTAAAATGTGTAAATAGTACTGTGAAATCCATTTTTAATGAAAAAGTTGTTGAAAAGTGAAATTTGTGGATCCCATGAATAGTACATGAGATCCACTTATGTGCACTGTGCACTGAAGAAAAGTCAACAATCACGGCAAAAAAAAAAAAAAAAAAAAAAAAAAAAAAACAAGAAAACGCAGACGTTCCCACATCTGCGTGAGTGCTAGTTAAGGGTTTGAGTAGGTTATTCTGCAATAACATCTCAGCTATTGTTAGCTTTGTTGTCTATTTGTTCCAGTGAAATTTACAAAGACTTGGTCACTTGATAGCAACTTTAGTGCCATCAATTAGGATCCCTTCAAAAACTGTGCCAAATCCACCTTCACCGAGCTTCTTCTTGAAATTCCCCGTAATGGTGTGCAAATCCTCAATAGAATATCTTGTGGGCATTCCTAGTACATAATCTAAATCATACTCCTCAGCTTCATTAGAATCTTTGCTCTTCCAAAATGAAAAAAACCAAGATCAAAATTAAGAAAAACAAACCAAACAAAGATGAATTGATCCAGTACTATTACAATCCCATAACAATTGATAAGAATATTCAAATTCATAACTATGTAGATTATGTTTTGATATAAACTCAAATTCCTATTTTCAAAAAAGCTAATTATTAACCCAAATCAAAATCCAATTTAAGCCGTAAGAGAGAAGAAATAAGACTTTGAGAGAGAGAGAGAGAGAGAGAGCTAAATTATAGTTCTTGTATGGGAAAAAATAAATTGAATGGGAGAAATGATACACAATCTATACAAAATAAAATAAAGAAAAGAAGAGTCAAAATATAAGAGAAAATGATAAAGGATGTGTAACAGTAAAATAAAGAGTAGTGAAAACTAGAAAGATAAAGAAACAAAGGAAGGGATAGAAAAAGTGTAAAAATATGTGTAGACTAAAAGGGAGGAGTGTAGACGACTAAATTTCTTGGTTCGAAATAAATCAAACAAGTAAAATAGTTGCGCAAATGCGAATTTGTATTGATGATTGTGGTATAATTCTCTGTGTTTACAAAAGAGTAATCCCCTGATTCGATCTCCTTGCAAGACTTATTGATTTGGATTTGTGGTAATGTGATTATGATGTGAACACAAGATATCCTTCAATTTGGTTGAGGGATGGATCGAAGATTGCTAAAACAGAATTACAATGAATCTCTGACTATGAGCTTGTTAGAAATCCTTTGTTCCTCCCGTTCTTCGTGTTCTTCGTGTGTTCTTCGTGTTCTTGGATTTGTGGTGGAAGTTCTTCGGGGCTTTAGAGGCTTGGATCCGTAGAGCTTCACTGATTTGTGGTTTGTTGATGTTTTCGGACACTTTAGGCTTGATTCCCGCAGACTTTTGGATCTAGGCGGATGATTTTGATGATTTCTCTTCGAATGTTCTTCTTATTCAAAGGTTGAAGTTCTTGGAGGCTTTAGAGCTTGGTTCCGGCAGAGCTTCTGGACTTCTGAATCTTCTCCGATACTGCTTGTGCTTCAGATGGCTTGATGTCCCCCTAAATGTCTTAGGAAGGCTTCTATTTATAGGAGTTTTGGGGTGGATGAGCGACACGTGGCGGAGTCTGACTGGTGACACATGTCACAATCTGATTGGTCCGCTTGTGTCATTGCCTACACGTGCGAGGTTGCTTGGGTCATCGCTTACACGTGCGAGGTTGCTTGAGTCATCGCTTACACGAGCCGATGCATGATTGGTTCTTACATGACACTTGGCAAATTTCTGTTGGCTTCTGAACAGCAATAGTAAACCCTAGTAGCAATACGTGGCACTTTGTGATTGGCTGTATTTTGTGGACTTAGTAGTGTGACGTGTCAACTTGTGATAGGTCGGGAATTTTCCCTCTCTACAAAGAGAATAGTTTTTTTTTTTTTTTTTTACTGATGGATAGAAAATGGTGATATAGCAAAAATAGATATTACGCTTCAACTTTTAAATATTATATATTATATAGATATAGATGTATAAAATTAATAAAACTGGTGCCATGGATAAGTGTTAGGAGTTATGCATATAACAATTAATTAGGAAGGTTATAGATTTACTTACTCTAGTTTGTAAATACTCATTTAATATACTTACTTGTGGCAAGACAAATAGATTGAGTTGCTCTTAAGTGCTTCCAACATATTAAAGTGTTCAAGAGTTTCTCCTATCTTATCCCTAAAATATTTAAGTGTTCTAGAGTTTCTCCTATCCTATCTCTAAACACTTGTGTGTGACTTCAAATTTTAAAAAGTGATATCAAAGTCACAAGTTTGTGGAAAATAAGGTAATAAATAGAGTGCTTCCATTCCAATGTCCTCGCTTACCAAAAAATATTTGACAAGGCAAAATTGATGAATTCATTATAGCAAAGAGGAATTATATAGTGTTAATCACTTAAAAGAGCATTTCAAAATATTTTCTACACCCTTTTGCCAATGACACCAATTTGTTCATAATATTATTTGTTTATATGACTTCAAAATCAATATTTTGGTGTTTAATGAATACATTTCTTCGTAGGTATGCAATACTAATTTATTTCACGGTAATAAACTTTCCTTCTACAATTTCTTTTTTATATAAATAATTCGATAGTTACAATATATAATGAAGGAGGGAAATTAATCATGATTCTTACTAACACATCAATCTAAATGAAAATTTGATGGTAAAGAAAACATGAGGACAAGCCATGGGCCTCAAACAAAAGCGACTTAACCTCTAGCTCCAACCTGCAAAGACAATGTATCCATTACTAATGATATTACAGTCAGTAGTATTAAGAACAGCATGTTAAAAATTAACGCTTGAATATTTTATGAGAAACTGTTTCTTCCGGAATAAACCATACCTCATTACAATTACTATTTACATCCAAGAAAATGAAGCCGCCATCTAACATAATGAAAGACTGGATGGAAGGAAAAAACAAAACAAAAGAAAAGACACAAAATGGTACTCAAATCTTTATAGCTTCCTGTTGCAATGTAAATCTCCTTTTATCTTAAGGAGAAGAAGAAACATAATGCCAAAAGCTGAACTAGCGACAATCTTTGACACATCCAAATGCATACTTTCTAACACAGCATATGTATTGCCATTAACTGGAAGCTCAAGGAAACTTACCATTCAAAATCTGTTGATTGCATGTAGGCAGTTGACGTTGACAAATTGTTAACTTGACTCCAATTAGAGCAGGAAGACATCCAATTTTTACCGCCAACCCAAAAGAGGAAGTACAGACTACAAGATCCAAAGCTTGAAGAGCATAGGAATTCATATATACTGCGAAGCTGAAACTAACTAAACTGGTGTTTCATACAAGCTTCACCTGAAAGAGAGCATGAGCATCGACTTTCCCTGTGTAAATTTACCACATTTATGATGTCTAGTTGAATCAACAACATAGCAATACCCTATCAATATGTTAGCTTGCAAGTAAAATACGAAGTAGAGCCCAGTAGGTCATTTTTGCTTAGAAATCATTACATGATTTTCTGTAAGGTAGAATAAAAACCAATACTCGAAGAAGAAATATGATCCATGTCCACACACAACATTCAACAATATGCATTAAAAAACATTATTTTCTTTTTTGATGCTCAGCCGTCAAAATCAAACATAGGTGATGACCACATTCATGCACTCGGGTATTGAACCCAGGTTTGTGGTACACCTCGCATCCAACAGACCCTACCACCAAAACTGTGGGAATCTTTAGTATGATTTGATGTATCCTACTAACAGTAGATAATGAAACGATTAAAAGATTTAACAATAATTTCAGCTACGCTAAGCATCACAGCCAGTGTTGACTTCCGTACATCCTAATCATCCAAGACAAGGGTATCAAACTTTGAACCGTCAAGCAGATAACTATCAAAATCAAAACAAAGACCCTTTAACTAGATAAGACAGGTATCATAGGTTCAAAAAGATTGAATAAAAATAAAAAAGATATATTAGAATATTCCTTAGAAAAGTTCCTCCATTTGTACACCTCTCCAGAACAGGATTAGATTCGCCCACAGCTAATGCACAATGATTTTCAGATTATATTTGACAAAAACAAGTAAAGGTAGGAACAGCTAGAAGTTTAAAGTACAATGTTTCCAGATCCATTTTTGTGAGAAGGTTACAAGTGAAAGAATAAATTTAAAACCATCATTATCAACTAGGTGAATTTGTAGCCACGTCCTCGATCCCATAAGCAATTAAAAGCTAAATGGAAATGAAACATACATGGACAAATTCGCAATGAAAATCATTTAACAAGAATATAGTGAGTGGCTTACTTCGAATACAGGCAATGTGATTGCTAAGGCTCTCAAGCACCATCATCATGTTCATCCTCCTCAATAATCACATACTTGGCAGAAACATTTGTAGTGAGTAGTCCCACACTGTCATCTTCACTGTTTTTACCCTTCTTCAGCTTTTGGTATCTAATAAATAAATAACATAAATTGATCAACAAAGAAGCAGACAAGGATGAATAAGCTAGAATAAAAGGCATGTGATAAGTTCTCATGCTCTAGGCATTTTAATTTTCTTTAGAAAAAAATAATGATAAAGTTCAGCTCTTCCTACATTTTACAACCTATGGGATTATGTCTATAAATGCTTAGATTTAGATAACGACCAAACATACAGAAACAAAAGTCCACAAGTGAAGAGCCAACATTTTATAATTGGCTGGTCAAACCAGAATTTATCACTCCAATCAGAGTGCCACTAATGACTCCACGAGTGCATGAGTACTGTGGGATTTGGATTCTTCTATCACTGGCATAAAAATATTTTAAACGTTAAATCCTATAACAAAAATAGTGTCTGATAACTTTTTTTTTTAATTAAATGGCAAGTTAGGCATGTACCCAAGGGGTCTTGAACAAAGAGTTAAGAGCTCAAGATTCAGGCTTGCTGTGTCAACTTATCAATAACATGGTATTTCCCAAATGACATACCAATCGAACATTTCACTTTGAAATATGCTACCACTAACTACTCAGATACAGCTCTCTTGAAGAAAGTTTCAACTACTATAATGGAAGAAATATTGCACAGTACATTCTGAAGAAATATTAGGGGCACTCATAAAAGCCCTGCAAATTCATAAGAGTTTCAGAAACTGTGACAAACCTCATATTGAAAAGATATCGCATCCCAAAGATAGAGTAAGTTTTATTAGAAGAGTGCAACAACTCCCCAAAGTAGAGCATCCTGGTGCACACCTAAGAACATAGCATCCATTTAGAAACACTTTGGGTGGTGGGCTCAATGGACTTAAATGGATGTGCAGCAATCACTAAGGTCCCAAGCTTAATCCACCACACTATCAATTCATGGGTTTTCAGGGTATCGCATGGATAGAGAGTGAAATAGTCTGCCTGAAAGCTAGGACACACTTCCTTATATAGGGGAATAAATAATAAATAAAAACCAACCAATTAAGACAAAGGCCTTTTTTTCTTTTTTTTTTTCAAGTTCTACCTAGAGTAAGCCTTTTCTTTTTAAAAAATAATAATAATAATATAAAGCTTATGTCATAAACCTTCAGCTATTATTCAAAATCACACGAAAACCATTTGTTCATGAATCTTCCCCTTAATAAGCTAAACAGTTGCTGCTATTGATCAAGCAAACAGATCACTATTTGTGAACAAATGTGTTTTTGCCACTGCTTCACTAAGCATGAGAACTGTCATAACATGACAAAAATATGGAAGATTGACCGCAGAGATATGGGTTGATTCAACTCAGTGACAATTGAGTCATCCCAGAAGGAAGAATCGAAGGGTTGACAATGTGCAGCTGCGGCATCAGATACAAGTTGATGTCTGCCTAAAGAATGACAATGATAGTTTCAAGGTATTCAGCTCCTTAAGGTCTTATGAGAGGACCCTGTAGCCAGTGCTGACTAGAAAGCTCAATCCCCTAAAAATATTATAAAGACCAATATTTGATGAATAGGTGTTTGCTTGTTCTCAGGTCTTGAAAGATTCTGGAGATGGATTTGATAATTGCAGAAATATTGTGTAGAGGGAACTGGTTCATAAAGGTTTTATATTTGGTGCATGTCAAATTTGCAACTACCCATGTAAATTCCCAATTGCAAATCTAGTCATCCAAACAAGCACCTTTTAGAATATGAGATAGTGAAGCCCTGCATTTCAATCCTCATCATTTCAAACAAGCTAGAGTTTTCCGAATCTCTTATCTCAACACACTACAGATGTTATTGGTGCAAAGCAATGAAGCACAAAATTCTGGGGCAAAATGGCCAAATACCATTTTTGGGAGAAATTATTAGTGTTCTATCACTGTTTGCGAAATAATAGTGATCAACCACTATTTTGAAACTCGAGTTTGCCGTGTAACTCGAGTTCCATACAAAATAGCCATCAAGTTTGCCGTGTAACTTGATAGTAATTTTTATGGAACTTGAGTAACACAGCAAACTCAGTGACTATTTTGTATGGAACTCAAGTTACACAGCAAACTTGAGTTTCAAAACAATCACTTTATTTCTCAAACAGTGATTAAACACTAGTAATTTTTGCCAAAGATGGTATTTGGCCATTTTAACCCAAAATTCTAACTCTATTCAAGCCTAAGCATGTAGCACATGGTGAGGCATGATTTCTTTCTTTTAAGAAAGAAAAATGCTACGTCCACAAAATTTTTACAACATTTTCACAACAAATCATAGGTGGTTACTTGTTATTGGTTTGAACCTACTACTGAAATTATTTTTTTGCCTCCACCAATAACAACCCATAACAACCTAACACTTAGGATTTCTTGTGAAAGTGTTGTGTACATAGCAAAGTCAGGGGAGAGGTTGAATAGATAGACAAGGTGGTCCTAAACCTTGCAACCTACCCAGAATATTTCAGGCGACTATATTTTAGCTCTCTCTCTCTCTCTCTCTCTCTCTACATACACACACACACACACACACACACACACATATTGAAATGCAAGCATGAAATTTAAGCATAGCAATATGGTAAAGTACAAACAAGACACTTTAGAAATAAACGCTTATAAAAACACAATCCCATTTCCAAATTTCCCAAGGCCACTAGGCATGTCAGAAAATGGAAATTCCAAGAATTTTTGTTTTTATTTTATAATTCCATAGTTGGAAAAGGGGTATTGAACCCTAGAAAACTCCATTGGAAACTCAAAGGATTTTATTACTATTACCGAACAAATTGGGCAAATTAACAACAATTTAATGTTGAAAATCCTAAATTCCAAGAATGAATAAAGAACAACAATGACAAAATGAACCAAGATAAAAATCTTGACAGTCTTTTGTAGATTATTAGTTTCATTTTGCGATATGAAAAGGGTTTTAAAAAAAACTGAAATATTATGATATTTTGCTTGAAACTCAAGACTTAACTTGTACCAATTGAATAAACTAACACCAATCATGATTGTGAAAAGGCCAGCACTTTTCAACCAGGTAAATTCATCATGGACGTAGAAGACTGCAACCTGAATTGCACAAGATCAGAAAATAATGTCAAACAAATAGTACACAAAAGCTGCTTCTAAACCAGCGGAGGAAATTCATCAATATCATGCAAATTAACAATGAATTTAATGAAATGTTTTCAATTCAAATCCAAGGTTAGCGGGCCAATAAATAGAGATTAATACCAGTGGAAAACATTAATTGCCATTCACAGGACCACATGACAGTGGTGTTTCATAATTTAAATAGTCGAGAATTAGCAATTACATATGTTTGGAAACAACAGGTTTTTTTTGTTTTTTAAGTAGGAGTCAATGGAGACAGCATCTCAATATACAGAATCACTCAAAAAGTTTATGGAGAACAAGAAATTAATATATCCAATTAATGCACCAAGGAACTTCGAATTTCCTGTTTCCCTCTTCATCCACTCTCTATCAAAAGGACTTGTTTCTCACATCAATAAAATAGTTCATTGAGCTTATAATTGATAGGAGAAAATGCTAGCCTTATAAATGAAATGATCAGAAGTTGCTTTTAAATACATTTACTAAACGCTTACACGCAGACAGAAAAGTCCCCACACCCTTTTGTTAACTTTCTAATTTTGGGAAAATATGAGTGATAGCCCCACCTGAAAGCTATTCTGGTGCGAGGTAACCTCTGGTTCCCCTCATGGTAATAAGAACCTGACTGAAGTCCCGACCAACAAGCTTTTCAAGGCCAAAATCAGCCACTTTTGGATTATAATCAGCATCCAACAAAATGTTTTCAACTGCTGTCACTTGAGAAGTGGTGCAAGAAAGATTGAGAATGCTATTCGATTGTCAAGCCCTTCTTTGGCCAGGGCGGAAGGGTACAATTGGCATGTTGGGCTTTTAAACAAAAATGCATCAACATACACTGCGAAAGATCGGATTAAGCAAGCCTTCAGCTAATGGCAACCTTTGTAACTTCATGGTATACACATGGATTGGCGAGTTCCTATTTGGAAGGCTGCAACTTCTTAACCGCGGCAGTTTCTACTCCTGCTAATAGTTTAGTACACTCTTTGTTGTTACTATGGGGTCCAAAAGCACATGGAGATTTTACTCGTTGATGTCACAATGTATGATACAGTCTCTGCACTCCTCATGAAGGTAAGCCAATCCTCTAGTAGTCCCTAATGCAATATTATATCTTATCTTCCAATCCAAAATTTGGGAACCCTTTCGAAACAAATGTGACTCTAGAGAACCTTTTGGCATGTAATCATAGACTATAAACCATTTTGAAGCTTCTGCACAAAATCCTCGAAGGCGAATAAGATTAGTTTGCTGAATTGTTCCAACTATGCTCACTTCTGCACGAAACTGCTTCTCATCTTGCTTTACACTTCTTAGTTTTTTCACTGTTATGGCAGTTGAATTGGGTAAAGTCCCCTTGAAAACAGAACCAAAACCACACTCCCCAAGTTTTTGCGAGAGTTCTGTAGCTTTTTTTAATTCATGGTAGTTGAACAGCATCAAGGAATCATCCATTGCCTCAAATGTGTGAGCAGATTGTCTCCTCCATATTATTGTTAATACCATACCATAGAGGAGAAAAATTGCTGCAATTGCTCCAACAACAATCCAAATAGTTTTTCTATCTGTCTTCACTTTACTTCCCAAAAGTTCAAATGCTGCAACGCGGACATGGATTTCTCTTCCAATCTTATTTTCAGATGAAAGTTGTTGTAGATTGACCAGTTCTCCTATCCAAATAAAACATCCATTATCATAAGCATAAGCAGTGCATGAACAGTTGCTCAAGCATGCTGATTTGCATTCTTCGATGTTGTTGACTCTTAATGCCACTGAATTCAGTGGAAACAGCATGTTGGGAATTAACAAAAATGCATTATTTCCACCGTGACTGCATTGTAATGGGGCTTTCCTCACACAGCCACCTGATTGATCTTTCAAATTCCATTCATCTAATTTTCTTGGTTCAAATCCTTGCGTACAAGCACAAACAGTGGATTTTTGCTCATTGCAGCTACTAAAAGCACCATAGGTAGCATAAACCTCACACTGGTTCTTTGGTTTTACCCAAACCAAATTCCATTGCAGGAGCTCCTTCCACCATACAGATAACGTGAGCTGCACAATTACATCCAGCACAGATCTAGTAAGTGCAAAATCGGATGCAGCAGAATATATAAAATAGCTCTCATTTTCATTTGAAACAAAGGTAACATTTTTAACATAACGGTTCAGGTCTATTTCAGGCAGAAGGCTGAAAATCTTCCCTGACCATTCCCCACTAGTCCAGTACAAATTAGACCTATACCATTTTAACAAGCAACTTGTACCTTTTGGTTCTAGTTCAGCAGAGAAGAGCCCAGGTGCTGGATTTTCATAACTTCTCCACGAAGTTAGAATTTGACTATCATTAGTAACTTTATTATATCCAAACTTGGCACCAGGCAGCCATGTATCAGTTGGGTGATCAAAACTCTGCCACATTATGCTAGAGGAATCTGAAATTTTTCTTAAGATGAAATTTCCATTGTCAAGAAGCACACCTACAGTAGAATTAGGCAAGCTAGAGGTTGAATTTGTAGACCAAACTCTAATCTTGTTCGATGTGAGTAGGACTAAGTTACCATCCTGAAACCACTGTAATGTTGAAGATGATGGGTCAGAGACAGGTTGATTCCTGTTGGCCACCCAAACCTCTGTTTTATTTGGTATTGGTAATCCTTTGTACCATATGCCTATGTAATAGTTGTGAGAGTTACCTGGTGTGAAGAAACCCAGTTCAAAAACTCCACCTTTGGATATTATGGTTTGGTTCCCAGAGAGAGACTCGCCTGATGGTATCAGAGCCAGTGGAAAGATTGCCACTAGTGACTGACATAAAGAAAAGTAGAACAATATGAAACAGCCATGGCTTCTTGCTTGTGCTACTCGCTTCTTGCTTCTGGATTCTTGTTAGTGCCATTGTTGATTTTTGTTGTAAAAAAGCCGAATTTTGTTGAAGTACGCTCAGATTTTTCTTTTCAATATATATTTTTTTCAAAATTGCTGTTTCAAATTTTTACTCATGTAGCCAATACTTTTTTTTTGGCCGAATTTTTAATGTAGTCAATCAATTGCACAAAATAATAGATATCCAGACTAGTTTGATAAATAAGGTAGGTGCCATTGTCTAGTGGGGTACGAGTTTTGCTTGTCCACAAATTAGTGGTGGTTCTCTTAGCTAGCTAGTGCTAGATATCAGACGAAATGGGTAACTACACATAAAATTCTAACTATATAATTAGTTGTCAACATTTTCAAACTATATATTTTACTAGCATCTCGAGTTTCAAACACTCAATTTTAACATGAAAATCGAGTTTCTAAGACTCGATTTCCAAATAAATATAACTATACAAGCGAGGTACCAGAACAGAGAACAACCCAGAAAGAGAAAAAAAAAAAAAAAAAAAAAACCAGAATGAGAAGAACCCAGCGAGGCCCAAGCCGCTCCCGAGCCAGGCTGCGCGCCGCCCAGGCAACGCGCCAGCCCCAGCCCAGGCCGAGCGCGAGCCACGCCGCGCCAGAGCGCGAACCCAGAGAAAAAAAAAACCACCGCGCGCGACCCGCCCAGGCCGGGCGCGAACTCAGAAAAAAAAAAAAAAAAAAAAAAAAAAAAAAAAAAAAAACACCGCGCGCGACCCGCCCAGGCCGGGCGCGAGCCACGCCGCGCGCAAGGCCCAGGCCGTGCGCGAGGCCCAAGCCGCTCCCAAGCCAGGCAGCGCGCCAGCCCCGGCCGTGCCTGGCTGGTGAGGCTTTCTCTCCCTCTGAGCTCTTTCTCTTTCTCTCCCTCTGATCTGAGTTTGGATTGAGATTGATGTTTTTGAGATTTTTGAAATTTGTTTTTGGGTGTTTCGGTGCATGGACTTAGAAGTTCTGAGTTTGGATTGAGATTGATGTGTTTGAGATTTTTGAAATTTGTTTTTGGGTATTTCGGTGCATGGACATAGAATTTTTTTTAATTTTTTTTTTGTGTTAGAAATCGAGTCTAAGAAACTCGATTTCCATGCCAAAATCGAGTGTTTGAAACTCGAGATGCTAGTAAAAAATATAGTTTGAAAACATTGACAACTAATTATATAGTTAGAATTTTATGTGTAGTTACCCATTTCGTCCCTAGATATCTAATTTGATTTGTCAACCTGAAGAAGACAATTATGTCTGAACACAGGTTGGAATTCTATAACAACTCACAAGTTAGTCATTGTACATTTACTCCAAAGACAACGGGAAATGACAATATTGATTACATGTCTGATCTTGGAGTTGGTCGGATTAGTTAAAAGAGTTTGAATTGGACAAGTAAGTTGGGGAGATGAAAGTGAAAGGCTTTGTTTTTTTTTTTTTTTGGCTGTGTCATTTTTCAGTTAGTGACAGAAAAGAGAGGGGAATGGAAATAATAAATGTGGCAGAAATCTATGGGAATTGGGGGTAGTTATAAAATATCCATGCTACTATTTAAGGGGATTTTTCTATTTGGACCAGTTTTTTTTTGTTCCAAAATGACAAAACTAATGAATAGTTTTGTAAAAATACATGTCTAACTTGCACTACAACATTGCCTACAAAATAGGAACACTCTTCCACTAACCACTTCTTTAAAGTAATTATACGTTTATTGTTTTTTTTTTTTTTAAATAGAAAAATAAGTTAAGCAACCCATGTTGCTTGCTGGTTTTTTCCTTAAAAAAAAAATACCCCATGTTTATCCAAAAACAAAACTAAATATCAAAAAAAAAAAAAAATCTAAAGGTGTTATGAGTATTATGTGTGGTAAAATCATTTTTTCATCACACTCCTAAATTTTTTTGTGATTTGAAAATATAGTAATTCTAAATTATAATAAATACTCTAAATTAACCCTTACCCAAAAAATAAAAGAGTCTCTGAACAAACGCTTGAGCGCGTTCTTAGAGGCTAGTAGATGGTAAAGGCTTTTGATCTACTGCAGTTTTGCAGTTGGAACAAAAGATAGGCTACGAAGGGGGATTTGAACTTTGATCGTGGAGTTGTGGACAGTTCATAGCCTTTCCTAAGATGTCATTATCTTATAAAACAAAATTTCTAAGGCAAATCTTATATATTCTTGGTCTAGTAGAAGAGACAACCTGCGTATAAAACATCAAATTTTATTTATTTATTAATAGAATATTACAAATTTCAAAGTAGTTTGATGATCTAGCACAAAATTTATTGTATAGATATTTGGTGTTGCATCTAGGAGAAGCCTAGATAAATAAATAAATAAATAAATAAATATATATATATATATATATATATGCGTGTGTATGCACGCGCGCCGAGATGTTGGTTGAGGGAGTATTTAGTATTTAAGTTAGGTGGAACATTTGGGATTTATTTTGGCTCACTTGCTGTCCAGTTGCCTTACAATAGATTTGAAGATTTCAGCCAAGCTCACAAACACATTCAATGGATGCAACCAGGCCTATGAGAGAGAGAGAAGTTCAAAAAGTGAAAAAGATCAAAGGTAAAAAGTTAAAAATATTTTGATTTAATGACGGGGATTAAAATCAAATTTTTTTACTTTCAATATTAATCATTAAAAAAATTGTTGCTCAGTGCACCAAATCTCAATCAAAAAGGGGAAACTAGAGGCTTTAATTGAGATTTACCCTTCTCATTATTATTATTCGGATAACTTCTCAATGTCTTCATTGGAAATATCATAAAGTGCTTACTAGCTAAGCTATGAGGCTTTTAGCAGATCTACTCTTATTATTAATGTTGTTATTATTATTATTATATTTGTCATCTTACAACAAGTGAAAAAAGAATAATTCCAACCCAAATTTTATATCCCATTGATCCTTTTGTATTTCATTACATGTTGCTCTATTTGTCTACATGAAATTTTATTCATCTTTACCATGCTATTGAAAGGATGCCATGTCTTTAAAATTAATCCCAAATTTTGTGTATTTCCAACGGGAAACAATCAACATGCCTGTCCGCGTTATGGAGTGCAAGTGCAACAATTTACAAAAGTAATAATAAATGAAGATGCAAGCAAAGGTGCTAAAAAAGAATGATCGAAAGATAATACATTATTTTCATCCTCATCCGCACGCAAATGCAGAAAGGAAAGAGAGTATACCCGATACTTCAAACCAGGAGCTATGTGTGATATTTTCCTTCCCGTTTTAAGGGGGGCCAGTTCAACTATGAAAAATTAACTAAATTTGAATTGCTCAAAACAAATAGCAGATGAACTGTTAGCAAACAGCATTTCAGATTCATTTTATATTTTCTCTCTCTATCTTTTACCTATTAAGGGATTGAAGTAACTGGAGTCCCCCATTAGTAAATCAAGCATATCATCAGGAGTTAAAAAAGTTGTTCCACCAAGAAGCAATTCGATTTCAGGCCTTCCACTCTCAGATAAAGCCTCCTGAGCTTCACGTGCCTTGTGACACAGAAAGAGGACAATGTCATGTTTCTTCTTAAGGTAATGAGGTTTCATGTTTTTAATAAGTAGACAAGAATCGTTTCAAAAATACATTAAAGATCTTTTCAAGGGGAAAGGCTAACATAACCTCATTTGAGAAGGAAGTAAAAAATTATTTGTAATTGGATTGTTATTCAAATGCTTTAAAGTATAGCAATAAATTGTTGGGGAAGGCAGAAGAAAAATAAAGCTAACTAGCTCAAGAAATTCAGACCTCGAGACCATTGATGCCCCCAATAACAAAAACCAGAATGACGTTTTGGTCAGCAAGACTTGGTTTTGCCTGCACAACTCAAAAAAGGCAATCTTAGCTTTATTTGAACTATTGAAGCAAAATTCACATAATGAGTCACGGGGACCAAAACTTACCTGCCCAAGGCCAAATCTTCCAAACCCACTTTTGAAAAGTCGTCCAACAGTAGAGGAATGATACTCCAATCCAGGTACATCATACTTGCCCAACACCCTTGTTAGAAGTTTATGAAATAATCCTTTACTTGTATAGGGATCTCCACTGAAATTACTTTCTAAAGACAACGTCCCATCCTTCAATGGTAAGTTCCTCCTCTTCAGCTAGAAAATTTATGAAGAAATTTGAAAAGGTTATCCACCCTATCACGCAACCCCAACTTCAGCTGCATGTCGCCATACACTTGCTCTTTCTTATTATAATTATCAGCATCTTCATCGCCCCAGCTAGCCCATTGATCATCGTCAAAATCATCAATTTCTAATTGATTTGAAGACACTTCTTTGGTTTTCTCTGATCTCATCCTGTTTAGGTTGGCTTCAAGGTCTTCCCTTAGACCATGCAAAAATTCTGGTTTTGCTATTGATGGGTTTTCAAGAATAGCATCCACAATTGCCTCTTTCAACAGATGCTCCTCTTGCCAAGAAAAAGGACCATCTGACCCAGATGTTGGGAAATTCTCACCAGCCAATATATATCCAGTAATTGTAAGCAGTAAAGCATCTTGAAAAGAAAGTACTCCATGTGAAGGCTCTGTTTTGCCATTCTTCTGTCCATGTGATCCCACCAAAGCACTCTTATTGACAAGATCACCAGAGATGGCTGACTATTAGCCAATGCTTTGATCATAGGTTGCAACTCAGACTTTGTAACATAGCCAGGACGAGATTTCACATTCACGGTTATATTTTCCCAACGCAGACTTTCTTGGAGCCACTTCTTTACCAGAATGCCCCATCCTTGGTCCTCCTATCCATTATAGCTTCCAAGTATGGTGTTCCACAAAAATTTTCAGTGGAGACAAAGGACCCACTAAATAGCTCAATCTCAGAGTGAAGGGGCCTTTTATCGTTAACTTTGTTGCTGAGATTAGTTAAATCTACAATTTGAGAAGCAGAGTTACTAGAATCCCATGCACATAGAAAAGCTTCGATGCTTTCTAGAAGCCGAAAATTATCTATTTTACAATCTTCTTCGCTTAAAATCTTTTGAAGTGGGATCTGAACATCAAGAGTGCGTTGCAGTTTAGAAGGACCATGTTTGAATTGGGTTTGAGAGCCTTTAGTTTGGGTATAAGATGTTGCTCGTTCCCTACGAGGCAAAGATGAGAACATGTGATCAACAAGTGAGTCCCCATGGCAGCAAGGGGTTAGAAGATCAAGCGTGCGGTCAATGAGTAATAGACCTGCTGACCGTCTACGACAGCCTACATCATAAAGACTTGACATGTCTGTCAATATCTTCCCAACGGTTTTTGACAAATCACCAATGTAAAACATCTCCATTTTCAACTCCATCTACAAGATTAAGAAAAATAGACCATGGTCATGAAGGGAACAGCCTAAACTTACCACAGGGGAACGTTTACCTGTCAACTCCTAAAAGGACCAACATATGCTTTCAATGGGGAAATCATCATTTCTACTCTTAGTGCCCGTTTGTTTGGGCGTTTTGAGCCCAAAAGCTGGCTTTTTAAAAAAGCCAGCCCAAAATTAGCGTTTGGTAAGTTTAAAACGCAACTTTTCTGAAAAAGTTGCGTTTTGTTTTTCTGAAGAAATGCGCGTTTGAGTTATGGCTCAACTTCGGTCCATAATGAAAAAGCTGGTGTGCGCGTTTGATATATATCCGTTGGGGTGACATCAATTACCAAATTGCCCTACAGAGTCTCACGCACAGCTTTTTTTTGGGAAGAAAAAGAAATTTCATAAAAGCTAAACAAAGAACACAGAATCAGTACACTGCCTATAGCAATACATTCCACGGCAATCAACCTCCAGAATAGGAAAGATCCACAGGCGGATCAGAAAAAATCTCAAAATCAGAATCTAACACAAAAAAATCCTCTGCCCTCTCAATAACAAATTTCCAAATCCAAACACAAAAAATCTATAACAAATTCCCAAATCAGCTAAGGAAAAATAAAATTAATCCCTTGCAAATTAGGATTCCTCAGAATGCAAAACAAAAAAAAAAATCAGAATATTGCAAATTAGGATCAAATGGAGTTTTGTACCCATCTTGCAGTGGATGAGTTCCGGTGGAGAAGAAGTTGAAGAGTCATGAGTTCCGGTGGCTCTTAGAACACGCCGAGAACGCAAGCATCGCAGCGACCCCGCCATCGCCGTCGGAGGGACCTCCAAATCCCAACAACCACTCGCGACTCCTCCACCACGGCCACCGCCACCTCCACAACCACCACCGCGAAGAAATGTAAACGACGTTGTAAACGACGGCAGGGGAAAAAAAAAAAAAAAAGGAAGAAGGAGGGCTTGGAATGTTCTGGCGTTTGGAGGAATGGCAGGGAAACAAAGGAGAAAAGAAGTATAAAAAAGAAAAGGGGGAGGGTACGTGTGTAGAGGAAAAAAAAGAGGGGAAAAAAAAAAAAAAAATGCCGTGTGTGTGGAGTATAAAAAAAGAGGGAAAAAAAAAAAGGAAAAAAAAAATGTTGTCACAATTTTTGCATAATTTTTTCACAATAAATTTTAAGTGATAGGTTAGTATTAGTTAATATTGGTAAGAAAAAAATAAGTTTTTTAGAAAGAGAAAAAAATAATTTTAATAGTACATTAAAATTAAAATGTATCAATTTTTATCGCAATATTTTCACAATAAATTTTAAGTGGTAAGTTATTATTAACTAATATTGATGAGAAAAAAATAATTTTTTTAGAAAGAGAAAAATTGATTTAAGTATATGAAGTAGTTGATTTAAGTATGAAATAAACTCACATAAAAAAAAAGTATGAAATAAACTCTCTTATATATACATTATCCTTTTTGGTAATTTATCCCTCAAATTACCACTTTTATAAGTGCTAGCCAAACACTCAGCTTTTTCAAAAAGCACTTTTTAACAGTTTTTACCAAACACTCAGCTTTTTGAAAATGCACTTTTTTCATTATGCACTTTTTGAAAACTCCACTTTTTCATTATGCACTTTTAAAAAAAGTTGAACCAAACTCACCCTTACTTGATAAGCTATATATCATGGAAAGGACCGTAGGGGTATTTAGGTAAAGAGTTAAGCACTCACGCACCCATATGGGATTGGACCCTTGATCTTATCCTCAATCCCTTGTTTATCTGGCAACAAGATGCCATTTGGTCCAAAGACCATTGGAAGTATTTTGGCATTTTGACCTTCAGATATAAAAGCTAATATTAGAAACAAGGGCTTTGCTAATTTCACTTCCATAACAACTTATTTTTCATGAATTTGGACACAGGGGTAAGATATAGAGTACCTAGACTTAAAGGGTAGGCATATCTGTTAAAAACATAGGAAATAGATTGTAGGAACTCTAGAGCTCAGCATAGCAATAAAAGGCAACATATAAAAGGTTATAGCACACAGAGCTTATTAGCTTGGCGGCCAGATGGTAAAGAAAATGTGCTGTAAGAGTTTCCCCAGGAGGAACATCATCACCATCAGAAGGTAATCCAGTACTTAAGGGAGGCAATCCAGGACTAAGGGAATCCTCATGTTCAGCTGATACGTATGCTTCGGCAATTGATCCCTCTGAAGGTAAAACAAAGACTCTTGGTAAAAAAGGACACAAAAGCATGGGGCCAATTTTTGCCCTACATCTTCTGCATGACCTATCAGATTATTATAGTATATATCTCTTCCACTTGAACTGGCTTCAATGCAAGGAAAACCCTCTTCACTGGACGTGAGTCGTGACCATCCTTCATCTTCGAAGGGTAAATTATCCTGTAAGCTTTTATCTTCTGGCTGTGTAGACTTTGTCTCAGCTTTCTTAACAAGTTCCTCATAATCTTGGACAAGCAAGGATTCATATTCATGAAATGCATCTGGTCCCAGAGGTGAATCAGGATATGCAGAGTGAGATATCTGCATTTTGGCATAGCATTTGATAAGATTCAGCAGCAACAGGCAAAACAGATGGAAAATAAATAATTTATTTAATGACCTCTCAGATCCTGTAACATGGATATCATATTTCTAATTTAAACTATTAGTTGCCAAATAAATTTCGAGTCACACAGAGTGAATTATCCGGAGCAGTGTGCAGGTTAAAATCTTGAAAGTGGCCACTTTATGCATAAAATGTAGAAGAAAGAACCATGTTCAAACTACCCCATCCAGGAACCCACTCAGTTGGGACTTATACTGGATAATAACCCTTTTTAACTACTACAACAAAATAATTGTACAAAGATAAAAAGAGGTATGGGGACATGGTATGTAGTAATGAAATTTTATGGTTTTCACTTTCCATAATTTCAATAAGGTTAGAACCATGTAGCTTCAAATTATGGAAGGGTTTGGGACACGAAAGACATTTTGCAAAATGTATACTGCTAGAGTTCAAATTAAGTGGTTCACCAATCAAACTCTCAGTGGCAGAAACCTTATATGTTTGGTTTTGAAAGGTAAATATTTTCACACAGGAATATCCACCGGTGGCAACCCAAAACAATTGACAGAAACTGGGAATAAAATATTTACCCAGGTTGACATTTTTCTTTTCCTTATATAGATAACCAGGGACTATTTCTATGAATTTTTTTTTTTATGATTCCTCTTTGAGACATTATCAGTAGAAATGGGTCTCAAATGCATACATCTCAGAAGCATAAGTAGTAATGCCCAGGACATTAATATGAAGTAGCAAAGAAATTTCATGGGTGAACACAAGCAAAATTACTCAAGCTAAGAACATTTGTGAGAGGAACTTTTCTCCTTTCTACAGATCTCCCAGTCCTGGGTCTTGCAAAAACACAGGAGAAAAAACTTCGATTTCAGTTTTGGTACAGCAGTCAAGAAGTCCACATATAATTTTATATTTTTTTATAGGCAGATAGTGGGGGAGGGGGAAGGTGGGGCTTGAACCACAAACATGGGGCACAACAAAGGATTCCATTACCACTAGACTATCACTTGAACCCCATGCACATTATATGATATTGTCCTACTGAGTACCCTTTTAAATATAAATTTATTTGATAAAATCAACTGTGGTTCTTATTCTTCTCATTCGGATCAAACAGTCCAAGTGTTCAACTAGTTTTTAATCAAATCAATGAATTTACAAAATATAGGGCCTTGAAAAGTAAAAGCAAGAATTATATTTAATATGATTGTCAACAATTAAAACGAGGAAAAATTAATTTATTTTACGTGCAAATGAAAATTATACACGACATTCAGAAAAACATTGGCAAGTGCAGAAATGATAAAAAGAAATAAAGAAATAAAATGAATAAACTGCAGCCAATAGCACTAATTAGCACCTCTGAGATTGATGTAAATATAATACAACAACGAACACCTTGATGTGTGCTTAGGCAACGTAAAATATACCGATGCGTATCACTTAGTAGACGGGATGTGATGACCACTATTTTCCTTGCAGCATCAGATTTTGAGTTCCAATCAACCACCTAGAGTCGAAGCAAATACAAATTACAACATGCTTGAGATGAGAGCAATAAATGGTGTCTTATCTACAATGGTTGGCTATCATAGCTAGCGCGTGCACACACATACACATATTGATACAGACACTTTCTGTTTATGAAGTAGGTTCAAATGTGAAGCCATTCAAATTTATTCATATCAGGTTGAAAGAAGCAATAAAAGACATTTTAGGAGACACATGACCCTTTTAGTTTACCGCATTGAGAGAACACATGTTCTCCAAACTGCTAACTGCACGTACTCCAAGGTCCAGCAACACAGGAAATGCCCCAATAAATTGGAAACTTTCTGTAGATCCAGCATCAAGGTAAAGAGTAACATCTTCAATGTGCTCTGATATCTAAAAACAAAGGTGAATATAGAATATTAGAATAGATCAACTCAATGTTGGACTGAGATAATCACATGTCGAGTTAATACCATCAATAAATTTTCAAAACTCAAAAATTCATGCAATACAAGTTACAGAACTGCAACTGAGAATTTGTGATGGCTACAGATAATACCATAAAAACCTCTGTTTGTCTTATCATGTATACCAAATTTTATATCAACTAGTGTATAACCCATACATGTGCATAGTACAATTAAAAAAAATTACAATTACTTTTTTTTTTTTTTATATAAGTAGTAAGTTTTATTGACATCAAAAAGGAGACAACCTAGTACACAGGGAGTGTACAAGGGGTTAACAAATCAAATACAAAAATTGCATGAATCTAGGAAATCAATAAAAGAAGGGAATGATTGTTTTTGCAAAGCAAACAACCAATCCAATAAAGTTCTAAAAAAGTATAGCTTGAGGTCCGGAATAGATCTCTCAAAATCTTCAAAACATCTACTATTTCTCTCCCACCAAAGATACCACATTAAGCAATAAGGAACGATGGACCATATATAACCATTTTGATGACGACCAAAGCTGACTTGCCAACACCCTAACAGCCCCAAAACAGTATGCAACATAACCCAAGTCACTCCAAATAAACCCAAAACCATAGACCATAGATCCATAGCAACAGGACAGTGAAGGTAGAGATGGTCAACTGATTCACCATTACTCTTGCACATGTAGCACCAATCCAATATCCACACCTTCTTTTTTCATAAATTATCAATCGTTAAGCATTTTCCTAAGGCAGCAGTCCATACAAGGAAAGCTACTCTAGAGGGGATCTTTTGCTTCCAAATACTTCTCCAAGGAAAACCATAGATAGTAGGGCCAACTAAATTTCTATAATAATCATTCACCATGAACCCCTTATCTTTGCTAGGTATCCAACACATCTTATCCTCACCAAACCCCCTTATTAAAGAACCATATATGGTTTCCATGAAGTTTGACAAATCCTCCAATTCCCGAACATGCACACCCCTAAAGAAGCTCACATCCCAAAAAATGACTCCATTGGAGGACTTCATAAGCTCAACCACACTAGCCTCCTTATTCTTACAAAATCTGAACAAGTCAAGATAACTAACTGCAAAAGAAGTCTCTCCACACCAATAGTCTTGCCAAAACTTCACCCTAGACCTATCACCAATATCATACAGAATATGGCATGAGAAAGAGGGCCATCCTTGACTGATACTCTTCTGTAAACCAACACCGTAAGGACCATTAACAGATCTGGTACACCAGCCCCCCCCCCCCAACCTACATCCATATTTCATCTCTATCATTTGTCTCCAAAGGGCATCCTTCTCAATCCCTAATCTCCATAACCACTTCCCAAGTAAAACTTTATTGAAAAGTCTAATCTTCCTTATCCCTAATCCGCCCGAAGAAATAGTAGCACATACAGTAGCCCATTTAACCAAATGAATTTTAGGTTCATCTCCAAAACCGCCCCATAAAAAATTCTGCTGAAGCTTCTCAATTCGGTTAGCCACACTAGTAGGTATAGGAAATAGAGATAGAAAGTAAGTGGGTAAATTAGATAGGGTGCTTTTGATTAGAGTGACTCTACCTCCCTTTGATAAATACAAGCATTTCCAACCCGCTAATTTCCTTTCCATTTTCTCTAGAACCGGATTCCATGTAGTTTTATCCTTGAATTTAGCACCCAAAGGAAGACCCAGGTATTTCATTGGAAGAGAGCCCTGCTTGCAGCCAAGAACAATTAGCAATAAGTCAATATTATGCACTACTCCAACCGGAACCAATTCAGACTTGCCTAGATTTATCTTTAGTCCCGACACTGCCTCAAACCAAATAAGAATCATACAGAGAATCAAAATTTGTTCTAAATCAGCATCACAAAAAATTAGAGTGTCATTCGCAAAAAGGAGATAAGACACTGCCATCCTTCCAAATTACCCACACTAAATCCTGACATGCGTCCTTCATGAACTGCTTTATCCAACATTCTTCCTAGAGCTTCCATCACCAAAACAAACAACAAAGGAGACAACGGATCACCTTGTCTCAAACCTCTAGAACTACCAAAAAACCCACAAGGAGAGCCATTAATCAAGATAGAGAAGCGGACTGTAGATGGGCAAAAGAAAATCCATTGTCTCCACTTGGCAGAGAACCCACTTCCTTCTAACATTTGCAAAAGAAAACTCCAGTTTACATAGTCAAAAGCCTTCTTAACATCCAGTTTACAAATCAGCCCTTGCACCCCAGACTTCAATCTACTGTCAAGACATTTATTAGCAATAAGAACAGGGTCAAGGATTTGTCTGTCCCTCACAAAAGCATTTTGAGATGCTGAGATTATATCCCCCATAACTATGTGAAGTCGGTTAGCCAAGACTTTAGAAACAATTTTGTAAACCCCCCCCCCCCCCTAACAAGACTAATGGGCCAAAAATCCCTAATCTCACTTGCTGCATGTTTTTTAAGGATGAGAATAATAAAAGTAGCGTTTAAGCTTCTCTTAAACTGGCCTTTAGCAAAAAAGTGATGAAATGCAGCCATAAGATCAGGTTTGACAATCCCCTAGCAAGTTTGAAAAAAAGCCATTGGGAAGCCATTTAGTCTAGGAGATTTATCACCATGAAAACTTTGAACAACATCAAAGATTTCCGCCTCTTCAAAAGGTCTCTCTAACCAGTCCGCATTATCACCGAATATCATTGGAAAAACTAACACGTCTGCAAAAGGTCGAACAACCTGCTGCTCAGAATACAAATTCATGAAGAATTGAGTAATGCAATCAGCAATCATACCCTGATCAGTAGACAAGGTACCGTTTACCATTAGGCTTTTAATACTATTATTTTTTCTGTTAGAATTAGCCATTCTATGAAAGAATCTAGTATTGGCGTCTCCTTTCCTTCAAATGCAACACCCTAGACTTTTGTCTCCGACTAATCTCTTCTATAAGAGTCAACTTTTCAATATCTGAACGAAGATTAACTTGTTTTAACTTCTCCTCAACTGTTAATCTATGGGTCTCCTCTTTAGCATCTAAAACATTCAACTCACTCTAAAGGCCCTGCTTCTTATATGTCACATTGCCAAACTCCGTCTCGTTCCACTCTTTTAAATCCAACTTCAAGGCAGCTAACTTCGTAGCAAGTATAAAACTTAGGGTTCCTTGGTGCAAATAGGATGACCACCACGTCTTCACTTTATCGACAAAATTATCCACCCTCAACCACATATTTTCAAAACGAAAAGGTATTCTACCTCTTCGTTGACTTCCACCCTCCAACAAGATAAGAAAATGGTCTGAAAGTACTCTAGATTTCCTTTTTTTGTGTAAATTGTGTGAAGTGATCTGCCAATAACAGGGAGAAAAGAAACCGATCTAGTCTAGAAGCTGATGATGTATTAGACTAGGTGTAAAGGCCCCCTACCATGGGTATATCCATCAACCCATGAAGAGAAATAAAGTCAGAGAATCCATACATAGCCCAAGAATAGCTAGCAGAGCCCAGTCGCTCTAATGGGAAACTGATTATATTAAAGTTACCTCCTATCCCACCAACCGATCAGCTCGGTTAGTTCCTGCCACATCAACCTATGCCTTTTGTTCAAATTTGGCCTATATACACCTGTAAAAGCCCACTCAAATTGGTCACCAACATTTTTAAACTTGCATGAAACCGAAAAATGCCCCACCACTTCTTCCACCTTTTCCACAACCCGTCTGTCCCACATCAATAAAATACCTCCAGAAGCACCTTCAAAACCCAGATACAGCCAATCTACGTATGGACAACTCCATATACTCCAAACAATACCTCTAGTAATCCATTCTAGTTTGGTCTCTTGCAAACACACAATATCAGCCTTCCACGAACGCAACAAATTACGAATCTAAAACCTCTTTTCTACTTCATTCAGCCCTCTGACATTCCATGAAAGTAACTTTAAATTCATTGAGCCACAGAGAGAACCCAATCCCTATTAGTACCACTTCGGCTAGCAGAGGTAAAGCCATAATTAATAGAACTAAACAACCCCTTCCGCTCTCTTAAACCTTTCGCCCCCGAGCTTTTTAAGCCACGAGTTTTCTTGTTCACCTCAGCTCTCTGATTTAATTCAGGTTCAACAGCCAATAAAAATTTTGTTGCTTGATCTTCCAAACCCTCTAGGGACGTGCCAAGGAAACTATCGAAATTATTGAATCTCCTTTGAAACCACTATGAGTAAGGTTCTTGCCTCTCTGAACTATCCACACCCACAAACCTCTCCTCATCCATTACACACATATATGGATTCAAAATACTCTCTCTCTCTCTCTCTCTCTCTCTCTCTCTCTCTCTTTTATGATTTTATTTTAATTTCTTTTGGATATACACATGAGTTTTACTCTTCCTTTTTTTCTTTTTTTCTTTATTGAGTTTTTTATAATTTATTTATATTGGACCTTTCGTCTTTTGCACCTCATTAACTCACCTAGAAAAAAAAATTTAAAAAAAAATTTTAAATAAGACATGTGGTGTAAAATTAGATAACAATTGAAATCCAATTTAAAGCCTAATTAGATTTTCTTTCAACTTTATCTATTAATATATATATATATATATATATATATAGATTGGATGTTATTTATTAAAGTTATAAACCCATTTACCAAGAAAGCCACGTAGAATTCCCTAGGACTTTAAATGTTTGATTCTTAGACTCATTTATTACTTAGGCAGCACACAATGATTTTATATATATATATATATATATAGGGTTTTGCTAACGAGTGCCCTTAGGGCACTGGTTAAAAATCCAATTAAAGAAAGTTTTTATGGGAAAAGAAAAAAAAAGTAATTAATGTTTTAACAGCTTTTTTCATTTCCCATAAAATTAATATCAAAATTTTCTTTAACTGGATTCTTAACCAGTACCCTAAGGGCACTCGTTAACATTTCCCATATATATATATATATATATATATAGATTGGATGTTATTTATTAAAGTTATAAACCCATTTACCAAGAAAGCCACGTAGAATTCCTTAGGACTTTAAATGTTTGATTCTTAGACTCATTTATTACTTAGGCAGCACACAATGATTTATTTATTTCTATTTTTGACTGACTCTTGACCTGCCAAGGGCTAGTTTCTTAGTTCCAGCAACAATGCAGTGCTTGCTGCGTCAGAAAGCTTATACAAGCAGATTTCAGCTTGCTTACTAGCCATTATTCATCACACTTCTTTAACCACCTACCATTGTATATAAGCCCAATCATCTAGAAATTAACAGCCCATTTGGTCACTTTCTACCAGAGAGAATAAAGAAGTGAAAAGGAAAGCAAAGAAAGTTACATTGTTTTCTCAGAACTGAAAGGAAAATAAAAAGAAGAAGTCTTTTACACCTTTTGTTCTCGCATCAATTTTCTCCCTAAGCTACCTATTTTGAAAACCAATTTTGGTGGGCCTCTAAGGAAAATTTTAAATTATTTTCTCCCCTCATTCTTTCCTTTTCACTTCTATTTACTAAACAAACAATTGAAAATAAGACAAATTTGAAACTTTATCTTCTTTTCCTTTCTCTAGTAGTAAACCATAAGCAGTGTAAAACATCAATCATGGTGTTCAAACTCTAGTATTAATATGATTTTTAGGTAATTAAGAGTGTGTTTGGATGAGCATATTAATTGGCTTATTTTGTTTTAAACTTATATATTATAAAGGAATGAACACCTCAAGCATTCAAGGAGAGACTAAAGCAGCAATAGCACTTGCAACCAAAGAAAGCAGAGCAGGCAGCCGCTGCAATTGTTTTGAGAAACAAGACATCTAATTTATCATCAGTGGATATAAAAAAACTAACCAACCATTTAATTTTAAAAAACAAAGACAGTACCACCAAAACTTTTCAAGACAGATTGACATTTAGAAATTGGAGAATAAAATTCAGTCAGAAAAAAGTTTAGTGGGAACAACTAAGAAATATGGCAATGAGGATTCCATTCTAACAAAAAATAATAAAAATAATAAAAGCAAACAACCAGAATAACTAGGAATTTACTAAAAAGACAACACTTACTGCCAGCTAATTCAACTTTCAGACATCCAAGGAAATATAGAGCAGCATTAGCTCTCAAGCCTGGCAAAGGCAAAAGCTCATAGGCGGCCACTGCGAATGTTTGAGAAACAAGCCCTTGTATTTTTCATCAAGAACAATATTGCAAATACACTATGCTACAGATTACAAATAGAATAAACTATTACCATTATAATAAATAAAAACTTACAATATCCGCTATCAAACATTAGAAAACTCTATAGATGACAAATTGAGTTTTGACAACAATTTTTGTTTCTGTCTATTTTAGGTTGCCAAACAAGTTTTTTAGTCTCAAAAATAGAAAATTGATTTTGAAAACAGAAAATAAAAGGAAAAAGCAGTTACCAAACATACTCTTAGCTTTTGTTAAGTTTCTCACAAAATTCAAGAATAGGACGATCATTTTTGCAAAACTTTTTGGATTATTGTCGTTAATTTCCTTATATGTCATGGTTGATGTGAATTTTTCTTAATTATATAAAATTTAAAAGTTGGAATAGTCTACTTAAGACCGGTACCTCAACACTAGAGTTTGGTGATATTCCTAACTTCTAGTTAAATGTTTAAAAAAAAAAAAAAAAATTAGGAGGAAGTAAAAGTTATTTTTAACAAAACTGTTAAACATGTAACAAATTTTGCTTAAAAATTATTTATTATTATTTTTTTAATTATTTTTTTAGAAGAATTATTTTTTTAATTCAGTAGTTATAAACTTATAATCACGGCCCGGGGAGAGTACGGTTTTACCTTATAAGAATATGTAATATCATAGCACATTTCGAATACTCTTGGGTCCTTGACAATTTTGCTAAATGAACTTTAAAATGGATATTTAAAGCTATTTAACTCGGTTCAAATGATTCTTAAAAAAAAAATTAAAAAAAAAAAACTCGGTTCAATGCAATTCCCACCATTTGTTACTATATCTTTAATACATGAGAAAAAATTAGGTCCGGAGCTGGCGTAAAACCAGTGTTTTATGCCAGCTAAAGAGACCACACCGTGTCAGCTTCACTTAAGTCAACAGTATAACCTCAAAAAAAAAAAAAAAAAAAAAAAACATTTCACACTCACAGCTTCCTCTCTTCTCATCTCTTCCTTCACGCCGAACCTCCACCACCGCCACACAGATCGCTGTTCTCCTCTCTTCCTTGGGAAGAATGCAAAATATCTAGAGAAATTGTAGAAACAAGAAATGAAATAAATCATAGGCTCTAAACACATCCACACAACAAAATTTACAGTGAAGATAGAAGTATATTGCTCATTAAAAAAAAAAAAAAAAAACAGAACAAGGAATAAAAAAGAAGAAAAAGAACACATTTGTGCACAAACAAATTAGGGATTCATCTTTGACCCAACAAATCAAATCAAAACAACTAGGGTTTCATCTTTGAATCCAATCACTTGGTCATTTTTGATCCCTTAATCTTTGAATCAAACAGAAAAGTATAGAGAGAGTGACTACATAGGATACTCGGCTAAGCAATTTCTCAAAACAATGATCTTTAAGTTTTAAATAATTTGAACAAGATGATAAACCCATGTCACAAAATGGAGAAAGAGAGATGAAAAAGGAAGAAAGTATACCTGACCTGAGACTAAAGAGTAGAGAGATTGAGAGGCTGAGGAGACTTAACCCATGGTGGCAGTGTCAGGTGTGGTGTGAGGCGGTAGCGGTAGAGACAGCTAGGGTTTGGTCCATTTAGAGAGGAGTGGGGAGAGTGTGACTGTGGAGTGTGGAGTGAAGAGTTGAGACTAGAGAGACTAAAGAGTAGAGAGAAACGGAGATTGATTTATGAGAGAGTGAGATGAGGATTGAGGCAACTGGCTTAAGTCTAACTTTTGAAGGACTCATGGGGAAGTGGAAGACTGTGAGAGTCTCTGAGTTTGATTTGAAACTTAGCTGTTCTAAATCTTCAAAGATTTGGAGTTGTACGACAGAGGAGTTTGAGTAATATTGTTTGTATTTTTTTAATATATGCATAGGTGAAAAATGCATAGAAATATGTATAATGTTATTTAAAAATTGAAAACATACGTTTAAGATTCTCTACCAAATGGGCCTGATTTTGCTTGATTTTGGCTTTTACGCGTAAGGTTTAGAATCTTTAGACAGCGTGTAACAGTTAACAAGTCATGCTTTAGTCTTATCAGTCTCAAACTCTTCACGTTTTCACCTAAAAAGAACCGAAGAAATATATACTAGTATTTTTTTTGTTTAAATCTGAGACCTTCAGTCGGATCGGGTTCTACAGGTTTTTAGCCCATTAACCAGCTACCTGAACCGATTATTCGATTTTTATTAGAAAAGGACCTAAATTCGATTGATCATGGACTTCGGGTCTACCCACTGGACCTCGAGTCGATCGGACTCGATCGGTTTGGTCGGGTCTTTTACCCGCTGGACAGCCCTTGTCAACCCTATGCCCCACAATGCCTAATTATCATATCTTCCATGTAAAGCCTAGTCTTATGTCACCAAAAAAAAAAAAAAAAAGCCTAGTCTTATGTTACATTTCAATTCTAGAGAGTGCCATGTCAGTCATAACTCCATGTCACTAACACATCATCATTTTCCATGTAGCCCCCTAATGTTTGCCACATTTTACCTCTACAAATCACCGCATCATCCTTACTAGTACCACCTTATATTGCCATCATTGTTTACCATCATTGGCTGCCATTATTTGACGATGACAGCAACTGTTTGTGTTGATTGCCATTTCCTACCATCGTTTTGCTCTTATATAATCACACTTTATCGCTCTATTTTTCCATTATGCTCTATTTTAATTAAGTAGGGGTATGTTTTTTTTTCTATTTGAGGCTCTTAAGTTACACAAAATGGCAAATCACTCTTTTTTTTTTTTTTTTTGGGGTTAAATCTACTCAAAATCTACCAAACTCACTCACGTGCTTCGTCACGATGTCATCCTATATCAATATTCCTTAAGCCATTAGTATAACCACTCTTTGGCCATAGTAGCATTCTTTGATCATTGGTGCAACTGTTATCGGGTCATTGTAGCAATCTTCACAAGCATTCATCTATCCTTGTTGTTTGTTGCTATCATCAACATTTTGCACGATTCATTCCACATTGTGAATGACCTAGTCTTTCATGATCATTATCAAAGCATCTTCACAAATTTATATTCTATACTCAAAGCATTTTTAAACAACTACCTTGAGTTTAAGTGGGGTTGTTAAATATATTGTTGGTTGTGTTAAACATGTTTGTGGCCCAAAAGGCCAAGTATATTGTAGGCACATGCTAGTCTAGTGTTACCCTAGAGTTGGCTCTTATATATAACATACTTAGGATTCATTCTAACACATAATTATGAATAGAAAATATGTAGTAGCTAAGAGTTTGTTCTTATTTTTAAAAAAAATTTTCCCTATGGACATAGGTCATTTGGTTAAATCACATTAATTCTTACATCTGCTTTTCTCTATTCTCTCATTCAATCATTCAACGACTTTAATAGTTAAGACAGGAAACGTTACAATATTTGATTATTTTTTATTTGATTGATATTTTAAAACTGTAACATTAGAACGTATTAAATTATTAATTGTAAAAGTCAAGCGTTAGAGACTCAGACAGTGAAACAGGCACCTAACACGCGTGAGAGACACACCAAAAAAAAAAAAAAGAGACGCGTGTGAGACTCGTTCACACATGTGAACATTTTTTCCTTTCTATATAATGGGTAGTCGTACCCATTGCAGTTTCAATTTCTAGGGTTTGTTTGAGTTTAGTTGTACTTTTAAATATGTGAGAAGGGGGAATGGTTGAGATTGAGATTAGCAGTCGGCGCACTCCTTAGATTGAGTAGTGCGCCAACTACTAATCTCAATCTGACATCATATTATCGATGATGCCATGGGCTGGGCGCCGTACTTTAACTCGGCAGTTACTTCTTTTAGATCTATTTCTTCTTTCTCTTTTAGTTCTGTAGGGCCTTCTTTTGGATTTTTTTTTTTAATTTTTTCTTTTGTTGAAATTAACATCTAATTCTAGATTTTTTGTTTTTGTATGCAATATTATATATATATATATATATATATATATTAATTACAACTGATCTAAATTATTAGCTATTTTGCCTTTTTTTTTTCTTTTCTTTTCTTTCATCTATCCATGTCTATTGCATATCTATAATATGGGTTGATCTAATTATTGTTTTGTAGATCTGGTTGATTGTAATCTAATTACTGTTTTATAGATCTATATTTTTTTTTTCTTTTGAGATAAAAGATAGAAATAGATCTATATAATTGTTTTTTTTTTTTTATAGCATATGTATATATATATATATATATATATTTTTTTTTTTTGAGATTCAGCAGATGTATATAATTGTTTATTAATATAATGTTTGATTGAAATTTAATTATTGTTTTATAGATCTATATAATTGTTGATTGTAATCTAAGGGTTGTTTTATAGAACTATATAATTGTTGATTTTAATTTAATGGTTGTTTTATAGATCTATCTAATGGTTGATTTAAATTTAACTTCAAATCATTATCTTTTAATTTTTATAAAATTAAAAGTTTTTTTTTGTAAGAAATTAAAAATCCCTTTTTAAAATTTTTTTATTTGATTTATTCTTATCTAATTCTTATCTATTTTTTTGTTCTTTATTGAAATATTTATGTATTCAAGTCATTAGGGGTTTTTTTTTTTTTTTTTTTTTTGGTATTGAAATGTGCAGCTATTAATTTATTAATTTTTTGAAATGACATTTAATTTATGTATTAATATATTTTTTTTATTCAGATCTAGTTATATATATATATATATATATATATAACTATGTATATATTTAACTATGGGCCTGAAGGCCATAGGGCCTAATAATTTCTGGGCCTTAACAAGTATTAATATTACTATTTTTTTATTCAGATTTAGTTAATAGATTTAAAAAAAAAAAAAAAAATTATGGGCCTTAGGCCCTAGGGCCTAACAATTTACAGGCCCTAGGCCTTCACAAGTATGAATATTTTTTTTTGCCCGATCTATTTAAGAGCATATTTATTTTTAAATTATGGGCCTTACTTTCTCAAAAAAAAAAAAAAAAAAATAGTCCTTGTCGATTCGGCCAACTGGAGTAAGAACCCAATTTTGCTTTGCCTTTCTACTCTCTCAGTTGCTCACTCTTGAAGAATCCTAATTTTGCTTTTCCTTTCAAGGGGTGTGCAAAAAACCGATGAACCGAAAAAACTGGCCGAACTGAGTTCAATTTTTTTATTTGGTTTCGGTTCTGGATTTTTTCACCCAAAACCGACCGATATATATATGTATATATTTATGTAACCGTTGAACATAACTGATCAGCGGCTAAGTGGTATGCTCACCGCGTTTGGGCTAACTGATCTCCAGTTCGAGCCTTCGCGTGGATTTTTGCTATTTAATTTTTTAAAACCCTAGTAGTAGCATGGGATAAATACCCCTATTCTTTTCTTTTCTTCAGCCGCCCACTTCCCCAATTTTCTGTCTCTCTCTACCCTTCTCGCTTCGGTGTCTAACTGTCTACTCATTCTTTTTTTTTTGGTTGAGTCATGATGAGTGACCGCCCCCTTCCCTAATTTTCTGTGTCTCTCTCTACCCTTCTCGTTTCAGTGTCTCACTGTCTCCTCGTTCTTTATTTTTTTTTTGGTTGGGTCATGATGAGTGAGCCAAGAAAAAGGGAAACAAAAAACATATCTGAAGCTTGTTGGGTCTTTTTGTCGCGGCTGAGTCTGTGAGAGGCTGAGAGGCTCTGCATGGTCGAAGGACTCAAAGCTGATCTACTTTTCTTCACTCTTTCTAAGGTAATTAGATCCGGCTTTGATCTACTAGAGCCGCTGATCCTTTGTTTATTTATTTTTTCTTTTCTTCTTGATTTTTTCTGTCTGGACTCTTTTGCTAATTCAAAATATTTTCAATTTTATGCTGGAATCTGTTTGTAAATTGTAGAACAAATATTGTTGGAATTTTTCTTTCTCTGTCATACTGATTTGTTAGGGACTTAGGATTTTGAAAATCTCAATAACTCTCTCTCTTTGGAAAACCGACCGAAACCCCGACTGAAACCGAAATGCACCGAAACCGATTGATTTCCAGCCGTTTCGCTCGGTTTCGGTTGAGAATTTCACAAACCGAAATATTCGGTTTCGGTTGGTCATATCCATTAAAACCTACCAAAACCGAACTGAGCACACCCCATTTCAAAGTCTCAACAACATAATCCTTATTTGCTTATGTGTTGCTGTGGTAGTGTTCAAAAGATCTAGATTATAGCTCTCTTGGCTAAAATTTAAAAGACGAAATGACCCAAAAAAAAGAGAGAAGAGAATCTTGAAAAGATGTAGCCAAGTGATTTTTTAGTGAGCATGTACCATTTCAAGGTCTTGTTCTTACTTCCCTGTCTCATGCTACATAGTCTATTGGTTTTTTCAGTGGTACATTTACTCTGACAATAATTAGCTAATTTATAGCTCTGTCCCAAGATATGTGATTCTGCTATTTTATTTTATCATAGCCTCTGAGAGATTTATCTAGATAAAGAATGCTATTATCTCATGCTTAGATGGGTTCAGTCACATTTTTTTGTTCATTGGATGTGGATCAACTAGTATAGGTTCCTAAATGTTGTGTTTCTGTTAGTACTTGTGTGCTCTTTATCCTAAAGAAACATGCTATGGTTTCACTAAACTTTTTTGGTTGAAGAAGGAAGAATTTAAAGGCAAATACAGTTGTTAGGTTGTGAGCTACATGAAACGTATTTCCTGAACTTTCATTTGGTTGGGCAAGAAGAATTTAGGGGCGTGTACACTTATTAGCTTGTCAAATACCTTGGCATTGGGACAACCTTCAGAGGGAGTTTAAATTAACTAATTAGTATTTTTAATGATGCATGCAAATATCTCTGTTTTAACTAATTAGTATTTTTAATGATGCATGCAAATAGTCATCATTTCTCTTGCACGCACTTTAAAATTGGTTCTATCTACATGTTCTTTCTTTCACCATCTTGAGTCTTGAACTTGATTCATTACTTCAGATTCTTAAACTCTGCATCTCTAATCTCTATCTACTATAGTCCGAAATCTGACTTTAATCTATCATTACTCTATTTGTATTAATCTATCTATAGCATTTAACATTATAAAATTATTGTTACCCATGAGCCTTTTTTCTTTCTATTTTATGAATTGTTAAAGGTATATGTGTGACACAAATTTACTAATTAATCAAGTTTACTCTATTCATATTTTATTCAAAGAGTATTTATCAATGGTCAGTGTCAAAGAGTATTTATCAACAGCTACCCAAAATGAGATTGTTCAGACAAGTAGATTGTCATCATTAACATGTCTTTCTACTAATTTAATTGCAAAACTCTTGTAGCACCAAGAGACATCTTTTTTTCTTATTCCAAATATCTAAGCCAAATATTCAAACAGGTTAAACATCTAAAGACCATGAAATTGCTTAGTGCACTTAAGCATAAAAAGATATGTAAGAAAAATAAAACTTAAATTTCATAGATGTTATAGTTTATTGTAGTTGTAAGGATAATTAAGGTAAATAAAAATGTTAAGGAATCCAATTTCAACCGTAGATATATTTTAAAAGCAGGAATGCAATATCAGATAATTTGTATACGTAAGAAGAGTAGTAGCGGCTTCCCAAGAAAGAGCAATAGAATAATTATATGAAGCAGCAATAACATGACTAATGACAAGGTTACAAAACTAGTAGTGTGTTTGGAATCTTTGGATAAGCTCAGTTTATTGGCTTAAGCTGTACTTAGAAATGTTAAGGCTCATGAAAATATGCTAGCAATTTAAGCCAGAACAGACCCTAGTAAAATAGTTCATTATCCTCACCAGATATATACTTCAATTTTTCTCAATCTTCGTCTTCATTATCCTCCTCATCTTCCTTCTTGTAGATGGCTGGAAGTAGGAGAAGTGCACTGCAGCCACAGCTTCGTTATTGGCGCCTCCTCAGTGACAGCTTTAGGCTCGACCTCCTCCTCAATGATAGCTTTAGGCTCGGCCACCTCAGAATCAGCTTCCTTTCTTACGATATTATTTGGGAGATGTTGGTTAATGCTGAGGCAAGAATTCTTAATTTGGACTTGTGCAATCCATGCAAGTTTTTGAAGGCCTATGATTGCAAGGGGGAATAGTGTGAGTATTGTAAGTATTTTGATACTGAATCTGGTTTGACAAAACTTGAGTTGATTGTTAATTTGAGACGAGCCGGGGAAAAAAAGGCAGCAAGGGTTGCTGCTTGGTATGAGGAAGTAGTGAGGGCGTTAATCATTGAGGTTCCTGCCTATGAGGAAGACAAGGCTGTTTTCAATAGAGTAAAGGAGGTCATGGGAGCGGATTGGGTGAAAAATGAATTTCATTCATTTGTAGATTTAATGACCTCTAAAGTAGATGTTGCACGGGTAGCAGCACCACTTGCTAATGAAGTGGTGGGGGTCAAAAATGAAGGGGCTGAGGAGAAGGAGGTGGAAGAGGAGGTTAGACATGAAGTTGTGGCTAAGGAGGAGGTAAGAAAGGAAAATTAGAAGTTGTGGCTGAGGAGGAGGAGGTAATAAAGGAAAATTTTCCTTTCTTACCTTCTCCTCAGCCACAACTTCATGTCTAACCTCCTCCTCCACCTCCTCTTTAGCCCCTTCATTTTCGACCCCCACCACTTCATTAGTAGGTGGTGCTGTTACTCGTGCAGCATCTACTTTAGAGGTCATTAAATTCACAAATGAATGAAATTCATTTTTCACCCAATCCGCTCCTATGGCCTCCTTTACTTTATTGAAAGCAGCCTTGTCTTCCTCATAGGCAGGAACCTCAATGGTTGACGCCCTCACTGCTTCCTCATACCGAGCAACAACCCTTGCTGCCTTTTTTTCCCCAGCTCGTCTCAAATTAACAATCAACTCAAGCTTTGCCAAACCAGATTCAGTATCAAAATACTTACAATACTCACACTGTTCCCTTTGCAATCATAGGCCTTCAAAAACTTGCATGGATTGCACAAGTCCAAATTCAGAATTCTTGCCTCAGCATTAACCAACATCTCCCCAATAATATCGTAAGAAAGGAAGCTAATTCTGAGGTGGCCGAGCCTAAAGCTATCATTGAGGAGGAGGTCGAGCCTAAAGCTTGTCACTGAGGAGGCGCCAATAACGAAGCTGTGGCTGCAGTGCACTTCTCCTACTTCCAGCACCAGCAGGAAGAAGTAGGAGACGTGCCAGCATTTTGGCTGAGCAGAGAATCGCTGCCATCTACAAGAAGGAAAATGAGGAGGATAATGAAGACGAAGATTGAGAAAAATTGAAGTATATATCTGGTGAGGATAATGAACTATTTTACTGGGTCAGTTCTGGCTTAAATTGCTAGCATATTTTCGTGAGCCTTAACATTTCTAAGTATAGCTTAAGCCAATAAACTGAGCTCATCCAAAAATTCCAAACACACTACTAGTTTTTGTAACCTTGTCATTAGCCATGTTATTGCTGCTTCATATAATTATTCTATTGCTCATTCTTGGGAAGCTGCTGCTACTCTTCTTACGTATACAAATTATCTGATATTGCATTTCTGCTTTTGAAATATATTTGTTGTTGAAATTGGATTCCGTAACGTTTTTATTTACCTTAATTATCCTTACAACTACAATAAACTATAACATTGCACTAAGCAATTTCATGGTCTTTAGATGTTTAACCTGTTTGAATATTTGGCTTAGATATTTGGAATAATGCTGTTTTTTTTTTTTTTTTTGGATAAGAAAAAAAGATGTCTCTTGGTGCTTCAAGAATTTTGCAATTAAATTAGGGGAAAGACGTGTTAACGATGACAATCTACTTGTCTGAACAATCTCATTTTGGGTAGCTATTGATAAATACTCTTTGACACTGACCATTGACAACATAAACCCACTTTTAAACAAGAATATTGCTCATTGACATTGTAGTTTTGATGGCAATTCAATTGGTTTACTTCATTATCCTCATCCTGCTTGGTTTGGACATTGTCATCACCCATGTAATCCATTGATGCAGTGAATTTTCTTTTTCACATTTGCTTTTGTCAGCTTGCTGTGGATTACAAGTATAAATCTTTACTATATATGAATTGGTTATTGCTGTCGTGCATTTCTTCCTATGTCTTTTTTGGACTGATTTTTAAGTAATCCTAGATAGTGCATGTTAATTTCCACTCTTTTACATCATCTCAATTTTGATTATACTGCTGATAATGGCTTTTTTGTATGTTATTATCATCAAATGGCAATTGAAGTCATGTCTTTGTCTAATCATATAATTTCTGTAAAAGTTAGAATTTATTTACCAAATAGTATTAAATGTTGTTCTTCTCAATCAGTCTTGTCTTCTTTTTATTTCCTTAGTTTTCCTTCTGCTATAAGTTCCCTCATGTTTATGCTCTAATAAATTTGTTTGGTTTGATATAGTTTATCACAGCCATCATCATTATTGTTTTATCAATATTGTGAACTTATTTCTTTTCCTTGGTTTGCTTTAAGTACAATTAAACAGCCTGTCTTATTTCATGGCCCTTGGCATATTTCATGGCCCTTGGCAATTTATGGGCTAATTTTCTTTACTAATTGAATATACTGAAATTTTGGTTCTGTCTTGGGGGTTTCTCAAACATGCATCCTGGTATGATGGAGCCTGGATGTATTTTGCATTAACAGGATCTTCTTTAGAAGTGTCTGTTGTGGTTTATTGCAGTTAGATGAACTGCAAATCTATTAAGGTGCTCTAAATTTACTAATAATATCATACTTTTTGCTGAAGTATTGGTTTTTACCAAAATAATTTTTATTTGAAGGTTTGTTGACAGTGCTTTTATGGTAGTGTTTCAGTGTAAAGCTTACATGTCTAATGTTGTTGATTAGTCTTTTGGTGATAGTTCCTAAGGAATGCCAAGATATACAACCTCGTAGTTGGCTTGATAGTCTGGATGATGGTACAACTGTGGTTGGGATCAATGCGGTCTTTGATATTGAAAAAGCCCATCTAAAAACGAATGCCTTCTGAGTTTTTTGTTCTTTCTTTAGCATGACTCTCAACACTTGTGTGCTTTTCTTTGCAAAAGTTGTAGTTTATGTTACTGTTTTTGGATGTTAATATAAACAATTGATGCTCAAAGACATAAATGGATTGGCCGAGCAGAATGTCCGTATGAGGAGGCAGAGGAGCTTTTTTACCAGTTTTAAAGTAGAGAGATGGAGTAAAACATTGCTCCGAAATTTATTTACTGTCTACGCAGCGCTTGTTTGTTTGGAAATTTTTTTGGCACCTGAACTCCTACTTGCTGTGCCCTTGTGCTAATTTACGAAAGTGTTATAAATGGAACTCAAAGAGCACATGACTGCAGGAACCTATTGAGTGCTATCCCCAACAAGCAAATTGAGCAAGTGTATCACGAAGCCAACCAATGTATTGATGCACTGCAAAGTTTGTAGCTGGCTCTTAATGTCTTTTTGTCTCTTTTAATTAATCACCGCTTATGGTGGAGAACATGCTTGCTTTTGACAAAGTTGAGCTAAGCTGTAACAAACTTACTAACTCTTAATGTAATGCATATCCTCTTTTCACCAAATAAAGTATAAAACGTGTACTTACCTATCAAAAAATGAACAGAGTATATGACATTGAAATTCAATAGCATTTGGGCCAATTGCGCCTCCTCTCCCTATAGACAAGGTGTCATGTTTTCAATTCTATACTGTGTAAGTTGTATAGAAAAGAAATGCTACATTAATCACATCTTTATATGTTGTTGTGGAACATGTATATATAGTCTTTGATATAAAACGGTGTACAATATCGAATATGAGGGAAAACCATGTCTGACTATTTCAGAAATGCAAATAGAAGGGACTTGAATAAAAATTCTAAAGTTGTCTAAGCTTTTTTTCTTGCTCCCCACAATTCATACATGTTTGAATAGAATGTACTATAAAAGTTGAATGAAAACTATGTGTGATAAGTTTGGAAACAGAAAGAGCGTTTGAATGAATACCCAAATATAACTTTGCAATTCATTTGACTCAAATAATTGAAAAATAGTATTGTGATATCCTCTCTTTAAGCAAACCCTGTATGTCATAAAGTTAAAATGTTCTCTTGTCCATTTGCCGCTAGCCATGGTACATGTGTTGCCATCCATAGCATGTATGATTGCAGCTAATGGCATACTATGTAACGACCTCAAGGACCTCAATGTTGCCTTGTCCATGTGCTGCTAGCAATGGCGGCATGTATCACTTCCTCATAATTTTTTATTTTTTTGATACTTATACCCTTTGTTCTAAGATGAGTGTACTTTTTTTGGGCCAAGTTTAAGCAAGGGGATTCAACCCTCAAAATCAAACCCCATAAACGGGGTGGATTGCCACAGGACCCCAAGGAGACTGGCTGAATAAAAGTGTACTGGTGTCATGAATGCTAGTATTACTCTTCTCCTTTTTATAAGTCAGACTACAAGGTGCTATTTTTGCTTTTTACTAGGTTGAACACTTGAACTTGGTCCACTAGTTTGCCAATAGTTCTAGCTCATTGGCATTGCATACTCTCCTTTTGAGAATAATTAGTTTCAAATCTCTTATCTCCCATTGTTGTAACTTGTAACTATCAATTAGCAAAAAACCAATAAAATGAAATAAAAAACCCCTTAGGATCCAATACATTGTTGTAGACATCACAATTTTATGATGTATCCACACTGTCCAATTAATCATGATCAAATATTTGTGGTTTAATTAATTCCCCATTAATGATGTGTTAAAAGTGAACAATCAGCAGATGAAATCAAGCCACATGTCAAGTCTTTGAGTTACTACAACTCACAAAGAAATGACAAGTGTCCAAGCCATGTGGTAGCGTTAAATAAAGAGAGCTATGTGTCAATGAAGAAGAAAATACTCACTTACAAGGTTTTAATTAAATGGAAGACTGAATTAAATTCAAATTTGATATTCAAAATTCACAATTAACTCTCAATGAATGTGGAGAGAAAATTCCAAATTAAAGACCATATAAAGGCTTCTCATATGAATCATCGCACACCCTTGGTGCAATAATCACTCCACAAGCACTCCACAACTATAAGTGCTTTTGTATTTAAAAATTTTCAAGTAAATCCACAGTTGAAAAAAAAAAAGTTTTCCCCTTGCTTCTTCATGTTAAGCGATAAGGATTCATCACCCAAAATACCATTGACAAAAGCATAAAAACGAAAATGAATATTCAGATACAGGGCAGATTTGCCAGGGCGGTTTCACAAAAAGCATAAAAACGAAAATGAATATTCATTCCAATGGCAAGACTAACAATTAGCATAACTAGAATTGAAACATACTTTGGTTGAGATCCATAGTTTAAGTAGAAAACACCAACCAAAAAATTGAAACAAATATCTCAGAGGCTTAGACTGAATATGATATTAAAATAAAAAACTAAAAAATTTGAAGAGAAGTAGAGAACAAAGGCTGTGAGAGCTTGGGCTAGCGATGAGATTGAGAGTGAGTGAGAGCTTGACCAGTGGTGGTGAATGCTTGGACCGACGGTGAGAGGTTGAGAGCTTGGGTCGGCAGTGCTTAGGCCGTGGTGCTTAAGAGAGAGTGAGATTAAGAGTGACGAGATCGTGTCCGTGTGAGCTGTGTGAGATTGAGAGTGAGTGAGGCACTGAGGTCTGAGGCGGTTGTGTGTGGCTGTGCTTTGTGTTTGTGTGAGTTGAAGAAATGAGTTAGGGACCTTAGGGTTTATAACTATATATATATATATATATGTATATATATAAGAGGGTATTTAAGTAATTTCATACATAACTGGTTCTGGTCCGGGTCTAGGATCGGACTGGGTTTTGATAAAACATGGACCCGACCCGGACCTGCTTTGGGTTTTTAGAAAAAAAACCCATACCTGACTCTATTCTTTATCGAGCCGAGTAAAACCCGACTCGGGTCGGGCCGGGTACCCGCGGATCAGGCCCAAATTGCCCTGCCTAGGGGGGAAAGGGCCGAGGTTCAAGTCTTTAGAGCTTCTATCTTGTAAAAAAAAAAAAGGGTTTTTCATATGAGAAAGAGAAACTCTACCAACACTCTGCCGAAATAGAAAGCCATTTTTAAGTCCAAAAGAGAACTCTTGATAGTGGCAATCGGTGAAGGTTGTGCTACCACTATCGATTTGAGAGGGACGAAGTGGAAGAGTGATAGTTGTCATCGAAGGAAGTGAGTTGGCAATGGTCAACCAAGACAGGTAGCGTTGATGGCATTAGAGCCCTTGATAGTGGCAATCGACGAAGGTTGGTGGCGGTGGTAGCGGTAGCGGGAATACGATGGTTTTATTTATTCTTTTAGGTAATTGAAATTATGAAAGGTATAAATTTAGAATTTAATTAAATAGGTGGACATGTGACAAGTTTTTATTTGTGGTGTATAAAGTAGAGCAGAAATAATGGTATAGAAGATTTGGAATTATTCGCGGCACGGTTTGGTGTGGTTTTGGGACCTTTTTAGCACTATACTCTATAGTGTGATACGGTGCGGTTTGGTTGGTTTTATATTTTTCAAAATTTTGGGCTGGATTGGCTAGCACAAAACTTTTTTTTTTTTTTTTATGGGCCAAATTATAAGTTATTGGGCTAATTTTTATTTATTTTGGGCAGGCTTTTCCTAATCAACATCTATTGGGTTGGTTTAGGCCAACCCAAGGCTTTGTTTTTTTTTTGTTTTCATTTTTCCTTGTAAAAAAAAATGGTGCTTAACAATGACATGACAATATGACACCGAGTCACAAACTCACTAGTTTTTAAAACAAAACAAAAACTTGTAAGACAAAACAAGCTTTACAAACACCAATTACTATTTTACTATTAATAATTATGACAATATGACAGAAATTGAAAAAACAAATTTGTATAACAAAAAAAGTAAGACAAATATATACAAGACAACAAAAGTAACACTAATGTTGGCTGTTTCATATTTTAGATTATATATATATATATATATATATGTGTGTGTGTGTGATGATGTTAGAAATCAGTAGGCTGTATGTCACGCCCCAAACCTAGAAGGGTCCAAAACATGAGAAAAACATCTCAAAGGTACTTGTAGATTTTTCTTTTTTTGACAATTTAATCCAAATAATTCATATCAAGTATTCACATCAAGAATTATCATAATAATTTTATTAAAGATACTCCCAAAGTAAGTCAGAACTCTATGCAATAATTACAAGGACCATTGGCCACAAAAGAATGGAAGTTTGAATAAATACAATTACATATCATCAGTTTATTCCATCAGTGTGAATAAAAGTCATCACCACTATTAGATATAAAAGAATGAGTCAAGCCCACTTTATAGGATGTACATCATCTAAATATCACCATCGATCAAAAAAGTCCAATCTCTATAAGTAGTTAGTCTAACTACTGCTAGCTACAAAAACTTGTCTAAAAATGATCATTGCTTACTCTAAAAAAGTTTGTAAATGAATGGGATGAGATAGAGCCTAATAAGTAGCATAATTAATAATGGTGGGGAAAATGCAAGTTTCATAATGATGAACAATTTACAAAGCATGTTTTAGTTTGGAAATTTTCTAACTGGATACTACAAGATCATTTTTAATAATAATATAACAAGAATGATTAAATACTGAAATACAGCTTCTTAAAATAAATACCATGAAACTATATACTATAATCTGTGAGAACGAACAATATAATTTTCAAAATCATAAAAACTAACATATGGTAAATTATCACAAAGATACCACACTACCACATAAACCGGACAGGAGATCCACCCATTCACAATTGGTATGATATTGTTTTATTTGGTATGTAGTCTCTTGGCCCCATGGGCAGCAACCTCACCTATACCCTCTGTGAAATGTACTCCCCCCTGGATCGAGGGTTTTACATGGAGTCGCCACTTACTTAATTTAAAAGGGAAAATAAGAAAACCTTTAATAAAAAAATACTTCTGTTGTGTTAATGTATATTGCAATTTACATCAAATTTTGTAACAAAGATTTACAATGCTTTTTGTCCTAGATACAATCTAAGAAAAGTAAATTACATTGCTTTATTTCCTAGTTACATTCTAAAAAAATGTAAAATTACATGTGCAAAAGCATAATCTATAACCCTTGATCTTGGTTCGGAGGCTAATTTACGAGATGGGAAGGGATTAAGCACCCATCTCGCCCGGTAAAACCGGTCTCCTAGGTTAAGGTGGCCAATGTCATGTCATGTCAAACAAATATAAACAATATGTCATATAAACATGGTAATTTGTAAGAATTGAAAACAAATATGTGTTAAGAGAATCAAATATAAAAAAGACAAAAAAAAAATGAAACTTGTTAGATAACAATTTTAATGTAAAGAAAACATTAAAGCAATGGCATGTTCATCCAAGAAATCAAAGTAAGCAAAGAATCCCTAGCCTAGACATGTTTATCTAAGCATGTGAGAAAAAGAAAACAATGTTGTCATGTTATTTGTAATCAACATAATTGCAGAGAGAACCAAATAAAAATAAGACCTTTGAGCATATTTGATCATCCAAACAATTATGAAAAGAAGCAAAGGAAAATCCCTAAACATGTTTATCTAGAGAAACTCAAAATACTTAGACATGTTTGTTCAAGCATTTTTTTTTATTAAAAAAAGTAAAACAATTACCTAGACATGTTTATCTAAGTATTGAAGAGAAAGTTGTGTTTTAGCCTAGAAGTGCTCATCTAAGCATTCAAGAGAAAAATTGTGTATTAGCCTAGAAGTGTTCATCTAAGCATGTAAAAGAAATAATAATAAGAAATATAGGCATGTTCATCCAAAAAAACAAATAATGACATGTTAAACATTTATTCAAGCATGTGTAGAAAAATAAGAACATGATTAATTACTTACCAGCATAGAACATAAATTAAAAAAAAGGGAAGTGATCACTTAAAGGGCTAGAGAGAAAGCAAGGAAGTACTAAACTACAACCAAAGTAGGAACAATGGTTGCACAACAGCGTTTCTTTTCGGCTTTCTCACTAACTCTCTAGAGGGAATTCGGGATCCAGAAAATGGAAGAGGTCTTCTCTATTTATAGGAGGAGGAATGGCTTAGCTTTAAAGCTAAGTTGTTAGCTTTCTTCTGAAGCTAAGGGGAGAAATGAGCTGAAACGGATTGGGTTTTGGATCTCCATTTGAATTTTGAAATGATGCTGCACCTGCTTCGTATTTTGGCTCTAACTTTCCGCTCAAAATTCTAATTGATTCAAGATGGGTGTTTTTTGAAAGGAAATTCAATTATCTACAACTTTGTCAGAAATAGAGAAAGCCAAATTCCAACGTTATCTAGGCCAAAAATGTGTTTCAAATTGCTGCTGAAACTAGTAACGTTTTTTGAGCATTTTTTGAAAATTTTCCCAGGATGTATTTGTTTCTTATCCTATTTATTTTTCAAAAAAAAACCTTTCTTCTGAAGCTAAAGGAAGGGATCAGTCTATTAGACAAGCTTGAACAAATTTGAGTTTGATCCCTATTTGAAATTTTGAAAGATGAGTGAAGATAATGCTGAATTTGTGTTATCTTCTGCACCCGTTTCGTATTTTGGCCATAACTTTCCGCTCAAAATTCCAATTGATTCGAGATAAGTTTTTTCTGAAAGGAAATTCAATTATCTACAACTTTATCAGAAATAGAGAAAGCCAAATTCCAACGTTATCTAGGCCAAAAATGTGTTTCAATTTGCAGCTGAAGATAATGACGTTCCTGAGCTTTTTTTTTTGAATTTTTCCTATCTCCAAATTTTTTTCAAAAGAGCAGATAAGATGCCCTAAAGGAAAACATTTTTTTTTTATTTTAAAAATGAAATAAAAATGAAATCTAATCAAAAATTACACTTAATTAATTTTAAATTAATTCTTGTGAGAACCAATCAAAATTAAGTGTTTAAGATAGGACGTGATCGGACCCATCGTGTAGGTGAGCCATGATCATTGAAAATTGTTTGTATGATAACTTTTGATCAGATGGTCCGATCAAAACCCATGACATACCATTATGATCGTTAGAGCATCAAGATTTGTTTTGTATCACAAATTTGAAGATCTACCGGTTGGTTAAATGCAAGTTGTAAAATGGGGTGTTTACAGAATGCCCCTCATTGACAGAGCTTAAAAAGCGAATGTCAATGTAAAAGAAAGACACCAAATTTTGCAACTTGAAATTTAACCGATGTGCGATGAAATTTTTTTTTTTTTTTTTTTTTATTTAAGTTTTTGAAAACTTGTTGGTTTCCAAAAATTTTTTGATCCAAAATGTGTTGGCAATTTTCTCAGAAAAAGATTTGAAAATTTTGAACTTGTAAAAAACTTTGTCAGGCTTTTTTATTTGAAAACTCTGCTGGGTTTTCTTGTAAAGATCTTGGCAAATTTTCTAAAAACTTATCTGTTTTTTTTTTGAAAATTTTTTAACCTGAAACTTGTTGAAAATCTTGTTGAATTTTTTCTTGAAAATTTTGATATTCTTATCAAAATTTGTATTTGTGAAAACATGTTGGGCATTCTTGAAACGATCATGTCTTTTGGAAATTTGATAAAAACCTTGTTGGGTTTTGTTGAAAATCTTGGCAAATTTTCTAAAAACTTGTTTGTTTTTAAAAATTTTTGAACCTGAAACTTGTTGAAAATCTTGTTGAATTTTCTTTTGAAAATTTAGATATTCTTATCAAAATTTGTATTTGTGAAAACATGTTGGGCATTCTTGGAATGATCTTGTCATGTCTTTTGGAAATTTGATAAAAACCTTGTTGGGTTTTCTTATGAAGATCTTGGAAAATTTTCTAAAAACTTGTCTATTTTTGAAAATTTTTGAACCTGAAACTTGTTGAATTTTCTTTTGAAAATTTAGATATTCTTATCAAAATTTGTACTTGTGAAAACATGTTGGACATTCTTGGAATGATCTTGTCATGTCTTTTGGAAATTTGATAAAAAACTTTGTTGGGTTTTCTTATGAAGATCTTGGCAAATTTTCTAAAAACTTGTTTGTTTTTTAAAATTTTTGAACCTGAAACTTGTTGAAAATCTTGTTAAATTTTCTTTTGAAAATTTTGATATTCTTATCAAAATTGGTATTTATGAAAACATGTTGAGCATTTTTGGAATGATTTTGTTATGTCTTTTGGAAATTTGATAAAAACCTTGTTGGGTTTTTGTGTAAACTGTGTAACATTGTCAAGCGTTCTTTTTCTGAGAGATGTTTGAAGATCTTGTAAGATTTTCCTTGACTTTTGAAAAAGATGCTAAAACTTTCTGAAAATCTTGTTTGATTTTTCGAGAAAGTCATGAAAACCTTGTTTTGAAAAATTGTTAACAAACCTTGTTGGGTTTTTTGAAGATTTTGTTCACAATCCTTGTCAGGTTTTGAGATTTTTTTTTTTTGAAAATTTGTTAAATAAAGTATGAAAACCTTGATGGGTTTTGTTGAAAATTTGAAAAACTTTCAGGTTTCCTTGAAAAAAAAAGTTATGAATTTTCTGAAAATCTTATTGGATTTTTTTTTTTTGAAAACTTTTTTGTGACTTTCAAGAAAAAAAAAACTTCATCAAACCCTAGAGCCTGAGATGTTGGACAACACTAGTCCACTTCAATGAATGCAAGAGACTCCTTAGTCGAGCCTTGTGTGATGTGGGAGACTTCTTAGTTGATCCATGTGAGATGTGAGACTTCTTAGCTGATTTGGTGATCTGGACTTGAAGCTGTTATTGAATGCTGAAATGAATGAGAGATTTTTGCTTAATTCCTGCAAAGATGAAAATTTTCCTTTCTCAAGCTTGTTAGAAACCAATTAATTTGAAACAATGCCCCTAGTATAAAAATGCTTGCATAGAAAAATAGATGAAAAGCTTGCATATGAAATCTAATGGGCCAATGCTCATAATTTAGGCATGCTTGATGCAGATAAAAAAGCAAATGGGCCAATGCCCCCAATTTAAAGCTATTTGCAAACAACTTTGGATCATTGTCTTGATTTGGTGCCTATTGTTTACAGAGCCTTTAACAGGTTGCCTACGCATCTTTCTTTAAGAGGATAAAGTCAGACATAGTTCAAGTCTGTATGGAAGACATCTAGTCCACCCAAAAGATGATCATGGCTTCCATCCAAACCTTGCATGGCATTTTCAAAATGGACTTGCCCATGAAAAATTTTGTTTTTGAAAGAAATTGATTTTCTTCTTGAAAAACCATTTGGTGCATAGTGGTGCCTTTTGAGAAATTTTTTTTTCCCAAATGATCATGAGATAATCCTTTCAACAGCTATTTTAGCATATCATACTATTTAAGAGTCAAGTCAATCTTTTTGACTAAAAAGGATCAAAGTCATTGAATGCATGTAATCAAATTTGCTTCTTCTTTTTAAACATTGTTGGATTAGGTCTTCAAGATCAAAGAAATGAAATGTAGAGATATTTGAGAGTCATGTATTTTTTTTTTTTTTTTTGAGAGTGCTTCAAGTTCAGGAGACATTTTTTTTTTTTTTGGTGGGATAGAAGCAAAGAGGAGTGCCCCTAATTTGGGAGTCACATTTGTTGGAAACAAACAAAAGGGAGTGACTTCAATTGGAGAATTCTTTCAAGTCATTTGGGAATTTAAGAAACTGTGTCATGGAGATTACTTGCCAGTTTGGCTTGATAACCTCAAGCATTTTTCCTTTTTAATCCAAGAGAAAATGTTGCCAGAGTTAAGGGTGTGCCTATGACTAGCAGAACTTCAAGGGGGTCTTTATGCATGGGTTGTAATGTAGGCTAGGTTCAGGTTATGAAAGAAATGATATAAAAAGGCTCAAAATACCCTGTAGATATTCCCCTCAAGTGTGCAATACTGAAAAGTTAGGCATTAGAAGGATTTTGTTGTTTCTCCCTTTCTTGACATTGTGCTGAAATTCTCATCATTCTTGTCATCTGCTCATTGGTCATCATGGATCATTTGTATCAATGTTATATCATGCTTGTTTGCCTTGTATTCTTCTTAGGCAACTCTTTTTTGAGCTTTCAAATTTTCTTCTTTGATTTGAATTTGTGCTGAGGTTATTGTTGTGATTGAATTTTTCTGCCTTTCTCTTCATTGACTTGTTGTATGAATGTGCTTTCACGCTTGTTTTTCAAACCTCTGGAATTTCATCTTGACAAATCTTTCCTCTTCTTTTGGAACTTGTGACTAGGCCACCTTTTCAGTTTTTGACCTTCTTGGTTCTTCTTTTTTCTCTTCTTTTGAAACCTTATGACAAGGTCGCTTTTTCTTTTTCTCTTCTTTTGGCAATTGTGACCAGGCCGCCTCTTTGATTTTCAATCAATTGGACTTCTTTTGTTCTTTTTTATTCCTCTTTCTTTGATAGCAGATGAATGAATGATTTTTTTTTTTATATGACCGTGCTTGAGAAAGCTGCCTACGTAGCTCTTTTAAAAGAAAGATCAGGTCATCTATAGTTCAAAATAATTTTTTTTTGTGCCTTAATTTTTGCCTAGACTGCCCTTTTGGGTTTTCAATCTAGCAAGCTCTCTCACACTCGATTTTTTTTTTTTTTTTTTTTTTATCCCTAATTTTTGCCTAGATTGTCCTTTCAGATTTTCAATCTAGCGGGATTTTTTTTTTTTTTTGGTTGCTTCATGCTTTCTGACTTGACGAGCTCTCATCTCTTTCCATATAATGGAATCTCTTAGCTTTCAGCTTGATGAACTCTTGTCTTCTCACCTTGATGGAGTATTTTCATTTGCATTCTCAAATGTGATTTCCATTGTTTCTTCTAATCTTGATGGGCTCTGCTTTCCTTGATGTCTTCATTGAAGCTATGAGATTGTCCTCCATAGCATAAAATTTGAGTATGCACACTTGAATGTTCCCACCCTAGGTTTAGGTTGTTATGGGTTCATGAAAACAAGTCTAACTGTTTAATAGCTCAAATGGGCTAGCAATGGATAATATTTGTAATGGGTGTCAAGGAATAATGTGGCTAAACCAAAGATGGCCTCCTATCCCTAGTAAGGCTTGTTTATAGGCACAGTAACTCAAACTCTTTTAGTAACTTCCTCTTGGAATAAAAATTATGAATGCTCCAAAATTTTGACACAAAAAATGTTCTAAGATTTGGATTGAGTGTACATTGTTTGAGAATTTCTGATCGGAGGAATCTCTTTTTGTTGAGATTTTCTAATAACTAGATTTTCTTTGATTGCCTTTTAGGACCTTCTCTTCTTATGTTCTAAGTGATTCAGCAAAAATCCTTACAAGAATCAGATGAAATTAATTCTCTCTTGGTGCACATTGATTGGTTGGCCCATTAAGCATTATGAATTGCAAAAGCTTTGCCAAAGGAATTCTCATGTAGTACTTGAGGAAAATAACATTTGAAAATTTTGACTTCTCACACTCTTTCCAAGTGGACTGGCCTTTGATGAGACGGTTAAGCCTTACATCATTTTTGAAAATCCACTAAAGGGCCCAATGCCCCTGGTTGGAAGATTTTTATTTTGAAAATTTTCCTTGATTTTCCTTGATTTTATTTTATTATTTTTTCTTTTTTGAAGAAAAGCATTTTTTTTGAAGGATTATCATGAACAAGTCCATTTTGATAGAAATTGTAGGCCTCAGGGAAACCATTTTCAATTGGGCTTTGAAGAGAGTTGGAAATGTCACTAAAGATTCCAATGCCCCTAGTCCAAAGTTTTCTTTAATTTTTATTTTTTTTAAGATATCTTAAACAATTATGATGGGCCTAAGCATTGGACTAAGGCACATCATGGATCAAACAACGGCCAAACACATTCATGGGATGCAATGTATTTTATGGGATTGACCTAAAGATTAGTTCTATGGCTTCTTACATGAAGGTAAAAGGTAGGCTAATAGGTTCCCCAAAAGCTAGGACGTTGTACCTCCCAACTTGTGACGTATGAACGCCGCGTTGGTCCAAACGGTAGAGTTTGTCCTTTACGAAACGCAAGAAAGATCAAGCGAGTCTTAGGCGATGGGGTGGTAAGTTCACCACTGGGTACACGAATCCAGGAGGACCGCGATCCATGGCTACAATTACCGTGGTTTCCGAGCAACATACACAATTCATATACAATTCCAATCATGCAAATGATGTTATGGCAAACAAATATGACATATTATTAAAAGAAATAAACAAACAAATGACATGGTTGGCCACCATAACCTAAACTGGAGTCTAGCCTTCAACGTCCCCAGTGGAGTCGCAAGGAGAACGCATTAAATAGGACCTCTTTTACATGTGGTCTTTTGGCTTCATGGGCAGCAGCCCCACCCACACACACAGGGACGGAACCAGGATTCAAAGTCAAGAGGGGCCAAACATGAATAAATTTTTTTTATGCGAATCCAACCTAATTAACGTCTATTGAATATATATAAACAAAGAATCAACAAAAGAAAAGACATAAAATAATTGTTTCTCAGTACATTTAAACTAAATTATCTATTAAAATGGAATTCGATTATTGTTTTAATTTCCAATAAATCATATATGATGGATTTTGTACAGAATTTAGTTGCAATCTCTCTTTTAATGTTCAAAATTATAGAGTCCCTTAGAAAATCTTCTTTCATAATAAAAAAATTCTTTGTGAAAAATTTTGGTTGAGGATTTTCATAAATTGAGATATCTTCATTAAAGGTAGGTAATATTGCATCACTAGCAATGACTTCTAAAATATTTGTATTTATTTTTGGAAAACTAATTAGTTGCAAAAGGCAAAATAACTTTATAAACTATCACCACATAACTATGCGCACAGGTGATACACAATGTTAACTTACAACTGACAACAAACAAAAAAATTCTATTAAAAAGTCTATAATAACTAAAAATCATACTCGGAGAAAAAGAAGAAGTTAAAAGCATATAAAACCGTTAACCAACTGTGTAATACCGTGAAAGATGCCTATCAAATGGAAGCTTCCTTAAAGCAGTGGTTGTCAAAGACTCCATAAATTTGATCACCTCCAGGCCACCTAATTTTAAAAGGAAATAAAAAAAAAAATTCCAAAGACACGCAGTATTATTATAGGCATTGCAATCACAATTAAAACATAGTGGCAAATCTAGTTGAAGCTGGAAAAACCATGAAAGATTATGGTTGGAAGAGAAGCTGAAAGATGTTTTACACTCCCTCCAAATGCTCCTTGAAAATCCGGTCGAATGCATGGCAAAGTTCCAAGATAGTGTACAAATTGTCCTAAAACATCATACCTCAGTTAAGGAGAGCACAAATAGCATCTTTTTTACACACACACACACAAAAAATTAAATAATAATTTACAACAGCTTCATGCCACTCACCCCAGCATCAACGGCAATAGGTCTGCCATGATGATCCATCTCCGACTCAAGTTCCTCAATGCTTTTATTAATTAGAGATGTTCTACTTGAAATCTGAGCCCAAATTACAGACTCCAAGTGCTAGAATCAAGATCACAACATCAGTTTAATATCCTATACAAACATCATCTTAATTTGCAAGAAAGATGCACAAGAAAAAACATTTGAGAGAAGTTTTGCAAGACACACTAAACCCATTTTACTGGCAAAGTGTCCAGAGTCAGGACTGGTTGCAAAGTACTCCCACTCCTTGCACCTCGCAACTAGTATGTCAACATTTTTATTGATGTCAGCCTGGGAAAGTTTAACAATTCCAACCGAAGGATGATGCAAACAATACGATCTTCCTTCAATAACCTGAGAGCATATAAAGTATGTAAGAGGCAAAGAAAATAAACATATTAAGACATTTATATTTTTCAAAGCAATTTTGAACCAAGAAAATGCACAGGAAATGCAGCAAAATTAAAATGTTATAGCAAAGTTTTAAGGAACATTTCTCAAAAAAGGGGAAAAATGTATACGCTAAAAAACGGTTCTACTCTGAATACAATTCAACCCAATGAAATGTTAACCCCAATCACTTTGAGAGTTAAATGCAAATAAATTAGATAATAATTAAAAGTTAAGCTATACCTGATCAACAAAATCCATTTATAAAGGTGGGGTTATTCACACAAACAAAGAGACAAAGGGAGATAGAGAGAGATCTTACATCCAATGCATTAGTTCCTTTGTCCATCAAATCCAACTTTGTCAACACACCAAATGTCCTCTCTCCTGTGCAATTTACATACAAGATTCATAAGGGAAACTGGGAAAGCTAAACAAAGCGACAAGTCAAGAGTTCTGCAAAAAGAGCATAAACATACCAGTAGCATCCACTTCCCTAGCAAGTTTGATAACATCTGATGTTGCAACATCTTGGTTGGCCGAAGATATTGCGAGTATGATACATTTAGGCTGCAAAAACCAGAGGACAGAAAATTAACTCAAGACAATAACAGAAGGCATTGGACTCTAATTGAGGACAGAAAGGCTTGCCTAGAGGGGGAGAGAGAGAATGAGAGAGAAGGGAAAACTATTAAAAAATTCGGCAGATAAAAACAAATTGCAGAACAAGGATCCAAAGAAGAAACAATTAGTTTTATTGTACATCATGCAACAATTATAGTTGAGACAATCCAAGAATTTGTTATTCATTATTATCCCCTCACCCATAACTATACAGTTCTTTTAAGCATAAAAATGTAAAAAGCTCATAGAATAAGATCACAAATCTAGAGTGCGATAGCTACATGATATATAAACAATGTTGATAGATCAAGAATTGCTCATTCTGATAAATCAAATCCTACATGAACATAACAACGATCCAGAACATGTGATAATCATAAGTATAATTAAGACTAACTTACAAATTACACCCATTACCTAGTTTCAATTTAGTCCTTTTAAGTGTTTTTTTTTTTTTTTAATCCTTTAAATTCCATTCGTTTCCATCATAGTCCTTCCATCCACTTATGGTGAATCTTCACCACTAAGGTTGCACTTGGTATTGGCTAAAAATGCCTTTTTTTTTTTTTATTATTTAGCTTATTTTTTCTACTATTCATGAGTTCCATTACACTTTTTGATAGTATTCATAAGTTCCAGTGTATTATTTCAGTTAGTATTTAGCTTTATTTACAGTACTTTCAACAAAAAATTTTTAGTTTTAGCTAAATAAACTATTCTCAAGCGGACACTAAGGTTACGTTTGGAACTAGAGTTTAAAGTCAGTTTATTTTTACTACTATTCTGCTTATTTTTGCTACTATTCATGAGTTCCACTGTACTTTTTGATACTATTCATAAGTCCCACTCAGGAGCGGCCCAACATAATTTGGGGCTTAAGGTGAAAATTTTAATTTTAATCAAAATTATTTAATTTTAATCAAATCAAGGTTAATTTGGTACGTTAAATACATAATTTGATGAATGATACCAACTAAATTAATGTTAAGTTCATATAAAGAATTGAATATTATAGTTGAACCATAGATATTAATAAAATAAAAAATATATAAATATACTATGATTAAAAAAGATAATTTATTTTGGATATATGACGATGTATAGTTAAGTAAAGTTGTAATCTAATTTTTAATTTTATATCTTGTTTTTGAGAGACAGAGAGATATAAATATTATTTGGTGTGCGGCTTTGTAGGATATCAGTTTACAAAAATTAAAGTCTCAACTCTCAAACTATTAGGGGAGATTAATCTATAATTGATAATTTAACACATTTGCAACATTTTTTTTTTTGAAACATTTTAGGGTTTAATTGGCTTAGGGTTCAATCGGTCTCTTAATAGAAATCAAAAGGAAAAATGCACTAAAAGCAATATAAAATGTTCAAAATATAATGTGACATTGACTCTCAATGATGAACTTCATCAATTTAACTAATGAATGTTTGAATCATTTTTTTGTAATTAATAACATAGCAATTTGTAAGTCATAAGTCAATAGTAAAATTTGTAATATTCTTAACATCACTAATAAAAGAAAATGCACAACCTTTAAAATATATATATAATTTTATAAAATATTGGCCTTTAACCATGGGAAGTGGGGTCTTTTTCCCTAAGGGGAATTTTATTTGATGGGGCCTTAGGCCTTGGGCCGGCCCTAGTCTCATTGAACTATTTCTGCTTGCTAACTTTTACCTTTATTTACAGTACTTTCAACAAAAAGCTAGTTAAATAAGCTGTTCTCAAATAGACCTTAAGTCTACCAAAACAACATCATTTTGGAAAGTTTAAATAAATAAATAAATAAACTAAAACCAACAAGAGATTGGAACTAGACAATAAGACTAGCACCTATATGGGAGGAGGTGCTCGTTGTGCTAGAGTTCATTGGCTGAAAACAGATTAAAGTTAAAAGGTAGGAACGAAGAAAAACAATGAAATATAGAGGATTGAATTTTTTTTTTTAAAAAGGTCAAATTTAAAGTGTGCAATTGGTAGTTTTGCCTATAACAATCATGTTTTCAAATGAGCCTATCAATATGGCACTAAGTGTTACTTAAGATGTGCCTAAGAAATCAGCAAAATATGCTGAGTGTCCTATGGGATTCATTAATATCTCAAAAACTACTTTCACTGATTCCCATGAAGTTCCATTGTTCATGATGTCACGGAAAAATTAGACCTCAATATATGAAGCACCATATTCTCATATTTAATAAAATTGACTTTGTTAAATTGGAGGGAAAAGGGGGGAATTGTTACCGGCTAGGGTTCTTAAAAGAATTAAAAGAGTAGAGTAAACTGTGGCAGTGAAAAGATCACCAAAATGAAAGGGTCTTCCACTCATTAGTCATTACACATTGATGTACCCTTTTTGAGGGGGGAAAGTCCCATTACCTTCTCAATATAAGTTCGAACCATATTTTCAATATCTTCAACAATACTTTCAGGTTGTCCCTCTGGAGAGAGGAAAAAAAGGAACAACTATCTTAGTTAATGAATGGAAAATAATCATTATATAATCTAGATGTTTAATCAAGTACAGAACATACCAACAGCAACTTTTGCTAAACCCGGTAGATCAATCAGGGATAAGTTGACAACTGCCAAATGAAGGAAAACAAGAATAGGTGTTAAAAAATATATGAAAACATGGGGAATAGAATTATATCAACTATTTATTCAAACTTCATGCCATGCAACATTACCCAGTATAAGACATTAGGAGCAAATGAAATTTAAGTGCAAGCAAGGAACACATCAAATAAGTGAAAATAATGTCGCGGGTATTATAACCAATAGTTTTTCTTCAGAGATCACACACAATACTCAGGATTGCACCAATGCAAATCTTTAGAAATCACACACACTCCTCAAAACCCACAGACACCAATTTGTTGTCGATCTTTCTTTCCCATCTATTTTTTTTTCCTTCCTTTCCTTTAATAAATGCAAAATGCACCATGCACATGGGAGCCAATGACGAAGAAACCATTAAATGATTTTGTTAAATGATATCTAATCTGCAAAGAGAAGCTAAATAGTGAGATTTCACAATTCAAACTACTGCTAAACATCCTTACTCAAGTGACAAATACATATATACAATGTTTTCTTCTCAAGCAACTATTGTAGAGACTAGTTGTTTTTCATGCATAAGATAATATTTATACACATTAGTGCATTTTGCATCAGCTTTTTGGATTGTTAGGGAGAAGTAAACATCTAATTTTTCAGTCAAACTATAACTTCTTTTCAGTTTAAAATTATGCCAAGGCAATTAACTAATATTGAAGGAAAAAAATACTGGCTGTCCTTAAAATTGCAAAGGATTGGTATCACACAAGCATCATAAAATGTCACACATACAAACAAATTAAGATTATATTGCAAAAAGCATGGCTTTTCCAGATGAAGCAAAACATATTCTGCAGAAGTATATCTAGCACTGGTGATTATGATGTAGGACTGTTAAGAAATTCAATACTATACTAGGTTTCTTGATAAATTCTTGAATAAGGATTGATGTTTAAGAGTTTAGGTTAGAAAAGAATGTATGTTGACAGCTGTTTGGGGGCTGAAACAGTGAATAAACAAAAAAAATAACATAAATAAAACACTATGAATCACGCCTAGGTCTTCCTAATTTTTATACACATTAGTGCATTTTGCATCAGCTTTTTGGATTGTTAGGGAGAAGCAAACATCTAATTTTTCAGTCAAACTATAAATTCTTTTCAGTTTAAAATTATGCCAAGGCAATTAACTAATATTGAAGGAAAAAAATACTGGCTGTGCTTAAAATTGCAAAGAATTGGTATCACACAAGCATCATAAAATGTCATGCATACAAACAAATTAAGATTATATTGCAAAAAGCATGGCTTTTCCAGATGAAGCAAAACATATTCTGCGGAAGTATATCTAGCACTAGTGATTATGATGTAGGACCGTTAAGAAATTCAATACTATACTAGGTTTCTTGATAAATTCTTAAATAAGGATTGATGTTTAAGAGTTTAGGTTAGAAAAGAATGTATGTTGACAGCTGTTTGGGGGCTGAAACAGTGAATAAACAAAAAAAATAACATAAATAAAATATTACGAATCACGCCTAGGTCTACCTAAGCATCATGCCTAGAGTTCCTTAGCATCACACAAACCAAGCTTAAAATAAATTGCTGAATTTTGTTAATCAATCATTATATTATGAAATAGCACGGCTACAAAAAGGCTATTGTTATCCTTTTCCTAGTAGAACTTCGACTCTAAATAACCAATTCCTAGAATAAATAGGAATATTAATAATAATTAAATAAAAAACTTAATAATATGTAAATATAAAATAAGACTCATGGGCCTTTGGTATGGCCAAAGATAGCACATTCCATATTTCTAAAAATTACCAAATTACCCTTATTCTAAAAAAACTTAATTAACACTGATCTAGTAGCTTCTCAACCTAAAAGACGCAATATTAATAACTAAAATAACTTATCAAAGATGCTAAGAAGGTCCAACATCAAAACTAGAACACAATTCTTGAATTTTTGTATATTTAATATTCTTTTTCCTTAAGCCCTTCCTTGTGCTCATCAGATTAATAAAACATAGCATAACTTGCCACAAATGACAAATGAAAATCATATATTCAATCTGAACGGAGCAATAATTGCAACTAAAACTCCCGAGGACATTTTAAAAAGAAAGTAAACCAAAATAACGTGTCTAATAAATTTGAAACAAAAGTAATAAGGAGAAATCTTTTTGTCTAGGAACAGGAGAAATCTGTTTTGAAATTTGGAGCATAGATACTGAGATGGATAGGAACAGGAGAAATCTGTTTTGTCTTCCCGGTTATTCTATCAGTCTCATACTCTCATCCTGAATCTCCTTGCAAACAAGGGCTGTATGGAAAACTCAGAAGGCAAAATATCAGCTCCAACATCATTTTCCTCTTAGATATAGAAGGCAATAAACAATGTCAAAGAAATCTTTATACATTGAAGAATGTTGATACTAGCAAGTCAAGGAGGAGAAGTCTAAACTCATGCCAATCCCCACAAAAGGCAAAAGTAAATTTGAATAGGCAATCAAGTTGAAAATAATTCTGGAAATCCTTACAAAATAATGTGCTTTAAACTATAAAAGTTTTTTTTATTGATAATTTACAAGCACCTAGTGGGTTTTGAACCCATGACCTTATCCTCCACCCATTTTTATGGGAGATGGAAATGCCGTTTAAGCTAGAGCACATTGGCATGTTTTAAAATATTAAATTAAGCATTAGACAAAGCTTGAAAAACTAAAAAACAAAAAAAGGTTATCTAGTCTGGCCACAAATTATGGGACCAAATATATACAAGGTCCTTAAGGAGGAAACTATGATTAAAGCCCAACATTGTGATAAATTCTTTCTTCTTCTTCTTCTTCTTCTTCTTCTTCTTTTTTTTTTTTTTTTTTTTTTTCCTTTTTTGATGAATCACTTATTAATCCCATTTTCTAAAGTCTTTTCAATCTCAAGGAATAAAAGACAACCAGATATAAATTATAATTGTTGGAATAGACTAGATTACCCTTTGCCTCCAAGCATGGCTTATGAAAGGTAAGCAAATTTTGACCGACAGCATCTTTATAAAATCTTAAAACAGAGTACTTTGTCTACCACTGAACACATGGAAAGCAGTGCTTCAATATTTAGCATGCAACACTACCATTGACTAGGTATAAGTAAAATACCAAACCAGTTTCATTAAACATATTACCCAAAATTGGAGCTGAATCCCACAAAACCTTATTCAAAAGACAAATTTCCTCTATAAAAGTACCCTTGGCAACCTCTGTTGGACCACTATTTTTTTCTCTTTCTTTTTAAAGAAAATCACATTCCTAGATTCGGGAGTCACTTGATAGCTTCAGCATAAAGAAACCCCATATTAACAGAGGCAAGCATAACAGCTAGACAATAATTTCTAGAGTAAGAAAGTCCAGCTCAGACTACAGTTCCTTTCACAACAAACAGGTCAGAGTAAACCCATTGAAAAATAAAACATGTTCATTCTATCTAAGTCGCTAATAAAAAGTTGAGCTTCAAATAGAGGCTTTTAAGTTTTAATCCAGTTGATAGTAGGCAGGGTAACCCTAAATTCCCATAAACAGGACATGTCAATAGTGCTTTAAAAGCTTCAAATAGCTGCTAGCGATTTATTAGTTATAGGCAAAAAAAATTAGTTGAATCACATAAAATTTCACTAATACCAGCTAGAATTCAACAAAATTTCCAAATTCACTAATGAAGACCGAATGCTTATTTTTCATAAAGGCGCTAATACTAAGAATGTGTTTAAATACCACTTATTTGCTAAAAATTGAAAACACTGTAATAAAATAATTTTTAAATGTATAAATAATGCTGTGGAAATGGGACCCACATAATTTCAGCAAAACGCACAAGCGCTGGCTTGGAACGCTTCCCAGATGCACACATCCTATCCAAAAAAATTTTTAAAAAAATAGTAATCTATATTTATATAATGTATATTAAGAGAATTCAGAAAGTTAGTTATTACTTTAAATGAATGGGTTTTGGACCTTGAACAATCCGTTCAAGTCTTGCATACTTGAATTCATTACTTGTGAAACCCAAATTGACTAAATATAAATCAAAGCTTAGGTTATTTATTTATTTATTTTTTTAATCCCTTTAGCCTTACTGTCGTCATTACACAAAGCACACCTCAATCTATTAGAGCATCTCGATCCAATAGGTTTTCTAAAACCAATTTTGGAGAGTAAACACACAAAAAACAACCTCTCTAACTCTAAAGTTTTTTTTAGAGTTGCTGCAAGACCTCTCATGAAGAAAAGAGCATTGTTGTAATTACTGTAGCAACTCTAGACATTATTATCCCCTAAAATAATCACCCAGTTGAATAAGAAATGATTTTTTCCTCTTTCCTCCATTTCTTTTACTTCCTCACTCTCTTTCTCTCTTCTTTTTCTCAACGGCTACAAAACGCAGAACACAATCCAAACACAAAAACAATTTTTCTCATAAACCAAATGAAATCAAAACAATAAAAGAAAAAAAAAAAGAAAAAAGAAAAGAAGAGGGAGACCCATCTGGTTTTTGTTCTCCATCAGCTCTCTCTCTCAAATGAGATTTTTCATATTATGAACTTTGGTCTGTGATGGTATGTGGAGTTATAAAATTATGCAAGCGGTATGTAGTGAGAAATTAACTATGTACTGTCACAAGTACAAGAAGTAGAAAAACAAGAACAAAAGTGAAGTGTTCTAGAGTGAAGTAGAAAAACAAAAACAAAAGTGAAAAAGTTGAAGATAAAGAGGGGAGTGGGTATATGTGTGTGGAGGAGACAAAAGAAGAAGAAACAACGTATGGATGAAAAATAACAAAGAAAAAGAAATCAAAATTGAGAAATATTACCACAATATTTTTATAATAAATTTTCAGTGACGGATTGTTATTAGCTAATATTGATGAGTAAAAAAATAATTTTATTAGTGGATTCAAATTAAAACTAGTAACAACTTATCACATATAATTCTTTTGTGAAATTATTGCAAAAATATTGTAAAGTTAACACTTCTCATTAAAATTAGATGATCTTATAATTCAGTATATTGTTGTAACAAGTGCTCACTTATATTTGTTAAAAAACATTATTGAAAAATTTAAAAATATTACTGATGGAAGGTTAAAAAACATAGAATGAAGATTAAAAAAAGATTAAAGAAATAATGAAGAAATAATATTTTAATAGCATAGAAAAAAGATAGAAAATTTATTAGAAATTGTATTTGAAAAAATAAATAAGGAAATCATAAAAGTTATTGTTAATTAGAGAGTCCGGAGGAGATACTCCTAGCAAGAGAAGGTGAAAGTTTAGAGATAGAGAGAGAATTTTGACGCAGATAAAGTTTAGGAGTCAGGAGTGATTTTCTAGAGAGAGAAGATGAGTTCATTTGAAAAAGTGAAAGTTTTCATTTGCGAGAGAGAGAGAGAGAGAGAGAGAGATTTCAAGTTTATTAGTAAGGAAAAGTAAAAGATTTGAGTTGAATTTTTGGTCTGATTGGTTTATGGTTTGAAATGAGTGCAGAGTTCGGGAAAATCATTAGTGTTGGAGAGTATTGTAGGGCTTGACTTTCTTCCAAGAGGATCAGGTTAGTTCTTTTATGGATTTTCACTCGTGTTTCCAAAAAAAAAAAAAAAATTAATCATTTATACATATTTTTTTTAATTTTCTTTTTTGTTATTTTGCTAATTGTAATGAATTTTTGGTATTTGGACTTGCTTTGACTGTCGCAGGGATTGGCACAGGCGGCCTTTGGTGTTGTAGCTTCACAAGACGGATGAAGGAACGCAAGAGTATGTCGACTTCCTTCACATCCTGAGGAGGAAATTCTCTGATTTTGGTATGTGATCTTTTTCCTCTTTTAGTGAATTACTTGTTTCATATGTGCGATGTCGATTTCAGTTTTGTAAAAATAAGTCATAGTTGCTTGAAATAAGCTAAAAACGGTTCTATTTTAACTCTTAGGGTCCGTTTGGATACAGCTGAAAACTAAAAACTGAAACTTAAAACTGAAAAATACTGTAGTAAAATAATTTTTAAATGTGTGAATAATATCGTGAGATCAATTTTTAATAAAAAAAATTACTGAAAAGTGAAATTTGTGCTGAAAAGTCAACTATTACGGCTACTGTTCATTAAACAATAACCACTGCAACAAAAAGAGCTGGAAAGGCATAAAAAAAAAAAAAAAAAGAGCTAAAAAAACGCAGACATCAAATGTAAACGTGCCAGCAAAACGAACACTTAGCTTCATGGAGGCAGTGTTACATAATGAATATTAATCGGTTTCAGTTTTCATGTGCCATAACTATGTTCCATATTATGCGAGAGATGATGTAAGAATATGGATGAGACATAGAAGATAGTTGTAGATTAAACTTTTGAATACATAATTGGGCCTCCATTTACTTACACAATAGTTAGACTCGGCCCGGTCCACTCCTTGATAAAAAGGGTAAGTCGTACTGCAAATAAAAATATCAATGGCCGACCCAACGGACTAGCCGATTAGGGAGGGAGTAAAGGAGTGTCTTACTATATACGGAGTAAAAGGTATTAGGGATTTCAAAATTAGGGTTTTCAATGAGTCAATCGAAAATTTCGAATTCGAGTTCGAAGTGGAGGTGGGGGCGAAGGTCGATTAAGGTTAAGCTCCAATAATAATTTATCTTCATTACCGGAAGAGTTGTTGGAAGAGATCCTAGTAAGGCTTCCAGTTAAATCGCTATTACGTTTCAGGTGCATTCAAAAGTCATGGTCTACTCTTGTCCAAAACCCAACTTTCATTGCCAAACACCTCCGCCATCATCAAACCAAAACAAAAAATCCAAGTATTTTGGTCGAGAGCATGGACAAAAAGGAGAATCTTAAATACCTCCTGCAATCTCATCCTGATGAAGGAGGAGGAGTCCGCATTGTGGACTTCAAGGGGGACAGCATGGGTCGCTTGCTCACAGTTAGACAACTGACCAACATGTTTGCTTGCATCAACGGCATTATTTGCATTGCTGGTATATTCAAAGGCCACTATGGCTTTGTCTTATGGAATCCAGCTATCAGAAAAGGTATATTCAAAGGCCACTACCGCAACTCTTTTTATGTTTACTCCCTAAGGGCTGATTCCTGGACCCAAATATTTGGCACCCCTGTTCAGCATAACAACATTAAGCTGCATTCTCGTCGTAATGAAATATTCTTTAATGGATTTCATCATTGGATCGGTTCCCTCAACAGCGAACCCGGGGATAGTTATGATCATCACATAATTATGTCCTTTGACATGAGCCGTGAGGTTTTTCAAATAATAAGGTTTCCAGATATGTTTTTTCCAAATAAAACTCTTGCTGTATTCAATGATTGCCTTGCTTGTATTGTTTATGGTATCAATGAATACATCGATATATGGGTGATGCGTGAATATGGGGTCGAGGATTCTTGGACCAAACAACTTGTTGTAGGACACCTGTTAGGAATTCAGAGGCCACTACAAATTCTTGGGAATAAGGAGATTCTTCTGATTGATGAAAAGAAGACATTGGTCTTGTATAACATTGGTTCTCAAGAAATGAAGATTCTTCAACGCGCGGGGTATCCAAAATTATTCATGCCAACGCAAGCTTTCGTTTATGTGGAGAGTCTTGTTTCATTCACTGGTGGAGATGTGTTTGAGAGTTAATTTTCCTGAGCTCCTAGTTATTTATATCATTAAATAATTTTTCAGTAAGTTCTGAGTGGCTTAGAGAAGATGATATTGCATCTCATATGGATGATGTGTTTTTTAATTTATTTAGAGTGAGTGCTAGTTAAGGGTTTGAGTAGGTTATTCTGCAATAACATCTCAGTTATTGTTAGCTTTGTTGTCTATTTGTTCCAGTGAAATTTACAAAGACTTGGTCACTTGACAGCAACTTTCGTACTGTCAGTTAGAATCCCTTCAAAAACTGTGCCAAATCCACCTTCACCGAGCTTCTTCTTGAAATTCCTCGTAATGGCGTGCGAATCCTCAATAGAATATCTTGTGGGCATTCCTGGTACATAATCTAAATCATACTCCTCAGCTTCATCAGAATCTTTGCTCTTCCAAAATGAAAAAACCAAGATCAAAATTAAGAAAAACAGACCAAACAAAGATGAATTGATCCAGTACTATTACAATCCCATAATTGGTAAGAACATTCAAATTCATAACTATGTAGATTATGTTTTAATATAAACTCAAATTCCTATTTTCAAAAATGCTAATTGTTAACCCAAATCAAAATCCAATTTAAGCTATAAGAGAGGAGAAATAAGAGAGAGAGAGAGAGAGAGCTAAATTATAGTTCTTGTATAGGAAAAAAATAAATTGAATGGGAGAAATGATACTCAATCTATACAAAATAAAATAAAGAAAAGAAGAGTCAAAATATAAGAGAAAATGATAAAGGATGTGTAACCGTAAAATAAAGAGTAGTGGAAACTAGCAAGATAAAGAAACAAAGGAAGGGATAGAAGAAGTGTAAAAATATGTTTAGACTAAAATGGAGGAGAAGAGATTTTTTTTTTTTTTTTTTTTTTTTTTAACTGATGGAAAGAAAATGGTGATATAGCCAACAAAGTTCAATAGAGGTGTAGCAAGTAGCAAAAATAGATATTACGCTTCAACTTTTAGATATTATATATTATATAGATATAAATGTATAAAATTAACAAAACTGATAGCATGGATAAGTGTTAGGAGTTATGCATATAACAATTAATTAGGAAGGTTATAGATTTACTTACTCTAGTTTATAAATACTCATTTAATATACTTACTTGTGGCAAGACAAATAGATTGAGTTGCTCTTAAGTGCTTCCAACATATTAAAGTGTTCAACAGCTTCTTCTATCTTATCTCTAAAATATTAAAGTGTTCTAGAGTTTCTCCTATCCTATCTCTAGACACTTGTGTGTGACTTCAAATTTTAAAAAGTGATATCAAAGTCACAAGTTTGTGGAAAATAAGGTAATAAATAGAGTGCTTCCATTCCAATTTTCTCGCTAATTACCAAAAATATATTTAGTCAATAAGGCAAAATTGATGAATTCATTATAGCAAAGAGGGATTATATAGTGTTTATCACTTAAAAAGAGCATTTCAAAATATTTTCTGCACCCTTTTGCCAATGGCACCAATTCGTTTGTAATATTATTTGTTTATATGACTTCTAAATCAATATTTTGGTGTTTAATGAATACCTTTCTTCGTAGGTATGTAATACCAATTTATTTCATGGTAATAAACTTTCCTTCTACAATTTTTTTTTTTTATCTATATAAATAAATTTGATAATTACAATAATGGAAATGAATCATGATTCTTACTAACACATCAATCTAAATGAAAATTTGATGGTAAAGAAAACATGAGGACAAGCCATGGGCCTCAAACAAAAGCGACTTAACCTCTAGCTCCAACCTGCAAAGACAATGTATCCATTACTAATGATATTACAGTCAGTGGTATTAAGAACAGCATGTTAAAAATTAACACTTGAATATTTTATAAAAAACTGTTTCATCCGGAATAAACCATACTTCATTACAATTACTATTTACATCCAAGAAAATGAAGCCACCATCTAACATAATGAACGACTGGAGGGAAGGGGGGGAAAAAAAAACAAAACAAAACAAAAGACACAAAATGGTACTCAAATCTTTATAGCTTCCTGTTGCAATGTAAATCCTTTTATCTCAAGGAGAAGAAGAAACATAATGCCAAAAGCTGAACTAGCGACAATCTTTGACACATCCAGATGCATACTTTCTAACACAGCATATGTATTGCCATTAACTGGAAGCTCAAGGAAACTTGCCATTCAAAATCTGTTGATTGCGTGTAGGCAGTTGACGTTGACAAATTGTTAACTTGACTCCTATTAGTGCAGGAAGACATCCAATTTTTACCGCCAACCCAAAAGAGGAAGTACAGACTACAAGATCCAAAGCTCGAAGAGCATAGGAATTCATATATACTGTGAAGCTGAAACTAACTAAACTGGTGTTTCATACAAGCTTCACCTGAAAGAGAGCATGAGTATCAACTTTCCCTGTGTAAATTTACCACATTTATGATGTCTAGTTGAATCAACGACATAGCAATACCCTATCAATATGTTAGCTTGAAAATAAAATACGAAGTAGAGCCCAGTATGTCTTTTTTGCTTAGAAATCATTACATGATTTTCTGTAAGGTAGAATACAAACCAATACTCGAAGATGAAATATGATCCATGTCCACACACAACATTCAACAATATGCATTAAAAACATTATTTTCTTTTTTGATGCTCAGCCGTCAAAATCCAACATTGGTGATGACCACACTCATGCACTCGGCTATTGAACCCAGGTTTGTGGTATGCCTCGCATCCAACAGACCCTAGCACCAAAACTGTGGGAATCTTTGATTATGATTTGATGTATCCTACCAACAGCAGATAATGAAACGATTAAAAGACTTTAACAATAATTTCAGCTGTGCTGACACTAACATTAATTTCAGCGACGCTAAGCATCACAGCCAGTGATGACTTCTGTACATCCTAATCATCCAAGACAAGGGTATCAAACTTTGAACCATCAAGCAGATAACTATCAAAATCAAAACAAAGACCCTTTAACTAGATAGGACAAGTATCATAGGTTCAAAAAGATTGAATAAAAATAAACAAGATATATTAGAATATTCCTTAGAAAAGTTCCTCCATTTGTACACCTCTCCAGAACAGGATTAAATTCGCCCACAGCTAATGCACAATGATTTTCAGATTATATTTGACAAAAACAAGTATAGGTAGGAACAGCTAGAAGTTTAAAGTACAATGTTTCCAGATCCATTTTTGTGAGAAGGTTACAAGTGAAAGAATAAATTCAAAACCATCATTATAAACTAGGTGAATTTGGCGCCACGTATTCGATCCATAAGCAATTAAAAGCTAAATGGAAATGTAACATACATGGACAAATTTGCAATGAAAATCATTTAACAAGGATATAGTAAGCGGCTTACTTCAAATACAGGCAATGTGATTGCTAAGGCTCTCAACCACCATCATCATGTTCATCCTCCTCAATAATCACATACTTGGCAGAAACATTTGTAGTGAGTGGTCCCAAACTGTAATCTTCACTGTTTTTACCCTTCTTCAGCTTTTGGTATCTAATAAATAAATAACATAAATTGATCAACAAAGAAGCAGACAAGGATGAATAAGCTAGAATAAAAGGCATGTGATACGTTCTCATGCTCTAGACATTTTAATTTTCTTTAAAAAAAATAATGATAAAGTTCAGCTCTTCCTACATTTTACAACCTATGGGATTATGTCAATAAATGCTTAGATTTAGATAACAACCAAACATACAGAAACAAAAATCCACAAGTGAAGAGCCAACATTTTACAATTGGTTGGCCAAACCCGAATTTATCACACCAATCAGAGTGCCACTCATGACTCCACGAGTGTATGAGTACTGTGGGTTTTGGATTCTTCTATCACTGGCATAAAAATATTTTAGATGTTAAATCCTATAACAAAACTAGTGTCTGATAACATTTTTTTTTTTTTAATTAAATGGCAAGTTACGCATGTACCCAAGGAATCTTGAACAAACAGTTAAGAGCTTAAGACTCAGGCTTGCTGTGTCAACTTATCAATAACATGGTATTGCCCAAATGACATACCAATTGAACATTTCACTTTTAAATATGCTACCACAAACTACTCAGATACAGCGCTCTTGAAGAAAGTTTCAACTACTATAATGGAAGAAATATTGCACGGTACATTCTGAAGAAATATTAGAGGCACTCATAAAAGCCCTGCAAATTCATAAGAGTTTCAGAAATTGTGACAAGCATCATATTGAAAAGATATCACATCCCAAAGATAGAGTAAGTTTTATTAGAAGAGTGCAACAACTCCCCAAAGTAGAGCATCCTGGTGCACACCTAAGAACATAGCATCCTTTTAGAGACACTTGGGTGGTAGGCTCAATGAACTCAAAAGGATGTGCAGTAATCACTAAGGTCCCAAGCTTAATCCACCACATTATCAATCCATAGGGTTTTCAGGGTATCGCATGGATAGGGAGTGAAATAGTTTGCCTGAAAGCTAGGACACACTTCCTTATATTGGGGAAAAAATAAATAAATAAATGAAAACCACCCAATTAAGACAAAGGCCTTTATTTTTCAAGTTCTACCTAGAGTAAGCTTTTTCTTTTTAAAAATAATAATAATAATATAAAGCTTATGTCATAAACCTTCAGCTATTATTCAAAATCACACGAAAACCATTTTTTCATGAATCTTCCCCTCAATAAGCTGAACAGTTGCTGCTATTTATCCAGCAAAAAGATCACTATTTCTGAACAAATGTGTATTTGCCACTGCTTCACTAAGCATGAGAACCGTCATAACATGAGAAAAATGTGTAAGATTGACCACAGAGATATCGGTTGATTCAACTCAGTGACAATTGAGTCATCCCAGAAGGAAGAATCGAAGGGTTGACAATGTGCAGCTGTGCCATCAGATACAAGTTGATGTCTGCCTAAAGAATGACAATGATAGTTTCAAGGTATTCAGCTCCTTAAGGTCTTATGAGAGGACCCTGTAGCCAGCGCTGACTAGAATGCTCAATCCCCTAAAAAGATTATAAAGACCTATATTTGATGAATAGGTGTTTGCTTGTTCTCAGGTCTTGAAAGATTCTGGAGATGGATTTGATATTTGCAGAAATATTGTGTAGAGGGAACTGGTTTTATATTTGGTGCATGTCAAATTTGCAACTACCCATGTAAATTCCCAATTGCAAACCTAGTCATCCAAACAAGCACCATTTAGAATATGGGATATTAAAGCCCCGTATTTCAATCCTCATCATTTCAAACAAGCTAGAGTTTTCTGAATTTCTTATCTCAACACACTACAGATGCTACAGGTGCAAAGCAATGAAGCACAAAATTCTGGGGCAAAATGGCCAAATACCATTTTTGGCAAAAAATTTTAGTGTTCTATCATTGTTTACGAAATAATTAGTGATCTACCACTGTTTTAAAAGTTGAGTTTTTGAAACTCGAGTTTGCCGTGTAACTTGAGTTCCAAGAACGCGAGTTCCATACAAAATAGCCATCAAGTTTGCCGTGTAACTTGATAGCTATTTTTTATGGAACTCGAGTTACATAGCAAACTCGAGTTTCAAAATAGTGGTAGATCACTTTATTTTGCAAACAATGGTAGAACACTAGTAATTTCTACCAAGGATGGTATTTGGTAATTTAGACCCAAAATTTTAACTCTATTCAAGCCTAACGTGTAGCACATGGTAAGGCATGATTTCTCTCTTTTAAGAAAGAGAAATGCTACATCCACAATATTTCTACAACATTTTCAGAACAAGTCATAGGTTTGAACTTACTACTGAATTTACTTTTTTGCCCCACCAATAACAACCCATAACAACCTAACACTTAGGATTTCTTGTGAAAGTGTTGTGTACATAGCAAAGTCAGGGGAGAGGCTGAATACATAGACAAGGTGGTCCTAAACCTTGCAACCTACCTAGAATATTTCAGGCGATTATAATTTAGCTCTCTCTCTCTCTCTCTCTCTCTCTCTCTCTCTCTCTCTCTCTCTCTCTCTCTCTCTCTCTCTCTCTCTCTCTCTCTCTCTCTCTCTCTCTCTCTATATATATATATATATATATATAGACACACACACATATTGAAATGCAAACATGAAATTTAAGCACAGCAATGTGGTAAAGTACAAGCAAGACACTTTAGAAATAAACGCTTCTAAAAACACAATCCCATTTCCAAATTTCCCAAGGCCACTAGACATATTAGAAAATGGAAATTCCAAGAATTTTTTTTTTTTTAATTCCATAGTTGGAGAAGGGGGATTGAACCCTAGAAAACTCCATTGGAAACTCAAAAGATTTTATTTTACTATTACCCAACAAATTGGGCAAATTAACAACAATTTAATGTTGAAAATCCTAAATTCCAAGAATGAATAAAGAACAACAATGACAAAATGAACCAAGATAAAAATCTTGACAGTCTTTTATAGATTATTAGTTTCATTTTGTGATATGAAAAGGGATTAAAAAAAACCTGAAATATCAAACAAATAGATTATTAGTTTCATCATGTAAGTAGAAGACTGCAACCTGAATTGCACAAGATCAGAAAATAATGTCAAACAAATAGTGCACAACAGCAGCTTCCAAACCAGCAGAGGAAATTCATCAATATCATGCAAATTAACAATGAATTTAATGAAATGTTTTCGATTCAAATCCAAGGTTAGCGGGCCAATAAATAGAGATTAATACCAGTGGAAAACATTAATTTCCATTCACAGGACCACATGAAAGTAGTGCTTCATAATTTAAATAGTCGAGAATTAGCAATTACATATGTTTGGAAACAACAGGATATGGAGACAGCATCTCAATATACAGAATCACTCAAAAAGTTTATGGAGAACAAGAAATTAATATATCCAATTAATGCACCAAGGAACTTCGAATTTCCTGTTTCCCTCTTCATCCACTCTCTATCAAAAGGACTTGTTTCATACATCAATAAAATAGTTCATTGAGCTTATAATTGATAGGAGAAAATGCTAGCCTTATAAATGAAATGATCAGAAGGTTTTTTAGATAAGTAAAAGGGGATTAGTAAATTACTAGCCTTAAATACATTTACTAAACGCTTACATACAGACAGAAAAGTCCCCACACCCTTTTGCTAACTTTCTAATTTTGGGAAAATATGAGTAATTGCACAACCTATCCCCTTACTGCTTCTATTCCTTAAGAGCTTGTTCTCTCTCTTTCCAAAATGCATACACAAAATTGACACTGTAACCACATCTGCATCTTTCAGGAAACATGTCTCTTCTCCAGGAAAGGATTGGAAAAAGCACTTTGTTATCTATATCTGGAACCATCACCGTACTGTGTCGAATGTCAAAACTTACATTGTCCACCATGGAGATTGAAACATTTGGAAATATTTTTTCCCTTGGATACAGAGTTCACAGATTATATCTTATAAACCATGCCTTCCCTAGTGGTCTTCTTTATCAACTTTTGCTCTGAGGAACCAAATTAATAAGACAGGGCTTGGTCACTAGCATCGGTTCAGTGTCAAGAACACAAAACCAAACTTGAGAGTTAATGAAGAAAACAAGAAGTGAAACCTTGGAGCAGTAACACATACTCGCCAAAGAAAAGATAGACAATCCCAATTTCCTGTAGAAATAGGGGCTAATATTCACATAACGCAGGTGGAGAACAGGAGGGGTAGGCAGATCCTACGTTTGATTTGATAAAACTTCCTTGTCTTTTCATATTTGAATCCAATTAAATGGCCAATGTCTTTTTTAGGGCAAGATATAAGAGGAACCCTTTAGGTTTGTGTCATTTAAACACATCCATTTTACTATTGATTTAATTTTAAACCCCCAAGATAACTGACCCTTCTGTCCCACTTCCGTCTAATTTTATTTTTAATAAAATTAATTAAAAAAAAACTATTTAAAACATTTTCTTTCCATTATCTTTGTTGTTTTCTTCTTTTTTCCCATATTGTTTCTTCTTCGTTTTCGCAATCCTCGATATCTCATTTCTCCTAGAAAAAATTGGAAAATAATACCAAGTTTCAAACAATCTCATTAGTCAATAACGTTTCCAAATTATTTAGAAAACTAACATCTCGAGTCTAAAAGACTCGATTTTGCTCTTTGAACTCGAGTCTTACAAGCACAATTTCTATCTGCGGAACTCGAGTATGAAACACTCGAGTTCCTGCTCTGCACATTTAAAGAAAAAAGAGATAGAGGAAAACCCCAAACGCCCGAGGAAGAAGAAAAGCTATGTAACAAATCCATCACTTGGAGCCCTTGCCACCGCCACTTGGAGCTTTCGCCGCCTAAGTTCAGTCTGAGCCGGCCATTGTCGCCTGGATTCAGTCTAAGTCGAAGGGTGGTTAGGGATATTTGGGTTTGTGGACGGAGCCAAGGGCGTGGGTTCTTTGTTTTTTATCTCTCTAGGTTCGTTGTTTCTGTTAGGGGTTTGGGTTTGTTGTTTTTGATTTGCCTTCACTTCTTCTATGTTGATCCGCATCTGCTTCTTCTTTGTTCATCTGCATCTGCCTCTGCATCTACTTCTTTTTTGTTCTTTGATCTCTGCCTTCTTTGCTGCGTTGTTCTTCTTTGTCAATTTCACTATGGAACTTGAGTCTTAAAAACTCAATTTCCACATGAAAAAATCATGAAACTCGAGGGTTTGTGGCTTGAGTTCAAAGAGTAAAATCAAGCCTTTCTATTAACGAGGACGTTAGGGATTTAAGTAGGAGAGATTGTGATGCTCCAATTTGATTGATTGTGTGATGTGTGTGGGTATGTGATAAGTCCTACATCGTGTATTTAGTGGGTAGATCTGGACTTTATTAACAACTACAAGGAGCCTTAATTGTGACTAGTCCTTTTGAGGTATAACGCAGATGTGGCTAGCGCTTTTCCTTGGGTTGTGACAGTATTGGTATCAAAGCTCTAGGTTATGATTTTGTAGACAATTAGGACTTCTGATGTTTTTGTATAGGATGTGGAAGAATAGGCTGGAATCATTGGATAGTCAATGGGTATTTTATGGGTTTGATAATTATTAGATGCTATTTTATCTGACTCTAAAGTGTTGTTTGTTTGGTTATAGGAAAATGCCACCACGCAATTCTACTCCTAGCTCTAAGCCAAACATGAAAGCCTTGAGGGTGTTTTAAATGCTATTAGAAGTCTAGCTAAGGTGGTGAAAAAACATGTTACTACTAGTGGCACAGCTAAGCCCAAAGATGTTGAGATTGAAGGACATACCTTTGAGTAATTCAGGAAAATGGGTCCTTCTTCATTTTTGGGCAACCCCGACCCTACAAAAGCAGAATCCTAGATAATGCAAATGGAGAAAATTTTTGGTGTGATTGGTTGTACTGAGGTGCAAAAAGTCTCTTTTGTTCATTTATGCTAAAAGGGGAAGCAAAGCATTGGTGGAGATCCACTAAAAAGACTTTGCCACTTGAGGAAGATGAGATATTGACTTGGACTATTTTTCTTGACGCTTTTTATGAAAAATATTTTCCAAAAAGTGTGAGGGATGAGAAAGAGGTAGAGTTTATGGAGCTCATTCAAGAGAATAAAACAGTATTACAATATGAGGTTAAATTTACAGAGTTGGCTCGATTGGCCCCTCGTGTTGTGTCTAATGATGTTAGGAAGGCTAAGAAATTTCAAAGAGGAGTACAACCAAGTATTAGAACTAGGATGGCAGCCTTACGCTTGAAGGCTTATTCTGAGGTAGTGGAGACGACAAAAGTTGTTGAGAAGGAATGTGAAGACTATCAGAAAATTCGAGATCAAAATAAAAAGAGATCCAAGCCTAAAGAATCTCAAATAGAAAATGAAAGTGACAAACCATTCAAAAAGGAGACTACAATAGAACTAGAGCCTAATGTGGTGCAATAGGTAATAGAGAATTATTAAAAGTGAGGTAAAAAGCATAACAGTGTTGCTATCGTGAAAGTGGGGTATGTTTTAAGTGTGGACAAATGGGCCATCGTATCAAAGACTGCTTAGCTTTGAAGAGTGAGCTGATGTTTAAGCCTAATGATATGAACCAAAGGCCAAATCTAGGGAAGGGTGTTTGCCATTACTGGGCAAGGTGCTGAGGAAACTAAGTCAAGTACCATCTCTTTATATTCTCTTATTAAGTGAAACAATGATTGCTAAGTTTATGCAAGTACTGTGTGATTATGATAGTAGACAAGGAAGTAATGGCTAACTTAATTCTCTTTAAGATTTGAGATTTTGATATGATATAATGTGGATTGGTTATCATGATACTTTTGAGTCCTAAATAGAGGTTATATTCAAATAGTGTATTTTCCCTATGGAAAAGATATTATGCATAGACAATAGGCGATTGCATAGGATGACTGTGAGGATTAAATATCGATTACCCAAGATTGTCCTCAAATCATGTTACCATCAACTCAAAGTTAAGAAGGAAGATATTCTTAAGATTATCATTCATACATGTTATGGACACTACGAGTTTTTGGTGATGCCATTTGGATTTACTAATGCCCCTGCTGCCTTCATGGATTCAATGAACTGCATGTTCAAGCCTTATTTGGACCGGTTTGTTATTGTTTTTATTGATGATATTTTAGTATATTCTAAAACTTAGGAGGAGCATGTAGAACATTTAAGGATGGTGTTGCAAATCTTGAGGGAGCAAAAATTATATGTCAAGCTTAAGAAGTGTGAGTTTTGGTTAGATGAAGTAACGTTTTTGGGGCATGTAATATCTAAGGATGGCATTTTTGTTGATCCTAAAAAGGTGGAAGCTGTGGTAAATTGGCCTAGACCAACAAATTTATCTGAAGTTTGTAGTTTCTTGGGTCTTGCAGGTTACTATAGGAGCTTTGTTAAAGGTTTTTTAGTATATTCTAAAACTCAGGAGGAGCATGTAGAACATTTGAGGATGGTGTTGCAGATCTTGAGGGAGCAAAAATTATATGCCAAGTTTAAGAAGTGTGAGTTTTGGTTAGATGAAGTACTGTTTTTGGGGCATGTAATATCTAAAGATGGCATTTTTGTGGGTCCTAAAAATGTGGAAACTGTGGTAAATTGGCCTAGACCAACAAATGTATCTGAAGTTTGTAGTTTCTTGGGTCTTGCAAGTTACTATAGGAGCTTTGTTGAAGGCTTTTCACGTATAGCAGGTCCCTTGACTAGGTTGACCCAAAAGAATGCTAAATTCTTGTGGAAAGATGAATGTGAAAAGAGCTTCCAAGAATTGAAAGACCGGTTGGTATCTGCCCTAGTTTTGACATTGCTAACGGGTTTAGGAGGATTTGTAATTTACAGTGATGCTTACCAGAAAGGTCTAGGTTGTGTGCTTATGCAACATGGAAAGGTGATAGCATATGCTTCTAGGCAGCTAAAAAAGTATGAATAGAGTTACCCTACTCATGACTTGGAGTTAGCAGCAAGGGTCTTTGCATTGAAGATATGGAGGCACTACTTATATGGTGAGACGTGAGATTTACACTGACCATGAAAGTTTGAAATATTTGTTCTCTCAAAAAGAATTGAATATGTGGCAAAGGAGATGGATTGAGTTGTTGAAAGACTATGATTGTACAATACATTATCACCCAGGCAAAGCAAATGTGGTGGCTGATGCCTTGAGTAGAAAATCCTCTGGTAGGGTGGCAAGTATTATGAAGAAAATACTTTTTTTTTGAAGAGTTAAAGGAGATTAATGTGGAGTTCCAATTTAATAAGTCAAAGATACTTCTTGTTCATTTTCGAGTACATCCTACCTTAGTTGAAAGGCTGAAGATTGCTCAAGGATCTAATCCTAATTTGGTAAAGATTATGGATGAGGTAAAGGAAGGTAATCAAGCTGAGTTTGGAATTCATGGTGATGGTGTTTTACGATTTAGAAATCGATTATGTCTTCCCAATAATGCTAAATTAAAAAGGGAAATTATGGAGGAGGCTCATAAATCTACATACATTGTTCACCCAGGTAGCACCAAAATGTTTCGAGATCTCAGAGAAGTGTATTGGTGGAATAATATGAAAAGAGAGATTGCAGATTTTGTATCCCGGTGTTTAATTTGTCAACAAGTTAAAGTTGAATATCAAAGGCCTGCTGGATTACTTCAGCCTCTCAGTATTCCGGAGTGGAAGTGGGAACATATCTCCATGGACTTTGTGATTGGACTGCCTAAGTCAATTAAGGGTCATGATGTTATATGGGTAGTAGTGGATAAATTGACAAAGTCTTCCCATTTTCTACCAATCAAGACCACGTTTTCATTGGATAAATTGGCTCAATTATATATCATGGAAATAGTGAGATTACATGGAGTTCTTGTCTCTATAGTCTCTGATAGAGACCCTCGTTTCACCTCTAAGTTTTGGAACAGCTTACACAAGGCTATGGGAACCAAGTTAGATTTTAGTACAGCTTTTCATCCTCAAACTGATGAGCAGTCAGAGAGAACTATACAGACATTGGAAGACATGTTAAGAGCTTGTGTATTAGACTTGAAAGGTAGTTGCGACACTCGCTTTTAATTGAATTTGCTTATAATAACAGTTATCATTCCAGCATAGAGATGCCTCCTTTTGAGGCATTGTATGGCCGGAAGTGTAGGTCACCTATTTGTTGGATGAAGTGGGTGAAAGGAAGTTGCTTGGTCTAGAACTGGTTCAATTGACTACGAAGAAGATTCAGCTAATTCGTGAAAGACTCCTAGCTGGTCAAAGTAGGCAAAAGAGTTATGCAGATAATAGAAGGCAAGACTTAGAGTTTTGAGTTGGGGATCATGTATTCCTAAAGGTGTCTCCATCAAAGGGTGTGATGAGGTTTGGAAAGAATGGCAAATTGAGTCAAAGGTATATTGGTCCTTTTGAGATCTTGGATAGAGTGGGCATTGTATCTTACAGGTTGGCATTGCCACCAGTTTTGTCACATATTCATAATGTATTCCATGTATCAGTATTACGAAAATACATGCCAAATCTATTACATGTTTTGGAATATGAACTGATCAATGTTAGAAAGGACTTGTCTTATGAGGATCAACCAATGCAGATTCTTGATAGGAAGGATCAAGTGCTACGTTCAAGGAATATATCCTTAGTGAAAATGTTATGGAGAAATCATGCAATTCAAGAAGTGACATGGGAAAAAGAGGAAGACATGAAAGAAAAATACCCCCATCTATTTTCTAACGGAGGTACGTCAAGTTTAAAGGACTAAACTTATTTTAAAAGGAGAAGAGTGTAACGCAAATATATTATTTTTTTTACTTGAGGTTATTACTTTTTCTTTTAAATATAGTTGATGGGCCATAGGTATTCTTTTGTTAGTAATTGTGGCCCACTAACCCTCTAAGCCTACATCTTTGATACGGGTAGAGGAAGAGGCTACCAATTGTTCCAAGTATGATTTTTGTTAGAATTTTATCTTGGAAACATTGGTGATATGTAGATTTGTTTCAAAGAGATATTTTTCCTAGAATATGGTTTACACTTTTACATTAGTACTTGAATCCTATGTTGCCACTATACGTATTCTAGAACAAAAGCCAAAGTTATTAAACCATGAATATGGCTTTCGTTGTTTTCGTAAGATTGTAAGAGTTTTTGGGCTTGCAATGATAACTACACATATATACTAATTGATACCATAATGTTCTTCCGTTATTTGCTGGACAGTTTACACCAGACTCCACACAGATTTCACACTAGCTTGCTCACATTTTGTCAAAAGTCCAATTTGTCTGATTGATGGCCTTCATAGTCTCTACCTAGACGTTGACTATTCCAAACACAATGAACCATTTAGGTTCAACACTTCTACAATTGTTTTAAAGGATAATGACAGACTTGGTTTTTATCCAAATTCTAATTTCATCCCAAAATGCTTAGATATTAAATCCATTAGGGCCAATGATATTAAGTCCGTGAACAAAGTCATATTAGATTTGGCCCACAGTTTTCATTGGGGTTATGTATTAAATCCTATGTTTGCCCATAGTGTGTATTCTAAAACAAAGTTATGGTTATAGAGCCTAATTCATGTGTAAGGTTTTAGTTTTTGTTTAGGACATATATTAAATCCTAAAGTATTGGCTACTGGTTTTGAGTTTTGATAAATTTAAGGAAACATATTTTTGGGTAGAGATGTTTTGCATTAGGGTATCATTTAGTTCAACAAAGTATTATCTTAGTGAGTTAGTTTGTTTAATTCAATAAGATTTATATTTTGTGGAGGATATTAAGTAAATTCCATGATTTATTATAGGTCCTATTTAAGAGTATTTTGAGACTATTTGAAGGGTGTTTAAGCTGGACTTTCAGAGTGATTCAAGTGCTGTAAGTAATTATGCATAATATGCACAAGTTTTTGTCCGTTAGGTTCCTAGAAGTTAAAAGTTTTCAAAAGTTATGTATTTCGAACTTATATTTTCTAAAGTTTATCAAAAGCATTTTTACATCATTGAAAGAGAAACTTCAATTTTTAAATAATGTTTTAAAGAGAAACTTTGAATTCTAAATAGCGTTTTGAATGTCTAAACCTCATTTAAAAGATGATTTCTAAACTAAACTATTTTTCGAAAAGAATTGAGCTTCAATGTTAGTTTTCTAAAGAGGTTCTTGTTCTTTAAATTTGTTTAAAACCAAGTGATTTCAAATTCATATTCCTATTTTCCAATTTGCCTTTAAAATGTTTCTTTTAGCAAATTGAATTTTCAGACTTACTCAAGAATCGTAAAAATATTTATATAAACTCCTCAGTTTCTATTCGTCCCCCAAGAGAGTCAAGCATCCTTTGATTTATGTTCAATTCGATATTGTGATCTTCGATATGCCTTTATATTTGAAATAATTGTAAATATCAGGAAAATTATTATATTTTGTATAAACTTTGCTTTTGTGATATGTGGCTCAAAATAAGTATTTTTAGAATTGATCAGATATATGTGCAAGCCTGCTCATAGAGTTGTATGTGAGAATAAGTGTTGATCCCTCACCAGTAGGGGTTAGATGTTGGTATCCGCTCACAGGATTATGTGTGAGAATATGTGATATGTGTATATGTGACACTATGCTCTGATCAATTATCTGTATGTATTTTCAAATAATTTTAAGATTTGATTACATATGTATTAAGTGGTTCATTATATGTTATGGAATAATTATATTTGATATCATTGAATAAGTTTGTGAAAAATGAAAATACCTGTGCTATGCTTGACTTTATTCTGTTGTGTATTGTGTATAATTGCTTACTAGATGTGTAGCTCACCCCATCAATTACAATTTTCATATTAAAGTTTAGTTGGAAAACAAAACCTTTGGACCACTTTGTAAGGTGCAAGGTAGAGCGTGGAAGTTTTTAGGCGATGTCAATAAAGCTTGAAGCCTTAAAGGATTTTTAGTTATTTTTATATAGCTTAAGATTTTACAATATTTGGAAATTATTTCTAAATTGTGGATTTTAGTTATTGTAAGAGATTTATCAAGAGCGTTGTTTATTTGGAGTTTGAATTATTTTGGAAATTAATTATGTTTATTGAGTTATTTAAGATCAACAGGTTAGTCATGCATCCAAATTCATAGTCCATGGATTTGGGTCGTGACACTTTCAGCCTCGAGATGTTATTTTCCTAAATAGTTTGGAAACGTTGCTAACTAACAAAATTTTTCGAAGCTTGGTGTTAATTTCTAATTTTTCCCCATTTCTCCTTCTCCTCTGTCAATCTTTATATATATATATATATATATATATATATATAAGTTACAAAATATTTTATAAAAAAACACATACCAAGTACACCGGGGGTACGATCAGAGGGAAGTACAATCAACCTCTCAAATTACAACGCTCAAACATACATAAAATAGTAAACCAGGGAAAAAGAATGAAAAGTAACACTCTAGTCTAACAAAGTACGAAAGAAAAACACTTTAAATTCAAAGATAGACCATTCACATCCCTCAAAAGGTTGTGAAGTAGTACCATTTTTTCTATTTTCATTTAGAGGATGTTTATCATCCTTAGGCTTTTCTAATTTTTTTTGGAAGGAGGGGAGGTGGGGAAGGAAATTAGCCTTGCCTAGTTAGGAAATTTGTAACAGTACAAAGATCCTTTTATTTAATGCCATATCTTAATTTAGGTTGTCTCCATCTACTTGTTTTAATAATTGAGTTACATTTTTGAAGTATCGATAATCAATATTCCTGTTGTTCAAAGACAAGCAAATGTTATAATTAGAGTTGGCCCTCTAAAAAGCTGAGATTTCCAGGAAAAGAAGATTAAATCATGATACCATGTCGGTGAAGTGTTGGTTCTTGAAACAAGAAAAAAGTTCCATGGGTCTAGAATATGGAACCTCTTTTTCTATGGTGTTCATCAAATCAACAACACGCGTTGCAGGCTTGGATCCTCGCCTTTTTCTTTTTTCTTTTTTTTTTTTCTCCTTCCCTTGTTGAATGTTCAAGAGATAACTAAAGAAAAATATTTGAACCAAGTTCTGCCTAAGATACCCATTTTTAAAGAAAATCACGATTGGGCCAAATTTGACAAAATAACACTATTTACCGAAATATATATCAATCTACCATTGCTTTGAAAATATATGGAGGCCTACCACTAATTTGGAACTCAAGTTTTAGGAAATTGAATTCCGCATGGTACTTGATTTCACAGAAATCGAGTTCCACTTAAGATTGCCGCCATGGCAATGGCTGAGCTGGAATCTTGCAAATAAAAAATGCCACGTTGAACTCGATTTCAGTGAAATCAAGTTCTTCTTTATAGTACTCGAGCTTAGGGAAGTCAAGCACCTTGTTTTTCTACTTTTTGTTTTGTTTCCTTTTTCTACTTTTTGTTTTGTTTTATCTCTCTCTCTCTCTCTCTCTCTTCTTCTATCAGTCACAGACTCACAATCTTCTCTATTCTCAGAGCTCTTCACCAATGTGGGTCTATCGGCGTGGGGTTGTGGGTTTTTGGCAGATCATCATGCGTAGTGTGGTGGGGATATGGTAGATCAGCGATGCATTGGTAGCATTGGTTGCTGGGTTTGGTTCGATGGTTACTGGGCTTTGTTTCAGCATTTTCCTTAAGTTTCGGTGGTTGTTAGGCTTTTGTTTCGACAGTTTGTTTGAGTTTTGGTTGCTGGGGTTTTGCATTTTTTTTTTCACCGTGGTGGTGGCGGAGGCGATTTAGGTTTGAGTTTGGTTTTAAATCGACGGTTGTGGTGGTGGGTGGAATGATTAAGTTGCTCATCGATGTTGGGTGGTGGTGGTGCATTTGGGTTGCTCAATCCATTCTATATTTCAAAGTTTTGCCACTTTCAATCCATTGCAACCCTTTGCTATTCAGTTCTGCAAAAGGTACTTGTAACTATACTCTGTTTCCTTCTTCTTCTTTTTTTTCCATCGAACTCAAGTTTACAGAGCTCGGGATCTACCCTGCAAACAACTCAATTTTGCTGAAATCGAGTCCCACATTGGCTTTTTTAATTAAACAAATTCCAGGTCAACAGTGCCACTATGGCATTTTTTTATGGAACTCGAATTCCATGGGAAACTTGAGTTTGTAAAATCGAGTTCTGAAAAAGTGGTACATTACTATATATTTCCAAAATAGTGGTACATCCCCATATGGTTTGCCAAAATATATCAAAATTTAATTATTGTCTTTGAAATTTGGTTCAAGTGTTGTAATTTCTTCCTCCAAAATTTTCCAAAGAGTTACTCTTTAGGGCCTATTTGATAGGAGATTTTAAGTATTGTTGTTCAAAATGATGTAAAAATTATGATTTAGAAAGTGTTATTGAAACACATGTTTAAAGCATTCATAATGCAAAAAATATGTTTTGTACCATGTTTTAAATAATATATATATTATGGTGAAAATAACATATTTTAAAATGTAAAAAAAAAAAAAAAAAAAAAAACATAATTGTGTGTGTGTGTGTGTGTGTGTGTGTGTGTGTGTGTGCGCGCGTGTGTTTTAAATCTGACAAGCGTGGTAAAAGTATATTTATTTTATTGGAAGAGAGTGAAACTCCCTCATTACCACTGCACACCCTGTCCATCTCTCTTTTCTTTTCTCCTTTGCTGCTTCATCTCCCTTTACTTTTTCTGTGTCCTCAAAACCCACTGTTCAACCCTCTCTCTTGGTGATTCTAGAAAATAAAACCCAAGTGAAATTTCAGGAGCTGTGAGAGGTGAGAAATTTCTTGGTTTTTGTTCTCCTTGTTGACATGCCATTTTCTTATTGATTTTTCAAATAAAAGCTCTTCACTAATACCAAAAAAGAAAAAAAGAAAAAAAAGAAGTGAAATTTCCAAAAGAGTTGTGAGATGTGGAACTTTTTCCTGGGTTCCTGTTTAAGTGGAAAATATCCTAACTTACATAGTTTGTGCTTTTGTTCTCCCTGTTGAAATGCCTTTTTATCTTTAATTTTTTTAAATAAAAAGATCTTCACTAATACAGGAAGAAAGAATCATTAGAATTTTCAAGAAGAGTTGTGAGATTGGGAAATTTTCTTGGGTTTTGTTTGTTTAGATGGAAGAAATCATTGACTTGAGGTGTTGAGGGAAGCAAGCATGTGATGTTAGTAATGAAAAGCTATGGTCACTTTTCCTACTCACTTAAATCTTGTCATGTAAGAATAAATTGTCTCATTTGATAATGTATCTATTTGATAACTTCATATATGTTATGATTTAATTAGATGTTACATGTCCTTAAAGTATTGGTTAATGGAGAAGTAAGTTTCCTAAGTAACTCTAACTTTGATGTGCAAGTGGAGGTTATAAGTACAAGGAATTTGGTCTTCTCTCTACCTATAAAAGAGACATTCAGCTAGGCCATCATATACACTGAATAATTAAAGAAAAAAGAGGGTCAAGAAAAAGAAACCAATTCTATAAGAATTAAGTGCCTTTTATACTAAGACTTAGATTTTTAAACAAAACTTCAACAATGGATCAAGGTAAGCTTTATAATTAATTTTTGTAGTTGTGAAATTATGATAATTCAAGATTCTAAAATTTATATTATGGTTGTTTATAATCTAACAATATAAAGAAAAACATTTAAATGTGGTATCAGAACTTGTGTTTTAGAATTATCATGGTTTTCCATTAAAAGATTTATAAACATTTTTAGTTTCCATTATCATGATTGTGATTTAGGATTTTTGAAAGCAATTAACATCTTCTATATGATCATGGATCAAGTTTGGATAATATGAACTTTGTTTTTCCATTAGTTAATAACTTTGGAGCATTACAAAATTCTATGATATTTGGTTCTAGTTTATTTAATTGTTTCTTTAAATAGTAACAACTTTAATGTTTAATGTTAAAAACTCAAATCTTAAAATTGAGAATATAATATCATATGACATTCATGAATAGTTATGGTATAAACTCTTTTATACTTTGAAATTGTCAGTTATTATTCATTATTAATTTTTCCGCCTTATGTTCATTTTTTATATGCAATGAACATTGAATTGCTGAATTTAGTTTATTTAATGTTGTAATAAACTACTAATATTATTAAGACTATACCTTACTGTTCTATCAAGTATTTCATTAATGTCTTTTATGAAAGAAGGGACTTATTTGTTTCGATGTAAACATGTATGGCACAAACTTTTATTTCTGTATTGCAATAATGTATGCCATTAATTTAATGTTATGCAAGGCCAATAATTTTGATTTGAAGTCTATATTATGATACGTATTGGAAGTCACCAAAGTGACCCAATAGAAAAAATGCATAGATAACAAGTCAAAATAATTGAAATTTAACACAAATTCCCTAGTGTTAAAAATTAGTGACTTTGCAAATCACAATTTTTTAATCACAAGAATATTAGGTTGGCCTAAAAGTGCACCACTTTCAAGTGATTAATAAATTAGAATAGGGTAGTTGATGGATATTCATTATTGAGATTGGAACGAATACCCAAAGGTAACAAACCAACTTAATTATAAATATTTTATTATTTAGTCCTATCAAGTGATAGGGAATCACCATAACTGTTTAATAGTTTAGCATAAGAATAGCTCAAAGTGATCACGGTAATACTATTTATTATTGTTTAAGCGTGTGTTTCATTTTGGTTTATTGTTCCTTAATCGATAACTCTTAGCACTAATGTAATGAGCATATATTATTACTTTGTTTACAGTATCAATTCATGTTTCACTACATTCACATGCTTAATCTATTCCCCAGCTAAATGGAACAAATTTCTCATATTGGAAAGGACATGTTCAGTTTCACCTCGGTGTACTGGGTCTTGATATAGCACTTGGATTTGAGAAACCACATGCGCTTACTAATACAAGCAGTGCAGAAGAAAAGACTTTCTACAAAGCATAAGAAAAATCAAATAGACTAAATATTATGTTTATGCGAATGACCATTGTAAACAATATCAAGACAACAACTAAAACTGACAGTGCAAAAGAATTTATTTCAAATTTGGAAGACCATTTCAAAACAGCTAATAAGTCCCTTGTAGGGACATTAATGGCAAAACTTACCACCATGAAATTTGATGGTAAGCATAGGATACAAGAGAATGCAATTGAAATGACAAATTTGGCTGCTCAATTAAAAACTCTAGGGATGAATGTGGATGAGTTTTTTCTCATTTAGTTTATATTGAATTCCTTACCTCCTCAATATAGGTCATTTCAAATTAATTACAACACTATGAAAGATAAGTGAAATGTAGATCAATTGGTCATTATGCTTAATCAAGAAGAGGCAAGACTCAAGCAACTTAAGCAACATTCAATTCATCTCATAAATCAAGGAGCTAAAAGAAAATTGAGGAAGCCTAAAAAAAGCTTAAAGTATGGATTACACAAGGCAACTGTGGTCAGACTCAAAAGAAGAAAAATGACGATTATAAATGTCACTTTTGTACAAAGTCGGGGAAATTTTAAGAAAGATTGCCCAAATAAAGGCAATGGTTTGAAAGAAAAGGTAAATCTTTAATTAAAGGTTATATTTCTATATGTTTTGAATCAAACCTAATTGAAATTCCTTCTAATACTTGGTGGCTTGATTCTGGGGCTACTACTCATATTTCAAATACGATGCATGGATTCTTTCAATCCAGACCATAAATCCAAATGAGAATTTTATATTTATGGGAAATCAGGTCAAAGCACCAATTGAAACAATTGGTACTTATCTTTTATTTCTAGATACCAATAAATAAATAAATTTGTTTCAAACATTTTATGTTCCTTTTCTTTCTAGAAATTTAGTCTCTTTGCCTAAATTTGATCTTGATGGATATTTCATAAAATTTGGGAATAAAAGTTTTACTTTGTTTAAGAATACCTCTTTTGTTGGTTTCAGTATTCTTTTTGATGGTTTGTACAAATTTAATCTTCATGATGAATTTGATGAAACCCTTCTCACCTTGCATCGTAGTATTGGTACTAAATGTAGTTTAATTAATGAAAATTCCTCATATTTTCATAAGGGAGAGGGAATTTTTTTTTTTTTTTTTTTTTGAGAAACAAAAACACACATAAGAAAACCGAATCAACTGAAACCAAACCAAACATATTATAATATATTTTACATAAAATTTTTAATATAAAGTCTATATATATTTGTAATTTGGGCCTCCATTAGTTATTATTTATTTTTTTAAAAAAGTGGGCCTCTAGTTTGTACATTAGTTGGGGCTCCAGCCCTTTCATTTTATTTTAAAACATTGGGCCCATTTGGGCATTTTCTTCATATATATTGTGATCAGATCAGATCAAATCCGGCCTCTTCATTCTATGATTCTTTAATTTCTTTCTATTTTTAAAACCATTAGATTAACTAATTAAGATTAAACTAAGTAAATTTATATTAAACTAATTAAACTAAAACTAATTAAACTATAAAAATAAAATAATAGTTAGAAAACCCTACCTAGCCACAATTCACTTCACTCTCATACTCTCACCCAGCCGCACCCGCCTCATCACCAACTAAGTCTCCATCTCCGACTTCTTCTCCACCGTCTCATGCTCCCGCTCCCACCTCAAAGCCACCGACTCCGTCTTTGGCTCCAACTCCATCCGCCACTCCTCCGTCGCCTTCCTCTGCTCCGTCAACCTCGCCTCCGGGCTTCTGCTCCTCCCCCACCGATCGCCCCAACTCTCTCCAATGCACCGACCAGTACTCTCTCTCACAGAAGGCAGCACACTCCACTCTCCGGTCCCTCTCTCTCACGGTCTCTGCCTCTACCTCTGCCGTTGCCTCCCCACAGTTCCTCTTGTTTGGATGGTTAGAAAATTTATCCAAAAAAACACATATAGACTATCATGCTGCTTCAGTGCTTCTTCTCCGTTCTCTCTTTTTTTTTTTTTTTTTGCTACTTGCTTGGTGCTTGGTGTTTGGGTGGGGAGAAAACGTGGGAAAGCAAAGGAAATATATATATGTATATATATATATATATATATATTTTTTTTTATTTCTTTCTTATTTTGGTATGTTTTCTGATTATATACATGATTTTGAATTTTGAATTTTTTTTTTGTTTGCTTGGTGTTTGGGTGCTGAGAAAATCTGAGAAAGTAAAAGAAATAGGCTTTTTTTTTTTTTTTTTTTTTTTGTCTCTGATCTGTTTGGTTCTAAGAAATTGGAAGCAACCGAAGACCTAACCGAACCGATTGAAATCCAGTCAGTTCGGTGTCGGTGTTCCTCCCTTTCGGTTCGGTGTCGGTGCCAAATTCGAAAAATCGAAAATTTCAGTTCGGTGGAAAAATCGCACTTCAAACCTACCGAACTGAACCGATTACAACATAATCCTTATTTGCTTATGTGTTGCTGTGGTAGTGTTAAAAAGATCTAGATTATAGCTCTCTTGGCTACAATTTAAAAGACGAAATGACCAAAAAAAGAGAGGAGAATTTTGAAAGATGTAGCCAAGTGATTTTTTAGTGAGCATGTACCATTTCAAGGTCTTGTTCTTACTTCCCTGTCTCATGCTACATAGTCTTTTGTTTTTTTCAGTGGTACATTTAACCTTAAAATTGACAATAATAAGCTAATTTATATGACAGAGTCTGTCCCTAGATATGTGATGTGATTCTTCTATATTTTTCCAAGGTCTTGTTCTTGCTTCCCTGGCTAAAGCTGCAAGATCTTTTTGTTTGTTTCTGTAGTACATTTACCCTGACAATAATTAGCTAATTTATAGATCTGTCCCAAGATATGTGATTCTGCAATTTTATTTTATCATAGCCTCTGAGAGATTTATCTAGATAAAGAATGCTATTATCTCATGCTTAGATGGGTTCAGTCACATTTTTTTGTTCATTGGATGTGGATCAACTAGTTTAGGTTCCTAAATGTTGTGTTTCTGTTAGTGCTTTTGTGTTCTTTATCCTAAAGAAACATGCTATGGTTTCACTAAACTTTTTTGGTTGAAGAAGGAAGAATTTAAAGGCAAATACAGTTGTTAGGTTGTGAGCTACATGAAACGTATTTCCTGAACTTTCATTTGATTGGGCAAGAAGAATTTAGGGGCATGTACACTTGTTAGCTTGTCAAATACCTTGGCATTGGGACAGCCATCAGAGGGAGTTTAAATTAACTAATTAGTATTTTTAATGATGCATGCAAATAGTCATCCTTTCTCTTGCACACACTTTAAAATTGGTTCTATCTACATGTTCTTTCTTTCACCATCTTGAGTACTATATTTCGAAATTTGACGTTAATCTATCATTACTCTATTCATATTAATCTATCTATAGCATTTAACATTATAAAATTATTGTTACCCATGAGCCTTTTTTCTTTCTATTTTATGAATTGTTAAAGGTATATGCGTGACACAAATTTAATAATTAATCTAGTTTACTCTATTCATATTTTATTCAAATGCTATAGTTTGAAATGTGAAATTTCTTGCATTTTTGTTTGCTAAACTTGTCTTTGTTTTTTTTATAGCAGGTTTCAGCCTCATCGAGATTTGAAAGAAAAGTTGAAGTCCTGCAGGTCAAGATATTATTGGGTGATGTTGGTTAATGCTAAGGCAAGAATTCTGAATTTGGACTTGTGCAATCCATGCAAGTTTTTGGAGGCCTATGATTGCAAAGGGTAACAGTGTGAGTTTCATAAGTATTTTGATACTGAAGCTGGTTTGGCAGAGCTTCAGTTGATTGTTAATTTGAAGATTAGGAAATTTTTTGTTAGTAATTTTAGACGAGCTGGGGAAAAAAAGGCAGCAAGGGTTGCTGCTTGGTATGAGGAAGCAGTGAGGGCGTCAATCGTTGAGGTTCCTGCCTATGAGAAAGACAAGGTTGCTTTCAATAGAGTAAAGGAGGCTATGGAAGCGGATTGGGTGAAAAATGAAAGGAGGTTGCTTTCATTAGAGTAAAGGAAGCTGCTTTCATTTTTCTCCCATGGCCTCCTTTACTCTATTGAAAGCAGCCTTGTCTTCCTCATAGGCAGGAACCTCAACGGTTGACGCCCTCACTGCTTCCTCATACCAAGCAGCAACCCTTGCTGCCTTTTTTTTCCCCGGCTTGTCTAAAATTACTAAAAAAAAATTTCCTAGTCTTCAAATTAACAATGAACTCAAGCTTTGCCAAACTAGCTTCAGTATCAAAATACTTACAAAACTCACACTGTTACCCTTTGCAATCATAGGCCTCCAAAAACTTGCATGGATTGCACAAGTCCAAATTCAGAATTCTTGCCTCAGCATTAACCAACATCTCCCCAATAATATCGTGAAGCTGTTTGCTTGCATCAACGGCATTACTTGCATTGGTGGTATATTGAGAGGCCACTATGGCTTTGTCTTATGGAATCCAGCTATCAGAAAAGGTAAAGTTATTCCCTGTCCCAAATCTCCTGATTGTCCTGCTCATTTTGCTCTATCAGGATTATATTATGCATTTGGCTTTGATCAAAATTCTAATGACTACAAGGTGGTTCGAGTTGTCGAACATAAGAAGAAATCTGTGGAAAATTCAATCACACGCTACTGCAATTCTTTTTATGTTTACTCCCTAAGGGCTAAGTCCTGGACCCAAATATTTGGCACCCCTATTCATCATAACAACATTAAGCTGCATTCTTGTTGTAATGAAATATACTTTAATGGAGTTCATCATTGGATCGGTTTCCTCAACAGCGAACCCGGGGATAGTTATGATCATCACATAATTATGTCCTTTGACATGAGCCATGAGGTTTTTCAAATTATAAGGTTTCCAGATATGTTTTTTCCAAATAAAACTCTTGCTGTATTCAATGATTGCCTTGCTTGTATTGTTTATGGTATCAATGAATACATCGATATATGGGTGATGCGTGAATATGGGGTCGAGGATTCTTGGACCAAACAACTTGTTGTAGGACACCTGTTAGGAATTCAGAGGCCACTACAACTTCTTGGGAATGAGGAGATTCTTCTGGTTGATGAAAATAAGACATTGGTCTTGTATAACATTGGTTCTCAAGAAATTAGGATTCTTCAACGCACGGCGTATCCAAAAACATTCATGCCAAGGCAAGCTATCGTTTATGTGGAGAGCCTTGTTTCATTCACTGGTGGAAATGTGTTTGAGAGTCAATTTTCCTGAGCTCCTAGTTATTTATATCATTAAATAATTTTTCAATAAGTTCTGTGTGGCTTAGAGAGGATGATATTGCATCTCATATGGATGATGTTTTTGTTAATTTATTTAGAGTGAGTGCTAGTTAAGGGTTTGAGTAGGTTATTCTGCAATAACATCTCAGCTATTGTTAGCTTTGTTGTCTATTTGTTCCAGTGAAATTTACAAAGACTTGGTCACTTGAGGATTTGTATCACTAGGCAACATGACAAATTAAAATTTCATATATATTGATGGAAACCATATTTATTGGAGGTAGATGACTCTATTGCTAGTTTTTGTGAAATTGTTCAGGTTCTTTGTTTTTTTACATACAAATTTAGAAGGATAGGTTTTCATGTTATGTTATTCATCTTGATATGCTTCTTTTAGCCATGCCACAGGTTTATGCTTTGTTCAACATTGTTTCCATGTGTTGTTGCAGCAGTTGGAGTTCTTTGTATTTAGGCGGGAGATTCACCTAATAAATTTTGCGGATAGTATACTGTACCAAGAGTATTCTACCACTTTCATGACATTGTTTTTTTCTTCTTCTTAATCCTCTTAACATGATCTCCTTATTATCCTTGTCCATTGCACTCCCAAAACTCCCAAACATAAGGCATTGAAACACTATTACAGGTTGTCCATTGCTCCCAAGACTTCAAATAAGAAATAACCCACTGCTTTCCTTTCCATTCTCTTCTGTCTCCTTGGAATCTTATTCCAAACACAAACAACATTTTAGACAATGTCGTATTCTGGAATTTATATTTTAAACTGGCCAGCCTACTCTTAGTGTGATCATATCTTTGGGAGTTGTCACCATAGGTTTACTCCAAACGCTTGGCAGCAACTTATGTGCCGTCAATTAGAATCCCTTCAAAAACTGTGCCAAATCCACCTCCACTGAGCTTCTTCTTGTAATAGAATATCTTGTGGCCATTCCTGGTACATAATCTAAATCATACTCCTCAACTTCATCAAAATCTTTGCTCTTCTGAAATGAAAAAACCAAGATCAAAATTAAGAACAGACCAAACAAAGATGCAATTGATCCCAGTACTATTACAATCCCATTTCTGTTTTTTGCTTGCTCTGCACTTGGGACATTCTGCACCTTGATGTATGCCGTAAACCCATAATAATCACTAATATTGAACATCGTTATCACATTTATAAGTGAAAAAACTTGGGATTTTAAGGAGCAAGCCCCGAAAGAGTAATTTTGATAAGGGTTTTGTACGAAAATAGCAGCTTTGCAGGAACAATTTTTTAAGTATGCTTGTTTGCTAAACTCTAAATTTACGTTTTGGAGTTCTGCAGCTTTGTCAAGCTCCCTGTCATTCACTTGCTTAAAATAGTCTGTCCCATTTTCGGGTACAGGACAGCTATACTGTCCATTTGTATAAATTCCTTAACTACTGCAAACCATAGGGTAACCACATTTATCTGTGTTGAGAAGATCAGCCACTTCCATTGGAGATCATCTTGGTTCCACTCATACAGTCTCTAGTGTCCATCAGTCCCAAATCTCATGCACTGCAATGATAATGTTGATGGAATTTTAAATTGATTATTATTTGGATATGATTTTGCGGGATCTGTGAAGAAAGCGAAGCTTCCATTCTGAAATTGAATATAGCTTGTATTAGGTAAATTGAAACAAAAATACTGTTCCGAAGCATTAGACTCTATGAAAGCGAACAACCCCTCCTCAGAGAGGTAAAGCGAAAACAATCTGATATTTTGCTGGAACACTAAAGGTGAGTCTCTGCCCTACCATCAATTTTTGCCCAGGAAGCAGCGAGTCATTTGGGTGATCGAAAGACTACCTAATCGTTTTGTTATTTTGATTCAAGAGCATGAGGTTACCCATGTCAGATAAGTTCAGGCTAGCAACTGATTTTGTGCCAAATTGCCAATGATTGTGTACCACACTGTAGTTCGATTGGCATCTTCATCTTGCAACACCAAACCTCTTTCTGAACTGAGCCGCAAAGTCGCATTAATGCTAATCGGATTCTTCTGGTTAGCAGACCAGACTACTTGTGGAGCAACATCCTCGTGAATGTTGCCGTCAATATAAATAAAGAACAAAAATGGCAAAGAGATAGCCGTTGCAGATTTCATTACAAACGAAGACACAAGGAAAATACACTGTTAAGGATGATTCTCACAGTTGATCCGTCGCTGAATTGGACAGAAACAGGAGTGGAGAGAGTGTTGGTCCATGAAGTAGAGGGGTTTGCATTAAGATGACCGTGTGGTGGCTAAAAAAACGGCCGAGTCGATTGGGTGATAAAAATAACGCCAAATTGTGGCATTGTTTTTGTCCAAGAGCACGAGGTTACCCGTGTCGGTTAAATTACAGATTTGTTGACCAAGCTGTAGTTCCGTCAGAATCTCTTAACACCAAACCACTTTCTGAATAGTACTCATTCAACTATTAAGCTCTCTTGACACATCGGATATACTAGTAGCAAGGGAATATATCACTGTTTTATAATTAGGTGTAATATATAAACAGCAAAAATTGTTTCAAATTTTGTCTATTCTTTTTTAAAGAATTTTACAATTATTTTTTATCTTTATTCTCTACAAATATATTTTTCGGGTGTTTGATTATTTTTTTTTAGACGAGCTATATTCTTCTAACTTTTATTGTAGTTTATTATATTTACCTAATAAATAACTAAATTTTGTAAGTTTCAAATTTCTCATCGTTTAATGAATAAAAAGGAGATTATCATTATAATCAAAATTCATCACAAAATTACAATATTAACTTAACCAAAATTAAAATGAAAACAACTGAATAAAAGATAGACTTTATAATAATTTATTACTTAAACAGTTGGTAGGAACATTCAAATTCATAATTATGTAGATTATGTTTTAATATAAACTCAAATTGATATTTCCAAAAAAGCTAATTATTAACCAAAATCAAAATCCAATCAAAGCTATAAGAGAGTAGAAAGAAGACTTTGTGATAGGGAATTAAAAAAACACAATACCAAGACACATTTTAAAATACAATAACTAAATTAAAGTTATAAGAAATGACCAAATTCCAGAGAGAGAGAGAGAGAGTACTTAGAGTTCCTGTATGGGAAAAAAAATAAATTAAAGAGAAAAAATGATACTCAATCTATACAAAATAAAATAAGTAGAAAAAGAGTCAAAATATAAGAGAAATTGATAAAAGGACGTGTAACGATAAATTAAAGAGTAGTGGAAACTGGAAAAATAAAGAAACAAAGGGAGGGATGGAGAAAGTGTAACAATAGGTGTAGACTAAAAGGGCAAAGAGGTTTTTTTTTTTTTTTTTTTAAATGATGGAAAGAAAATGGTGATATGACCAATATAATTCAATAGAAGCGTAATAAGTAACAAAAATAAATATTACGCTTCAACTTTTAGATATTAAATATTACGATAAATTTCAATAAACTATTCTGAAGTTTGGGCTAATACCAACTAAGTCCAAAACTTTTAAAAAATGACCAACTTAATCCTTGAAAGAAAATTTAGTCCCTAACTCCGTTTATCACCATTACTTTATCACATTCTATTATCACTCCTCTTTCTTATCTCATATTCAAACCCCTCTCTTCAATGTTGATGTCTTGGTACTTCATCTTGGCTTCAGCCCAAATCAAAGATGCAGCATTTGAGTGTAAACAGTAGAAAGCCAAGTGGGTCTATGGAGGAATTTCTTGGTGTCTTACTCACCTATTCTTGATTGTTTTGGCTGTCCGTGTCAATAATTGCACCTCAAATAAATTGATCAACAAGCATCTTACAAGCTCTTTCAAGCATGGCCATATATCTACACAACAATGGAGGATGATTAGCAAGCTAGATCGCAGACCCAGATCTCAACTCTAATGAATTCTTACTCTCAGTTTAACATATTTGTGTGCACAACGAATTCTTTGAGGTTTGTCCAAAAAAATAAAATGCTGGAAAAACTTGTTACAAATCCACAAAATCAAGTCAATATAAGAATTAAAACTCACTAGCGTTCATTTGTTACAGATAAAAGAGTAGACAATTAATATACAACACACCTTACCAGAAGCCATTAGATGATGAGTCTTTTATGAGCAAGAGAGAAGCAGAAGCCTCAAGCTCCAGCAATATTAAGAATGGCAGTGGGTGTGTGCGGAAGGAGAGAATATAGTGAAGAGAGGGATCTGAGACAAGAAAGCGGGGAGAGAAAAGAATGTGAGAATAAAGTAACGGTGATCAATGGAGTTAGGGAGTAAAGTGTCTTTGAGGACCAAGTTGGTCATTTTTAAGTCTTGAACCTAATTAGTATTAGCCCAAACCTCAGGGTAGTTTATTGGAATTTACCCTATATATTATATAGATATAGATGTATAAACTTAACAAAACTGGTGTCATGGATAAGCATTAGGAGTTATGCATATAACAATTAATTAGGAAGGTTAGATTTACTTACTCTAGTTTATAAATTCTCATTTAATATACTTGTGGCAAGACAAATAAATTGAGTTGTAAATTGAGTTGCTTTTAGGTGCTTCCAAAATATTAAAGTGTTGGAGAGTTTCTCCTATCTTATCTCTAAAATATTAAAGTGTTCTAGAGTTTCTCCTATCTTATCTCCAAACACTTGTGTGTGACTTTAAATTTTAAGAAGTGATATCAAAGTCACAAGTTTGTGGAAAATAAGGAAATAAATGGAATGCTTCCAATCCAATTTCCTCGCTTACCAAAAATATATTTAGTCAATAAGGCAAAATTGATGAATTCATTATATCAAACAAGGATTATATAGTGTTTACCACTTAAAAGAGCATTTCAAGATGTTTTTTACACCCTATTGCCAATGGCACCTATATGATTATCGGCCCATTATTGGAAAGCCCATGGATCATAGGTTGGATAAAAGTCCTTCATCAAGCCCAGCCCATGATGCTCAACTGAGATAATTGAGAGCTGTTTCATTCTCAGGGTCTGATGTAGCTCGGGGCTTGCTCTGGGGTACCTCAGTAACACCTTGGGGGAGGTCGCCGCCGAGTAGCATCCAGCATCTATTGCAATTTCCAAGACTGATTCACCTGTTTCCAAAGTGAGGCCCTTTTTTGTTCGAATAATCCTAAAAAGCCCCATCTACACGAAAAATCATTAGAAGTGATCAATACTAACCCACTCAGGAAGCCTATATATAGTGGGAAAATGAAGGAGAAAGGGTTAGACACTTGAGGGAAAGGAACCAGAGAATTAGAGTAAGTAAGAGAGAAACCAAAAGCAAGCTTGCTCAGGAGGACTAGTTAATTGCACTTTAGGTAAGGACTTTTGCCCTTAGGAGCTTCCCATTGTAAGATATCCTTATACCCATAACAATAAATAGATTGTGAGCCTAGTTAGGTAGTGAGCCCATTAACCGAGCTGTGCACTCCACATCACCAATTCCTTCGTAATATTATTTGTTTATAAGACTTCAAAATCAATATTTTTGGTGTTTAATGAATACCTTTCTTCGTAGAAATGTAATACCAATTTGCTTCATGGTAACACACTTTCCTTCTACAATTTTTATTATTATAAATAATTCGATAGTTACAATAATGAAGGAGGAAAATGAATCCTGATTCTAACACATTAATCTAAATAAAAATTTGATGGTAAAGAAAACATGACAAGCGATGGGCCTCAAACAAAAGCCACTTAACCTCTAGCTCCAACTTGCAAAGACAATGTATCCATTACCGATGATATTACAGTCAATGGTATTAACAACATCATGTTCTGACCGTTTTATCAACAAAAAAAAAAAAAAAAGAACATCATGTTAAAAATTAACACTTGAATATTTTATGAAAAATTGTTTCTTCCGGAATAAACCATACCTCATTGCAATTATTATTTACATCCAACAAAATGAAGCCGCCAACTAACATAATGAACAATTGGAGGGAGGAAAAAAAAAAAAAAAAAACACCAAAACAAAAGACATAAAATGGAAATCAATCTTGACAGCTTCCTGTTGCAATGAAAATCCTTTTATCTTAAGGAGAAGAAGAAACATAATGCCAAAAGCTGAACCAGCAACAATCTTTGACATCCAGATGAATATTTTCTAACGCGGCATAAGTATAGCTATTAACTGGAAGCTCAAGGAAACTTGCCATTCAAAATCTGTTGATTGCATGTAGGCAGTTGACGTTGACAAATTGTTAACTTGACTCCTATCAGTGCAGGAGGACATCCAATCTTTACCTCCAACCCAAAAGAGGAAGTACAGAGTACAGACTACAAGATCCAAAGCTCGAAGAGCATAGGAATTCATATATACTGTGAAGCTGAAACTAACTAAACTGGTGTTTCATACAAGCTTTACCTGAAAGAGAGCATGAGTATCAACTTTCCCTGTGTAAATTTACCACATTTATGATGTCTAGTTGTATCAACAACATAGCAATACCCTATCAATATGTAAGATTGCAAGTAAAATACGGAGTAGAGCCCAGTATGTCATTTTTGCTTAGAAATCATTACATGATTTTCTGTAAGGTAGAATAAAAACCAATACTCGAAGATGAAATATGATCCATGTCCACACACAACATTCAACAATATGCATTAAAAAACATTATTTTCTTTTTTGATGCTCAGCCGTCAAAATCAAACATAGGTGATGACCACACTCATGCACTCGGATATTGAACCCAGGTTTGTGGTACGCCTCGCATCCAACAAACCCTACCACCAAAACTGTGGGAATCTTTAATATGATTTGATGTATCCTACTAACAGTAGATAATGAAACGATTAAAAGACTTAACAATAATTTCAGCTATGCTAAGCATCACAGCCAGTGATGACTTCTGTACATCCTAATCATCCAAGACAAGGGTATCAAACTTTGAACCGTCAAGCAGATAACTATCAAAATCAAAACAAAGACTCTTTAACTAGATAGGACAGGTATCATAGGTTCAAAAAGATTGAATAAAAAAAACAAGATATATTAGAATATTCCTTAGAAAAGTTACTCCATTTGTACACCTCTCCAGAACAGGATTAGATTCGCCCACAGCTAATGCACAATGATTTTCAGATTATATTTGACAAAAACAAGTAAAGGTAGGAACAGCTAGAAGTTTAAAGTACAATGTTTCCAGATCCATTTTTGTGAGAAGGTTACAAGTGAAAGAATAAATTTAAAACCATCATTATCAACTTGGTGAATTTGGCGCCACATACTCGATCCATAAGCAATTAGAAGCTAAATGGAAATGAAACATACATGGACAAATTTGCAATGAAAATCATTTAACAAGAATATAGTGAGCGGCTTACTTCGAATATAGGCAATGTGATTGCTAAGGCTCTCAAGCACCATCATCATGTTCATCCTCCTCAATAATCACGTACTTGGCAGAAACATTTGTAGTGAGTGGTCCCACACTGTCATCTTCACTGTTTTTACCCTTCTTCAGCTTTTGGTATCTAATAAATAAATAACATAAATTGATCAACAAAGAAGCAGACAAGGATGAATAAGCTAGAATAAAAGGGATGTGATATGTTCTCATGCTCTAGACATTTTAATTTTCTTTAAAAAAATAATGATAAAGTTCAGCTCTTCCTACATTTTACAACCTATGGGATTATGTCTGTAAATGCTTAGATTTAGATAACGACCAAACATACAGAAACAAAAGTCCACAAGTGAAGAGCCAACATTTTACAATTGGCTGGCCAAACCAGAACTTATCACTCCAATCAGAGTTCCACTCATGACTCCAGGAGTGCATAGTACTGTGGGATTTGGATTCTTCCATCACTGGCATAAAAATATTTAAATGTTAAATCCTATAACAAAACTAGTGTTTGATAACATTTTTTTTTTAATTAAATGGCAAGTTATGCATGTACCCAAGAAGTCTTGAACAAACAGTTAAGAGCTCAAGATTCAGGCTTGCTGTGTCAACTTATCAATAACATGGTATTTCCCAAATGACATACCAATCGAACATTTCACTTTTAAATATGCTACCACTAACTACTCAGATACAGCTCTCTTGAAGAAAGTTTCAACTACTATAATGGAAGAAATATTGCACAGTACATTCTGAAGAAATATTAGGGGCACTCATAAAAGCCCTGCAAATTCATAAGAGTTTCAGAAACGGTGACAAGCCTCATATTGAAAAGATATCACATCCCAAAGATAGAGTAAGTTTTATTAGAAGAGTGCAACAACTAAAGCATCCTGGTGCACACCTAAGAACATAGCATCCTTTTAGAAACACTTGGGTGGTGGGCTCAATGGACTTAAAAGGATGTGCAGTAATCACTAAGGTCCCAAGCTTAATCCACCACACTATCAATCCATGGGTTTTCAGGGTATCACATGGATAGGGAGTGAAATAGTCTGCCTGAAAGCTAGGACACACTTTCTTATATTGGGGAAAAAATAAATAAATAAATAAAAACCACCCAATTAAGACGAAGGCCTTTTTTTTTTTTTCAAGTTCTACCCAGAGTAAGCTTTTTCTTTTAAAAAATAATAATAATAATATAAAGCTTATGTCATAAACTTTCAGCTATTATTCAAAATCACACAAAAACCATTTTTTCATGAATCTTCCCCTTAATAAGCTGAACAGTTGCTGCTATTGATCAAGCAAACAGATCACTATTTCTGAACAAATGTGTATTTGCCACTGCTTCACTAAGCATGAGAACCGTCATAACATGAAAAAAATGTGGAAGGTTGACCGCAAAGATATGGGTTGATTCAACTCAGCGACAATTGAGTCATCCCAGAAGGAAGAATTGAAGGGTTGACAATGTGCAGCAGCGGCATCAGATACAAGTTGATGTCTGCCTAAAGAATGACAATGATAGTTTCAAGGTATTCAGCTCCTTAAGGTCTTATGAGAGGACCCTGTAGCCAGTGCTGACTAGAATGCTCAATCCCCTAAAAAGATTATAAAGACCTATATTTGATGAATAGGTGTTTGCTTGTTCTCAGGTCTTGAAAGATTCTGGAGATGGATTTGATAATTGCAGAAATATTGTGTAGAGGGAACTGGTTCATAAAGGTTTTATGTTTGCAGAAACACTAATAATTTCAGCCAAAGATGGTAACTCTATTCAAGCCTAAGCGTGTAGCACATGGTGAGGCATGATTTCTCTCTTTTAAGAAAGAGAGATGCTACATTCACAACACATCATAGGTGGTTACTTATTATTGGTTTGAACCTACTACTGAAATTATTTTTTTGCCCCACAAATAACAACCCATAACAACCTAACACTTAAAATTTCTTGTGAAAGTGTTGTGTGCATAACAAAGTCAGGGGAGAGGCTGAATAGATAGACAAGGTGGTCCTAAACCTTGCAACCTACCCAGAATATTTCAGGCGACTATAATTTAGCTCTCTCTCTCTCTCTCTCCCTCTCTCTATACACACACATTGAAATGCAAACATGAAATTTAAGCACAGCAATATGGTAAAGTACAAGCAAGACACTTTAGAAAAAAACGCTTATAAAAACACAATCCCATTTCCAAATTTCCCAAGGCCACTAGGCATGTCAGAAAATGGAATTCAAAGAATTTTTTTTTTTTTTTTTTTTTATTTATATAATTCCATAGTTGGAGAAGGGGGATTGAACCCTAAAAAACTCCATTGGAAACTCAAAGGATTTTATTACTATTACCCAACAAATTGGGCAAATTAACAACAATTTAATGTTGAAAATCCTAAATTCCAAGAATGAATAAAGAACAACCATGACAAAATGAACCAAGATAAAAATCTAGACAGTCTTTTGTAGATTATTAGTTTCATTTTGTGATATGAAAAGGGATTAAAAAAACCCGAAATATTATGATATTTTGCTTGAAACTGAAGACTTACTTGTACCAATTGAATAAACTAACACCAATCATGATTGTGAAAAGGCCAGCACCTTTCAACCAGGTAAATTCATCATGGAAGTAGAAGACTGCAACCTGAATTGCACAAGATCAGAAAATAATGTCAAACAAATAGTACACAACAGCAGCTTCCAAACCAGCAGAGGAAATTCATCAATATCATGCAAATTAACAATGAATTTAATGAAATGTTTTCAATTCAAATCCAAGGTTAGCGGGCCAATAAGTAGAGATTAATACCAGTGGAAAACATTAATTGCCATTCACAGAACCACATGACAGCGGTGCTTCATAATTTAAATAGTCGAGAATTAGCAATTACATATGTTTGGAAACAACAGGTTTTTTTTTTTTTTTTTTTTTTTAAGTAGGAGTCAATGGAGACAGCATCTCAAAATACAGAATCACTCAAAAAGTTTATGGAGAATAAGAAATTAATATATCCAATTAATGCACCAAGGAACTTCGAATTTCCTGTTTCCCTATTCATCCACTCTCTATCAAAAGTACTTGTTTTTTACATCAATAAAATAGTTCATTGAGCTTATAATTGATAGGAGAAAATGCTAGCCTTATAAATGAAATGATCAGAAGTTGCTCTTAAATACATTTACTAAACGCTTACATGCAGACAGAAAAGTCCCCACACCCTTTTGTTAACTTTCTAATTTTGGGATAATATGAGTAATTGCACAACCTATCCCCTTACTGCTTCTATTCCCTAAGTGCTTGTTCTCTCTCTTCCCAAAATGCAGACACAAAATTGACACTGTAACCACATCTGCATCTTTCAGGAAACATGTCTCTTCTCCAGGAAAGGATTGGAAAAAGCACTTTGTTATCTACATATGGAACCATCACCATACTGTGTACCATGCAGATTAAAACATTTGGAAATATTTGTTCCCTTGGATACACAGTTCACAGATTATATCTTATAAACCATGCCTTCCCCAGCAGTCTTCTTTATCAACTTTTGCAGGAAAGGCCCAACTCTAACAGCCAAGCTTTCCAAAATCACATGGACATTTAAATGATAACGCAAGTGAGAAGAGTGCAGAAACATTAGGTTAGATATGGACAATAATCAGGTGAATGAGAAGGTGGGAAAGAGAGGAAATCAGAAGTGCTTTTGAAGATGTGACAGAACTCACTAAGTAAACATGGGTACACTGCGTATATACCAAACTGATAAGTTGCTATAGCAGTGTCACGTGTATAAATCAGCTGTAAAAGGCACAAACTCCATCAAAGTTTTTCACTTTAGGATTTACAACTATTTCTAGCTCTATTCCTTCAAATAGTCATACGTTTGAGAATACAAACAGATCAATGACTCAACATTGTTGATAAACACTTTATTTGATTGGTCTTGAGTATTGGGTCTTACAAATTGTAATACTTTAATAAATTTCATGGATTCACTTCTTTTTTGTGTATAAGTTTTTGTAATTCTTTAGGTTAATGGTCACCATCATGTGCCTGAAGTAATCTTTTCTCCTAAATTTTTTCTTACCTTTAAGAAAATAATATAAAATAAAAAACCAAGCTCCACTTAGCAATTATGAAATCAATGATGAAAATTTATTACAAAAAATTGCCAGCATGCAATTACGTAGAAGGAAAGGTTACTCATTCCTAATTATAAAGAAAACCCTGCTAGCACATGCATGAATGAATTAGTAGTTGTTATACAGAGAGAAAATTAACAGCTGAATATCCTAAAAGAATGCGGAGTTGTGGACCAATTTAAAAACATATTTTGTGCTTGGAAACAGAAATTTACAACATGACAATGGGGAAGTCTAGACTGTTGGACAGAACCACAAATTTAGAGTTTGCACTAGGTCAATTTAACAAACAGACAAAAATGAGCAGTTCATACCACAATAGTGACAGCCTCCTTGACAACACCTGCTATTGTTACGGTGACAGCACTAGTTACTGAGACAAGAATGTATTCTGTCAATACCTGCAGCAACATGAACATCCTAAGTATTTATAAGCAATAACTCAAATTTGTAGATATATGACTTAAAGGCATGCTAACTACAACAGCAACATGAGAAGTTAAACAACTGAACTGGACTACATTTAAGTTGAAGCCAGTTAAAATCCATCTTCATCACCACCCAACACCCCCCCCCCCCCCCCCCCAAAAAAAAAAAAAAAGCAAAAAGGAAACCTAAAGAAAAAATTGTTTTTAAAAAATAAAAAAGGTAAACCTAAATTCTTACCATAAAAAAGGCAAGTGTTCCACCAAAAAGCATCAACAAGCAACTTCGAGTGACATGCCATGGACTATTGAAGTAGTTGCTCCCTGTGATTTCATGCCAAGGATCCAATATAAGAGAAAAAAAGGCAGTTGCCAATGCCATCACTGGAGTCACATAGCTCATCAAGGTAAGGGGATTTTTCAAACCTGAAACAATTAAATAGAACCATCTTAGGACAATTTCGGAAAACTGAACAGCAATTTTTTAACTCTAAATATCAAAATAAGACATAACAGCATTTATAATAACAGACTTGACCATCTTTAAGGGATTCATTGGTTAAAAAATATAGTGTTTTTCATATCCTAGGGAAGAAAGAACAAAATTCTCTGAAATGTGACACAAATTTTTGTGCTAAGCCTTCCAGAACCAGAGAGTGTTTTTTCTTTTCTTCTTCTTAGTTAAGTTTGTGTGTGTGCATGTGGAGGGGGTGGCATATTTAGAATAATAGATTTTTTATTGTAACACACTCCGTAGGTCTTGATTCTTGAACCCAAAACCTCACCCATACAAGTGAAGAAGTATTAACAACATTGGAGGGGTAATAAATATTAATGGTTAAACCATAAATAGGGGCAATTTTAAAATTTGGGGGGCATCATAAACCCTTTCAAGCTTCTTCAACCCCTATGCAAAGCATCTCACAACACATTCTCATGAATAACTTTTTTTTTTTTTTGATAAGTAAGAAATATGTATATTTAAAAAACTGCTAAATGCAAGGTAGCACAAAGCATATCAAAGAGTACAAAAAAAGAGAGAAAAACAAAAACATAAAAGAAGCACAAATTACAAATAAAGAGAGGGCTAAGGAACAAAGGGTGAGACTCACTAGATGTGAGTCCCCAAGCCCTAGACCAATCAAAAAGGGAACCAAAAAAGAGAACAAGCAGCGGATCATAGGATCTATCCAAGTCCTCAAAAGTCTGCCGATTGCGTTCCCTCCAAATACATCACACCAAACACAACGGAACTAAATACCAAATGTGAGATGAATGCTTCCCCAACCATTCCACCAATCAAATAGAAAATTTGTCACCAAACGTGTGGGAACCCACGAAATCCCAAAAGTACTAAACACAAAGCTCCACAACCGATAAATCTTTTCACAATGTAACAACAAATGATCCACAACAACAACCCATAATGCACTAGTCAACGAAATCAAAGCCCCCAACCTGCAAGTTTATCTCCCATGAGAATCCTATCCCATGCGGCTGTCCAAACAAAGAAAGAGATACGCTAGGGTGCCTTAACCTTTCAAATACCTTTCCATGGAAAAACAATGAAAGAAGAACCATGTAACTTATGATAAAACGAACGGATATTAAAATCCCCGTTCTTTGTCAACTTCCATCTCATACGATCACCATCTATCGTTGAAGGTAAATTGGATGCCAAAAATCAAAAGAAATCATCCACCACATCCGCCTCCCAATCATTAGGACCCCGAATGAAACGAACATTCCAAGTTCGCCTATCCCGCACTCCTTGGCATATTAAAGATGAGTCTACAGAAGCCACTTTGTTAGTAGCAATTTTGTATAAGACCAGAAAAGCCAAATGGAGAGGAAGATCCCCACACCACCGATCTGTCCAAAATTTCACTCTATTCCCCACCCCAACTTTAAACTGGATGTTTTTGCTAAAAGCATCCCAACCCATCCGAATACTTCTCCACAAACCACACCCGTGAACACCCTTCCCTAGCTTGGAGGTCCCACCCCAAAAAAATTCTTCCCCAAATTTCAAAACTACAACCCTCCTCCAAAGTCGACTCTCCTCAACCCCGAAATGCCAAAGCCACTTTCTTAGTGGGCTTTATTGAAAGTGGTCAATTTCCTAATTCCTAAACTACCATTGGCAATAGGCATACACACCTTATCCCATCCCAACAAATGTGTCTTAGAATCACCCCACAAAAAAATCCCTTTGCAACTTCTCAATTTTGTTAGCCACGTGTAAGAACAGTGAAAAGAGATAAAAAAAAATAAGTAGGGATGCTAGATAACGTACTTTTAAGCAAAGTCAATCTACCACCTTTCGACAAATACAACTTCTTCCACCCAGCTAACTTCCGTTCAATTTTTTCTAATATAGGGTTCCAAATAGAAAGGGACTTATGAGATGCCCTCATGAATAACTCCAACATTAACAATTAATATATCTCATCTCTACAAATACAACAAAGCCTCTATCCTTGAACTTTGCGATCAGCTATAAGGGTATGTTCAGTTGGGATGATTTTGAGGAGGATGGAAAAAAAAAAAAAAAAGTAGAAAATAGGAGAGAAAATGGGTGGGAGGGGTGTTTGGTTGGGAGAGAGAGGGGGAGGAGGAGAGAAAATTGGTGGGCCCTAGTTGTTTTCTCTCTGGGCCCACCAAAACTTAATCTCTCCAAAATGGAGAGAAAATTCAAGATAAAATGGGGAAGTGTGTTTTGGACAAAATTGTCGTTCCCCCAACAACCAGCAACTAGCAATTTTTTTGCTTATTTGTTTTTGTCCGTTTCTTCTATTATCATCGTTAGTTGGTCTTGGTTTTTTTTTTCCACTTTTTTTCTATTTCTTCCTTTTGCTTTTATCCGTTTCTTACATTCTTTTTTTTTTTTTTGGCTCACATCTGTTTTGGATCCTTTGGCTCTTGATCTTTCAAAAAGTAAAAAATAAAATTGAAGTGTCCATACACAATTTTTTAATTAAAAAATGTATTACCTTTTGTTTTATTTAATAGGGACATTATTGTAAATTTATACCAACTTCATTTTCCATCTCTCCACTTTTTCATCCTCCCAACCAAACACATATGAGAGAAAACTAAATCTCTTTTATCCTCCCAATTTTCTATCACTTTCCCATTTTCTATTCTCCCACTTTTCCATACATCCAACCAAATGGACTCTAAAAGACTAACTAGGATCAAACACATATATTCTTCTTCACCAAACTATCCTATCCAAAATCATAAATCTATCTCTTCCTCAATAAACATATCACATTACCACAAATATAGAGTATAAATTTAGTATTTTCTTTGTTGCTGCAAAAAGATCAACTTCTATTTCTGGCAAACACCATAAACCCCGAAGGCTGAAATGCATATCTCTGGACAGGAGAGGTATATATAAAGCAAGACAAATTGCAGTACTTTGACGATTACTTAAAGCACAGGCTGTACAAAATCAAACTTTCATATTCTAAAATATGCTCAGCTATGATTTCTATGATCTTCTATAAGCAGAAAAACTACACTTCTTATTTGTCGAAAATTCTTTATCTATCCTTTTCACAAGTGAGGACTTTTGATACTCGTCAATTTATAAAATATAAATAAAATAAAGAATCACTTGACAAAGGAACTCAATAAAGTAGTACACACCAAGTTGACAGGTGCGCCAATAATGTACATTAAGCAATACCAAAAATGAAAAATGAAATAACTGGGGGTTCCTCATATTCAAACACAAGACCTTTTACACAGACCACACCCTAAAACCATAGAATTTACAGCTAGAGAGAGAAGAATAAAAAAAACATTGTGAGAAGCAACTCTAGAGTGGCCAGGTTCTTTATTTATATATGAATATGAAAAGTATAAGATTGCCCTTTCTTACACATAATATTCTTAAGAGTTGTAACTCTAGAAGATGAGTCACGGTTATAGGTTCAAAATAAAACTCTAATGATGTCACCTAAGTGACAACTGATGATTCTAGTCCAAATGCAGTCATATGAAAACACGTGTTAATCTAATAACATCAAACTTTGCTAAAATTTAAATTCCAAAAAAGGCAATATACAGCACTTACCATAAGCTTCTTTCTTTATATTGATTTTGGTGTCGAATCGAACGAATAGAATGCAAAATAAGATTCCAAGACAACAAGAATTAAGAACACAGTTATTAAAAAAAAAAAAAAAATCAAAACTTTGGATAATGGAAAAAATAATCAAAATCCATATATCATGCAAATAGAAAGTAACTAAAAAACCTACACAAGACCTACCTGCAGAAGAATTTGAGTCATGGCCCAGCGGAAGCCAGACATTACAGCAGCAAGCATAACCAAGATGAAACCCAAAAACTCAAATTCTGTCTCTTTCGCAACTGCCATATAGTCCATATGGAAAACACAGAAATATTAACACTGAATATCTTTAATTTTTTCTTTTTTGCTACCTGATAAAAATCAAAACAAGTAAACAGGGGCGTACAAGAATAATATCTAATGTAAAGGCCTAAAATTAACAAGAGATATAAATCAAAAAACAAAGAATACCGCCTAAAAAGTCATCCAATCATATATTGGAGAATCACTAATGTAAGAAAACTGCACCAAATAAATCACAGCAGAAGTCAACCATGGTAAGGGCTGTTGCATTGCAGCAAAATATAGGGGTATATCATACAATCAAATATTCTTTTCATGAAGTTTAACTTGAGAATCCTCAGATCCTAAAACACCTTTAGATGTTCAAACATTAACCCAATATTTGAATGAAGGGAGAGAGGAGAGAGGAAGGGCAGACAAAATATACTAATTTTGGAAACAAATGCATTTGCAAGAAATCATTGCATGTGAAGTATAAAATTTGATAAGGACCTTGGACAAAATATGAATTTATATTAACAGCAGAAAGAATATGGAACGGAAAAAGCCTTAGGATTATTGGATGCATATTTTGGCTGTCCAGGCATGGTAAACAAGTCTAATGATACCAAACTAGAATTATGCAGCTGACAAAAAATCCTTATGTTTTTGGGCAGATCACTTCTTTGTGACTGAATTTCCACCCATTAACAAAAACAAGGAACCATTCCTGTACTAGCCAGCAAATATAAGGAGAGAAATTGAGATAGGGGCAAGGATGAACAAGATAAAAAGGAAACAGAAAAGAGAGAGAAAGGGAGGGGTTCAAGAAAGAAAGAAGGCTTTTAATAATTTTTATTTCCTTGCTTAAATCATCTTCAGGATCTATTCACACTTTGAACCAATACACTGAATATTATTCCATGTTATCCATTTGGGATCCATTCTCATATAAGCCTGTAAGGGCTTGTGACTTGGTGGGTCCACTTGTTGCATCACTCAAGCAGCCAGGGACATCTATAGATTATCACTACTTTCACAAACTCACATCCTCGCAAATAACAGGTTATATATCCTGACACTGGTGGTGCTATCTGTGCTACAGACAAAATGCAGGCATATTCAACTGAGCAATTAGAGAATAACACAACTACAGAAGGAGTTTGATACCTGTTAAAAGTATTCCAACTGAGATAATTAAAATGATGCCTGAGAGTTTAATGCTTGGAGACTCCAACCTTCCAAATAAATTTCAGCATTAAATGTAAATTATAGGTAACCCAAAAAAACATACACATCAAAATGCACAATGATATCTAGATTATAATTTGCAAGAAATTCATAAAAGTCAAAGCAGTATGAAATAAAATTACAAAAAAATGAACATCACAAAATAGTCATTTTACTGAGAGAGAAGAAAATAATGGATGGATAGACTTCTAAAAATTTGAAAAAAACACCTATACATGAAATTTTCTATTTGAATCTGCATTTGCATCATCATGACCTGAAGCTCAGAACATGAACATGAAATATTGCATGAAAATTGGAGATTTAAAAACTCAAAAGGCTTTCTATCACCTTATAAGGCAAGATCTGAAACTCAATTTAAGAAAACTTCATTCTATCAACTTATGCTCAGCCACAAGAATCTTTATTGCCATTCAACCCTACCCAGGGTTTATAGATGATCAAAAAACACCACCCAGGGTAACATTGTCTACCAATTCCTAGACCATTATTCTTTTCCACAGCCAGGCACCCTCAGCAAGTATCCTTTGGAGTCTTCCACTTGTCCATGTTGCACAATCAAACATAATTGGCTCCTTACTATTGTGATCACTAATCTTTTTTGCACATAATTATACCACCTACCTGGCTTTTTCATCTTATCCTCAAGTTGGGCAATGCCCACAATGTAAAAGCTCTTGGCCGCCCACCACATTCAAGCACCAATATAATGCAGAACTTTCAAGTATAGCAGATAAAATTGGAAGAAAAAATTTTATTTCAAATCTGAGAACTCTAATTGCCCCTTCAACATTGGAATGGAAACAAATTTTAAATCATACAGAGCTTCTTTAACCATAATTAAAACATTATGTGAGTGCATCAAAAACCAAAGCAGAGATATCATGCACACAGACAGGAGCAAACAAGAACACTCAGATACGTAACATTATTTACAATTGCGCCCAGCTGCCTAGCTTACAAGTTACAGCACAACAATTACTGCATTCTACCTTTATGAAATTAATCTCAAGGTCATAGACTCAGCGCTGAAACAACTTAGAATTCATAATCCAATATTAACCGGCACAACCAACACCCTTAGAATTCATGATCCATTTTGTACTAACCCACAAAACCAAAATCCTCCTAAAAGCACTGTCTAAAAAATGCTCAAGGTGTTAAATCCAAAGGTCACGTATACATGACAACCATAAGGGGAAAAAAATCCAAAGAAATTAAATTGAGATATGCAAAACACTCAATAGCATTTGAAGAGAGGTACTAGACATGCTTTTGATGGATTGTTGATATGGTGTTAAATCTCTTTGCAGTGTGTTCCCCTACCTAGACAACTGTAATCATGGGATCAAGATGCATGGACTGAGGAACCAAACTAATAAGACAGGGCTTGGTCACTAGCATGGATTCAGTGTCAAGAACAAAAAACCAAACTTGAGAGTTAATGAAGAAATCAGGAAGTGAAACCTTGGAGCAGTAACACATACTCACCAAAGAAAAAATAGACAATCCCAATTTCTTGTAGAAAAAGGGGCTAATATTCACATAACGCAGGTGGAGAACAGGAGGGGTAGATCCTATGTTTGATTTGATAAAACTTCCTTGTCTTTTCATATTTGAATCCAATTAAATGGCCAATGTCCTTTTTAGGGAAAAATATAAAAAGAACCCTTGGGGTTTGTGTCATTTAAACACTCCTGTTTTACTATTGATTTAATTTTAAACCCCCAAGGTAACTGACCCTTCTGTCCCACTTCCGTCAAATTTATTTTTAATAAAATTAACTAAAAAAACTATTTAAAACGTTTTCTTTCTATTATCTTTGTTGTTTTCTTCTTTTTTCCCTTACTGTTTCTTCTTCATTTTCGCAGTCCTCTCTATCTCATTTCTCCTTCTCCTCTGTCAACCTTTTTATTTTTATTTTTTTTTTATTTTTTTTTTATAAGTTACGAAATATTTTATTAAAAAAACACATACCAAGTACACCAGGGATATGCTCAGAGGGAAGTACAATCAACCCTCAAATTACAATGCTCAAACATGCATAAAAGAGTAAACCAAGGAAAAAGAATGAAAAGCAACACTCCAATCTAACAAAGTATGAAAGAAAAAGGCTTTACATTCAAGGATAGACCATTCACATCCCTCAAAACTTCTAGCATTCCGTTCTTGCCAAAGACACCACATGATGCAATATGGCATAGTCTTCCCAATAGCTATGTTTGTATGCCTGCCAAAAGAACCCCACCAAGCTGCGAACTTGTCAATAACCCTCTTTGGCGTAGCCCATTGTAGTCCAAATATGCAGAACACCATTGTCCACAATGAAGAAGAAGATGATCCAGACTCCTCCCACCTTTTACTCATGCTACATCATTCCAAGACAATATTACCTCTCTTTTGGAGATTGTCAGTGGATAAAAAAAGGGCTGGTACAATGAGATTCTCCTCTGTCAATCTTTATCGTTCTTGAAAACCGATGGAGCCAATTTTAGAATGGGGTGTTAGAATAAGGAGTGGCAATTCAAACCTTGCATCACGGTGACATTCGGTGGCTCACAATGCAGTAGAGCTTAAGGATAGACTTTCAACTGGCAAGGTTCAAAGATGGAGTAAACTCAGCCAAGGGTGTAACCAGAGGTGTGATTTCAGGATGGGCTTTCAAGTGGAACTCAATCAGCCACAACCTGCCTCAATTGTGTCACTTATCAACACAACCACAAACATTCATTGAGTTTCTTTTTTGTTTGATTTGTGGATGTTGGATACAATGATGATGTTTCTGTGATCTAATTTTGGTAGTATTGTAAACAGAATTCAGATTTGGATGAATTGTGTACTTAAAATTGAAGTTTGAATGAGTTACTCACTAGTGAAAATGTCTGAACAGGAAATTCCTGTGCATCTTTTCCCTTTGTTCGAATTTTCTTTATGAATTTGAGATTTTGAGTTTCTTTGGTGGTGATGGGTTTTGATTTGGATGTGGAACTTTTTTCTTTTTTTAATTTAATAGTTACAACAGGAAGGGGGGAAGTATATGTATGGGATGGGAGGAATTTAGCAAAAATATTCGGTTTGAGGTAGGGGTGGGAGATAGAGTTAAGCTTTGGATAGATCAATGGTGTGGGGATTCTCCACTTCAATTGATTTTTCCGAGTGTGTATGGGATTGCCTCCAATAATGAGGCATCGGTGGCCTCTTCTCTTGATCGGTTGGGGATAGAGTAACAGAGAAGCTGGGATGTTCGGTTTATTCGGAGACCAAATGATTGGGAAATGGGTGGGGTGGGTGAATTTCTCCGTACCTTGGGTTCAAATTTACCTCCCACTGAGAATGAATATCGTATGCAATGGAAGTTGACAAAGAATGGAGATTTTGATATCCGATCGTTCTATAATAAGTTATGAAGTCCCTTGCCCATTATATTTCCTTGGAAAGGTGTTTGGAAGGTTAAGGCTCCTCAACGTGTCTTTTTCTTTGTGTACACTGCTGTATGAAATAAGATCCTTACAGGTAACAATTTGAGGGGTAGAGGGATGGATTTTGTTAACTGGTGCATTACGTGCAGTTGTAATGGGGAGATGGTGGATCATTTGCTACTTCATTGTGGTAAGGCTTATCGGTTGTGGAGTTTGATCTTTAGATCGTTTGGGATTTCATGGGTCTTGCTAAGATCGGTTGCAGATACGTTCTTTGGTTGGTAGAGATGGCTTGGAAAGCATTCATCTAGCATTTGGAATTTAGCTCCATTGTGCTTAATGTGATGTCTTTAGAGGGAGCAAAATAGGAGGACGTTTGAGGACATGGAAAGTCCGGATGACCTGCTATTGGCTTCTTTCAGTGGCTCTCCGTTTGACTGGTCTAGGGCTTGGGTACTCACCTCTAGTGATTCTCTCCTTATGTTCCTTAGCTCTCTCCTTTGTAATTAGTATCTTTTCCTTTCTTTTTTCCTCTCTTGTGATTCTTATCTCTCTGTAATTTTCTCTCTGCCTTATGTTTTTCTGCATAAGGTAGCGTTTTTTGAATATACTTCTTTATTACTTAAAAAAAAAAAAAAAAACAGGAAGAAGGGATTTGAACTCTGGATGTCATGGACACACCAAAAAATGCCAACCGTAAGCTACAAGGCTCTTAGCAAATGGGGCAAATAATTGCAAATTTTCATGTAGTACTATTAACGAGTTAAAGCAGGAAAACTTTTCTGTATGGTTGCTGAGAAAGTTCAGGAAATGAAAAATGATTTTATTTATGATTTTCTGAATTTTTCCAACCAGATGGAGCAAATAATTGCAAATTTTCGTGTAGTATTATTAATGAGCTAAATTTCTATTGATTTTTGGGACTCTAAGGTGAGCAGAAATGTCTATTGGAGCTATTGTACCACCTTCATTACGAGTCTGAAGAGCATGGAGCTGAACTTAACTGAGACTTTTTATTCAAGAGGGAATCTGGGTTTGAAGAGATGGGACCCCAAGGGGGGAGTGTTGCTTACTAGAGGTACTGCAATTCACCAATTTGGAGGTGGTGCGGTTTTGGGGGTTATTGGTCACAGTGTGGATGAGGGTGTGGGTGGTTGTGTTGTGAGGAGAAAGAATTAGAATAAGAAAGAAAAAGAAAAAGAATTTTTTTCAGAAAAATTTTAATTAAATTTTATTACAACAATTAATTTGGTCAATTGATATGTCAGGGGTTTAAATTTTAAATTGACAGTACAAGGATTGTTTGTGAAAATTACTCACAAACCACAAGGGGTCGCTTTTGCATTTTTACCTTATTATTATTTTTACTACTTTCTCTCTCAGAACATGTGGGCATCAAGTGTCATTTTGAAAAATAAATGTAGACATTTCTATATATTCATTGTTTCTATTATTAAAAGTTATAACAGTGCTCAAAAGAGTTTTAAAGTAGTTTATTGACTTTTTTTTTGGGGGGGGGGGGGTGGGGGGAAAGCAATGCAAACAAAAAATTTGGACTTTCAAAGAAAAAGAGAGAACATTGAGTTAAGAGAGAGTAGACAAAACAAGAGAGACTCTAATCGCAACTCTAATTTCAAAGTAAAATTATTATCCAATCATAATGTTTGAGTTTACAATGTTCAACCATGGCTATTTTTACACTAAGTAGTTGGTTATGCTAACATGATGACATCATCCCTAAATAATAACAAGCCCTCAACAAACTATAGCTAGCACACGTGTAAAAACAATTAATCACATGTGTCAATCATAACAGACTATAGCTAGCATATGAATAACACCTTTAAAAGAGTTGGTCACATGTCTAACTAACTTCTACAACTACTATCCACATGTCTAAAAACCATTTAATCACATCCTTTTTTTTTTAGAATAAATGGCAGAACCATTTAATCACATCTTGAAAAGAAGGTTCTTTGCTGAGTATTTTATTCAACCACATTAGAATGCTTTTATGGAGTAGTTGGCCACCTCATCATGCCTATGCAATGTGGAATAGTCATGTTGAAATACTCTACATGGGGAGCTCTTTAGCAAAATTTTCAAAGAGGTTACAAATATTGCTAAAAAGCTTTAAGCCCCTAAAAGATCTTTTTTCCCTCTCTAAAGGCAATGCCAAATGGGGCCAAAGTGTTCAAGAAACTAAAAGATCAGCTTGAAGAACAACAGAAAATGACATGTCAACTCTTAATAACAGAAAAAAAATACACTATTCACATAGGTTATTCATATGAAAAGAGACAGGTAATACAGCTTAATTGACAAGAGATTCACCTGAAAGCAAATGCAAATAATAGGAGAAATATAGGAGAAGCAGATTTACACTGCACAAATAAAAGAAGTATGTTTGCTTAGAACCTTAAAAATGGTAAAATGTGGACTTAGCAAGCATATAGAGAAACTTTATTGAGATGATAACTATCCCATGATGCTGTAGTACAGTAGAAGATAACTAACCATTGTCGCAAATGTGACAGATACAAATACAAGGGATGCATTGCTCAGGTTAATGTCCATTGCTGATCCAAGAGCTGTTGGTACAACTGTGAAAGGCAAAGTCCATCTGTAGCATTAGTTGATAGAAAAGTTAATTTAACAAGCAATTACAGAAATTTTGCATCAAGAAACATATATAAATTAAATAATAGTAATTAGAGGAAATAAACATATGGGCATACAAGACGTAATATATCATCAACCAAGAAAATAAATCACATGCAACGTCTGAGATAAACATAAAATATTTTATTGATTTCTTCAGCAAAATTCACTTGAAGATAATATCTATCTCCTCTTTGAGAATTAAAATTAAACCACTCATCAAGCAAAAGAAAGTAATGTGTTATTAACAGCTTGCCTGTACATTCATAAAAATCAATTTACACTTCTCTACTAAGAAAGGGAGAATTTGAGTAAGCTTCAGCCAAATGGTGATTTACTGCAAAATATAAGAGATTCAATCATGTTCATGTTCTTCTTCTGATTTGCAGAGCATGCATACCTAACAATATGGATCACAGGGATCAGTTAAAACACACACACGCATATCCAGATCAAACTTTCAGTGTGTACTTGGATTCATAGAACTTTGTCAAAATTTGAATCACTTCTCGTCTGGTTATTGGATAACGAGGGAAGTGAAGAGAGATGAAATGATGTACTTCCTCAATAATTTAGTAAACAATTGGAAGGATTTGGTGAAAATGGAAGGAAGTGTTCAAATATATGATGAAGCCATGGAAGATTAATTTGCTATTACTTTGCAAATTTTCCTATTCAAGAATTATTTTATGAGGTCCACGTACGAGTCTTTTAGGATTAAAACAGTTTTTAATTTGGATTTTATTTTATTAGTTAAAGTCAATTTTATACTCAGGCAAATCTGTAATTTAGATAATTCCTGCAAATTAAGGGTATTTTGGTAATTTAGTTGAGTCTAAGATCTTCTAAGGTATTCTAAGAATCTTAGGTTTATTTTCTTTGGGTCCAAGTTAAGTACTTATCTTTATAGGAGTCCTAATACTAGTAGGAATCCTATTACTACGAGTACAAGTAAGAGTCTTTATATATATTGTGCTCAATGTATTCAAAGGTGATAGAATGAGTTGATTATTCATAAAAAATAAAAATGAATGAGTTGATTAATAAAATTTAGTGTTTTCAGCAATAGGCACGTTCGCCTTTGTTGGTTCACAGATGCTGTTCACACAGCCCCTAAACAGCACTATTTTCTCTCAAATTACCACGTACAAAGCGTAGACAAATTTTCTAATTTTCCCTATATCAGTATAATTATTAAAAAAAAAAAAGAATTGTTCAAGTACAACATTTGAATCATATTGTACAATCATTATAACAAAACTCAATGGCCCTTAATATTTTCTAACAAAGATCTCTTCTAATCCTTCCATTATCAAACAAAAATTAGAACTACAAACTTGACTTCACTTTAAATGTCTCATCTTATCAATTCTTTATCTCTAACTAAAATTAACAAATACACTTGGGTACTTGAAAGGGAGGGGACTTCTTGTTATATGTTTTCAAGGCCCACTCTTCTGCTTTTTTTTCCTCTCCTTCTGTTTTATTCCTCTCAACCAAACAAACAGGACAGACAGTTTCCTTTCTCTCACCTACAATTTTTTTTCTTTTGCTACCAGTTAGCTCATCTTCCTTTTCCTTCTCTCCTAGCAAGGGGAGCATCAATGATCTTCATCTCTTCATCAAAATCAGTGCTTCTTCATCTTTGTCTTATCATATTAATACAAGAAGAAACTGGCCCCATGCATAATTCTACTGTCACACAAACTCCAGCACTAAGACCTTAATTTGACAATAGAAACTCTGTTGACTAAACTGCTCATTCCATATTCCGTACTCAGAACACATTAAGGTAGCTTGCATTAAGGATTCTTTTCAAATTATATCACCCAACCAAGTAGCTTGCATTAAACTTTTTAAAGAATGGGAAAGTCCTTTGATGCAAACTATTGGTCATGTTGCCTACAAAATATCCAAGCAAGTACTCGGAACACATTAAGGTAGATTGCCTATAAGTGTAGCGAGGATTCTTTTTAAATTATATCACCCAGCCAGGTAGCTTGCATTAAACTTTTTAACGAATTGACAAGTTCTTCGATGCTAACTATTGGTCATGTTGCCAACAAAATATCAAAGCAATCAAGTTACTGAAAAAAGATTGCAGGATTCTCACAACTAATAAAAAAAATGCATGGTACATACAAGTACTTTCATTATCCTCAGTTTCCTTCACTTAATATGCATATAGGCTTTCTGCATAATTTGTATGTTCAATCACAAGACTAACTTCTTACTTTTACCAATAACTTTTAAGTTTTTATATCAGAAAATAAATTTCTTATAGATTTCAGATGGCAAGAGGATACAAGAAAGACAAATATCAATAAACACACTGCTCCAGCGCATTAAACAGTTCCAGAATCTCATATGCTCCAAGTACACAACTACATCTGAGTTATAGATAGTATAGAATTCTATTTTGTTAGATACAATAACACATTTAGGATGAAGCAAACAAGAAAAGAGGAGAATCCCAATTCAATTAAAATCTGTTCTGAACAACCACAATTTTTTTTTGGAAGTACTATTAACCACAAAGTATTCTAAACCCAAAACCAACCATCATTTCAAACCAAAAGATTTCAGCACTAGCTTGGTTGGAAAAAATAAACAGAATAATTAATCAGTTTTTAGGCAGCAAATTGACTTAATAAATTTAAGTGGAAAAATTTACCTCTGAAAAAGTAATCCCTCCATGACATAGCCACACTAGGTTCAAACCTATGAGACCAAAACCATGTGATGGCCCATGACAGAACAGCTTGCATTGTAAAATGGACAGTATTCATCAATAAAGGAGCTGGGAACTTTCCCAAATCTTCTCCTAACAGGCTTTTGTTATATCTAATCAAAAGTGCACATAATAAGAACCAAAGAAATTTCCATTGAATCAATGAGGAAACTAAATGAAACACTATGCATTGAATAAATGAATGAGCATAGAAGGAACTTACATGGTCAATAATAGACTGAAAGTGTACCACACAAGTATGAAAAACAATGTCTTCAACACATTGGCAACAGAAATAGGATCCTTGGAATATGGTGCCATTGATTCATGATTACCGATTGACATAGAGATATCGGCACCATTGGTCTCCCTTGCAGACCCATTTTCAATATTGAAAGGAACATACTTCTCATTTTCATTCCTCCCAACACGAATGGAAGCATCATCCATATTATTACTACCGTTCAAGTACATTCTTCTATCCTTAAACTTATGATAGTCCTCCCTACCCAAAAACCCGTTTTCTATCACCCCCTGTTGAAGCAAAGGCAACTCAAAATCAGAGTCTTCTTCTACACATTCATCAGCATTTTCTAATTGGTGATTTAAACAGACCCTCCCATCCTCATCACACCAGCCTGAGAATGAGGGCTCCCTGCGAAGACCTGAACCGTGGTTGCCACTCTGAGTGTCGTTGACTCCCGTGTACCCAGTGTTTTCTGTATCCAAATCACGCTCGACCATCTCCTTTCCTATCCTAACTTAAACCCACCCATACACTCCAACTTTAGTTTCCATCAAATCAGATAGCAAGATTATCCAACACAACAAACATAGCATACAATTTTCAGATTGATCTTAGCCTCAAGACTCCTTGAAGCTTCTCCAGACGAACTATGAATCAATTAAGTTATATTATTCTCGCAACCTAACTAGTCAAGACCTCAAATAGCCAGTCTGATATATTCAAGTCACTCTGAAATCTCCAAAGCTACCTGTTCAGATGAAAACTCCCATCAAAAATAGCCAAAGAAAAATTCCCCAAAAATCCAAATTCAACCAAAATCAATAATGCTCAATCAGGTTAACAATACAGAATGGAAATTTGCAAAAGAACAAACATCTATCCTACTAGGCATTGTTGCCATTCCCCAATCAAATGCACATACATAAAGAAAAAGAATTACAAACCCAACTAATAAATACCATAAAATTTGTTTGGTTTGAGCTAAGCTGAGCTATCTTTTTCAATGCTTTCTTGGAAACTAAACAGCTAAAATCATAAAAAGCATCAAAACCCACATTTCATTAATTAATTCCAGGGTTTTCTTAGCAACCAAACAGGAAAATTCCGAATAGAATAAAATAAACGTCATAGGTCTCCATTACAAGATTCAGATCAATTCCAAGACTTGGGAAAAACAGTTATCTGAAATCAAAAATAAAAGAAAGTAGCTAAAGATTGTCAAAAACCCAACAATGCTTAACATTGATGATAATATTCTGACCTGAAAATTGTTACAGAGATTGCTAGAGACAGAGAGAGATGTCTCTGTGTCTACAAAGAACAAGAAAGAGAGAGAAAGAGAGATCCGATCTGGGAATAGTGTTTGTAATAACAAGTAATAATAATAATAATAATAATAATAATAATAATAATAAATAAATAAACGTATTGTAATTTGAAAGCAATGATTAAATTATAGTATTGGAATTGTAGGTGCAAAGTCAGCAGATGAGTTTGGTCGTTTTTTAGGTTTGGGTGTTATTATTGTCTTTGTCTGTTGTTGTGGGCAATGGTTGAATTTCAAAGAGAAAAAACTCCTTTATATGGGAGGGTTGTTGTTGTTGTTGTTGTTGTTTTTTTTTTTTTTTTTTTTTTAATTCATAAATATGGGTCCCTCTATTGCTTTATTTTTAAGATTATATTTATAGATCCATCTTTAATTTTACTTTTCCTTTTTTTTTTTGGCTGTTGCACTATTTAGTGGAATTTATAGTAGGCCTATAAAATGTTAGGATTATTTAAATTATTATTCTTTAGCAGCTTATGTAAGGGTCATCAAATAGCCCATGACCCATGGGCTAGCCCAATAGCCCACTAGCCCACCAGGCTAATGGGCAGCCCAGCCCGGTAATATTGAAGCCCGTGGGCAGCCCAGAAGCCCAACGGGACAGGTTATGGGTTGGTTTCTTTACCCATGGGCGCCCGGTGGGCCGGCCCGTTAGCCCAGCCCATTAGCCCGACCCGTTAGCTTGACTCATTGCCCAAAATTCATAACAAAATAATTTGGGAGTTGGGTGGGTGAGGGATTGAACTTTAGACATTATAAAAACTTTAAGACCACACACCTAACCACTTAATATTTGGAGTGATTGTGATATAATATGCATAATAAATATATATATTTTGGTATTAGTCTAGTAGTTTTGATTTTTAAAACTAAGTTACTAAGATGACCGTTGCCTTACCTCTGTGCCTTTGGAAAGAAAGTCATTCTTTCCTTTGATAAATTCTAATTCTTTCCTTACAAGTTACAATTACAGAAGAAATTCCTTAAAAAAAAAAGCTTACCGTTGGTTGGAAGAAATTCTTTCCTTACGGCAAGCATTCTTAAAGGAAATATATGAAGAATCAAATATTTGATTCTTCAAATATTTCCTTTAAGAGGTATGTCTTAGTATTTTTTTTAATAGAATCTTTTTAGTAGATTTAATTGTTCAATTTGATAGTTTGTAATAATATATAATTATAATTTTTTGGTTAAATTTTTTATAACCCCATTGAAGTCCCGTTAAAAATGCCTATGGGTAGCCCATTAAACCCACCTCACTAGCCCAGCCCGCTAAAGCCCAAATGGGCATTGCCCATGGGTAGGGCCATGGGCTAGGGTTTTTCCATCCAGCCCGGCCCGACCCAGCCCATTGACTAGTCAACAACCCGTTAAGCCCAGCCCATTAGACCCATGGGCCAAGTAAAAACGGGCCGGGTTGGCCCGGCCCGGCCCATTGACGAGGCCTAAGCTTATGGCAAGTTAAAATTGGTTATGTTTCAAAAAAAAAAAATTTGGTTAAACAACTTTTTTTTTTTTTAACTAGGATATGTTGCCTGCAATACCCAAGTATTAAGGGCCTGTTTGGTCATAAAGTTCAAAAATTGTTGTTTAAAAAGATGTGAAAATTGTAGTTTAAACAATGTTGTTGAAAAACGTGTTTTAATGTTTATAAAACAAAAAAATATGTTTGATATTATGATTTAAATAACATGTTTCAATATTTAAAAAACATAAAAAAAAATGTGTTTGGTACGTATGTTTAATTTTGTAAAAAAATCTTAGCAAAGTACGAAAGGCTGACCAAGTGCTTGGTTCGGCGAGAAAAGATGAGAGGAAGAGAGGGCAGAGGAGACAGCAATTTAAAAAAGGTTGACCAGGTGGGCCCGAAATAGTTTTCAAGTTTATTACCGAAGTGCCATTGAACATAGTGTTTGTTGTTTTAAAAACAGGCCAGAGTATGTTTTAAAAACATGGCTTTTGAACAATGATTTTCAAACATCAGCTGAACAGAAATGCGTGACCAAACGCACTTTCTTGTTTTTGGACACTAGTGTTTAGTGTTTAAACACTGAACACTGTGTTTTGAAAAGGGTGACCAAACAGGCCCTAAATGACTATGTAACTACCATATATAGTACTATATAATAAAATTTGGATTATAGATTTTTTTTTTCTGATAAATGGAGTTTTGGTTGCATTAAATGATTTTGTGACTACCATCTACTTGTATCAATTAGATACTTTCTAAGAAAACCTGATAGTTGAACTAACTAAAACCTATACATATTGATAATGACTATTTGTTTTTTACTTCATTCATTAATTATTAAGATATTTTATAATGAAATTCTATCTAAAATTATTTATTATTGGTAAAATTCTATTACTAAGTCTTAAAAAATTTGAATGCTACCCTAATTAAAATTTTTATTTTCAAAAGTTTCAAGAAATTTAATATAATTTTATTATTTATTGTGCTTATCCCCTATAACTCAACATATTTATTCCACATCCTAAAATTAATGGGATTTTATCATATGACTCCTTAATTTATATTAAATGAAACTGAAAAAAGTCATAAAAAAGTTACATGTTTATCTCTAGAAGAAAAAAGAAAATTACAGTGCTTTAAAAAAAAAAAATTTATTAGTAAAAAAAGTGTTGAAGTGTTGGCTCTACTCTTTTGCATCGTACCGAAACAGTATGAGCAAAATTGCATCTTCCCATCAAGATTGTTAGTAATTTTGGTTCATGGTTCCACAACGAAATTCTCAAGTTTATTCTTCTCAAAAAAAAAAAAAAAAAAAATTCTCTAGTCTATTGAAAAAATTAGTATTAAAAAAAAATGACTTTGGACGTTTCAACTTTCAAATTTTCATCTTCTCAAAAAAATAAAGAAACTTTCAAAATTTCACAAAACTACTATGATATCATTGATACGTAATAATTGACACAAAGTTGTGTGATAAAAATGTGACAAAATACATCAAAGGTGTTTAGCACAAAATTCAATAAAACACGGCTCGTGTAAACTTTTTACTTCCATAAAATAATTAAAGTCAATTTGGACGGCAAAACTACGAATGTAGGCAAAGCTTTAGCAAAAAAATAGAAAAAACGAATGAAGGCAAAGCTAATGATTCGTTTTAGTTTTTTTCTCTTTGTAAACGCTTTGCGGTATTTGGGTACTTGTGATTGTTTTGGGATTTTCTATTGTGCTTGTGTATCCATGTAGATATCAATTGGCTAATCATATTTAAAATTGGGCTTAAATTAGTAATAAGCTTGAAATTGATATAAGCCGTAATTTTGGGGTCTAAACGGTAAATTTTCAAAATTCATAATAAAAGACTTTTTGAGTTTATTTAAGATTTGGGTTTGTAAGAGTGCTTTTATCCATTATTGTGAACTCTTTATTTTGTTAGTGAAACTTTTTCTTTGAAGTTGTCCATGGACATAGTTTAAGGTTGAACCATGTAATTTTTGGTGTTCTCATGTGATTGTGTGTTCTATTTCTATTTCACATTAATTCACTATAATTAACTGAATTCAAAATAAATAAATATTAAAGCTTCCATTATCTCAGCAATCTCCTAATTAGAAAAATGACCAAAGCAATGGAAGGCAAGTAAAGGTAAATGCTTGGACATGAAGTAACTTTCATATAACTAAAGAAGGAAGGAAATTTTGCAAATGTGCAAATCCTATAACTTTTATCATATACATATAGAAATTTAACAGAAATGACCAATCTCTCGTAACATCAGAAACTAACAGGTATACATCTGATATGCACCGCAACAATGAGCTCAAGTGCTCAACTAGTGGCATGCCTACAACTACATAAGAAAAGTAAGTGAACCTATCAGTTAAAATGGTTTACGCAAGCAGTTGAAATATCAGGTGGAAGAAGAATCAACAAGATGATTATACAGCTGGAGTCAGATATCCCATTTGTTCTGTAAGGTTGTCTAAATTATTCGAGTAGAACCAAACTTTTTTGTGATCAGCTGCATTGTTATTCCTCATTCTGCCATCAGTGTCCCTTCTCTCTGACTCGATTTCCTGCCTATAAGATGAATCGGGTCGTTCTGTCAAGAATTGTTCCCAGAAGACATCATTCGGATGAGTTGGCAATGCAGTTATTGTCCCTTCTACCCTTTCTTTTAAGGTCTCAACCGCTTGAGCACTAGCAGGCTTCAAATTTATATCAATCCCTGAAGAGTTAGGCATCATGTCAAACCCAAGATATATAGATGATAAGGGAGGGCTGTCCACATGATTCATTGACTCAACCAGCTCTGGGGATGCTCTGGTATGAGTAGCTGCTGAATTGGGTGAGGAATATGCATGTGATATAAGTGAGCAAGGCTGGTTATTCACATCAGTATCATCTATTTCTGTGACAGTGATAGGAGGGGCCTGTGAGAATGCACCAATATCATACTTTTCTTCACTTAAAGCTTCACCAACTTCATGCAGAAAATTTTCCCAAAAATTTAATGATGAGTCTAACTTCTCAATCAGCTCCAAATTTAATGTTGGAGCAGATATTGCATCCAGTTCTTCTTTCTGGAAAGTTTGGAAATTCAAACTCCACTTCTCTTCCACTTCTCTTTCATGAAAGTGATTAGGTATCGATAACCTTCTCTTTTTGCTATGAATTTCTGATTTTTGCATAAGTATAGATGCGAAACCCGGTTTCTTCAGAAGTTGAGCAAAGAAGGCCATCAATTGGTTCTGTCTATGTTCCATTTTCCACAATTTCTCACCAAAAGACTGCATTTGAAGTTCAAACATCTCATTGTCACTTTGATTCCTCTGTAGCTCCAACTGAAGCAAGCCATTGTTGTGTTTCAGTCTATTAATTTCCACCTCAAATTCCTGTTTTTCTGTTTCAGTTAATGGGGCTGAAACATGATCTTGGTTTTGCATGGAATGACTATGAACTGGCTTGCGTCGATGAATATTCTTCAAAAGATGTTTTTGTCCTCTTAGAAACTCCTCATTTGCAAACTCCCATTGGTCAGGATCAATCTTCCTAAATCCCTGGTAATACACAAGAGAAGCTTGAATTTAAATATAGAAAACCGCACCTTAACCACACAAAACAATTGCACAAAAATGGAATATTGAAATAGATCATATATCAAGTAAACATAAAACAGTCCAATCTTAAAATTGGAGACAAGAACATGCCGCTAAGCTCCTGCTGGATCAGCAGTTCAAAAATACTAGTTGAAAAGCTTTATAGATAATCTAAAATGTGTAAATCCATTCATATGTATATGCATATCGTGTACCTCACAAACTCTTTTAGGCAGCTTGTATTCATAAAAAGACTTTCACCCATTTCAACAATACACATTAAACAGCAAGAACATTAGCTACTGCATTGAATTCTCAGGCAACAGGTTAACTGTATCACCATTACTGATTCAGGTAGGCATTGACTTCTGTCAGCACTGCAGTAGCATTTCTGAATCCATGGCATTTAAACCTTATTACCCGTTTTTTAAACAGCTAAGTTTAGCCAATTTTTGATAGTATCCAATTCAATGTGTAGGACCATCATAGGATAGCTACCACAAGCCAAACAAAATCTCGTGGTCCATGAGCACACAGACAGCTTCTCCTTTCTTACTGTAAAAAAATCATCAGCACTTGACTTCCAACAACCCCTCTCAAGGAGATCCACTAGCATAAAAAACTCCTGGCTAGCACCTAAAAACTCTGTTATGAGAAGTATACTCTACCAGTCTATCAGAAAGCTTCAATCTGCCACCTCCACAACTTCAGCAATGCCTGCCCAAATGTGTGGGATGGATTATGAAAACCCACCGGTGATAGCAGACCTCAGCCTCAAACATGTTTTCATGACAGCATTGAGCATACTTTCATCCCCAATATGACTATGAGAAGCCAACCATTAATTTCAACTGGCTGAACAGTGAAATTTGGACCTTTGAAATACACCCATCTCCACTGAGATGCCTGAGTTTCTGATCTACTGTGATAGCAAGCTACAAGATAAAAGGGATTTCCAGGCACATTACTAGAGAAGCAGACCAGCCAATGCCAGGTTTCCAACCTATCACCCCACAAGATCCCTGATACTTTCTTAAACACTTAAAAGCTGAATAATGCCTGGAAATCACCTAATTAACGTCTTCCCTCCTCTTCAAGTAATCTCTATTATGCAATCCATATCTCACTAACCTCATTGATAACAAAAGAACCATAGAATTTGCAAGCATACAAAAATCTTCAATTAAATCTATTCACAATTGATCCAAAAGGAAAACAATTGTCGAACCAAAGGTATGACATTCCATTCGCGATCTAACAAGGAAACATCCCTTTGCTTTCTCAATTATCTTCAGAAGCTTTTTCAAAAATCAACTTCTGTCATTTAATATATTCAGACTAAATATATTGCAATTTCTTCCTTATCCAAGTACAACTTTAAGTGATCCTTGAAAGAAGGAGCTTATACTACTAGTAACTAATGATGCTTCACAGTAGCTGTGATGTTCATGTCCTGAAAACGTATAAATTCTTCCTACTAAAAACCATTCCCTATAGTTCTATACACACTCGTAATTGTAAGTTAAAAAGGTTCTCACTGAACAAGCTAAATCTTTCTGCACATGACAAGAACTCCCCTAGCCACCTCCTCAAAGGTACTTTTCTTGACATGATTATAAGTTAAAGTCTAAAAATCAAGGCAATTTCACTTTCAAAAGCAATAGAAGTTCTGTTACAATACTTCTATGCAAGGATGCTTATATGCAAACAACTATAGGCCACAAACTTAAAGTGGGCACTCATAGTGAGCAAGAAAAACTCAAAATAAGAGGAAAAATGTGGGGTGGGGGGAACATAGACATCATAATATAATGAATGTGAAGCAATTCTAATATGCTTAAATTGAACTCAGAGATGAGTGTAAAATTTCCAATAAATCATATGCAGGGACATGAATCGTGAAGAACAAATCTCTGTTGAAAAATTAATGAGTTTACATGTACATTGAGATTAGCACAAAAGTTTAACACTAGTAAAATTCAGGAAAAAAACCAAGAAATGAAATCATTTCCAGACAGAAACAAAACAACAACTTAGCAATTGCATATCCACATGAATTTAAGCAAGAATTCTAAAAGAAAACATTCAAATTGAAGAAAAACCAATTTTCTTACAGATGTACTTTAATATATTAGCAATAAATTCAAAACAAAAATACAGAAATCAAACTACAATTGGAAGTTGAAACCAGTCATTTCCGCAAAAGCTAGAGTCATCAGATATAAATAAACCAATCGCTTCCATAAGATAGAGTATTGGACTTACATATGTGTTAAGTTGCCTGACAAAACTTGAAAAATTGTTGTGCTTAAAATACTTGGGAAGCAAATCTGAAGCGAATTCTGGGGTATCCCACACAATAAAACTACAACCACTTTCACTCCATGACACCACGGAATTCGTTATTGGATCATCCACCAACTCATATGTTTTTATAAGAAAAGGCGCTGGGGCACTCGAACTACCCTGTGACCCATCCATACTAGCTTCCACTGTTTTACAAAACTTAAAGCCAAAGTCTGTCTACAAATATCTCCAAGTTCACACAAAGGAAAATATCCAAATAAGATTGGCAATTGGATCAAATTTACACCAACTCAATCAAAGTAAAAGTGGCTCTGAGAAAAAGGTGAGGTCTAAAAAAAAAATCAAGAGCCCAGAAATATGGAACCATCTCATAGCACCATATCAAAATCCAAGATTGAAAACTGCATTAAATGCCTTGTGTACCTCGGAACTAAACAATATGAACTTAAAACTACAAAACCAAAAATCCCAAGAATTGACTCGCCTCAAAATGGATTACTAATATGCTGGTTTTGGAGGCGAAGACATAAAGTGAAATAAACAAATAAGAGTTGAAAAGATTCAGGAAACAATTGAGCCCTTTATGTGAAACGTTCTGAAAAATCTGAAAGCAGAACTTGGAGAAAAAGCAACGTGGAAAAAAAGAGTCCTTAAGACTTCACCTAAACAAGGAGAAGAGAGGACTGATGAAAGAGACAGAATGGAAAAAAATAATGTTAAGGGCTTTGAAATTGTATCCTTGGTTGATTATTCCAAGCAGTGTGTTTTGAAAATTTTGGTCGTGCTCGTGCATGGTCAGTGGGGTTGTTTTGTTTTTAATAAGTTTTTGTTTTTTCCTTAATTTGCAGAGGTATTTCTTTCTAATGACAAGGTCGTGGAAATTGGAATTGTCTTTGGAAGTGACACACTTGACAAAGTATGAAGGGAGAGACGACAGGTTGGAGTGCTTCCACTAGTCGGTGATGAGCCATAAATAATTGGTAGATTGATAATAGAAAAAGGATATGATGAGGCCATTTTCATCTTGCAACTCGATTGTGTGAGGTCATCAGTTTGTTTCTTCCGTTTGTTTGTTTGGTTTTTTTTCTTTTTTGGTTAAAACAGATCTAGAGTGATTTAAACCATAAATATCTTTAAAATATTAGAAGGTGTCAACCAATAAAACTCCTGGCAGAACTCTTTAATTTTATGCAAATTTTGTCAAAAAAAAAAAAAAGGGACAAAAGATTTCTATCTATAATTCTATAGAATGTTTTTGAAGGTACATAAAGGAACACAAATATTTTATCCTACTTTTTCTGTTCTATTTTTTGTTTATTTTTTTTAAGAACTTTTCTGTTTTATTTTATATTCCATGTAAACCTTTTTTTTTCCTGTATTTTTTTTTTTTTCTTTTCTCTTCTCGAAAAAATTTGGCCCAACTGTAATTTAGACAAGTTTGACCAGTAGCTGTAATCATATTCAATTGTATTAGACTGAAATTTTGACCAGAGAAATGAAAATGGACGTACAAAATGCTATGATACCGAATATTTATACACTATAATTAGTTTGCATGCTATACATGCGGTAAAAATGAAGAGAGCTCACAGGAAGATCAATGAGAGCAACCTTATAATAGACGCACTTATTGTATGCATAATTACCGTTGACCGCCGCCACGGCCTTTAAAGTTTCAACTTTCAACTTTCAAATTTCGACAGCGAGCGGATAATTGATAGGCCTACCAAACCGCATAGGCCAAGTAATCACATTACCCAAAAAAATCATCAGAAATTAGTGACTAAGAGGACAATTCCGTACCACGCGTATTGGCTGGTATTAGTTGCACTGGTACTTGGACCGGTACAAAAACACATTAGAAATATTGTATCCCTTCAAATATCCGGGTGTACCAGTCTTTTTCGGTAATACCGGCAAATTCTGGTGGAATTCAACGGTATCTTTGTTTGGAGCCGATACAATGAGTTTCTGTCATAATTTATGGTGCTTACAGTTTCTTCTTTTCAGCCAATCTCCTATTCTTTTCAGCTTGCCGGAACATTAAAACTTTTATCTTGTTGCTCCCTTCCACTTCAATCTTGTAGCTCTATTCTTCGTCTTCTACAACACCTGTTCTAGGCTTTCAACTTTGTTTTCTTTGTCTGTTTTTATTTATTTCTTAAAATTTTGAAATGGGTCACTCAAAGTAGGTTAGAGACTTCGACTTAGAACTAGAATAACTTTCCAAGTTACACATATTTTAAACAAAAGATTTTAATAAAATCTAATGGTGAATAAAACATCCCTTCCATGTCATCGTTAGTATTAATTACTCGTTGCCTTCGTCCCATTTATGTCAATACTCTCCATTAATTCCATGTTGGCTTCTTTGCCGTTCACAATATCTTACTTAGAGTACATTTGGTACACTGAATGAAAATTACAACAAGAATTGTAATATTTATTTATAGTCATAAACTGTGTTGTAATGTAATAACTAAACATATTCATTAGTTTAGTTGTGCGTTATAACATTAGAATGAAACTTAACATTTATTTTAGGAAATATCTTATTAATATAATTATATTTCTTTAAAAATTGTTATTTTTAAATTTAAGAGAGATATGTGTTATTTTTTATGATTTTTTATTTTTATAATTATTAGATGTATATAAAAAGTTTGTTTATTTGAAAATATATTAAATTTTGAAATTAATGCTATGGGGACATTTTTTGTTTCAAGACCAAGTGTTGCACTTATAATCTTTTTTGGTTTCAAGTCCCACATTGGAAAGAATACCTCCCTCTTTGCACCTTATAAGGGATGAGCCAATGGTTGAAGAGTACCACTAATTTGTAACCCAAACTAGTGGTACTCTTCAATCATTGGCTCATCCCTTATAAGGTGCAAAGAGGGAGAGAGAGAAAAAACGATAGAGCAATCCTAACAATTCCGAATAGAGGGAGAGAGAGAAAAAACGATAGAGCAATCCTAACAATTCCGAATCATTCAATATACTAGAGTAAAACTCCTCAGAAGGAGTCGAGGACGAATTTTCTTATAGAAACTTGGCTCCTCTTTGTTTGATTGTTTGTAAAACTCCCTCTTTGTTTGATTGTTTGTAAAACTCCTTATAACCGTTACCCCATTCACTAAGGCCTAGTTTTTTTGCCCACTTTCTACAAATTCATTATACATGGCTAGTTAGATTTGGGTCCACTCATCCCAAAGGAGAAATGCACAAATCTAGTCCCTATAAATGCACTTACTAAGGAATAGTTAATACAACATTTTAAAGAGGAATAGTTATTCCTCATTTTGAAGAATAGCTATTCATAAGGAATGACTATTCCTTTTAATAAAAATATAACCAAATTAAAGAATAACTAAACCATAAGAATAACTATTACATTACAGCGTCTATTTTAGTCTACCAAACATGCCCTTACTCTTCTCCATGCGAATCGGCTTGCCATTACAATCTTTAACACTAAATAGAACTCCACGTTTATATGACCAAATATGGAAAAAAAATAAATAAAAATAAAACTAAATTAATTGAATCTGGGATTATGGGTGCATTGGTGTGGTTTTTTTTTTTTTTTTTTTTTTTTTTTTGGAAATCACAAACTCAACAGTTTGCTTGTTGTGTCGGTGTCATACATGAGGTAAGCATGGGACACGATTGCAAACATGTACCAATTGTTTTTATTTTATTTTAAATATCGGGCACGCCTGGGAGACATAGCCGGGTCACAGGGTATACCCAAAAAAGAAAGAAAGAAAAAAGTGTGTAATCTTGCATCTCTACTCTCCATCTTCAATCTTCCTCATGCTTCTTCAGTTTCTCCCACACAGTCTCTTCATCTTACTTAACTCTTTCTCTCATTTTTTGTTTTAAAAAACTTGCCTTTTTATAAAAAATAAAAAAATTGTTGTGTGCCTAATTTTTTTTTTATTTATCTATTTTAGAGTTGTGTGGTTATTTGTCTCTTCTTTTTCAATTTGACTTTTAAGGAGTCAGCTGTTAGCCACTTAAAATATTCATTATTTCTCTTAAATTGATATATATTTAATATTATATGAAAGAATAAATGCTTAACCATATATAAAAATAAATTAAAAAAATATTTAATAATTAATTAATATGCGTATAACATGAATACTCACTGACGAAAAAAGCAAAGAACGATATACCAAAAAAACTCATCGGTCTTACTTGTGGCCATTGACAGGTGACGATAGTAGGGAGTCTACGGCTTGAAGCTGATGAGGTTAACTTGGGAGGAGATGGAAAGCTGAGGACACTAAGGGTATGCACGAAACTGACGACTCTGACATAACCTTATTTGGCCTCCACGCATGCGTATACAAGGAAATATCTTGTGCCACACGCTTAGAAAGACTCCTACAAGGAAAGGATCCCGCAAAATACGCTTATAATGACTCCTATAAGGAAAAGACTTCTAAACCAAGGAAAAGATGTTAATCCTCTACTACTATAAAAACCTTAATACTCTCACTAACCAAAGTACGCATAATTCCCCTCAGCTCTGGCACTCTAGAGTTGTGTGAAGTTCTAACTTGACCTTCGGAGGGTATTTGGCCGGTACCACACCGGTGCTCTCTATTAGGTCTTCTCTTTTAGTGTTGTGCAGGTATTGTTTCGAGTACGTGAGGACCGTGCGACTTACTGTTGATTTTTCGGCACCATCAGTTGGCGCCGTCTATGGGAAAACTTCACGTTATTCTTAGCAACCTGTAAGCCATACGAACGCTTCCCGGACCAAGAGTTGCATGGTACTTACTCGTTTGATGGCGACCACCAACAACGTTCAGGGAGACAAACCTCGCACAACTGCCCTCAAGAGACAAGTTCAGACTCTCGCCACTGTTGTGGAGCGCCTCACGAAGCAGAATCACGATTTGGAAGAGCAGCAATGTCAAAAGAACGCAGGGAATAACACTCAAGAGGAGGACTAAGAAGGCACCAGCGCCGAGAGAAGGGACCAAGAGGGATCGGAGGGTAGCAATGCCCAAGTAGACTAGAGCGACAAGACATGAGCCGCCCCTCCATCACAGACACGGCTCCCCCTCACATTGTTGCAGAGATGCAGATGATGAAGGAACGGATGGACTTCATGATGAACGCCCTTAGAGGGCTAGCGTCTAGCGACCTTAATGACTTGGTCCATCGAACCGATTCACTGTTCACCACATCCGTCAATTCCTTCCCCCTTCCATCGAAGTTTCTCATGCCGCAGATAGAAAGCTATGACGGAGCCAAAGACCCCCTAGATCACTTGGAATCCTTCAAGACCCTGATACACCTTCAAGGAGTAGCAGGCGAGATCATGTGTAGGGCCTTCCCTACCACGATGAAGGGCCCCACAAGAATTTGGTTTAGCAGGTTGACGCCTAACTCCATCAGTACTTTCAATAAGCTAAGCGCCCAGTTTGCTTCGCACTTCATCGGGGGACACAGGTATAAAAAGTCTACTGCATACTTGATGAGCATTAGGCAACGGGAAAATGAGACACTAAGTTCTTACATAGCACGCTTTAACAAAGATGCACTTTCAATCATTGAAGCCGACGACAAGATACTCGTAGCCGCTTTCACAAATGGGCTACGGAAGGGTAAGTTCTTGTTTTCACTATATAAGAACGATCTAAAGATGATGTCGGACGTGCTTTACAGGGCAACCAAATACATGAATGCTGAAGACGCGCTTTTGGCCCGAGAAGAGAAACCTAAGAAGAGAGAAAAACAGGAAGATACACGACAAGACAGAGGGCGGAAGATGGCGAGAACTGGAGAACGAAAGGATGATAGACGCTCTAAGCCCCCTGCGGGGAGATTCATGAGCTTCACTCCACTGACTGCCCCAATCGACCAAGTCTTAATGCAAATCAAGGACTTACTACTATAAAAACCCTCTACTACTATAAAAACCTTAATACTCTCACTAACCAAAGTATGCATAATTCCCCTCAGCTTTGGCACTCTAGAGTTGTGTGAAGTTCTAACTTGACCTTCAGAGGGTATTTGGCCAGTACCACACCGGTGCTCTCTATTAGGTCTTCTCTTTTAGTGTTGTGCAGGTATTGTTTCGAGTACGTGAGGACCGTGTGACTTACTGTTGATTTTTCGGCACCATCAGTTGGCGCCATCTATGGGAAAACTTCACGTTATTCTTAGCAACCTGTAAGCCATATGAACGCTTCCCAGACCAAGAGTTGCATGGTACTTACTCGTTCGATGGCGACGTATGGCTTAGAGACAAACGGTCTAGAGACAAATACTGCCGTTTCCACCGTGATCATGGTCATGACACAGTCGACTACTACGGCTTGAAATAGCAGATCGAAGCCTTCATCAGGCAAGGGAAGTTATAGAAGTTCATCAGTAAGGAGAGAGCAGATCTGCCTCCTTAAGAGCAGGCTCCTCGATGGGACAATGAGAGTCCCAGACCACCCTTAGGAGACATAAGGATGATTGTGGGAGGCACGGCGACCACCGGCTCGTCCAAAAAGGCTCGAAAGACTTACTTCAGAATGGTTCTAAACATTTAACTAACGAGCGTCATCCTAAAGATGCTGCGGGTCGACAACCCCATTATTGGTTTCTCGAGAAAAGATGCCCAACGTCTTTACCACCCGTATGATGACGTGCTCGTCATTAGCATCCAGGTAGGAGATTATAACACATACTAAGTCTTGGTTGATAACGAAAGCTCCGCAGACATTCTTTACTACCCGGCATTCCAACAGATGCAGATCAACAAAGAGTGCTTAGTTCTAACCAACGCTCCACTCGTTGGGTGTGGAGGAACAAAAGTATACCTCCTCGGTGCAGTCACATTGCCTGTCACAATTGGAGATTATCCTCAGCAAATCACTAGGGATGTTACATTCTTTGTTGTCAATTGCTCCTCCGCCTACAACGCCATCATAGGACGACCTACCCTTAACTCATAGAAGGTTGTAACTTCAACTTACCACCTAATGATCAAATTCCCTACTGAGTACGGAGTAGGGGAATTGCGAGAGGATCAAATAGCCGCGCGAGAATGCTATATTGCAATACTGGAGATGGACGACCATCTACAGACCATGAGCATAGAAGAACAATGGACGGTGGCGGAACCCGTAGAAAAGCTTGAGGAGATACCCCTTGATGGCTCCAAATTAGACAGAACCATGAGGATTGGCACTCTCGCCAGCCCAACAATTCGCCTAATACTCGTAGCTTTCCTCAAGAAAAACCAGGACGTGTTTGCCTGGAGTCATGAAAACATGCCAAGAATTGACCTTTCAATCATGGTACACAGGCTGAATGTGTCGCCCACTTTTCCACTCGTCTGTCAAAAGAAACGGGTGTTCTCCCAAGAACGAGACCGAGCAATAACAGAAGAAGTCGGCAAGTTACAAGAGGCAAGCTTCATCAGGGAAGTATACTACCCCGATTGGCTAGCAAATGTGGTAATGGTTAAGAAAGCCAACGAAAAATGGAGGATGTGCGTATACTTTACAGACCTGAACAAAGCATGCCCTAAGATTAGCTACCCTCTCCCTCGAGTCAATGTACTAGTAGACTCTACAGCTTTACACCAATTACTAAGCTTTATGGACGCATTTTCAGGTTATAATTAGATCCGGATGGATAAAGCAAACCAGGAGAAGACTTCATTTGTTACTAGCCAAGGTCTTTTTTGCTACAAAGTGATGTCGTTTAGCTTTAAGAACGTGGGCACGGCGTAACAAAGGCTCATGAACAAGATGTTTGCAAACCAAATCGGAAGGAATGTTCGGGTCTACGTCAATGACATGTTGGTAAAAAACCGAAGAGAAGAAGACCATTTGAAGGATCTCAAGGAAACTTTCGACACCCTTCGTTTCTATAACATGAAGCTCAATCCAAGTAAGTGTGCATTTGGAGTGACAGCGGGAAAATTCCTTGGTTTGATGGTATCTCAAAAAGGTATCAAGGCCAATTCGGACAAGATCAGAGCCATAGTAGAAATAGCCTTCCCAAAGAACGTGAAAGAAGTGCAGAGTTTAAACAGAAAAGTAGCCACCTTGAACAGGTTCGTATCAAGGGCGACGGATAAGTGTTTACCCTTCTTTTGCACGCTGAAGAAGTTTTTTGAATGGACTGCCGAGTGTCGGCAAGCATTCAAGGATCTGAAGGTGTACCTTTCTTCCCCATCGCTGCTAAGTCCTTCGTAATCGGAGGAAGAGCTTTTCCTCTATTTGGCCGTCTTCCCGGCAGCCGTTAGCGCGGCCTTGGTCAGAGAAGAAGACAAGGTTCAAAAGCCCGTATACTATGCCAGCCGGGCATTTCGTGGTGCAGAGGAAAGGTATCCACCCATGGAAAAGCTCGCTTTCGCTTTAGTTATGGCAGCCCACAAACTCAAATCGTACTTTTAAGCCCTTGTGGTGATCATCCTAACCGACAAGCCCTTGCGACGGGCAATGAGCAACCCCGAAGCTGATGGTCAATTGGCACTATGGGCAATAGAGTTGAGCGAGTTTGACATTCAGTACTGCCCACATACTGCCATCAAAGGACAGGTCGTTGCTGACTTCATAGTAGAATTCACCAATGGGGAAGACAAGGGGGCAGATGAATGCCCTAAATGGAGTATACATACAGACGAGTCATCCAACAGGCAGGCTGGGGGAGTAGGTATCGTGCTCCTTTCTCCTGAAGGAGACAAGATTGAATGTATGGTCCGCCTTGACTTCCCTACCACCAACAATGAAGCAGAATAGGAAGCTTTAGTGGTAGGACTTGATCTTTCCAAAGCAGCAAGAGTTGCAAGTGTGGTTCTTTGCTACGACTCTCAGGTCATCACCAACCAAGTGAATGAGGATTATGAGTGCAAAGGCGAAAGAATGAAGAAATACCTGGAGCAAGTAAGGAGGAGGGTAGACGAGCTGAAAGCCAAGATCATCCAAATCCTTAGGGTAGAGAACGAGCAAGCCGACCGCCTTGCTAAAACCGCTTCAGTAGAACATATGACCGCCCTTGATATGTACTCTCTTTTGTTCAACTTTCTCCACTAATAGATTTCGTCAATGTGCAGGAGATAGGCTCTAAAAGCGACTAGACCATATCATTAGTCTCTTACTTAAAAAACGGCGTCTTACCAGAAAGAAGGGGGGCCGCAAGAAAGCTAAAGGTCCAAGCAGCACGATTCGTCTTGATGAAGGATATCTTGTACAAGAGAGGCTTCTCTCGCCCATACTTAAGGTGTTTGGGTCCTGAAGAAGCAGACTACGTCATGAGAGAAGTACACGAAGGGATCTGCAGAAACCATTCAGGGTCGCGGTCATTGGCAAACAAACTTGTCCGAGCAGGTATTACTAGCCCACCATGCAGAAGGATGCTCAGACTTATGTCAAAACCTGCGACAAGTGTCAAAGATTCAGTAATGTCATCAGACAGCCGTTCGAAGAATTGACCCCAATAACAGCCCCATGGCCATTCGCTTTATGGGGATTAGACATTATGGGGTCGTTCCCAATAGTGGCGCAACAGCTGAAGTTCCTGATAGTGAGCATAGACTACTTCATAAAATGGGTGGAAGTTGAAGCCTTAGCTACCATTACGAAGAATAACGTGCGAAACTTCATTTGGAGGTTCATCATATGCAGGTTTGGGATTCCTAGAGTCTTCAGACAACGGGAAACAATTCTACAACGACTCCTTCTGGGACTTTTGCTCGTAGTTAGGGATCATAAATCACTACTCCTCCCCTGCCCACCCTCAATCTAATGGACAGTTTGAAGTCACGAACCAATGCGTACTCAAAATTATCAAGACTCAGCTCGAGGGGATAAAGGGTATATGGCCTGAAGAACTATCAAGCCTACTATAGGCGTACAGGACAATAACAAGGACTTCTATAGGAGAGACATCATTTCGGATAATATATAGGAGCGAAGCAGTCATTCCAACTGAGGTTGGACTCACAAGCTACAGGGTGGACAATCATGATGAGCACAAGAATGACGAGGCTATGTGTCTACAACTCAATCTAGTTAACGAAGTCAGGGCAACGGCCGAACAAAGACTCGCATGGTACCAAGATCGCATGGCCAAGCACTACAATTCCCAGGTCCGACACAGAGATTTTAGATTAGAGATCTTATTCTAAGGAAGGTCATGGGCGCCACTAAAGACCCTGCCTAGGGGAAGCTCGGCCCCAATTGGGAAGGACCCTACCGAATCACATCATGGTAGACGAAATGCACCTACCACCTGGAGATGTTGGACGGACAGAAACTACACCATCCATGGAATGCCGAGCACCTACGGAAGTATTACCAATAGAGAAGATGCCATAAAGAGCAGCACCCCTTTATTTCTAGTTTACCTTAGTTAATTTCAACTATACTCCTCAGTTTTTCTATTTACTTTAGTTTTGCTACAATAACTCTTTTAAAGCCCAAAGGGCAGATCTTTTTCTTCTAGAGAACTACTTTTTCTATGAATACATGATTTATCATAATAAGTGGAGTTTATTCAAATATGGCTAAGGTGTTTATCTACAAAAATCATTAGATCCATAAAGTGGACAAGTATGAAGTCCATAAAGTGGATGAGTCCATAGAGTGAACGAGTTTATCAAGTCAAAATCGGACAAGTTTACCAAGTCCATAAAGTGGATGGGCCCATAAAAAAACAAGTTCATTCCTGGAGGATGGACCATTATAAAGTCCGTAAAGCAGATGAGTTCACTAGCTTGCCCATAAAGTGGATGAGTTTAATAATAAACCCACAAAGTAGACGAGCTTATTACTAAGTCCATAACGTGGACGAGTTCGTCAGTCCATAAAAGTGGACGAGTTTATACTAAGTCCATAAAGTGGACGAGTTCATCAGTCCATAAATTGGACAAGTTCGTCAGTCCATAAAAGTGGACGAGTTTATTATGAAGTCCGAGTTCGCCAGTCCATAAAAGTCGACGAGTTTATGCTAAGTCCACAGAGTGCACGAGCTCATCAGTTCATAAATTGTACAAATTTATTACAAAGTCCATAAAGTAGACAAGTTCATTAGTCCATAAAGTGGACAGGTTTATTACTAGATCCATAATGTGGACGAATTTATTATTAAGCTCATAAAATAAACGAGTTCATTCCAAAAGAATGAATTAATAATTGTCCATAAAAGTTGACGAGTCCACAAGTTGACGGGTTCATAACTTTGTCAATAAAGATGACGGGATCATCTCCTAAGGATAAGTCCACAAATGGATAAGATACTTCACATAAAGAAACAAGTTTCTTGGCCCACAAAGTGGACGAGTCTATTGTAAAATATATTGGCCCACAAATTGGCGAGTTTGGAGCAGACAAAACAAAATTCCCAAGTCAAAAAATAGATGGATTCACAAGGGCAAGAGAGGAACATACACACATATTGGAAGCAACGAATATAACATACCATAAATAAAATAGTGTTTTACAAACAAAGCCCAAAAAACAAAAGCGACATTGAAACATTGTTCGAAAATTAGATTGAATTTACAAGAAGGAAACAAAAAATAAGGTTTAAGAGGCCGGGGGGTCTTGTGGGACCTCGTCGCCCTTGGAAGGAAGGTCTTAAGCTTCTTAAGTTGGAGTATTGGTTGATGGGGTCAGAAGAACAACAGGCTTATCCACAGCAGTAGGCTGAGCAAGAATGACGCCATCATCCTTTGGATTCGCCTTGGACTCAGTAAAGTCGTCGCCCTCCTCAAGAGTAGCGCCGCCTGCAGGTGTCGACGGTAAGGGGACATCCATTGAAACCTTAGACAAATCCAGGTGAGGGTAGACAGATTTGACCTGTTTAAGTCAATCCTCAAACCCGTCACCATAGAATTTGGTATAGGAATCGACAAATGTTTGCGACGCCTTGAATTACTTCACGGCGTTAACCTTGGCCGTCTCCACCTGGCTTAAAAGGGCCGCCAACTCTTTCTCCGCCGTCTCTTTAGCCTTTTACTCTTTCTTCTTCTGACGACCTTCCTTCTCCAGCTTCTCCTTCAACTTTTTCACCTCTTGGTTAAGGGTTTAGAGGGCCTCCTTATACAGTTTTTGCCCGTCGGTCATGTTTTTGATGCGCTTATGCAAGCGGGTGATCACCCCTTCTTTGGCGACGCCCCTATCTTGCAACGCCTTCATACGAACTAGTGCCTACAAAACAGGACTTCCATCAGCTTCTAAGCATAAGAGAGAAATAAACAAAGAAATACAGGAAGAAGCATACCAAAGCAAGGTCAAAAAGACCCAACACCCCTAGCTCATCCGTCCCTTGCTTAGCACAAGAGTCAACATCCTTGTCCTTGATGATGGACTCCACCATCTCTAAGGCATAATCCTTGTGAGTGAGAAGATGATGGTCGGGATCCTAAACAACGGGGCCTGACGTCGTCATTAGCCCTTTGCCTACCCCGTGCTTCAGTTGGGGAGGCGACGGCTTCGTGGGAAGCTTTTCCCCAGGAGCGACGGACACCTTTTTGGATGGGCGGTCGTCCTTCCCATCATCTTTCCTCTTAGCCGCACCCTTAGTGACGGCCTTGGGAGCTGATGAGGACGTCCCCTCCTTTTCCTTGCCTTTCCATTCCTCTTTCTTGCGTGCGGCAATTGCTCTTACCTGCATTCTCAGTCTAGCTGCCTCCATTTCTACAAAAAGGCAAATAAAGGATTACTAAGGCAAGTGACAGTCTTAGTCAAGCCGACGGAAAGAAAGAAAGTGTTAAAATGGGTGACTTACGCCGATGGGAGTAAGCGTTAAGTCGATGGGCTTCTTGTGTTGGCTCGGGTCCCCTGCAGTAGGCGTGCAAAGTGTTAAGTGTAATAAGATCCTGACACTTATGCTCGTCCAATTGGATCCCTGTTACCTTACAAATAAAATCCTCCTGCTTGCCTATGATATGTGGATGAACACTAGCTGAAAGAAAAAAAAAAAAAAAAAAAGGCAGACGATGTTAGAAATTCGAAACACGTAAACTGAAAAAGAAGTAGATGAGGTCAACCTGAATCCTTGACAAAAGCCCAAGTGTTGTCAAAACCATGGGGCATCGTCTCCCACTCTTCCTAACGACATACCCAGTTCGTCCTTTTAACAAAAATGTACTTGCCCTTCCAATTCCTATTGGAGTCAGGCATATCAGATACCAGCCTTAGCTCTTTCTTCCTTGCGAAGAAATGATAAATTCCTTAGGACGAGACAATGTGTTGAGGACAGTAACACCAGAAGAACTCTTCAAGAGTTAGTTGATGTTTCCCTCCACTTAAATGACCCCACAAAATCTTAGCCCCAATGAATATCCTTCAAGCGTTGGGGGCGATCTGGCTGACGGACAAACCCAAAAAATTGGCCAACTGATGGTGAAGTGCTGTCAGAGGCAGTCTCAATCCTGCTGCGAACATAGCATTATACATGCTGACATCCGCGGTCTTCCCTATATAACACGTCTCAAACTTCCCAGAGAGACGGATTGGGATGTTGTCCGAAATTTGGAAACGGGCACGTAAAGTTTTGAAAATCTTTTTCGACATCATCGGCAAAAAGCCATTAACTGTCCATTCTTCAGGGAAAGTGAAGAGACGGTCATCTCCTGGGCGCCCTGAGGTACTCTCTATGACCTCCTCGTCACCGTCACTTTCTCTCCCTTCCTCCTCATCATCCTCTTTCTCGCCCTCACTTACTACCTTATCTTTTTCTCCATAACTTTCCATTTCCTCGTCAGAAGGTTGGGATGATGTTTCCCTCTCTGACGACAAAGAGAAGCCCTCATCGAGCTCTTGACCTGATGGGAAGACCTCGTCGTAGCCTGCTCCTTTGCAGACTGACGACTGTTCACTCGTCGCTTCTCTAGACATCTAACTACCTACAAGTGACAGAGGTATTCTAAGAACTTAAGCTAATGGTCTCTCTAAAAAGTTTCACATTTAACTAAGATAAAAGTAAAAAATGAGAGGAAGTAAGAGTAAAAGTGACTACCAAGTAAAGCAGACGGTTTCGTGACAAGAGACAGTCCCAGCAAAAGCAATGAAAGCACGATGGCATGAGCAAAGTCTTTGAAGTGACGGGTTCTCTCTGATGATTAGCAAGAATGAAATAGGAGAAAATGGAGGAGGACATGAGATATATATATATAAGGAAGGATATGCACAAAAGATGAAGCGGTGCCCTCGTCCAGAAGCGGAGCTAATGGGGTTGCGTCACGTGTCCAAGCATTAAATAAAGGCTGCTCAAGGCAATCGCCCATACATGATTTTTTCTCTCTCTTGAGCAAAAGAAAATTAAATAATAAAGTTCAAACTCCATAACCCGTCAACTTAAGGTGATGAAGCTATGGAGTAGGGGGCAACTAATATGGATAATATTGCAAATATGAATACTCACTAATGAAAAAGGCATAGAACGACGTACCAAATAAACCCATCGGTCTTACTTGTGGCCATTGATAGGTGACGACAGTAGGGAGTCTATAGCTTGAAGCTGATGAGGTTAACTTGGGAGGAGATGGAAAGTTGACGACACTAAGGGTATGCACGAGACTGACGACTCTGACATAACCTTACTTGGCCTCCACGGATGCGTATACAAAGAATTATCTTGTGTCCCACGCTTAGAAAACTCCTACACGGAAAGGATCCTGCAAAATACGCTTATAATGACTCCTATAAGGAAAAGACTTCTAAATCAAGGAAAAGATGTCAATCCTCTACTACTATAAAAGCCCCAATATCCTCATTAACCAAGGTACGCATAATTCCCCTCAGCTCTGGCACTCTAGAGTTATGTGAAATTCTAACTTGACTTTCGGAGAGTATTTGGCTGGTACCACACCGGTGCTCTCTATTAGGTCTTCTCTTTTAGTGTTGTGCAGATATTGTTTCGAGTATGTGAGGACCATGCAACTTATTGTTGATTTTTCGTCATCATCAGTATCCATGTTTTATTTTTTCAAAAATTTCTTTGTGGCCAGATTGTATCCGTATACATAACCGATTTCGTATCTATGCACGTGCTTTCTTGGTTTTTTGAATTTGGGAAAAGGTGATCCCTAGCTCCATGTAAAATCAATCAAATGAGTTTTTCCCAAATAATTGATTACTTTGTTTTTCAGTTCTCTAATTCAGAATCTTGTGAGATTTGGTTACCATATAAATGAGTTTGAGATTTTTTTTTTTGTTGATAAAATACAATTTTGGTATCTAAACTTCACGTAAAGTTTGCTGCCACAGTCAAGTTACACTGAAACCCACCCAATTTAAAAAACCTCAACTTGAACTAAGAACAAAACCACTACCACAAATCCAGCTGGTTTAGTACCCTTATTTCAACTAAGGACATTTCACCACATATAATTGATCAATGGTGGGTGTCCTTTCAAATCAAAAAAAAAAAAAATGGTGGGTGTCCTTCAGCAGATGGGTATAGTTTGCACTTTGCGATTTCTTGTTAATAGCCGTTGTCGTTTAATAAGGTGGAAGCAATAAGATTACCACAAAAAATGGAAGTAATAGATAAGAGAGAGAGTTTGATATTAATTAAGTAAATGACAAGAAAAGCAATAAATATTAAAGGTGTTTTTTAATATATATATATATATATATATGAAAGAAGTTCAAGTTACATCTCGTGTATTCTATAAAAAATAAAAAAATAAGAAAAAATAAAAAAAGAAAAAAAGAAAAGAGTTACACATAGTGTAACCTAAGAGTTACATTTCTTTTAAATTGTTTATTTAGTATTTGATTAGAGTAAGTTTTTTTTTTTTTTTTTTTTTTTTTTTTTTTTTTTGAGAAGGAATAACTTGGATTTTCATTAAAAAATTAGCCGAAATCAGCTGCAAGTACAGGTAAAAGGTGTGGTGGAACATCCTCTATCCACACTGAGAAACCTCGAACATGTCTAGCATGTTTCGCAAGGTTGTGAGCAACATAATTACCAAGCCTACAAACGTGAGAGAAGGAAATACAGCAGCTGGTCTCTGTTTTTTGTTTGGCTGAGTCTAGAATGTGGCCAAAGGGGGAGAGTGTCGCTTCATCACTCTTGAGGCTCTTTATTACGACCTCTAAGTCTCCTTCAAGAATAAAGGATGAGAAGCCAAGTTCAAGTGTAAAGGAAATGGCTTGTGCTGCTGCCAAGGCTTCGACGATATCTAGTGTGTGTGGGAGAGGAACCTGCTCAGATAAGGATGCTAGAACCTGTCCAGATGAGTTTCGAATCACAGCACCTAGACCTGCCTTCCCGATATCCTTAAAAGTTGCGCCGTCGAAATTAACTTTTAGAGAAGCATCAGAAGGAGGCTTCCATTTGACCCGAGGATGAGCACTAATAGGTACCTGAGCTAATTGTACCATGTTAGCGTTGTGGAAGTCCTGAAGGGTTTGCTAGGTGTTTTGGGCTACTTGGGTGATAGGATAGTCCTTGTTTGAAGTTCTGATCTGATTCCGTCTATGCCACACTATCCATAGGATGGTTGCCATCAAGCATGGGCGGAGCCACCTTATCCATTGGGGGGGCCATGGCCCTTCCAAATTTTTTTAAAACCTCTCTAATTATAGTTAAAACTAGGCTAGAATCATTTTTAGTTAAGAGTTGGCCCCCTCAAGATTAAAAAATTGGCCCCTCACTCATAAAATTCTTCCCACCCCAAATCCCAACTTTGCAATCATAAAAATTAACTCATTTTGTCTTTTCCATTCTTCTCTAAAGCATGATAGCCTCATCCATATTTTTTTAGTTTTTAGTTATTCAATTTTTGTGATGGATAAAACTGAAATGTAGTACATCAGATTTCCTAATTAAAATCATATGTATTGAATTTAATTGTCCTTAAAAATAATACATTATTTGTATTTTATTGGTCATGTTAAACATGTGCTTGAATTTAATTGAAAAACTTAATGTATTATACTTAGGATATTGTACTTAAGTTTTGTACTTTCTCAAAACTATTACAATATCCCTTTCCACTTAAAAACCACTGAAAAGACTCTCCTCATCACTTGGTGTTCTCTCTTCAGTTACTCTTCATTAACTCGTCCATGGGATACTCTCACATAATCACATTTTCATTAGTTTCTCCCTCTTCCTTAACAAAGAGTTTTCTTATTTAAAGCTAAGCAAATATTGAGAAATACCAACTTCTTCTTTTTCTTCTTCTTCTGCAGTTGTGTTGTGTACTTATATTTGATTTCTATGAATGTTATGGACCTATGGTTTTTCAAAAGAATAGGATAAACTCAAGAAAAAAAGACTTAAGATGCTCAATTGGTCGATTAACTTGTTAGTATTTTGATATTTGAGTGCTATAGAATTGCACTAACAAAAAAATTCTATCAATAATCTTCTGTTATAAATATACTGTACTTCAAGTTTTTCGTTGAATTGCAAATCAAAATGATAGTTTTACTTTGGCCCCCATAAGCAAAAATTCCTGGCTATGCCCTGGTTCAAGTTATTTTTCTTTTCATGTGCATGGATGATGAGGTTTGTAATCGATGAAAACCGCTGGTTCTGATGAGACTTCAACTCCGGAAATGAGTCCCAAACCGCTGAGATCTCTGAGCATTCCCAAAGAGCGTGCAATGTACTCTCGATTTGCTGCTTGCAGTGGTCACAACTGTCATCTTGAATGATTTTTCATCTCTTTAAATTTTCCTTGACAGGGAGAGCTCCTTTACAAGACCACCATAGGAAGTTCTTCACTTTGTTTGGGGCATTTAATCCCCATATAAGTTTCGAAACTCCACTACCATGGCTCTAATTTATAGTAGTTGGCTAAACAAAATTTTCTTTGGTGAGAAAACGATATCCAGACTTTACTGTGTACATACCTGAAGGTGTAAATGGCCAAACAAGCTTGTCCTCCACGTGGTTGCTGCATAAGGGGATACTTGATATTATTTCTACATCTTGATTGCTGAACAGACCTTGTAACAAAGCCAAATCCCATTGCTTTGAAGCTGGATCAATGAGGTCACACACATGAATATCTTCAAAGCCAGCAATAGGAGAGGATGATACCCGTGGCTGTTCTAGGGACGGAAGCCATGCATCATTCCAAACTCCAATTGATTCTCCGCACCCCACTCTCCACCTTACTCCTCTCATGAGTACGTCATGACCCCTTAAGATGCTATGCCAAGCATAGGAGCCTGAATTTGAGTCCGAAGCCTCCATAATGGAACAATGTGGAAACAAACTTTGATTAGAGTAAGTGATAATGAATAGATTTGGATTAAAATATAAATTTGTAATTTTAAAAATATTTGATATAAAAAAAAGGGTTCAAACTTTAACAAAACTAGCCATATATTACTTTCATAAAATAAAAAAAAAAAGTATATATTAATGTAAAAATTATAGTAAAATCTTATGACCCTAGTGAAAAGACATTACTTAAAATACATAAACTTATTTTAAAATTAATTGTACTTCTAAAAATTAGAGAGCCATCAGTTTATATGTATTTTTTTTTTTCAAACTTTTATATTCATTCAATTGTTTATACAGAACAATAGCTGAAGTTTCAATAATCATTCTTAAGAACATCAAAATAAGGAAATTACAAGGCGAGATAGAATCAATGGATACGAAATTTATAGAAAATCTTTTCTTAGGGATGGTGTTAATTTTCTTTCTCTTTGTTGAAGCGCAAACCAAGTCCCATATCTCTATCCATCAACCTCCAGTTCCATTCCCAATTGTTCATCTCACTAAACATGAAAAACTTCCCCTACTCCTCCATGATTGCATTGTCTATGAACTTGAAGCTTGTTCTCGAATGCCAATACATAGTCGAGAATATAACCGATGTAAAGTGAATTCGTTTGAAAAATGCATCCAGAAACCATTGTACCTAAATGAGCCAATATATCATCTTGTTAAATCATGCCTTAAAAAATGTGAAAGCACAGAATAAATCCCTATGGCCAATTGAATTGCATGAGAAATTGTTACGTGAGGCGTGCCGAGAAGAATATTTAGAAATGGTTTTCTCTCTCTCTCTCTCTCTCTCTCTCTCTCTCTCTATATATATATATATATATATGCACATATGCATGAAAAAAAAATGATTTTATTTTATTTTTCTAAAATCAACACTAAAAGGTTATAAATGATTTCCATATAAAGTGCTTAATATTGCGCCTTATAAAATGAAAATAAAAATCTCTTAGTTGTCATAATGATGGACATGAATTAGATATAATCTCAAACCATTAATTTCGAATTTTCTAAATAGTTGAAAAAAAAAAAAAAAAACTATCCTAAATTCCATTATAGTGCTGGGAAGTTGATCCACCCATATTGAATTCACAAATTTATGATGTCATTGAATGCACAACTTTATAGTAGGGATAACAATTTTTTTGGACAAAATGGCAATGTAAGGGCAGGTTTTGGATCCTAAGCCCAAAAAATGAATGGATTCAAGCCCAAAGAGCCCAACTCAATGAATTTATAGAGAGTGGGCTTAAAGGGTAGGTTTCAATGGATCAGACAACACGTACAGTGAACCAAAGATAATAAAACAAGCTCTCTGCAAAGAAAACCTTCCTTGGCCAAATCCAAGGAAAGTTGTCCTTATATATATCTTTTCTTTAAACTTGGATACAATTTCAGTTCTTCTTGATACAATTTCAGTTCTTCTTACTACAATGTTTTCTCTATGGAATTTCTAATCCCCTCTCCTTGGAGGGTCTCTTACGTTATATAGCTCCCTTTAGATGATCTTGGTCCTCCATTTGTTAATTGCACAGGCCACTACTTGAGTGCTTGTCCCATCAGATATCTTCTTAAGCCCCTTGTGAGTTGGGGCAACCAAGGCAGCATTGTTTAGGGGTCTTCTCCACATAAATGCAGCCAGGAGGTTTCGTGGAATGCATTAAATGCGGTGGTAGTCACCATCCCTTCAATCATGTTAGGGCTAACCCCTTCCCCAAAGATCTTTCTCTACAGTATGACCTCCTCTAGTAACGTGCCACTAATGTGGCCTTACTGTCCGAGCGTGTGACCTCCTTGACAGGATAATGACCTCCTCGGCCATGGATATGACACGTGGCACAAATACTTTATTTGAATTCTTGTACCCCACAGGCAAAATACCCATTTCACCCAAAAGTTTTAGCAAAATGCCCATGTTTTGAAATTATCTAACAAAATGCCCCTGAGAGAAAACAAATCCACTATAGAAGTGGAGGAAGGATGTAGACAAAGCTCCATAATACAACAGAAAGACCACTATAAGAAGAGAATGGGGAAGGAGGATGTAGATAGGTGGATCTACCTATATCTATATACTCACACACACACACACACACACACACACACATATATATATATATGAGATGGGTTCAAGTTACACCCTTTTTAAGCCGTAAATTCCCAAAAGATCGAACGGTTAAAAACAAAACACTATTATCCATTACATCTATTAAATATTTAACAAATTAATAGCATACTTATTATCTCTTTCCTTATTAAATGCTCCTGTATTTTTCTCTCTCCCTATTGAGTCATTCATTGTAATTTCTTTTTCTATGCAATTCCTTCTACTATTTACTTAGTTTTTTTCTCCCCTAAATAAAACCTCATCCCTTTTTTACAAAATGTTCAAGCACAATTGAAAAAAAGGCATCAGAATTTATTTTCTCGTCCTTGTAGCTACAAGGATGAATATTTTCCCATACACTTTGTTGCGCCTGAACCAGAAAATTTCTCGAGTACCTTTAGTTTCAATGTACTTGATTCCAGTTTTAATCAACGCAAACAAGTTAAGTAAAACTGCTAATATAGAGATAGTAAAGAGGAACTAACTGTCTGATGGCTTGAGATTCTTTGCACCATTGCAAATAATTGTTAATATGACTCCTTGAAACACAAAGTAGTAATTTGCCAGAGCGAAAGCAGATGATTGAAGACTGTTGAGACGCATATCTATCTTTTCTATTACTGTGCTCAGTTCCTCTTTTTGCTTCACAAGTCTTTCCAACTCTTTGCTAATATCCATGAGTGCTGAAAAATTCAAAAGAGATGGATTTGTGAATGAGAAATGCAAACAAGATACTATGGTTGTTTTATTTTAATTTTTCTTTTGCCTAGTTAACGAGCATTTCCTTATTTATATAGGAATCAATCGACTATATATAGAAAGCAAAAAATTCCAGGGCCCACTTTCATTAAACTGAGGCATACTAGCACCTATATAGGGGTTGAACTCAAACTAGTGCTCTAATTCAATTTGGGAAAATGCTTTGAGTACTAAAAATAATTAGAAGTTCTTTTCAAGAAATTTGTGCTCTTGTTGTAGTCTGATGCTATTTGTAGCTCCTGCTGTGAGTATTTTTGCTTGAACATTTTGTTAAAAAGGATGAGGAAAGTGATAGGTTTTATTTAGTGGAGAAAAAAACTGACTAAAATAAGAAAAGCATAGAAAGATGGAGAAGGTAGAAACGTACTAGGAATTGCATAGAAAAAGGAACTACAATGAAAATTGAAAAAATTAATAAGGAGAGAGAAAAAAGGCACAAAAAGCATTTAATAAGGAGAGACATAATGAGTATACTATTAATTTGGTAAATATTAAATGATATAATAATGGATAATAGTGTTTTCTTTTTAACCGTTCGATCTTTTGGGAATCTACAGCTTAAAAAGGGTGTAACTCTTATAGAGTTACACTAGGTGTAACTTGAACCCATCTATATATATATATATATATAATATGATTTTCTTCTCTTTTTTTCGAGTATGTTGTTTAATTATTTGTTCAAAATATAATCTGAGTTGATCCTATATGATTTAACTTAGTACATGGTGATTTATTGGGTAAAGAAAGAAAAAAAAAATACATGAAGGAAGAAATTTTGAAAATTAAATTTGAGCGGTATAGTTGTTATAGATATATTAGATGTCACGCCCCAAACCCAATTCTCGGATTTGTGACCATGACCAACATGTTAATATCAAGCTTAAACCTGATATTAACAAGAGCCAACTTAACTTTTACAAAATCTTTTACAAAAGTTTCCCTCTTTATTTTCATTCTTGTTTCTTTACTTAAATGGTATAACTTTTCAATTAACACTCAAAGCATCTACACTGTACTCAAAGAATAACATAATCCACCAATTATTCAAATTCTAAATTTCACATAATACATCTCTTAATACTTTAAGGTACACAACTTTCATTAGATTCTAAAATACACAATACTACAAAGTTAGACATCAAATTGCTAATTTGGGATCTATACATTAAAACTAAAACTAACTCCTTCCAAAACTCGACTAAGGCTCCCTTTGCTCCAAATTAAAACCTATTGATTGAAAGAGTGGAATGAGTGAGCTACACAGCTTAGTAAGGGTAAGATACATAAAAATTTAATAAGGATGCATGTAAATCAAATTATTTCATTCTATGAATATTCAGATGGGAGAACATCTTTTCATGCATAGTATTTATACTATTCATAATAATATCTTATATGCTGTTCATAGATAAATAATTGTTCTCATTTTTCTTATCAAAAGAATATTACTAAAACCTTTCAGATTGAATTTCTTTCATTTCTTACAAAGTCACCATATATATTTTCATTACAAAATAATTATTTTAACTTAAATAAGATAATCGGTAGCTTTGTCTTAAATTGGAACATCTTAAAGAATAATAAAAATTTTCTTCATAAACTTCTTCTCATAAAATATTATAACTTTCATTATCGTAAAACTTAACGTTTCTTAAAGAAAAACAGATATCTGATAAGTTCTTAACATAAACTTGTACTTTCCTCATAAATTTTATCTTTATAGCACAACAGAACTTCAGAAACTTTTATCTTTAATGCATAATTTTCTTTTCATCAAAAACTTCTTCTTTCCATGAGAGCTTTTACTTTTCATAATGCATTTAAGCAAAATAATTCTCTCATGATTAATAACATAACAAAGTTGTTCATAAATAACTTATTAGTTAGTCTATAACTGATAAGTCTGTACTTATTTGAGAGGCTTCTAGCACCACTGTGCCAGGCATCCAGCATTCTCCACAATGCCAGGTATTTCCGGGATCACATCATAATACATATTTTCAACCATAGGGGTCAACCATAGGGGTCGGTTGACTTCCTCCACAAGTTGGCCGTAACCAATAAGGGCGGGTACAGCAAAACCAGTCCCACTTTTAATGCCCAATCATATAACATTTTTCATGGAAAGCCAGTAATTAAACCCCTACTAGCAGAGTTCAGATCATTAGAGGACATAACCCGAAAACATTTCATACTTATACATCATACTGAAATTTCTTATTTTGCATAACATTTCATAAAAATAGCGTTTTCATTCTTTTCTTTAAATATCATGTTCGTGGAAATTAGTAATGGCATTAATATGCTTAAATCATATATATAAGGCTTCAAAAGCTCACAAACATATCTTTATCTAAAATATGATTACATGTCATATCTCTAATCAAAAATCTTTTAATGCATAATATACTTTAAAATAACCTCATGACTTAGCAAATGCCCATATAACTCATCCCTTACTTGAAAGCAAAGAAACCGATCGAGAGCCTATAGTCAAAGGAGCTTAGACTTGGGTACTGGTAACACCTAAACTAAATATCAAAACTTATTACTATCAATTATTCATTATCATAAACTTACACATTCATCTCAAAGCCTATCTCTTATAATCAAAGAAATCCTAACATCACCTCAAGGAGGTTCCCACAAACATAAGATACATTCATCAAACAACATGATGTACCAAATCATAAAGAAACCATTATGTTAATGTTTATATCCAGAATGTGTTTGAGATTGAAAGCAATGGTGCACGCAACTTACAACATGAACAAAATAGCTTCATAAAAACAATAGTTGAATGGTTTAGAACCCCTCCCTTAAGTACTAAACCTTGAACCAAGTTATACAAAATTAATCTATGATCTAGACATACCAAAAGATAAGCATATTAAATTATAGCTCAAAACATTCACCCTTATTTTAAAATTAAATCCTCAAAGTCAGAGTTATTATTTACTGTTTACTACTCATTTCAGCAGCATATGTCTCATTTGTAAAATACAAATGGACTATCTAAACAAGTCAAATCTTCATGCAATTTTACAAAGCAACTCCTTTGGATGTCTAGTAAATACCATATCAATTTGGGAGTCAAATCATGAAGCCATGATTTACTAAAAATCATACAAGACAACATGCTCAAATTTGTCCTGACAGAATTTCATGCAACTTAGAAATTATACCATTATTTTTATATTGATCCAAATTCTGTAAGACCACTTCCATTACAACCATATGTGTCATAAAATTCATAAGAAATATCCCTAGAATCCAAATTCACTGTATACAATTTAATACATAATTTATCATGCATAAACACAGAATCTGTCACAGTGACAATTTTGCAACATTTTCTTGTAAATTCACAAACAATTATCAAACGATGGTATTTTCATATGAAATTTAATACACACATACTAGACATATTATATAATAATATTCAACAAACCATTAACCCATAGCTGTCCTAGAAAAATACAAGATTTATAATGACCAAACAGGTTAACCAGTGAGTGCAACTCTTAACAAGTTCATGAACTAACTCTCAACCAGCTTAATAACTTAATCAACTACACATTCGGCACCTCAAATAGAAATTCCATAAATTTTATCTAGTTATTTTACTCATTTTAACACTTACCCATTACAGATTTTATCTTAGTCTATCATCTAGGAGCACATGCAAGCATAAGCAATAACTTTCTTCATATTCAGCCAATCAACAGTCTCTAAAATCCAACACGCATATACAAATTCATATAACCATCACTTAAGTTTAAAATGAATAATAGATTAAAAGAATTAGATTTTCCCTTTACACTAGACACAGATTCTTGGAGTGATAGAGCTAGAATCACTCTAACTTCAAGTTGGGAACAAGAGCTTGAGAAGATTTGAAAGAAACTCTTGTTCCTTGCTACTGGACCGTAGGTGTGAGAGGGAGAGAAGAGTTGAGGGAATTTCTTTCTTTTGGTGTTCGACCGTGGGTATGAAAGAGGGAGAGAGTTCTTGATTGTTGAAGTTGCTTTGAAAAAGTCAAAGAAGAGATAAGATGGAGACTTATCTTTCTTTTGGTATGTGAACCCTTGGACTCAAGAGAGCTTCTAGCTCTTTCCTTAAGAGAAAATAGAGTAAAGTGAGGTGAGAATTCTGATTTGCATGGACCCGTGGGAAATGAGAGGAAGAGAGCTTCTTGGAAGTTCTATTCGTCTTGAGAAAAGTCAAAGTAAGAAACTAGGTGGAGCTTGTTCTTGCATGGCCGGCCAAGTCTTGGTCTTTGGGGCTTAAGAAGATAACATGTGTCAACATGCATGATGTTTTAGCTTTACATGTGTTGAATTTCCATTGGTTGCATGTGTGGGTGGAATTTCTACTATAACATCTCATACATCATACTTAATTAATTTAGAACACCACCAACTATGCATCTAACAACTTAAACCACTTAATATAGTTTTGTACATACTTATATATATTCATGATACAATTAGCCATTAAATTATTTATAATATTTACAATTCTTATTCAAAGGTATTATAAAATAATTAATATGCTTATTAAATACTCTTATATTAATTTTAGAAAGTAAGTGAGTCGAGATAATAATTAATCACTTGAATACAGGTTAACTATAAAATTGGGTCGGGGTGTTACATTAGACTTGTGGAAACGCATGGAAGTTTAGAATTGAGTGGAATTTTAGATATATTAGGTTCGTGGAAATGCATGGAAGTTTGAATGGAATGGAATTTTGCAACCACCGGTATTGTTGAGTTGACTTTAGGGTTGATTTGGATGGAATGGAAGGATGGAGAATAAAAAAGATATTAACAAGTGCAAGAAAAACATAAAAGTAGAGGATGGAAAGATTTTAGCTTTTTACAATTTGTGTTGGGTATAGAGTACAGAAAAGTGAAGTAATAGCAAGTAAATTTTTTTTTTTTTTTGGAATTTAGTTAAGAAGAAAAAAATGAGCTATAAAAAATATAATTTGTATGAATTTACTATTATACTCTTATTACATAAAATCTTTTTTTTTTTTTCAATAGTACGTACATAGAAAGTTATTTTTTCAATTATCATGTAAGAGAAAAAAATGTTATCAATTAAAATATAGTAAAGATGATATCTTATAAGAATCAACGCATCTCAATTATTATATTATTATATTATATTTATTTATTTACCCATCCAATTTATATATAAGAAAAAAATTAATGTGGTTAATTGAATTATGTAATTTTTTTTTTCTTGAATAGTTGAATGAGTTAAATTGACACATCACAATTATTATATTATTTTAGTTTCTATTTCTCTTCATTCATGTTATATCCACAAAATAAAAATAATGTGACTAACTAAAAATTGTTATGCATCTATTTCTTTAATATAGAAAGTGAAGAAAAGAAGAAGATACTAATTGGTAAAGGTAGAGAGAAAGTGGGTTGTGTGACCCAAAATGACTCACCCACTTTTCTCTCCATATTGGAGATATCAATTTTTGTGAGCCCTAGTGAAAAGCACCCTGGCTTCCATTTTTCATTCCTCCATTTCCTATTTGAACCAAATAATGGAAAATGCTATTTTTCCACACACTTTTTAGTCTAGTCAAAGAAATCCTAAATCTGATAGTTGAAAGAAACTCTTACATTAAGATTTTGTCAAGCCTGGTTTTTGTTTTGTTTTATAAAAATTGTGGACCTCACCAGTGTAATAGTTAACATTTTTAGTGAGAAATCATCTCTTAGGCACTATTTTATAAGAAGTTAAAGGTTGGTGTTTTTTTTTTTATGGGATAAATATTAGTTTTGAGCATTGAGAAAGTATTAAGAATTTGGTTGAAATACACTTTATTCTTTTAAATTTGATTAAGTTTGGTGTTCATATCTCTAATCTAAAATTGATAAGTTTATACTAGAAAAATAAAAAAGGGTATCAATTTCGTACCTTTCTCCGTCTCTTGTTAAATTTATTCCAATTAAGTTATATTTCTTTTATTAATAATCAATTCCAAGTTATCTTCTTAACATAATTTGTTAAAAATTTTGTCTGTCACATGCATTTTCTTTTGCCACTTGCACTTTGAGTTAAATTTTAATTTGTTACTGTGATTTAAAAACATGTATCTTATTCTTTTGAGATCAGATCTTAATATTTTTTTCTACCCTAAAAATTTGTACATGTAGATTACATGCTTCAAGAAACAAGTAAAAGTATAAAATAAGAATCTCAATACAATTTGCCGATGATCATTACAATTTGCCATATTTCTAATATTTTATTAAATAAGTAAATAAATAATGAGAAAAACAAACAATTTTCCATAACAATCAAAGGCTTTAATTTTTCTTCTAAAAATAAAGGCTTTAATTTTTTTTTTTGGCCATAAGGTCGGTTTATTTATTTATTTTGATAGGAAATTACAGCAGCATTTCATTAAAAGAAGTCAAAAATACTCCTGTGCGATAGAAGTTTCTAAGAAACTGGGGGTTTCTCAGCCCATGTCACAAAATCATCAACAAACTTAGCATGATGAGCTAAGTTAGCTGTTGACTAGAATTGAAAAATTCATGGGTACTGTTCACTATTTACCGGAACTATTCACTTTTTACCTGTATTATTCACGGTTCACCTATGCTGTTCACTGATACTATTCATTACATTTTTGCCTATTTAAGAGGGGATGTCTCTTATGTTAAACTCAGAATTTCCTTGAGGGTTTTGGATAGAATTTTCTTTAGGATAGAATTTCCCTTAGGATTTTAGCCAGAATTTCCAAGAAGGATTTCTCACCTGTTTATCCTGTTGATAACCTGTAATTACTACTACTACTGTAAGTGTTTTAAGTATTTTCAATAATACTTCTGTTTATATTCAACTTGCTTTGATATACTACTTGGCTGGTTCTACCGCCTTAATATTTGTTTTATTATATCTTGCTATACCGCCTTCTTGGCAGGTTCTACTTTGCTTACTCTACTTTTAAACTATTATTATTGTGCTTTCACCTTCAACATTGTGTTCCCCCTCTATATATCTATATATATATATATATATATATTCATTTATTTTACATGAATGGTTTGTTTGAATACCACTTATTTTGCTAAAATTGAAAACTTATTACTGAAAGGACTGTAGAGAAAGATAAAAGTTAGTTGAAATAGTATAGTAAGGCTCATGAATAGTACCAATAAGCGTAGTGAAACCCATTAATAGTACAAAAAATAAGCTAAATAGTGAAATAATTTATAATTTTCATTACTTGCCAAACACACACGAAGTTTTTTTTTTTTAATTTTTTTTTTGGATCATTAAGTCAACTTATTATTAGAAGTAGCTAATTGTTTAAAACAAAACTTATTACCATACCCCTTTTTTTTTTTTTTTTTTTTTTGAGATAAACGATGGCATTACCATACTAACTCATAACCTTTATTTCCCTTAAAAAAAAAAAAAAAAAAAAAAAAAAAAAAAAAAAAAAAAAAAAAACCTCATGACCTTTATAGACCTCATACTTTACTATTATGTAGAGATAGTCTAGTATGGCTCTAGTTTTGCCTATGAGCAATACAATTCGCGAGAGCAAACAATGGCGTAGCCTTCACTGAATCAAACCCAGAGAGCGAATCCTGAGCTTCCTTGTTCAGTTTTTCAGCAAACTCCCTAGACTTGTCGATCCCCATTAGCTTCGGATATGTAATCTTATCTGCAACCAAGTCTTTGCCCGCAGTCTTCCCCAACTCTTGGGCCGACTTTGTCACATCAAGAATGTCATCCACCACCTGGAACAGCAACCCAATATACCTCGCAAACCTCCTCAACTTCTCAATCTCCTCATTAGACCCACCTCCCAAAATAGCTCCCACTGCTACTGTCCCTTCAAACAATGCTGCAGTCTTATGCAGATGAATGAACTCAAGCTGTTCCAATCCAATATCAGAGACTGAGAGACCCTCTGAACTTATATCTGCTACTTGCCCAGCAGCGAGTCCTTCGTGTCCTACTGACTTGGCCAACACCTTAATCGCATGAACTACCCTTGTGGGAGGCACACCCATTGTGGAAACTGATGTTATGTGATCGAACGCCAAGGCTAGAAGTGCATCGCCGGCTAGAACAGCAACAGCTTCACCAAAAACTTTGTGACTCGAGGGCCTTCCTCGTCGGAGGTCATCATTGTCCATGCAAGGAAGGTCGTCGTGGATCAATGACATGGTGTGTATCATCTCGATAGCACAGGCAGCGGGCATGGCTATGGACTCGGTGCCGCCTACGAGTTCACAGGCAGCAATGCAGAGGACAGGGCGGACTCGCTTGCCACCGGCGAGAAGGGAGTAGCGCATGGCTTCTTGGATCTTATTTTGATGACCTTTGAATGGAATGGCTGCGTCGAGGGCTTGGTTGATGGAAATGGCTTTCTGGACCATGTAGGATTCGAAGTTGAAAGTGGGTTTTGACTCATGTTCATGTCCTTTGAGAGTAATTTCCTTGGAAAGGACCATTGCACAGCTCATTTTTCTTTCTGGAAGTTTTGAGGGAGAGCGAGAGGGTGGCTATCGCAGTGTGTAAAATAAAGATAAGAACGAGTTAGAGAAACTCTATCGACTGCTAACTAGCTTATAATTTGTACATCATATATTGGAGTGACAACTATATATAAACTAACACAGATGCAGAAAGATTATAGATGTGACTTTTGAGACTCAAAAAAGTATTCACTTATTACTTACCTTTTTCTCAAAAAAAGAAAAAAAAATTAGTCACTTCTTTTTAAAATCTTCCACATTTACCATCCCTAGGAATCTTTGATTCTTTGCAATTAATAGAAAATTCTGCCGTGCTATATATAGCCTTCTAGAGGGAGTTGTTGTGAGGACTTGGAATTCCAAGTCATAATAATTATTGGAGTAAGAGCATTCACAAATCACAATTGAGCAGCTCATTTGTAGAGTTGAAATCGTGTTTTAAAATACAATTTCTAAAAACACGATTTCTAAATAACATGAATAATATTGAATTTATGCCTTAAAGATGAATGTTTAATATCATGAATAATATTGAAATTTTGCCTTAAAGATGAATGTTTAATATCCAAACTTATATGTGGATGTGGATTGAAAAAATGTTTTTAAAACACTATTTCGGTATAAAATAAATATTATTTGAATTTTTGCTTTAGAGAGATCTTTAAGTTTTGGATGTCTAATATCTAAACTGATTAATAGAATCAAAATAGTATTCCCAAGACATAATTTGAAAACAATACTTACATTGAGTTGAGATTATCCCACGAGATCTTCTTAGTGGCAAGCTCCCACAATATATTCCTATATTTTAGCAAAAAAAGAAGAAGAATATATCCCTATATCTGTAAAATGGAGACCCATTAGTAACCTATATTTCCTGCCCTTTCTCACTTAGAAACAAAAACAAGGTCAAAAGTGAAAATTCCATCCTGCCTAGCTAATGCCAACACCGAGAGAGCGAATAGAGTTGAACACTTATCATACATGGTCACGCATTTAGACAGTAACATGGATTTTTATACAGTCAGCATTTTAGACAACAATGAATAGATCACAGTATTGAAGAAAGCAACTAAATTAATACATAAGAGGTTAACAATGCATCATATTGATGACATTAAAGATTTGTTTGGAATCCACTTATTTTACTGAAACTGAAAACTTTTTGCTGAAAATACTGTAAATAAATATAAAAGTTAACTGAAATAGTATAGTGAAACCTATGAATAATACCAAAAAGTGCAGTGAGACCCATGAATAGTAACAAAAATAAGTTGAATCGTAAAATAAGCTGACAAAAATAAGTGTTGCCAAACGCACACTAAGTTCCAAAAAATAACACAAGCATCCACACGTGTGGAAGGTAATCACAAATTGCCAATTTAGCTTGAAAACTTGTTCTGTCCACTTCAAAAATACTTTTTTTTTTTTTTTTGGGTTAAGAAGGGAATTTTATTTATATAAAAAAAGTTAGTACATCAGATTTGTCCAAGAGACTACTGTAAAAGTTGTCCAGTTACGGGAACTAAAGGGCACTCACGTGAAGTACCTATACACAAAAAGTCTCATACATATTCACAGAACACAAAAGATGGACAATCAATAAACATTTTCAAAAAGCTAGCTTGCATCCTCCCCCTCTTCGTGAGACCATCCGCTACAGAGTTTGCCTCATAGTATATGTGATGTAGATGGACCATCCTGCATTCCCTGTTGAGGAGCATCCTGCAGTAAAAAATTATTGGAAACAATTCTGGAGCCCAATTCCTAAGAAGTTAGACATGTAAGAACAAAAGTGGAATCAACATTAACATTTAAAAATTTAATACTCATGTCCTGAGCAATAATTAAACCCTGTCTAACAGCCCACAATTTAGCCTTATTATTAGAAGCAATCCCAATGTGACAAGAAAAACCTATCACCCATTTTCCCAAGTGATCACGAATAACCACCCCCCCCCCCCCCCCCCCTCCCCCCTTTCTTGCAATATCAGGGTTCACTTCAAAAATACCACTCACACTCTTGTATACAAATTTTCCACCTTCATTTGCCACAAACCAAAGTGAACGCCTACCGTCAACAATTATGCAGTCAAATAAGGAGTATAGGAATTTGCAAACACCTCTTGGTAATGGTCCCTCACCCCATACTTCATACTCAGGACGGATTCAAGATTTTGAATTAAGGAGGGCCGGTGTATAAGTAAAAAACAAAATTATGAAATTTCAAATAAGCATCTATTTAATATTAACAAACTATCAACAAAGAAAAATACACAAAATTTTTGATTTGTAATACATTATAATGTAATCATCTACTAATAAAGACAAAAACACAAAACTTCATTGTTTCTTATTACATTAGAGCATTTGCATCAACTCATGCAAATTTTTTATTATTATCTATTTTAGCATAATAACCTTTTTATTTATTTATATACTCACTATTATTTATTTTACACTACATTTCATCATAATACTATTTCCTTATCAATTTTTTCATTATTATCTCAAATCATCTCTCTCTTCCTCAACCAAAAACCATTGTTCTCAATCTAAATAATCTCTAAAACATTCATTTGCACAGCAACAATAATTGTGTAAATTTTCCCAATCAACCCAAAATGCACTCACATTAGTCTATGTATCATTGTAAAAAAATACATTTGTACTATGGTTATTGTGTAAATTTGCAAAATTCATTTGTGCTACAATAATTGTGTAAATTTGCATAGTTATTATAGTACATATGTATTTTTGAGTAATAATACATAGACTGATGTGAGTATATTTTGGGGTTGATCGAAAAAATTTGGGGCCTTATGTTATTTTACAACTAATGCAGACGCTATTACAATAAAATCAATGTAAAATTATGGGGGCACAAATATAAAATTGTAAAAATCTCTCTCTCTCTCTCTCTCTCTCTCTCTCTCTCTCTCTCTCTATATATATATATATATATAAACTTAGGTACAATACTTGATACTGTTCCTTAGATTCTCCTCGTAAAATTCTGCTATGTGAAATTTTTTTTATGAGACGGAAGTGTATTTTTTAGTTAAGTAATCACATGGCTGAATTTTTAAAGAGAAACCTAAAGAACAACACTAAGGTACTGTACCTAAGTTTTGTCCATATATATAAATATATATATATATATATTTATTTATTTATTATAAGAGCCCATTTGTTACCGTTGTTTAAACAACAGTTTTCAATGTTTAAATAACATTACACGTATTTTCATACATTTTTTCACCTACACGTATTTTCAAAAAATACAAACAACGTTACTAGAACAACATTACCAAATGAGCTCTAAATTTCTTAAGAACTAGGGGGGCCAAGCTCTCTTGACCCCACCTAGTTCCTTCCCTATTCATACTGCACACAAAACCTGTAGACTCAATGTTTCATATTCATATAACTTAAATTTATACAAAAGTACAAAGCCAATATTTGTAAAACATTAAAAAATACTGTTAAACTAAAATCTTTCAATAAGCAAACAAACAGCAAATAATTTTTCCGTAAATGAAGAACTTATCTGATGACTTCTATAACCTATAATCCTAAGTTCCAATTTACATTTGGGTATCCATGGCAAATTTTCACAATTTTCATATCATGAATACTGATATATGGGAACTTCTACAGCTTAAGGTTTTGGAAATGGCTGAAATCAACACTCCAAATCTGAATAAAATAAACACACCAAAATATTTGTTTCTAGCTTACCGATTATGGCCATACAAACTTAATAAACACATACGGGGAAATCATATAGTTGTCTAACTATTAGTTTATGATCATATCATCAATGATAACAGGGGAACCTGTAACTAAAAGTGCATTACAATATTCAGATTTCAGTAAAGCCTTTTCATTTTCAAAATTTCATCTGGATATGGTGCAGTATAGTGGGAAGAAAAGGGGAAAATGAAACCTTATTGATGTAGAACAGACCGCCATGGCCTTTCTGGACTCTCACACGCGTCTGAAAACAACACACAAGGCAAAAAGACACCAGTAGAAATCATGAGCCTCAGAGTCGAAATCGCATGAAATTTGACAGGTTGCAGCGAAACAGCCTTCTGAACAATAGTCGTCACTTTGCCACAAGGTACCTCGGAAAATGGCAAATTCCTTCTTTTAGGCCTCGAAAACTGTGATTTTGCCATTTATAGTAATTTTGATTTTCCTAATATCTTTTTGCTCAAAAGTCATAATAAGATCCCGCTTATTTTAGGACGACCCTTAAGGTTAGTAGTTTATGATTTTGCATTTAACTCAATTTTTTCATTTTTGGTATTTGTTACCTAATCACATAATTAGTGCGAATTAGGGTTTCAAACGTTTTTCTCAGTATTTATATGTTTTGTAACCGTCAGAGGCAAATTAGAATATTATCAATAAACACAAACTTTTATCAAATTTTTTTCTTTAGTGAATTCCAGTTTATCTCCTTGTGGATTCAGGGAAACCCTCATGGATTCAATGTTTACCATCAGAAGCTAATAGTTTAGTTTTTGTTCCATCAAGAGAGCATCATGTGTGCTTTTTTCAGGCTTCAACGACATCACTTTCTCATTTTCAGGACAGTAATGGGAAAAGCTAGGCTCTTTCATTTTCACAAGTTCAACTCCATGTGGTGTAGAGTTGACGTAGAACAGACAACATAGGCTCCCTAGTTGGGATGCACAAACGCGACTCCAGAGGCGCCGCACCCATATCCGACGCGACACGACATGGCGACGTGCGAGGGACGCTGCTGACCGCAAGTCGGTGCCGTGTCAGGCTGCGTCCTACCATGTGGTTTTTTTTTTTTTTTTTTTTTTTTTTTCCCCTTGACTCGCGCCAACGCGGCTGAGACTCGGCTCAATTTGCGCTAAATCGGGTTGATTCGCACCGACTCGAGCCATATCGGCCGTATCGGGCAAAACCAGCAAAGTGGCCGGTTCAAGCCGAAATGGTCAACTTAAGCCGAAATTTAAAAAAAAAAAAAAAAGGTGGAAAACACATCATTTGAACTTATTATCAAACCCTAAAACTCTCTAAGTGTTCTCATTTCGTCCAAACACTCTCTCTCACTCTGTCACTCGTCTCTCTTCTCTGTGCTTTGAAGATCCTGCGACACGAGGTGTCCTCCACCCATTCCAACACAATCTTGCCACTCCTTGTGAAACCCACTGCCCTTGGTATATCCTCTCTTGAAAGGAAGCCACATTGATTAGTCATAGTTAAACTTAAAGCTTTGGTTCGGTGTGCTCGGCTTCACTGAATCACTATCTGCCTTTCTGTCTCTGCTCTCTGTCTCCCTTGTGAGACATAGCCACTCAGTCACTTCATTCAAACTTCAGCGCTCTCTCACGCATTCTCAACTCAGGTATTGATATAAAGCTTTCAATCTTAGTTTGATTTGTGATTTGTGATTTGTGAACCTATGAATCTGTGATTTGTGAATCTTTTAGTTTCTTTTCAATCTTAGTTTTATTTAGTTAATAGTTCTTACTTATTAGTTATTACTCATAGTGATTTGTGAATTTGTGAACTTGAGTTTGATTTATTATTAATTTATTTAGTTAATAGTTATTATTTGTAGGTTAAATTGAATCTATTGAATTTGCAATGGATGAAGTTACTAGCACAGAAACTTCACCTTCATCTAATCAAAAAGTGCCAAATGATGAATCTCCTCTTTGGCAGTATGTGACTAAAGTAGAAAAATCACATGGTGCTTCTGTTAAATCAAGTGGAAACACATACTTTAAGTGCATCTATTGTGGTATAGTTTATATGGGATCCTATTCTAGGGCTAAGGCTCATTTATTACAAATTTGTAGCAAAGGTATTAAAGCATGCCTTAAGGTGACATCGAGCCATAGGCTAGAAATGCAGCGAATGCATGATCGAGTTGAGAATGATAAGTTAGAGAGAGAACGGAGAATTCAAATTCCCTTACTCCCACCTCCCACAAGCCGTGGGCCTATACCTATTTCCCCATTTCAAAGACAGGAAGGGAGTGATAGTACAAATCCGATTGATGGTAAGAAGAGGAAGGTGACTATGAATTCTCCTTTGGAGAAAGCATTCCAAAATAATGCTAGACATGATTTGGATAGCAAAATTGCTAGGATGTTTTACACCAGTAGGCTTCTATTTAACTTTGCAAGGAACCCATATTATCGTAATTCCTATGCATATGCTGCTACCCATAACATTCCGGGTTATCTTCCTCCTGGATACAATGCCTTGAGAAAAACACTTTTGCAAAAAGAAAGAGCTAATGTTAAAAGACTTTTGAAACTAATTAAGGACTCTTGGCTCGAAAATGGTGTAAGTATAGTTTTTGATGGATGGTCAAATCCTTAAAGGAGGCCTCTTATTAATATTATGGCTGTATTAGATGGGGGTTCAGTGTTTATAAAGGCAATTGATGGGTCAAGTGAGTTCAAAGACAAACATTATATTGCTAGGGTGTTGAAGGATGCTATAAAAGAGATTGGACATGAAAAAGTTGTCTAAGTCATCACTGATAATGCTAGTGTGATGAAGTCTACTAGAGCTCTAATTGAAGGTGAGTATCCTGAAATATTTTGGACACCCTGTGTTGTCCACACTCTCAATCTAGCTTTGAAGAATATTTGTGCAGCAAAAAACACTGAAAAGAATGAAGTTACATATGAGGAATGTACTTGGATTACACGTATTGCTGATGATGCATCCTTCATACGTGTTTTTATTATGAACCATTTAATGAGGTTGGCAATGTTTAATGAATTTTGTCCATTAAAATTGCTCCAAGTTGCTGATACTAGATTTACTTCGGTTGTTGTAATGCTGAAAATGTTGAAGTTGATAAAAAGATACCTTCAAGCCATGGCTATTAGTGACCAATAGGCTTCTTATAGGGAGGATGGTGTTGGAAAAGCTCAAAAGGTGAAAGATATGATTCTAAGTGATCTTTGATGGGATAATATTGATTATATCCTTGAATTCACAACACTCGTTTATGATATGCTACGAATAGCCGACACAGATAAGCCTTGTCTTTATCTTGTGTATGAGATGTGAGATTCAATGATAGAGAAGGTGAAGGCAGTAATATATCGGCACAAAGGCTTGGAAGATGATCAGTATAGCTCATTTTAGGGTGTGGTGTATGATATACTCATTGATTGATGGACCAAAAATTGTACACCACTACATTGCTTGGCTCATTCCTTAAATCCTAAGTAAGTACATTTATTTTCTATTTTCTACATTTATTTTCTATTTTCCTTAGTTCACCTTTTAATAAAACACACGTTTCATCTATATTTGTTTTTTAATCTTTAACTAGGTATTACTCCATTGAATGGCTTTCGGAGAATCCAAAACGCATCCCTCCACATCGGGATCATGAAATTTCTATGGAAAGAAGCAAGTATTTGGATCGATACTTTGAAGATGAGAATGAATTAACGGTGGTGAAGTTTGAGTTTGCTACATTTTTAGGAGAGAGGTTTCCTTCACCAAATGCCTTAACAGATAGGTGGGCCTTACAACCTTTGGTTTGGTGGCAATACCATGGCTCTGCATTTCCAACTCTTCAAACCCCTGCCCTTAAACTTCTTGGACAACCTTGTTCATCCTCATGCGCTGAGAAAAATTGGAGCACATACAAATTCATTCATTCCTTAAAAAGAAATAAAATGGCTCCTGCACACGCTGAGGATTTAGTATATGTGCATTCTAATCTTCGACTCTTGTCAAGGCACAATGAGGAGTACGTACATACAACAACAAAGATGTGAGATATTGCAGGAGACTCTTGGAATGAGAGCGACATACATGGAGGAGCTGGAATTCTTGAGAATGCAGCCCTTACACTTGATGAATTAGAGTTGGAGGCCATGGTTATTGGGAATGCTAACACTAGTGCTACTATTAGTGAAAGTGAGTTCGAAGTGAAGCTATTGATCTTGAGGATGATGATGTTGGTGTTTGATTGTCTTGTTGATTGTATTTTATTTTGTTTTAGTTTCAAACTTATGAGTTGTATTCTCATTTCCGAACATCATGGAATGTTTTAGTTTCAATCTTGTAGGTTGTATTTAATTTATGAACATCATGTTTTAGTTATTATCTAATATTGCTCTTAAATTTGGTATATGTTTATATAATGTGAAAAAGTATGCTTAGCAATATATTAAAAATATAAATATAAATATTTTTAATAATTTTTTAATCGCTGAGTCCCGCCACACCCACACCCACCTTTTTCAAAAATTGCCAAGTAGTGCACCCGCACCCGCACCCGAGTCCTGAAACGCACCAGTGCTTCATAACTCCCAGTGCAGTGAGAGTGCTTGAAATCATGGTGCAAACTAAGAGGTTCTAATAGAAATCATTGAAGCAACTATGTTAGAATTGCACATAATTTGGAGAGCTGGAGAGAAAGGTCTTTTGATCAAAATTTGTTGCTAGTACGGCAGATGTGTCACAACGTCAACCGAGTTGACGTGCAATTGTATTGGAAAAAAACAACCAATCTAGAAAGCATTATATTATATATGTAACTAAAAAAATTATATACTTTCTTCATATATAGCAATATCAGGTCAGCACTCAAGAAATAATTTCGAAGTAACTTCGCATGAAGAATGGAGGAGGTCTTCTCAATTTATCTCATAATGACCAAATGAAACAATCAAAAAAAAAAATTTGTCGATAGTATTTGGAATTTTAGACAATTTGACAAAAGAGGGTGACAAGTTCAATGATTGAGATCATCCCTCTAGATAAATTTGACTAATTTCAGGTTGTTGCCTAGAAATTGGATAAATATCCTTCTCACAAGAAAAATAGCATGGCTTGTTTATCAAGGGTTTTAAGTAAGTTTGTGGCTGAGACTTTATATTAGAATCTCATCCCCTACCTTTTTTTGTGTGCGTTTGTTTCTCACCAAAAAAAAAAAAATAAGAGTAATACTAAGGACACAGAAAAATGCATAATTTTACATCACAACTCGCCACGTGATGACTTAAGAGTAGTGGAAGTATGTCCCCACATGGCCCACCATCACAAATTCACCAATCACAACTCATCACGTGGCGAGTTGTAATACAAAGTTATGCATTTTTATATGTCGATAGCATTACTCAAAAAATAAAAAAGTGGCATTTTACTGCTGACGAATAAATCCAATGTAAAAAAGAAATAAAGTCATTCGTTGGTACTTGAATTTTGAATAAAACCCATGTACTGCAAATGTTCTGTCCCTGAATCAAGTTCCCATGAGGCCAAGGGAAGAAATTTTGATGTCATTGATAGCTACCACCCATGCTCTATGGGAAGAAAATTTCACAAGGCCTAAAAACAAAAATGTTTTATGTATATATAATTCAGTTGTTTACAAGAAGTATGGAGGAGGATTTGAATCTTAATTATCTTCCTATAGAGGCCTAGCACAATATACTATATAAGAAACTCACCTTACAAAACAAGTGTATAAATGTCATTGAAATATGGATGGTACCCCCATATTATCACCAATCTATCAAGAAAATGGAAAAGTCCTGAATAAACAATCGGATTTCGAACCCCACATCTCCTCCTTCATTATCTACTCTTTTTTTTTTTAAGTATAATTTTATTGATATGAGACTACGTACTTCATGCAACTAGATACGAAATAGTCTAAAGAATAACACTATCTACCTACCCTCCCCCATTATCTACATTTATGTTTCTGTTTTAAACTACCAAATAGGTATTTTATGTTGCTGGTAGCATAAACAGTAACACTCTGTTTTTTTTTTTTTTTTTTTTTGAGGAAAAAGTAACACTCTGTTGAGTGTTGACTATTACAGCAGCATTGCATACTAATAGGGTGGAAATGAATAAATGTTACTTCTTAAAACTGGAAATATCTTCAGTGTTATAATATAGGAATTTGTATTAGTATTGCAATTTGCAGCCTTCAATCCAGTCAAGTAACAACTGGTAGACATGATGATACAGTTTTGTGTAACTTGAAAAAATTTCTCAAGAATATATGCGGGATAAGATCCCTTCTATTAAATCCTCAAATTTCCTCAAATTTAAAAATAATAATAATAATAAAGTCATAAAACACATGTGGTAATTAAAAATCCAATATCAAACCTAATCCAAGTCAAGGCCAAAGCCCAATTATACTTGGAATGCAAGTAAAATATTTTACTTGTATTACATATCCAGTAACCATAATTTAGTGAATGGTTAGTCTAAGAATAGTTTCCAATTAATACCCTAAATTGGGTTCATTTAATACATAATTTAGTATCGTAAAAGTGTAGTCATCAAAGATTTTCCTTCATAAATTAAGTTGTTAAGAGCTCTCTCTCTCTCTCTCTCTCTCAAAACTTTGACTATTAGGTGTTCGTAAGCAACCCTATCTTCCTTGGCATTCTTTTAGTTGCCTTTGCGTTCTCTGACCTACAATCGTCGCCACCATCAAAACTCTTTGGTGTCCTTTCTTGTATATGTGCCTCATGTTACATCCCTAGTTGTTACTCTTTAAAACATAGTTTGTCATATTATTTTTGATGTTAATTCATTCTTTTATTCCTAAGTCTTAATTCTTTTTTGAAAAATGCTAACAGATGTTCTTAGAACATTAGTTAATTATCTATTTGAAGAAATTTTTATGGGAAAAGAAAAAAAAACAATTAATGTTTTGACAGCTTTTTCCAATCTATTCTATATCTATATATTACTAAAAGCTGAAGCGTAGCGTTTAATGTTGCTGCTCTCACGTTGCGCCACATCAGCTGTCACATCATTTTTTTTTTAAATATAATTTGTCCTACAATTTTAAAATGGTTTTTATTATTTTCAGCCCTATAAATGCAGCCCACTACAATTTCAAGCTTTAGGGTTTTTTTTTTTTTTTTTTTTTTCAATTTTCCTATAATCATTTTTAACATTTATTTTTTTTAATATTTACCCTTCTCTAACCTTTCTCTCTCCCTTCCTATTTTATCTCCCCACTACTTCTTCAATCTTTCTCCCTCCCTTACCTTTTCATCTCCCCACTACCCTCTACATTAATACCATTCTTCATTTTTTCCTTCATCTTCCTTTATTTTTGTCTCTTCTTATTCACATCCTTTTACTATAAATTTGTCACTATCTCTTTTATTCTATGCATAGTTTTCCCTCACAAAAAAAATGGTTCTCTCTCTCTCCCTCCCTCTCTCTCTCTCTCTCTCTCTCTCTCTATAAATTTTTTGGTGGATTTTTTTTTATTTTTCCTGCATCTCTACTTTAGGTTGATAATTTTTTATATTCTTTAAAACTCTATTTTGGGTTAATGCAATTTAGTTTTGTTTTTTAAATTGTTGTTGTTGTTGTTGTTGTTGTTGTTGTTGTTGTTGTTGTTGTTGTTTTTTATTTTTATTTTTATTTTTATTCTCTTTGATTGTTAAATGTTATCCTATTGTGTTCTAAAGAATTAAATATAGCATATAAAAATATAATATTATTCTATTACATAGCATGATTTTTTATAGTGCTCAATTTAGATGTTAAACCATGAGATTTTACTAATTTTTGTGTATTTTCTAATCCTTTGTGGTGGACATAGTACTTTTAATAGTTGTATTAGAAGTACTCTATAATGTCATTCATTTAAAGAAAAGCAAAGGTTAGCCAAACGAAAATAATCGGATAGGTGACAAATTTTAAATTTTGCAATTTTATTTTTAATATTATTATTTTATAAAAATGCCGGTATAGAAATTTAATTATTAGATTTTACTAATAATTGTTTATTTGATAATATGTTTTGGGTGGCCGAAATTATAATTTCTCCAAAGAAAATAACCTTAATAGATTATCAAAAACAAAATTTTATCCTAATATTGGTTCAATTAATCATTGTTAAGTTTTATTAATTTTTTTTAGTTTACGTTTTTTTGGTGTTATGGATTGTTCCTATATTACATTTATGGTTGTTCCTATAATAAATAAAAATATAATTACAAAATGCATTACTCATTATTAGATTAGTTTAAATTGTAAAAAAAAAAATTAATAAAACTACCATAAAAATAATTATCACGAGCAACGCGCGGATTCGCAACTAGTTTTTTATAAAAGTTGTGTCAAAATTTCCTTAAAATGGATTGTTAACTAGTGCCTAAGACACTCGTTAGCATGACCATTTTTTTTTTTTTTTTATTTAACGATTAAGCTAAATTATTACTCGCTGATGAAAATGACAAAGCAAGTTGGCAGTCTTTTGATCACCCAACCGACTCACTGGTTTGTTGGCAAACTTTGGGCGCAGGGCAGAAACTCACTAGTGAAGGATGATTATTTGCACTCTCTGTCATTGATAAAGAGATGTTATTATCCTTCGATTCTAATCCTCCAATAACCAATTACTCACGTTCTTCTATTTCTTTCAGTTCTGACATTAACACGTCAGTTTCTTTAGAAGTTAATAATGGAGGGTTACATTTCTCTCCATTTTTATGTCAGTATGTATATGAAGGCCATTCATTGTAGTATATCAGATTAGGGGCTGATGGACATTTGAGAGGGTATGCGTGGCAAAAACAGAGTTCGGAATGGAAGGAAGTTGATTCTTTCAAAGAATATATTGATTACTGAGATTACCCAATGGCATGTGGCAATTGTGGTATTTGTAGAAATGCCCAGTGTAGTTGTCCTGTTCCTGAATAAAAAAAATAGGACAAGCTATTTCAAGCGAACCAATGACAGTCTGCCTGACCGTGGGTGCTCCCTAGTAACTCCCTTGTCTTGTGATGCTACCCAAAATCAATTTGTTTTAGAGGTCCAGAACGTAAGTTATTTTAGTTTTAGAAAAGTGCTCCGAGATACATATTTAGAAGGTTGTAAGCAGGCATGCTTAATAAATTGTTCATGTCAAGCTGCTTCTTTACAATACTACAGTTGGAGTTCCTTAACAGGGGACTGTCATTTACTATCGGGAATTTTATCACAGAGGAGCGGTGACAGAAACAGTAGTGAATCTATTCTTGCCGCTTCCATATTCATCAAAGTGCAGAATCTCCCAAGGGTAATTCCTTCCCGACGGGGAAAGAAAAGAAATCGGTTTGTAATAATATTGGGATCCAGCATTGCACCTTTGTTTGGCCTGTTTCTTTTAATTGGAATCTTAGTTCTTTTGTTTAGGAAGAATAATGATTCTGACGAAGCTGAGGAGTATTATTTAGATCATGTACCAGGAATGCCCACAAGATATTCATTTGAGAATTTGCAAGCCATGACAAAGAATTTCAGTAAGAAACTTGGTGGAGGTAGGTTTGGCACAGTTTTTGAAGGGGCTCTAATTGATGGCACTAAAATTTCTGTGAAGCATCTTAATGGTATTAATCAAATCAAGAAATCATTTTTAGCTGAAGTCGAGACAATTGGCGGTATTCATCATTTCAACTTGGTAAGATTGATTGGGTTTTGTGCTCAAAGATCTCATAGATTTCTTGTTTATGAGTACATGTCTAATGGGTCTTTGGATAAATGGATTTTCCATAAAACCCATAAGTTTAATTTGGATTGGCATAGGAGGAAGAAGATCATTCTTGACATAGCAAAGGGACTCACCTATCTCCATGAAGATTGCAATAAAAAGATTGCCCATTTAGATGTAAAACCTGAAAATATTCTCCTAGATGAGAATTTTATTGCAAAAGTTGCTGATTTTGGCTTGTCTAAATTTTGTCTAAATTGATTGATCGTGACCAAAGCCAAGTTGTAACAATCATGAGAGAAACTCCTAGTTATTTGGCTCTAGAATGGTTGAGCTCAGTAATTACAGAGAAAGTAGATGTGTATAGTTTTGGAGTAGTGTTGTTGGAAATGTTGTGTGGACGGAGACATTTTGATCGTTTTCAGCTTGAGGAAGCAATGCATTTGCAGGGACTTTTCATGGAAAAGTTAATGAAGAAGCAGTTGTTGGACCTGGTTGATAAGTACCGTGAAGATATGCAATTACATGGGTCAGAAGTTGTGGATATGATGAGGGTTGCTGCTTGGTGTCAGCAAAGTGATTATTCAAAGAGGCCTTCAATGTTAATGGTTGTTAAGGTCTTGGAGGGTGTCGGAGATGTTGAAGAAAACATTGATTATAACTTCTGCAATCCACCTATTCCAAACACGAGCAAGGGTCATGCATCCAAAAGTAAATGTTGGTGGTGCCACTACTTTATTGGATTCAGTTCTATCAGAACCACGGTGACAACTGACAAGAACAATTATTTTTTTGCATGAAGAGTGAGAGGTAATCACTGTTCTATAATAAGTTCCTTCCCGTAGTGATTGAATTTTCTAGTTTTCCAAATTGTTGTAGCAGCTTTGAACTCATGCCTGGCAATCGCCAATACTTCTCAATCTGTAACATGTTTGTCACTCAATTTATTTGATGTTGCTAGATACCACACATTTTGAAGGTTATATTTATCATTATTGAATAAATCTCTCATTTGCTATAATTTGTTTGTTTTTTAATTTTAAATTTAAGAATCATTAGTTAAGTATATCTAACTTTCGCAAGTTCTGCAGTTTTTTGTTATCAGTTTTTAACTTCACTAGGCTCAAATTCATCTGGTTTGGATGAGCTTAGGATGATAGAGATGTTCTTTTTGAGACTTTGGTTTGGATGAGCCAAGAAAAATCTAGAATTAGTTTGCATTTCATTGCTCATATAAGATTTACAATGTAGACTAAACAAATGAGTACAATTATGTACAATTTACATAAACATTAGATGTTAATCAATAATCTTCCTTTCATGAAATTCGCACAGTGAGTATAGAGGACCAGTCCTCTCTCAGACTACCCATACTCTGGGTAAAATTACCTTTCAAAATCAACCTTTTCATCCGGAGCCTGGAGGTCAAACTCAAGACTTGTAAGTAGGCAATATGGTGTAGTCTTCACTCCACGTCAGAATTTGTATACAAGACTAATGAAGCAGAGAGGATCATGTTTAATACCTCATTCCCTTGTAGTTTCCCTCCTGCACAAACATGTGGACTGGTCTGTAAAGCTAGGAAGACCGTGTGAGAGGAGCATAAAATCTCATCGGATCTTCCCCTTTATTTCTTAAATAAACTGGTCAAACTTTAGACACGTTGGAATCCTATATTATATGACTATGCAAGGTCAAGTACATATACATTATACATTCTTTACTTTCCCTTAGTTATATAGCTTCTTCCACTATCAACACCTGCCATTGGAAATCATGGTACCTTTGAAGTTTTTTTTTTTTTTTTGGGTCAAAAGTACCTTTGAAGTTTAACTTACTCTCTATTTCGTAAGTTTGAATTGACACTAAACCTCATTCTTTATTTTTAATAAAATTTAAAAAATAAAAACTGTTACTATGGTATAAACTATAAACTATTAAGCAGTATCACACGTATCAACTAATAATCAATATCCGCATGGTCTAATTTGTTACTAACAGTATGTCCGGAGGTATGAGCATCGTCTTCAAATCAATGGGATGAAATTAACTATTATCCATGTTGATAGGAAAAAAAAATTAAATGAATAAATATTTCCTTGCTGGAAACTAAGGAAGTATATTCAAATTGAATCTATTAGGTATAATTGTGTAGGGTGAGGCTTAGGTCCAGTGCATTGGACCCATTGAAATGGTGACACGTGTTTAAAAGTAGACACATGTCATTATTTAAACGGGTCCAGTGCAACTGGGCACTAGATCCAAACTCTTACAATTTGGAATGTTCTTACTACTTATACACAGATTTACCTGTCTATTTTGCATTTAAACTCAACTAATTTGTTCAATATACAACATCTCTTTTTCATTCTTTTTTGTTTTTGGTTTTCCGTATTCAGTAGAATAAAGGAACTCTTTTTACAGTAATCTGCGGAAGGAAGAACTTGGTGGCCTTCATATTAGCATAGTACAAAAGGCACTAATTAATCTTGCTAGAATATGAGCCTCTGTCACTGTGCTTGCATTAATACAAGACACGATGCTTAATCACCTACTAAATGTCAAACCAACATAGAGAGGAGTTGCACCTATTTAAAAAGCATTAGACACTTACAAGGTGACATTAAATTTTTGCATATAGCATCTACATATTAAACAGTGTCTATGTAATTGTTCTTATGTACGTAATTCATCGCTTCAGTAAATTTTCAAGTTTTTGTGGTATCTTTTAACAATTTACTTCCTTACACAGATTTCAGCTACTTGAGCTTTCTCTTGCTTCATTACGCAATCTTGCATATAAGTTGAGGAAGTCCCACAGCTTTTGTGAAGGAAAACGCATTAATATATACTTACTAGTCTCCGTTTGAGATGACTCACACACATTATTTTGCTAATATAAAAATTGTCTGCATAAAACCTTGTCCTCAAAATTAGCCCCATCAAACTACCTTTAGTAAGACTGCTGATGAGCACTGACTTGTTCAAACTTCAATCTTTGGGGAGATGTTTGAGTATCAATCAAAGATACCTCTTTTATGGAACACTTCTGTAGAAGCCTAGAACTGGCAACCTCAACAAAAGGTTTTTTAATCAATCATAACATTATACTTTATTATTACACTATTCTTAGGCACACAATATGACTTTTTCTACAACTTAATGTATACTTTTTCTTTGGAACTTCCAAATAATGCATACAAGACAGTCTCCTATTGTATACTTTATAAAGTATACAATAGGAGACCTTATGCATTTGGAAATACGACCAGTCTTCAAGTAATGTACCAGACAAACCTGCCTCAAGCCAAGCCGATAAACTAACTCAAGGCCAAACCGTCAGGTCCCCTAGACTGTCTTGTACTTTATTTTATCTTAATGAAGTTCAATATTTAACCTGAATAATGTTAGAGACAAAATTGTTCATATTAATATTTTTTCTACAACCATTGTCATGATCTTTGTTATGAAAAACAAGGTACAAAATGTTGTGCACCTGACTTATCTTTGTAGCATTATTTAATTCCAACTGACATTGGACAGTGGACTCTTGTGATATCTTTATCTTGAGCTCATTTGCTCCCCTTCAGCATCATCTCGCATCATAGATAGCAATGGTTGTCAGCTTAAATCTTCACATCCTTTGTCTTCTGCTTTCTTCTTCGCTTCTAATCAATGCCCAGATTGTTGAGATTCCAGTTGCCAATCTATCCACAACATGGATCAATAGCCCATTAGACAGCCTGAATAGCTCAAATTGGGGTGGTCTGAGGACCGTCCTTCTCAGGGGAAGCTTTGGACCCTGCTTTGTCTGTGGTTTCCTCTGCCAATTCCGGTATGGAACTTGCTTTTTTACTGTCTCTATATTCCAAACCCGCACAGGTGTCAACCCTCCTTTCATAGAATTCCCAGAAGCAGTGTGGACTGCGAACAGGAACACACCTGTCAAAATTAATGCAACACTGCAACTCTCTTAAGATGGAGACTTGATCCTAAAAGACGCTGATGGCACTACTGTTTGGTCTACAAATACAACCGGTATGTCTGTTTTAGGTTTAAACTTAACTGAGGAGGGAAACCTCGTGCTCTTTAGCAAAAACAATGCTGTGGTCTGGCAGTGGGTTGATCATCCAACAGATTCTTTACTTCCTGGGCAGAGGATGGTGTCTGGACAGAAACTAATAGCAACTGAATTAGCATCGAATTTGACTGAGGGTTTGTTATCTCTTGCCTATAAAAATGAAGGTTTGGTTGCCTATGTTGATTCCAATCCCCCCCAAATCTATTATCAATCCCTGAGTATTGTAAACAGTGCTATATATATGAATGGAAGTTTTGCAGAGTTTAATTTTGCTCCTGTATCTTCAGCTCAATTCAAAAGGTTTGATTCTGATGGGCATTTGAGGGTTTATGAGTGGGGAGGGTCAAGTTGGAAACAGGTTTCTGATCTACTTCTTTATTTAGGAGCATGTGGCTATCCATTTGTTTGTGGAAATGATGGTATATGTTCAAATGGGCAGTGCAGTTGTCCTGGGGCAAATGATACAACAAATTTGTTCAGACAAGTCGGTGGTAGGCAACCCAATCGGGTGTACAGCGATAACACCCATTTCTTGCAATTCTTCTGAGTCTCAGAGCTTTCTCGAGGTCAAGGACCTCTATTACTTTGCTTACAGATTCAGCATTGACATTAACAATACAGATATGGTCCTATGGAGACTTGCAAACAGGCCTGTTTGAAGAACTGTTCATGCAAACTCGCTCTATTTCGATATAAATCGAATGCATCAAGTGGTGATTGCGTTTTTTTTGTCTGATGTGTTTTCGATCATCAACAATGAACAAATGAATTATAACTATAACACTTGTGCATTATTTAAAGTGCAGAACACTACAAAGGATTCCTCAACCATTTCTCCCAAAAATAGAACAAATCAAGTTGCAATCATAGTGGGATCAACTCTAGGAGCTGTCTTTGGTGTCTCACTGACAGTCGGCATCCTCTTCTTTCTTTGATATACAAAGGATTACAAAGAAGTTGAGGAAGATTATCTTGACCAATTACCGGGGATGCCTACTAGATTCTCTTATGAGGACTTGAAAAGTGCGACCGAGAATTTTAGCAGCAAGCTGGGGGAAGGAGGATTTGGTTCAGTCTTTCAAGGGACCCTACCAAGTGGCATAAAAGTAGCTGTGAAATGTCTTACTGGTTTTGGTCAAGAGAAGAAGTCATTTTTTTGCAGAAGTTGAGTCCATAGGCAGCATTCATCATGTCCATTTGGTAAGATTAATTGGATTCTATGCTAAAACATCGCACAGGCTATTAGTTTATGAGTACATGTGCAATGGATCCCTAGATAAATGGATCTTCCACAAAGACCAAGAGCCTCCTCTTGATTGGCAAACCAGAAGGAACATTGTCCTCAACGTAGCCAAAGGACTAGCCTATCTTCATGAAGAATGCAGGCAGAAAATAATTCACTTAGATATCAAGCCCCAAAACATCCTTTTAGATGAAAATTTCAATGCAAAAGTTTCAGATTTTGGGCTATCAAAGTTAATTGAGAGGGACCAGAGCCAAGTTGTAACAACTATGCGAGGAACACTAGGCTATATGGCTCCTGAGTGGTTGAACTCAGGAATCACTAAAAAGGTAGATGTGTATAGCTTTGGCATTGTGGTCATGGAAGTATGCTGTGGGCAGAAAAACATGGACTTGTCTCAACCAGAAGAGGATATGCACTTATTAAGCCTTTTCCAGAGAAAAGCAAAGGAAGGACAACTTTTGGATATGGTTGATAAGTCTAGTGAGGATTTGCAGTTATATGGAGAAGAGGTAGTGAATATGTTAAGGGTCGCTGCCTGGTGTCTGCAAAGTCATTTTATTAGGAGGCCACACATGTCAGTAGTTGTTAAGGTATTGGAAGGTGTGATGCATGTGGAAGATAACTTGGATTATAACTTTTCAAGTCCACCAGCATTGAGAGAAAAAACAGCAGCTGTTCACAATGAGGGGGCTCTTAAGGCTGCAACTCCATTACTGCCAGAGGAATTATCAGGACCGAGATAAAGCAAAGGGGTTCTACAAGTAATTCATGAATGACTTATGTAATTCTGGATGTAATTGTGATTGTGCCGGTACGCCTTTTTCTTTGTTTGGGCTGATTTATTTTTCTTCATTTTTTATTTTCTTCCTTTTGTTTTTCAAACTACAAATTATCCTCATATATGATCATTTCACCTTCATCATGTTCATCAACGGATGTGTTTTCTTTCTTCTTTCTATGGGAAAAATGTTCACACCCTTAAACTTTCAACTACTAGTACTAGCCAAAAGATCACTTCAACTTTTATATGGGTCAATTTATTAATACTTCAGTTAGTCTTGCTTTAAAACACTAACAGAATAAAAGCACGTGAGATTCACGTGTCTTTTAAAAACAAAATTAATCATCCAAAGCTCCCAAACCCAGCCAAAAGAAGAGAGAAGAGAAACAAGTCCGGCAGAGAGAGAGAATCTACACCGTTCAGAGCCACTGCCGAGCTTCTCCTCGCCGTCTCGCCGCCCTAGTCCCGGCGGCGCCTTCGTGGTTCCACCGCACCGTTCAATCTTGGTATTTTTTCTTTTCCCTTTCATTCGTTCCCTGAGTTTAAATCCACAACGAACATTGTTTTTTTTTTTTTTTTTTTTTTAAATCTCCATGTGCGAATTTCTATAATAGAAATTCTTGGTTTGGTATAATTTTTGGGTTGGGTCTCTGTGAGTTTGGTTTGGTTTTGTTTGTTCGATTTTTTTAGTATGATATAGAGCTGTTGCTTTTGAGTATGCTATAGAGCTGTTTGATTAAATACCCGAGTGATATACAACTGTTTGATTAAATGTTTGAGAGGAGGAGAGATATGGCTACTGCTCTATTGGGGTTTGGTTGCTTGGTTTAATCTTCCTTATTCACATCTACACCCTACTACACTGTTGTAGAATTATAATTAGAATCCATTGTTTAATCTTGTGGGCAATACGGCAACTTTATTTGCAATTAATCCAGGGGTTTAAAAATTATGTTTGTGCAGGCTGGGAAATTTTTGCAACTAATATTTTGGAGTTTTATCTTGAAATAATGTGTTTGGTTCTGCTTTTAGGTTTTATAAAAATCATGATATTGAAATTGATTGTTGTCTAGGTTGCATCATTCACCGGTGAGGAGCAAACTATAATTAGTTACAAGAAATTTGTTTTAAAAGCTTACAGTTCAAGCGTTCAAGAAGGCTTGGCTTCTGGTTTTGGTCTTGGCACGGTTATGTTAGTGGTCTTCTGCACTTACGCTTTTTTTTGGCTATATGGTTTGGTGCAAAGATGATACTGGAGAAAGGATATAATGGGGTTTGGGTGGGGTTGTTGCAGCTACTTCTTTTTGCATTATATAATGATTCAAGTAATGTTTCGTAGGAAATGTAAAATATTTGATATTTTATTTCTATTTCAAGGTAAATCTAATGAGATTTGATGAAAGGTGGATTGCCAAACTTGTATATTTTACTGAACTACTTTTGCAGAAGGTATCCCAATTCATGAGTCGTGCTGCGCGCCTTAATGAAGCCTTTTCAGTTGTGAGGCAGGTCCCCTTTATTCGGCCTTCACTTCCAACCCCTGGTGTGGCTCCATGGCCTGTAATGAGTTTGAGATAAATTCTTATAAAATAGATAGGGGAAAAAAGTTGTGTCTACCAGTTAATATCTACGATTTCAATGTTGCTTTGTATGAAACTGTGTGAACCACCTTTTCCTTTATGTATGAACTCTGAAGTTGTTAAAGACAGCCTTGCAGCAATTCATGTACAAATGCAGAATATTATGTCCTTGTGTACAAAGCTTTCTTTTTCTTTTACAGTATCTGAAACCACGAATGTTCGTCATATTATTTGGTAATTGATGCATAACAAAACGCCAGCCTAAGTCTTTTGAGTTTATACAATTATGTTGTTTCGGCAGGAAAAATGATCATGTGTCTTTTATACTTAACAACGAGAAAAACATGATTTTCAAATTTCTTTTCCTTTATACCTACTTTTTAGTCAAATTGGTTTATAGGATGACTCTCTCTCTCTCTCTCTCTGAAATTGTCAAATACTGTTTCTAAACTGGGCCAGAAAGCTCATGTGGTGAAGGGAAAATGATAAAATAAAATAAAAAGAGAAACTTAAGAAAACAATAGTGTGTCATCTAGGATGCGAAGATAACTATGTTACTATTGCAATGCATAAGAGGATTTCGTTTTAAGTCTGAGTGTTAATGTTGGATGTCACTTGAAGTGACTATTTATGTATGAGTACTAAAAAAATGGTTTGTGACATAGTAAGAATGGAACTAGTATTTTGCTTCCACACCTTTGTACTCAATTTGATTAATTTTTTTGATTGTTTTTAGTGATTAAAAAGATATTGTTGTAACTATGACAAAGGATAAGGTTTGTGTAGTTCTCATTTTGGCTTAAATTTTGCCTTTAATGGGATTATTCTAAGGTACACCTTTTGTTTTTGCATTGGAATAAAGGATGATGAAGTCCTTGTCCAAATTGAACTTTATGCAATAACTCTAAGGCTTTTTAATTTCTTTATTAAAAAAAAAAATTCAATTTTTTACATCCCCACAAAAGTATATCGGCTCCATCAATATTCTTAAAAGGATCTCAATATGCCATGAATTGAAATATCAAATGAGTGTTTACAAATAGTATATTGTTTGCCAAAAAATAACACTCAATGAATCAATAATTACACTTTTCTAGCAATATTGAAAAACAAAAGTATACCGGCTCCATCAATATTTTTAAAAGGATCTCAATATGCCACAAATTGAAATATCAAATGAGTGTTTACAAATACTATATTGTTTGCCAAAAAATAACACTCAATGAATCAATAATTATACTTTTCCAGCAATATTGAAAAACAAAAGTATACCGGCTCCATCAATATTTAGAAAAGGTTGTGTATCACTAAACAAAATATTGAACTAAAAAATTATTTATCTTTTTACTACCACTAGACCTTCGCCTTCCCTTATCCTTCTTTCTTCCACTAGTGTTGTCATTCTTTGTACGACTTTGACTTGATTGTTGAGTACCCATATTTGATTGCTGAGTACCCTACATAATATACAACCATCCAACAAACATTGTACAAACCAAATCCAAGAGCTTTTATTATTAATTTCAACAATAGCATAAGCGATTGGGAAGACATTATCATTCTTATCTTTTCCAATAGCAACCAGCAACTATCCCTCTTTTGCCCCCTTCAAATGACAACCAGCTATCCTAATAAGTGGCCTACAACTTGCTAAGAATCCCCTTTTGCAAGCATCAAGACAAACATACATCCCCTTAAACAAATTACTCACAATTTGTATCTTCACTATGCTACCTACATTCCACTTCCTAATAGCAGCTGCATAGTCCCAAAGTCTCTCATACTGCTTCTCCTCAACACCATGTATCATCTTGAAGGCCATTATCTAAAGTCACATCAACTTCATAGTCCCTAAACACGGCATCCTTCAATGCATTTGTTGTCCAAATATGATCATCCCTAAAAAATGGTAAATATTTATTGGCCAACCACCTTTAAGAAATCTTACTATTCTTATAATCCTTGCCATACGTATGTATGCTCTTAAAAATTTTGATTTGAAAGACATCTCCCATTTGTGTTTGGGATGCATGCATCTTCCAACCACATTTTTTTTTTTTACATACAGCTGTCACTCTCCACTTATCATTGTGCTTGTATTCAAAATCATGTTTTTCTCTAACACGCCACTCCTTTAGTGCCTCCTTGAAGACTACATGTGATGCAAATTCGAGATCCTTCTTAAGATGTACATTCTTCATGCCAATGCAAATTTGGGTGCTTAATTTTGTTTTTAAAAGATATGTGAATTTCACATGCTTTTATTCTATTAGTGTTTTAATGTGAGACTAACTAGAGTATTGATTTGGCAGTTATAAATAGTTTAAAGAGTAAATTGGCCACTATAAAAGTTGAAAGGGTCTTTTGGCCAGTAATTGAAAATTTGGGGGGGTAAATGGGCATTTTTCTCTTTTTCTATTTAAATATCTGTAAGGTTGAATTTAATCAACCATCTTGTTGGCTTTATTCTATGCCAATTTGCTTGTGATTCAGCATTTAGAAATCCTGTATTTAGGTGGGAATCATGTAAGGGCAGTGTGTGAGAGAGTGTGAAGAAAAGCTCAAGATTGTGCAATCAGCAAGGGACTCGCGATTGGATCTCGCGGCTTGCAAGTTGCCAAAGGATGCACACGAGTGAAGCATGCAGAGAAGCTGAACAATCACGCCAGCTAGAGCACTACAAGACAAAAAGTCCAGCTTGGCCATTCAATTAGCTTGCTGCTTGAACTCGCAACTTAGTCAAGTTACGAGACTACGTCGCTAGCTAGCTCTGTTTTGGAAAAATTAACTCTTTGCATTCCAAACACACACCAGTATATATAGACCCTTATACCCACGAAATGTAAAGAGCTTCCAAAGAGAATTTTGAGAGAAAAACCCTAGAGAAAAATAAGATTGACTCATCTACAATCTTTATCCTTGTTTCTCCAAACTCCTCTACTCTCACCCTCTCTATTGTTACATCCTTGAGAGGTAGATTAGCCAAAAAAATTTCTCACCATACTCATATCTATGAGAAGACTATTTGGTGCTTGGGAAGCAGTTAGGAAGGGACCAATTGATATTGGTTGATAATATGGGCTATAGCGGAATCTAGTAAGCTAAAGAAGACAAAGGTCGACGCAACCTCGTTAGAGCAAAAAACTTGAAAGGGTTAGGTACACTGGGTAGATTATGCTTGGAGGGTTTTCTGCTGTTCATGTATCCTAACTTCATTTTTTAATGGATTATTGACCGTTTGGAGGGCGGCGGAGAGGTTTTATGCCGAGGGCTTCGGTTTCCTTTTCAATAACACATCGTTGTGTTGTCCTTGTGTTTGCATCTCTCTTCCCTTAATATTTGTCATTTAATTTCTGTTGTGGATGTGATTTTATATGGTTTAGATTGTTTATCAATTCTGTTATAAGCTTATATTCATTTTCCACACTATATTGTTTGATATTAAGCTTGAATTAGTAATTTGTAAATTGAGGATCTAAACGTTCATAGTGTTTTTTACACTATTTGAACTTTCAATATTAGTTATCCATATTTCAGATGCTACTTGGTTTAATAGTCAAGGCACATGCTACAAACTATGCATAAGACAAAGAGAAAATAAATAGGTGTAAATTCTATAAGGGAACCGAATGATACAAGTCATAGTGGAAATTTTCATTGCATTTCTTTTTCCTCCCTCGTGTGTGTTAAAATACTTAGTATTCTAAAAAAAAAAAAAAAAAAAACCTTAAAAGATTAGAAATTATGAGCAGTTATTGGTATTTTATACTCATGTAATCAACAGGAATAGACGTGAATACCATGTTAAAGACAATGTCACTGAAATCAAAATGTGAAACTGTGGGTATTAAAAACACAATAACCAACAAAGCAGATAGAGGCTTTGAATCAACACAACTAATTTCTAACTAAAAAGAAATATAATTCCACAACACGCCACATGGCGAATTGTGGCACAAAATTATGTATTTTTATGTGTCCATAGTATTACTCAAAAAATAAAAAAGGGGCACTTTACTGCTGACGAATAAATCCTATGTAAAAAAGAAATAAAGTCATTCATTTGTACTTGGATTTTGAATAAAACCCATGTACTGCAAATGTTCTGTCCCTGAATCAAGTTCCCACAAGGCCAAGGGAAGAAATTTTGATGTCATTGATAGCTACAACCCATGCTCTATGGGAAGAAAATTTCACAAGGCCTAAAAAAAATATGTTATATATATATATATATTTCACAAGGCCTAAAAACAAAAATGTTTAATATATATATATATATATATATCATTTGTGTCAACAAGTATGGAGGAGGATTTGAATCTTAATTGTCTTCCTATAGAGGCCTAGCACAATATACTATATAAAAAACTCACCTTACAAAACAAGAGTATAAATGTCACTGAAATATGGATGGTGCCCCCATATTATCACCAATCTATCAAGAAAAATGGAAAATTCCTGAATAAACAATCGTATTTCAAACCGCGCGTCTCCTCCCTTATTATCTACTTTTTTTTTTTTTTTTTTTTTTATAAGTATAATTTTCTTGATATGAGACTACGTATCTCATGCAAATAGATACGAAATAGTCTTAAGAATAACAATATCTACCTCTCCTCCCCAATTATCTACATTTATGTTTCTGTTTTAAATCACCAAATAGGTATTTTATGTTGCAGGTAGCATAAACAATAACACTCTGTTGCTGTTGTTGTTTATTTTTTTATTTGCGAAAAAGTAACACTCTGTTGAGTGTTGACTATTGCAACAGTATTGCATACTAAGTGAGCGTAAGTGAGCGTTGGGATTTGTGTTTTCTTCTCATGTTCAGTGTTTGCGTTTTATTAACGCTGGGATCCACGTTACAGTAAAATGAAATAAACGTTGAGAAGTGTCAGCTGAAACGCGTAAATGAACAGTAATATGTACTGTGTAAGAGATATTGTGCACTATTCATACACTATTTACGGGATCCACAACCACTTTATTCAAAACAAAAATATTAAAAATAAATCTCACGGTACTATTTACACATTTAAAAATTATTTTACTACAGTGTTTTCAGTTTTCAATTTTTAGCAAAATAAGCTATATCTAAATGGACCCTAATAAGGTGGAAATGAATAAATGTTACTTCTTAAAACTGAAAATATCTTCAGTGTTATAACTTATAATATAGGAATTTGTATAAGTGTTGCAATTTGCAGCCTTCAATCCTGTCAAGTAACAACAGGTAGACCTGATACAGTGTTGTGTAACTTGAAAAAATTCCTCAAGAATATATGCGGGATAAGGTCCCTCATATTAATTCCTCAAATTTCCTAAAAATAAAAATAAAAATAAAAATAAAGTCATAAAACACATGTGGTAATTAAAAATCCAATTAATGTTAAAGATATTAAACTCAATCCAAGTCAAGGCCCAAGTCCAATTATACTTGAAATGCAAGTAAAATATTTTACTTGTATTACATTTCCAGTAACAATAATTTAGTAAATGGTTAGTCTAGGAATCGTTTCCTATTAATACCCTAAATTGGGTTTGTTTAATACATAATTTAGTATTGTAAGAGTGTAGTCATCAAAGACTTCAAAGGCTTTCCTTCATGAATTAAGTTGTTAAGAGCTCTCTCTCTCTCTCTCTCTCTCTCTCTCTTTGACTATTAGGTGTTCGTAAGCAACCCTATCTTTCTTGGCATTCTTTTGATTGCCTTTGCGTTCTCTGACCTACAATAGTCACCACCATCAAAACTCTTTGGTGTCCTTTCTTGTATGTGTGCCTCATGTTACATCCCTAGTTGTTACTCTTTTTTTCTTTTTGAAAAGACTAGTTGTTACTCTTTAAAACATAGTTTGTCATATTATTTTTGACGTGAATTTATTCTTTTATTCCTAAGTCTTAATTCTTTTTTTAGTTAATGATAAGCTAAATTATTATAAATTACATTTTCTAAATGAGATAGATTTTCAATTTAGTCATTCATCAAAAAATATTGTATTAGTGAAAGAGGCATAAAACTGTAAAAGAATCTATTTATTCAAAACGGAAACAAAAGAATAAGAAAAAACTAATAAATATAATAATTTTTTTTTTCTAAAGCAATTTTAGTATGTTTGGATCGCATCTCGCCCGATTCTCATTTCATTTCATCCAACGCATACGCTAAGAGATATTTTTCTTTAATTTTCAATACTTTTCAAAAAGTCAAAAAAAAAAAAAAATCAAGAAAAGCAAACCACCCATTATCCCAAAAAAAAAAAAAAAAATCTGACTATAAACTGATTTTTTTGGTTCTCAATACACGTGGCATCTTCCAAAACATATTTTTCCTACACCCATTATTGATTGACTCATAAAAAAACTAATAATAAATCTATTGATCTTCTTTTTCCTCCAAAAATATCACCAACAGTGTCAGTGACCCGTGACAAAGTTAAAAACTTGATCCACCTCTAACAAAACGTCCACTCCCTTAATTTTGTTTGCACCAAAATGGAGATCCAAGCGGCCAGACGTAGAATCAACTTGATTGCAGCTCACTTCTCACCTACTGATGATATCTCTGTCACCAATGTCCTCCCAATGGTATATTTCTTGTTATATTCTCGCTTTTTAGTGTTTTGAGACTAAGTGAGACTGTGGTTAGTGATCACTGTAATTGTTGATATGAGATTATAATTTAGCCATAATCTTGCATTGGGTTCACTTTTTTTTTTTTTTTTTTGGGGGGGGGGGGGGTGTTGTGTGTTTTATTTTTAGAAGTACATTAAGCAAAAGAAATCAGTTTATGCAATGTTATCTACTGGATCTATTTACCTGCTTAGAATACTTAATAGCGGATTTGAGTTTAAGGTTTATTTTGTAGGCTTCATAAGTTCATCAATAGTGCTAACCATAAGTACTATAAAGTGGTTTGGTTAATACTATGAACTCTACTCCTGTCTGCTCTAATCATAAAACATCTTATGAGTTTAAGTTTCCATTGATGGAAATTAAAAAAGAAAAGAAAAAGAGGACATCTGATATGAGAGTAAAAATCTTGCTTTCTTCAATTTTGTTCCATTATCTAACCAAAAAAACTGCTGAGTTCTTCTTTTTAAGAAGAATAGTTTTAATAAGGAACAACATATTGGGAGGTTGAACTTTTGCCCTGCAATGGAGGATTCATTATAAGAAAGATGGTTCCAAGCAGAATATTCAAGTTCTCACAGTATAAAAAGTTTATTAATAATTTTTATTTTATTTTATGTTCTCATGACTTCATCCTGCTAGAGAATTCAAACCCGATGCCTGGTTTAAATAATCAATTTCAATTGTTGACGAAAGGTAACATTGTTGAAATTCTAAAAGTAACTAACATAAGAAATCAAAATTCATCTTATTTCTTTTTGCCCACACTTAGAATTGCGCTTGGTCCAGTAGAGTATGTATTATCCATATTGAGGATCAAGTGTGAAGAGTACTTGACTTCAGACAAAAGGGGGGTCTTAGTTGCTAACTTGTGTATTTTTTCAGCTTCCTTGTGTGCTATCACACATGAGGTAGCTTTTCTGCAATAAATTACATTATTTATCAGGGGGAAAAAAAAAAGACGGAAGGACCAGGTCTAATGCACTAGAAAGGTACAAACTAATGACAATAGATAATGGAACAAAGTAATTTTCATTATGGTTTACCAAATTGAAAATATTGCTCATGAAAGCTGATTCAATCAAGTGTAATTTAAACATCCGGAACAATGTCTGGTTTTGGCGAGAAGGTGATAATTTAAGTCTTCATTCAATTCATTGTCAAATTTTACACAAACGACCATGTTGCTTGTAAGGTCTTTGCCCATGAGATTCTTTAATTTTATTATCTGAATTCACTGTAAAAGTATTTTTTGAGACTCATATTACCTTGTAGAAACAACCGGTTATGTTAAAATCCATGATGTTTGTGGATCTTGAGGACCACTGTTGAGTGCTTTTTTTCCAGCTAGTGTCGATCATCAATGTACCCATAAAAAGTGATTTTTGAACAACTCTGAGACAGGTGTAATGTAATAAATGTAGTGGTGTCATTGAGCTTTTCAGTAATTTGGAGCTCTAAGTGTCAGGTAGTCTTAATCCTTCAGATATTCATAGGTTAGGCATGAGTATCTCTTGAGCCTTGTTGTAAACATGAATCAATTCTTTGCTTACAAACATCAATTATATTTACTCTTTTTTGCTAAAAGACATCAATTAGATTTACATTATAACATAAGTGAGTAACATTTCGTAGTTATTTCCTTACACTCGATTAACTTATCTACTCTTTTTTCCTCTCTCAGAACTGCAGTAGCAGTTTAAACTCTGTGCTCCGGAGGTGTGATAACAGGATGTTTTTTGCAAGGCAAGGATCTGTTTCTCAAGCTAATTTCATGAGGCAGGCTACCATTGAAGAGGTTTTTGTAGTTTTCTTAAATTCCATTTTGTGTAGGAAGAGTAGTTTCTTTGTTTTCCCAATCTTTGGTTACACTCACTTTATTTATCCACTCTTCTTTCTTGTCTCAGAACTGCAGTAGCGAGCAGGCTACCATTGAAGAGGTGTTTACAATTTTCTTAAATTCCATTAAGTGTATTAACTATTAAGGACAGTTTCTTTTATTTTCCCAATTTTTGGTTACACTCGCTTAATTTATCCACTCTTCTTTCTTGGTTCAGAACTGCAATAGCAGTTTAAACTCTGTGATCCAAAGGTGTGATAATAGGATGTTTTTTGCAAGGCAAGGATCTGTTTCTCAAGCTAATTTTATGAGGCAGGCTACTACTGAAGAGGTGGTTAGAATTTTCTTTGACTCCATTTTGTTCTCTTATGAATCTTCAAGTACCTGATCCTGTTATTATTCTGTGTTTTAAAAATATTTTGCCAGATCAATCCAGCTGAGTCTGATTTGCCTCTCAAACCCTCTGGTTATAAGGGATCTTATAATGATTCTGAAGCACCATTATTCTCTAGACCTGTGAAGAAAGAACCGGACTTTGCAAATGTTGCCCAACCTGTGGTGCAAGGTTGCATGTTAACCGTGCCTGAGCCTCCTAAGTTTGCTGGACCAGGCAGAAGAACCAGTGGAAGTAAGAAATTGCATTCCAAGAAGAAAATACACTCCTCTGAATCTAATGTTTAATAGCTTTAGATCACTGAATGAACAAGCATCTACTCGTTTGATCTTTAAAATTTACTCTATCTTTTCTTGTTTTTATTAAAATAAGCATGTGGCATTGACTTTTAAAATATGTGGTAGAGACATGGCTGTTTGCTGCCTGTTTATTTTGAAGGTAAGCAGGTAGGCAATAAGTGTTAGACTGATTTTCAGATGTGGTTTTCATACCAACTAAATTGCTAGCTCAACTATGACCTATGAAAAGAGTGCCTAGCAGTACTTAATGTTTTAACAAGCATCTCTTTCAAATTATTTATTTATATTTTTAAAATTTTAAATTTTAAATTCATAGATTGGTATTCAGTAAAGTTGTCTACTTTGTACAAAACCTTAAACACCTCCTCTAATATCAAAACAGGGCAAGTAGAATTTCAGTGATGAAAGGGGATGTGGTTTCTTTATTGTGGATTGTAGTTGGAAATATATAATAGATTATTCATACTACGGAGGACTTGTTCTTTTTCATGCAGGAATTGAGTGGTCTCCCAGGATGGATGTTGCAGAATTAGGATGCAATTATGTTGTGACAGTGGAAATTCCAGGCGTCAATCGACATGACATTAGAGTGGAGGTTGATGACCAGAAGTAAGATGTATTCTGATGATTTACATTTATCTATTCACATATATTTATTCTTATCTTAATTTTCATACAAAACTTTGGATTGGTAAAGGAAAAGAAAATAAGAATATTGGTTGAATTAAATTATGAAACCTCAATTTCAAAACTTGTGCTGTTGGAGTCATTTCTCTATACGCCTCCTTCGCAAATGATCCAATTAGCATGCCTTAAGTTTTTGTCGCATGCCTTAATTTTTTAATACATTCATGAATTGGTTGGTCTAGTCAATCTCTATGATCAATATCTAAACTTCTGAATTTAAACGTGTGATGATATGAATGCAATTTTGTGACAGATTAACTGTACAGGGTAGACGCTCAACCCAGTACTGGAAAGTGTCAGGTTTATCAAATGATTCAATCTCTGCATATCACAAACAAGAGATTTTACAAGGACCATACCAGGTAGTATGGTCACTTCCTGCAAATGTCAACAAGGACAGTGTCTCGGCTGAATTTTTGTAAGTCACAGCTTTATAACCATGCATTCCTTCTAACTGATTTTACATTTCTACTTGAGTATGGACACCAAAGTAAGCTTGAGTCACAAATTTTGATTTCTATTATATGCCTTAGTTAGCATATTGTGGAATTATTACTGGTAGTAGTGAAATGAGGAGTAGGTGTTGTGATGTGTAAATGCAGTTGTGATGGGATAAGGAACTGAAGCCTGCTTCTTTATTAGATATGAATAAAATATAGAATAATTCTCTTTAAAATTTTGAAATGTTTTACCTTTTCCTATATATGAAATTTGAGAAGTTAGTACCTAGCATAGAATTAATGTGTAGATTTCTAAAAATCTTTAAAATAAATGGAATTACATTTTAACTCTCAGAAAACATTATAATCTTTAAATTTATAAATCAGTTGTGATAGGATTAAATTTAAAGGTTGGCTTATGTACCAAACAAAAATGCTAAAGACTGGTGCTTTTTTCTTGTCAAAAGCATAACTTAAACTACATTTATGAAAAGGCTAGCTATAACAATGATCAAGTGATTTTGGGTGAAAAGATATCAACAAATAAAGGGGGCAAGCCTTTTGGGGCAGATATTTAATTTTTAAAGTGGTAGATGGTGAAGAGAGTATCAGTTATTTGTGATAACAGGTCATGATGGTCATTATGAAGCAAGCGTTTATATATTCCATCTGAAGCCATTCATCAAATTTACTGTACACAAAAGAAACATTAAAAACAAAACAAATAAACAGAAAGTTGGAAAAAATTGGATTAGAGAAGTAAAGGAGTTGGCATGATGTGCAAATGGGGATTTTTTTGGTATGTCCAATATGATGTGATTTTTCTCATGAAACTCCTTAAAAATTCAGTGGTCAATCTGGTGATCAGCATGCAAGGATTTCCTGATTTTCTTAGTCCATGTTTAAGTGCAAGGGTTCCCAGTTGCTCAAGCGGTATCTTTGAATGTATCAGGTTTTTCTGTGGATGAATGATGATTCCTTAAATATTGATGCGTAAACAGTCTCATCTCTCAATTTACCACTTAGAAACTCAAGCTGGAAACTTCTAATTGCCTTCATTCCTATAAGCCAAATTTCATCACATATATACTTGAAGCTAGTTTATATTGTTCCTCATATATAGCTTAAAATGTTTGTAGAATTTTAATATTTGGGCAAAGTCATTTATATTAGTGCTTTACGTGACAACTCCATCAATTTGATGGGCTAGGCTGTGGGGGAAGTGCTACACAAATATAAATAAAATCATGTTGTACACGTACTTTCTGACTTCAGTAAGGACTTCTTGTTCTTTTATGTTAGGATAATTGTTGTTATACACACTTTTGCACAAAACCGTGCAGACACGAAAATTGCATTGAAATTGTGAAGTCACAAAAAGTAAAGAGTATTTCTTACGTTTATGTAGTTCAAATTTCATCATGATGTTATGCAAACCTTGATATTTTCGAACTTCAGATTTTTCAGTGTTATTATGGGGACTGTCACTGTTGTAAATTCAGATTGAGCATTATATAATGTCATGTAATCATTATATCACACACTGTGCTAATCTTCATGATTTTTGTTGATGCAGGGATGGATTTCTACAAATTACTATTCCTAAAATATAAGATCATTGTTGAGCTGAGCTGCAGAGGCATGAATATGTTTGTTTGAATGTATGTGTGGCACTTGAAAAAACAAATCTTCATTGTTGTAAGCAGTGTTCATCATCTTGAACATGTGTTGTATGTGTGTACCACTTCAACTCTTTGCATAGTACATTTTATAAACAGGACGAAAATGAAGCTCTAAATAAGGATTTTAATATAGATTATGTTTAAGTTCAGCAAATTACTCTTACAGTCAGAAATTGTAATCTCCTTTATATATCCTGATGGTGGTTTTTCTTTCTTGCTCGTGCTTGATGGTTAACTTGGCTCTATTATGCATTAACCCTGTGTCCATTTGTTGTAACAAGAGTAAAATTAAAAATTTAAACAATAAGTCTAATGGCACAATAAATATACAGTATATTTTATGTGTTGACAGGTTGTGATTAGTGTACAATAAAAATGATATTAGTGGTTATCTGATATGAAACTGAAAGCAATGCTATATGATTCAGTAGCATTGTTGAAGTGTAAAATTCGCACTATTAGCTAAAATAATTTTACGTTGTTTGCATTGGGCGGCAAGCTGGGGCAATTTTGAAAATCATCTATAGATCATGGTTCATGTACTAGGGCACTGCAACCAGCAACGCAATCATTTGAAAATTCAGAAGACTATAAATGAAATAAAGCAATTTTTTTGTTGTAGAGATAATTACATTATACTTAACCTTGCAGGTTGAAGCGTTGAACCCTTTCTCTCTAAACTTTTAAACATTTTGTGTATGGAAAAATGCCAATTAAACTATAAAATTCTTGACAAATTGCTAAAAATTCAATAAAAATTGAGGCATTGTATTCAAATTTTATTTAAAAAAGGAAATTAGAGAAATTAGGACCCATGTAATAAAGGAGACAAAGTATGGCTACAAACTTATCTATATATCTATATATATATATATATATATAATAATAGGTGAAGCAGAAAGAGTGTGAAAGAAATTGCAATTTAAATTAGAACTCTAATTGTGTACCACGTGTACACACCAATTTCAGTCAATTAACACTAAGCTCTTTTCTTTTTTTTTTTTTTTTTTTTTTTTTTTGGGTGAATAAAACATCCTGCTCTTCACACCCGTGTATATTCAGGTTCACCTCTCTTTCTCAAAACCCAAAATCCTTCCTCTCCTTCGATATACAGCTCCCCTTCTAGAAATCTTTGTTTTACATTTAAATGTTGTGCTCTTTTTTTTTTTTTTTTTTTTTGGCTAAATAAAACCTTTTGCTCTTCTTTATATATCAGACACGCTTGTTTTACAGGTTCACTTCCCCTTCTGCCAAAGCCAACAACGACAACATCACCAATCTCTTCACCTCCTTGATCTTAGACATCAAATCCTACTCTGGCAACGACCCTCTTCTCCCATGGCTCTGGTATGCCTCTCTCTTTCTTTGTGGGTAGCTCTTTTAATGGTTTTAAAAAGTAAGATTGTCTGGCATTTTGTATATACAGAGGGATTAGAAAGATGAAGGATTCGCTGCCTTCGCAAGTACTAAACGAGAAGCTGCCACAATTTTTGCAGAAGTGCGTGCAGACCTTTGATTCCGATCGCCATTACAAAAACGACTTACGGTACCTCCGCGTTTGGTTACAGTTGATATTTCACTAATCCATCGCTTTTTTTTTTTTTTTTTTTCTTCTTCTTGATGATTTTGATTCTGGGTCGTTGGGTTTCTTAGAAGTTGTTTGGTTCCTATGGAAATGAAGGAGAAAGATGTGAAAATCAAATTTGGATGCTCTTTAGATTTTTTTGGTTATCTAAATGTTGTGAATTTATTCATTTATTTTAGTGTGTAGATGGGTTTTTGTGGATGGTCTAAGAGCGCTTTTTTTTTTTTTTTTTTTAATTTAATTTTATTATTATTGCTGATTTTGATGCTGGATTATTCAGTTTTTGTTCAATTTCATAGCCTTTGTTTGGTTCTTGAGAGAAAATGAAAGAAAAGTTATGAACATCAAATTTGGAGTTTTAGTAAACAGAAGGGTTGTTTTGGGCTAAGTTCACTAGCTTTTTATTGTTATTATGATTCTCTTTGGATTTATGACATATCATCTTCATAGAAGCGAGGGAGTTGATAGGAGTTAATCGTGAATTGAAAAATGCCAATTTCATTCTCTGCATCATAATTCATAAGTAATTATTTATTTAGCGAGTAGATAGAGTTTGCGGATGATCCAAGAGTGATTTTCATTATCTTATGGATGATTTTGATAATGGGTCATTCATTTTTTGTTCAATTTCATAGCCCATTCCCTCTTTTTCAATGAATGCTATGAAATTTGCCATCTAATTGGTTATCAATCATAGAGTTCAAATACTTTTCTAGGTTTTGTTTTATAGTTCTCAAGTTTCCTTTTTTGTGGCAGGAGGAAAAAGGTTGAATTTGCATCAAAGAGAATCTTGGTATTCTTTCGTGGACTTACAGATTGATTAATTTTGATAGCAACCAGATTCTAAGATCCTTCAAAGGCAGTGATTTTTTAAGCTATAATATTTGTAAATAAGGACCTATGTTTTTGGAGAAGTGAATAATGACTCTAAGTTCGTTAAATTTCATACTGATTGTACTGTCGACTGCTTGAATAAAAGTATATAAGTAATATTTCCCTAATTTAAATGCCATTGTGATTTTTTTTTTTTGTTTTTTGTGATGCACTTGAAACATAGAGTTTCTTTATTCAAAAATTGATTGTTGATACTAGGTTAATATTTCTTGTTATTATACTATATGGGTTTTGTTTTCCCTTTACTACACAAACACAATCAAAATTCCAATATGTTATTTATTTATGTAGTTGTCCCAGATTTTTTAAAATTTGGGTTGCCAAACATAGGTGTATATGATTTAGACTCAAACCTTAAATAACTACCATTTGTTGTGATAAGATTGTATTGAAATTATGCACCACAAATGTGTATTATCCATACTTCTAATCCATACTTCTAAGAGGATTGGCTCTGTTCCTTCTGTGCCTACTTAGTTAAAGTGGATGTGGTTTTGTAAGGTGCGACTAGGTGCCATCATCAGAGGTTTGTTTGAGACCAATTGTGAGAATTTGTGGTATAACAAAATTTGAAAATAATTATATTGAAAGTTAACACAAGTCTATCTTTTAGATTTTTTGGTTGAAGAGCAATCTCTTCAAAATTGGTTGGCATTGATAAGGAAGAGTTCAATGCAGATGTTGGTCATTTTGGAGTAGGAATTTGTCATGATATATGCTTCCTTAGTCTCTTTATTATTAGGTGCACCAAGAGCTTTCACGTCCTTTTATTTCTATTTTTGTAGGAATCACTATTTTTCATTCTTTAGATTGTATTATTAACTTTCATTATTGTTTTAATCATTTTCAGGTGTGGATTTTGAGATTAAGTTGCTCAAAATTGGTGGGAGAAGATTGAAGCTTACAATTTGGGACATAGGCAACTGTTGGAATTATTTTGAATTATAGTTTCATTTTAATTTTTGATTAATGATGCTTTCGGAAGTGATAGTTTATGCTAACATGTAATCTTTCTCTTCTTTCAAGTTAGTCATTGCTTTTGGTGCATAAATAGATTGTAGAGCTATTAACAATTGATGAAAGATATGTATATATGATTTTTAGTTAGGTGAACTTTTGGGTTTTAATAGAAACATTTAACCTTCGGATGTTGAAAAAACAAGAAGGTAAAATGTTCTGTAAATTTTAATTTTGTGAAATTGATTAATGGCAATTTGAAGTGTTAAAAGAGACAACAATATTGACTTCGGCTTGAAACATACTCAAAATAAACTCAAGGACAGTGTATTAGACATGTCTATAGGGAAAAAGTGCTATCTGATGGCATCTCCACTAAAAACTATGAATTGCAACACACTTCTGATTCCAATATGCTATTCATGTCCAATTTTATTAAAAACTTTTGAAGAAAGTTCTATTAATGTCCCTTTATATATTTTAAATAATAAAATGCAATATTCTCTTTTTTTTTATTCATTGCTTTATCTAATACTATCCTATGTATGATAAACCAAAAAAAAAAAAAAAAAAACCAATAGCATTACTTAAATAATAAAATGTAATATATATTTTTCATTATTTTATTTAATTTTATCATCCATGTGATAAACCTAAAAAAACAAAAAAAAAAAAAAAAAAAAAAATTGGCCAATAGCATCATTACAATTAACCAGTCCTGTGCGGTAGCATGGGGTTACATACTAGTTTGTAGTTAATAGCTATAACTCTACTCTCTCTCTCTCTCTCTCTCTCTCTCTCTCTCTCTCTCTCTCTATATATATATATATATATTGTAAGGACTCAATTTGTAATGGGCCCTTAACAATAAAATTTGTTGAGATGTGGGTAAAAAGGGCTAGGCACCAACATAGCAAACAATGAATGACATGAAAATCGTAAAGATGATTGGCTAGTTAATTTGGGTAAGTATTTTCTACGAGAATAAGGACTATGATTTTGGTTATGTGTTTATGAAGATCTTGATGATTTTGGTTTAGTGTTTGTGCAATGTATTCGTCCTCGGCTCAGTCCGAGGATCTCTTTTTCTTAGAGCTGACCTAAATCCTCTCCTTCCTTTTTTATTTTTTGGCGCGACCCCCTCTCAGGAAGGCCTCCCTCAACTTTTTATGTTGGGAATCCTCTTGGTTATATAGAACTGTTTTAGTTAATCTTAGCCGTCCATTCATCGATTATCTGAACTCTGTGTATAAGGATTTATCCCATCACCTGCTTTTGCAGGCTTTATGTTAGTTCTCAGTCGCTTTTTCAGACTTTCTATTAGTTGAAATGACCAAGGCATCTGAGTTTTGCTGGTCACTTCACCATTAAAGTGGCCAAAAGGTTGGTGGCGTACGATAATGGGTGAGAGATATTTTCCCCCATCAACGTCGGTGAGCCGGGGACGTGGGCGTCCTCGGCCTACATATTATCCTCGGCGCGGGCCTTGGGCCGGATATGTAGTGGGCTGGGGTTGCTTAAATGCTTGAATATCTGGGACCCATCATATATATATATATATATATATATATTTTTTTTTTGTATGTGAATTTGGATTACATTTTCTTTTAGACAAAGTTTAGTTACAAAATTTGTTGTAACTTTAGGCTACAAACTTACTTGATAAACTAAATAGTACTATGTATTTTGAAAATTTAACTGTTGAATTGTATGTTTTTTATTCTCTCTATACACGTGTCAAATTTGTGTTCTTTATACTCTAAATACACATGTTAAATTTTGTGTCAATCATATATTATTTATTATATGATTTATAAGTTTATATTTTATGCATAATTTTAAACTACAATAACTTAAAATTTAAACAATTTATTGATGATATAGCTAATGATATTTAATTTTCTAAAATTTTTGTAAGTATGAAGGATATAAAGAAAAAAATGTAATCCAATTGTGAATTTGTCAAAATTCACTTACAATAAAAAGATATTAAGTAAGGTTATTGAAATTCATCTAATTTTATAACTAAATTTTGTCATTTTCTTTTTATATCCTTCACATTTAATATTTTTTCACAACATCAAAATTTATATTTAGCTAATTAAATTTTTTTTGCTAAATTTTGTGCTAATTAAAATGGAATAGATAAAAGGAGGGACAGTGACAGTCCAAAGTTAGGGTGAGGTGGCAAATCAGTACGAGGAAATTCCCAATCCAACCCAATCCCATCTCACCACGAAACGACACGAGGGGATTCAAAAGGTCACTCAGGGCTAAGTTCCACTTCATTCGCATCTGCTTCTCTATGTGTATAACGGTGAGTGAGAGAGAGTAAGTAAAAACTCTTCGTATTACTAACACACAAACAAAAGAAAAAGAAAAACCCAATTCCCATCTCTCAAACACTCAACAAACACACACTAAAAAGAAGAGCCTTTCATTGTTGAAGCCACCATGAGCTCTCCCACTCATTCCCAACAAGAACACCTCTCTCAGTCTCAAGACCCAAACAACATGACCACTCAAAATCAAGATCAAGATCAACAAAACCCACAATCTCAAGATCCCCAATCCCCACTAACCCTAACCCTTCAAATTGAAGACCCACAAAACCCATCTCACGATCAAACCCCAGCAATCCAAGACGAACCAACCCCACTCTTCTCTCCCAAAACCACCGCCGCCGACTCCCACTATCACGTGTTCTCTCGCCGAGCCCCAAAGCGAAACAAGAAGAACGCCCACAAGCGCCGAATCTCTCTCGAAAAGTCCCAGAAGAAATTCAAAGCCCTAATCGAAATCCTCAACCCAATTCCCTTTTTGCCCTCTAAAACCCTAGACTTTGTGAGCCACGAGAAGCTTCTCAGGCGCCTCGGTTTGTGGGATTTCGTTCATATTGAGTTCGATAGGTCTCTCCGCACCGACCTTCTCGCTCAGCTCATTGCTAATTACAGTTCCCAGGGTCGTTGTAGTTATGTTGAGGCGGTTCGAGTTAATCTCAACCGTGCCGATCTGGCTCGGGCGTTGAGGTTGCCTTTGCCGGTGAAGAAGAGCGCGGCCGCTTCGGTGGTGGAGGTGGACTCGCTGGGGTCGGCGGAGGAGATTGGGTTTGTGGAGGATTTGGTGTCGAATTGGATTCTTTTGCACGAGGATACGTGGATGATGCCGAATGAGGTGTTGAATTGGACCAAGGTGATTAAGGAAGGGAATTTTGAGAAGGTGGATTGGGCTAGTTTGATTTGGTTTATGGTCGAGAAGGAGCTTGTGCAATCGCCAAATCTGGTTAATTGTTATTACGCCTCGCATTTGCAGCATCTCATAAGGTCGCAGCGCGAGGAGTTGCTGATGGAGGCACCTAAGGTGGAGGTGGAGGTGGAGGATGTGAAGGATGATGACGATGAAGATGAGTTATCTATGCTGAAGGAGCCTCCTAAGGTGGTGCTGGAGGCAGTGGAGGAGGTGAAGGACGAGGACAATGAGTCCACGCCACTGAAGGAGGCACCTAAGGTGGTGGTGGAGGAAGTGGAGGAGGTGAAGGGCAATGACAATGTGGAGGAAGATTTGTTGGGTAGTGCTGGAGATGTTAAGATGGCCGAGGTTGAAGATTTTCAGGTGCAGGGATCAGAGGAAGAATCTCGGGTTTGTAAATTGGAGGAGCATACAATTGAATTGAGTCTTGGGCATGATAATGTGGAGAGAGTTGAAGAGAAGGTGGAGGGAGTTGAAGAAAAGGCGGAGAAGGTTGAAGAGAAGATGGAGTTTGAGGTTGAGAATGTTAAGGAGCGTGTTGGGGATGAAGATGTTATGGATTATGAGCAATGTAGGGAGGAAATTAAGGAGCAGGATGAGGATGTTGTGGATTTTGAGCAATGTAGGGAGGAAAGTAAGGAGCAGGAAGAAGGTGCGCAGTGGCTTTTGGATGGGAAGAGCAATTTGGGTGATTTGGGGGAACCATTTTTGAGGCCTTGCAATGTGGGCGAAGTTAGGGGCTTGGTTAGTGAGGAGGAGGAGAAGAAGAGAGAAGAAGAGGAAGAAGTAGAGGAAGAAGGACAAGACGAAGAAGAGGAAGAAGAAGAAGAAGAAGAAGAAGTAGAAGAAGAAGAAGAAGAAGAAGGTGAACGGGAGGTTGGTGGGTTCAATCTTTCGCCCAAGTGCAATCCGCTAGACAGTTTGGCTCCGGGGGGGAGTCTAATTCCGGATATGCACATGCCTTTTAGCTCGGGGTTGGAAATCCGTGATCATTTGGCAGGTGACTTTTTGTCGTCTAGGGATGATAGTAGGTTACTGTCTGCTGGTACATCACTTTTTGGTAATGCTAACAAGAGGGGGATTGATCATGAGAATGATAACATTCATAACTCTTTTAATGGTGGTAATAAGAGGTTGAGGAGTGATGGGTCATGGGATGGTAAAGCAACTGACTTTGATATGTGTATGGAGCAAATACAACATTGGATGGGTAAAACTAGGACAATGTATGCAGCAAAAGAACAGGCTTGTGCTGAAGCTACTGTGAATCAACAGTTCCTACTGAATGAGTTGCAGCAGCGAGAAACCATGATTGATCACTTGCGCACTGTTAAGTTTGAAGAGCAACAGAAGAGACAAGTGGAGGTGTACCGGCTTGAGCGTGAGCTTTTTTTGATGGGAAATCTATTAGAGGGTTATAGGAAGGCCTTGAAAGAAACGAATAGGGCATTTTCTGAATACAGGGCACGCTGCCCACAGCCTGAAGAGCCACTTTACAAGGATGTTCCTGGATCTGGAGGGCTTGTTTTGAGCACCATGGAACTGGAAAAGCGACGCCTGAAGCAAGAAGAAGAAGACAGGATGAACCGTTTGCTGATTGAGAGGAAAGTTAAAGACTTTGAAGGAGGATGGGTTTGTAAATTTGAATCACATTCTGAGGCAGTTAATTTGCTTGGTAATAGGTTGCTGGATGTTGAGAATGGAGTGAAACTAGTTAAGGAGTCTTTTGCGAAACGTAGGGTTTCGGAAACATCAGAAGGGGCTCCCAATGAACCATGCACTTCTCAGTAAGTCCTCACTTTGTGCGGTCTAAATGTAAGAATGTGGAGCAGCTCTTTTGTGTAATATAGAAGCTTCAGCTTTCTCTTCATATTTCGATGGAGATTATATTTATCCTAATCTAGTATATCTGTTGGCCTCTTGAAGTAGTATCTCTTGATGTTCATTACTGACATTTTCTTCCCAACGTGCATCCATGTATGAGCTTTATCTGCTTATCCCATGAAAATGTATGCTTGTTTGCTCTTTGCGGATAGTATCTAGATTCTGTGTATAGTCATTACTGGTTTTTTTTTGGAATTGATGATAAAAACAAAATGGAATAGAGACAAGACTGCCCAACCCAAGCTCAAGTTGTTTGCAGAAAAGATTAGGTGAATGGAGTTCAACATGGAAATACTAGAAAACTAGTGAGAGATAGTAATTTGTCCTTAATAAATTATATCTTTCTGTTACTTTTTCATTCTCCTTTGGAAACACTTGGAGGAGCCAACCAGTTGCACTACAAGCTGCCTGTGGGGGTACTTTTAACACTTTTAGCTATTTTCAATGCTTTTAGCTTTATACCTATGTAAACCATAGATCTTGTTATTATCTTGAGTCTTCATATGCATCGACTTGGTCTTTTATTGTCAATGCTTTTAGCTTTTATCTATTTTCAATGGTTTTAGCTTTATACCTATGTAAACCATAGTTCTTGTTATTATCTTGAGTCTTCATATGCGTTGACTTGGTCTTTATTGTCCAAAGAGCTAATACCTATAGATGATGCATTGTATCAATACAAGTGCATTTTCTGTGTACATGGATTGTGTTGTTTCTCTTTTTAATAAAGCTATTTTGTTATATTTATATATTATATGTATAATGTATCTATGTATAATTTTTAATTTTTTCCATTTTTTTGGGTTAAATTATAGGGCGCTGTCTTTTAGTAAGTCATGTTGGCTTAATGAATTTAGATTGAAAGGTTATGAACTCTTTAGTTGCCCACAAAGATATTATTGTAGTTCTTGTCCATCAATTATATTATTTTTGTTTAAATGTAGCTTATAACTTTCCAATAGAGTGTCTAAATTAGTTTATCCTTTCTGGACCATGATCATTATGCTGCATGTCTCTCCTTTCCCCAACCCTCCTTTCCTCTGGTCTTTGTAGCATTTAACTAGGAAATCACACTTGTTAGCCCAATGCTTTTACATTAGTGAATAGTGAACGTCGTTGCCTGACATAATCAGTTTTAGGTTGTTTCTGACTTCAAAATCTTATTTATAAATTTTTATGCTCTTCATCGTCTCGTGAAAATGATTTTCTTGCTAGGTTGATGTTAGCTATAAATTGACCAAATGAACAGAAGAAGATAATCAATCAATTATAATATCTTGATATTTTTCTACTGCCAATGAGCTCTTAACTCAAATGTTACCTCCAATTGTAAGAATGGTTTAAGACCCATTAGGTAGGTGCGGAACTTACCAATAGAATTATTATTTTTCCCTTGGTGCGGCTTTAGCAGGCGAAGACAGTAAAGAGAAATGGAAGCTTCAGTGAGTACCTTTATAGTGCTTTGGAAAATCATTAGAGCTCTGGTTATAGCAGCGGTGGTACCTGTTACCAGTCAATACATGCTTAAAATTCCATTTTTCACATTGGACATATTTGTGAATTCATTATGTCCTTGTTTTCTCTTCTTCAGGTTGTAGTGTAGCATAAGTGGCATTTTGTTTGCCAAACAGAACCTTGAAGCAAGGGAACAAAGAGCATGGCTTGAAAAGTTTTTTGATGTATGCTATACAATACTTTAATGTATGTGTGTGGTTAGAACTTGCAGGTTTCACATGTCTCGCTTTATTTTTGGGCCCCTTTTCTCCTTTGTTTTTCATTCCTTAGTTATAAGTCTGCAACTAATTTTATCTTGAGCACTGGGTCACAACATCCCAGCAGGTTTAATTTAGAAAATATATATTTGTCTGCTATGCTATCTTTAGTGAGAGGTTGGATGAAAGCAATTTTTATAATTTCTGATGTGCGTTTATGACATGACTTGATTTTTTATTTCTACTTTTATTTTAAAATTTTTTGGAGTGGTATCAGTTGATATTTTTGGGTATAATGTACAATCTATAACTACTTTCAACGTAGGAGGACATTTTTATTATTCTATTTTGCTGCCTTCTTCTACCTAGAATAGGAGTGGCATTGCAGAGATGCACGAGTAAAATTTATTCTGTAATGTTATTGGTTGGCACGAACCCTTAATTTAAATGCGGATAGGTTCTATGATCAAGTTTCTGAGTAGGCTAAGTTTTATATAGTAGAAAGATATGTAGAGATTTAACCATGTTAGCATGTGCTGCTTAAAGCACTCGCATCAATCCATCTAAAATTCTTCGTCTATTTTAGTTCCCCTTCTTATTGACTCCATATTTTTGGGAAAGAACCAGAAAGCTCAATTGTTTAAACACGAAGCGTAGCGGTGAGCCTCTCAAAGCTCAATTCCAAATATCCAATCATGAAAGACAAACCTATGAGACATAAAAAGGGAGATCCAGGACCCAAGATACTTCTTGCTAAACACCCCCTGGTCCAGTGGCATACAAAAGGCCCAACATGTCTGTCACAAATGGAAACACGTTGGAATTGGATTTGGAAAGCCACAAGGCTTGCCGAGGAAGAAGGCCTATAGTACTAGTTTTGCTGATAAATAATTAGGCTTTTCTATGCAACAAGACTTTAACCCTCCATTGACAGAAAATAAAAGGACTTCGACCTCAAATTCAACTGCAAATCGCGTCAAACAATTTGCTTCATATAGTGATCATTGAGTGTGTTGCTACTTGCTACAATACAAAAGCCAATCTTCATTATCAACATATTCTCCTTGATGATTTTTTTTTTTTTTTTTAAAATAAAATAAAATAAAACATTTAGAATGTTTCATATGTTTCAATTTTATTGTTTCTACTAGTATATTTTATATTTTCAACTACTTCTTGTTTCATCAACTTCAATCAAATTACTTTTGTTTTTGTCCATGTGTTAACTGCTCTCCTTAGAACATAACTAAAAATCTCAAGCAACTCTTGTCTATCTTTTCATCAATAGTAGCAATCAATGCATCAATACCGAAATAAACCTATATTTATATATTGACTAATTTAATTATTATTTTGTAGTTTTTTTTTTTTAATGATTTTAAACTGATTAAAAAAGAAGAAGAAGAAGATTTTAAACTTGTTTCATTGTTTGAGATGGTTTGCATAGGAAGGATGTGCACGTAAGACAAGAAAGTCATTTGTCACAATATAATAGCCATAAGAAGTAGAAGAGAATACATGCCTAACTTAAGAAACACAAAGCTGTATAAGCAAAAAAACCTTAAGATATTTAATGAGAAAATCTATACTAGTTAGCAACCTATACAATGGATGTGTGAAAGTTTAATAAAATATGATTTTATCTCAAACAAATGATTTTCTCTCATTTGTTTTGTATATAAATATATAATATGATAATTATGATAGTTATTTATAAAACTTTATAATAATTTTTTATTTATGAAATATTGAATATAAAATTTGATAATTATGATAGTTATTAATAGGTATGTATTATAATTTTGTTTTTGAATGGAACTACTCAAAATATAATTACGGTAAGTATTAATAGGTTATTATATTAATAATTAATGTACCTCCTAAAAAATAAAGAGTCCTTTTAACAAGTGCACTTAGGACATTTGTTAATGGACTATTTTAGGAAAATTTTAATATTACTTTTATGGGAAATATAAAAAGTTGTAAAAAAACTTAAAGAATTTTGTCTTTTCACATAAAAAAATTCTAAAAATAGTTTCTAAACTAATACTATTAGGGCATCTATTAACTTTTTCAAAAAATTAATACTTAGAAATGAATGCACGCACCTCATTAAATACATGACAATAAATTAATATTTTGTCATAAAAGAAAACGTCATTATTTTTTATGGAATAAAAAAAGAATAATAAAAGTAATAACACAAATGATTAAGATTTTGCTAAGGTTGAAGGTTAATTGAATAGTATTCTATTTTATTATTATTTTTTTGTTATCTATAATGCTATGGACATAAATGTTTTTGACAACAAATTTTACAATTGCTAAAATGATCAACGGTGATATGTGAAGAAAAAGTAATGTGTCCATGAGTGCTAGTTGTGTCCACCTCTTACAATCATATGCTTTAACTATTGTAAAATTTATTGTGAAAAAAAAAATTGTGTTTGTATCATTATTGTTTATATATATATATATATATATATGGGTTGGGTTCAAGACTTCAAGTTATAATTGGTGTAACTCTAAGCAATGTTATACCACCCAATAACTTGTTATTGAATTAATATTTTGAAAATCTAACCGTTGAATTACATGTTCTATATGTCCTTAACATGCATGCCAATTTTCATATCAATCAGATGTTATTTACTATTTGATCCATAAACTCATACTTTTTGCATTATTTTAAACTACAAAAACTTAAATTTTAACAATTGATTGATAACATGGCTATTAATCTTTGATCTTCTTGAAATTTTGCAAGCATGAAGAATATATGAAGATAATGTAATCTAATGGTGAATTTGTCAATATTCGCATCCAATTAAAAAATATTGAGTGGTGTAACATTACTTAGAGTTATACTATGTGTAACTTGAACCCAATCATATATATATATATATATATAAAGAAAATGAATATGCCACATAGCAAGACCTTTTATAGTTTTATTACAATTTAGGAAAAAATGTGTGGAACAAAATTATTAGTTTAAACTTTAGAAAACCTTATTTTGAAATTTGGGATGACCTTTTATTTTGAATATTTATTTGCCAACACATTAGTTTACATATTTAGCATTTACATGTTGGCAAGTTATTTATAGTTCGCAACAAAAAGCATTTACATGCTAGCAAGTTATTTATAGTGCACAACAAAAAGTTGGTACTCGGTGGACATAACTCCCACTTTTGTAGGGGTTGAGAGGTCATGGTAGACAGTCTTACTTTCAAATTGTATTTGAAAAGACTGATTCCAATATTTATGTTGCATAATACTTTTATTTATTTATATATAAATCTCTTTTGTTCTTGTGTACTTTTATAGCCAACCAAATTCTAAATCAATAAAAGAAATGATATTTACACAATGTTTTCATAATATTTTCACAATAATTCATAAGTGACAAATTGTTATTAGTTCTAAATTTGGATCTATTATTGAAATTACTTATTTGTCTATAAGTAATATCCAATAATAACTTGCCATTTAGAATTTGTTGGAAAAATATTATGATACTGTTGTAAATCTAGCATCTCTCAATCAAATAATATATTCCATTCTATTTTTGGAGGATATTCAATCATTCATATCGCATTTCTTTTACTCTGTTTATTTCTTACATTTTTATTTTTTTATAGTCTTCCGAAAAATTATTACAACAAAGCACACATGCATGCCCACCTTTCTATAAATTATTGTGTATGAAACATTACTCATATGAGAGCCTTTTCTCCCAAAAAACAAATATTCTTTTTCCCCTGATTATGAGGGCCTTTTCTTTATGTGTTGCATTGCTACTACTTACTCTTTTGCACCATGTACATTGTGAGCATTCTTACAAGGCGGGACGAGTTATAAAGAGGGGCTGTGACTTTTACACAGGGAAATGGGTTTTCGATAGATCATACCCTCTTTACGATGCATCAAGCTGTCCATTCATTGAGAGTGAATTCGATTGCCAAAAGAATGGTCGCCCAGACAAAAACTATCTCAAATATAGATGGCAACCCACTGGCTGCAACCTACCAAGGTACATATATTAATATATAGCCCTCTTCTACCTATCTTTTTCTTTTCACTTATTTTAAGGTTATGTTTGCATGCTTTTTATCCAATCCAATTAACTTTTATAAGTGATAGCTATGGATGCTTATTTTTTTTCCTAAAATTTGGTATGGTTTCTTTGTTCTTTTTTTATTTTATTTTATTTATTTTTTTTATTTATAATAAAAATCTGTTTTACAAATGGATGAATGAAATTTGGCCGGCCTTCCTCACGACATAAGATTATTTGTCGAGATTTTTTAGTTTTCTTTTTTGGTTGGTTCAAAAATATTTTCTTACTATGGTAAATTTGGGGCCACCTTTAATTCAATTCTAGACATCTTAATGGCTTTTTGCCTCTGTATGATTGGTCTATGGGGCTAGGACAATTGTATTTTTTTTTTTGAGAAACAGGACAATTGTATTTAAATGAATAGAGACAATGCTAGCCGAATGAGAAAAAAGAATAGGACAATGTAGGTATAGATCACTAGAGGCATATAAGCAAATCCTGGGAAAAGTCACAGAGTGAATGAGCACGAGTGGACCGTAGTTTAGTTGAGTTAAAAGCTTACCTTTCATTTTTATTTGTTGGCTCGATGTCGAATCTTACTTGATATCCCAGTATTTATTTGATTTATGGGTTTCTTTATGAAAGTTAAAAGCCTTCATTCATGAGAGCTAATTGATGTTTCCTTATTAATCAGAGTTTGATTGAGTTTTCCTTCACTAGTTAGTAATTACTATTATCGTTAATTAAGTTGGAATATTGTAAGACTAGTTACAACTGAAGATAACATAACATTGGTACTTCTTCTACGTAACTCAGATTAATTTGCTTATACACACCACCGCACAACTTTGATGTGATGGTTACTTCACAAGTACAAAATTTTTACGGGATAGATGGTGGTGAAGGGTCAGGGTTTAAGTTTCCAAGAGTAAAATTCACACACACATACACATAAATTAGAGTTGAGAAGAAAAATTGTTCATACACAATATTGTAAAACTAGTTTCATTAAGTGCATGTCTAGGAATACACCACTGAATTGTTTAATTATTTTGTTTTATTTTTATTATTATACCATGCATAGCAACTCATATCTTCAACAATATATATATATATATATATAGAGGAACATAATGCAATATAATGAATGAAGAAAAAAATTTGAACTTATTTATTAATGAATAATTATAATTTAAGAATTATATGGTAGATTTAATGCAGGAATTTAAATTAATTTCAATCCTCATTCTAAGCACTATACAAATAGAATGAGAAAATGCTATGACCACAACTCTTGTTACAACTTTTGCTACAACTTACTCACGTGGAAAGTAGTGAGTGGTGAAGTTAAAGTGGTGGGTCCACAACTCTACCAATCACATGTCACATGTAAGTAGTTAATATAACATAATACGTACCTATTGGGTTTAGGCATTTTGAATTTAAATGTATTAATTATTAATTATTTAAGAAAACTCTCCAAGGTGTTTATTTCTCCCAACAACAATTCTTTCTTTACACTTCACACTATGGTAGTGAAGCAACAAAATCTGTATGAATTTATTTTGTTTCTTTCTTGTTTTAAATGTTGTCGAAACTGGTCATTAGGGCCCTACAGCTAGGCTGGACCTCACACAACTTTAAGCACATGTTCGTATATGTTTCTGAAAGTTAAGAACTTGACTCTCTAGGCTTCTATTCACTTCACCCATCCTCATAATTAGGCTTTTACATGATCTTTTTTATCATCACGCTACGCTTAACAACAATGATTATGATTCTGTTCTCTATATGGTGCCTTTTCTTCCATAATTTAATTAGTTGTTAAGCATCCATATTTCACTCAACCATAAGTTGTTTTGAGAATTTGTGGGGTGTGATGTCAGACAATTGCATATCATTTTTTTCTTCTTCTATGGTTGAATTACATTAGCCAAACATGAATACCCTACGATTTTGGAAAAATAGAATATTATTTTTTCTTTATCAAGTTTTAGTCACACTTGTTAGTTGTTATAGCTATTGTAACTTTTCTTAGTGTTACATTAATTAGTTCCCCCTTGATAACTTTTATTAGATCTGTTTCATTTTATTATAAATTTATGGTTTAATTATATGGTTTTCTTATGCCCTCTATAATTGTAAAATAAAAAATTATTAAAAATTAATAACTATCTCATTTATATAATTTTTAAAATTTTTATTTCAAAATTATATACAAAACTTGAGTTTAGGATTTGATAATAAATAAAATATGATGAAAATGAGATTTAGGGTCCGTTTGAATACCGCTTATTTTACTGAAAACTGAAAACTAAAAACACTGAAGCAAAATAATTTTTAATGTGAGAATAGTGCAATGAGACCCATTTTTAATAAAAGTTTTGTTGACAAAAGATGTTTGTGGCTCCTGTGAACAATGCACGAGGTTCACTGGAATCTCTCAAAAGTGCTAGAATGCACTTCAAAAAAAAAAAAAAAAAAAGAGGTGAAATGCAGACGCAATAAGTTTTCAGCTATCCAAACATATACTTAGCATGTGCAAAGGACATTTTATTTTATTTTATTTTTGAGAAGGAAAATATGGTCTGTTAATCTAGGATATTCAGATATAAGAAGTCTCTCATGGCACCATTTTGTGTTGGCTTGTTAACTTTTATCTATAGCAAATTAATTTCCAATAGAAAAAACAAAAAAAGGCAAAAAGAAAAATTGTAGAATATTGATGTATTTGTCATGATCATTTATTCGTTTCCATCCAGCATGCAACATTGGTAGAATGTAGCTAGCATGGACTAGTTTGCTAATTATGCTATAACGACTCATATTAACAGAAAATTGATTTGTGTATAAGATAGGGTGTGAGAATCTCATACCTAAAAGGAATCATAACATGTTCTAGGGGGTCCTATGCAGTTGGACTCTCACATCCAACAATGACCTAATGCTTAATAACTTCTTCGAGTAGAGAAACAATCATGTTGTTAAGTTGCTATCGACCGTCTTTTAATTTGTTCTCAAATAGATATTATATCTATATCCAAGCCAAAACAGAGAAGAAAATTTATACACATAAAATCATGGACACCTTAATTAATTGGACGCCGCTTAATTTGTTCATGTAGATTCAATGGTCGATATTTGTTGTCAAGGCTTAGAGGAAAAAGAATAATGTTTGTGGGGGACTCGTTGAGTTTGAACCAATGGCAATCTCTCACTTGCATGCTTCATAGAGCCGTACCAGCTGCTAGATACAGCTTGACCAGGATTGGGTACATCTCCACATTTACATTCCCGGTGAGATTAAGTTATATATGCTGTAACTTTAAGAAATGTTACATCACATGGAATAGAGGTCAACCTATTTATTGTGAAGAAAGCGATAACTAAGATGTCAAAATCAGGTTAAATAATTTTGCCACTATTCTGTAGTCTCTATAACTCTAGCTTTGGTAAATATATCAAACAACATGTTGAAGTGACATACATACTTCTTACAAAGTATGTAAACTACCCGTTCAAATACAACAAGTTAGTATTAATTTGATTATTTCCAATTATAACTTTGTTTGTTAAGAAAAATAATTTTGGTAAAAGCCATGGTATTCTATATATAGCTGTTAACATATTTTAAAACCAAATCAATATAATTTATTCTTATAAACTCTTTTGTATGTGTTAATATTCCAGCTATGTACAACTGCATAGGTAGAAGCTTTACTTTGAGAATAAGAAAACATCAAGATGGTTTATAACAATCTTTTATACGCGGATAGAAGGTACTACTCAATTTGATTAGAACTTTTACATTTTAAGATAGCTTAGAACTTAATCTCACCTCTTCACGAAATTATTATCTGTATGAAAACTTCTAAATTCTATACGATTCCAAATTTTTTAGAAGTTAGATTCTATAATTCCACCATAACACATTCCACAATTTTCAGGCCTACAATGTTGAAGTGTTGTTCGACCGTAACCCATTACTTGTCGATATTAAACGCACAAGCAAGGGGCGTGCTATTAAACTAGACTCGATCAAAAAAAGTGCAAAAGTATGGAAAGGAATAGACGTATTGATCTTCAATTCATGGCATTGGTGGACTCACACGGGAAGAGAAACACCGTATGTTGAACCCTCCTCTATTTTTACTTAATTTTGTTTATAATTTTTGTGCATGAACTCTATGTTGAAGTTATTACTGGCTTTTCTATTCTGTTCCTGAATAATTATTTTGGGAATATGATGCAGATGGGATTTTATTCAAGTAGGGGGTAAGAGTTACAGAAACTTGAATCGATTTGTTGCATACAAGCTAGCGTTGAATACATGGGCTAAATGGATAGACTCCAATGTCAACCCCAAAAAAACCAAGGTCTTCTTCCAAGGTGTTTCTCCTGATCATATAAAGTAAGACGCTTACTTGCATGTTTTTTTTTTCCCCCTCCAATTCTAGCTTTTAGTCTTTTCTCTTTTTTAAAAAAAGGTACAAAATTACTTCTAGCTTTAGATTTGGCCACAGCTAAATATCTGTACACTTCGTTGTGGTGAAAATTCAATGTTTTGGAGTAAAGAGAAAAGACATTATAACCATCCTATATAGGCTCGCTCAATCACTCACTCTTAATCAATTAGTATGGAAGATGATAAAATATATTCCTAAGAAAAATAAAACCACTCGTTATTTATACAATTTGTTAGTATATATTTTTTAGTTATATATTGTACATCCTCAAAACAATGAAAAAAAAAATTGCCTCTGGTCTTATATTTATATGTATGTTTTATTGAACCAGTGGATATTTCTGGGGGCAACCACATGCAAATCAATGTGCGGGGCAAACTCAACCATTGCTTCACCATAGTTATCGAGGAGGTCCACATCCAGCACAGCAGCTGCTAGAGAAAGTGCTAAGCACCATGTCGAAGCCGGTCCACCTGCTCAATGTTACAACCCTATCACAACTAAGAAAAGATGGGCATCCATCATTTTATGGACATGGACACAGGAGCATGGATTGCAGCCATTGGTGCCTAGCCGGAGTACCTGATACTTGGAATCAACTCTTATACGCTGCTCTAATTACGAACTAGAATACAGTGGCGGCCCAGGGGCGCCTAGGCCTAAGCCCGATAAAAGAAATATTTTCTCTTTAAGTGTCTGTAAGAAATATTTTCTCTTAAGTGTCTGTTTGGTATGATTAATTTTGTCAACTTATTTTACTATTTAATTTATTTTTATTACTATTCATGAGCTCCACTGTACTTTTTAATATTATTTATGAGTCCAATTATACTATTTCAACTAACTTTTATTTTTATCTATAGTACTTTCAGCAAAAAGTTTTCAATTTCAACAAAATAAAAGGATTCTAAACAGACCCTTAATAAGATATTAAGGTGTATACCATTAACGTAAGGCCCAAAATTGTAGAGTGATGCTAGAGACATTACAAATTTTATTATATAAAACTTTCAAAATAATGTATCATGTTACCAATTACCAAAAAAAAAAAAAAAAAAAAACATTTATTTATTAAGTAGTTTAAGTTCACCAATCACATTTGTTAACACATCTATATGTATGTGTGGGGCCCTAAATGTCAACATACATGGCCCATTCCACAACCGGCCCAAGGCCCGCACTAAGGAAATCATTGGCCGAAAACGGAAAATGGACCCTGGGTGTAAAAAGGGCCTGTTCGAAGACGCCAAGGTCCACTGAAAAGTCTCACCAACATCCTGGCCTCGTTAAATGATGATATGACTACTAAACCTGGGGGCTTCAATCACATCAACTTTTAGAGTATGCCAGAAATGTCTGGGAACGGACATAAAACCTGAAAAAGTAGGTGATAAGACAGGCCCTAATGCACAACGTCCGGATAACTGACAAATGGACAGTTAAGATCAGGAAAAGGGAGGCTATATAATGAGAGATGATTCCCTATGAGAAAAGGGGGGTGGAGAAAAAGCCAGAAGATGGGGTTGAACTCTTCGGACTGAGCCGAAGAGAAGAAATACCCCCAAAAAAACACGGCCAGGATCCCCATTAAAGCCCAAGAAAGATCACAACCATGAAACCCTATGGAACCTTTAATTCTTACCAAAATTATATGAGAGTTTTGGACACTGACTGTATGGGAGGTTGGTTAGTGCCTACCCCTTTTTCTTACCCGCACTCTACAAATTTTATTGTTTAGGATTCCTTACAAATCGAGTCCCTACAGTATGCTTTATGTAAAAAAAAAAAAATTTGATAGTACCTTTGGCATTTTATAAAATTGTGTGATAATAAGTGATTTAAAAAGACCAAAAAGGGTTGTGCACTATTTTTTCTTATCTCCAAAAAGGTTTCCAAAATACTAGATATAGAAACTCAATCCAATTGAAAACTATGAATAGTTTGGGCTAACTGTAACAATGCATTGCCTATCCAAGATAAGTGCAAGCTTAATCATGTGTATATAAGCTCTTAGGTACCCTCCCTTACATGTTGGTTTTTCAAAGATGAGTTCTGCCCATAGATTTGTATCAATAAGTATACCTCCTTCCGAAAAGAATACTAATTTTGGTTTCTTTTTGTTAAATTTTATGCTTGAACTATATGATATATTCGATTCTTTATATGAAATTAACTTCTTTTGTTAGTATTAATTAATTCATCAAATTAACCTTGATTTGGTTGGTATTAAATAAATTTATTTAATTGATCAATATAAAAGGTCTTGCTTAAATTTATCATCTTAGGCCTTAAATTATGTTAAGAAATTAATACCTATGATGTGTATCAATTTCAATATTGAGATTACTTAACAGATTTGGGGCTGCATACAAACAGCCGATATGTCAATTATTGTTTAAGAGAAAAGATATCAACAACCACACTTTGTACAAAGACCAAATCTATCCAAGAGTTAAAAGTTTTGATACATTTTATTCTTCATCATCATCTCCAAAGTAAGAAGTCATCAGCTAGTGCAATTGAACATTTCAACCATTATTGGTGCCCTCAAGTTCCTGAAAAAGAGAGAATGATACAAAAAGTTTGTTAATTTCCTAGCAAATATATCTACACACCTTTCCACCATATCAAATTTAAGAGACACACAATTTCAAAAAGAACAAAAAAGGCAACAGAGTTCATATATCTAGTTTTGATTGCAATCATTGCAGACAAACCAAGAAGAAGAAGAAGAAGAAGAAGAAGAATAACTGAAATTACAGGTCTAAAATATGAAAAGAGAAACAGAGAGGGAGATATACAAATATACAATACCATACAAATCACAAAGTCATCCTCAGCTCTTCTCTCTCTCTCTCTCTCTCTCTAGTTGCCATCATCCAACATGGATCAGACTAAAATAATTCCTTTTCCTTTCATTAATCATACATCTAAACAGTTTATTAATTGAAGGCTAACACTACACCTCAATCTCACTGGCCACTGCTGTAGCCACCAATGACTTGAAATGGCTACTGCTTTACACAAGGAGATTTGCAATACAACAAAGATGATTTGAGACTTATTATTAGAAGTGGTTCACACCAAAGATGATTTGAGACTTATTATTAGTTCCAAAGTTATGTCTATGTACAACAATATCGATGATGACTAGAAAGCAATGTTCATGAAAGAAATACCCCCAATGATTTTAACAGATTCAAGATATAAAGGAAGGGTTCCACAATTAATATTAGCAAGAACTACCTATCAAAAAATATATATTAGCAAGAACCACTTAAAAGTCACAATTCATTTTACTAGTCATGAAAAACTGGGATAACATCATAGTAATTGAAAGAAAAAGTGATTTCAAAGTGAGGGAAAAGCAAGAAAAATTGATAGAAAAAAGATGCTATATGAAAAGGTTCAGTTATTAGAAGACAACAATGCTAACAAAGGCAAGTAACATAGCTCAAACATCCATGGAATGACCAATTTGTACATAAAAAAGGAAGGTCTTTCAGCCAATTATTGAAAACTAATAAAGACCTCAATCTAAATCATTTACTTCTGCTTTTCTTAAAAGATGAAACCTAGTTCTTCGTAAATGCCAAGTATCAAAGGAAGGAATACAATTTATTTATTTATTATTATATATATATATACAAGATAGAATTTCTACTCTATCTTAATCTAAGTGTATATGTGTGTGAAGCTCCCTCTTGGAGACTTGAACCCCGGCCCTTACCCCCCCCACCCCACAAGCACTTATATTAAAAACCTAGTTCTCATACTAAATCTTTGATTTCTCAGTTTAGACTCTGTTCTGGCAAGTTTCATAAATGCAAAACCTTTATCCAATTTCGCTAACAGAAATTCCTCAAAAACACACAACTAAGCCCTAAATGAATCCCAATTTGAAACAAGAACCAATTCCATCAAAGCTCATATTTCAAGTTCATAGCTAAGTAGGGGTGGCAAAATTAGACACGAACCGCGAACCCGACACGACACGACACGACACAACACAAAATTAGCAGGTTATGGGTTAACGCTTAATGGGTTTGTTCGGGTTGACATGGCTGACTCGTTTAATAAATGGGTTGGGTTAGTGTTGAACACATAGAACTCGTTTGACCCGTCTAACCCATTTAATTAAATGACATTTTACCAATATATCTTTCAAACTCTACTTATATAAACTTATTAGTTGTTGTGGTTTATTTTCTTTGGCATATTGTGATTGATTATTTGTGATATTGGGATATGCTTTAATTTTGAATGATTATTTATGATGCACTTACTCATTAGTTCTGAATTTTATATTAAATATATATATATATATATATATATATATATTTTTTTTTTTCATAATTTGTTTTTCATTTTAATAAAATCTGATAAATAGGTCGACATGATTGAACCATTTAATAAATGGGTCGTGTTAGAATTGAGAAATCTTGACCTGTTTAATAAATATGTTGAGTTAGTGTTGACCTATATAGTCGAATGCTTATGAGTTAACACGACACGAACCCGATACGCGAACACAAATTGCCACCCTTATTAGCTAAGTACTAATCAAAACACAGTGGCATTATTCTAACTTCATAGTTAACTATTGAGTGTCTTTTTTGGATTCTCTTTCTAGAGTGGCTCAAAAGTTACAATTATACAAGCACTAACTTATATCTGATTTACCTCTAGTTGCGTTTGGTATTGAAATTGGTCGCATTCACACTGCGGCGTGCACTAGCGTGTCACCATCTTGAAGTTGTTAAGACTTGGAAGATACCCCATTTGCAAAATACCTGTCGAAAGAAAAGAGTTAATGAGTAACTTTGTGGATTCTTTCCACGCTGAAGGAATTTTTTCTGCTTGAGAGATCTAGAGCTACTCTAGCATTTGACCACTTGTGGGACATTTACGTTTTACTTTTGGCTTAATACAAATTGCACTTGATTATGAATACAAAGTTAAGAGAAAGAAAACTAGAAAAGGAAAAGCCACTCTCCCAGCAAGGCGAAAGATTCACTTAACCTGTTAACCAAGCCATAAAGAATATGCTTAAGAGTAGGACTGCTCATTATTGTTCATATAAAATCAAGCTTATGAAAGGCAAAACACGCGCGTTTGTGAACAAATAGACAAAGCAAACCAGAAATCATTAGCATGACATGGACCTCACTCCTAATTCCAAGTAGTGGAGACAAGAAGAATAAAATACTGAATGCGGTAAAGGATTGAGTGCGCAAATCACAAGAAAGTTACATAATAATAAACTTTAAGCAGGGATGGAGCCAGGACTTGGAGTTAGGGGGGTGACTTTGCTGCTAGCTGTGTGCTGCCGCTCTGACCTTTGAGTTTACTGCTTTATTACTAAGGATTTTTGTTTAAAATTTTTTAAATGGCCAAGTTGTTTGTTCTGGGTAAAATAGATTGATTGGGCATAATTTTTTTAGTTTTATTATTGGTAATTTTTGTCATTGGGTTAATTTTTTTGGGTTTGTATATTTTGTTTTAGATTTAATCTAGTAATTTTTTATGTCCTTTAAAAGGTGAAAAATGCTAAAATTACAAATTTTTTTACAAATTGCTAATATGGTGAGTGGTTATTGATAAGTAAAAAGTGATGCAAGTATACAAACTAATAAGAATTTGCTAGCTCAATAGTTTGTATAAATGTTATAAAAACGTTTGTGACTATAACATTACTCTCAAAAGAATTGATGGCATTATTAAATAGGGTAAAGTGTAATTTTATTGAACAAAATTGCTAAAATTAGTACCTATTAATATAGTAATATTTTTTTAAAAAAATTTAGGGGGAGCCATTGCCCCCCAGTCCAATAACAACTCCATCCATGACTATAAGAATTATTCTACCTCTACAGTTTGGTCAACTATAACCATCTCTAACCTTTACTTAGTAGATGCCCTAGACTGAATCCATCTAAAGTTTTTGCTGGAAAAATACATGTTTGTATCATATACAAGAAATACGCAGCAGAAAGTTAACGGATCTACTTCATTCGCAATTGATAACATGTACTATGTAAATTTCAGAATATAAGAACAAAAGAGTGTATCTTGGTGTGGTAAAATTCAAAAACCAAATATTAGAAGTACTTGGGAATACTTTTAATCTTCATTCTAATTCCACTTATGCCTAAGAAGTGTGGTTTCTCAATTAGTTTATATGTGTGTGTTCAAGGGAGAATAAGAGAGTGTCCTACTCTCACATACAAACCATTTCATTCTCTTTCCAAATTTTGTATGTTTTTCTCCTTATAATTGATTATCTAATTAGGTTAGCCTTTTGAGCCATTCCAATTGGGATTTAGCATGTGGCTTGGAGTGAGACCAAAAGGGAACACATAAAACACTAGGTCCAATGGGTTTTGGGCTTTTCTGTCAACTATTGACAAGCCCAAAATTACCATTAATTATATTTAATACTACCATATAAATATTATTGCATTCTAGGCCTTATTAATAAATTATATCTCAAGACTTTATTATACATTTAACCCCTTCATAAAATATTTGTAGTAATACAAAGTCATGAAAGTTGATTGCCACTTTGAAGATTACTACATTTTAATCCTGGAGTACACAATTTAATTCTTTAAGTTATTCATCAAATATTTATGAAATTTAATTTCGTAAATATATACTTTAGTAACTCCTTACTAAAATAGTTAGGCCTAACACTCTGAATAATCGAACCCATTAAACTTATCTTAAGGGATATTATATATCTCCGTTAAGAGATTATGAATTTCATCTTGAGAATATATGTTCCATCAACACTAAATGTGGTTGCCCAACATACTGAGGTTTTGATCGTGACTTTAGATCTTACTCCTGATATATCAAAGCAACATACATTTCATGATCAGGTTCATTATTCTCTTAGGATTAAGAGTTCATATAAATAGAAGTTGTGAGATTTATTATTCATTTGACAGTCGTTAGGAGAATAATAAATCTCACAACGGACCAGTTCAATATGTTTTAACTTTTGAAACATATCAACATATCAACTAGAAGTTTCCACTTCCATGATCAAGACAAATCATCTTAGTTGATATGTTATAGTCTTCGTAGATGAAATGCCTAATTTCATCATCGACTACAAACTAAAATTATGAGTTTATAAAGAATTTGTGACTTATATCTTCTGTGACTAAATCACATACTATACATCTCATGGACTATATGATAATATCCAAATATTCATGTTACTATTATTTCAGATAATAATAAAACAACTTTATTAATCACAACTTAATGTCATACATAGCATCATACAATAGGATTTAAAGGGCATATATCCTAATAGTTTCAATTTTCAATTCTATTCGAGTAGATAGTCATTTTATTGTACTGAAATATTCTTTAGGAGGTGGCAAAATTTGTATACAGCTACAGTTATCATATGATATTTGTTCTTCTTAACAATAGTATACCATATTATTTCTGGAGATTGATTCCAATAAATTTTGAATTCGAAACCTGTATAAGTGCAACAATAGTAACTTTAGAAGCCAATCTTAATGACACATTATTCTAACTTCATACATACCAAAACGTGGACTGGCTGTTGAATTTGGACACGGTTTTTGCTCTATACCCTTCTTTTATTTTTCCAAACAGAGGACAACTGCAACAAGAACAACCTTGCATTTAATCACAACAAATTCATATGTTATGCACACGCTTAAAGACCACAAACCAAAATTATTACTTTGGAATATTATATTAGATTTCAATTTGAAAATAAACAAAACAACAACTATAACAGATAGCAATAAAACAAGTAAACTAAGAGAATGTAAACAATTAAGGGCACAAGAAAAATGTTTTGAAAGCAATTTGCCAACACTAAAATAATTTGAGCCTAACATTAGCCATAGATTTGTTTTAAACGAGATGAAGAGGATCCATTTTTTTTCTTTAAAAGACAATTTTCTAGGATGGTATCTCCTCAATCAATCAATTCGAATCATATGAACTTCAGAAGAAGTGAATCAATCAAAACTAAGATAAACCCCTCTTGTATCAATCAATCAAAAGGCAAATTAATTAACATTAAAGGTTGCACTAAGACTAGCAAAAAAAAAAAATGAAAACTATTAACATCACGTTTTCTCACTCAATGAAGAGGGGAATAAAATTGTATTCTTCATCGTCTCAATGAAGAGGAAATAGTAAAATAGATGAAAACCTAACCATCATCAAGTAATTATAAACTGTTAGGTTCTAAGGTCTTAGGATTTTGTGTATTTAGAACTCTAATTTGTAATGTTGGCAAACCATGATCAAAACAATGTATTTAGTCTAGATTAGGCTTGCTCAAAGTTGGTTAAATATTGTAAAGTTGGAATTGAGTGACTGCAGAAGCATTGGGGCTTCTCGGCCTGGCTCGATCGATCGAAGGTAATTCTCGATCGATCGAAAATCGGCCCAGATGCGATTCTGCAGAAATTCCAGCTCAGCCCAAACTCTTTTAAACGTTTAGGGTTTTATGTTTTTGCCCTAGGTATATAAGGCAAAACTCTAGCCACGTTTTTAGAGTTGCACAAGTTGTATTGTTGCTCATACATTGCGGTTTTGTGTAAATCTCTTGTGAGATCTAGAGGAGCTTTCCTTTACACAAAGCTTAGGGTTTTCAAGATTGAGATTCTTCTACATCTTGATGATCAACTTGGTTGCTGCCATTGAAGCTTAAAGATAAACAAGCGGGGAGCTTGTAGCTGTTTGAAAGAATACAATGAAAGAAGTAGTCCGTGGACTCGGAGCCTGCGCGTGGTTGTGTCAGGAAGTTTTACTGGTGGGTAGCAATAGGAAGTCAAGCGGGGAGCTTATAAGTCCTCTTGTAAGAACTTCAATTCTTTCTTAGTGGATTCCGTTTTGCCTTGAGGATTGGTGGGTAAAATCCTCCCCAGGTTTTTCCGTGTGGTTTCCTGGGTGATCATATCTTGTGTTTTTTATTATTCCGCTGCTTTATATGTTTTACATGCATGATATGATTATTTGATTGTTTTAACCTAGAATTGTTAATTTGACTAAGTAACAACTTGGCTAATTAATCTAGGCTACGCAATCTAATTGTGGTTTAAGGGGTCTAAATTTCCATCAAGTGGTATCAGAGCAGGTTGCTCTTCTGTTTGAGATTTTTTTCTCTGAGCTGATCCTTGACCCCGGTTGTCATGGAGCATGGACACTCTCTGTTTGTTCCTCCTCACTTTGATGGGAACAACTATGCATACTGGAAAGTAAGGATGAAAGCATTCCTGAAATCTATTGATGAGAGAGTTTGGAACTCTGTTGAATATGGTTGGGAGAAGCCCACTACTCCTATGAGTGAGTGGCAAACTTCTCAGAAAGAAGCAGCTGCATTTAATAGCAAAGCTATGAATGCCATTTTTAATGCTGTTTCAATGGAGGAATTTAAGAGGATCTCTAATGTTGAGGTTGCTCATACTACTTGGAAAATCCTCCAAACTGTGCATGAAGGCACAAAGGCTGTTAAGATAAACAAATTGCAGCAATTAACTTCTAGGTTTGAAAGCATTAGAATGTCTGATGATGAAACCTTTGATGAGTTTTATGTTAAACTCAATGATATTGTTAATTCTGCTTATAATTTGGGCGAAGTCTATGATCAACCTAAGATTGTTAGGAAGATACTTAGATCCTTAACTGAAGACTTTAGACCCAAAGTGACAGCCATCACTGAAAGTAAGGATGTTGACACCATCCCTGCGGATGAACTTGTAGGATCACTTCAGTCCTATGAGTCTGACCTACCCAAGACTACTAAATCCAAATCAATGGCTCTAAAGTCTATTGATGATGTTGAGGCTGGTGGATTTGATGATGAGCTCTCTCCTACTGAGATAGCTTACCTTGCCAAGAATTTTAGAAATTTCCTTAGAAACACTAATAGGAAGGCAAGGAATACCAACACTGTTGAACCTAGAAACTTTAGGAAGAATGATCACACTAAGATTAATAATTTTGAAAAACCTAGAGAACAAGTAGGTCAATCTTCAAATAATTCTTTGGGTCCTCAGTGTTTTGGTTGTCAAGGGTATGGTCATGTCAAATCTGAATGTCCTACTTTCTTGAGAAATAAGGGTAAAGCTATGGCTATAACCCTTAGTGATAATGAGGTTTCTGATGATGAGTCCGGATGTGACGAGGATGGAAACTTCATTGCTTTCACTGCTACTACTGTAGTCGATGAAAGCATATCTGCTGAGGAGAACCCTGCTGATGGGGAACTCTCTGAAGATGCAGATCTTCAAGAGGCCTACAACAAACTTTGCAAAATTGCTGCAAAGGATGCTATGAAAGTTGATCTAGGCCTGAAGAAAATTGATGCTCTTGAGCTTGAAAAGAAGAACTTGCTTGTCAAATTGTTTGATGCTAATGAGCTTTTAAATAATGTTAAAACTGAAAACATGCTATTGCTTGATAAAGTTAGAACTTTGGAACATGATTTATCTGTTGCTAGATCTGCTAGTTCTAAACTTAATCACATGCTGAATGTTCAAAAGTGTTCTTTTGATAAATGTGGGATAGGATATGTTGAAAGCATCTTTGATTCTACACCCCATCCCACTGTCTTTGTTCCTGCTTCTTCTTCTGTACCTTTTGTGAGTGAGGTTGTGAGTGAAACTGCTAAACCCCCTGTGAGTGAGGTTGTTAAACCGGTAGAAGTGTCACCATCTAAGAAGATTAGGGTAGACTTAAGGGAATCCAAACCTAAGGAGCCTACCAAATCCAAGGACAAGATGCATGGTAAACCTGCTTGGGTGTGTCATTATTGTGGTAAGTCTGGACATATCCGTCCTAACTGTTACAAGTTTCAAGCTGTTAAAAGAGCAAAGAAACCAAAAGTGTCTGTGCCTCAAGCACAAGATCCTATGGCACTAATTGGTGAATTGGTAAAGGCGTTAAACCTTTATTCCAATCTTGGAGTTGGGAATCACTCTAAAGTGAATAAGAACTCCAATGCTCAAGGTGCATCTAAAAAGTTTTGGATGCAAAAGACTCGAAATAACTGAGTCTTTCTGACATGGTCCTTGTGCTTCATTGCTCTATCCTTTGTGACCATTGTTCTTTGTTTTTTTTTTTGTGTCTTTTTGTTCTAGGACTTGCATTGCATTATATTCATGCATTTCATTCTAGGATTTATTTGTTTTCTCTTTTAATAATAAAAAAAAAAAGGAGAAAGCAAAAATTATGTTTGACACTATGTTTCTTGATTTCTGAAAACAAGGTTGGTCAATCTTTTTACACATGTCATGTCTTGTGTACCTTGTTTAACTTGGATGAACTTATTTATTGCACTTTGCTAGTTGAAACTTTGTAGTGCATGTTGTGTGGAAAAGATGTGTGTGGTTTTTAATCACTTTGCCTTAATCATGAAGTCACATGTTCTTTGACTGTCGGACTTGATCCTTTTGAGAAAGGCATAAATAACCATCTCACCACTGTTCACTAGCCAATCATGAACACCTTAGTGCATATCATAAGATTTTGTGCTCGAGAAAGTGTAGCACATGCACAAAAAGAACATAAGGTGTAGCCTCATTTAAAATTAAAACTGGTGTGTACTATTAGGCTTGATGCCAATTCACTTAATTCAAACCGGTGTGTACTATTAGGCTGAATGCCATTTCACATAAATAAGAGGCAAAAATGCAAGAAACGTACATGATTGCAAGCTTTTGTTCTAGGAGATGTGGGAGTTATAGGATGCAACTCTTTAGGTGATAGTCTCTTTTAAATTCTATGTGATGAATTGTGTAGACTCTGTGGTTGATTGCTATTCACATATCACCTCACATGTATCTCAAGTTTTTGCTAGTTTCACACACTTCACAAGTTACTCTTTGTTAAACGTCGTACATGCTTGTGTGTGTGTTTTTGGTCTGACCAACCAAGTTTGATAATATCTTGAGATTTGTGCACAACATATTTTGTTGCTTGAGAAAATTGAATGGAGGATAATTGGAACTTGTTTTTGATGAAATTGGGTTTGAAAATTTGCGTTTTTGAAAAAGTATATCATCTCATACTCATGCATTTTGTTTTCATTGATCAAATGCTTTGAGGAGTTGTTTTAAAATTGGATTTGTATTTTTCAAAACTGTGTTTTTTCCCAAAATTTTTGTGAGTTTCTGCCCATTTCGATCGATCGAAAGTATTTTTCGATCAATCGAAAAAGTGGCTTGGATTGTTCTAAAATGACTGGAACATTCGATCGATCGAATGTATTTTTCGATCGATCGAATATCGTGGAGAAGCTTTTTTAAAAGAGGAATTATGACTTTTTCAACTTACTTTTCAAAACTTTTTCAAAGTCTTTTTCTCTCTCCGACGAGGCAAGCTCAAAAGATCCAATTTTTTGTCGTTTTCTTCGAAATTTTTTGCAAGAAATCTCTCTCCTCAAGCCGGTAAGACCTTTTTGCCCTTTGTTTTGCTTTTATTTTCATGATTTCATGCATTTTTCATGCATTTTAGGGGCGATTTTCGGACTATGCATAAATAGGAATTTTTGTTGATTCAAGCTTTTTCTTTTGTAATTGATCAATGGGTTTTGATGGGGACACATCATATACTAGATCCTTGATGGTTAATTTGATCAATTTTGAGTTTGATGAAAAATTGAAAATTCTAGGGTTCCTATTTGATCCGAATTGGGGCTTTTTGTGAAATTGAGTTTAATTGATGAAATTGGCTTGTGTAATTGATGCAATTGGTTATTATAAACTGTTTTCAATGGTGTGTAATGATTGATTCATCAATTTGTTGCAAAATTTATCAAGTGGTTTTCAAATTTTTAGGGTTTTTGTTAAAGAAACTCTATGATTCAAGCCAATTTTGTGTAATTGAACTTAATTTGAATTGTGTTTACTGCATTAGTACATGCATCATGGCATTGATATTGTTCATGCATCATATAGATTTTTCATTCTATTGTTTTTGTGCTAACTTGCAGTCTGCCCTTGGTTTTTCTTTGTTTTTGTTCTTTTGGTTTTGTCCTTGTGTCCTTGTCCTTTCCTTAGCACCATGCCTAGGAAGACTAGAGCTCGTAGGACCATTCCCTCTTGTTCTCCTTCCCCCCCTTTCTTTGACCGTGAGAGGTTTTCGAGCGAGAAAAACCAAGAGACCTATGAGAAGCTAAATCTTCAGAGGAAGATTTGGGCTGAGCGATCTGTCATTCTAGATGAGTTAGATCCTGCCATTAGGGCAAATTTTGAGCGTCGAGGATGGTTACCTCTGTTAGATGTGTCTGACCCTTCTCCTCCGGCTACCTTGATTAGAGAGTTCTACTCGAACATCTCTATCCGCGTCTATGATTCCAACACTCTTGTTAGGAGTTGGATACAAGGCGTAGAGTACTCTATTACTCCTCAGGTAGTGGCTGATGCTCTAGGGGTACCATTGGTTCGTGAGCCTGTCTATCCTTATTCTGAGTCTCCCGAGTTGAGCGATATTTTGTCTTACATCACTGGGACTACTGTCCAGTGGGGTTCTGATCCTAGGATCACTTCTGCTGAGCTCTCCGGGTTACATTATCTTTTCTTTAGGATAGCCTGTCATTCCCTCTGGCCCATCTCTCATGTTCACACCATTCCTCTTGAGAGGTGTGTATTTTTGTATGCCTTAGTCACAGATGCTCCTATTAGTTTTCCTCATCTTTTTCTTCGTTCTTTGAACGAAGTTTATAAGAGTTCATCTACTGCTCATGCCCTTGTTCATCCTATTTTCATTCATAGGATTTTGCTGTATCTTGCTCTTAGTGACTTCCCCTCTTCTGAGCCTGTTCATGTTATAGGTCCTATAGGTGCGTCTTTTCTTAGACAGAGGGCCGCTCATCTTCGAGCTGGTTCTAAACACCCTAGGTCTGAGCCTTCTTCTAGCGCTCCTCCTCCTCCTTCATCTTCTACAGGTCCTGCTGGTGAGGATATTCCTGATCCAGTTGGTGATGATGCTGATGCTGCTGCTCCTCCACCTCCTTCGGCCGACTTCGATGTTCGTCGTACTTTGGAGATTGTCATGACCGTTCAGGCGGCTCATGGTCAGATTTTGATGGATTTGTTCGATGAGATTCGAGCTTTGCGGGCAGATTTGGCGCGACTTCATTCACCTTCACCACCACCTTTTGATGGCAACTCTTGAGTGCCCTTTGGCATTTCGTTACAAAAAGGGGGAGTGGATATTTTTGACTTGTAGAGGAGTTTTTGACTCTTTGAAGAGATTTTTGTAGTTAGGGGGAGATACTTTTTTTTAGCATGAGATTTTGTTTTGTGGAGTTTATTAGATTGTATCTAGGTGCTTCACTTTGTATATCATTTTTGGGAATATTCATGTTAGGGGGAGTAACATTGATATATTGATATACATGTTTAGTTGATTCTTGTTGTCTCATGATTCACTGCTTATTGATTTATATTTATGAGTTGATTTATTGATATATATCTTTATTGTGTGTTGTGTGAATCTTACAAGAATATTATACCTGTTTATATACTATTTTCTGCCACACATGCGTTTATGTGTTTGTTGAGTATTTCAGGAATATACAGGTTGATTCAACAAAGCTGCTGTCTACACTTGCAACCGATGGATAGTAATTAGGGTTGAATTTGAGTTTATGAGCATTATTTATGTAAAAGGGCTTTTCAATTGTAAACTTTGAGCTTTTATTTTGTGTTTTGTCACGGATTGCCAAAGGGGGAGTTTGTTAGGTTCTAAGGTCTTAGGATTTTGTGTATTTAGAACTCTAATTTGTAATGTTGGCAAACCATGATTAAAACAATGTATTTAGTCTAGTTTAGGCTTGCTCAAAGTTGGTTAAATATTGTAAAGTTGGAATCGAGTGACTGCAGAAGCATTGGGGCTTCTCGGCCTGGCTCGATCGATCAAAGGTAATTCTCGATCGATCGAAAATCGGCCCAGATGCGATTCTGTAGAAATTCTAGCTCAGCCCAAACTCTTTTAAACGTTTAGGGTTTTATGTTTTTGCCCTAGGTATATAAGGCAAAACCCTAGCCACGTTTTTAGAGTTGTACAAGTTGTATTGTTGCTCATACATTGCGGTTTTGTGTAAATCTCTTGTGAGATCTAGAGGAGCTTTCCTTTACACAAAGCTTAGGGTTTTCAAGATTGAGATTCTTCTACATCTTGATGATCAACTTGGTTGCTGCCATTGAAGCTTAAAGATAAACAAGCGGGGAGCTTGTAGCTGTTTGAAGGAATACAAAGAAAGAAGTAGTTTGTGGACTCGGAGCCTGCGCGTGGTTGTGTCAGGAAGTTTTACTGGTGGGTAGCATTAGGAAGTCAAGCGGGGAGCTTGTAAGTCCTTTTGTAAGAACTTCAATTCTTTCTTAGTGGATTCCGTTTTGCCTTGAGGATCGGTGGGTAAAATCCTCCCCAGGTTTTTCCGTGTGGTTTCCTGGGTGATCATATCTTGTGTTTTTTATTATTCCGCTGCTTTATATGTTTTACATGCATGATATGATTATTTGATTGTTTTAACCTAGAATTGTTAATTTGACTAAGTAACAACTTGGCTAATTAATCTAGGCTACGCAATCTAATTGTGGTTTAAGGGATCTAAATTTCCATCATAAACAAATAAAGGGGCATTAGAAACACATCACGGACCTGGATCCATATTCCATGGTCAACTCTGAATGAGAGATTGACTTGAACACAAGAAAAATATTGTATTGAGATGAAAAAGGACCATATAAGCACAACAATCAATGTCAATGATGTTGTAGTACATCTTAAATTGGTTGAACTGATTACTCATATAAATATTGAATCCTAAAAAATAATTAAATTTTTACCTTGTGGTCTGCTCAAAGTTAAACAATAATATTAAACATAATCGAAGGATTCGAGCCTTCCCTTTCAACACAGACATGGAAGCTTTCAAGGGCGGATACACCCGCACTGTCACACACACTAGACACAGCAAGAATGAAAACTAAATTTGAATACACAAACACACTTGACAGAGCAAAAATGAATATTAAATTCCTAGTTATTGAATGTGCAAATTATATGAGGAAATAAATCAAGGCTTACAGAGTGTCTAAAAGCACATTTCCCACACAACCAATACTAGCAATCCCTTGGATTGAGCCCTGCAATCTTGTTGTGCCTGTACTCACAATAAAAAAAATAAAAAACTCAATCAATATTTGTATGAAAACTGTAAAGGAAATAGAGATTATGATTTGAAATCGAATAATGAAATCGCAAAACGAATCACTCAAGAGAAACAAAATTGGGAATTAATACTTCCTTGAATCTGGCTGAAGAGCAAATGTACATATTAAGTTTTAGTCTCAAATATAGGATTATGCTATACTGTTTGTCTGTCTCTTTTCAGTTTCTCGTCCCCCAATTTGGAGGGGTTTTCCTTTCCTTATATAGTCCATTGGATTGCAGCCTAGCCCTCCACTTGTACAGCCAGGGGCCTTCCTTTGGATGCTTGTCCCATCAGGGCTACGCTGAAGGTGGTAGAATGTGTTGCAAGCTATGAGGCTACTGTTTAGGGGTCATTCCTTCATTAATGTGGTCATCTGAGTTGGTACAGTGCATTAAATGTGGATGTAATGGCTACTTTATCTGGATATTTCTCTTCTTCTTTGCTTACACATCTCTTTCACCTTCCTCGGTGTCTTGTCTTCTGATGCAAGTGGCTTGCTCGATAATTCTCGAGGAACGCTTGCTCTTTGGGCTTCTTGGGAGGTTGGCCTCTTTAACTTTCCTCCTCGAACTCTCACCCACGTGTTGGACTAGGATTGATGTGCAAGTAGCCTTTCTTCCTTCCCAAACTGGGCCCATGGGCTCTATTTCGTACTCATGTCTCACCCCTCCCACAACATCTTTCAACATTAAGGTTTCATTTTTATATCAAAAATTCTTGACCTTAATTTACTATAAAATTTAAGCATTTTTCATTAAAAATATCATTTTGACGTGAAATCTTCTATATTTGGTTATGGGATAATATATATTATACCCTTGCATGTAAAGCTTGCTCATTTACATGAAAGTTTGCATTTTTCTTGTTAATATTTCACCTTTTACATCATTCCTCCCTTATTTACATGAAAGATTGCATCTTTTTAAAATAAATCTTGTTTCTTAATTTATCACCTAAATTCATGTGTTGATGTTAAAGGTTGTATCTTGACGTCAAAGTTTGCATTTTTGCATGTGGATATTTTTGCGTGAAAAGAGTGAATCTTTGCATTGAAATTCCTATCTTTGATTGCATGGTTGTAGCCTTAGCATAAAAGCTTGAATCTTTTTGCATTAAGATGTATTTTAATCTGAAGTGAAAGTTTCCATTTTTATAATAAAGCTTGCACTTTTATGTAGACATGGTAAAACGGGTCAGAAATTTCTGACCCGATCCGACCCAAAAAATACCCAGTCTAAACATGATTTTTTTGACCTGAATAAAAAACGGGTTAACCTGTGACTCGACTTGTGTTTTTTGCGGATCAACGTGATCCGACCCGACCGGAACTATTTTTTAAAACTTTTTTTTTGGTAAAAAAATAAAATAAAATAAATACAATATTGGTTTAATTGTTTGTTGTGAGCTTTAAGGAAACAATTGAGATATTTACATAACTGCATGCAAATTAATTGAAAGACGAATGATTGAGTATTCTGTAATGAGTAAAGATTTTTAGATATCAAATAGCAAAGTACATGCTAAGATAATCTGGTTACAGTAGAGTTAAAAACATAGATTTAAATTGTAAACATGTGTGAGAAACATTCACAAGTGTGAAAATAGTGAAGCCAAAGTATCAAATTAGCATAAATTATGAATGCTTAGACCTATTTTTTTAATAATTTATGTCCAAAATAAACGTCTTTTCAAGATATATTATGATATTTCCTAGAATATGTGTTGCTTAACAATGATTTGATATTCATAAAAGAGACAATGTATAAATAAGTAAACAATCAAACTTTAATGTATATCTCAAATTGAAATAGAGTGCCAACCACAATTGATAATAGATTATAAAATTAATTTTCTAGATTGTAAATTTCTTATACGTTTTTATTCTTTGTCAAATGAGTTATCCAATAAGTCATTTGTAATTTTGTTTTATATCTTGGGATGTTGATATTGTGTAGAAATAAAACTTGTGTAGAAATAAAACTTGTGTATTTGTTTTACTTATTTTTGTGTAATTTTGTTTTAGATAGCAATTTTAGGATTTGTATAATTTTAAAATTATTGAATAAGTTTTAATAAGTTTAACTGAGTTTATTTTTGATATAAGTGGTGAATTCAAAGTAATGCATTTTACATTAAATAATTTGTTGCACGACTTTTTGAATGACAAATACATGTTGTTTTCTTTATAAAAAAAAAAAAATTCATGTGAAAAATACGGGTCAATCCGACCCAACCCGCAACCCAGTTGACACAAACCCATTTTTAACCCGCTTAAAATGACATGTTTTTGACTCGCAATCTGTTTGACTTGACCGGACCCGACCCGACCTGCCCGTTTTGCCATGTCTATTTTTATGTCATAACTCAATTCTTTTTACATTAATGCTTCCTCTTTTTGCATGGTTACATATTTACCTTCGCTTGGTCGTTCTTGATTGTCATCCATTAATGCGTAGGCCATTCTTAAATCTTTGACAATGATGCTTTGATTGTGGCTAGATAGATTTGATGATGTAGGTTTCTCAGGGCAAAAAAAAAAAAAAAAGATTTTTTTTTTTTTTGAGAAACTAAAAAAAGATTTGAGGATGGAGCTTATGTGATACAATTTTATTTATGTTCTCTCTTTCTATATATATATATATATATATATATATATCTATATATACACACACTTTACACTTTGTATAACATTTTTTTTAAAAACATGCTTTATATAACTTTAAACAATGTTATATCACTCAATATTTTTTAATTGGATGTGAATTTTAATAAATTCACCATTATATTACATTATTTTCATATATTCTACACTACAAAATTTCCAAGTGAATAAAGGTCAAGATTTTTAGATATAAAAGATAAGGTTATGAATCGAAATAACGTAATAAAATTGTAAGTTTTTAAAAGTTTGTCATTATTTATTTTTAGTTTTCAATCACAACTTAGGATAAAATTTGTGACACAAAATTATTGATTTGAAATTTGGGATAACTTTTTATTTTTGTAAATTATTACTACCTTTTTTAATTTATTATCTTCTGAATAATTATTACAACCACGCAAGCACCTTATATATTCTGTAATCCACACACATTGCTTCCATTGAAAATAACATACAATGAGAGTTTCACCGACTACCCCTCAACGACAAAAATAAAGTTCTCTTTCTCTCATGGTCATGGGAGCTTTTTCTATACCTGTTGCATTGCTACTACTTTCTCTTTTTCACCAAGTACATTGTGAGCATCCATACAAGGTGGGACGAGTTGCAGAGAGTACTGGCTCAGGCTGTGACCTTTACCAAGGGAATTGGGTTTTCGATACATCATACCCTCTTTACGATGTATCAAGCTGTCCATTCATTGAGAAGGAATTCGATTGCCAAAAGAATGGCCGCCCAGACAAAGACTATCTCAGATATAGATGGCAACCCAGTGGCTGCAACCTGCCAAGGTACATACCCTGTTCTAGATATCTTTTTTTATCTTTTCGCTTTTTTTAAAGTTTGCATGCTTTATACCCAATCGGATCCAATTTACTTTTACAAGAGATGGCAATGGATGATTATTTGTTCATAACATTTTGGTTTGGCTTACTTTGTTCTTTTTGTATAACTATCTGTTTTACAATATTGTCGGTTGAATGAATTTTGGCCGGCTGGGTATATGGTGACTTCCTCAAAACATAAGATTTTTGTATGAAATTTTTTTCACTTTTTTTTTGGGTTCAAATATTTTGTTGCTCCTGTAAATTTGGCGCCATTTATAATTCAGTTGTTGACATCTTTATGGCTTTTTGCCTCTATATGATTGCTCTATGGGACTATGAATTTTTTTTAAATGAGTACAGACAATGCTAGACGAATGAGAACAAAGAATAGGACAATGTAGATATGGGGGCATATAAGAAAATCGTGGGAAAAGTTACAGAGTGAATATTTTGGCATTCACTACTCAAGAGAGAACAGAACCTTGATACTTTCTCTTCTACCGCAGATTAATTTACTTATACACAAAATACTGAAATAGTAAGACTACTTTCATGAATCGCATGTCTAGGATTACACCTCTGAAATATTTAATTAAAAAAAAAAACTAGGACTTTTATGTGATTCCCTTATGATTGAACTTGCTTTTCATGTATTTATAAGGTAGGTGGATATTGAAATTAATTTAGTTGGGGCTAGTATCCTCGCTTATCTTGATTTGTCTTAATCATTGTGTGTACAGCGCATAGAAATATTTATCATGGACCTAAATATATATACAACAGATTGGAAATCATAATCTTACTTAATTTGCACTTTCCTTTTATTAGGAAAACAATGTGATTTGAGTTCTAACTTATTGGCTTCAACCTTAAAGATTTAATACTATAAAGTTCGAGAAGTGTACCCATTTAAGTGCATGGGAGGCTCTAGCGATGAAGGGTCTGTTTGGATATTGCTTGTTACTGAAAAATGAAAACTGAAAACAATGTAGCAAAATAAATTTTAAATGTGTGAATAATACTGTAGGACCCAGTTTTAAAGAAAAAGTTGTTGAATAAAAGTATTTGTGGGTCTCGTAAACAATAACACACAAAAAAAAATTTACCGAGAAACGCGCAAAATGCGCTTCCCAAACGGAGACGAAGTGTCCCTTGATTGTCTTGACGTAGACTTTAAGGTTTGTTGAATGTTTCATGAAGAAAACAAAGTCCAGCGAAGGAATTACCCACCCCCCCACTCCCACCCCACTCTTCACCTTTTTCTGATGGGAAAGGCTTTGTCTAATATAGTAATATTCCATGTAACAAACCCAGGCCAAAATGTTTTTGTCTAAGCCTTTATGTGACGTGCTTTCTTTCTTTTTCTTTTTTTTTTTTCCTCTTTTTTTTTTTTATGAAAAGAAAATGGGTAAAGGAGTAACCTGAGTTGGCATTTGTCTTCTAATTTATTTTCTTTTATATTGCAAGAATCACTTTAATTAATATATTTTCTCACATAGGCTTTATTTAGTAGAAAACTTGCAATAACCTTATTAAGGTTTGCTATTATTACATTCACTTGCCTCTAGTTTGGAATAAAGACCTTCACATCTTTTGGAATGCACATTATTTACATTTACCCCTTAGAAAAAAACTTTAAAACTTCGAGTATTGACTTTTTAGGCTTTCCATTCACTTTACTCAACCTTTATGTGGCTTTTCCATGGTCTTTTTCATTATCAATTCATCACCCACTACACGTAACAACAATGATTATGATTCTGTTATCTATATGGCGCCTTTTCATCCATTTTTCAAGTAGCATTCATATTTTACTCAAATCTCAAGTTGTTGTGAGAGTAGGTAGGGTGTGATGTCATATATTATTTATTTATTTAGAAAATGTAGTAATAAAGCACACATTCCTAACACACTCAAAACACAATTTTAATTAAAATTGTGATATCGTGTTTTGAAAACACCATTTTAGACAAAACCTGATTAATACAAATTTGGCATGCGCTAAACAAGCATAGAAAAATGGACATTTATTAGGATTCATACATATGGTCTATTACAACTTAGAAGTCTCCTGGAGCCATTTTGTGTTGGTTTCTTATTTTTTTTTTTTAGAGCGAATTTATTTTCAAAAGGAAAAAAAAAGAAAAAGAAAAATTGTAGAATATTGATGTGGTTGTCATGATCATTTCCATCCACCATGCAAGATTGGTAGAATGTAGGTAGCATAGACTAATTTGCCAATAATGCTAGGATGATGCCTATATATTAATTAACAGAAAATTGATTTGCGTATAGGGTGTGAGAATCTTATACCTAAAACTAAAAGGAATCATAATTTCTTCTAGGGGGTCCAATACAGTTGGATTCTCACGAGCAACAATGACCCAATTCTTAACTTCTTCGAATAAAGAAACAATCTGGTTGTCAAGTTGCTATCGACCTTTTGTCCACAACTAGATAGAGATACATCTATTTTCAAAGCCAAAAAGAGACTATATATATATACATATATATATTAATCATGGACATCTATCTTAATTGGACCACGCTTAATTTGTTCATGTAGATTCAACGGTGGAGATTTGTTGTCAAGACTTAGAGGGAAAAGCCTAATGTTTGTGGGGGACTCGCTGAGTTTGAACCAATGGCAATCACTGACTTGCATGCTTCATAGAGCTGTACCAGCGGCTAAATACAGCTTGACCAGGACTGGGGACATCTCCACATTCACATTCCCGGTGAGATTAATATGAGTTCCTTCAATTCTTAGTTTCACTACGTACGTTCATTTATTGATGCATATGTCATGACTAGTTAACTAGGGCTGGCACCATTTATTTATAATTATGGAATATTCTATTGTATTTTATGAAATAAACCCTATAGGAGGTGCCTTTACATATAAGGTGTATGAGTGCAGTATAAGTAGTATGCTTTACATGGATATGTGTTGGATGAAAAACCTAAAATGAGCCTAGAGTCTAACAGAATAACATACATTAACCAAAAAAAAAAATAGGGGGTCTATTACACATACTTGTACATATAGTATATATAATTTCCAAAAATAAGATAAACTGTGACTTCAAGTCATAGTTTTGAAATTCTATTCTATGACTTGAAATCGCAGTTTCCCTTATATTTGTAGAGCGTGTATACTACGTGTTATTAAAGAATTTGCACTGAACATTTTTCTTAAAAAAGTTATTGTGATGATGGGATAAATGAGTTTTTTTATTAATAATAATTATTTTGAGAATATGCTGTTTCGGTTGTTTTCGGAATCTTGCAGAAGTATTTTAGTTAGTTGCTTTCGGAATCTTACAGAAGTGTACGTCCAAGTAATTAGTTGCTTTTGAATGGCCCGCAAACTGGATAGGTTTAAGTATATAATTGCTTCTCATTGACCATAATATGTAAGAATCATGTATAGCATTAGTATAGAAACAAAAGTAATTAGAATTTAACAAAGGATAAAAACAAAAAAAGAAATAGAAAAAGTGAAAATTTTTAAGTTAACATACAGTAATCACATATCCGCTTCTCATAGCCAAAATGGCAAATATTCACTACTCTCTATCTATTTGTATATGGCTAACTTGGAGGTTTCAATGAGTGGATGCTATAAGCCATCGTTTTCACTCTGACATAAAAGGGAAAAATATAATTTACAAAATCATTTTCAACCGCGCATTTGGATCTTCCTCCTGAAAGTAGACAAGTTTTCCACCAATTGATCAAATTCCAAACAAATATATATGTTGCTTCACTAGGACCACATCTTACAATGTTTACAGCTCATGTGACAGTGGGCAAATATGATGTTGGGCTTTGTCATATTAGGCAGAATCCGAATTTGAAACATGTATCTAAGCCGACACTTTCTATCTACTATTAAAAAATGGATGGATTTGGATTAGCTATTGCATCATGCAATTACTATTTAATGTGAGATGAAAAAGTTAACATAATAATTTTTATTTTATTTTTTATGTTAACTTTTTATTAACTTTTATATCTCACTAAATAGTAGAATTGTAGGACAATAGCCCTAACTATTACACCGTATCTAAATTCTTCTTAAAAAATTATGAGACCTCTTTTCCCTTTTTTATGTTTGTCTCTTTATATGAGCAAACTACTGTTTTAATAAAGTTATTTCTTTTTATCCAAGAAGAATAAACCTGTTTTACACATATAGTGTGTTTTCACACACTCACGTATCACGTTTTCAGTTATAAAACACATTCTGTATAACAAGCACAACCTATCTAAAAATAACTACTTACCAACGACAAATACTTAATAAAAACTTACGGAATAATAATAAGATCTATACAAATAAACTAATTGGCATCATATAAATTTTAGACATAAGTCAATATGAATTGAAAACAATTTAGGGCTCTCTCACTCTCTCTCTCTCTCGCTCTCTCTCTCTAAAAGGTATTTCTTCTGCAGAACTACCGTACGAGGTTCACTAAGATGTCAAGATCAGGATTATAGTAATTTAGCCACTACTCTGTAGTCTCTATGACTCTGGTAAATACTAAATATATCAAACATCATCTTAAAGTGAGATACATACGAAAACTTTTAAATTCTGAATGACTCCTAATTTTTTAGAAGAGATGTAGATGCTACACTTGCTCCATAACTTCATCATCTATGTACTCATGCATATTCTACAATTCACAGGCGTACAATGTTAGAGTGTTGTTCTACCGCAATGCATTCCTTGTTGATGTCATAAGCACAAGTGAGGGGGCTGTTCTTAACCTAGACTCAATTGAAGGCGCAAAAGTATGGAAAGGAATGGACGTAGTGATCTTCAACACATGGCATTGGTGGACACACACAGGAAGAAAACAACCGTATGTAGAACCCCCCCCTATTGTTAATTTGGTTTATAATTGTTGTGCTTGAACCCTATGTTGAAGTCATTCTATTCCTAATTAAATAAATTATTTTTGGAATATGATGCAGATGGGATTTTATTCAAGTTGGGGGTAAGACATACAGAGACATGAATCGCTTGGTTGCATTCAAACTAGCGTTGAATACATGGGCTAAATGGATAGACTCCAATGTCGACCCCACAATAACCAAGGTCTTCTTCCAAGGTGTTTCTCCAGATCATTCAAAGTAAGTACCCTAGCTTATTTATTTTTTATTTTATTTATTTATTTATTATTATTTTATTTTTTTTGTGTGTGTGTGCGCGGGTGTTGCTATTCTAGCTTCTAGTGTTTTTTAATGTTGAAAGCTCAATGTTTTGGAGTAAAGAGAAAAGACATTATAACCATCCTATATAGACTCACTCTTAATAAATTAGTACGTATGGAAGATTATAAAATAGATTCCTAAAGAAAAAAAAAAAAAAATCCCTCGTTATTTATACTTGCAATTAGTTAGTAATTTTAGTTATTGTATATCCTCAAAACAGAGATATTTTTTTATTTTTTATTTTTGGCCTCTTTTCTTATATTTGTATGTATATGTTTTATTGAATCAGTGCAAGTTTCTGGGGGGAACCAAATGCAAATCAATGCGCAGGGCAGACAAAACCATTGCTTGGCAATAATTATCCAGGAGGTCCACATCCAGCACAGCTGCTGCTAGAGAAAGTGCTAAGCACCATGTTGAAGCCGGTCTACGCGCTCAAAGTTACAACCCTATCGCAACTAAGAAAAGATGGGCATCCATCAGTTTATGGACATGGTGGACACAGGGACATGGATTGCAGCCATTGGTGCCTAGCCGGAGTACCTGATACTTGGAATGAACTCTTATACGCAGCTCTCATTGTTAAGAACTAGAATAGTCTATTATTTTATTTCTCAAAAAAAAAAAAAAAAAAAAAAAGAAGAAGAATAGTCTATTATTTTCCCCACAAGGAATAAATTGTACAATTCATACTGCGAAGAAATCAATAATTGTTGACATGAAGCCTGTGTAAGAATTGTTGCCGGGCCTATATAAAATTTCACAATTCACGTGAAACTATTTATGAAAAAATTAACGATCATGAGGGTCTGTATGGAATTTACATTGGTGCTGAGAAAACAAGGGGGCTAAGGGCCAAATCCATTTCTTATGTTTAGTTATATTATCATCATGAGGAATGATTTTTCTTTAAAAAAAAAAAACACTATTTTTTCATGTTAGAAATACTGAATAAGTGTATTGTATTTCTCAAGTAATAGAATATACATGAGTGCCTTTATATAGAAAGCAGAGCATGCAGTATAAGTAAACAAGATGGGCCTAAAGCCCACATACCCTAATACACGTTAACAACCCCCCTTAAACTCAAGGTGGATGTGAGACCAAATTGAGCTTGTCAACCAAAGAATGAAGACGTCCCTTAGGATGTGACTTGGTGAAGATATCTGCAAGTTGATCTTTAGAGGAAACTGAAATCAACTTGAAAGCACCATAGATAAGATGATAACGGATAAAATGACAATCCATATCGATGTGTTTAGTCCGTTCATGGAAGACATCATTGTGAGCAATATGAATGATACTCTAGTTGTCACAATAAAGAGGAGTAGCAGAGGATGTGGACACACCTAAGTCTTTGAAAAGCCATCGTAGCCAAAGGAGCTCAGATGTGGTATCAGCAAAGGCACAATATTCTGCTTCAGTACTAGAGCGGGTCACATGAGTTTATTTCTTACTTTACCAAGAACTCAGAGAAGAACCAAGAAGAAAGCAATAACCAGTGGTGGACTTGCGATCAGTGGGATCTCTTGCCCAATTAGCATTAGAAAATGTATAAAGAATAAAAGGAGACTGAGCAAAGTAGAAAAGATCATGGAAGAGAATGCTCTTTAGGTATCGAAGAATGCACAGAACAGCAGCATAGTGAGTCGATCGTGGAGAAGACATATACTAGCTTACCTGGTAAATAGTATAGGAAATGTCTGGACGAGTGATAGTGAGATAAACTAGGCTGTTAACCAAGCGTCTATAAAGAGAGAGATTAGACAATGGTTTTCCCTCTAAGGGAGTCAGATGTGCATTAAACTCAATTGGAGTGTCAATAGTCTTGCTATCAGTGAGTCCAGCTTGAGACAAGAGTTCAGAGGCCTACTTGGCTTGAGTAATATAAAGTCCATCTGTAGAATAAGTGATTTCAAGACCCAAGCAGTAGCTGAGATGTCCAAGATCTTTCATCTCAAACTACTGACTAAGAAAATCCTTGAGTTCTTGAATGTCACTGAGGTTATCACCAGTTATAATCATATCATCCACATAGAGGAGAAGTAAAATAGTGTCTTTATTAGTGCAACGAAGAAATAAGGCAGAATCATAATGACTAGCCATGCAACCCAAGCGAGAGATTGTAGAGCTGAATTTGGCAAACCAAGCTCGTAGAGCTTGTTTAAGACTATAAAGTGCACGTCGAAAGTCACAAACCTTGTTTGATTTAACAGAGAGACCAGGAGGAGGTTGCATATAAACTTCTTCACTTAAATTCTCATTAAGGAATGCATTTTTGACATCCATCTGAAAAATGTCTCATTTACTAGCAGTAGCAACATCTAAGAGGGCACGAACAGATGAGATACGAGCAACTAGAGTAAAGGTCTCTTCATAATCAATCCTATACTCCTGTGTAAAACCTTTTGCAACAAAACGAGTTTTGTAGCACTTAATGGACCCATCAGAGCAAGTCTTAATCTTGTAGATTCACATATAACCAACCACAGATTTCTCAGGGGGGAGAGTCACCAAATCCCAAGTATGGTTTTTAGATAATGCATCAAGTTCCTCTTTCATTGTAATCTGCCATAAAGGGTCAGTGGAAGCCTCACGATGGGTGTGAGGCTCGTACAATGTAACAATGATAGTCAAGTAAATGTGTAAGAATGGACCTTACTTGAGTTGAGTGATGAGGTGGAATGTCTTGTGCAAGATCTTCAGGCGGAGCAGGAGTAGGAGACCCAAGCTCAGGGTTGGGTAATTCGTCTTCAACCTGTGCATCTTCCACCTGTTCATTAAAGGGTGAACTAGGAAAAGGATCAAAGGTATCTGGTGGTTGGATAGAGAAGTCTATAGGAGAATAAGGAGCAACTACAGGAGGATCAGGAGCAATCACAGAAGGAATATGTGGCTCATCTGGAAAAAGATTTAAGACAGAGAAGGAAGATAGGGAGGCACGGAAGTGAGAGAGCTCGACAAAAGAGCGATGTTCCTAAAAAACAACATTGTGGGAGATATGAAGACGATGAGAAATAGGATCATAACACCGATATCCCTTTTGAGTTTCGCCATAGCCAAGAAAATAACAAAGGCTTGACCGAGGCTCAAGTTTGTTATGCTTATGTGGTTGAAGAAGAACGAAACAAGCAGAACCGAATGAGCAAAGGTGGTGATAGTCTGGAGGTGACCCAAAAAGATGTTCATATGGAGTTTGATTTTGGATAACAGGACTTGGAATAATATTAATAGCATGAACAGCATTAAGAGCAGCTTCGCTCTAAAAAGGAGCAAGAACTTTGGCAGAAAGAAGGAGAGCATGAACAGTGTCAAGAATATGACGAAGTTTTCATTCGGCTTTACCATTTTGCTAAGAGGTACCTAGACAAGTTAGTTGATGAATAGTGCCATAGGAATGCAAAACAGCTTGGAAAGCATATTAAGTGTACTTAAGAGCATTATCAGTGTTAGGGCATATGTGAATCATGTTAGGAACATATGTCAATATAGAATTAGCTAATCCTTTGACAAAATGTACTTTACTTGTAATTGGGTAGATCTAGGATGTGTTTAATACTTCAAGGAATAAGGTTTCAAGATCAAGTGTTAAAGCCATTCAAGTCTGTCCAAGAAACAAGTGAAGAATTGTTGGATTTTAAAACTCGACAGCTATCTCAACAGCTAGTATCTATCGATGTTTAAAAAGCTGTTTCAGCCCAATACTCGACAGCTACTTGATAGATAGGGTATCTATTGAGGTTTATGAAAATCAGTTTTTCAGAGCTGATTTCACTTTAATCTGTGAATACATGTTTGGGCTTTCTTTTCTCATAACCCTAAACATATATAAGGATTGTTTTAAGGGCCGTCATGACTGATGTAACTCAATGCAAAAGTTTTTCACAAGCATATTATGAATTGAAGACATATGCCTTAGTTCATCTTTCTATTTAAGAAGTTGTTGTGTTTGTACACTGTAGGGTTTTGTAACCAAGGAGTTTCGTGATCTTCATCATGCTGATGAATTGAAGAACTTTGCAGCCAACATCTTTCTTAAGTTGGTGAGTAAGCCGCGTACTGGGATTCGCGTATCAAATTGGTTAGTCACGTACTGGGAGCCATGCATTAAAAGGAGAGATTGTCACTACAGAACAAGTCCAATTGGGTATTGGGGTAAGGGTTCAACTATAGGTTGGTATAAAGTATTGAGATTCCTTTACTTGTAATCGGTTGTTGTGATAATAGTGAATTCTCGGGAATGGTAACCTTAAAATCACCCGATGGAGTTTTTGCCATGTAGGTTTTTCCCATTCTTAAACAAATCATTGTGTCAATTTATTTGTCACTGCATTTTAACTTAGTTGGTGATTGGTTTGTGCTACCACGCTTATTGCATGCAAATTGAATTAATTAATTAACTTGGCTAATTAATTGATTAATTCATCACAAGGGGTCAATACATTCTTGGCCTATCAATCAGATCGAAAATTTTTGATACGTTTGGAAAATTGAGTTTCAACCATTTTTGCAAAATTAGAATATACTAGCAATAATTCAGAATGATGTTTCATATGAAAAATCCAGCTATATCGGGAATAATCATTAACAAAGACAACAAAATATCGAGATCCACCAATACCAAAGACAGAGGAAGGCCCCTAGAGACATCAGAATGAATTAGGTTAAAGATATCAGTGGACATTGATTCACTAGTATTGAAAGGCAAAGCTGGTTGTTTTCCTAATTGACATGAAACACAATAAAAATTTTCTGTGGACATTAAACCTAGAAAACCTCTAGAAGCCAAGTGTTGTACCCGAGAGGAAGATGTATGACCAAGTCGGGCATGCCAAAGTGCAAGGGAAGAAATAGAAGAAACTGCAGCAACTGCAGCAATAGAAACAGGAGCAACAAGTGGAAGACGAAGGTTGTCCACAAGAAACATACGCCTAAATTTAGGACCAGTCCCAAGCTCCTGTCCCGTCCTTAGATCTTGCACAATACACCCAGAATAATCAAAGATATTGCGATAACCTAACTCAGCTAATTGTCCCACAGAAAATAAATTGTAAGAAAGGTCAGGAAAATTAAAGACACCAAGAACCGAGAAGTTGGAGGTCCAAACAAAACCTATATTATGACCAGATATTGTGGAACTATTTGCTATGTGAATATCAATAAGGTCTTGTGCAGGTTTAAGTTCAGAAAATAAGGACAAGTGAGATGGCATATTATTGCAACAAGCAGAATCCATTAGCCAAGAGGAAGGAGACATACCAATTAAAGCTGAGAGAGAAGAGGAATAAGATGCATTACCAACCATATGATGACATTAGCGATGATGTTTTTAATGTCATCTGTGAACATGGTGAAAGTGCGTCTTGAAGACTTAAACTGTGCAGAGACAGGAGCCATTGGTTGGAATCTCTCAGTGTTAGCAATAGTAGCAACAGAAATTGAAACAACTAATTTGTTGCGATGATAGCAAGTCTTAATATTGTGGCTAAAACGTTTGCAAAAATTGCAAAAACGTTTGCTGGATTGTCAGCAACGATTATTGCAACAAGAAGAAGACCTGTCGCTATTCTTCATTTAGAAGCAAAATATGCAAAAATGGATTGCAAAAATGAAATCTACGCGAAAAACTAGGTAAGGAGCACTTGGACGGAAAAAAGTCAACCTTGGCAAAAAGTCAACGATCAACGCTGGTCAAAGTCAATGGTCACAGTCAACGGTAGCAAACGTGGCAAGTCAACAGATGACGTAAGCATGATGACATCAGTGACTGATGTGCTGACATAAGCAGATGACGTTAGCGGATGATGTGGCACTGACGTAAGTAGGTGACGTTAGCTAGGGCTGACGTGGCAGTGATGACGTCAACAGGTAACCCAACGGCACGTGGATCAACTTCGCCGAAGTTTTGGATGGTGTGTGGGCTATCCGATGAAGCCGATTTGTTTCTAAAGATGTAGATTGGAGAAATTCGATTCCGATGGTGTTGGCGGTAACAAGATCAGAGCAACCTTGGTGGCGCGTGAAGCGCGTGGAAGATTTTGCTGAAACTTTGACTGACGCATGGCGACGTGTGGATGGTCAAATAAGGATGTTTCGAGCGACATTGTGTAGAGAGATTGAAAAGCTACACGGTGATATGTCTTATATCCTAATCGGAGGTCAGAGGTGACAGATCCAATGATGGTAGTGGTTTTGGTAGTGGAGATTTAACCCTAAGGACTTCTAATGACGACAGAGCAGTCGGGAAAGGGCACTGAAAGGATTTATTGACCACAGAAGTTGAGGCAGTGAAAAATATCAACAAAACAAGACTGCAAGACACAAGAAAATTAGAGCATTGGCTCTAATGTCTTGTTAGAAATACTGAATAAGTGTATTGTATTTCTCAAGTAATAGAATATATATGAGTGCTTTTATGTAGGAGGCAGACTGTGCAATACAAGTAAACAAGGTGGGCCTAAAGCTCACATACCCTAATACACGTTAACATTTCAAATAAGAAATAGTTATTCATTAAAAAAAAAAAAAAAAAAAAACTTAAAAGCTATTCAAGTCATGTAATAGCTCTAAATATAAGAATTCTTTGAAAATTATTGTTGGCTACTAGTCTCATAAAACTTCTACTCTCTCTCTCTCTTTATATATATATATATATATATATATACAGTGGCGGCGCCACCTTACCTTTAAAATTATATACAGTTGGGACCACCTTGAATTTTTTTTATGCCAATAAAATTAAATTTTGGTCCATAATTTGAGCAACTTAACAATATTTTAGGGTCTTTCAAGAAAAAAGGAAAAACTCAAAAAAAAAAAAAATTGAACTAAAATTTGAAAAAAAAAAAAATTATAATAAAACTACTACAGGCTGGGCAGTGGCTTGATTCCTTCGACCAAGCACACTGCCCAATACAACACAATTTTTAACCTTTTATTATTTTTTATTACAGTATTATTTTTCCTCACTAGACATATATTACTTACTTCTCATTTATAATTATTTTTTTCTTATTTATTTTTAACCATACACGTCTTCTGTCTCCTCATTTTTATACTTCATACCTTTAAATTTTATCATATTTTCTTCTACACTTTTACTTCTACGTTTTGTCTTCCTCCTTGTTCATAACTTTTGTGTCTTCTACCAATACCAGTGTGGCAATGCCTCTTCTCAAGTTTTGAGTCTCAAATTTTTCAATACGATTTTTTTTTTAGTTATACAGGTATCTTTGTTCATTTTTTTTCTTTTCATTTTTTTTCCTTGAAGTTTTTTGGTTTACAGAATGCAAATTTGTTTTGGTTTTAAGAACAATTTTTTTTCTAAGCACAAAATTCATGCCAGCCGAATCTTGAATTTCGGCCGGTATTTACCGAAACACCCAAAATAGACTAGAATGACCCGAAATTTTTTCCGAAGTGGAATAGGGTGGATTACTGTTCCAGTTTGTTTACCGGCATGATATTTTCCGGCCATTAATGCCGGAACGGAATGGAATTAATAACGTTGAATCAATCCTAATTACCTAAAGGCTAAAAAGAAATAAGATTGTGTAATTTATGCTACCTAAAGAACACTCTGGACAAAATTCCTAGAGCCGCCACTGTATATATATATATCATTGAAAAAATATTTTCATCTTATACAAATTATGTGTGACAAAAAACAGAACCGAAATCTATTTCTATATTCCTAGAATACGTGCAATTATGAATTTTCAAATTAGGGTTTAGAGAATCACACCTTTGATGCATCTACTTTAAAAAGCTCATCTTGAGATCTCCTTGATCTTCATTTTAATTTGTTATAAGATGGAAGGTAATGAATAGTTTTTTTTTTTTTTTTATATTATATTACATATAGAAAGGGAGGAATATTATATTTCATTTCCAAAAAATGAGTCACATAGCAAAAACCTTTTTTTACATATCTCTCTCTCTATATATATGTATATTATTGGAAAAATATTTTAATCTTATACAAATTATGTGCAACAAAAAACAGAACCAAAATCTACTTCTATGTTCCTAGAATATGTGCACTTTTGAATTTTCAAATTAGGGTTTAGAGAATCACACCTTGGATGCTTCTACTTTAAAAAGCTCATCTTGGGATCTCCTTGATCTTCATTTTAATTTGTTATAAGATGGAAGGTAATGAATAGTATTTTTTTTAATTATACTATATATAGAAAGTGAGGAATATTATATTTCATTTCCAAAAAATGAGTCACATAGCAAAAACCTTTTTTTACAACTTGGGATAAAATGTGCGCAACTAAATTATTATGAAAATTTGGAATGTCCTTTGAACATTCATAATATGGTAATTAGTCATTTATGGTGCACAAAATCATTATTTATTTTTAGTATCTAATTCAGATTTGGGTTAAAACTTGAAACAAAATTATTGATTGGTAATTTGGGATAACCTTTCTTTTTTGAAATTGTTTCCTTTTTTTTTTTTTTACATTTATAATCTTCTAAATAATTATTATATATTTAATATTTTATAATCCATACACACTGCTTCTATTCAAAATCATATACATATATTGTGAGTTTCATCGACTAAACCTGAACAACAAAAAACAACAAATTCTCCCTCATGGTCATGGGAGCTTTTTCTATATCTGTTGCATTACTACTACTCTCTCTTTTGCACCATGTACACAGTGAGCATTCTTACAAGGTGGGACAAGCTGTAGAGAGTGGCTGTGACCTTTACGAAGGGAATTGGGTTTTCGATACATCATACCCTCTTTACAATGCATCAAGCTGCACATTCATTGAGAAGCAATTCGATTGCCAAAAGAATGGTCGTCCAGACACAGATTATCTCAAATATAGATGGCAACCCACTGGCTGCAACTTACCAAGGTACATACCCTTTTCTATATATCTTTTTCTTTTCGCTTATTTTAAAGGTTTGCGTGCTTTATAGTTTATATCCAATCCAATTTAATTTTACAAGAGATGTCCATCTATGGATGATTATTTGTTCATAAAAATTGGTTTGGTTTACTTTGTTCTTTTTGGATAACAATCTGTTTTGCAATATTATCGGATGAATGGATTAAGATTACTGTTTGAAAATTTTCCAACTTTTTTTGTTGGTTCAAATATTTTGTTGCTATGGTAAATTTGGATCCACTTTTAATTTCTTGACATCTTATGGCTTTTGCCTCTAAATTGATTGCTATATGGGACAATGACATCTTATGGAAGCATATAAGCAAATTGCAAATCTCTAGATCGGTCACCTAACCTCTTTTCGGGTCTGTTTGGGATTTGCTTATTTTGTTAAAATTGAAAACTATTTGCTGAAAGTACTATAGATAAATGTAAAAGTTAGCTAAAATAGTACAGTGAGACTCATGAATAGTACCAAAAAATGCAATGAGGCCCATGAATAGTAGCAAAAATAATCTAAATAGTAAAATATGCTGACTTTTGAATTTGAAGCCAAACACACGCTTAATATGCAAATTATTTACATTTATCTATTTGGCGGATGATAGAAAGAGGCCCTAAAAAGGCACAAAAAAATACTTTAAAAAATTCCAAATTTCCTATAAGATGGTTGTGGATGATAGTATAAGTGGAGGATAAAATTACTGGACTATGTAGAGCTTAATTTGTGTTCAATCTAGTTTGTGACCTGACTCGACTTAAAAGCTTTAGGTTTTAAATGGGAGAATTTTTTATGCTTAATCCATGGACCGGTCTGCCCATGTTTTGGGACATTTTAGTCCAATTATTTTAGGATATTTGTTTGTCGATCGCTTCAGATTTGGGCATAGCTATTGTATTGCAGAGCTGTAATATACGGTGGCTGTTATATTTTGCTCCTTGACATACTAAAAACGCAACAACTCCATGGATGTACATGGGAAAATTGCCAATACTAGTAATTCTTTGTGCCATGTGATTGTTGTTTCTTTTGAGTATTTGTTTCTCTATTTTTCACATCTCTCACACACAAATATATGTATGTTTGCGTGTGTGCTAATCATGAATATCTTAATCGGACTCTGCTTAATTTGTTCAATGTAGACTCAATGGTGGAGATTTGTTGTCAAGACTTAGAGGGAAAAGCCTAATGTTTGTGGGTGACTCGTTGAGTTTGAACCAATGGCAATCACTCACTTGCATGCTTCATACAGCTGTACCGACGGCTAACTACGCCTTGACCAGGACTGGGGCCGTCTCGACATTCACGTTCACGGTGAGATTATCAGTTCCTTGAATTCTTTGTCTAACTATGATCTTTATTAAGGCATATTTCATGACTAGTTAATTAGAGTTATGGAGGAGAAAATTGGCCTTTGCTGCTCCCTTTCCCAAACTAATTAGGGAAATGTCCCTATTTTGAAACTCGATTTTCTCAAAATCGAGTTTCAATGTAAAACTCGATTTGTAGAAAATCGAGTATGGGGCGATCAAACTTAAAAAAAAAAAAAAAAAAAAAAAAAAAAAAAAAAAAAAAAAAAAAAAAAAAAACTTGCATGGAACTCACTCGAGTTCATAGAGCTCAAGTTCTATTTAAAACGCTACTATAAGGCTTCCTAAACGCAGCTATAGGTATGGGGCGATCAAACTTAAAAAAAAAAAAAAAAAAAAAAAAAATTGCATGGAACTCGAGTTCATGGACCTCGAGTTCTAGAAATTTTTTTTTTTTATTTTAATTTTCAATTTATTATAATTCGATTGTCCAAAAATTGAGTTTTAAATTGAAACTCGATTTTTAGAAAAAAAAGTTTCAAAACAGGGGTATTTTTCTAATTAGTTTGGAAAATTGGGCAAAATGCTAGATTTTTTTTAAAAAAAATGGCAAAAGCCCATTTTCTCCAAGTTATAGAATAATTCTTTTGTATTTGAAGCAATTAATTTAATTGTTTTTTTTCCTCCCCCAACCCCAACAAATTCTTAGCTCCACCAATGCTGACCTCCCTAGGAAAAAAAGAAAAGAAAAAAAATGTCCTTACGCCACCACTGTGTACAAGAGGTGTTTTTATATAGAAAGTATATGATTATGAGTCGGGAAGAACCAGGATTTTACTTTGCGAGGGCTGAGACTAAACTATCACATTGATTCACAATTCAAGAAAAACTCAAAGCACCGGCACAAACATGTCTTGAATTTTTTAATTCCAAAGTGAGTCATAACTCATATATATTGCATACAAAAGTTATATTTCTATAAAATTATTTTATATGAAAGTTTGACATCTTTCCAAACTCTGTTGAGTATACAAAATTTTTCTAATTTGCTACACAGAAATGTCATAGTTGGGAGCCCAATTATTTTCTTGGGGGGCCAAGTCTATATATAAAAAAAATTGGTGAGTCTTATATTTGCCTACTATTATTTTAATTTTTAAAAATTTTGTGAGGGGCCATCGCCCCCTATGTTAGACATGGTTCCACCCTTGAATATGAGTGCAGACTGTGCAGTACAAGTAGCATGCTATACAAGAAACTCAAAACGGGCCTAGAGTCTAAGAATATAATTGCATTTCGAGGTTAAATCTTGGGATCATATTCCAAACATGTATGTTGCTTCACTATAGACCACATCTTACAATGATTACAACTCGTGGCAATGGGCAAATATGATGATTGGACTTTGAAATGTTAGGGAGAATCGTAATTTGAAACATGTATCTTCGCTGACATGTTATCAATATATATATATATATATCCGCCGACAAATTAATCTATCTACTAGTAAATATAATCCTGACACTCTTTGTAGTTGAAATTGAATAGATTTTTCTCTTTTTGATGTTTGTCTCTATATATGAATAAATTACTGTTTTAATAAAGTATTATTTCCCTTTATATGAGAATAGCAATGTTATAATAACAACTTAGGTGTGACTAATAATTAAATAAAAAATTTGGGAATAATAATTAGATGTATCTTTTTTTTGAGAAAACAATTAGATGTATCTGAATTAATTAATACGCACCTTTTAAATTATACAACTTTTTTTTTTGAGGGGGAAATTATACAACTTCATTGGTAGAAGCCCTACGTTTGAGAATAAGAAACAATCGACATAGTTTACACATAACAATATTTTATATATACTTGGATAGAATATACTACTCAAGTTATTGCCTTCAATTTTCTAAGAATCTTTTATACGAAAGTAAATGTTATTATTTATGTCAGAAGAGATTCAAAAGGCTGATTTCACATTCTCAAAATAATAATAATAATAATAAAAGGCTGATTTCAATTTATTATTTCATTTACAAATTAATTTAGAACTTTTTATATTTTATAAATAAGTTGCTTAGAACTTAATCTCACCTCGATCTTCAAGAAATTATTATCATAGTTCCGTATGAAAACTTCTAAATTTTGTATGACTTCGAATATTTTAGAAGATAGGCGCTACACTTCCTCCATAAATTCACCATCTATGTACTCATGCATATTCCATAATCCACAGGAGTACGATGTTAAAGTGTTGTTCTACCGCAATGCATTCCTTGTTGACATTACAAACACAAGTGAGGGGCGTGTTCTTAACCTAGACACGATTGCAGGCGCACAAGTATGGAATGGAATTGACGTAACAATTTTCAATACATGGCATTGGTGGACTCACACGGGAAGTGAACAACCGTATGTAGAACCCTTATATATTATTAATACTTTGGTTTTTAATTTTTGTGCTTGGACTCTATGTTGAAGTTAATGGCTTTTCTATCCTAATCTTGAATAATTATTTTTGGAATATACTGCAGATGGGATTTTATTCAAACAGGGGGAAAGATTTACAGGGATATGAATCGCTTGGTTGCATTTGAGATAGCCTTGAAAACATGGGCTAAATCGATAGACTACAGTGTCGACCCCACAAAAACTAAGGTCTTCTTCCAAGGTGTTTCTCCAGATCATTCAAAGTAAGTACCTTGCATTTTGTTTCTGTTTTTGTTATTGTTGCTTTGTTGCAATTCTAGCATTTAGTCTTTTCCCTAGAAATTTTAAAAAATGGACAAAATTACTTCTAACTTTGATTTATGATAAATTACCGATTCTCCCGAAAGTTTTAGTTATTAAGAAGTTATAATTTTAATTACTTAACCATAATTCTAACACTCCCCTTAATAAATGGGGTCCAACATTAATTTTAAATAAGAGGTAGAGTGGAGACAATATTCAAATCATGATAAATTATTGATTCTCCCAAAAGTTAAAAATTTAGAAAATGGTGAATTAATTTACTTGACTATAATATTAACAGTTTCAGCAACTGCTAAATTTCTACACTTCATTGTGCTGAAAGTTCCATAATTGTAGTAAAGGGAAAAGACATTGTAACCATCCAAGATGGAGAGACTCGTTCTTAATCAATTAGTATTAAAAGATAAAATCGCTTCCTAATTAAAAAAAAAAAAAAAAAAAAAAAAAAAAAAAAAAAAAAAAACTCATTATATATCCAATTAGATAGTATTTTTAGTTATTGTACATCCTCATAAAAAAAAAAAAAAAGTGTGTCTCACTTCTTATAATTATATGTATGTTTTATTGAATCAGTGGAAGTTTCTGGGGGGAACCAAGTGCAAATCAATGCGTGGGGCAAGAACAACCATTGCTTGGCCAAAATTATCCAGGAGGTCCAGAACCAGCAGAGCTGGTGGTAGAGAAAGTGCTCAGCACCATTTCGAAGCCGGTCTACTTGCTCAATGTTACAACCCTATCGCAACTTAGAAAAGATGGGCATCCATCATTTTATGGAATTTTTGGACACAGGTTCATGGATTGCAGCCATTGGTGCTTAGCTGGTGTACCTGATACTTGGAATGAACTCTTGTATGCAGCTCTCATTCAGAACTAGAATGACATATTATTTTCCTCCATAAATTATAAGCGTCCTTTAGAAAAATGAATTCAATTCAAACCGAAAAGGAATCAGTAAAAGTTTACATGGTGCCTATATACGAGAGAATTTTGTTGGGCCTGTATTAGAATTCACATGATACTATTGCCGCAAAAGGTGACTATGGACCTCAATATTGGTTCTAAGAAAACAGGGGGCTAAGGGCAAAATCGATTATCCAAAAGCAATTCCAATTATAATTAAGTATATCTGCTCGAAAAATATTGAATTTTAGGTTCAAAAATCATCATAGGAAGGCGAGCTATCATAGGTGAGTTTGGACCCTACGGCCAAAGCTAACAAAACTTTTGTGATTGTGTCTATTTTCTTTTATGTAATTTTTTTTTTCTAGTATTTATTTTGGAGATCTTTTTAAAGTCATAATAGTTTTACATTCAATCTTATGTGTGAATGCTATCTAAGGGCAAGTGGCAGATTGTTGGGGTTTATGTCCTAAAATCCAATTTATTGGCATGTCATAAATAATTAAATTATTTAATTATATGAGACTTGTAAGTTTTTATACCCCCTAACACAAGTTGTTTAACCTAGTTGTATAGTCTAGTAATTACTTAGATAAATTATTCAGTTCTATGTTAACACAATAATATCATATCATGCAAATAGTGCGAAAATATAAAGAACACAACAATATGATAACCTAAAAAAACTTAACCGGTAAAAAACATAGGGAGGATTTAACTTAGCTATTCTCAAGGTAAAACAGATCCATTATAAAAGAATTAAAATTTTTACAATAGAACTTAGACCACTAACATCCTATTGCTATCTCGAGTAGAAAACTTACTACCACGACTACGTGACAGCTCCGAGTCCACAGACTACTTCTTTTTTTGATCTTCAACAACCACAAGTTCTCCTACTTGTGACTTTGAGACACTACTCAAAGGTTTCAAATCTTCTTTAAAGTTCTTTATGCAGCAACTGAAGAGATCATCAAGTTCTTGACAACTCTATGTGTGTGTATGAAGGTAAACACCTCTAGATCTCACAGAAGATTTAACACACAACTCTCCAAAGACTACTAAAATGTAGTTAGAGTTTTTCCTTTTATACTTGAAGTAAAACACTTAACCCTACACATCATATGAGCTTAGGCTAAATTGGAAATTCTGCAAAAAATTAAATCTGCACGAGTTTCGATCGATCGAGTCTAATTTTCAATCAATCGAGCCTTGAAGATTTTGTCCAATAACTTCTGTAATCACTCGATTCCAATTTTACAATTAAATACACTTTGAGCAAGCCTAAACCTAGACTCTATGTTTTAATCATGGTTTGCCAAGATATTACAAATTGAAGTTCTAATACATTAGTTTCTAAAGTCTTAGAACCTAACAAGACTATTTATAAATGAACTAATGGGACATTGTCATAGTCCTTGAGATGCATTGTATGTGATTTAGTTACAGAAGATATAAATCACAAGTTCCTTGTAAACTCAAAACGTAGTTCGTAGTCGGTGATGAAATTGGGCGTTTCATCTGTGAAGACTATAACACATCAACTAAGATGATTTGTCTTGATCATGGAAGTTGAGACTTCTAGTTGATGTGTTGATGTGTCTTAAGTGTTAAGACATATTAAACTAAGCCGCTGTGAGATTAATTATTTAATTAACAATTGTCACCCAAATGATTAATTTCACGACTTTTAATTTCATAGACTCTCAATCCTGAGAGGATAGTAAACTCGATCATGAAATGTAGGTTACTTTGATATATCAGGAGTGAGATCTAATATTGACGGTCAAAACCTTAGTATGTTGAATAACTACACGTAGTGTTGAGGGAACACATATTCTCAAGATGGAATCCATAGTTCCTTTTTATATAGACACGAAATATCCCCTTAAGATAAGTTTAATGAGAACTAGTTATTCAGGGCGCTCACTTTAGTAAGGAGTTACTAAAGTTTATATTTATTGAAATCGGATGTCAATAAATATGAATAACTAAAAGATTAAACCGGATACTCAAGGATAAAATAGTTGTTTACAAAGTGACAGTTCATTATGGCTTTGTTCACTATGGATATATCTCATGGAGGGGTCAAATGATATCATTAGAGTCTTGGGATATAATTTATTAATAAGACCTAGAGTGCAATTATATTTATATAGTGGTATTAAATATAATTAATGGTAATTTTGGACTTGTCAAGAGTTGACAGATAAGCTCAAGACCTATTGGAGATAGAGTCTTAATTGTTCCCATTGGTCTCATCTCAAGCCACAAACTAAAGCCCAATTGGGCAGGCCCAAAAGGCTAACCTAATTAGATAATCAGTTTTTATTTAATAAGAGTTATTAAATAAAGTAAATACCAAGGTAGTTAGAGTGTACGTATGATGAAAAGAAAAGAAAATAGTTTTTCTCTAAAATGAGAAGAAGAAGAACTTTCTTTGAGAATCAACGTACATAAAGACTGATTGAGGGACCACTCTTTTCGGGCACCATGTGGAATTGGGATGTTAATTGGAGGTATTCTCAAGTCTTGTTTTTGAATGTCAAGGTATGCTTTTTATTCTTTGTTCTAGAATTCAAGGTTACATGTTATCTTTCATGAATGAAGTAGATCCATGTTTGTTGCTTTCGCTGTGCGTTTTGTATGAGATGCAAAACTAGATTTTCCAACAATTCTACCAAGATGTAATTGTATAATCAATTAATGAATTTGAGAGGTGCCCTAAGCACCCAAATCTCTTTTTGAGAGCACCCCTCCAAGAAGCGCGGTCTCTCACAATGGCGACTTCGCTGGGGATTTCGAGGGTTAAGTTTCGTGTTAGACTTTAAGTGACCAATTATATACCTTTGTTTTTTGTATGATGTTTTTGTTTGTTTGATTGTCTATGTCTTGAGATGTTTGTGTGATATTTTGTTTGAATTTTCCATGTTGATTGTTAAAAGCTTTCCCTAATCGTCATAATGTGTGCCATCAAAACAACAAATATGCATGCACCCATCTCAACATATGGTGGTAGTAACCATGGATCACCGATCTTCATTAGATTCGAGTACCTAGTGGTTAACTCACCAACTCATAGCCCAAAGTCATTGGATCATTTCTTGTTGACTACAAAGGATAGACCATGTCATTTGGACCAACATAATGTTCATCACATTGCAAGTTGGGAGATGTAACGTCCTAGCTATGGGAAACAATGAAACAGCAAACCCACCCTACAATGTAATGACTTAGAACCTACCCTTAGGCCGGTCCATGTTAATATTGCATTACATCTTGTGTGTTTATTTGGTTGATAGATTGATGTAGATGGGGGCCTAACTTTGTTTGACCCAACCAAGCCTTTTTTTAGGGGAGAATTTGGTCAAGATCAGAGGGAAGACTCCAAAAAGAATCCAAGGACGACACTTAAGCTAGCAGTTCTAGTTCCAAGCCTATCACAGTATTGAGGCTTGTCAGCATAGAAGGCACCCCCACAGTTACAACATCTCAATCTTGTGTTTGACTTACAAGACAGCCCAAGCCACAAGAAGTCCAAAGACTCCATCACCATGGCAGAAGGGGGAGAGCATCTAAACAAAGAAGAGCCAATGAACACTCAAAAGCTACTAAACACCATGGTAGCAAGTGACATAAACCTTATCGTACAGCAGTTTTAGAACTTGAACGGCCAAGAGGAGAACAAGACCAATTAGAATCCCCCTATCCTGGAGGGTGAGAAGAAGATTAATGAAAGGATAAATAAGGTGGAAGAGATGATCAAAATGGCCTGTAAGATGGTAGACCTCATGGATTACCAATCATTCTCACTTTTCCCAGATGTAAGATTACCTCCCAAGTTCAAGATACCAACCTTGGACAAGTTTGACGGTACAGGCTGCCCCAAATCCCATTTGAAGATGTACATAAGGGTTATGCAGCCCCTAGGAGCAACTGAAGAACTACTTGATCAAATATTTCAAAATACCTTGACTGAAGACACTCTTAGGTGGTTTCTCAACCAAGATGATGCTAGAGCAAGAAGTTAGGAGGACATCTGCTGCGAGTTTCACAATCAGTAAAAGTACAACATAGAAGTGGATGTGACGAGGAGAGATTTGGAGACCACTACACAAGAGCTGAAAGAATCCTTCTCTACCTTCATTACCAACTGGAGGTCCAAAATTGCACAGATGATCAATAGGCCAAGTGAAGAAGAACAATTAACCATGGTTGTAAAAAACTTGTTACCTATATACCATAAGTATTTGTTTGCTTAGTATTTTTCGAATTTTAAAGCTTTAATTGCTGCTAGTACCCAAATTAAGGATACAATAAATAATGGCACCATAAAAAATAAGGATGCACCAAGGGTTAAAAAGAATTTAGGGTCTAGTTCTAAAACTGCAGAAGTTTCTAATATATACAAAAATGATCCTTACCAACTTATTGCCCCTATTGCCCTAGTGCAAATACCATAAGGGCCGCCTCCAAGGCCTAGGAGGGAATTTCATGAGCTGTATATGCTCATTAGTCAAGTGTTTGAAAAACTAAAAGCAAAGGGGTTGCTAAAACCCTTAGACCCAAGACCAATCCCAAACCCATTACCTAAAAAAATTGACGTGAGTAAGAGGTATGCCTACCATTAGGGCCCAGGCCACGACATTGACAAGTGTTTTAGCCTTCATCATGCAATTTAAGATTTAATAGACACTAAGGTGATTGCACCGCCTACAAGGTCTAGCATCACCAATAATCCTTTGCCCAACCACAATTTTGGAAGAGGACCGAGGATTAATTGCTTGATGACTGGAGAGGAAGGTGAAAAGAACCCGTCTGAGTTAATTTATAACTTACTAGAGTGCTTTATGATGTCATGGGAAAAGTTGATGGGTATGACGTCCACTACAGGGTATGATATATGGAGTGAAGATGCTACAGAAACCCCAAATTACCCAATGTCTATATACGGGGGGGAGACACTTCAAACCCCAATCAAACTACCCAACGTCCACAAATGGGGGGAGACATTTCAAACCCCAATCAAATTACCTAACACCCACATATGGGGGGATACACTTTGAACCCCAATCAAACAACCCAACACCCACATATGAAAGGAGACACTTCGAACCCAAATCAAACGACCCAACATCCACATATGGGGGGGAAACACTTCAAACCCCAAGATACCGAACTAAATGACCCATTAAAAATTGCCCACATCACAAAGGGAGGAGACACTTCAAACCCTTACACCTGTAGACAGACAACCTGATAGAAGCCTTGAACAAATCTACCCAACAAACACTCACTAAAGAGGATGAGGTCCTCAAGCAGTTGCAAAAGATGTAAACCAATATATCTTTATGGGGTTTACTCATGGCCTCATGCAAGCACCGCCAGAATCTGGTAGGCCTTCTCAATCAAATTCAAGTCCTTACAACCATTAATTCTCAAAATCTAAATTCTATGATTGGATCTATAAGTAGGGAACTCACTATTTCCTACTCTGACAAAGATTTGACAAAGAAAGGGAAGCACCACAATGACCCATTGCACATTATTGTAGATACCAAAGGTAAGAGGATACCAATGGTCCTAATTGATGATGGAAGTGCCTTAAATGTGTGTCCTTTAAAAGCTACAAGTTGCCTAGGCCTAAACATTGAGGATTTTGTGCTAATTGATCAGCATGTGAGAGCATATGACAATAGTAGAAGAGAGGTCTTGGGAACCGTGACACTGGAGCTCACCATAGGGCCAATGATCAAGAAAGTGGAATTTCAAGTGCTGAATATAGCTTCGTGCTTCAATATTCTCCTTGGGCGACCATGGATCCATGATACAGAGGCCGTACCTTCATACCTATACCAAAAGGCTTAGTTTCCGCATGAAAGAGCCATAGTTACCATATATGGCGATGCTTTGACCATACCAAAGCCCATTTTTGGTATAGATTCTGAGAAAAAGCCATTAACCTTGGGTGGCTTTGAAATTGAGAAGTCTAGTTTTGGAAGAAGAGAAGAAGTGGTAAAAAAGATTCCCATAAACTTTGCTCCCTACAGCAATAATAATGTGGTGGCAGAAATGAGGAGAATGAATTATCTCCCAAGGATAAACTTGGGGAAAACTATAAATGAAGCAACTACTCAAGTTTCGATAATTCCTACTACCACATCACCTTTTGGGCTAGGTTATAAACCTACTAATGATGACTTGTTAGAAATGGAGGTGAGAAGAATGACTCGTGCAAAGGCCAAAGCAAAGGGACTTCCTTGTCCCCCGGAACCCCTAAAGCCTTACACTCCCACATTGAATGAAAAATTTGTTAAAGCTGGAGATAGTCAACACTATTGGGGATTCCCTGAACCAAGATACGATCCTGAGTTGAAAACAATGGTGCCTAGGTTTGAGATATTCTTTGATTTTAACAACAAGCTTCTAGAATTAAAGAAGAAAGACACAAATTAGGACCCAACTGATTGGGCTGATTACATGGATCCTGATGCAATGACCACACTTTTGGGAGATGCCATCTGCAATATAGAAGAAGAAGAGTATTGGGAGGCTTGCCAACATGCATTGAATAGCCCATATGAAGTAAAAACAAATGATGAAGATGAGGAAAGGGAAGAAGCCCCTAGTGATGATGATGAAGGTAGCAACAGCAAGAGTGATAGTAATAGTAATAACAGCAGTAGTGACCATGGAGATAATGAAGTCCAAAGACCGTGAAGGCCACATACTAGCTTTACGGAAGTTCTTTGAAAGAATCTAATTCTATAAGTTGCGGTTAAATCCAAAGAAGCACACTTTTGGCGTAACATCCAGAAAGCTGTTAGGGTTTATGGTAAGTCAAAGGGGAATTGAAGTGGATCCTGACAAAATCAAAGTAATTATGGAGATGAAGCCTCCTAGGATTGAAAAGGAGATTCGATGATTTTTAGGGAGGATACAGTACATTAGCAGATTTATAGCCCAGCTTACCATGACATGTGAGCCTTTTTTTTTACTGCTCAAGAAAGAAGTTCCCACTGTATGGAATGAACAATGCCAAGAAGCTTGTGAGAAGGTTAAGAATTATTTGATGAAGCCATCAATACTGGTCTCACCGGTACCTGAAAAGCCGTTATTGTTATATCTCACAACCACGGATACAGCAATGGGGGCTTTTCTTGCTCAGTATCTAGAAGAGTCTAGGAAAGAGAATGTGATTTATTACATTAGTAAGAAGATGTTGGCTTATGAAGAGAAGTATTCACCACTTGAGAAACCATGGGTAGCACTTGAATGGGCAACTTGAAAACTCAAACATTACATGCTTGCTTTCAAGGTCTTGTTGATTGCAAGAATGGACCTTTTAAAATATCTGATGGAGAAACCTATGCAAGATAGGAAAACAGCGAAATGGGTTATGCTTTTGTCAAAATTTGATATTAAATATTTGACTCAGAAGTCTGTAAAGGGAAAAGCAATTGTTGATCACTTAGCCCACTGTTCACCCGAAGAAGCTGAAGAAATCCAAGGAGACTTTCCAGATAAAGATATCATGGGGATAGAGTTGGAACCATGTAAGATGTATTTTGATGGAGCAACTAATCAGAATGGAAGTGGCATTAGAGTTCTCCTAATTTCTCCAAAAGGTGTACACATCCCATTTTCCAGTAGGCTCAACTTTCCTGCCATTAATAATGCCACTGAATATAAAGCTTGCATTATGGGGTTACAAGCAACCCTAAGTCTTGCAGCAAAAGAATTGGAAGCATATGGTGATTCAGCCTTGATAATTTCTCACATTCAGAATAGATGGAAGATCAAGGAAGAAAAATTGATGCCTTATCATGAATGTCTTCAGAAGTTGGCCTTGAAATTCGACAGTATGTGCCAAGAATGCAGAATCAGATTGCAGATGGTTGAGCAACAATTGCATCCATGATGGATGGACCTAAGGAGGATGAAGCTCAACCAATAGTGGTGGAACAAAAAGAAGAGCCAACTTATTATATGTCAATAGAAGAAGATGAGGGAATGAATGGGGAAGGTGAATGGTATTCAAACATTTTACAATACCTCAAGGATAGGACATATCCAAAGTCTGCAAACAAGAATAACCAATTGACCATCAGAAGATTTTCCACTAACTATATTATTTGTGGTGAGAGGTTTTACAAAAGATCATATGACGGGATTCATCTCCTTTATGTGACTACCAAGAAAGCATAACAAATAATTGAAGAGGTTCACGAGTCAATTTATGGGCCACATATGAATGCACATATGCTATCACGAAAGATAATGAGACAAGGTTATTATTAGACTACTATGGAAGCAGATTGTGCAGCTCATGTTTGAAAATGCCACCAGTGCTAAGTCCATGGACTTCTAAAGCACATGCCACCTATGCCATTACATACTATGACTTCACCTTGACCGTTCTCTACATGAGGAATAGATATTATTGGGAAGATTCACCCAACAGCATCTAATGGCCATGAATTTATATTTGTTGCTATTGATTATTTCACTAAATAGGTGGAAACTGCCTCATACAAGGTTTTGAACTCGAAAAAAGTTGCTCAGTTTATTCAGAATAATATCATTTATAGATATGGGGTGCCGCATGAAATTGTTTCAGACAATGGGTTGCATTTGAAGGGAGAAATAGATAAGCTACTTTGAAAGTTCAATATTCAGCACCACAAATTCTCACCTTACCATCCTCAGACCAATGGAGTAGTTGAGGCTGCAAACAAGAATATAGGGCGAATTTTGAAGAAGAGCATGAAGAACTACAAGGATTGGCATCTATAGTTACCCTATGCACTTTGGGGGTATAGGACATCAATTCGGTCCTCCACAGGAGCCACTCCTTATTCATTGGTGTATGGGATGGAGGCAGTCCTTCCCATTGAAATGGGTGTTTGTTCATTGAGAACAGTATTGGAAAGTGAAATCCCTGAAGTAAATTGGTTGTAAAGTAGATATGACCTACCATGCATGATGGATGATAAGAGACTCAAGGACTTGTATCACATTTGGGGTTACCAAAGGCGACTTAGGAAAGCTTTTGATAAGAAGGTAAGAGCAAGAGATTTGAAGTTGGGAGATTTAGTGCTGAAAGAGATCCAAGCCCCAATTCAAGAAACGAACAGAAAATTCAAGCAAAATTGGGCAGGTCCATATATTATCAAGCAAATATATTCTGGGGGAGCAATAAAGTTGATGGATTTAGATGCAAACCCTTTCATTGAACCAACCAATATGGATCAATAGAAGAAATACCACATCTAAAGTGGTTGTAAATCATGTTATTTTCTTTCCTAGTGCCAATTGGCACTCCAAGTGCCAATTGGCACCCAGCCCAACCATGACCTAATTACTCTGTTTTGTGTTTTCGGGCACTTCGTGGATTTGTTTTGGCTTTATTTTCACTCCAAAAAATGATTATGCAATAAAGTTTCTCAAAAATTTGCATGATTGTTAAACTGGGGCATTTAGACATGCCTTTTCCATTTGTTTTCAAAAAACATCACCTGCATCACTTGTTTCAAAAAAAAAAAAAAAAAAAGAGAAAAGAAAATTAACCAAATCAAGATTTCCCAAAGTCATGCATCTATTTTCTAAACTAGGGGCATTCGGCTATGCCTTATCCCCTCTCTCTGGAACAAGTAAAAACACTCATCTCTTTTTTTTTCTTTTCTTTTTTCTTTTTTTTTTAAAACCCTTTTCAAAAATAAAAGGTCATCATGCACAAGTTTTTAGACTAGGGGCATTTGGCTATACCTCATTCAGGTAAGTACAAATCACATCAGAAGTGGTCAGATAAGTTCAAATTGTTTACTACAAAACTTCATCAGGTGAATTCTAAACTTGTCTCATCTAAGTTTTAGCAAGGCTTAAAGCAACTCAAAGATAAAGAGCTAAGAGCGAAAATTAATACAAATTGTCTAAGGAATACTTTTTGTTGTTTTTGCAAGAAAATTAAAATACAAGTCAAGCATCATTCGGATTTCGGGTCCGCCTGTGAGAAGATTTCCTAGACCCACCCCTAGAGGAGCCACCCTCAGTGTCTCCTTCTTGACTTGCATAAAACTGAGATTCTTGTTACCGGTTATGAAGTTCAAGATTTTTGATTCTCTCCTTCAAGGATCTCGTGTTGGCATCAACCATTGCCATTCAGCTGTTCTGGAAAATCAATAGAGACAAGTGTTAAATCCATTACTATAGAGTTCAAGCAAAAGCATTAAGGAAGCATTATCTTTTACCCAATTCATTTCATTGAGCACATATTGAGAAGATTGAGTGCGTGCCACAAGCTACAAATCTCCAATCATCCGCATGCTTTTTTCCATAAGATCAACACCAACTTGAGGCACAAATCCACAAGTTCAGAAATAACTCAATGAGAAAAAATGAGGACAGAAGACTAAAGGACTCAGGAACATATTGAGTCATTCCAGGGGACATTTGGGGTGTATTTTGGCCGGTCTAGATTCATGAAGCTGTATGACCCATCAGGCTTCATTACTTCGTATTGCCATGCAGGAAAATGAGGATATGTCTCCATAAAAGAACAAGAAGAGTCGTCAACATGGCTAGGAGGGGGACTCTCCTCCTTTTCAGAGGATGAAGCCTAAAAGTGCAACATGCAGATATTTTCATAGAAGTTAAAACAAAGAAGATAAAAGATAAAGATGCAAGACATGGTGCAAATTGACTTTGGAAAGAAAGAAAGCTACCAAGGTTACAAGAATGCCAGCTAAACAACCCTACAATTAAGTTTGGACGAATTCAAGATAGTCTCCTAATGTCCCCGAAACAGCATGGCTGACTCGAGCATAAGCAATTTCCTCATTAGCCAAAAGGTCTGCCAACTAAATAAAGGGACAAGGATAAATAGGAATTGTCTTAGAAGGGTACACATGTTGAACTTGAGCCAGTACTCGGTCGCCAAGATACCAATATCTCCCATAGTCACACTCAAACAGCACTTAATGGTCATTCAACTCTTGAGCCCATGCACACTCGACATGCTCCTCACATCCAAGCCAAGGATTCAAAGACATCTAAAAATCACAAAGAACCTAGAATGAAAAGAAACCAAACCACATAGCACAACAATAACAACAACAACAACAACAACAACAACAAATCTCACATCAACGGCAGTCAAGTTATCAATCACTATATGGCAAGCCTGCAGAGAATGCTTAGGAGGTGTTGACAGACGATACTTAGGTAGCCAGCAAAGGAACCTTGGATACATATCACCAACATCTTCTAAAACTTGTGGACCAACCCCAAAATATTTATACATCCTGACTTAAGAAAAATTAACACACATCATCAGCAGCACAACAACGCAAATAACCTTTTTCAAAATACATCCAACCAAGAATTCAAAACCTCACCTACCAAACAAATGGCGCACCTCCTAAGCTTGAAAGTCTACACTGAGAAAGTTGAGTTATGAAGTGCAAAAAGGTTGCATAAGCCATGCCACTCCAATCATAATTTTTTATCTGACCAATATCCCTCAGACTCCATAAATAGCGCAAACTCACAGTGCTCCCCAAGTCTGGACATAAGAGAGTTCCAATGAAGAGAAGCATGAACATGCGAGTGTCGGTTGCTATAGTCTTACAATTATCAATATTGGAGTACAGCCACATCAAGGGTAGATTCTTACTCCTGATTTTTGGAGGCATCGCACCCAGAAGACCTCTAATTTCCACTGAGGTGATGGAATCATTCACTTTAATTCTTTCACGACCCAATTTTAAGCTAGTAATGGTTGAAAAGTCATAGGGTGTCAGCATCACCTCACCAATACCCGAAAAATGGAAAGTGTAAGTAGTATCCCAAAATCACTCTGATAGGGCAAGAAGCAATTGGAGATCCTTATACTTATTGGTATCATGGTCCAACAGAGCTCGAAAAAAGGTTCAAAAACTAGTTTCATTAATGACATTTTTAATGTCTAGGGACAATACCTACCACCTGCCCTTCAACATCTGGAGACTACCTCGACTCTTGAGGTTCTACAAAACAAAGTTTAGCCAATCATTGAGATGTTCACAAAATGCCATGTCCCAAAATACTCATCCCAAAATCCCAACAAATAAAATAATGCCCCTAAAAAAATTAGCCGAACCCCAAAGGTCATTCCATAAATTTAAATTCAATGACATCCTAATAATAGCCCCATCAACCCCAAAAATCTTTCATCTCCATAAGTTCATCCAACAATGACTCAAGCACATGCCCAACAAAAAAATAATTCCATACCCAAAAAAAAAAAAAAAAAAAAATCCAGGCCAACAAAAAAATTCCATGTCCAACAAAAAAATTAATGCGCAACACAAGAAAATTCCATGCCCAGCACAAAAAAAATTCCATACCAACAAAAAAACACAAAAAAATTCCATGCCAACAAAAAAATTTCATGCCCAACACAAAAAAAGATTCCATGTCCAACAAAAAATATTCCATGCGCAACACAAAAAAATTCATACCAACACCAAAAATTTTTACTCACAAAAAAATTTCCATACCCATGAAAGTAATACCCATAAAAATTTCCATGCTTATGAAATAAGGCCTACACATCACAACAAAATTTCCACACATCAAAAAATAAGTTTACTCAACCAAGCCTACACATCAAATTCTCATGATTTCAATATCCATAAAAATCAAGTCAAAATTCATCCCACAATACCACAAGATACCTACAATGCAAGGCTTCATGAATCATCAACATTGTCCAAATTTCATAATACCAAACAACTCAACAATTCAAAAATGCCCCAAAACAAAGAAAAGAACATTTTGGTCTTTTTTAGGCAAAGCTCATATTCAAACCAAGAAAAAGAAGCCTCTCGGTCACCCCAGATTCAGATTAAGATAGAGAAGCCTTTCAATCAACCCAAATGCAAACCAAGATAGAGAAGCCTCTCGGTCATCAAGATAGAGAAGCCTCTTGGTCACCCCAAATTCAAACCAAGATAGAGAAGCCTCTTGGTCACCCTAGATTCAGTTCAAGATAGAGAAACCTCTTGGTTGCCCTAAACTCAAACTGAGATAGAGAAGGCTCTCAGTCACGTAAGATTTAGATTGAGATAGAGAAGTCTCTTGGTCGACCTAGATTCAAACCGAGATAAAGAAGCTTCTTGGTTAGCTCAGATTCAGATCAAGATAGAGAAGCCTCTAAGTCGCCTCAAATTCAAATCAAACCGAGATAGAGAAGCCTCTCGATCACCTTAGATTCAGATCAAGATAGAGAAGCCTCTTGGTCACCCCAGATTCAAATCAAGATAGAGAAGCCTCTTGGTCACCACAAATTCAAACTGAGATATAAAAGCCTTTCGGTCACCTCAGATTCAGATCAAGATAGATAAGCCTCTTGGTCACCCTAGATTCAAATCGAGATAGAGAAGCCTCACGATCACCTTAGATTCAAATTAAGATAGAGAAGCCTCTTGGTCACCCCAGATTCAAACCGAGATAGAGAAGCCTCTCGGTCACCTCAGATTTAGATTGAGATAGAGAAATCTCCTGGTCGCCCCATATTCAAACCAAGATAGAGAAGCCTCTTGGTCACCTCATATTCAGATCAAGATAGAGAAGCCTCTTGGTCGCCCCAAATTCAAATCAAACAGAGATAGAGAAGCCTCTCGGTCACCTCAGATTCAAATCAAGATAGAGAAGCCTCTTAGTCGCCCCAAATTCAAACCGAGATAGAGAAGCCTCTTGGTCACTCCAAATTCAGATCAAGATAGAGAAGCCTCTTAGTTGCCCCAAATTCAAACTAAGATAGAGAAGCCTTTCAGTCATCTCAGATTCTGATCAAGATAGAGAAGCCTCTTGGTCGCCCCCGGATTCAAATCGAGATAGAGAAGCCTCTCGGTCACCTTAGATTCATATCAAGATAGAGAAGCCTCTTGGTCGCCCGAGATTCAAACCGAGATAGAGAAGCCTCTTGGTCGCCCCAGAATCAAACCAAGATAGATAAGCCTCTCGGTCACCCCAAATTCAGATCAAGATATAGAAGCCTCTTGGTTGCCCCAAGTTCGAACTGAGATAGAGAAGCCTCTCGGTCACCTCAGATTTAGATTGAGATAGAGAAGCCTCTTGGTTGCCTTTTATTCAAACCAAGATAAAGAATCTCTTCGGTCACCTCAAATTCAAATCAAGATAGAGAAGCCTCTTGGTCACCCCAAATTCAAATCAAACCGAGATAGAGAAGCCTTTTGGTCACCTCAGATTCAGATCAAGATAGAGAAGCCTCTTGGTTACCCTAGATTCAAACCGAGATAGAGAAGCCTCTCGATCACCTCAGATTCAGATCAAGATAAAGGAGCCTTTTGGTCGCCCTAGATTCAGACTAAGATAGAGAACCTCCCAGTCACCTCAGATTTCAAGATTTAAGTCAGGTTTATCAATTATCAAGTAGATCAAGTATTCACAGTTCTCATTTTTCAAAACAACAAAACACTAGTTCTATGTCCCAAGATTTTAGGGTCTAGGGTTAGGTAATCTTTGAAAAGTCAACCTCAATTAAATCATGGCTGCTAAAATCAGTGTCTTTATTTTATATTGACATTCGTTTTGCAAGCTTTGTCACTAAGGGGCATTCTGTGGACACTTGATTTTGCACCTATAATTTAATCTTGAAAGATGGCTAGAATGATCATTCATATACCCAAAATTTAGAGTTGCATTACATGCATTAATTCATTCATTGCATATCATAAAAATGATCTTGAGATTCTAATGGTCACAACGGTATGTTTGATTCCCAAATCAGGCTGTCAAATTGAAATATATCACATGATCAAGTTTTTACGGTCTACATGCATTTTGTTTAGGTGGAACCGATCATGCGTGATTAATTTAAATTAATTCTGATTGGTTCAACAATTAAAATTAATTAAATAATTCTGTGATTGGTTGTTGGTTATTGTAAAAAATAAGCCTACTTGCATGGGAATAAAGTGGATAATCAGATAATAAAGAAATTATGGATAATTAAGTTTTTTTAGAATATTTATCTATCAGATAATTATTACTTTAAAGACCTAATTATCAAGAAAAAGTGATTAATTTTTAGAATATGAATTAAAAACGCTTTTAGGTGCAATTCTTGGCTCAAAAATCCTCAAAAAAGGAGTCTAAATTGAACAAGATTGAAAAGGGGGCTTGGCACCCAAGAGGGCCAGTCAGTACTCTTGGAGTGCTAATCGGCACATGGTAAGTGCCAATTGGCACTTCCCAAGTGTTGATTGGCCCAAATGCGTGGCCCGGCCCAGGAATCTCCTAATTAAGATAAAACCTATCTTTTTCAAAATTTTAGAGCTAAGGACGCGTTCCAATGCGTATCTGATCTTATTTAGCTTAAATTTCAAGCATCTCAACCTCTATAAGTAGAGGAAAAAAAATCAGAATTGAGGGCCCTTCTTTTTCTTACTTCTTTGCTCCACTTACGTTAAAGACGTTCTGGAAGCCTTGGCTTTAAGAACTTCTTTTTTGTAAGTAAAATATTTTAGACCTCAAAGAAGTGAAAATTTCTTTGATTTCTAAAGTATTCTTCCATTGAAGGGTACACTCATGCAAGTAGGTATTTAATTTCTTCTTGTATTTATTTTTTTTCTTTTCTATTATTTGATATGTTTGCATCGTTCATTGCATGGTTTTTATTAATATGTGCTTGATTTCATTATGATCTTGTTCACAATTTATATATGCCATGTTTGTATGCTTAGTTAGAATGTTCTTTAGTTGATTAACATGTTTTAATTCTTCTTTAATTTCAAAAGCTACAATTAATCACCAAAACCTTTTTTTTTTAAAACAAAAATAGATTTGTATTTTCATTAAATACAGCTCTGAAATTTTTTCTAAAACAAAAGCAGATTTGTATTTTTACTAAATACAGATCTGAAAATTTTTTTTGAAACTTTTTCTAAAACAAAAACATATATGTATTTTCATTAAATGCAAGTCTAAATTTTTCAAGGATACAAAACAAAACCATATTTTCATTAAATACAGATTTAAAATTTTTTCAAAAATAGTTTTCTTCTTTTCAAAAAAAAAAAAAAAAACTGCAGATTTTGAATTTCCAAAGAATGAATTAATAGTTAGGTTAAGGTTTTTTTTTTTTTTTTTTTTTTGTCATTCCATGAATATGTGATGCATGCATAATAGATTTGAATTATGAATATTAATCCTCTTTTAAAAATCCCATTTTTTTCATCCCTTACAAAACAAATCTAATTTTTATTAACCAAATCCCTTTTTTTTTATCCCTTACAAAACAAATCTGATTTTTGTTAATCAAATTTCATTTTTCTCAACTTTAAAAAAAAAAAAAAAAAAGATTTGATTTTTCTTTGAGAAGAGGGCATGTCCATAAGACGAATTCATTTAAATTAATTCTGTCAAGTAAGTGTTTGTAACATGTATTACAACATAACATTCAATATCGTACAAAAGGGTATATAATGGTCATTAGAGTCTAGAAGACCAAACTTCGTTTGGGCGGAATGGGTGCCTAACACCTTCCCATTCCGTAACCTAACCCCCAAACTTAGTTTTTTTTGGATAGTAGACTAGTGTTTTATCTTTTGTTTTGGTAGATTGTATTAGGACCAAAACCTTGTAAAGTTATTCTACCAAGATGTAATTGTGTATTCAATTAATGAATTTGAGGTATTTTTGGACATGTAATTGTATTTTATTTTTTCTTATTTTTTTGTATAAAAAATAAGTGGCGACTCCACACAATTACCCAAAAGGGAGGTGCCCTAAGCACCCAAATCTCTTTTTGAGAGCACCTCTCCAAGAAGCGCGGTCTCTCACATCAATATTGATGTTTTTTTTTTTTTTAATATATATTTGTGCAGATATGAACTTGGTGGAAAAAAGACATTTTGTGGTGCTACTTGAACTCATTTTTATTTTTGTAATGTATGGAAGACATCTTTGATCTATATATTATTGTAATTATTTTGTGAACAACTTACTTCAATGATTTTAATAGTATAATGGTTTTTTTTATCTACTTTTAGATTGTATGGGTGATTTGTTCTTGGATGTGGTTGAAAATGAATAGATTAATGTAATGTAATAATAAGTTAATGTAAAGAACACTAATAAATTAAAATAATAATTAAACCTAAAAAAAAATTTGATAACAAAAATTTTTGTCACCAATATGTTGAACAAACAATTAAAAAAAATTGGAGACTACTTTGTCACCAAAATGTTAAAATAAAAAACAGTTGGTGACGAAATTTTTCGTTGCCAATAGGTTGAATTCTAAAAATAATCGAAAATTGCTAATGAAATAATTCATCACCTAATCTATTAAAATTGGAAAATTGAAAAAAAAAAAAAAAACAAAGATACAATCAGTGGTCAAATATTTTGTTGCCTAATATGGTCAATTAAAAAAATTACAAAATAAAAGACATTGCTGACAAATTTATTCAGTCATTGAATATAATGTTTAGTGAAGAAAATATTAGGTGAAGAAAAATTTTGTCACGTATTTTTTTATTAAAAAAATTAAACAATTTAGATATGAAAAGTTTTTTCATACATTTGGTGACCGAGATTACACAACAAATGATGTTTCATCATCATATGCCTTATGCGAAATAAGGAGCTTTCGTGATCATCACTACAGATCGTCTTTGTTGTAGTGACCGACAAGTTAGTTGGCAGGTTTTCTCCTCTAAAACCCAAGCTGGACCTAACCGTGAAAACCACCAAGTTCGGCGATGTCAAAGCGAAATCTGGCAACAATCCAACAAAGATCTACCAAATCTGGTGAGATTTCTTAAAGTTACACCATATGTAACTTTTATATATATATATATATATATATATATATATATATATATATATTTACACACACATATATGTACCTATAGGATATTAATATGAAATTTGATAATTATGGTAATTGTTTATAAATATTTATGATAGTTATTAATGAGTATTTATTATGACTTTGTTTTTATATGAAACTATTAAATATATAATTAAGATAATTATTAATGGGTATTTATTTCAATTGTATTTATTTCAATTGTTTATGTGGCAAGATTCTAATTAAGAGTTTAAATATAAAATAGAATTTGTAATCATCTGAATAATTATTACAACCAAGCACGCATGGCCACCTAATATATTCTACAATCCATACACATTGTTTTAATTCAAAATCACATAAATTGTGAGTTTCACTGACAAACCCTCAAAAAAAAAAAAAAAAAAAAAAAAGTTCTCTCTCTCTCTCTCTCATGGTCATGGGAGCTTTTTCTATACCTGTTGCATTGCTACTACTTTCTCTTTTTCACCGAGTACACAGTAACCTTTCTTACAAGGTGGAACAAGCTGCAGAGAGTGGCTGTGACCTTTACCAAGGGAATTGGGTTTTCGATAAATCATACCCTCTTTACGATAATTCAAGTTGTCCATTCATTAAGAAGGAATTCAATTGCCAAAAGAATGGTCGTCCAGACACAGATTATCTCAAATATAGATGGCAACCCACTGGCTGCAACTTACCAAGGTACAATCATACCCTTTTCCAGATATCTTTTTATTTTGGCTTTTTTAAAATTTTGCATGCTTTATACAAAATCCAATTTACTTTTACAAAAGTGATTTCCAAATTCCATCATTAAATTACTAGAGAGAGAGAGAGAGAGAGAGCCCTTTAATATTTTAGTCTTAAACGGATTGTTTAGCCTATATTTTCTTTTTCTTTTTTAACTATTAATAACTTATATATACACACTTTGGTGGTGCTTGAACTTAAGACCTAAATATATACAACGAGTTGGAACTTATAATCAAGGTTTTCAGAATCGGACCAGACCGAGAGGTTGGATTGTGAAAATCGGGAACCGGGATAAAAACCGGTTTTTTAAGCCTAAAGAACTAGATTTTTAGTTAATTCCGTGAACCCTTAAAACCAAGGTTGGACTGCACGAACCGGAGGCAAGAACCATGCGGTCCAACCCATTAGCAATTTTTTTTTTTTTTTTTTTATAAAAACAACTTAACACAATTTTATTCTACTTAATTAAATTATCCATCTCTTACGAGGAATAAAAAAAATATTATAATTAAAATCTTTCAAAGATATTCAACTTTATTTTAAAAATTAATCATAAATTTTAAAGTTTTCATGGTTCTTATTTTATTTTATTAACTTTATTATTTAATTATTAAATATATAATTGAAAATCATTAAATTTCCCTCTCATATATAGATATATTAGTCAATTTTGCTAGTTTTATAAATTTAATAGGGTAAATTCCAGAAAACTACCCTGAGGTTTGGGTTAATACCAACCAGGTCCATGAGATTTCAAAACTGACCATTTTAGTCCCTAAAGACAATTTTGTCCCTAAACACCGTTAGCCTCTGTTAGCTTCTCTCTTCTCTCTCTTCATGGTAGCCTATGTTAGCTCATCTTTCTCTCTCTCCCTCCCTCCCTGAAAATGCAAATTGAGCAAAGACAAACCCAAATCCAAAAAACCTAGCAAAGCCTCACTTTTTTTTGTTGAGAGTGGAGGCCCTTCAATGTCCAATGCCTCCATCTCCTTACCCTCTCAAGCCTCACCACATTTCAACCTCGTCCAATCATCTTCATCCTCTGCCATAACCACCACCTCAGCCAACCACAAACACCACCTCAGCAATAAAACCCAAATCCAAAAAAACCCAACAAACCCACCACGGCACCACCATATCTTAACCCACAACCACCATTAGCCACAAAACTCAGCCAAATCCACAGCAACAAAACCCAAATCCTTCAACAAAACTTAAATCCAAAAAACTTGTAATAAACCCACTACTCAATCGAAACCCACAACCACCCCCACTGCAAATCAAACTCAGCCCATAGATCCATTACTTAAGACCACAACCACCACCTCACCACCATCGCTACAAAGCCCGTAACCACAAACCAAAACCATAAACCACCGTAGACCCACGCTCTGTGGAGACCATCGCCGACCATCGCCAATCTTCGCCTTCAAGAACGTTGCTACGGTGGAGAGTGGTGTGGAGGACCTAACTTGGCTGAACAAATTTGGAAAATTTGTGAAGGGACGGCGGATAAGAGAGGAGAGGTTGAACGAGAGAAAGAGAGAAACAGAGGGATGAGAGGGAGAAAGAAAAATAAGTAACAGCAGTTAACTCCTTAGGATAAAATTTTCCTTAGGGACTAAAGTGGTTAGTTTTGAAATCTCATGGACCTAGTTGGTATTAACCTAAACCTCAGGGTAGTTTTCTGGAATTTACCCAATTTAGTATCTATATTTAGGTTTTAATTAATTATTAAATTAATTATGACGTCATCACAGTTCGACCCCAGTTCGACCTCGATTCGACCTCAAAAATCTTGAATCTCTCCCTTTTATGGTTCAATGAATGGTCCGAGTCTGAAAACCTTGCTCATAATCTTACTTTGCACTTTACACTTATTAGAAAAACGGATTCACATCAAGTGCAATACCCTAGGTATTGCACCTGGTGCAATACCTAATTAATGGCTGAGATTGAAAGTTGAAAAAACAACTTTCAATCTCAGCCATTAAATAAAATATAAGAGTTAAAAGGTTAAAATTAAAAAGTTAAAAAAGTTAAAAAAAATTGTGAGGGAAGTTGAGGTATTGCATCAGGTGCAATACCCTAGGTATTGCACCTGATGTGAATCCTATAGAAAAACAATGTGATTTGAGTTATAACTTATAACTTATTGGCTTCAACCTTAAAGATTTAATGCTAAAAGTTTGAGCAGTGTTACCATTTAAGTAAGTGCGTGCATTGGAGGCTCTGGCTATGGATTGCACATTGATTATATATCTTGACGTAGAATTTAAGATTTGTTGATTTATTCGTGATGAAAACAAAGTCTAACCAATAAATTGTCCTCCCTCCCCCCAACCCCTTTCTGTTGTAACAAACCCACTCCATGTGTGTGTAGTGTACCCACTCTGTGTGTGTGTGAGGGAGAGAGAGAAAGAGTCTTTTGGTTTTTGTCTTATTATTTATTTTAGGAAATATCTTGTATAATTATATATCATTAAAAATAATATATTTTGAATTTGAGAGAGAGGTGAGTTATATTTTATTATGTGTATATGGAAATATCCTTTAAAATGTTTTTTTTTTTATAATTTATTTTAGGAATTTATTATAATTTTTTTTTGGAAATATATTAACTATAGAAATTATTATACCTACTAAAAAAAATAGATTCAAATCTTATAGATTTCTTAAGGTACTCTACCAAATAAATTTCCTTAAATTTTAACCATTCTTGAATGATTTAATGGTCTAAATTTTGCCATGTCAGCATTCCATTAACAATAATCTTGTTTTTTTTTTTTTTTGAGAGAGTTTCAACCTATGACGTCCGCTCCTGATAATTGCTTTTTATTATTAGACCAAGACACCAATCAGTTTTTGGTGTAGGCGGGAATTGAACCCCAGATCTCTTATACAACCATCAGAGACTTTACCAGTTAAGCTAACTGGAACCCACCATTAACAATAATCTTAATTGTTTTGTTTGCAACATTATTTTATTGTTAATTAAGATTATTGTTAATTAAGATTATTATACATTAACAATAATCTTAATTGTTTTGTTTGCAACATTATTTTATTATTTTAAGAATATTGTTAGTGGAATGCTAACATTGTAGAATCTAAACCATTAAATCATTAAAGTATAGTTAAGATTTAAGGAAATCAATTGATAAAGTACCTTAGAAAATCTAGAGGGTCTAAATCCAAAAATAAATAGTTATTTATAAGGAATGGTTATTCCCTGTAATAAAAACATAACTATTAATATAAATTTTTGGCAATGCAAATAGATCAAAAAATTAATATTTTCTGAAAATGATAAATTAGCTTCAAATAGAGCTAAAAATTATATTAATGGAAAATTAGCTTCAAAAACTTTATTTTAATGGAAAATTAATTTAGATATTCCTCTTAGGTATGGATTATTAGTATAGAACGTTATTACAGCAATTAATTACGATGTTATTGTCAGGATTTTTTCATTGCATCAAACATTTTTTCTTCTAGTATACAATGCATATATAGTAACAATTACATCAAAAACAATATATTTTTTAACTCCTTGCAATTAGATAAAATAAGGATTTGTTTTTGGTTTATTGGTGTTTTATATATATTTTTGAGACAAATTGGTCTAAAGTCTAAACTATATATTTGATAGTGTAAAAAAAGGGAGTACAACAAAGTAATTTAATCTTTTTGCATTAGAAAATGTAAAGGAATAGAATGGAACATAATATAATGAAGTATTTTGCTAGTAAATATTTTTTAAAATGTTAATAATGTTGTAAAATTTAGACTACTTATTTATTAATAAATGTTTAAAATTTTAAGAATTCTATGATAGAATCAACCTAAGAATTCTTGTAGATCTCAATTCCTACCTTTAAAAAAAAAAATTATAGAAGATCTCTTAAATAAATATACTTTCTTTAAAATTTGGACTGTTGTGGAAGAAGAAAAAATGATTAATGAAATTTTCTCATTCATGCATATACACTTAAAATTTAAATTTTTAGTAAAATAGCTAGAATAATAACATAATGAATTTTTTTATTGTATAGTTACTTCAATTGCATTACTTCCATTCAACTAAATTAGCAGTAATGAACATCCAAATAAGATAAAGGACAATTCTTGTCATTTCCTTTCCATTTTGTTAGACATATTATGACCTAAGTCCAGCTAACAATTGAGTAACCCAAAGTTAATTTGTTTGTTCTACAATATATGAACCTTCAATTACTTAATGCCACTTGGGCCATAATGTGTCTCACGTTCTATAGGAATTATTGAACTAGTCTTTTTCCTTCCTTTTCCCTTTCTTCTGTGTTAGTTAATATTAAGATTCTAAATCTGTGTTAGTTAATATTAAGATAGAGAAGCAACATAACAAAAAGTGTGAATTTCAAAAAGTTTAAGACCACACACTTGTATGCATATTGTGACACAACTTAGATATGTGATAAGCGATGATTGAATTATTTTTTTTTAGTGATGAGTTCTAGTAGTTGACCCATGAGTAAGTAATGTAATGCAATTACATATTGACAAAATATGCAAGTTATGTTTAAATATATGGGTAAGTGTGTGTCTATATATTAAAATTTCTTCTGGAGTCCTACAAAGTTGGATTCTCACAAGTATCAATAAATTTCTTCATATGGAGACAATTTTGTTGTTAAGTGGCTGTCGACCTTCTTTTGTCCACAAATATATATATATATATATATATATATAAAATCCCAACATCTTAATTGCAGCCCGCTTAATTTGTCCATGTAGATTCAATGGTGGAAATTTTTTGTCAAGACTTAGAGGGAAAAGCATAATGTTTGTGGGGGACTCGTTGAGTGAAAACCAATGGCAATCACTCACTTGCATGCTTCATTCAGCTGTACCAACAGCTAATTACACCGTGACCAAGACTGGGTACATCTCCACATTCACATTCCCGGTAAGATTAATATGAGTTCCTCGAATTATTCTTAGATTCACTACGTTCTTTTATTGAGGCATATGTCATGACTAGTTAATTACGACTTGCACAAGTTAATTGATCTTAGATTTATAATATTTATATATATGAGTTTGAATGAAGTTAACTTGCTGTAAATTAAATAATGTTTATTAAATTGTACGTTCTCTTATTTATTGTAAAGAAGGGATGAATGAGATTTTTTTTTTTTTTTTTCCATATTTACTGGTAGAGTCTCTTGAGAAAGCACACGGGCTTTTCTTTTTTTATTTTTGTAATTATACTTTAAAAATATACCCAAGGGTTTATTCATAAATCATGAAACTAGATGTTTTGCTTTGCTTAACAAGCGCCCCCGCCGCGCGCCCCCCCCCCCCCCCCCCCCCCACCACAAAAATAAATAAATAAATAAATAAAAGAAAATGTTAGATTGAAAAGGCTGATTTCAATATATTATTCCATTTACAAATGTGGAACATTTAAATTTGAAGATATCTTTGAACTTAATCTAACCTCTTCACAAAATTAATACCCGTAAGAAAACTTCTAAATTCTATATGATTCCAAATTTTTTAGAAGCTAGATGCTAAAATTCCTCTATAACACATTCCACAATTCTCAGGACTACAATGTTACAGTGTTGTTCGACTGGAATGCATTCCTTGTTGACATTATGGGCACAAGTAGGGGGCGTGCTCTTAAACTAGACTCAATCGAAGGTGCAAAAGTGTGGAATGGAATCGACGTATTGATCTTCAATTCCTGGCATTGGTGGACTCACACGGGAAGAAAACAACCGTATGTAGAACCCTTGTTGGTTTAATTTGGTTTACAATTGTTGTGCTTGAACTCTATGTTGAAGTTAATGGCATTTCTATTCTATTCTTGAATAATTAATTTTGGAATATGATGCAGATGGGACTTTATTCAAGTAGGGAATAAGACGTACAAAGACATGGATCGCTTGGTTGCATACGAGAAAGCGTTGAATACATGGGCTAAATGGATAGATTCCAATATCGAACCCAAAAAAACCAAGGTCTTCTACCAAGGTGTTTCCCCTGATCATGCAAAGTAAGTACCCTTACTTGCGAGATAACATCACACTCATGAGATATGGTCACATCATGAACGTGATGCTGCATGTATCCGGAACATTAAATACTTTTTCCTTACTTGTATGTTGTTTTGTTCCTCTTACTTCTAGCTAGCTTTGTTTTTGGCCACTGATAAATTTTAATTTCTACTCTGAAAGTTCAATGATTTGGAGTAAAGAGAAAAGACAATTTATAACCATCCTATTGTTTTTTAGAATCACATTATAATCATCCTAAATGTAGAGAGTCACTCTTAATCAATTAGTAAGGAATTTCTAGTCATTGTACATTATCCTCAAAGCATAGAAAAAGAATTGCCTCTTTTCTTACATTTCTCTGTATGTTTTGTTGAATCAGTGCAAGTATGTGGGGGCAACCCAGTGCAAAGGAATGCGCAGGTCAAACAAAACCATTGCATGGCCCAAAATATCCAGGAGGTCCACATCCAGCAGAGCTAGTGGTAGAGAAAGTGCTAAGCACCATGTCAAAGCCGGTGTACTTGCTCAATGTTACAACCCTAACGCAACTTAGAGTAGATGGGCATCCATCAGTTTATGGATCTGGTGGACACAGCTCCCAGGATTGCAGCCATTGGTGCCTAGCTGGGGTACCTGATACTTGGAATGAATTCTTATATGCAACTCTCATTCAGAATCAGAGCTAGAATAGTCTCTATTACTTTCCCCTCTCCCAAATAAAACTCTCTAAAAATTGAATCAATGGGATCTGTTTTATTGAATGAGAAAAAAATGAGAGTACAAGTTAAAAACAAAATGACTTTAATACCACGTGACTACGGCATGCATTAATTAACTGTAGCGACTTCATTCCAGACTCAACTCGCTTGTCCTTACAAGCTAACGACGTCGCCTTTAGAAAGTTGGGATGTTTAGTGTAAAACTAAAACGACAACGCTTTTGTTTTGTATCATCGTGTTCCTCTTGCCCAACAATTATCAATTATTATGCACTTGTTGGTATTTAAAACATTCTTTAGGAAAAAAAAAAAAAGAATTCAATTCAAACTGGGGAAAAAAAATGGGTAAAAGTTTACATGATGACCATGTAAGAATTAACTATGGACTCAATCCTGGTTAGGAGAAAAAAAGGAGCTAAAGGCCAAACCGATTCAACAAATGCAATTCCAATTATATTTAAAGCATATTTTGCTCTAAAAATATTGAGTTTTAGGTTCAAAAATCATCATAGGAAGGTGAGCTGTCATAACTCATAAGAGTATATGACTAGTAACTATTGTGGAGCATTTGAACTGTTATATATCCTCTCTAATAAATATATTGGCAAGCCCTTTTAGCATATAAGCTCAATAGGACCATGGGCTCTCTCAAATTATTTCAAACTCACTTTTTATGTGAGAGTCCAAGGATTAAAGTCACCAAACTCTTCTCGTATTATCTATTTAGTATTTATAAGACTTCAATATTTATTTCTTAGTGGACAATAAACACCTTTTTTTAGTCTACAAGAAACACAAAAAATACAATTTAGCTCACTTCCATCTCCTATTTAGAGCATCTTTTGTAAGTAGAGCATCCCAAGCAATTTTTCATTAAAGAAAACCACCCATGGTCTAATAATAATAATAGTTGTTACTACTATTTTAGCAAAAGACAAAAAAAAGACCCATGTAACAACTTTGTTATATTTCAATTTTAGAGTTTGACCTTGAATCGCTTTGGAAGGTTATATCATATCTATTACTTAGTGCGGCAGGTGCAGGAATTGGTGCTAGCAGAGATTTAAGGCCATACATAAAGACATCAAACGATCCTTTCAACAACTACCTAAGTAAGGGATTTGCAGCAGCTAACCTCCTTCTCCCTGCATTCGTATGCACGGCGATATTGTCAATTCTCTCTTCATAACCATAAGGATAAGGTTCATCACGATTCCAATGTCCCATTCCAGCTTTTTGGCAACCTTTAAAGTTTGGACTTTGATACATGGTGGTTCCCGCAGCAAGTAGTTGAAGTATTCTTCAGCATTTTAGAAGCCTATACTTCCCATGCTAATTTGCCACCAACAACAATTCTTTTGAAGGAAAACCCAAATTGGATTTCTTTGAAATTATTTTTAGTATTGCCACTAATCAGCTAATATCAGTCAGTTACTTTCAAACTAACTAAATTCATACATGCATTAAAGAATTAAACTTAGTATGTAAACATCATAAACTCAAAAATCAATGTGTATATAAATAATTTCAAGGAAAATACTCGTGAACTAAAGTATCTCTTAATTAGGACACACACAATTCAAAGAACTCAAAATTTTATATATACACTTCTCTAATTATGGGATTAAACCTAGGGCATGAATGAATAGAAAAAAAAAAAAAAAACACACACACACACACTCCTGTTCAGAAAATGACCAATCTGGCATCAACACATGGTTTAGAAAGAATGATAATTGAAGTCTAAAAAGTTATAAGTAATGCAGATTTGATTCAAGGTTTTTCTGAAGGTTGTGGGTTTGAGAGAATATTGTTGTTGATACTCAAGAAACTTACATGATATTAACGATTACATTATCCTTATTAGCTTGAATATGAATATCATGATCAACATACTCTTGTAAAAGCTCAAGCTCATCAACATTGAGAAACGACAGCTTATCTAAAGTCATCACTTGCTTTGCTGTGACATAATAAACCACATTTTGGAATAATCAAAATTATCTAACTCAAAAGAAACTTTAACATTCTAGATTATTGATTTCTTTTTCCCTAAATTTATGACAAAGTTCAATGCTAGGGAATAACCATACGCACCAGCCCCATTTAAATCCAAGCAGTTTTTACGTAATCACAATCATACTTCACTATACGAATTATATCACACCTGAAAACCAAAAAAAAAAAAAAAAATTCAATTTTTGGAGTTGAAAATAAACTTCCAACCTAGACTCTATGTGGCCACCAATGTTCATTATGTGTGAGACACCATGAGAGATGTTGTTTGCAATATTTTAATAATGCCTAGCCTTAGAAAAAACTGACAAATGTACACATGCCTGATAAGGTCTAGAAGAAATAGCTGTTTGACCTTTGTTTCTACACAAATAAATAACCCAATTTTTATTATATGAAACAATAAATTCCGTTTTGCAATCAACCATATAATAACCTTGGACTATCCTACGTAAAAATCAGACAAAGACAACCATAAAATAAGCAGCATGTTTCAACAAAAAGTAATATACTATAAGAGCTTGTACATTATAAATTTGGCAAACGAAATGCAATACTATCACCTTTTTTTTCCTAGAAGAACATCCACCTCTATTTGTGTGATATACATTGGGATTGAAGGATAGCTTTCAATGAAAGGAGCAGTTTTTGTTGAAAAAATGAGAGAGAGAGATACAGAGACAAAGAAAGAATGAAAGAAAAATAATTGGGTAGGGAATAGCGGTTTAAGGAGTCTATAGATAGTTGTTACGTTAGTTTGGATTTGTACATAAGAAGTGTAGGAGTAATAAAACTCAAAAACTAAATGTATAATGGTGGCTTAAGCATTGCGTTTGAGCAAAGAAGTGCAACATTTAATTTTTTAAAGTCTAAACTTTGAAGATGCGAAAGAAACATCTTTTCACGCTTTATTCTGTGTTTTTTGAAACTACATGTATATAAGACATTTGAAATTTAAAACCATATTATAGTAAAACTTGAATTGTACGCTAAATAACCTGTGCATATGCACGGAAACATTTGAACAATACTGATAAAAAGGGGAAAAAATTAAAGAATTTTATCAATTATCTCTATGTCCTCATCAACTTCAAAAATTCTTGGAAAAAATGTTCACTAAGTGATTTCATGATAGCACATCTTCGTCTTTTTACACATTTATCTCTTTATCCTCATCAACTTCAATATGGAAATTTTCACACCTTAATCACCTAAATGTACAACTTGCCCTCAATATGAAAGATTTAAATAATAATAAATATAAAACAACAACAAACAAACAAAAAATAGTGTCAAGGTTTTCTTAAGAGAGAGAGAGAGAGAGAGAGAGAGAGAGAGAGAGATTGAAACAGATACTATATAAATCACAATCTTTTTTTTTTTTTTTTTGAGGGGGGATATAAATCACAATCTAGTCTTGGGTTTTGACATGATTTTTTATTTGAACCCGTGTGTTACAATGGCTAAAAATATTAACTCCATGAATCTTCAACAAAAAATTTGTTTACAATCACAAACAAATCAAAGTAACCCCACATAGTTATGAAAATTTCACCTTTAGAGCATTGGGGTCTCAAAGGTCAAAGAAATTTATTTTATCATCCTTAAGAAGTCCACAACATCACTCTCCTCTCTGAAATTACAAAACGCATATATCAAGTTTTTTTTTTTTTTAGGTAAAAGATGATAGAAAGTGTATTATTATCATAAAAAAGTATACAACCCCATGCATAATATCACGGGTGAGGGGCACCAACAACACGTTAACGCTGGGCCCATGAGCAAAAAAAGAAACATTGAAAATATTAGACAGACACAGCCATGTGCATGGAAAAAAACAGGACATTCACGCTATTCTTTGTGCTTCCATAAAGCTTTGGTATTCCTCCAGTGAACCTCTTGCTCCTTCCCAAATTATTTGTGGCTGAGGTTGGAACTATTCAAAGTATACTTTATATCTTACATTCCATATAGCCCAAGCTGTGACCGCCCATGTCTCCAGTTCTTGTTTGCTCAGTTAGTCAGTTTAGTTTGCATTTGCTTGAAGAGAAGAAAAAAGTCGCTATCTCCATTACTGCATTTTTGGATTTTTCCCCTGATCAATGCCTAGACATTTCTTGCAAAGGGGCATGTCCATAATATATGAGTGGTTGTCTCGGGTTCTTGTTGGCACAGCTCATAAGTCGGTCCCACTCGCACTCGCCTGCGGTGTAGATTGTCTCGGGTAGGCAAGCAATTAGAGCACGCTCGCCATATAAACGTCCGTATCTTCGGTGGCACATTGAAAGACCAAATCACTTTCCATGTCCACGCATGAAGTCGAGCTGCTGAATGTTCAGCCTTGGGCTGGTTTTTCAAGCGAACTGCTACCTTATAAGCTGACCGCACGGAGAATTTTTGTGGTCTGTTTTCCATCCAGCAAACAGAGTCATGAGAGTTAAGATTTTTCATATACTTTTAACTATGGCATTTATGAAATCAAGAACATAGGACATTCTATTGATAACAAATTAATACAAACCTTTGACTTTGATTAAAATTTTGGATGACAATTTTCTATTAAATTGAATAGAGACAAACTATTCACATATAATGAATTATACAATTGCGTATAAGCTATATATCACGTGGCTAGATATAGAAGATTCATCCTGAGTGACACTTCCAGTGTTGTTGTCATTGTTAACTTAAATTATTGAGTGGCAAGAAGATGCATTAGAAACATGTACTGTACTTTCTATTAGACATTTTATTAGATATTTTGCATTCAAATAGGCTTCATAACAAAATTCTTATACATGGGTTAATTTTTTGGGAACACATGGAAAAAGAACAATTCAACCGTGGATACCTTTAGTTAATTTTTTGTGAACACATGGAAGAAGAACAATTGAATGTGAAACCACATGACAAATCCAATTGAAACTTCTAGTTTTGTTGCTGATGCCACAGCTAATGATTATGGTTCTGATATTATGATGGTATTATTGTTCTAAAATGCTCTGAAACTCGCATGAAATAAAATAGATTTGCAATGCAATCCTCCAGTCAATTTAGCATTCTAACTATCCAAAACAATTCCATTAAAATTTTATGAATAGGAATAGAATGGATAGTCCATCAATTAATCCAATTCAAAACACACGCTAATATCTCAGTGACTCAGTGAACCCTATTTATGGCAATTTCAATATTATGACTCCAATAATTTGAGTCACTGACCACCCTTTTACCACTGCAGTACCAAATCCCACACACAAATATTAAATTACCTCAATTTAAATAAAACTAAAGCATTGAAGTTGCAAAGATCATTAATTGACACAAACCCATCACTATTTCAAATAAGGGAATGAAAACTAAATGAGAAAATGAGAGAGATATGAACCTTAGTGACAATAATATTGAAAAAAATCCATCCATGCTTTTGAACCTCCAATCACTGTTGGTGCCTGGAATTTTCATAGGAAAAAAAAAAAAAAAAAACCTTAGTTTGTAATTGTATGGCAAGTGATTGGGTAAGATGATGGACCATTTGAGTGAGGGGAAAAAAAAAAAAAAAAAACCTCCTTTGAGTTTGTATTGTATGGCCAATCAACAAACTCTATCTGATCTCTATTCTTAAAGTTGCTAATAAGGGTAATAGATAGTAGAGAGAGAGAGGAGTTACACTTACATGATGGACTACCGAAGTTTGTCTAAGGAAGTATTTCTCTATCCTTTGAATAGAATGTTGTCAGAGGATGGTTAGTCAAGTCGTTCCTAGCGTCTTTGGAAGTGAAATTTGGTGTTTGAGAGACTTGGAATAGACGAATATTGCATAAGAGATTAAGTTTGAAATCAAAATTGAGAGAGAGAGAGAGAGAGAGAGAGAGAGAGAGGGGAGTACCAGTGGAGTTACTATGGAAGCCATAGAGGCCTAGTGAGATCTCTGTTATCCTCCTTTCACAAATCACATGTTTAAGCCTATAACACCAGAAAATCGACTATTAGCAATAAAATACAAATTCAACAAAGCCCACAAAACAAAGAGACAGAGATTGAGATTGTGTGAGAGAGCCAATAAAGGGGAGGAAATGTTTAAGAGAGTGAAGAGCATGAGACTCTATTTTTTATTCATTGTTTTGCCAAGCTTAACAAACAATTAATTAAAAAACAGAAGATTGCATCTTATTATTTAAGTGATGCTACAATTAGGGAAAAAAATAAAAAAATAAAAATATAAAAGAGGATTAAAGTAGCCTATGAACCAACTTAAACATTTCAAGGTCAATTGAGCATCTTTTGCATGTAACAACAAATTCTTCATAACTGTAAGGATAAGGTTCATCTTGATTCCAATGTCCCATTCCAATTTTGTGGCATGCTTGAAAATTTGGAATTTTATACAAGGTGGTTCCTGCAGCAAGTAGTCGAAGCATTTTTCGGCATTTTAGAATCCAATGCTTCCCATGTTCATCATTTAAAATTTCCAAAAGGTTATCAACACCTTCAGGATTTGACTCACAAAGTAGCATGATTCCATGAATATAAGTTGCAATAAAATTTTCACATGGAAGAGTTTTTTCAATTAATTTTTTTTCCTTCAACAACTTCTTCATTCAAAAAGTATTTGTAGGTTCCCACTATCAATAGCGCATCAGGATTTTCTGCTTCATAACATGAAAAAATTAGGATTTTTTTCTTTGTCATGTAGTAGAGCTGGATGGTTGAAATATGGAGTCAGTTGAATTCGTTGGAGGACTAATTTGTTTTCCGTTAACTTGTTGAAGCGTTTGCAACTAATTAAGAAAAAGGGAAAAATTAAATTAATAGACTACATAATTAAATAGAGTGAAATAAATAAGTAGATAAAAATTGGAAAAATAGTTTTTATACCTTAACTTAATGTTTCCCAGTAGTGTTGCCGAATCTTTGCCCACTTTCAAAAAGATTTCAACCAATATGTCATTAGGAAGTTTTTTGAAAGTATTCATTTTTTTCTTTTTTTTAAAATAGTGTTATAACACTTGATTTACTATTTATAAGAAAATGATTTTATTAAGGTTCAGAGTATCATATTTAATAACAATACATAATAATAATGTGTTTTAGAATTTTGAAATGATTATACATGAATTTGATGGTGAAGTGGTTAAATTCATATAGAATTTTGTATTGCAATTAGTTCTTAATGAATGTAAGACAAACCAATTCAATGAATCAACCAAAACGAAAATAAATGTAAAACATTGAATCTGTTTTTTTTTTTTTTTGGAGAAAGAAGACCAAACTTTTATTAAATAGGAAGGCCAGTCAAGTCGGCCTAAAGTACATGAAGAATATCTGGTGGTACATCCTCCATCCAGACTTGCATTGAAGATAAAGAAACTGCCTTTCTTACTAAAAATTGAGCTACAGTATTGCAATGCCTACGCACATAAGAGTAATTTATTTTTGAAAAACAAGAGGCAAGATACTAAATGTCCTTCATTATGTGTCCAAAGCTTGACAGAGAGTAAGTATTGTTTTCTAGTGCTGAGATGAGTGTTTGCGAGTCCCCTTCCAAGGTTATCTGCTGAAAACCGGTCTCTAGTGCTAGCTTCAAAGCTCTCCTTGCTGCCATTGCTTCCACTTCGATAGCTGTAAAAGGAAGTATGATTTTTTCCTAGAGAGAAAGCATGACTTGTCCCTCTGAATTCCAGATAACCACTCCCAAACCGGCGCTATTTTCTGCTGCAAATAAAGCGCCATCGAAGTTCACTTTGTAAGTGTTGCTGATCAGAGCTTGCCAACTAGTTGGTGGTCGGCCCACTTGGATGATGGTTGAGGAATTGTAGAGTTTAAATTCGGTCAACCTGTCTTGTGCCTGTGTTAGCAGCTCGTTGAGTGGGGTCGCTAGTTTTCCGAGAAGGAGGTTATTTCTTCGATTCCAGATTGCCCACGCCACCATGGAGAAGAGTGTTGGGTCCCTGTTATCTACAAAAACACAACCAATTAGATCAATAAAAGATGTCACCTGCTTCAGGCAACTGTGATTCCAGAATTGCACTTTTGACCACAAATCGAGTAGTTTTGGGCAGTGGTATAATGCATGGATCACGTCCTCCTTTTGGTCTTTGTATTGCTCACAGAGGTCTTCATCAATGTCTTTCCTCTTCATCAGGTTCGTCTTTGTAGGTAAAGAATTTTTTGTTGCTTGACAAATAAAATTTTTTACCTTACTCGGAACCTGTAAACTCCATATTGCCTTCCAAAGTGGTTTCAAGTATTCAGGATCAAAATGACCGGGTTGAGCAGATTGATATTCTTGTTGCAAGAAAGTGTATCCAAACTTGACCGTGTACTCCCCAGTTGGGGTGAAAGGCCAAGTGAGTGTATCTACCTGGTCCGTGTGGCTCAAGGGGATTTTTTTTATCATGTCTGCTTCAAAACTTAGCAGATTTTCATCTAGCACATCTTCCTTCCATGATCTGTGTTCAGCATCCATGAAAACACTAACTGTAGCATCTGCCAATGCTTCTGTACAAGGTGAAATAATTTTTGGGGAGTGTTTTGTAGGCAGCCACCATGTACCCCAAATTGAAATTAAACGTCCATCTCCGATCCTCCAAACCGCACCCCTTTGTATCACTTCCCTACCCTTGATTATGCTCTTCCATGCATATGAGGCTGAACTCGGGCTTGTCGCTTCCATGATTGTACAGTTGGGGAAATACTTGGCCTTGAAAACTCTATAAAACAATAATGTTTTATCATGCAAGAGCCTCCAAGTTTGTTTTGCGAGTAAGGCATCGTTGAACCTTGAAAGATCTTTGAAACCCATCCCCCCTTGTGTCTTTGGTTTGCAAAGCTCCTCCCACTTTGTCCAATGGATCTTTCTGCTCTCTCCTCTTTGTCCCCAAAAGAATTTTTTAACCAAAGCCTCAATATCATGGCACAATCCGAGTGGTAACTTGAAGCATGACATCGCATATGTGGGCAAAGCTTGGGCCACTACCTTGATTAAAATCTCCCTTCCTGCTTGAGATAATAATTTCCCTTCCCATCCCTACAACTTTTTCCACACCCTCTGCTTTATATTTTCAAAACTTTCTTTTTTTCTTTGACCAATGAAAGATGGTAGGCCTAAGTATTTTTCATATTGCTGCACCATCGGTACTCCGAGAGCGTTTTTTATTGTGTTTTGCATGGCCAGAGCAATCGATTTACTGAAGAATAGAGTGGTTTTGTCTCTATTTATTTGCTGCCCAGATGCACCTTCGTACTTGGTTAAGACTTCCAGTAACTTCTGACACTCACTTTCTTTTGCCCTGCAGAAAATAAGACTATCGTCTGCAAAAAAAAGGTGGGTTAGTCTAGGACCATTCCTGCAAATAGAAACCCCCCTTATGTCGCCCATTGTTTCAGCTTTTTTTAACAACCCATGAAAGCCCTCCGTACATAATAAAAATAAATAAGGGGAGAGGGGGTCGCCTTGTCTAAGGCCTCTAGTTGGGGTAATGTGCCCTTGGGGTTCCCTATTTATCAAAACCGAGTATGTGGTAGTAGAAATGCACATCATCATCAACTTAACCCATGCCTCTGCAAAACCCATCTTCCACATCAGTTTCTCCATATATAGCCACTCCACCCTATCATAAGCCTTGCTCATGTCCAACTTCAATGCCATGTACCCTGTGTTACCCAGTGAGTGATTCCTCATGTAATGTAGAGTCTCAAAAGCCACCATGATATTGTCTGAAATTAACCGATCTGCCATGAAAGCACTTGTAAAACATTAAATCTTAATTGAAACTCATGTTGAAAAGCTATATGAGACATCATGGTTCTATTCATTTGGTCTTTTCATTTGTATACTTGTATCCCCATAACTTTTGCCATGACTATAAACACATTAAAAAATGATTATTACATGACAATTGCACGTGGGAGATTTTATTTGGCTACTTCGCTATAATACCATTTTGAGGTGTGGAAAATTTTATTACCAGAAGAGTGGGATAAGGTTTTAAAAACTGCAATCGGCCATATAAGTCACTTGTCTGTGGTTATTTTAATAGAATAAATGGTTTTATTGGGAGGACCACTTTGTCACTCTTCTTTGAAGCATTTGTGGGTCCAAATTATAAAAGTTTTAATGGTGTGCTTAAGGCACAAATGCTTATTGTTAGCGGCTGGGTTATTTTTTATAGGAAGAAGTGACATTCAATCTACCAATGCCACAATGTTGTTATCTTGTTGTAACTTCTTTGGTAGGAGGTAACCTATTATCAATCATCTTTGTGCGTTGCGAAGTTTTGGATTTTGTTTTTCATCGGAGGTTTAGTTGTATAAAGTCAGCTAAAACATAATTGTACTTAATAATTGTCCTTAAAAAAATGAAGTTTTAAAAAGCTATATAATAACAACAAAGCTTTATTAGTCTGAAAATTGCTTTGTTGAGCTGAAAGTAACAATAAGCTAATCCAAATTACAGCTTTGCTTAAATAAAAAGAAAAAAAAAAAAAAAAAAGAGAGTAAATTTTAATACTTCATAAATGGAATGGGCTGAATATAAGAAATGGGAGTCAAAAGTGTCATACATGAAAGTAAAATAATAATCATTTTGTTTTTGTTTTGTCCTTGTGATGAAGATGCAGGGACCCTCTGGGGCCGTTTGTGAATCTTGAAATGGATGAATTCTTTGTTGTGACTTGATTTGCAGAGCTGTAGATGAGAGAGAAAATAATTGGAATTTGGAATGTTTGACCATTGATGTGTCTTGTTATAAGCTTTAGGCACGCTTAAGCAAAAAATCCTATTAGAGCCTACACAGTAAGTGCAAGCACAGCCTTGTTTGAAGTACATTTTTGAAGTATTTAAAGACTTTTTCTAATACGGAGTAATATTTATGATACACAATCAAAATAAGTTTTAAAATTTAAAATAGTAATATGTAGCCTATTAGATCAAATGATTGGAGTGGTGCAATTGCACAAAGGTTGTCACTTCAAATTTTAAATCCAACAATGGCTATTTCAATTTCTTATATTTTCTATATAGTAAATTTGAAAAAAAAAAAAATCAATAGACAACATGATAATCAATTAATCATATACAATTTAAAGGCAACATTTTAGGAAATTGTATGTGTTTTACAAAATTTGGACAGCTATAATAGGAATGATCGAAATGAAGTACGTGGCTTAACCAAAATATGACCAAAAGTCAGAGATCATCAAGCACTAAAATACGAAAATGTAGTGACTAATTGAAAGGGTTTATGGGGAAAATATGAAAGAAAGAAATAATAACACACTTTTTGGGCTTTGGCATTTTCCAAAAAGGGGCAAAAGTGCACACTTGATGTGCGCTTCATTGAATGCTTCTTGCCTTTGGGGTTTTGCACTTCATGCTTTAGGAGTGGTATAAGTTTATCATAATAGTAATTTTACAAACTGGTAGTTTCATGCTAAGAAGGCAACGTAAATAGTACTTTTTGCTATTCAGGTTTTATCATTGCAGTACAGATCATTTTGTGGAAAATAAAAGAGGCAATAGTAGAGTTATCTGGTACACGTGTATCCCTTTATTTTGGATGATTTTAGTACTGTTAACTACTCTTAATTTGTAGAATAGTAGTCCGGAAATGAATTCCTTAATTGAGGAAAAAAATCCATTCTAATGTAAAAACCATTGGAAATTAGTTTGGTTTTTGAAGGCATTACAGCACCCTAAAATAATGAGGTATGCCAAAGCTTTCACATGTTTTCTGTTCTCTCTATTTCCATTTGGACCATATCTCTAGTTTTTCTGAACAACAGGTTCAGATATGCTTTTACTGATGTGGGATTATGGTACTGAAGGACCTATATACCATTTTTATTATTGTCATAAAAATGATATGGATGCATCCTAACACCTCTGAAATTTTGCAGGTGTTGCATAAGGCTATGAAGGGTTTGGGGACTGATGACACCACCCTTATAAGGGTAATTGTGACAAGGACTGAGATTGATATGCAGTACATAAAAGCTGAGTACCTGAAGAAATACAAGAAGACATTGAATGATGTACCTGCAATTACATATATGTACTTACATATTTGTATTGTTAGAATTCCAATTAAAACAAAGTAGAGACTGAAATTCCTTGGAGTTCAAGCAACTTATAAGAAGCTGTCCAATACATAGCAAACACAAACACATTCAGTGCTAAACAACCAGTGCACCATTCCAAGTCTCTCCAAATCATAATCAAAACAAAATCCACCATCATTGTTAAGTTATAGTAACTTAGTTTATACAAATGCACAAGTTTAATTTTTCCATATGAATTACATAATAGAAGTAAAATTATTAGGACATATGATATGCAATCACTTCTTCTTCTTATTCTGGGAGCTGCCTGTGTTGTTGTTAGAAGTTTGCTTGGAGGTCCTTTTTTTTGTAAGATCTTTCTGCACAGTAAGGGGAGAATACATTTTTCAGATTTATTGTTCATTGTGCATAAATGTTTAAATTTGTAATAAGGATAACAAAAAAACATTATTAGTAAGAAAGGTTATGATCAAGCAATTAATAATGAGTTTTTGTCTTCTTACCAATTGTGTATTTCCAAAGTCGTCATCTATTAGGTTGTCATCAGTTACATCCTTCAAGCTTGTAAGTAATTTAATATCTGAAGTAGCAATAGGATTGTTTGCAATAGTTTGGTGATGGCTAAACAGTGTTTCTAATGGTTTAATCTGAATGTTGTTAGCAACAATATTTCCTGAGTGTTTGTTAGACTCAGATTTAAAGACACTTGTGACAGTGTAAACTTCTCATCCCTCTTTGACATTGTAATCATCAACTTTTATTTGGAATATATAAGATTTTCCAGGCAAGTTATGAATTTCTTGAGGTACTTTATTTGGCTCTTAATTCTGCACAATATGATGTAAAGCCCATAAATTGTTAGTATAATAAAAACATTAGGTTTAAGCATAAAATTGAAAGTGGTTAAGAATTTAGATTAGATACTTTTGAAGAAAGTTCCATAGCAGTTTTTTGAATTATTTTTTCTGCATCTTTATCAAAAAGAACAAAAGAAGCTGTCCCAGTATGATCCTTCACTTGGATTTGTAGTTTGTAACTGTATATAATAATGAGAGAAGTTAGAAAGTGTAATAAGGTCATTTGTACATTTATAATTAAAGCAATTATCATTTTGTTTTCCTATGTAGTCATTTGAATAGTTATATGGTATAAACAATGAAGAATTTGGTCACCTAGGCATAGGGAACTGAAATTCAAAATTGCAATTGTTACACCAAAACAAATTATTTTGTTGTTTTACTTTTCGCTTGCAAAGTTGACATGAGATATAATTCCACCCAAATTCTGTTTCTATGTTTACAATATCAGCATAACAGGTAAAAAATCTTTTCTGCAAAATCAGTCATTCTAGTTATTTTTAATTGAATAAAAAAGATTTAGATTTGAAATAGTTCAAGATAAAGAAAACCTTGACTCCTTCCACCCATTCCAATGCTTTAATTTCAGCCAATGACATCGTAGTTTGCAATGTCAATTCTGATTCAGATTTGGGTTTTTTGCCACGTAATGGAATAGATCGAACAACATTATCATATTCATCCTCAACAACTTTATATCTGAAGAAAGCAAGAGATCAATTTTTTTTTTTAGAAAAATCCATTCATAATCCATCATAGAGAATTAGTAAAGTAAATGTTTATGAACCTGTCAATGAGCTCAGAAACCTCTGTAATGTCCAAATTGACGTAAACTTTACTTGCACTTGTGGTGTTAAGATTCAGTTTGCCTTTTAAAAAAACCATAAAACACATTGAAGAATTTGTTATACACATTTTTTTTTTATTATATAAAAAGTATTATATATACATATAATACCTATCTTTTAGTACCTTGGAATGCTTTTACAGTTGTTGAAGTAACAATAATTATATAAGGACCTTCATCTTCTTTGAAGTCATTTTCAGTAATTGTTTCAGCACTTTCATCCCACAATGATATTTTTAGCTCTTTGCCCCTAATGGTACATTACAACATTCAAAAGACATTAAAAATTGAGATTTGCTACCATTCATAATTAAATATAGTAGTTAAAACAGAAGAAGGCTACAGCCATGTAAAGTAAAAGGGAACACATAGGAAGCCTAAAAGGAGAAAAAAGTTAATTCAAACTAACAAATTTAACTGAATAATAGAACCATAGTAAACTCATACTTAACAGATAAACATTTTGAATAAGTGATCACATAAAGCAATTGGGAACATTGTTAAATAATTTTCACATTTTTAATACTTAATAGCATGGTTTCATGGCAGGCCTGCCAAAATCACATGCCATAACCAATACCTATTGTAGCATTGAGTCCAATATTACTTCAACCATCTCTATTAAATACTCTGAAAGATTTCAAAATATGCAATTTGAAATTCAAGTATAACTTTTATGATGTGTGCAATGTGCATCTCATGTTCAATTTTTAAATAGAATTATATTCAGTGCAACCCTTTCTAAACTCTATTTAGAAATGATACCTAGTCAACTTAACAGTGTGTGCAAGATAGCAAGGTCCAAACCCAACCCGCCTTGCCATCCATACTATAAAATTAATAATAATTATTGAATATTACTGAAATAAAACTTAACATTTATATTTGATTAATTATAATAGAGTTGAACTTTATAACCATAAATGTGCAACACAACCAGGTTCAAAAGTCCAATCTGGTCATTGGTGTTCAAACTCAACTAGAAGTACTTTGCAAGTAGATTTTTATAGTTCAAATATTAAAAAAGGATATTTTTTCATATAAATAGGGTGGTGGGCCGAAACCAAGTTGGAAGAAAGATGCATAGAAATAAAAGTGCATGGGTTCAAAGACATTGATATATTTCTTTTATCATTTAATTTTCTCAGAATAGCAAACAAAGTCACATGAAGAAACAAAAGAATTATTTTAAGGTATCCAAAAAGAAAGACTTCTTATTACTTTCTTAAAATAGTAATAAAAATAAAAAATGGAAAAGTGAGTTGCATACAAAAATCAATCCTATATTTTCACTCCATTGAAAAGTTCAAATGTTGTGTGAGACACTAATTTAGGTGGCACGACTATGCTTTATATCTTGAAATTTCATTACCTTTACTAAAAATCATATATTAAAGACAAATATCCTCCCAGGAGGAACTACTTGAATTACTACAGACATGCCAACTCTCCTAGGGGCTCCTCTTTGAACTTGAGCACTAATATAACTAGCTAAGTGGAACAACTTTAGACGCAAAGTAGATTAGCTAAAAAAGGTACTGATATTTCCTTTAAAAAAAAAAAGGTACGAAGTTTAAATACGTTGAGATGACAATTATTTCTTATTGATTTTATCAAACTTGTTAGGACATATGTGTTTACATGTTAGGAACATATGTCACATTTTATGTAAATTGGCTAATCCTTTGACAAAACGCACTCTACTTGTAATTGGGTAGTTCTAGGTGTATTTAATACTTCAAGAAACTATGTTTCAAGATCAAGTGTTGAAGTCATCAAGTCTGTCCAAGAAAAAGCAAGTTGAAGTGCAGAATTTTTAAAGCTCGACACCTTCTCGACACCTACCTCGACACCTGCTAGCTGTCGAGATTTACAAAAGTCAGATTTCTGTTCTGATTTTCTTGGGATCCGTGAATGTGTTTTTGGACCTTCTTTTCTTCTAACCCTAAACATATTTAAGGAGTGTTTTAAGAGCCGTCAACATAGACACAAGTTGCATAAGCATTGAGCAATCCTTGTTCAAGCAAATTGTGCTCTAAGACGAAGTTCTTAACCTAGATCATCTTCTTCAAGAAGTTGCTGTGTATTGTGCACCTTAGGGTTTTGTGACCAAGCATCTTCCTGATCTTCATGCATAGGATGATCTGAAGAACTCTGCAGCCAACCTCTCATTCTAAAGTTGGTGATTGAAGTCGCGTACTGGGATCCGCGCATCTGGTTAGTCACGTACTTGGGAGCCGTGCATCAAAAGGGGGAACTGTCGCTACAGATCAAGTCCAATTGGGTATTGGGGTAAGGGTTCAACTGTAGGTTGGTAAGGTACTTGGGATTCCTTATTTGTAACCGCTTGATTTGATAATAGTGGAGTTTCGGGAGTGGTGACCTGAAAATCACCCGGTGGGGTTTTTGCCGTTAGGGTTTTCCCCATTCGTGAACAAATCACCGTGTTATTTATTTTCCGCTGCATATTTAGTTATTTGGTGATTTGTTTGTGCTGCCACGTATTTGCATGTTAAATTGATTAATTAATAACTTGACTTAATTAATTAATTAGTTTAAATCACAAGGGGTCATTCAGTTTGTGGCCTATCAAAACTTAGCCATAAATGGGAGCAAAATGAAATGTTCCTTACTCAGGTAGTAGAATTTGAAGATTTCTTATATTTGTAGAGCTGCTATCAAAGTGAACTTGTTCAATGGGTCCAATAGCAGTAAGTTTGCCAATCATATCTGCAAGTATGTACACGTAAAAAATAATGTTTGAAGGATGAATTTTGATTCACTACAACAAAATGTATTTTTAGTGACGAAAAAATTCGTCACTAAAAGTCCAGTTTTTCGTCACTAAGGACCTTTAGTGACGAAATTGGACTTTTAGTGACGAAACTCATTTCGTCACTGTAGCCCCGTCACTAAAAGTCCTGGTGACGAAAAATTTCGTCACTAAAAGTCCGATTTGATTTTTTTTTTTTAAAAACCTTTAGTGACGAAAACATTTCGTCACTAAATGTTTTCCTCACTAAAAACACTATTCAGCGATGAAAATATTTTGTCACTAAAAACACTTTAGTTTACTAAATCATATTTAGTGACGAATAATTTCGTCACTAAAACTATGTTCGGGTACATATAGTGACGAAAAAATTCGTCACTAAAACTATTTTTAAGAAAATTCAAGCACATAAAGTGACGAAAATTTTCGTCACTAAAATCATTTCTTACAAAATTTTGCTATATTTAGTGATGAAATTTTTGTCACTAAAACAATTTTTTGTTGCTATATTTGTGTCGAAAAAATTCGTCACTAAAACTTATTTTATTTTTTTTTATTTTTTTCATGGCTTTGATATTAACCTGTAACCTGTCATTACATTATTAAAACCTCACATTTGAATAACACATTTATTTCAACAACACATTTATAAAAAAAGATCCATACATTTCACAAGTAAAAAATAAAACAAGTATTCAATTCAAACTCCTTCCATACAATAATTGTTTGCAATACATACAATAACTCTACCTAAACCCTATTTTAGAACTAATAGAAGATGTTCTCATATGTCTTCAAGTAATGTCAAAAGTAAATCCCCTATAAACTACCAATAAGAAATCTGCACAAATATAAAAACAATAATTCATTAAAATCGTAGAGTAAAAACATTAACTATGTTATAAGAAACATTTCTAACAATGCATTAAGAGTAACCACACCAATAAATTAAAATCATAACTCCTAATGTATAAGTTGTAGAAAGCAAATAAAGTACTAACCAAAAAGTGTTTTACTTGAAGTTGAACCACCCCCATAGGTAAGAGCATCATCATAACCTTTGCTCCTCAAAAAGTTAAGGACAACTCATGCATAATGTATTATAACATCTAAGTCTATAAGTTACTTAGATAAAGTTCTATCCTATTCATGAATGCACAAGTCTATATTAATACTTAAATAAATATACATTGCACACACAAATATACACTCCCAATATGAATTTAAATGACCTTATAACACTATGCAAGCCACCCGCTTGCTCCAACACAACAACCCACCACAAAACAAATTTCCAACATCACAAGTATAACGCTTACAAGCATTGAAATTGAATAAAAAAACACAATTGCTACTAATCAACAAGTTTCATTCACATTTGCAAGAAATTAAAAACACTCCCAATATGAATTTAAATCACCTTATAACACCATGCAAGCCACCTGCTTGCTCCAACACAACAACCCACCACAAAACAAATTTCTAACATCACAAGTATATATAGAGTTTTATAAGTTTTTAACTAGAATATACTTACTTTGCACAAGCTAAGTTTACAACTTTCAGAAAAAATCCAAAGTTAACTTGTGTTCTTCACCTTGTTCCTTACAATTTCTTCACTCACCAAAGAGAAAGAGAGCTGGAGATAAAAGAATGATAACTTTTAGTGAACCAAATAACTAACTAAACCATAAAACAGAGACAAATCAAAAAAATAAAAAACTAACTAAACCACAAAATTTGAGCTAGACCTCATTGGAAAATCATGCTCCTTCGTCAACAAATGTTTTTAAGTTTTTAACATCAAGTGGAGCAAAGCATTTATCTTCACATCAAAATCTTATTTCAAGTTGTACACTAAAATCATAGATCATGACCCATCTTGGTGTAAGTTACATATAACAAAAAAGCCTCTAAATTCAACTCCATTAACTCTAACTAGAGTTATATCTTCTATTAAATCTTTCTATTCTAGTCTATTCTCAAATTGATACATGTCATCATACTTTTCATGCCAGCATATGCATTGAAATAGGTCATAGATCGAAAAGTCATATTAGACCAATTCCCCTCATCCATCCAAACAAATAAACAAATAAATATTAGCAGGAACTGCTGTCTGGTAGACAATGAAAAGAGCACGTCTTATTGGGTTTGGAGGAATTCCATAAGGTCTTGCAACCTGTTAAAACAACTATTAACTAATCGAAAATAGAGCAAGTAGTAACATATCAACCAGATGGCATCAATGCACTCAGTATGAAGTATAAACTAAATAAATAATAGTAGAAGATTTAGACAATTGACCTATTAATCATGATCATATAAAAAGGTTCATGTTATCCAAATATGTTTGTATCAAGTAGAAGTTAGAGTTGCAGGTTGAGGTGTATCTGAAAAGCCAATAAGCACAAATGGCCTGGAGGGTGTTGTGACTAAGTGTGTGTGTGTGTGTAACTTAAACATCAAAATTTATGAATATCAAGAAAGCAAATAATGGGTAGAAACCTAGAGTATTCTGTACTATTACTACAAAGAAAAACATTTTAACAATCACATCCTAAAAGCCAATAACCTGCAAGCAACTAAAGCAGCAAAAATTCAACAGCATTGCTAAAAAATCAAGCACCGTAAAGGCGTAAACCTATTACTCATTCATCCAAACAAAACCCCAAACTTAAAAAAAAATAGAGACAAACCGTCCCACCACAGAGAACAAATCTAAAAAAAAAAAAAAACAAAAAAAAAACAAAAACAAAAAGGAAAAGGAAAAGGAAAAAAAAATTAACATTAAGCAGAAAAATTAACATCAAGCATTTAGAAACAAATATTAACAAAAAAAATTAACTCAAAAGGAAAAAAAAAAAAAAAAAAAAAAAAAAAAAAAAAAAAAAAAAAAACCCCAAAGCGTCACGAAGGATGAAGCGTCGCCAGAAGCGTCGCCGAAGGATTAAATTTCCCTGGAAGCGTCGCGAAGGATGAAGCGTCGCGATTGCGTCTGAATCATTATGAAGGATGAATCGGCGACGGCGAGCTGAGGCTACGGTGGCGACGGAAGGAGAAGCATCGCTGGAAAGGCGAAGCGTCACCGAGGCTGAGGAAGGCGAAGCGTCGCCTGAAGCATTTGGGAGCTGAAGCGTCACGATTGCGTCTGAATCGTTGCGGAGGAAGAATTGTCACGAAGGAAGGTGGTGGCGACGGCGAGCTGAGGCTACGGCAACGACGGAAGGCGAAGCGTCGCCTGAAGCGTTTGGGAGCTGAAGCATTGCGATTGCGTTTGAATCGTCGCGGAGGATGAATCGTCGCAAAGGAAGGCGACAGCGACGACAAGCTGAGGCTACCGCGACGACGGAACGTGAATCGTCGCCTGAAAGGCGAAGCGTCGCCAGCAACTTGGACTAAGGTAGGCTAAGTGTATCGAATGAGTTTCGTTTAGAATGAATGTGGGTTTCATGACGGAAGAGTTTCGTTTGGAATGAATGTGGGTTTCATCCAATATATATATAAATGAACCTATAGTGACGACTTTAGCTTCGTCTCTAAAAGTTCTTTTTTTTTTTTGTGACGAAACAGTTTCGTCACTAAAGGTGCTGCTAGTCATGCTTTTAGCGACAAATCTGCGTTTCGTCACTAATAGCATGACTAGCTGCACCTTTAGTGACGAAACTGTTTCGTCACAAAAAAAAGGACTTTTAGCGACGAAAAAATTCGTCGCTGTAGGTTCATTTGTTTCCCACCTACCCTTTTTGTTTGGCACCCTGAATTTAGCATACCCTATAGTGACAAAATCTAAATTTCGTCACTAAAGGTTAATATTTTTTTTTTTTTATATTTAGTGACGAAATATAAATTTTGTCACTATATGGTACTTTTTAGTGATGAAAATATTTTCCTCACTCAAATTCGTCACTGTAGATACATTTTGTTGTAGTGATTAATTAAAATGGGGAAGAGGTGAAGTAAAACATAATTTACCTATTAGGTAAGAATTGTCATTCAAACGATTGTTGATACAATTATGTGTTGCAAATTCAAAGGCATGCGTAGGTATGAGTTCACTTTCTTCATTGCACTCCTTAACCGAAGTTGTTAAGAGGAAAATGATGTTCAGGTCATTTGAAACCGATCTATAACCTTTATTTGTCACGATTACTTTAAAGTTTGAAATGATAAAGGTTCCTCCTTCACGTAGGATGGCACTAAATTTTTGAAACACATTCTTTCTTACAATTGCATGCATTAAGTTTTTCTGTAAAAAGGAAAATGGAAGTCAAAAGTTAGTTTATATATTATATAACAAATACAATGAATAGTTGAAAGATTCAAACATTTATTGTTGTCAAGTATGATAACCTTTTCATCGATAAAGATCATGTCAAGACTGATGAAGTTATTTCCACTTCTCTTATTCATTGCTTTCCACATTCTGCATATTCTCACTCTAATTCTCCATGTCTCCTTAGCATCAGATATTTGGTCAAGAAAGTTGTATCCTTTGGACATTGTTATACCGAACAGCTGCAATAAAATATAAATGTATTAGAGATACTATTAAAAATGATCATGGAAGTTTTACTTTAAAAGCACTGTAAAATAAAACCACCATGTCTTTGTAGATCAATTAAAGTTCAAAAATAGGATATCATATACCTTTTGGTAAATTAGAAAATATTTCTTTGTACACTATGTTTTTAGCCAGGAACTATGTTCGGTTCTTGTCATTTACTATCAAGATTTTAAGACCATTTCTATTAGTGACTTTAGATATTGCAACATATAATTGGCCATGAGTGACAACAGGCTGTGGTAAAAACAGCCCTACTCTATTTAAAGATTGGCCCTGGCTTTTGTTTATTGTCATTGCAAATGAAACAAAAATTGGGAATTGTTTTCGCTTTAGAATGAATGGCCACTTCAATTCTGTAGGGGACAATATAATTCTTGGAATAAAGACTTTAGAGCCAATATTTGTCCCAGTTATAATCTTTGCCTCAATAACAAATCAGCAAGCTGGGTGACAATCAACCGTGTTCCATTACATAAACCTGCAATTTGATTAAGGTTTCTCAATAACATTATAGGGATTCCAACTTTTAGCTTCAGTTCGTGTTTGGGAATTCCAGGAAACTCAAGTGAATTCAGAAACTCTACTGGATACAACATGTCTAAATCAGTAATGCTATTAGAACTTTTGCATACTGTATCTGAGCTAAGATAGACACGTTCTTCTTCATCAACTAAAGAAAGAATCTTATCATTTATTCTGTTAACAATTTCATTTGTTGGTGCTAAAATTGCTCTCTCTTGCAAGTATTGTAAGTCTTTCATCTTACTATGCATATCAGGATATGTGACATTAATGATATCAGTTATTGGATCTCTGGTTGGTTTTATTAATAAATCCTCTGGAATCTCAATCCAGCTTTCTCCATCTACATTCTCAAATTCACCATTTCCAATCCTTAAAATCCAATTCCCAAAGTCTACAACAGATTGACCATCTTCCAAATTATTGAAATTTTGATTGAGCCTTATATTTTCTGTAAGCATAAATATTTCAAAATGATTCCAAATGACAAATTTGTTTATGGTCGATGCAACAATATCTTCTCTTCTACCCTTTGGTATTACTGGCAAGAGCTGTCTAAAATCTCCCCCAATAACAACTGTGATACCACCAAAAACTTTATTAGGATCAAAGTTACTGGAGAAGGGCAATATGTCTCTCAATGTTCTATCAAGAGCCTCAAAACAATGACAATGTGCCATAGGAGCTTCATCCCAAATTATCAATTTTGTAGTACAAAGCAATTCAGCCAACTGTGTTTTTTGTTTAATGTCACACACTGAATCTTCATTCACACATAATGGGATACGAAATCTTGAGTGAGCTGTACGTCCACCTATTTCACCACGGGATCGGAGGAAAGACATTATTGTTTTATACACAAAAGTTTTGCCAGTTCCACCATGGCCATACAAAAAGAACATCTTTCCTTCACCTTTCAGAACAGCTTGGACAACCCGATCAAATACATGTTTTTGTAGAATGTTCAATTTTGTATATGATAAGGCATACTCAGCAGCTAATGCTTCCTTGTCATAACTCAGTTCTTCTTCAAGGAGTCTGTTATTCCTTTCCCTAATAAGAGACATATCAGGTAAAGGCATAGGTGGGTAGTCTTTTAATGACTTTCCAGCTTTAATCAAAAGCTTTTCAATTTCATATAAGGCATAATTTCTCAATTTATTTTCAGAAAGCTGAAGTTGATCAAATCGTAAGATTCGCCGCTGCCTAAATAAAATATCTTCTAAAAAATCTTTCCAATTCAATTCCCATATCTATTCTGGCTGTGAAACCTCACAAAAAAGAAGTATAGTCACAAAAAATTCTCAAACTTGTTGTCTAGTAGCCCAATTTGATGCTTCTTTTATAGCATCATTCCACTCTCTATCTCCATCCAGTAGCCCAAGAGCAAAACATGCAGCTTTAAAAGAAGGACACAATTGGCCATTAACAGTTTTGATTTCATCAAAACTTGTTGCACCTTTTACAACATTTAATAGCATTCTAAGATAGAACTGTTCTCCACTTGAAGGGTGTGCATAATAGATTCTACCAATGGACCGACCTGACTTTCTTCTCCTCCATTCTTTGTTTTTCTTGTCCCAACCCATTTTGTTGGAAAGTCTTGGAAGGTTAGCTATCTAGCATCTTCATACAGTTGATTTGCTATCATCCACTCTGTAAATACAGTTTTGTCAATTCCTGGTCTATTTACCACATTATCCAAGTATTCATAATCAGAAAAAGTGACTTGATTTTCATTTTTCATATGAAAGTTCAATCTTTGAATAGCTGGTTCATGGTAATGAATCTCAAACTGGAAAATTCTCCATGATGCTTCTGATGCTGATACATATCTGTAGTCAAGATATGTTTTTATTTCATCTTTTTCTAATATAGATTTTATTCCATTATCTGAATTGTAGACTACATTTTCTTCCAAAATAGCAGTAACACGATCTGTGCCTTTATTAATGTATTTAAAAAGATATTTGATGGCCTTTAACCGATTACACCATTCAATATTTAAGTGCGACTGATACTTCACCAGCAAATCAATATTGTATGGGACTACATATCGATTATCTAATTCAACACTATTTTTCACCACAAAACGGCCATCTTCTTGTCTTCTATAAGTCGGAAAACCTTGGTCATCAATGATGGTTTCACAGACAAAATGTTTAGGGAAATGCTTTGTACAATTGTTATCAACCATGCAAGGAGAATTTGGCCTAGCTGCACCACATGGCCCATGCATCATGAATTGCTTAACAGCTTCATGTCCAATCGAATCTTCCAAAAAATCTGGAATTTCAGCACTGATTATGCTATCAATATCTTTAGGAACTGGATATTTATCATCAGGATGCAAAAATACCAATATATGTGCATGTGGAAGACCTCATTTTTGGAACTCAATCGTGTGTACAACTGCATAAAATATAAATGAGGAAAGAAATTAAAATAAATGATGCGCAAGCTTGGATATTTCAGAAAATGATGATAATTATTCAGGGGAGAAATGTATCTTCAGTTTGTATTACCTGCAAGTACTTTACCAAAATGTTGTCCTTTCTTTATGTCTTGCAAAAGTGCATCCAATTTTATTTTAAAAGCTCTTGCAACAATGTCTGGTCGGTCTTCCGGCTTTTGACCAGGAATAAATTCTAGGAAAGAAATCATCTCTGGCCATTTAGGATTGCATGTAAAAGTAAGGAAAATGTCTGGATAGCCTGCCCACCGACATATTGCCATGGCATCCTGATAGTTCTGAATCATGTATCTTGGGCCACTAGTGAAAGAAGATGGTAAAACTATCTGTTTACCAATAGATGCTCGAGTTGTGTCTCCTCGTAGTACTGTATCTTTAAGGCCACTGTATATCTCAGCTCTTAGGTAGTCTTGTTTTTTTTTTGTATCCACCTCAAACGAATTCCTTCAATACAACAGTAAGCATCAACAATGAATTGCAGGAAAAGTCTACCACCAAAAATTAAAGTATTGCCTTCACTAAGTCGTTGTTGAATACGGAATGCGTAATATTCTCTCATCGTGACAGTGGAATTTTCACTTTCTTCCATTGAGCCTCTTAATCATTTTGGTATACCAAGAGAGAAGCCATCCTCACCATAAGGGAAAAGCAAAGGATATTGCATAGCCATAAAAGTTGGATGGATTTCACTTATACGCCGGAGCCGACGATCACGATCCTCAACAATAATATCACGATATCCATTATTAGGGTCAAAATCATTCACAATAGGACCAGCAACTTCTGAGGCAGTAGGCAGATTATATTGTGAGGAACGATTGGTACGACAATTAATGAGATGCAATCTGATATCTGCAGTATTACATTCAGTGTAGCAATCTCTTGCCATTCTGAAAACCTTAACCAAAGCATTGTTTTTGAAAGTTCAATTTGGGTATGAAACACCCTTGAACGTTTAGACCCTAATTACAAAATTACAAATTTAAGCTTTATATCAAACAATCAATGTGCGAAATATGATAACAAACTTATATCAGAATTGATAAATACTCTAAGCCAAATATAAACACATCCATAGCAGTAAATATAAGGCAAAGATGCCAAATATAAACACATCCACAGCAGTAAATATAAGGCAAAGATAAAAGAATGAAGCTGCAAACACACGGACAACACACGATGTGTTATCGAAGAGGAAACCGAAGCCCTCGGTGTAAAACCTCTCCGCCGCCCTCCAAGCGGTCAAATAATCCACTAAAGAATATAGTTGGGATACATGAACAGCAGAAGACCCTCCAAGCCTAATCTACCCAAGTACCTAAGCCCTCCAAGCTTCTTGCTCCAACGAGGTTACGCTGAACCTATTTCTTCTTTAGCTTCCTGGATTCCGCTACTAGACCATAGCATCAACCAATGTAGATTGGTTCCTTCCTAACTGCTTTCCAACAGCACCAAATGAACCTTCTCACAGACGTGGGTGTGATGAGATAAGGATTTGGTATAATGCCTCTCAAAGGTATAACAATGGAGAGGAAGAGAGAAGAGGAATTTGTAGAGTCTCTAAGGTGAAGATTGGGGATGAGGCAATCTTGTTTTTCTCTAGGGTTTCTCTCACAAAATTCTATCTAGAAGCTCTCTCAATATCGTGGGTATAAGGGTCTATATATAATGGGGTGAGAAAAGAATATGAAGAGACAGTTTTTGCCAAACAGGGTAAATTGGCGGCTTAGTCTCGCGGCTTGTCCAAGTCGCGAGTTCAAGTCACGACGTAACGGCCTGGCCAGCCTGGGACTTTTGTCCTGTAGTGCGACAGTTGGCGCAACCCTTCAGCTTCCCTGTGTGCATCTCACGTGCCTACATTTGGCGGCTTGCTAGTCGCGATCCACCGACGAGTCCTAGCTGCAAAGCTCTGCTTCTTTGCACATATTTGAGCTTTTCTTCACATCTTCTCACACACTACCCTTACAATTTTCCCACCTAAATACAGGGTTACTAAGTGCTAAATTACAAGCAAATTGGTCACGGAATAAAGCCAACAAGATGGCTGATTAAATCAACCTTAAAGTTTTCATCAAGCATATGTATTAGAGAGTTAACAATTTCGGGATTAATATCATCATTTTCTTTATCAGATGAAATTGACCTTATCCTATGCTGCACTTCATGTATCAAATATGTAAAGCTGAGCAAACTTTGGTTCCGATCCTTCAACTAGTAACAAAGAGCCAATCAGATGATGATTCTGTCCATTTAGCCTGAACACATAGGGACCATTTCCATCATTTACAACTCTGTCAAATTTTCCACCCATTGATGTTATTGCAAACATTGAATTATATCGCCGACGGTTGTCATGGAAATGCACAAATGAAGGTCCATCGTAATTCAACAATTCTTCAAGAACTGGAGGTGCGTGTTTTAACAAAGGTAAATAAATTAGTCCTTTTGAACAGCACAACGAAAACTTTGGTTGTGATGGTCTTCTTGATTTCACATTCCTCTCTTCATACCATAGAATAGCCCCATAGCTTTCACAAGTTTGTGTTGGCTTGCCAAAATTCCATGGTTCAGTGAATTTACCTATTAGAATCTGCAATATCGAATGGAAGTTAGATAGCATGAGCAACGATGTCAAATATAAATTTTCAAAGGATTTGGAAATAATCAATAAAAGGGAACTTACGCTTCAAGGGGACATTCGAAGTAATAACTTCAGTTTGTGTATCTTGCTGAGTCAATAAATCTATCAATCAAGAGATGTGGCGCGAGAAGGAGGCCAGTTAAAAGAAAAGGGTACAAAACCAACAGTGAGCACAACTAAACTAATTACTAACCAATTAGAGTGAGTAATTTTTAAAAAGAGCATAAATAATTTCTTTAGCTGGCTTTATTTAAATTTAAAGAATCTAGAACAAAATCAAGTTTTAGTTAGAATGTCAAATATATAATTGGTAGCTATTGAAACCAAATTGTTTAGTTCTACAATTAAATAGATAAATCTGAACAATTGCTAGCGGGGTTAATGGAGAGTCTTATTGTTGATTTTAATGCTAGCGGGCAAGAGAAAGAAAACAGCCAGCTATTTATTTATTTTAGCTAGTTAGGTAGTTGGGTTTACTGATGGAGTAATGGAAACAAACTGGATTTTGGTTGGTTTTTCAAACATTCATATGCATGTATTTTCATTTGGATGTCCAAACATATAGTTTTAAAAGGCATGTGCACAATAAGAATTTAAAAGGGAAAAATTAAGTTCTATTCCATTCATTACCTGTAGGGGGAGCAACTTCAGCAGGGCCTATCATGTGGATGAAGTGCTCATTACGAAGATCATCTGCTGAATTTAGCATTATTAGTAGTGCAAAGATAGATTCCAAACAGCCATTGCACATTATTAGTACAACAAAAGTCTAACCTGATATAGTGTTGGATTCATGTGAAGTGCTCCCAAACGTAGTATTCGCATTATTTGGAATAAAATCAGTTGCCACCTCTTCTACCATCACATCCACAGGAACATCTAATAAGTTGTCATCTATAACTTCTTTGTCACATCTTTGGAGGATTTTGTCATTCAATTGGGAGAGCACCAGTGTATTTTCCACATTACCAAAATGAAAATCACATCCAATAATAGGAGCCTTTACTAATTGTTTGTTGATAATTCCCGCTGTTTTTCCCGATTTCAATCTCTTAGTAGCGCCATTTTTATCATGACTTTGAAAGGTACAGATACCAGAACCATACGAAATAGGTACCTCAAATAGATTTCCATTGCTGGTTTTATGTTGAAGGGTAGAGGTACCAGGACCATACAAAATAGGAACATTAAATAGGTTGCCATGATCCACTTCACTTCTACAACACATCTCTACTTGAGTTCGGATAGCTCTTTTTTTATTTAAAATCAAATGCCTTTTTGACCTTCTAGCTCGTGCTTCATCCATAACTATCTCAAATAATATACTTGTATTATCGAACCACTAATACGACATTACCGCTAAGTACTCACCATATTTGTTAATTACTTGAAAATTTATTAACTGGGAAAATACAAAGTTCTGGTAGTTTGTGAATACCATAAAACAAAAATGTTAAAAGCTCTAACGAAAAGCATATTAACAATGAGTCATATAATTTACCAGTAATAATAACAACACTATCAGTAAAAAAGTAGCTGACCTTTTTCAAGAGAATAAACAATTATTAATATATTATCAGGGCTAAATACTAACCATATTTTTGTAATCACAACATAAACAGGGGGAAAAAACTGACCTTTGTTAACAAAATAACCAAGTACTATGGAAAATCACAACTAACTATTTGTCATATTTTTTAATGACTTGGAAATTGATTGACGGGATAATAGAAAGTTTTGGTACAAGTGTGACTACCGTTAAAATGAAAACATTAAAACCTCTAATAAATAGAATATGAACAGCCTATCAAATAATTGACCAATAATAATAACATAAACAATAAAAAAGAGACAATAAAAAAGAGCTAACCTTTGGTAAGAAAATAAGTAGTTAAAAATTCTCAGTTTGTTGGCAACAGAGTTTCCTAATTTTATAACAATCTCCTGCGGAGGGAAAAAGCACACCAAATAAGGGCATAAACTATAAAAACATAGATGAAAATAAGCTATTTAAAGACCCTTTATCATATAAGTTACGAACAAATTTTTATGGTAAATCAGAATATATTATTACGCAATCAGGTATACAAACTAACCATAGTAAACAAACATCATGAATTGGCCACATACCTCATAGTTTTTTCAAGAATGTTACTCAAATATGCAAAATTAACCAAAAACCAATTAGCAAATTGCAGAAAGAATGTATTCAGCATTATGTGTTCACCCATCATATCAAAAAACTACCATAAAGCCAAGAATGTCTAAAATAAAAATTAACACTTGCTCATGGCTTCTTCAACATTTGCTCATAGTTTCCTCCCCAAAAGCATTAATCAAATGCGTAAAATCAACTAAGACCCATTGGCAAATTGCACGATAAACTAATACAGCAGTATGTGTTCACCATCAATTTACAAACAAACCATAGTATACAAACATTATGAATTGGCCACATAGCTCATAGTTTTTTCAAGAACATTAATCAAATACACAAAATCAACCAAAACCCAATTAGCAAATTGCAGAAAGAATGTATCGAGCATTATGTGTTCACCCATCATATCAAAAAACTACCATAAAACCAAGAATGGTTAAAATTAAAATTAGCACTTGCTCATAGCTTCTTCACTAAAATCAACCAAGACCCAGATAGGGAAAGTGCACAATAAACTAATAATATCACAATCCAACCATAAAGTTCAAACATTTATGAAGTGGGTATAAATTAAAAAAAAAAAAAAAAAAAAAAAAAAAAAAAAAAACAAACCCACAAAAGAATGATGCATTTCCAATATACCATTCTTAAAACACCGGGAGTACCAGCGCCTTTGGGTGAGGTCTTGTACTCGGCGCGTTTAATGACTCAATCTTGCAAAGTTTAAAGCACTTGCTCATAGCTTCTTCGCTAAAATCAACCAAGACCCAGATAGGGAATTGCACAATAAACTAATAATATCACAATCCAACCATAAAGTTCAGCCACAACTATTAAATGAAAGAAAGAGGTCTTTGTCCTTGGAACAAGACCCACACTCCCATTGGAGCCATTCTCTTCCCAGCAACAGGGACGAAATGGGTAAATAGGCATAAAACCCCAACTATATAGTTAGTTGCCAACAGTTTCAAACTATATTTTTTTATAGCATCTCGAGTCTCTTAGACTCGATTTAGGGGTTATAAATCGACTCTTTCAGGGTCGATTTTGATGTTTTGAACGCCTCTCAGCTGGCACTTTTCCACGTGGTGTCCACGTAGAAATTGAGTATCTGACACTCGATTTCTAGGCCCATATATATAAACCACAGCCACAAGACAACCAGAGCCAGAAGAAAAAAAAGCCAGAAGAAAAAAGAAAAAGAAAAAAGAACCCAAGACAAGAACCAGAGCCAGAAGAAAAACCCAGGTCACCGAGCGAGGAAAGAACCCGAAAGAAGAAGGAGCAACCCAGGTCGCCGCGAGACCCGGGTCGTCGCGCGACCCCGGTCGCTCGCCGCGCGACCTGGGTTTCTGGGTTTCTTCTTTTTCTTTTTTTTTCTCTGATGAACACATGCTTGATCTTTTTCTGGGTTTTTTTTTTTATTTGAGCTTGATCTTTTCTCTGATGAACACATTTTCTGGTAAATGAGAGACTTGAAGACTTCAAAATTTTTCAAATTTGTTTTATGGGTTTCTTCTTTTTCTTTTTTTTTCTCTGATGAACACATGCTTGATCTTTTTCTGGGTTTTTTTTTATTATTTGAGCTTGATCTTTTCTCTGATGAACACGTTTTCTGGTAAATGAGAGACTTGAAGACTTCAAAATTTTTCAAATTTGTCTGGTCTGTAAATCGAGTCTCTAAGACTTGATTTGTCTTCCACGTGAAACTCGAGTCTTAAAGACTCGAGTTCCACGTGCACTACTTGCCAACTCAGAACATCAAAACCGAGTGTCAAAGGCTCGATTTACAGTCTGAAAATCGAGCCTTTGAGGCTCGAGATGCTACAAAGTCATATTGTTACAAAACTGCGCCAACTAACTACATAGTTAGATAATTAATGTTAGTTACCCAGATTCCCCCCAACAACAGTATTAACCCAGACCCAGAGCGACGAGTCCGTCCAAAAAGGTTGCTCTTTCTCTAACTCTTCGACTGTATCCATTTTAGTACGAAGAAATGGAGTATTATGGTTTCTTAACCTTCAATGCATCAGACATTTATGAATCGTTTTAACTTTATTTAGTTTTACTAATCTGTTAATGTTGATAATTGCTTTAGTTTGAGTGTTGTTGGTTTTGAAATTCAATTTGGATTACAAGAGTCTATTAATTTGTTTCCACCTAATTATTTCTTTATGTAATTTCTTAGCCCACCAAGGAGCTTAAATATAATTGCAATCTTGTGATTTTTTTTTTTTTTTTCTAAAGGTGGTACAATGAAGATTAAGGAAGCAGAGAGCACATACTCCTAAGGAAATGTAAGTAAATTCTTTTTCCTTTCTTTCAGCGAAAATTTTGTTTTTGAATAATTTTAATATTATTTTTCTATGATTAATGTTTCATGTTTGTTTTCTATTTGATAACAAGATAGCACTTTTTTTAAAATCTTTTTTGGCTTGAGAACAAGTTAATATCTTTATTTGATATCTAATTGTGTGGTCTTTTTTTTCTCCATTCTTTGAGGTTTGCATGTGAAACGGTTTCTGGGTTTGTGAAATTGAAGGGTTTTTATTTTATTTTGTCCCGCAACAAAATATATATAGTGGTACTTCATGTTGGTGCTTTTGCTCCTAAGATTGGCCTTTTGATATAATCAAAAGGCACTCTTTAGGAAGTTTGCTCTTCTCCTAATAATTTTTCTGTTGTGGAACATATTCTTGCTAAGAAAATGGTCCTATTATATTCCTTTCATACTTGGGATGTCTGCTGTGTTACCAATTTGGTAATGTTGTTGTTAAGAAGTTGGCTCAGTTTGCAATTCATCTGAGTTAAACTTCTCCTAAAGGAAAGTAAGTGTTGTTGTCCCCAAGTTTCCAATTGTAAGTCACACCAAAGTCCTTTTTTTCTTTTTCTTTTTTTCAAGGTTTTGTTTGCAAATGGGAATTGGGGGTTTCTTTTGGTGTTGGGATAATTTTAGAATTAAGAGATTTTAAAGCTTGGTTCATTTAGGAAATTTAAGGGACTTCCTTTTCTTTTTCTTTTTTTGTTCATTCAGGATAATTTTCAAAATTTAGGTCCATCACAGAGAGCTTTGACTGTCTTAATTAAATTCAAGATTATATTAAGCTTTGCTTTTTCAAAAATATTTATAGATATCAATTGGTGTTGGGTGGAGAAGACAATCCCATGGCGGAGGGTTCTTAGAAGCAAAAAAGACGATCCCTAGAGAGTCCTCAAATTCTACAGTGGTAATACTCTGTATACTTCCATAATCATTATTTTCGCTTCTCTCTCATTTGTCTCTTTATTTGTGTGTATAATTTTCTTTGTTGTTGTTGTTGTTGTTTTTTTTTTTTTTTTTTTTTTTTTTCACTTCATGTAAAATTTAGAGTTACTTAGTAATGAAGGCAACTGTAAATGTGAAAGAACTGGAAGCATTGATATAAATGACAAAGTAAATAATGTTTACCAGCATAATTTTGATCAACGTCCCTAATAGGTTTGCCTTTTCCAATTTTTCTATGGAAAATACTGTTAGAACTTTAATAGCATTCTAAGATAGTATTTGTTATGTTTATACAAAATTAGAGTTCTAATTTGACCTCTTTTTCTGGTTCGATTGTTGTATTGATTAAATTTTTGTTTTTGTTTGGTAGATTTTTCTTAGGTTTGTGCTTTTTTTGGTCAGCCCCTAAAATTTGAATTGATTTATGCTTTTGTGCAGATCTATGTTTTGTTGAATCATTCTCAAAAGAAAAAAAAAAAAAAAAAGCCGTTGATTACTGAGAGTACAGTTATTTATAATTTTTTTAAGTAAAATTATTGGATTTTTTATGTTAATGGAAGATCCGTGATGTGAATATCTCGACATTTTGTTGCATATGGATTTCTGGGTTTTTCTTTTCTTCTTTATTCTTGCTAGATCTGATATTAGTGAACTTAAGTCGAAATCCAGAGTTTATGCTATGTTTTCTTTTTGTACATTTTCTCAAGAGCCAAACACAGATTTATCTAATGTGATATTTAATGAAGCTGAATAGTTTTATTAGGCTCTGTCTCAATTTCAAGATTGAAAGTATTGGGGTTTTTTTTTTTTTTTTGCACCAATTTATTTGTTTAGATTCTAAACAGGGGATAATACATGTAATGTTTAGTGCAGAGTTAATATTATTTTTGTGCTATGAAGATTTTTTTTTTTTTTTTTTTTTTGTTATTCTAATAGGCACCTAAGAAGGAAAAGACTCCTCCTCCGACCTCGAAGCCAGCCAAATCTGGCAGAGGAAAGCAGAAGAAGAAGGTTTGATAATGTTTTTGGATTCAGAATTTGATTTTTTCATTTTTAAGCTTTGTATGGTAGTTCAAATTATAGATTGTAGGAATAGGTAATGTGGGTTTGGCTTTGAATACTAATACTATTTGGTGATATATACAGAAATGGGGCAAGGGAAAGCAAAAGGAGAAGGTGAACAACATGGTTTTGTTTGATCAGGGAACCTATGACAAGCTCCTTGTGGAAGCTCCAAAGTACAAGCTTATCACACCTTCCATCTTGTCCGACAGATTGAGGGTATAGTCTAAACTTGACTCTTTCTGTATCAATTTCTTCATATTTTATGTGGTTACACCCTTAATGTTATGCAAATGAGAAATGCTTGTGTAGTTGGTCTTGAAAGAGAAGTTAGTTGGATTGCAATAATTATCATTGTCATTTTCCAATTGCAAATTATTACTTGGAGGATAAAAATCATTGCTTCTCAAGATGACCCACACTTTTACTGATTGAGCTATTAGGACATGTTTGATGGGAACCCGACATGGGTATACTATATAGAGAGCCCATATCACTTCCAAGCATTTGCTTGCTTTGAGGAACCTTTGTGTAATTAATCTTGATTCTTGCTATCGAAATTAGAAACTGTTATCAACTTCCTTTTAATGACTATTTTTGACTTTTTTTTCTGTAGTCTCTCTTTACACTATTCCCCTATTTTTACTATCCCTTATTGAGTACTTATATACGAAATAGGACATAGAATTATTTTTGTGTTATTAAACTTCAATTTGGTTTTATTAGACATTCAGATTTCTTGCTGTTTACTTGAAATAAACCTGCCATGTTTTGTGTTTTCAATGATATTTTTATTCTCATGTGCTATTGTAGATTTATCACTGCTTTGTTTAGGATATTTGTGTCACATTTGGTTTGCTTTTGTTTAGAGTATTTGGGTTAATTGGTTTTGGGTATTTGCCAATGATGTTTTTAAAATAGAGAAAAAGAAACACAATCATGCCTTTCTTTTCCTTTTTCTTAAGAGATGAATGGTGATAGTCTTAAGTTTGGAAGATACTATATATTTTTTTCCACAGTGTTACCAATTGAGATAACCTTAATAGAAGCCTAAATTAGAGATATGCACATGTTTTGATCCTAGCCACTTTGAGATGTACATATATATTCTTGATTACCTTCTTGATTTGTAGCTGATATTTGGTGTACTTTACTTTCTATTGCATTCATCTCTTAAGTTGTATTGTAACTATTGTAATTTGATATTGTGGTTAACATAGTTCTATGGTGCATAGGCTTATATTAAAAAATAATAAATTATACTATTTCACAATGTTAAAACACTGTTTTGTTTTATAGTTCTTTCAATAAAAAGAAAACTAACTGCTTGAAATACATAGCAAAGGCTTGCAATATAGGAGGAAAAAAAAAAAAAAACCTGCAATACAGACATAAAGAAGGAGAAAAAAAAAAAAAAAAACCTTACGACACAGATATAAACCACCGTCCATTCCCTCGCTAGACTTAGACATTTTTATAGATTATGAAAATTACAAAAAGATTGGTTACAGTTTTGGGTCTTCACTGTAAATGAACGAAATTAAAAACAGTTATATGTAACTAATCTTAAAGATGTTGTTGGGATCAAATCAGTATAATATTGAACATTTTGTTGATATTTAAGTTTCTGTTATAGCAATTTAGTTTTGATGCTATTTGTTCTATAATGAATATGTGTTGTTCATTCTATTATGCGTGTTTGTTACCAGTGTTCTTAAAAAGTTCTATTATGTATAATTAATTGGCAAATACAATTGTTAACAACATTCTATGTAATTTTTATCTATTTAGATTAGTACATCAATCTTTGGCATCCACATCCAATTGAAGGCTTCCCTAGCAGGTGTGTAAGTGATTCTACTGATCACTGCTAAGTATATAAAAGATCTTATACTCTACTTATAAGTAGATTAAAGTTCTTTTGAGCTATCAGCATGATTTCTCTTATTAACCAGTAACTCTATCAGTGTCATATACATTCCTTTAGACCATTTTAAACCTGGCAGATTTAAGGTGTTGTTAGTTTCATTAAGGTTTGTAATATGCCATTTCTAAAATTTAATTGTATTGTATAAAATACATGCCTATAATATAACTGACAAATACCTAATTGATCTATCAACAAATATGCCTAGAATATGCCTAAAATATAAATTGTATTGCATAAACAACAAATATAACTGACATATTTCTTGCAAAAAAGAATATTTCATAGCTAGCTACTAGAAGCTCTCTCAATGTTCAATTGGATTGGATGTGATCACATATTTCAATGGGATCTATCACAATGTTGATGGTTAGCCTATCATTTGAATTTAGCTTTTAATACAAAGTTAAATTTATTATTTACATTTTTCCTTTTTTTCTTTATTGTTTCTTTGGTGTTTGATAGATTGTGCTGAGAAACTTAATTTAGCCATATTCATGATTGGAGAAATTGGAGGGAATGAAATATATGCTGTTACAGTAAGTATTATTAGCCAACAAAAAAAAAAAAAAAAAATCCTTTTTATTTTCCTTGCAAAATGAATTGTTATGATTATTGATTCCTAATTCTCCATTATTGTTCCATAGGGTCATTGGTTATGGTGATACCCAAGTAGTTGTCACAGAAATCTTCCCAATAGGCTGTTTACCAATCTATCTTACAGCACAATACACTTCTGCTTATGACAAAATTTGGCGAGTCTCTTTCTACCTCTAATAGAATGCATAAAAAATAGAACATGATATGAAGAAGATTTAGTAATGGATTTTGTAATTTTTCAAGGTACAAGATTTGATGATGCAACTGTGTAAAAACTTGCTATGTGTTAGAGGTGAATATTTCAATGACTCCAATAGATTCCAATACACCAACCACATCTGGTAACACCATGATATTAAATAAAGAGTTAGAATCGAATTATCAATAGTATTATTTTCTTTGCTTTTTAGGAGTTTTATGCTAAACTCATTGATTTAATTATGTTCAAGTTTTATTCCAAAAGTTTTGGTAGCCATAGTTGCCCCTTTTTCCAATCCTCAGCTAAAAAAATTCCTTACTCATTTTATTGGTTAAACAAATAATTTCTAAAGTTCTTAGTTGCTACTGGTTGGACTTTTTGGTTTTCAAATTCTGTGTTGAATGTGAGAGCATGTTTGTTTTAGGTAGGGATTTCATCTGATGTAGCAGCAGCTGCTGCAATAAAGATGGGAAAGGGTCTTAGTGATAGAAAAATCATTGTTTTTCTATAAGTCTTTTTGCCTTCTTCAAATTAATATAGAATCTCTATATCATGTTATTACATTATGATAATTAGTTTAATATATTTTAATTGAAGTTTCACTTCAAAATCCCTTTGAATATGCTTATGATGACTCCCTTTGTACTCCTACTGATGGTAACATTGATTTTCGGACGGTATATGGGGTTCCAGTAGGAAGGGCATAAGATATAGCCAGATATTTGAGTTTTGCATTTTCTAGAGACTTTGCTTTGAGTTTTCTGGCAAGAAAAAGGGAAGGGGTAGCCATGGTTCAAGGGGTTTTGGATGGTTCACTGACTACATTGTTCAGTTCCAAAGCCAAAGGAGTTGATGGATTTAGCAATTTTTGGAGAAGATTAATATGAACTAATTATCAAAGTTTAGATGAAGCTGCCAAGATCAGTAACAAGAGCAAGGTAGAAGCCAGCAACACAAACGGTCACAGTACTGTTCACAGAGTTGTTCACAGAGCAGTTGATTCTATAATAGAGCATAAACGGCAGAGAAGCATAAGTGAAGTGCATGACCATATGACCTGTAGTTTAGTGTGTTTAGGAGTTTACTTAAGCATTAACACGTGGGTCAGTTAGTTAATCTTGCAGCTGGCACGTGTGATAGGTTGTTAGTTGGTTAATTTTGTGTTCACACTTGTACAGACTAGTATATATGTAGTTTCTGTAATCTTTTTGTTAATTAATGAAATATACAGATTCCAATCCTTGATTCTGTGATATGGTATCAGAGCAAATTCCCAAATTCCTGTAGGGTTTTGCATTTCTTTCAATTTCAGTTTTTTTTTTCTTTCCCAATTTTCCCGAGAAAATCTTTCTCTGTTCTTGAGAAAATTTCGTTCTTGGGAAGTTTACTCTTCATTTGCCATCTATGGCTTCTGCTACGAATGCAAATGGTTCTACAGATACTTCCACATCTGTGAATCCATCTTCTTCTTCACAAGAATCTCCAATGGATGACCCTCTGTTCTTGCATCACGCAGAGAATCCAAGTTTAGTTCTTGTCACACAGCCATTGATAGGTGGAGAAAATTATGCAACTTGGGCTCGTGCAGTGAGAAAAGCTTTACTCACCAAGAATAAACTAAGGTTCATTGATGGGACTTTGACTCTCTCATCACTATTGGTATCAACCCCTTCGAATGTGCAAGCCTAGATAAGATGTGACAATATGGTTGGCACGTGGCTAACCAATTCAGTCTCACCAAAGCTCCAAGCAAGCATCATTTATGAAGATTCTGCCTTAGAAATCTCGAATGACCTGAAGAATTGCTTTGCCCAGACAAATGGACCTAGATTTTTCAATCTTCAAAAGAACATAGCAGAGCTTCATCAAGGTGAGATGTCTATCACTGACTTCTTTACCCAGTTGAAGGTGTTTTGGGATCAGTTGCAGAACCTTAGTCCTTTTCCTTCTTGCACCTGTGGTAAATGCATTTGCAATATTAACAAGAGGCTTACTGATCTGCAAGTAAGAGAGTCCGTCATGAAATTTCTAATGGGATTGAATGACTCTTTCTCCCAAGTTAGATCTCAAGTCTTGCTTATGGATCCCATTCCATCTCTTAGTAAGGTTTACTCCTTGCTAATTTAAGAAGAAATACAAAGATCAGTGCCTAATGCCTCTTTTGCTAAGGTTGATTCCACTGCATTAGCTGCTAAGTTGTCCAACAAGCATCTTGGTCCATTTCTTGGTGGTGCTGTTGGTAAAGGGAAGGAGAGACCAACTTGCACACATTGTGGCAAGACTGGTCACACAGTGGATAAATGCTATAAAAAGCATGGTTTTCCACCAGGTTTTAAGTTCAAGAACAAGCCTTTTATGGCTCATCAAGTATCTTCAGATGTGTTGCCCATTGCTCCTCCAATTACTTCACCACTGCATCAACAGACTCCTTTTACTCCAGAACAGTATCAGCAGCTCTTTGCTTTGTTTGGAGCTTCCACTTCATCTCTTGCACCTTCTACTCCAGTCAAAGAGGCTTCAATGGCCAATGTAGCATCATCTTCTGCATCTGCCAGTGCCCCAATGTCAGGTATTGACTTATCTCATAGTGTTTTCTCCGCACAAGTGGTAAACAGAAGAACTTATGATAAGTGGACTTGGGTATTGGATACTAGAGCTACTGACCACTTTGTGTGTTCAATTGATCTATTAACTTCAATTACTGCTACTATACAGCCTTTGGTTCACTTGCCTAATGGGGAATCAGCTCAAGTCACCCATATTGGGACTGTTGTTCTTTCTTCTTCACTCACTCTCACTAATGTTCTTTGTGTTCCCTCATTTAGTTTTAACCTGCTATTTGTTAGTACACTCACATTATCTCAGCCTTATTGTCTTGTTTTCCTCTCCACTTATTGTTTTCTTCAGGACCTTTCATCTTGGAAAACGATTGGGGTGGGCAAGGCTGTTGATGGGTTGTACTTGTTGCAGTGTGATAGTCTCCAGCACATTCCTCGTTCTTCACTTGCTGATTACTTAAGCAATCACAAGTTCAATGCTTCTTTTCTTCCTTTCTCTACAACAACTTCTGCAAGTTCTGCATCTTCCTTTCTTTGGCATGCAAGATTAGGACATCCATCATATATGAAGCTTAAAGCTTTAAGTCATACTATTCCTTCTTTAAAATTTTTTTGTAATAAGACTTGTCAAGTTTGTCCTATGGCCAAGCTTAAAAGATTACCTTTTCCTTTTAATAATAAACTCTGTTCTTTTGCCTTTGATTTAGTTCATATGGATGTTTGGGGACCTTATTCAATTCCTACTTTAGATGGTTACAAATACTTCTTGACAATTGTGGATGATGCAACCCGAGCCACTTGGCTGTTTCTGATGAAATCCAAATTTGATGTTAGACCTTTGTTTCAATCCTTTTATACTATGATTGCCACACAATTTAGCCAAAATATTAAATCCATTAGAACTGACAATGCCAAAGAATTTGCCATGTCTGATTTTCTTAATTCCCATGGCATTATCCATCAACATAGCTATGTTTACACTCCTCAACAAAATTCTGTTGTGGAGAGAAAACACCAGCACTTGCTTTCCATTGCTAGGGCATTACAGATTCAATCTCAAGTCCCTTTGCAATTTTGGGGTGATTGTGTTTTGACTGCTGCCTACCTCATTAATAGGCTTCCTTCTCCTTTGTTGAATGACAAAACACCATTTGAGCTTTTGTTTCATAAGCCCCCTGATTACAATCATCTCAAAGTTTTTGGTTGTCTATGCTTTGCATCTACAATTGCCCAAACTAGAACCAAGTTTTCACCAAGAGCAAGAAGATGTGTTTTCCTTGGCTACCCTTGTAATGTCAAAGGTTATAAGCTCTATGATCTTGACACTCATGCTATTTTTGTCTCAAGGGATGTTGTTTTTCATGAGTCTGTTTTTCCTTATGTTTCTTCTTCCAATGGTTCTATTCCTTTCAATTCTTTACCTTTGCCTTGTGCTTCTCCTGTTCCTACCTTACATGATGATCCACTTCTGTCCAAACCTAGCACTTCTGCCTTTACTCCTCAATCCATTATTCAAGTTCATCATACTATTGATGATGATTTTCTTGATGAAGTCCCAGAAGCACCTCTTGATCCCATTACAGATCCTATTCCTCTTAGAAGGTCTACTAGATCTATTAAAAGACCTTCTTATCTACAAGAGTTCCACTGCAATCAAGTTGCTTCTGTCCAGCCTTTGTCTCCTTCCCAATCAGGTACCTCTTATCCCCTTTCTTCTCATGTCTCATATCACCATATTTCTTCATCATATAAGACTTTTGTTATGCTATCTCTTCTCTTGTTGAACCTTAATTTTACTACCAAGCTGTGTCTGATCCTCCCTGGCAAGCTGCCATGGCTGCTGAAATAACAGCTCTTGAAGCTAATAATACTTGGACTTTGACACCTTTGCTTGCTGGTAAGAAGTCAATTGGCTGCAAGTGGGTTTACAAAATAAAGTGTAAGGCTGATGGTTCTATTGAGAGATACAAAGCCAGGTTGGTTGCTAAGGGATTCACACAAAAGGAAGGTATTGACTATTTTGAAACTTTCTCTCCAATAGCAAAATGGTCTCTGTCAAGGTTCTTCTTGCTGTGGCTGCCATTAAGGGTTGGTTTCTTAGTCAATTAGATGTCAATAATGCATTTCTTCATGGTGATTTGGATGAGGAGGTGTATATGGCTCTTCCACAGGGGTTTCACAGCCAGGGGGAGGTTGTTTGTAAGCTCAATAAGTCCATTGATGGCCTCAAGCAAGCTTCTAGGCAATGGTTTGCCAAATTCTCAAGCACCTTGATTCAGCTTGGTTTCATTCAATCCAAAGCTGATTATTCTCTGTTTAGTAGAAGGCATGGTGACATTTTCATGGTTCTTTTGGTCTATGTGGATGATGTTTTGATAGCTTGCAATGACAAGGCTGAAGTGGATAGATTTAAAGTCATGTTAGATGATAAGTTCAAACTTAAAGATTTGGGTGATTTGAAATATTTCCTTGGTTTGGAGGTTGCAAGATCAAACAAAGGAATTACTCTTTGTCAAGGGAAATACACTCTTGAACTACTCAATGATGCTAGACTGCTTGGCTGTAAGTATGCTAAAACTCCTATGAAGCACAACTTAAAGCTAAGCAAATTTGAAGGGGAAGAGATTAAAGATCCCAGTCACTACAGAAGGCTTGTGGGCAAGCTCTTGTACTTAACAATCACAAGACCTGACATCACATTTGCTGTCCATAAACTCAGTCAGTTTATGTCCAAGCCAAGGAGACCACATCTGGATGCAGCACATAGAGTGTTGCAATATTTGAAGGGTGAACCAGGCAAAGGACTTATGTTTTCTTCTAGCACAGACTTGCATTTAAAAGGATTTGCAGATGCAGATTGGGCTGCATGTCCTAACACTAGGAGGTCAGTGACTGGGTATAGCATCTTCATTGGTGATTCTTTGGTGTCTTGGAAGTCCAAGAAGCAGTCTACAGTATCAAGATCCTCAGCTGAAGCTGAGTACAGATCCATGGCAGTGGCAACATGTGAGATAGTGTGGATTTTGTACTTTCTCAAGGATATTGGAGTGAATCATGAAAAGGAGGCCTTGTTATTCTGTGACAGTCAAGCTGTGTTGCACATTGGTTCCAATCCAATCTTCCATGAGAGGACAAAACATATAGAAATAGACTGTCATGTGGTTAGGGACAAAGTGTTGGAGAAGGTGATTAAGCTTAATCATGTTAGATCAAATTGTCAATTGGCTGATTTGCTCACTAAGGCTTTGAATTACAATCAATTTTCAATTCTTACTGGTAAAATGGGGATGCTTAATATACATACACCTGCTGCTCTTGAAGGGGAGTATCAAAGTTTAGATGAAGCTGCCAAGATCAGTAACAAGAGCAAGGTAAAAGCCAGCAACATAAACGGTCACAATATTGTTCACAGAGCTGTTCACGGAGCAGTTGATTCTATAACAGAGCATAAACAGCAGAGAAGCATAAGTGAAGTGCAATGACCATACGACCTGTAGTTTAGTGTGTTTAGGAGTTTACTTAAGCATTAACACGTGGGTCAATTAGTTAATTCTGCAGCTGGCACGTGTGATAGGTTGTTAGTTGGTTAATTTTGTGTTCACACCTGTACAGACTAGTATATATGTAGTTTCTGTAATCTTTTTGTTAATTAATGAAATATACAAATTTCAATCCTTGATTCTGTGATACTAATTGTATTTGATTGATGACAATATAGACTTCATTATTATTCCTGTTTCTTTTTCATCATGCGGTTTAGTGGCTTGATGAAAGTACAAATTTAAAAAAATCATGAATCTAAATATTTATAAGGATTGAAAAAATTAACTTAGGGAAAATAGTTTGTTTCCCATTGCTTTAAGTTTTACATTTAGTTTGCTTTAAAAAGGTCCAATAGCATCATTTAAATAATAAAATGCAATATATATTTTTATTGTTTTATCTAATTCTATCCTTCTTGTGATAAACCCAAAAAGACAAAAAGAAATTGACCAATAGTATTACTAAATGTAAAGTTCTTGACCCCTTTCCATCCTAATTATGGTATGCTAGCTTTCAAGTTTCAGCCTTTCACAGAATGGCAATGTTAAAGGGAACCTATATTTTATTTTATATTTTGGTAAAATTTTTGTATTTTTTAAATTATGACATGTTAGCTTTCACATAATGGAATTATATATACACTACATATAAGAAGATTCCCCTCTTTCAACTGGACTTTTATGTAGTTTAAAGATACTTTCAATAATGAAGGGTAACTTCTCTTAGAAATAATGTCATAAATGTCAAATAATAAATTTCATTTTGAATTCAAAAAGAGAACTCCTAAAATTTAGGATTTTTTTCCCCTTCACGTTCATCTTCTTATTCCCTAAAATTTAGTATTTTTTATTCAATTTTCATTCAAATAAAAGTAAAACACCCCCAATTTCAAAAATAAAAAACTAAGAGAACTCTAAAAATTTAGCCTTCTTTCCCCACACGTTTATCTTATCGGTAAAGTTTATCATTTTTATTTGTTTGAAAAATAAAAATATATATTTTCAAATTATAATAGATACAAATTATTAATATTTACCAAAAAAATTTTTTTAAAAAAAAATAGAAGAGCCTCTGAGCATGCGCAATGCACGTGCTTAGAGGCAAGTGTGTGTGTGTGTGTGTGTGTTTGTGTGTGTATATATAAAGAAGATTCCCCCCTTTCAACTGGACTATTTTGTGGTTCAAAAATACCCTCATTAATGATGGGTAACTTCATTTAGAAATAAGGTCATGAATGTTGCACGGCGTCCAATGCCCGAACCCATTTGGGCTTGGAACTCTGATGCGAAGGTGCAGCCCATGGGCCGGCCTCCACTTGCCCAAAGGCCTAGTCTATACCCACACAAGCCAAGGACCCAAGTTTCACTACAAAGGCCCTTGCTCGGCAGTATGTCCCCGGGCATCGAAGAAAAGTTGACGAGCAAACGCGCCATCGCTTGCATGTTCGGTAGTGCTTTACCAAACATCGCTGCCGAGCTGTCTATGGAAGTGGGAACCAAGTTCCAAGGCCACCCACACCTAACCAACCACTTACAATCAACAGTATTGGACCTCCCATCGCACTAACCATGAAACTTCGCTATCGAGTTGTCTATGGAAGTGGGAACCAAGTTCCAAAGCCACCCACACCTAACCACCCACTTACAATCAACTGTACTGGACCTCCCATCGCACTAACCATGGGAGCAATGATGGTCTCTCCATAAATGAGGAGTTATAAATATGAAAGGAAGGGAAGAAGAAGGGGGTTGTTGAAAGATTCTGGAAGAATTGAGAGAATAAAGAGAAAGGAGCCTCTGCGTGAACAGTAGCTTTGACTGTGAATAAGGTGTTGGGCACAAGAATTCGCCATCGAAATGTCTTAAATGTTGAATAAATATGTTGAATCAGTAATTCATAAGGACAATGAGATTGAAGCGAACATGAGTCATATGATAAAGAGCATTGTGAATGATGTGAGAAAGTGCACAAGGAGTATTGTGTGATTGTTACCTATTAAATTAAAGAAAGAGTTTTTCAAGATTATTATAGCTTTACTAGCCTCTCGCGTGCTCAAAGACTCTTTGAAGGCGCATCTACTATAATTTAGAAATATATATTTTCAAATTTTGATTTACATTGTGGGTCAAAATCTGATTCTTCCTCTTACATAGGAGAAGTATCATTGATCTAAAATGTCATATTTTCAAGGCTAAATTACAATATTATTGGTTCTTGAAGTTTACCATATAAGTGCAATTAGTTTCTTAATTAAGTTTCAAGTGAGCACAATTAATCCCTTAAATTTTAAAAATGAGCAGTATTAGTTCTTCTGTTAACTGTTGTTGGCAGTGTTGCTTACGCGGCTATTGATATAGTGAGATTGCCTTTTTTTTTTTTATTGATGTGGCATTTTTTAGTGAAAAAGATACAAAAATTATTTTACATGTCAAAAACCCATTAACCCAGTTCTAAAATCAAATCTTAATTTTAACTAGTTCCATTTCAAATTCCCTCCCTATTTTAATTATGTAACACATCACCTATCTAGTTGTAACAAAAGAATTAAATAAACTTGAAATAGTATTTGTGATAGATTTTGTCAATATATAAAAGCAAATAAATGTTTGAACACGAAGTCGATGGAAACTGAAACTTTGAAGGTGACAAAAAGAATGTGTTCAAATTGGGCGTGGTCTCTACGATCTAGTGCTCAAACCATTCAAATCCAGCCAATGATCAGAGGGATATAGATCTTCTCTTCATTAATATATCAAAAGTGAATGCAACAAAAATTTGAGGTTTTAGTTATCAAATCAGGATTTTGGATTTCAGATTTTAATTTGGTATTACTCAGTATTTCAATATTCTGATATTAATAGTTTTATAATGTGTAAAATAATTCTTGTAATTTTTTCATTAAAAAATGTCACATTGATAACAAAATAACTTATACTACTAATTTTTAAAAGTTGAGGGACTAAATGTGCTTACTTGAAACTTAAGGAACAAATTGCACTCATAAGATAAATTTCAAGGACGAGTAATGTAGTTTTGCCTATTATCAAAGTAAATGGAAAAAGACTACAAAAGAAGGATATAAGAATTTTAGAGGAGTTAGTTAATGGATGTATTAATTATGACAATCAAATTGCAAAGAACATATACCCAAATGTTAGTTTTCCAAAGTTGATTTATGGGTGGAAGTTGAGTGATGGCCAATGGGTGGATATTGGGAGGTCATTAAATCCTAAATCCTCTAATGTCAACAACATTATCGTGTTGCAAATACCGCGATTGGAGGGTTAAGATGTCATTTTCCTTTTGTTGTTTAATTATCTTAATCTTAAGGATCCTTATAAGGGGTGACTTTAGTGCAATTTTTATACTTTATTTTCATAAAATAAAATAAAAAGTCTATATTGCATTAAGCAAATTTTGGAATTATAATGTGTATCACTTTTTGTACTTTACAAATGATAATAAAATTTTTTTGAACTATTTCCAAAGTCACAATCTAGCAAAGAATATCTTAATCTTAAGGGTCCTTATAAGGGGTGACTTTAGTGCAATTATTATACTTTATTTTCATAAAATAAAAAAAAGTCTATACTGCATTAATCAAATTTTGGAATTATAATGCGTATCACTTTCTGTACTTTTCAAATGATAATAAATTTTTTTTGAACTATTTCCAAAGTCACAATCTTGCAAATAAAAATAAGAAAAAATTTCTTTTAAAAAAATAATTAATTTCTACCACAGAAGTGAGTTTCTCCAACAACAACAACAACAAAAAAAAAAAAAAAAAAAAAAAAAAAAAAAAAAAAAAAAAAAAAAACCCAACAAAACAAAAGGAATGTGAATATTTACTTTTTTGTCAATAAAAATGAAGAAGATGATAATGATTTTGTTGTTTGAGATCTGTTTGTTTTGATTGAAAACATTATATAAAGATAGTTTCCGTATTTTTCAATGTTGGTCGCATAAATAAAAGGTTTGTTATTGCATACTCCAGGAGTATGTTCCTTCTCTCTCACATAGAGGTGGGCTCCATAGTGGGTGGGACCCACCCATCTATGAGAGGAATGGACTTTACAATAATTTTCCTCAAAAAAAAAATAATAATAATAAAGGAAAACTATTTTTGGTCAACAAAAAAAGTATGACTTACTTTAAGAGATTGTTTTCCAGCAATTTTTTTTTTAAAATAGACACTATCTCACAGCAAGCTAAAAATGGAAAGTTATGAAAAGTGAAAGGATAGAAAAGATTTTAATTTCCCTCCTTTTTGTTTGGTTGGTAGTGAAAAAGTGAAGGGATAGAAAAAGTGAGTTTGTATAAATTTACTCATTTATCCTTGTTAAAAAACTAATGCCCAATTAAAACAAAAAAAAGTGACAAACAACCAAAAAAAATATACAATCACCTAAATTTATTTAAAAAAAAAAGTCCAGAAAAGAAAATCACGTCTAAACAAAACAAAACAAAAAAATAAAATAAAATAAAATAAAACAAACACTATCACGCCCACGACCCTAAGAAATCAAAAGAAAAAAGGGGAAAAAATAAAAATAGGAAGAGGCAACATCCAGGAAAGCAAAAGAAAAAAAAATTAAAACTGGGATTGGAAAAAAGAAAAAGAAAAAAAAGCAACGTATTGAAACTCATGTGCAACTTGCACATAGGCATTTTTGTCACTCACCCATCAGAATTCCCCCCACCTAGTTTTCTCCCCAATTTGAGGAGAAAACTTTTTGGTGGACCCAGGAAGAAAATACCCGGGGCCCACCATCATTTTCCCCTATCCCCCTCCCAACCAAACACTCTTCAAAAAGTTTTCCGTTCTCTCTCTCTCTCTCTCTCTCTCTCTCTCTCTCTCTCTCTCTCTCTCTCTCTCTCTCTCTCTCTTCCATCCTCCCTAAGATCCACTACCAAGCATAGGAGAATGATATAGTTTTATAGAAAATATTTTTTTTTTGAAAAAATGACTTATTTTCTAGAAAATATTGTCGTTGAAATAAACAAAATATTAAAAACAAAAGTCAAATGCATTCATGATAAATATTTTTATTTTCTTTTGTAAAAAGGATAGAACTATACTTCTAACTCTAAAATACTAGTGAATTCAAGTTTGGTGCTTAGATTTTGTAAAGTTTCAATTTTTCCTTAAAATTTTTAATGATCATTTGGTTTTATTTATTTATTTTATTTTATTTTTTGAGAAACTCATTTGGTTTTAATTGATAGCACAATTTGGTAACATAACTTAACTTTGCAAATTCTCTCAACATTTCTCATGTCATCAATTGCAACACTCCAAATTTAAATTTTAAAAGAAAATTTTGGAACTTTATAATAAAATATAACGATCAATCAAACGTGCATTGTAGTTTCTCAACTATGAAAAATGTAGTTCAACTAATAAGTGCAAACTTTAACGAGCTTGAAACACATAAAATGTTAAGTCATTTAGTGAAGCTGTTGCTCCTGCAGAACTTGATGAATCTAGACCATAATTTATATTTTTTCTGTTGATCTGTTGATAAATGCTGGCTTGTTAGGAGGTAGAAGACTTGTTTCATCTCCCCACATGAATAAAATTTCTGCCATGCTTGGTCAACCTATTGCTTGTTCTTGCACACATAAGAGCATAATATGAATACATCTTGAAACTTGATGAGGAGGATATGCTTGACCCAATGACGAATCAACTATATCCAAGGGTTTTCCTTTCCTCCCATAAGTTCCAAACCTAAAAAATTAATAGTATAATCTTAGAGTACTACCAAGGTGAAGTGCATCAAATCAAAACCAAATGATAATATATTTTACTTACATGTCCAATCAAATTTAGGCAAGGACTTTCAACATGATAGTGGTTGTTTCTCTTGCCACTAATTATCTCCAGTATTAAGATATCGTAGCTAAAGACATTTGATTTGGTAGAATATAATCCTTCCACTGCATACTCCGGTGATATATATCCACCGCAATTGCACAAATAAAAATAATTATAATTGTGTAATCATGTTTTTAGCATTCTTTGTTAATGTGTTTGTACTTTGTACATGTTAATTAAGGATATGGATAAAATACTCACTCAACAAACCAAACCAATCAAATACCCTGTATTCATTTTTTTACTCTAATATATATATATATATATTAAAATACAAAAAAAAAAAATCAAATAGGTGGCATAACATAATGAGTTTATTCATGTTTAAAATGCTCAGTTAAGTCTAAATTCATATTATTAACCAGAAAATTTCATTAACAAAACTTAGCAGTATATATATTTTACACAAAAAGATGAACCTTGGTGACAATGTTTATCCAAAAGATCCATTCACGCTTTTGAATCTTCAATCTCTATTGGTGATTGAAATTTTTGTAGCTTAAAAAATTTAAACTTAAAAAATATATATATATATATATATATAAAAATATAAAAAAAACCCTTAGAGTTGTACTCATTTTGTAGTTTTACGATGGGTCATTTTGTACATGATGGGCATTTGTGTGAAGAAAAAACCTCTGAAGTTCCATGGCTAATAAAAGAAATTCTCTCCAATCTCTTTTTATAGAGAGATGGGTTTGTGCGTGTTTTTATACATCGTTCATAGTTGTATTATTACGAAGCAGGTCCAATGAATTTAGATTGGTACTACCGATTCCCAAAGCATGAGTGTTTAATGTGTTATTAATTTCATCTCATTGGCTTCTACACATGACAGCAAAATTAAAAATAATTAGATTGTACACGTGTATAGTAAAATTGGACTCTAATTTCATATTCTAATTGAACAATTGGAATTATAATATATGATAGTAACAACAATAGGAAAATTCAAATAAAATTTAGGATTAAATTGTAACAATCTGAATAAAAAATTCCAGTAAAAAGACAGGGTGGAGTGATCCACTCCAAGAAGGCGACCCAACTTGCATAAATATAGAATAATAAATCTCTCTTCGGAAGATTTACATTGTTCATAACCTTTACCTTCACTGAAAATTTTAAAAACATAGTGACTCACATCTGCCATCCAAATATCTACAACCGGGTTCTCTCCAATTCACGTGAGATTCCACTGATCACTAAGTTCCTTTGCAGCTTGCAAAAAGTATCATCCATCGGTTCACAGCAGTGCTTTCTTCATTGTTATAGGTGCCAAACTTGAACAAAAAGCCAAATATAAGGATAGTGAATTTTAGGCATAATGTGCATCTAATCACATATTAGCAATTTATAACAAATGTAAAGATGCAAACTTTGTAAGTGAATAGTAAAAAAACTCAGTGTCAGAACCAAGAAGAAAGCACTTTAATCCGAAACTCAGTGCAAATGTAAAGATGCAAACTTTGTAAGCAATTTATAACAAAGATGCAAACTTTGGCTTTGCTATCTTTTTGGAAATTATGCAATGTACCCAAATTAAGGGTACGTTTGGTACACTGAATGTAGATTACATTAGAAATAGTAATCTTTATTACTGGGAATATAAGACATTGTAATGGAATAATTATTACTATTCATAAGTTTGGTTGTTACATATGGAAAACTTGTAAAAGATTATGTATAAAGAAACTTTATATTTTTGGAAATATATTAATTTTAAAACCTATTATATACACTAAGGAATAGCTATTACATCTATTTGAAAGATGAATAGCTATTCTTCAATTTAAAGAATAGTTATTCCAATGTAATAACTAATCCTTGTAATAAAGATGCAACCAAATAACCGAATTGATATTACACATGAATAACTATTCCATTACAGGAGCTATTACAACGTACCAAACGTACCCTAAGTTCTTATCATCGATATTAATCTCTTTGGTTTTCACGTTTGACTACAAAATCAAGAAAAAACTTAATTAGCACAGTAACTCACTTGACCCGATACATAGAAGTGGTTTTAATGAGAATGAGCCCACATACATTTAGCCACATGATACAAAATTCAATTTCACCGACATTAATCTCTTTGGTTTTCACGTTTGACTGCAAAATTAAGAAAAAACTTAATTAGCACAGTAACTCACTTGACCCGATACATAGAAGTAGTTTTAATGAGAATGAGCCCACATACATTTAGCCATATGATGCAAAATTCAATTTCAATTTCAGATTCTAAACACATGGCACAAAATTATAACTCTAATTAGGAATTCTAATTTGGTGTGTACACGTGGCACACAATTAGAATCCTAATTTGGTGTGTACACGTGGCACACAATTAGAGTTTTAATTTGGAATTCAATTTTACACTCTCTCTGCTTCACCTATTATTATATATATATAGATTGATTTAGGCAAAAGTATATCAAGCATATAAAATAAAGTAGCACAAGGAAGCAAACCACAAGATAACACGTACCAGATTTGTTATCGAAAAAGGAAAACCCAAGAATTGGGTGGGAAAACCTCTCCACACTACCTACACCGAAACTTTTAGTTATTGAGTTATAATTAGTCACATGAAATTAAATGAAGCAAAGTAAAACCAAATTAATTACTACACTTCCATTTTTATATTATTTTATAATGCTATATAATTTATAATTTGTTTTCCCTAAAAATTAAAAAGTTTCTAAAAGTATTTATTGATACTGGAAGATTCTAAACTGAGGAAAATAACATATATGCTTTCCTCTACCTTGCAAAGTCACTTCATGGTCCAGGGGGACATGTCGAGCCCCTCGCACACGAAACTGCATATATGCATGAATGAGGGAGACCCAATTGTGCCCCTCTCACACGGCCTTGCTTTCTTCCTCACCTTTGTGCAAGAGGAAGACTTGAGTGGTCCAAATTAATTACTTCAATTCCTAGCCCAGGAGACCCGTTTTAGCCCTCTCACACGGTACACTAACCTGGTGTCTTTGACGCAATCGTTTGGGCAAAAAAAACACGATTGAGGAGGGTATGACCATATGAGCTTCTTCCTTTTTAAGAAACAACTCAGATTGTTTCTTCTAAATGCCCCCCCTGTACATAGACTGCCCTTTCAGCCTAAAACCCCTGATAAGTCTAAATGTTACCTTTTTAATTTCATAAAATAATTATACCCTTGTTTATGTAAAAATGCAGTCGAATATGTTGATTAATGTTTTATATATATAAAAGCAGAGACTTCATCCATGAATGTATAAAGTTTCTGTCATGTGGCGCTTTATTTTGCATTTAGCATTTTTTACCCTTTTTTTTATTAAGTTTTGTTAATTGTTATCCTAAAAATCACATTAACTTATTTTTACTGTAATCTCATTATTCTCTCATTAATTGCCTGAACTTACACTCTACCTTTCTCTCTTTCATCTTCATGTCTTTTAGCATACCCATCATTTTAATTAGTATTAAAAACAAAAACAAAAACAAAAATAAAAAGAATTAAGGACTAATATAACTAACCAGATAAGGCCCTGAGGAGAGATACGAGACACGAAAATGTTGTGGATTATTAATTGAAATTTACTATTTCTTTATTACCAAAATAAAATACTTGAGATTCACAAAGCATTTGTAAGAGAGAGAAAGAGAGGAATCTAAGGGGCCGCCACCATTGTCATGCTGGCTTCCCACCACCATCAAGCTGCCGAAACCATTATGGGTTTTTTTTTTTTTTTTTTTTTTTTTTTTGCATCTTACGATGAACTCATTACTAACGAAGTTTTATAATAATTATGCTATAACATATGTACAACATTCTCTAAAACTATCTTACATAAAACATTAAAATATTATCCATGTATTGCATGGGCAACTTACTAGTATTTTCCTAAAAAATGTAAATGGATTGGTTTCGTGTAAAGTCTTTTCTAAAGGACGAAAATGATCTTCTTCATCTAAAATGGATACATTTCATGATTTACATCTGTCTACTTGTTAAATTTAGAAACAGATTTAAATATTTACCTTGAAATTGGCTTGGCATTGATTCTTTTTGTTCAACGATGGGGGATAAGCTTCATCGTCGAGAGGGAAACAGCTAGCCTGAATCACTAGCTAAGGCCTCTAAATGATCACTTAGTGATAAAGGAGGTAGGGGTGCAGTTCTTTCTTGAATGATATTTTTCTTATAGTGGTTAAAAATAATTTTTATATATATATATATATATAAACATATGAGTTAAGTTCAAGTTACACGTTGATAAGCCAAAAACGTATTGACCCCTTGTGATAAATTAATTAATTAATTAGCCAAGTTTATTAATTAATCAAATTAACATGCAAACGCATAATAGCACAAACAAAATCACTAATTAAACTAAGTATGCAGCAAAAAATAAATTGACAAGGTGATTTGTTTACAAATGGGTAAAACCTACACGACAAAAATCCCACCAGGTGATTTTAAGGTCACCACTCCCAAGAATCCACTATTATCACAACAAGCAATTACAAGTAAAGGAATCTCAGTACCTTATACCTACTTACAGTTGATCTCTTATCCCAATACCCAATTGGACTTGTTCTGTAGTGACAATCTCTCCTTGTAATGCACGACTCCCAGTATGTGACTAACCAATTGCGCAGTTCCTAGTACGGGACTTCAATCACCAACTAGAGAAGGTTGTTGGATGCAAAGTTCTTCAGTTCATCACATGATGAAGATAGAGAAGATGCTTGGTCACAAAATCCTACGGTGTACAAACACAGCAGCTTCTTCACAAGAAAGATGAACTAGGGCAAATTCGGTCTCTGGTCACAATTTGCTTGAACAAATTTTGCTCAACACTTATGCAACTTGGGTCATCTTTGAGGGCCCTTAAAATAATCTTTTTATATGTTTAGGATTGTAAGAAAAGAAAGTTCAAAGATACAATCACGGATTGAATGAAAAACAGATCAGAAAAACTGAATTTCATAAACCTCGACAGATGCCCTATCTGTCGAGCTGTTATCGAACCACGAATTAGAACAGCTCTACAGGTCTCGATAGATTGCTAGCTGTCGAGTTTTAATGAACAGCACTTTTCACACTTGAATCTTGGACAGACTTGCATGTCTTCAACACTTGAACTTGAAACAAGGTTTTTTGAAGTATTAAACACATCTTAAATCTACCCAATTACAAGTAAAGTACGTTTTGTCAAATGATTGGTCAATTACATAAAATAGTGACATACATTCCTAACAAGTGAATCACATATGTCCTAACATACCTGGTGTAATTTTAAATAATATTACACACTATTTAATATTTTTTAATTGGATGTGAATTTTGACAAATCCACTGTTAGATTATATTATCTTCATATATTTTCCATACTTACAAAATTTCAAGGTAATCAAAGATTAATCGTTATGTCATTAATAAATTGTTTAACTTCAAATTTTTGTAGATTAAAACAATACATAAAAGATATATTGAATGATAAATAACATCCAATTGACATGAAAATTGGCATAAGTATTAGAACATATAAAATATGTCATTTAATGTTGGGATTTTCAAAATATGAATTTTATAACAAATTATTAGATAGTGGAATATTGTTTAGAGTTACACTAGGTGTAATTTGAACTCAATCATATGTATATATAAGGCCTACCAATAAAATTAACCTTTAAAATCACAATTTCGAACTTCAAAATATGATATAAAGTCATGATTTCAGTTATTTCAGGTTGTGTGTGTGTGTGCGCGCACACATTGTGCAATAAACACTGTCCAATTAATTAACATTCATTTACGATGTGTTTGGTTTAGGTGAAAAGTAAGGGAATAGAAAATAAAACAAAGAAAATGGTAGGAGAGGGTGTTTAGTTGAAGAAAGAAAATTTTGAAATTTTGGTAAGGCCCAAGGGTTTTCTCCCTATACCCACCAAAATACAATCTACCCAAATTGAGGAGAATCTAGGAGAGAAAAGGGGAATAAAATCTTTGGACATAAAAAATGTCCTCCTAACAACGTTTCTTTGATTATTTTGTTCTTTCCACTTTAGTCATTTTCCCATGCTTATTTTGTTATTTCCATTTTCATCCAGTTGTTCTGCTATGCTTCGTTGTTTCTTTTTTCTTTTTGTTCATCGTTTCTTGATTTTGTCCTTTTCTTCCATTAATTATTATTCTTTTTTCTCATCAATTTTGGGGAGAAGGTATCCTGTGAGATGGGCACATACGCCGGTCTCAGCCAAGATTTTTTTCTGTTTTGGGTTATTGTGTTCATCTCTTTTTTTTTTTTTCTTTTTTGAATTAATAAAGTGATCATTCATACACATTTTTTTAGTAAAAATATTGTGTTATTTTTTTTTATCTAATAGAGACATGATAGTAAATTTATACAAACTATATTTTCTATTCTCTCATTTTTCTTCTTAATTAACCAAACAATTTTTTTTTTCATTCCTCCACTTTTTCACCTCTACAACCAAACATAAATAAGAAAAACTAAAATCTCTCATGTCCTCTCACTTTTCTATTCACTCACCATTTTCTATTATCGCACTTTTCCATCTCCTCAACTAAACAAAACCTTAAATTATTGCAATATGGACACCATGATATCCAATCAAGAGAGAGTACTACTCTCTGGAACCAAAAAAAAAAAAAAAAAACTTTGTTCTTATGAAGATACTAAAACAAGTGTAAAACGTGTTATCTTGCATACGTTTTTTCCTTTTAGGGTTACGAGTGTTTTTTATTTGAAGTGAATTGCTGGAGCGAGAATGACCTCTGGTAAGATTATACTCGAAATTGTTTTTTTTTTTTTTTTTTAAAGAAAAAAACTCTTTCTTGACGCTATAAAATTATATTTAATGATCATAATTCAACATAATAGAATTTGGGTGGCTAAAGTTAATTTAATGGTTTATGACTTCTGAAAGAAAAAACCACAACATATATAATTAGGATTATACTTGAATTTTTTTGTGAAGATAAAAACTCTTCCTTGACACTATGAAAGTATATTTAGAGCCCGTTTGGATTGTACTTATTTGCTTCAACTTATTTAAGTTTTTATAGCTTCTTTTTTTTATTATTTATGGATTTTATTACACTTTTGGTACTATTCGTTTGCTCTATTGTACTATTCAACTAATTTTTAACTCTCTTTTTTTTTCTACACTTTCAATAAAAAGTCTTTAATTTCAACCAAATAAACTGTTTCCAAACAAACCCTAATGATAGATCGCTACTTCAACCTATGGAAATTGGGCAGCTAATAAAGTTAATTTAATGGTTTATAACGACTTCTGAATTAAAAAACCACAACATAATTAGATTAGAATGATAGATCGCTACTTCAACCTATGGAATTTGGGCGGCTAATAAAGTTAATTTAATGGTTTATAACGACTTCTGAAAGAAAAACCCACAGCATAATTAGATTAGTTTAACACTCCACGTAACTTCAGCTGAAGTCGTAAAAAAGACAAAAAGATAGTTTTTTTTTTTTTCAATTAATTTTAGTATCTCAAAATCAAGATCTAGTGTCATTTTCAAGAGAATCTAAAGCCTATAGTTAGAGGCAGTAAACTCTTAACGTAAAACATTTTGTTATAAGTTCATGCGAGGCAGAAATCAATAAAGATTAATAGAAGTAAGAGGGCCGTTTCGCTGAAATTTAGAAACAAATACTAAAGGTGTTTCAATTGATAATCTTAATGGTTTTCATAAACTGCATTTCTTAAATTTAATAATTAGTATTAGAAATATAAATAAAAATAAGTACTGGAAATATTTAACCCCCTTCATAAAACCACTTAAAGAACTTTTTTAGTAGTTATAAACAAGCTTTAAAGAGAACTTGACAAAGAAAAGAAGTCAACAAATTTAAGGTATATATATACATGTTCCAACTTTGAAATCATAGTAACTCTCTCTCTCTCTCTCTCTCTCTCTCTCTCTCTAGAAACTACACACTCACAATATGGGTGTTTTCTCTATTACTGTTGCAAGTCTTGTTCTCTTACTTCTACACCAAGTTCATGCAAAGAATATATATGGTTTAAGCAAACATGGAAAGAAAGGCTGTGACTTGTTCCAAGGGAAATGGGTTTATGACCATTCTTATCCTCACTACAAATCAGGGGACTGTCCATTTATAGGGAAGGAATTCGATTGCCAAAAGAATGGAAGACCAGACAACCAATATCTCAAATACAGATGGAAGCCTTTCGCATGTGACTTACCAAGGTACCTACTGTTAATTTCTCACTCTCTTCGCTCTGTACTCTCTCTATATATATCTCTACCTTAATAAAATTGTTTTGCTTCTCTATTGGATTGAAAGATTAGGTGTTGTGTTTAAAATCCAACACCAAGTGCGTGTTTGTGTGTATAACATATTAGCCGACTAGGCTAGGTTGCTTTGAATCACTGTGGTCCGTCGTCTGAGAGTAGGTAGTTTTCTCATGCTATAGAGCATGCTCTTCGTTATGGTTAACCTACCTGTTTTTTCTTATTAGGCTGGACTACACACGTCAAACATGCAAGAAAAAAAAAAGTTACCATTTCAGAATTTGAGATGATTTTTTAAAAAAATATAAGGTTAAACTTGTTGCATATTGATTGTTTTATATAGTTTTATTCAAAAAGTAATCAATATCATAATTTCAAGTCGTTTTTAGGAAATATGTGTAAAATTATATAAAACAATTTGTGTATAATAAATACAATTAATTAATATATATATATATATATAAACAGTATATGTAGCATGTTAAACATGTCAGAAGCTCATGAAAAATCACTATTTATTTGACTTGTGAAAAATCCATAGCCAGTTATACCTAATACAAAGATTATGTGAAAAATTGCCGTTGAAAATTCCCGTTTTATGCAATAAAGTCTTATACCTAATACAAAATTTTGCTCAACGCCTATGAAAGAAAACAAAATTAAGATGAGGTTCAATACAATTGCCAAGAAGAAGGGGAAAAACCCATAATGATTAATGAACCAAATATAGTTTCTTTTTGCGTGTTCTAAGGGATCTAGGGAAGGCATGGAACTCTCATACCATTTAGCTAGCTAGGCTCATTTTGTGTTTTAAAAAAGTCTGCTTAAGTGGTATGTTGATTTTTCTTAGGAAATACTAGTAAAATAATATCATCAGAGGATAAGCATTGATGCTTAGAGATGTTAAAATATTATGAAAAATGATGAAATTTACTATTATTTGATTAATTTAATTTATGTGACACATAATGATTTATCATGAGATAAGTTTTACCCTCGCCCATAATCGACTAATGCATTATAGAAAATGTGCACCAGAAACAGGTCTTAGTCGCAAAGTACCATTTCGATAACATTATCTACTTTTTATTTATTATTTTTACTTTCTTAGACAATTTTATATTCATGTTTTACCATTTAAAGCACATTAAACAAATTCTAAATGATGACTTGTTCCAACTAATAAACAATATTACGTGTTGCTATATGTTACCCAAGATTGTGAGATTTAATTTTTCACCAACTCTATGATTTAACCCCATTAATAATGCAGTTTCAATGGAGCGAGTTTTCTAAGAAGGTATAGACGTAAGCGCATTATGTTTGTGGGAGACTCACTGAGCTTGAACCAATGGCAGTCACTCACATGCATGCTTCATAAGGCTGTACCTGGGGCTAATTACACCTTAGCGAGGAAAGGAGGGGTCTCCACCTTTAGATTTCCGGTATGACTGTTTTCCTTATCACCTTGTAATCTTGAACGAGTGAATTTAGCAATAAAAGAAATATTAAAAACCATGAAAAAAAAAAATTTACAGTGGACGTGATAAAAACAGAACTATTTTCTTTGGCCTGAAAAAAAAAATTATGTCCATTATCCTATGAAAAGAATGAGATAATACAAAATGAAACATGCACTAAAGCTATTATCATATGAGAAAATGATATTACACAAAAGCTAATTCACATAGTTTTACACACATGCCATAATACAACAAAACTCATGGTTTGAAGTCATGATTTCAAATTTGGAAATCGTTTTATTTAGGCATGCGTGCAAAACTGTATGAATTAATGTGTGTGTGACAATTACACTACTCTTAACATATTATATATAGTGTTTGCACTGTATCTTAATAGGTGCACAAAAAGAATATTTTTTTTCTTCCATGTGACAAAGGTCAACTTGATTTCATGAACTGTGTGACAGGTATACAAATCATATCTAGGCCACATATTGAACAAAACTTTCTTAGCCATTAATTCAATTCTTTAAAATTAATTGCACAAATCTCCGGCCGGTTCACTTACTGAAATGATTGCAAAAATGTGAGGGGAGGCAATTGGCAAATTATTGCACACGACAAAATAAAATAAGCTTTTGAGTTTTGGATGGAACAAATTATGGATGAGGGGAATCTGGATCAGAAATCAGAATTCCAATTTTTTTATATTTTTTTTTCCAGAGGTAAATTCGGTCCTTGAACAACAGAATTCCTCACACACTCTCTCTCTCCAACCGGCTTTATCTCTATTCTTTTTTTTTTTTCTCTCTCTAATTTGGTCTCATTCTATCTCTCTCCAATCTTCAATATTACAATTAAAATACTTTCAACGCCAATACTTGAAGAGAGAGAGAGAGAGTAACCGAACTAGAGAATGAAAAATTTAAAACGAAAGAGAGATAGACTGGTTGGAGAGAGAGAGAGGAAAGAGAAAAAAAATGGAATTCAGATGTCCAACATCCAAATTCGCTTTTGAAAAAAAAAAAAAAAAAAAAAAGGTAGAATCCCACACCTGTAATTTAAACCTTTTAAACCCCAAAAGCTTAATTTATTTTGCCATTAACAAAAATCATGTTCCTCGATTTTGAAGTGTTTGCTTAATAAGATTCGAAGGAGGATCAATATATACTTAATTTCTCAATTACTTTGATCCTCAATATCTACAACATTAATATACATTGAAGTGTTTATTTGCATCCCACAAATTGTAGGCATATGATCTTTCGTTGATGTACTCCCGCAATGCCTTTCTAGTTGACATTGTGAAGAATAAACTGGGGCGAGTTCTATATCCTAACTCAATATCAAGTGGAAATACATGGAAGGGATTTGACGTATTGATCTTCGATACATGGCATTGGTGGCTTCACACTGGGAGAAAACAACCGTAATATTTCTACCAACATATACTTCATCTTGCTTAAACCTTCAGCTTAAATTACTAACTAAAAACAAGCTGACTATGAGTGTGTTTTTAAATTCGTTTGCATTGCAGATGGGATTTTGTTCGATATGGAGGAAAAACATTCAAGGACTTAAATCGCATGGTTGCCTATGAGAAAGCACTTATTACATGGTCCAGATGGGTAGAAGCTAATATCGATCCAAGAAAAACCACGGTATTCTTTCAGGGTGTTTCCCCAGATCATATGAGGTAAGTTGGTTTTACAACATAACCTCCTCTACACTACCTATAAATTTTATGGTCCTTTTTTTTTTAACGTTTTGTCTTTCTATTCTAATCAACATTATAACCTTTGAGTAGTTAGCTAGTCCTATGCATGAACTAACTTAGTACATTGGAAAAGTATAATAGTGGATGAACTAGATTGGTAAACAAGACCAAAATGCTAAATTTTTCTTTCTTTTTTCCTAACTGACCAAAAAGCTTCATATTTTATTTTAATTGCATAGTTTCACATAATTAGCTACATATATACAAAAATTTTGGCAGAAATCAATGTCTTTCCACCGAGCTCACTTACAATAACATTGTTTTTGTTCTCATATTAGTCCAAGTGAATGGGGGGATCGAAATGCAAAGACCTGCAGGGGACAAACCCTACCAGTGCTTAGGGAAAACTATCCAGGAGGTCCACACCCAGCAGAAGTTGTACTAGAAAGGGTTTTACGTAAAATGTCAAAGCCAGTTCATTTGCTCAAGATAACAAATCTTTCACAGCTAAGAAAAGACGGGCACCCGGCAGACTATGGCTACGCAGGCCGCCGTGGCATGGATTGCACCCATTGGTGTCTTCCTGGAATTCCTGATACTTGGAATGAACTCTTATATGCAGCTCTTAGTTAGAACTAAGTAAGTCAATTCCTTTTTTTTTTTGTGTAAACTGATTAGAAATAAATGCCTCACCCCTCTCCTGAGGCTCGAATCAAGGCCCCCATTCATCTATGCCAAACTCACATTGTGGTTAAGTCAATTTCTCATCAATAAAGTTTATCTGCTCAAAAGAGAAAATATTGCAATTACTTACGTTATAGGGAAAATTGTTTATTTTTTTATAGTTTCTTGTGGTTGCTGCAAGCTGATTTAACCTTGGCACCTTAGCAATGAAAGGAAATTTTTTTAAGTTGCTAAAAAGGAAAGGTAAAAGAAATTTAAATTTTAATGTGTTAATGTGTTATGATCTCAAATAAATAAAAATAATTATATATGTGGATGGAGTGTTGATTGTTTGATTTATTAATTGATAGGGATAGGGTTGCAAACTAGAGAGTACTGCATGACAGCATTAATGGCTTCTCTATCAATGATTACGAATTGCAATTTATATAATTCACATGCTAGCTAGTTAATTAAAAATGAGATGGTCCATTTCCATGTGATCGATTTGTTACAAATTTAACCTAATTCTTAAATGTGTAAGAGACGAAAATAGGGAATAGAAAAGATGTGCATAAAAAGAATCACACAACACAAAAATTTACATAGTTTAACAATATGTCTACGTCAACAGAGTTGCAACAATTTTCACTATATCAAAAAAAAAAAAAAAAAAATACAAATGCAGCTATATAATATAACAATACATCAAACCCTAATTCTGAATTGACAAATATAAATATAAATATATATACACACACATATATATATATATCCCAAAAACAAGCAAAAAATGAACCAAGCTCTGGTCGGGTCAAGTCACAAATCGGATCGATTACAAAATGAAGCTCCACATAACCGAACACAATTTTATACAGGTCCGGGAGAACTTCTAGCTGAACATATGAACTTCTTTTCTAATCCATGTCTCACCTGTACACTAACACATTCCAAACGTGTGTTTTGTCTCTCGTCCCTCTCATTCATATTCACACACAGACCTTTGTATGAGTTTGTTTTCTTCCTTTAATCTCCACTTCTTCATCAAATGATCAAAGATCTCATATTTGAGATAATAAGGATATTAATATATATTCGTAAAGTTGTTTTAATTAGAACTTATATATATAAATATGTTTAGGATATATACTACAAATTTATGTGGCAATAGAGTTGTTTAACCACGCTGTATCGCTATCACTCACCATTCCATGAATTTGATACACAAAACGTGCTAATTCACACCTTGTCTTGTACATTTCTTTTTTATCAATCTAAAATTGTTTAGAATTTAGACCATTGAACTTGTGGCCAAATAATTTTACAATGGATCAAACTCAAAACTATTTTGTAATTTATACCAGAGTTGTAAATTTTATAATTTCATTACAACAAGATATTTATTCAAAATGTGCGAGAAGATGATGAAGAAGGGCCATAGAATTTGAACCTCAAATTTTCAATGGACCTCAAGTTGGAGATATGGTTTGAATTCAAGTGACTTAAATCTCTTTCAACTAAAACTGATACACACACCCATGAAAGCGAAATTCAACATTATCGATACACCCTTGCAAACCTCTCTTTCTGATAATTATTAAGTAAATAAGAGAATATGAGAAGTGGAAGTCAAAGGGTACACTTTAACTCTCAAGTTGTCTTACATACTAGAGATCATCATTCATTCTCAATAATATGGGCCTAATTAACTCATTAGACCATCCAATGGCTTTTTTGGTTTTCTGCTCTTAAGCTTGAGAAGGACATGAGCGAATTTCCCTACTTTTCCCTCAAATTGTTAATTTATCAAAATTTGAATTCGCATTATTGCCTACTATAGCTGCTTTCACTTGATAGTGATACTGACTTGTAATCAAGATAACACGCTAGCTGCCACTTGAATTCAAATTAATTATGCATCACGATTCAATTATCTATAAAATATGACAATGAAATATCATGATATATCAGGGAAGTATACATCCTAAACCATAAATAAAAGAAAGAAATGGCTCCTTAATTTAAAGCTTGTAAGTATTGCAAGTGAAAGTTCAATATGTGTATAAAATACCCTTGAACGTTTAGACCCTAATTACAATAATATCAATTCAAGCTTAATGTAAAACAATAAATGTACGGAACATGAACATAAGCTAATAACCGAATTGATAAACAATCTAAACCATAAATAATCACAATAACAGTAGTAATTAAATGGTAAAGATAAAGGAAAGAGAGATGCAAACACAAAGACAACACTCAATGTGTTATCGAAGAGGAAACCAAAGCCCTCAGCGTAAAATCTCTCCGCCGCCCTCCAAGCAGTCAATAATCCACTAGAAAATGTAGTTGGGATACATGAACAGCAATAGACCCTCCAAGCCTAATCTACCCGATGTACCTAAACCCTCCAAGCTTCTTGCTCTAACGAGGTTGCACCGAACCTTTTTCTTTTCTAGCTTACCAGATTCCGCTATAGCCCATAGCATCAACCAATATGAATTGGTCTCTTCCTAACTGCTTCCCAAAGCACCAAATAAATCTTCTCACAGATATGGGTATGGTGAGAAAATGATTTGGTCAAGAACCTCTCAAGGATGTATCAATGGAGAGGAAGAGAGTAGAGGAATTTGAAGAGTCTCTTAGGTGAAGATTGTGGATGAATCAATCTTATTTTTCTCTAGGGTTTCTCTCTCAAAATTCTCTCTGAAAACTCTTTACATTTCGTGGGTATAATGATCTATATATAGTGGTATGTGTTTGGAATGCGAAGAGTCAATTTTTCCCAAACAATGTGGTCTGGCGACTTGGCCTCGCGACTAGCCAGAGTTGCGAGTTCAAGTCGCGAGCTAACGGCTTGGCCAGCCTTAAACTTTTCTCTTGTAATGCGACAACTGGCGTGACTCTTCAACTCCCCTGTATGCTTCACACGTGTGCTACAATTCGCGGCTTGCTAATCGCAAGTCAGCCGCGAGTCCTAACCACGAGTCTCTGCATCCTTGCACAATCTTGAGCATGTCTTCACACTTTCTCACACACTACCCTTACATGAATTCCACTTAAATACAAGGTTACTAATTGCTAAAATACAAGCAAATTTAGCACAGAATAAAGCCAACAAGATGGTTGATTAAATTGAACCTTACAATCTCCCCTTTTGGCTATTCCGTAACAAAACCCTACAACAGACTCTAGACTTAACGCGTGAGTTGGGAACAGTTGATCAAAACTTACTCACACCTAACTCTAGATTCTGATAAGCTCTTAAACCATAAGAACAAGTATCTCTTGAAACACAACAACACAATAATATCATTGTATGCAGAAAAATTGAAATGCATATGGAGCAAGCACAATATGATCAAGCAAAATGAAATAAAGCAATATACTATGGCTTGACCAAAACAGGCAATCACTATACAAAAGTGATCACAATGCTTATTCTCACAAGGAATGAACATCCAAACATGCAAGCTGATAAGCTAATTTGCAGAGTATCATTTACATGTCTAACACTCAACCAATGCATAAAACATATATGCTTCTAGGAACAAAATTCTACAAGGGCACAAGAGTGATGTACTTAATGAAAATGCATGATATTTAACAACAAGTACATAAACTACAAAGCATGAGTACAAAAACCTAAAAGCTTACAAAAGCAAACGATTACAAATGTACCATAACAAATAACTAACTGAAAAACAACACATAATATAAAAAACAGAGTATCAAAACTATATCCACACAAATAGTTATAAACAAGAAACATAAGTTTGTTAGTATATCCAAAAGTATGTAAAGTATGTAAATGTATATCAGCTTCCTCTTCTAGGGCACACAACTCTCCCTTCTAGTATGCATACTTCTCCCTCTTGTGTCGCTCATCGCTCTCCCCTTTTTTGTCACGAATAGCTAAAAGTTCTCTTCCAACTTTTGCTGAATAGCATCCAACTGTGTTTTAATGGCCGTGAAACGCATTTGAACTTGGTTATTGGTTGAGTAGATAAGCCATTCTAAATCGGAGATTCGATGAAACACATTTTCAATCAAGTGGCTTTGCTTGGCCGTTTGAAATCCAGAGGGAACAGATGGAATGCCAGTTGATTGCACAGGTGTAGCTGAACTTTGACCAGATGGAGTGACTGGTTCACTCTTAGGTGCTTTAGAGGAGTGGCTCTTACTTGCTTGGAGAGTGTATATGGATATTAATCGAGGACAAGACACAATTTTTGCATCTGATGGTGGACTGACACCTTCAAGAAGTATGATCTTCATGATGAGACTACAAAAAGGAAGATTTGTTTGTGTTGCTGATCAAGCCGCTGTTTTCCCAATGATCTAAAATATGTGGGCACAAATGTCAATCAAAACACCGGAAATGAGGTCACACAGAAATTTAGCTCTTCCAAGATTGATGGAAGCAATGTTTGACAATGGGTAGAGGTTGGAGAACATGATCAGTTTTAGAGTTGTCAGTTCAGGAGTAAACTGTGCAGTGCCTATGGATGATCCTTGGCTTCCCACTTCATGTTCATTCCCAAGAACTTGAAGAATATCTTGTACCTGAAGTACTCTGTCATCATACAGAGTTAGATCCACATTTTCTGGTCTTGTGATGCTAAGAACCTTAGCAATGTAGTCTGCATTGATGGAAAATTCCATTCCTCATACCCAGCATTTCAACTCTACCCCGGTGTATCTGGCATTATAGTAGAATTCTTTAACCAATTCTTCAATTGGATCCTCAAAATTCCCAAACAGGTCAGCCCAATCTCTTTCTTCTAAAATCTTAGGGATAAATGTTGTCCCTAGGGTATCAAATTTGATTATTCGTTCCACAATGGGAGGAGCCTCTCTAAAAATGTCTGTGTAGGTCTTTAAGTCAAAAGGTGTCCTAAATCTCTCGGTGGTAGAATCTCTAGACAACTGAGACGAGAGTCAAGTCCATTTAGCAACCAGGGTTGATGGATCATCGAATACAATGTCTTTGCCTTTAGAGGATCGACGAGACATCTGCAAAAGAACAAACACACAGCAAAGAACCAAATGCAACACCACAAGGTACAAATAGTAACTTGATTAGATTCAGATATAAAAATGAGAACCAGAGAGAACTCATACAATCACAAATATGAACCAGGTCAATACTAAACAAAATCATAAGCAACACTGAAGTATTGAATGAAGCAGGTGAACAAAAATGGTGATTGATCAGTTACAACTCAATGTCAAGTGAACACCAAATATCACAAAGTCACAAATAACTGTCATTGTGACAATCTACTATGAGCATGATACGCACAAATCAATATAGCCATGAAACACTCCATAGAACAAAGAAAACACCAACATTTACACAACAAAAATAGACTAAAACCAAATATGAACTCTGAAATAAGCAAAAACTCGATACCAACTTACAGATTAACAACTCATAACCGAATCCACTCAAATCTCAAAACAACAAAACAACTTATAGATTCAAGAAAATAATGTTCAAATCATGAAAAATGAAATGAGAAAGAGAAAACTCATACCTTTTTCTTGAAGAATGGAGTAGAAAAAGTGTAAAAATGGAGGTTTTTTGAAGAGTGACACGGTGAGTTTGAGAGAGTGAAAATGGGGAAGACAATGAACAGTCACAAAAATTCGAGGGAAAAACAGAAAATTTTTAAAAACTGATTTTAAAACTCAAAACACGCGTTTTTTGCAACTGGGTTAAGCCGCGTGCAAGTCGCCAGGTTAAGCCACCAGAACACTTTAGACCAAAATTTTTGAAAAATTTTCTGTGTTTTTCGCGACTGGAAGGTCTATTCACGAGAGACTTGCGAGGTAAGCCGAGAAAATCTCTATGTACCCCTCGCGATTGGACCTTCCACCCGCGAACAAGTCGCCATAATGAGCTGCGAGAATCATAAAAATTCAAATTTTGAAAAATATTCTAAGTATTTTTCGCAACTGGGACATTGACCCACCAGTGAGCTGCAAAAAAGCTCTGAGTGGGCTCGCAACTGGGGCATATGGCTAGATCAACCCGCGCTTGAGTTGCCAAAACAGGGCAACACTATTTTTGACAATTTTTTGTAAAAACAAAATACTTTCCAAAAACAACTAAAAACTCAAAAATCTTTTTTTGTTTGATCAACAAAGATTAAGCATGTGAAAACACATTTAATCAAGTACAATCACACAAATGAATATGGCATTTATTGATCATAGACATGTGTGATATGTGTGGGTATCAAGGATGAAATAGTCCTTAGTTTAATGTGAAATTTTAATGATCAATTCAACCAAGACATACAAAATTAGCACTAGATAATGTGACCTATCTCAATTATAGAAATATACATATATGACCTCCCACAAAACTTGATAACATAACTTTGAAGCTTTTCATTTGGCTTTATATACATCATATCATTTGATCTTTTAGAATTCATACATCTCATTGTGAGATCGATATCTAAAATTTTTTATATTTCAATTGATAAGTTAGTCTTTGGCTTTTTAGGCATCATACATTTTTTTTATGGTCGCTTTCCCTTTTTTCTAGTCAAATACTAGTATGTGCGATAGGTTTTTGTAGCTCAATATCTCTTTTCAATTGGAGATTTACATTTGGTGAGCTCTTTAAGCAAAACAATAAAATAAAGAGTGGGAAGATATATAGGCACAAGTCTATGCATGTTTCAAGATCAACAAAACCATTCACTAATCATTCATGACAAGGTTGTAGATCTATTTACAACAGTCACATAGATTTCAAAATTTCTCTCACAATGATATGAATGCAATAGAAACAAGCTAAGCTCGTAGATGCATAAAGCCATTAATACAAAGGTACAAGGCAAAACATGTTTTGAGACACAACTTAACAAAGTCGATCAAACTTTTGAATTTTCTACTTTTTATGTATTTTTGGATTTTTGACATAAAAGTAAGAAGAAGATTGATAAAAAACAACAATGTAAAAACATTTGAAACAAAGACAAACAGGTAATATTTCAACTCAAAACTTGCAAGAAGCACACAACCAAACATATTCACAAACCATGGGAAGTATTAATGCATGGACATGTTGTAATGCATATGCATGAGTACCCTTCGTCACCCACACGTCACGTGCGTTTGGGGTGATATCCTTGAAGGATTGGGTATGAGAGTTAGGACTTGCAAACCTTCTTGTAAAGCTTTCTAAGCAAGTGGTGAAGGCACCGATCATCTTCATCACATCCCTCATTCCTGGATCATTGTTTTGACTTCTTGGTTGCTCACCACCCCAAGACCTCCGGTCATTTCTTCTTCCTCATGACAGAGGAGCGCTTGCATTGTTCAATGCTCTCAGCTTATGGCAGTTGGGTCTGGTATGTCCTTGCAATCCGCAATGGTGACAAACATGATTCGTTCTAGGACCCCATTATGATCTTAGCAGTGATCTTCCTCTAGCTTCAAATCTGGCTTTAGATTAATTATAGGGACTTATTTAACACCCGTTGATTAGCCACCTTCTTTTTCTGTTCAACCTTAATTTTCTCAGGAATAGATTCTTCTACAATCGGCTCTATGGCCTTCACAAATTTCACTTCTTTGGTGACATTGGCCGATGAGCTACTCCCTCCGATATATCCTAACCCGGACTTGTCTGAAAAATGTTTTTGAGATGAAATAACATCTTCCAGCTTCTTGGAGGATACCCTCTTAATCTTGGCATGTACTTGCACTACCTCTTGCTCAAGAAATCTCACTTTTGTGTAAGCTTCTGATAGCTTACCTTTTAGTGTCTCAATCTCACACTTTGTCTCCTTATATCTGACCAGAAGGCTTCTGTAGTCTGCCTCTACTTTCTTCATTTTATTCACAGCCGTCTTTGCTACCCTTGCATACTCTCCCGACTTTTCAAGGAGTAAAGTGTAATTCTCTTGAAGACTAGTTGTATTCTCATCCTCTTCAGCATCTGATTATTCAACAATCCCAATGGATTCTTCATCACTGTGTTCTCCAAGTTCTTGCACAAGTTGATTCAGGTCCTCCGATGACTCAACATGTTCAATAAACACAAATGCGGAGTAATTTCCTTCTCCGTCACAGCTATCCTCAAAATCAAAATTTGATGAATCTGAGTCACTTAGAGTAGTGGCATATATCTTGCCCTTTGATTTCAAATAATTCGGACATTCCTTCTTAAAGTGACCATGTTCATTGCACTCAAAACAAGTAATTCCTTGTGAAGATTGGGACTCTCTACCATCTTTCCTTCTAAATTCCTTTTTCTCCTTTCTAGAACTCTAAAATTTTCCTTTATCACCAAATTTTCCACTATTCTTGAGTTTTAAGAATTTACGGAAGTTTTTCACAAGATACGTAACATCTTTATCAACTCCATCCTCCTCCGAAGAGTCATGAGATACTACCTTCTCATCAATCGTTTTAAGAGCAAGAGATTTGCTCTTCCTCTGTGTGGGCAGTGATAATTCATATGTCTACAATGAACCAATCAACTCTTGGACTTTAATGTCGTCAAGATCTTTGCTCTCTTCAATAGCCGTCACTTTAGCACGGAAACTTTTTGGCAGTGACCAAAGGATCTTCCTTACTATTTTAGAATCCTCCGTCTTTTCCCCCAAATTGAATTTACCGACGACTACCTCATTCAGCTTACTGTAAAAAGAGTCAAAAGACTCATCCTCACTCATTTTTAGCTCCTCAAAGCGAGTGGTCAACATTTGTAGCTTGGTGTCTTTCACTTTCTTTGTTCCTTCATAAGTTGTCTCCAAAATCTCCCATACTTCCTTAGTAATAGTGATATGTGAAATCCTGTGAAATCTTGTGAAATTCTTCTGGAGAGACACCACAAAAAATAGCATTCAAGATTTTACTATTAGGATTAGCCGCCTCAAGAGCTGCCTTATCCTAAGTGGATTTGGCAGCCTCCGGCCTAGTCCAACCAATTTCAACTACATCCCACACAACATCATCAATAGAATACAAAAATGCCCTCATTCGAACCTTCCAAAAAGCATAATTATTACCATCAAAAAAATGGTAGTACATTTAGAGATTAAGACTTATCCATCTTAAAAAGGGGTCAGGGATCGCACTAAGGTAATGAAACCACTAAGAGTGCACCCACTCTGATACCAATTGAAAGTTCAATATGTATATAAAACACCCTTGAACGTTTAGACCCCAATTATAAAAATATCAATTCAAACTTAATGTCAAATAATAAATGTGCGGAACATGAACATAAGCTAATAACAGAATTGATAAACAATCTAAACCATAAATAATCACAATCACAGCAGTAATTAAATGGTAAAGATAAAGGGAAGAGAGATGCAAACACAAGGACAACACTCGATGTGTCATCGAAGAGAAAACCGAAGCCATCGGCGTAAAACCTCTCTGCCACTCTCCAAGCGGTCAATAATCCACTAGAAAATGTAGTTGGGATACATGAACAACAACAGACCCTTCAAGCTTAATCTACCCGATATACCTAAGCCCTCCAAGTTTCTTGCTTCAACAAAGTTGCGCCAAACCTTTTTCTTTTCTAGCTTATCGGATTCCGCTATAGCCCATAGCCTCAACCAATATGAATTGGTCCCTTCCTAACTGCTTCCCAAAGCACCAAATAAACCTTCTCACAGATATGAGTATGGTGAGAAAATGATCTGGTCAAGAACCTCTCAAGGATGTATCAATGTAGAGGAAAAGAGTAAAGGAATTTGAAGAGTCTTTTAGGTGAAGATTGTGGATGAATCAATCTTATTTTTCTCTAGGGTATAAGGGTCTATATATAGTGATGTGTGTTTGAAATGTGAAGAGTCAGTTTTTTCCAAACAGGGTGGTCTGGCGACTTGGCCTCGCGACTAGTCTGAGTCATGAATTCAAGCCGCAAGCTAACAGCCTAGCCAGCTTGGGACTTTTGTCCTGTAGTGCGACAGCTGGCGTGACTCTTCAGCTCCCCTTCATGCTTCACACGTGTGCTGCAGTTGGCAGCTTGCCAGTCGCAAGTTAGCCGCAAGTCCTAGTCACGAGTCTCTGCATCCTTGCACAATCTTAAACATTTCTTCACACTCTCTCACACACTACTCTTACATGAATTCCACCTAAATACAGGGTTACTAATTGCTAAAATATAAGGGTACGTTTGGTACACTGAATGGAGATTACAATAGAAATTGTAATCTTTATTACTAGTAATAAAGTGTGTTGTAATGTAATAACTAAACCTATTCATTAGTTTGGTTGTGAATTATAACATTAGAATGAAACTTAATATTCATTTTAGGAAATATCTTACTCATACAATTATATCTCCTTAAAAATTGTTATTTTTAAATTTAAGAGAGATATGTGTTATTTTTTATGATTTTTTATTTTTATAATTGTTAGATATATATATGGAAAGTTTGTTTATTTGGAAAGAAATTAAGTTTTAAAATTATTGTACTTACTAAGGAATAGCTAATACAACCTTTTAAAGAGGAATAGTTATTCCTCATTTTGAAGAATAGCTATTCATAAGGAATGACTATTCCTTGTAATAAAAACATAACCAAATTAAATAATAACTAAACTATAGGAATAACTATTACATTACAGCGCTTATTACAGTCTACCAAATATGCCCTAAGTAAATTTGGCACGGAATAAAGCCAATAAGATGGTTAATTAAATTTAACCTTACAGCAAGCATCCGCAACTCTACACAAATCTCATTAATTGCATGGTCCATTATCTCATGGTTTTCATAGTAAGTTAGTTGTAACCATATGTGACCATTACACATTATATGAACACCTTAGGAAGAATATAATTGAGGGGTAAAAATATCTTACAAGATACTACTTATGAGTTTAAACCCAATCATATTATATTAATTCCTCACATACTTTACTTTTTCTCCATTGAAAATATATACTATTTTGTTGGAATTTTTTTTCCCAAAACAATGTCTGTGGACTTTACAGGTCTGCCCTTGGCAATGCACACTTGTGTAGACTCCAAATACACACACCATGTTCCTACTCCATTTGTGAATGGACCTTCATAATCTTGGCATTAATATAACAAATAAGGACACCACTTACCCAAAATTTGAACTCTAGGAGTTTAGGGCCAGTTAGAAGTTATGTTATATTAATTCTTCACCTCCCTTTACTTCTTTCTATGTTGAATACTGTTGTATACCTAAACTATTCTAATAAGTATTGCATAAATAATGGTAGATATATGTTTTATTTATTCATATAAATTATTTTGAATTAGGATTTGTTAGATTAGGTTGGATTATGATTAATTTTATTGATAGATTATAGGAAATTAATATTTATCTTTATTTATTTGAAAAGCTATATGTATAAACTCATCAGATGTTGATAATGAATAAAGAACAATCATAACTTTATAAGTTGCAAATTGTTAGCTAGTCTAACTACAAGGTCTGGACTCACTCTAAGTAAATTCATTTATCAAATTAGGGTGTCTTGGTGCCTCAAAGCAAATAACAAAAATTAAATTGGGTACATAACAATTGTTATTAGAGCCGGTTAATTATGAAGGTACATTGCACAAAGAGATTGGAAGCAGATGTAAATAACCTAGTTTCCTTGACTTCAAAACAGCAACAAAGGGAGATGCAACAAATGCTCACTGCGATACTTTCCTACCTTGATCAAATCGCAGGTAACCAGAACCACGATCATGCAAAAACCTCACACAGCTGAGGTGAGATGGCAAGGTCCAACCATGGACTCATGACATCAAGTTGTGCTATTATTTAAAAGGTAACAAAATTACAAAACTCGAGTTTTTGTGCTCCAATGACAATGGAAGGTCACAGACTCACAAAATAAACTATAACTATCATTTAAAATTTACAGCATATTTATCAAATGTCTAAATTCATTTAAACAAATTCTTAACAAACTTTCTACAACAATTAAGCATGTATTTAAAATATTTATTTACATGTTAGAGAAGCCTTGTTTGAAGAACTGGCCACATTAGTTGGCCATGTGGCAGTGGGATCATAGCTTTGGCCACCTCATATATATGCCACATCATCATCGTCACATCATGTCAAACCATATCAACATGGTTATACCACTGCGTAGATTGTGAACATTGCCACATGACATCCCTGAGAAAGTTTGTTAGAAAATAGAAATTTTGAACTTTTTGCTAAAGATGTAGACTCATGTGTACGAATCATTTTTTCTCTATCAATTACAACTAGTCACATAGTAAGTTGTGGCAAAAACTGTGTAAGTTTATCAGTAATGGTTCTGCTTTGATTTTTTTTTTTTTTTTTTTTTTTTTTGGTACATGAAGGAAAAACCTTTGGAATTTTGGGCAAGAGTTGCGGTCAATAGTTTCGTATTTTTGCTCAATTGTTATCTCAGCCCATATCTGGTGCTGACAGTCTCGATAAACTAGACATGCTAAAGTGCACGCCCCACTAAGCACTCACACTCGTATTGCACCATTTTTGTTTTACTCTTCTTTTTCTCTTTTTTATTTTAATTGTTAATACCAAACTGAGTTGGACACAGTTGAATTAGTTGGTAAAAACTAGATTTGAGAATTGAGATTCAATTTAGAATACAAAGACATTGCTTTAAAAAGTGGAAGCACATTCAGAATCCAAATTAGTTTTTAATTATTGTCTAATTTTTTTTTATTTTAATGTCAAATAACTTATTCATAATATTCACTGCTAAAATGTGAGATGACTATCTCATCGTACATTATTACTGTACTAAAAAGTCAATAAGAAGGAATGGAGTGTGAGTTTTCTGTCAGAGAAAGGTCCTTAGAAGAGGAAGATGAGCTTCAGCGCAGTACTAAGAAGGTTAAGGAGGCGAACATGGGGCTGGGTTTTGGGGCTTCAGTCTCCTACAAGGACAAACTCGTCGGGGAGATGCCTGGAGCGTTTGCTCAGGCCTTTAATCTCTGCTCGGAGGAGGCTGTTCCTGATGAGCCTAGGATGGATGTTGAAGGTATCCATGATGGGTTACTTGCAGTGAAGCTCTCCCCTGAAACGAGGAAGCAGATCAGGTCGAAGTGGACATATGCCCTCATTGTCAAAGTGGTTGGCCGAGCGGTGGGTTTCCATTTTCTTCGAAACAGAGTTATGAGTCTTTGGAAACCAGCGGGTAGGCTTGATTGTGTTGATTTGGGTAAGGATTTCTACCTTATGAGGTTTGGACTGGTGGAAGATTACAACAATGTTCTTAACGGAGGTCCCTGGTTTATTGGGGAAAATTTCCTATCCATGCGTAGATGGGAGCCAAATTTCAAACCAACCAAGGCGTCGTGTAGCCTGGTGGCTGTCTGGATCCGTTTTCCTGAGCTCCCTTTTGAGTACTACGAGCTTGCAGTTCTCAAGGAGATTGGGAGCGCCATCGGTCCAGTGTTAAGGATTGATTCTAATACTGCGACTGAGGCGAGAGGGAGGTACGCGAGAATCTGTGTTCAGATTGACTTAAGCAAGCCTCTGATTAAACAAATTCTGTTGGAGGGGCTGGTGCAGGATATCCAGTATGAAGGAGTAAGCTCCCTATGCTTCTCGTGTGGTAGAGTTGGACACCGCAGGGATGGGTGCCCACACACGATTAAAGCACCAACCATGGGGACTCATGAAGTGGCTGAGGCTATGAATAGAGAGGTTGAATGTACTGGTGATGGTGGTCAAGTCTCGCAGGAGGCTGGTAAAGTTGAAGAAGAGGGCAAGAGCGAATTTGGGCCCTGGATGCTTGTTAGGAGACGCTCGGCTGGGCCCAATGGCAAAGGGGGCCGACCTGGTAACCAAGCCAAAGGCCCATTTTCCTCCTCCCAACCGTTTAAATCAACAGGGGCCCATGCGCATTCCTCAGTGGCTCTGTCGGATAGACCTGTGCATGATGGGGCTCAAGGAGTAGCGTGTAGCTCGAGGAGTACAGGAAGTGATGGTGCTGGTCCTGTGGGCAACAGACAGGGAGTTGTCTCTTCAGCCACTGAGTTCGTGGGGACTCCCAAGGTTTCTAACCACTCTTATCAGCCATACCTTGTGGACGGTCAATCCACCTTACCCCCTTTTGAGTTTGGGAGCGGCAATTCTCCATTAAAATCTAAATCAGATGGGAAAGCACCTTTAGTGGGGAAAGGGTCTAAGGCAAAATACAAAGTTACGACTTCTGTAGAGGCCAAACTCAGTAGCAGTCTTCATGGAAGCAGGCAAACAGTGTCAATGGGGGATACTACGGCAAGGGAAAGTGATGGTCTTGTCGGCAGGGTTGCTGGCGCAAATAAAAGCCAGTCCGACTATGATCTGGGGCTGGTACGACAAGGACGAGATGGAGGCTTGGAAGTTCATTTTTCCAGTGACTCCAGCCAGCCTCCGGGAGGGCTCTCTCCCCCTGACAGATCCGGCGTGGATGGAATGGGACCACCCCTGGTGGATATTTCCATCGGACAAACCAACAGCAGCAGAGGCAAAGATTTTCGGATGGAGAGCTCTATCGCCGCTATCTCTGGTGCGAAGCTTGAACGAATTAAACCTGGTGGAAGACTTCGAGGTAAGGAAAATCTGGATTGCAAAGGCAGGGGCAATGAGGTTTTGGGGAAACGAGATTTCCATGGCTCTAATCAATGTCGCCCCCCAGTTCTTCAACCTGCTTCTCTGCTCACGGGAGCAACCTCTGGGGATTCTGGAACATTTGTTGGCTGTGGTGGAAGGGGCGGAACTGCCCAAGAAACAACTGAGGGAGATGGGATGGAGATCTCTGCTCAGGTCAGAGGCCTTGAATCTGCATAAGGCAGATTTGGTGACACCTCCAAACTTCCCAATGAAGATTATCTTTTGGAATTGTAGGGGAGCTCTGAATCCCCGGTTTCATAGTGTTTTGTCTGACTTGTTGAATAAGCACTCCCCTGCAATTGTGGTTATTACGGAAACAAGAGTGGGTGGAGAAAGAGCAAAGGCCATCACGGATAGGCTTCCTTTCGATGGGGCGATCCATGCTGATACCATTGGCTTCTCTGGAGGTATTTGGGTGCTGTGGAATTCTGATGTGGTGGAGATTACGCAGCTTGCTAAGACAGAACAGGAGATACATGTCACAGTTAAGGTACTTGACTCTAACCTTACCTGGGTTTTATCTTCCATTTATGCAAGTCCTAGATTAGCTGAACGAAAATTGTTGTGGAGTAATTTGACATTAATTGCTAGCTTACACCAACTTCCCTGGCTCATGGTTGGGGACTTTAATGAACTTCTTTCTTGTAATGACAAACAAGGGGGTAATCCATTGAATCCTAGGCGAGTTCAACTTTTCAAAGAGTGTTTAGATGCTTGTGGGATGGTGGATTTGGGCTTTCATGGACCTAAGTATACGTGGGTCAATAAAAGAGAGACGGGTATTTACATTCAAGAACGGTTGGATAGGGCCTTTGCTAACTGTGATTGGAGGGGTTTATACCCTGAAGCGGATGTTAATCATTTGGCTCGTACTCATTCGGATCACTGCCCTGTTTTGCTCAGTCTAGAGGCCCCCATTGGCACAAATTTTTCCAGACCGTTCCGTTTTCAGCCCATGTGGCTGTCTCACCCGGCCTTCCCTGATTTTGTTGCGGCAACTTGGGCTGAGGAGCTGAGCCTTTGTCCTAATGTTGAGAAGTTTACTAGGGATGTTTTGTCCTGGAATAGAGATGTGTTTGGGAATATCTTTCACAGGAAGAATAGGGTGGAAGCCAGACTTCGCGGGGTGCAGGCCAACATTGCTAACGGACCATGTGTGGCTTTGTTCAGGCTGGAGAATCAATTGCAAGCTGAGTATCTGAGTATTCTCAAACAGGAGGAAGAATTTTGGTCGGTGAAATCTAGGTATAACTGGCTCATCCAAGGTGATAGGAACACTAAGTTTTTCCACATATCTACGCTGGTCCGAAGGAAGAGGAATAGAATTTCTTCCCTTCTGGATAACCAGGGTAACTGGATCCATGATGAATTGGAGGTTGCAGAGCTTGTCAGGTCGGGTTTCATAGGACTGTTCTCATCTGATAGTGTTAGTGTTCCAAAAATTCCTTGGGTTGTTCCCCGGTGGTCGAAAGGCCTCAGTCAGGTTGAAGCTGAGGAGGTGGCTGTTGTTCCTACTAGCAGAGAGATTAAGGAAGGATTATGGAGTTTAAAACCCCTTAAAGCCCCAGGGCCTGATGGCTTGCATGCGGGGTTTTTTCAAGCTTACTGGCATATTGTGGGGGATAATGTTATTCAGGAAGTTCAAGATATCTTTGCTTCGTCGGTCATGCCTGATCATCTTAATGAAACCTTGATTGCCTTAATACCCAAAAGACCTGGGGCGGATTGCTTGGCTGCTTTTAGGCCCATTAGTCTCTGCAACACTGTGTATAAAGTTGTGACTAAAATCATTGTGAAGAGGATGCGATCCTTTCTTCCCAACATCATTTCTCCCCTCCAAACTGCCTTCGTGCCGGGTAGACTCGGGTTGGACAACATGATCATTGCCCAAGAAATCATCCACACTATTAGTAGGAAGAGAGGGCAAGTGGGGTACATGGCCTTAAAAATTGACCTGGAGAAAGCTTATGACAGATTAGAGTGGCACTTCGTTCGAGACATGCTTCATCTTTATAAGTTCCCTGACTCCCTAACTAAGTTGATTCTTAGCTGCATTTCCACTTCCTCCATTTCTGTGTTGCTCAATGGGGGGAAGTTGGATTCCTTTTTACCTTCTCGGGGTATTAGACAGGGTGATCCCTTATCCCCGTACTTATTCATCATTTGCATGGAAATGTTGGGATTCTTGATTGAGTTGAAGTGTGAAGAGAAACTTTGGGATCCTGTTAAAGCTTCCAGAAATGGACCGGCTTTCTCCCATCTATTTTTTGCCGACGATTTGGTGCTTTTTGCCAAGGCGGACATGAAGAACTGTTACAATGTGAAGGAAACCATTGATACGTTCTGTGAGCTGTCTGGGCAAAAGGTTAGCTTGGCGAAGTCTAAGGTTTATTTTTCCCCAAACATTGGGCCTGAGCTGCGGGATGAGATGTGTGAGGTGCTTGGTATGAGTTCTACCCCCAATCTAGGTAAATATTTGGGGTTTCCTTTGAAGCATCCGGGATCAACGTCGCATGATTTTGATTTTGTTTTGGAGAGAGTTCAAACTAAACTTCAGGGTTGGAAAACTAGTCTTCTTTCTATGGCGGGGAGGGTGGTTCTTGCCCAATCTGTAACTTCAGCGATCCCTTCGTACTTGATGCAAGGCTGTTTTTTGCCTTCCAGGGTTCTTAACGGCCTTGACAGATTGAACCGAAATTTTATTTGGGGTTCTACAGAGGAGAAGAAGAAACTGCATCTTGTCGGCTGGGAGAAAGTTATTAAACCCAAGCACCGTGGGGGTTTGGGTGTTCAAAGCGCTAAGGGGAGGAACCTTACTTTAGCAGCTAAACTTTGTTGGAGGATGGAGACTTCCGAAAATGCTGGGTGGGCTGAGGTCTTAAAGAAGAAGTATAGATTAAGGAATCGCAATGGGAAAGGGCACCATTCGGGTGTTTGGTCGGCCATTGAAAAAGGCAAACCCCTCTTTGTTAAGGGATCTAAATGGATTATTGGGAATAATAGTTTGCTCAGCTTTTGGCATGATAGATGGCTTAATGAGGGGACGGTTCGTTCTTTGGTTGAGGGTCCCTTGAATAGAGGGGAAGAAGAGATTAAAGTGACTGATGTGATGCTGAATGGCACTTGGACTATGGATAACATTTCCTTTGTGCTGCCGGATGAAGTTCTGAAGGCCATAAAGGCCACTCCTATACGCAGATCAGCCAGGAGAGATGATCAACGGTGCTGGATTTCAAGTGCCAGTGGGGCCTTTGAAACTAAGAGTGCTTATCTTTTAGCCATCAATGAAGATTTAAGCAGTCAAGATTTTTCCGGTAAATGGCTGTGGAAACTCTGTACTCTTCCTAAGATTAAGTTTTTTCTTTGGAAATGCTACCATCAAAGTCTGCCAGTTAAAGCCGTCCTTGAACGTAGAGGGTTCGAAGGTCTGGGAGGTTGTAGCAGCTGTTTGAACCCCAATGAAACCATATCTCATGTTTTGAGAGACTGTCCTGTGGCTCAACGTTTTTGGAGACAAGCAAACTGCCCCTCCTTTCTATGGCAGTCTTTTTCGGGAGACTTACTAGCTTGGCTACATGCAAACTCCAATTGCATGCTTCTGGCTGGTGACAAGGACTATCCCTGGGGTATGTTCTTCCTACTGGGCATTTGGAATCTCTGGTTGCAGAGGAATAAGAAGACTTTTGGGCAACATTGCATGGACTCTAATCTTTTGCACTTGGTGGAGATGCAAACTAGGGAATTCTTTTATTGTATAGCTGATCCTAGTAAAGGAAATACAAAAGTCCCAAGGTTGGTTAAGTGGATAAAACCCCCTGATGGCTGGTGGAAGTTGAATACCGATGGGTCCTTTTTAAGCTCTTCTGGGTTGGCTGGTGGGGGAGGGCTTATACGTGATTCAAGGGGTCAATGCCTTGGTGGGTTTGCAAAAGCCTTGGCTGTAACCTCTAGTTTGGCAGCTGAACTTTGGGCCTTGAGGGAAGGCTTGCTGCTGTGTATTGAGATGCAGGCCCAAGCCGTGGTTGTTGAGCTTGATGCCCTTGCAGCAGTTTCTTTGGTCTCTAATAATGCTTGTACTAATGGGGATTTTTCTATTCTTGTGGATGACTGCAGGGACCTGCTGCTGCAACTGCCTCAGGTTCAGGTTCTGCACTGCTTCAGAGAGGCTAATTGTTGTGCAGATGCCCTTGCTCGTTTTGGCTCTGCTTGTAGTGATGTAGAGATGTTTTTTGTAATCCCTCCTCCCATGCTTGTACCGCTTTTGGATTCGGATTCGTTGGGTTCTTATCACCCACGAATGTGTACAGCCTTGGCTGAACCTTCTATTTAGTTTTAATGTTATTCCAGGATACCAAAAAAAAAAAAAAGAGATGACTATCTCATCATTACTACTCCACTATTGAATGTTTGTATGCATAGACAATAATTACAACCTAGTTAAATTAAAAAATAAGGGGCCTAGATAATAAATAAATTAAGGCAAAATTTAACAAGCACTTCATGGTGCATGGTGTTTGATAAAATTAAAATAATGTGGGTTTCACTTAATAAAAAATTGGATAAATGGGAGAAAAAAAAAATGGTATAAAGCTGACTCACAACTTATAAGACTAGCAAAAATACTGACATAAAGTTGGGTGTTAACAGGCACGATAAGGTACTAGTTATAAACACAACCCATAAATTAATAACTTTTGGTTATTTTTTAAGGGTTAGGTTAATTGATGCCCTTAGGACAATTATTAAAAAATCATTTTAAGAAAGTTTTGATACCTCTTTCATAGAAAATATAAAAAGTAGTCAAAAAAATTAATTGTTTTTTATTTCCCATAAAAAGTTTTAAAAGTATATCATAAACCAATGCTCTTAGAGCACCTGTTTAATATTTTTCATTTTTTGAAATTAATATTTTGATAAAATAAAGTTGAAAAATAATTTAAAATTTTCATAAATTAAAATTACCAAGTTCAAATGTATTTAAATTAAAATTTTGAAACCATAAATTAAAGTAAAGTTTAAAAAAAAAATTAACATAACAATTGAGAGAGATATTAGACAATTTATGCATACATAATTTAATTTGTTTACCATCAACAGGAAGCATGCATGAAAAAGGTATGCATCATAATTGAAGAATGAAACAAGATGTCTAGTCTACAAAATGATACATCATTATACATCATGGTCGGCCACCTCATCATGGCCATGGTTGACCACCTTAGCATAGCCATGTCATCATGCTACATAATCAAACACCTCCTTATACTTGCATCAAAGAAATACTAGAAGTATGAAATTATCAACTAATTTTCTTATTAGGTCTTTAATGTTAAGAATTAAAAGAATTAAAAGAGCCTTCTCCAAAAAAAGAATTAAAAGAAGCTTATAATTAAAAATTCTCAATAAATTATAACATATATTGAAAATGAGTCAGGCTAAGTCGAAAGGTTCAATATTGGCTACGGCTTATAAACCTATCGGACTAAAATGAATTGCTATTCTTATTACTAATACACTAATTTTTTGTTCGGATTCGGGCAAGCTTCCAAGTTCAATTTTACTAAATCCATTTTTATTTTAATTGTCCAATTCATCCTTAAGATTTAATCATTGTCAATTTTGTCCTTCGTCTTATCAAATGAGTCAATCTAGTCCCTCCAACCAAATTTGTTAGCATATGAAGCCATTCTTTTTTCTTTTTCCTTTTTTTCTTGTAAAAAATTAATACTCATCAAACAACAAGATATACTATATGGCATAACTCATGAATGTTTTTAATTAAAAAAATATGTAACCAGCTCCGTTTACTAATTGACTTGGACAAAATGATTAGATTATCTCATTTTTTACAAAGTAAAACAAAATTAAAGTTTAAGGACTAATATGAGAATTGAGGCAAAACCCTAAACGTCAATAAACTAATTTGAATTTTTGGCCTCTTTTTTTTTTTTTTAAACTACTCCAAAAATTAAGCATGGACTAGGAACCTAAAAAAATTCAAGTTGTTAGTTCTTATATTTCTGGTTTTTAAAATTTGTTTGTGGGTTAGCTCGAATTTGACTCTGGTAGTAGTAAGTAGTAACTAGTAAGTATTGCTGTAGCATTATTTGCACCAAGAAGTATGAATTAAATGGACTCGATGGTTTAATTTTGGCTCCTCCTGTAAAATGTGAGAACTCCTTTTTCTTTCCAATATGACTGTTCAGAATCTCTATCTCTTTCTCTCTTAAATAAATAAAAAATAAAAATCTCTATCTCTCCCCCTCATTTTGCACGTTTGTGTGTTATGTCAAACTCAACTACATTGTCGTTCATAAATGAATTAACGTTGACGAAACTTATTTTTCAAATACTCAACAGAAAAAAACTCTAACTAGATTGAGAAGGAAGTTTTTCAATTCCACCCCTTCTTTTTCACACCCATTATCTCATCATTAAATTCACTTCTGAGTTTTAAAAACCCATCTCCCCTTTATCTCTCTCTCACACAAACACACATTTGGTGCAATGGCCAATATTGCTGTTGCACTACTCCTTGTCCTACCATTGTTGCAGGTGGCCATTGGGGAGCACAACATTCAAGACCATACAAGGAGTTTTGAGAAGAAGGAATGCGATATGTACCATGGAAAGTGGGTTTATGATAATTCATACCCTCTTTACGACTCAAGTCAGTGCAACTTCATAGAGAAGGAATTTGCTTGTCAAAGGAATGGTCGGCCAGACAGGCCCTATCTCAAATATATGTGGCAACCCTCTGCATGTAACTTGCCAAGGTACCAAGTGTTAAAAGTTATAAGTTAAAACCCCATATTCTAAATTAATGGGCAGTATAAGATTTAAAATTGGAAATTTTCTTCATTGAACTTCACCTTTTCTTTTTTCTAATAAAAATTATGTGAAAAACGTTGGATTAGATTAAATTCAAAATTTTCTAACATAATATTTAAAATAATAGGTAATTTATTATGATATCACAATAAAATGAGAAATTCAGGTATCCTAATTGGTTAGATACCGAGGCAACAAGTCTCAGGGCTTGGGTTCAAGCGTCAACAACTAGCTGTATATTAGTGTTTCTTATATTTTATCTCCATCCAAAAAGGTCCAAAAAATAATAAGTGAGTTTCTCACAAACCTGGAGTATGGGATCTCGTCCAAGAGCTGGTAGGGTACTACTATAGTCACACCCAAGTAGAGAAGCCACACTAGTCGTCCCCCTCTACCCTTTTTTTTTTAACCAAAAAAAAAAACTTTTTTTTTGGGTGCTAATTTGGGAATTCATAGCTCTTCAAGCACCTAACCATTTTCCTGAGTGTGTGTAGCCACTCCGTCCATACACAACAAGTAATTATAGGGAAGAATCCATTTGGAGTGACCAATGACTCCAAGATACTAGTTAGGAGTTTTGATCCCAAAATCTCATGGACCTCATGAAGCCTTTAAAAGTTAAAACCACTAAACAACCTAATAACTTGTTAAGGTTATCCAATAGGTGTTAATCCATAAAATTATCGGACCTAGCAAAATTGGACCCAAACCTGTTAACTTAACTTGATGCAAAACCGACTAGTAGAAAAATAGATTAACCTATATCCAACCCGTTTGAAATGTTGGGTTAGGCCAAGTCAACTATTACCCAACCCATTTTTTAAAGAAGTGATTTAAAAAATAATAACAATAATAATATTTTACTTAATTTTTTTAGTTGATGATTGAATGTTCTTTGTTGGTGGAAAGAAAATTACTATTCCTTTTATGGACTCTCTTTAATGACATGCTATCTCTTAAGTATTCCTATAGCTACAGTTTCTAAATCAACTTGTAGCATTGGTCCACAACAATTAGTATTTATGGTGATGATATAATGTACTTAAAAACAATTATATATGGTCCATGAAATTTAGCATTTTTTTTTTTTTTTTGGTTCATTGTGTTTGTTAATATAAATTTTTTTTTAACTTATGAATTTATGTATTATTTAAATTTTATTTTTGAGCATATTGTTATGTATTTTCTTATTTGTATCCTACATGTGAAAATTTTTTGGGTCAATCCATAACCTGATTAACCCATAACTTAATTCAATCCACTTGCAACTCGTTTAGGGTAACCCATTTTTTACTTGAACCTAAATTGATCTATAACCTTATTAACCAGACCCGTTTTCCAAATTTAAATTATCTACCATCTCAATCATATGATTTGAGGGGGTTCCATTTAGCTCAATAAATAACGACTCTAGTCGTCAAATAAGAGATTTAGGTTCAAATCTCTCATACTCCAAAAAAGAAACTCTTTGGTGTATTAGCTTTGTGATAAAATTTAATATATATGTGTGTGTGTAATGGATGCCATACATTTCAATTCCTTAAAAAAAATTATATGAACCATTTAACCTAAATGTCATTATTAACAACCTGCTAAGTATTATTAACATTAACGTAATTTGATTTAGTTTTTCTTATTCATTTATACAGGTTTGACGGTCTAGATTTCTTAAAGAGATTTAGAAATAAGCAAATCATGTTTGTTGGAGATTCATTTAGCTTGAACCAATGGCAATCATTGACATGCATGCTTCACACAGCTACGCCACACTCTGAGTACAAGTTACAAAGGATAGGAGGCCTCTCCACCTTTACATTCACGGTGAGATTACCTATTAATTGAGATAACAAAAGTTATATTAAAAAGAGAATGAGTAAGAGTATTTAAATAAAATAGAAGATAGAATAAATTATCTAACGTGAGTTTCTTGTAAAAGTCGTTGCGGGTGGATTGCGAGTGCAAGCCGCCAGATAAGAGTCACGTGCCAAGCATGCAGGAAGCTGAAGCGTTTTGCCAACTGGTGCACTACAAGACAAAAAACCCAAACTGGCTAGGTAGTTAATTTGCGGCTGGAACTCGCGACTCAGACCAGTCGCAAGACCAAGCCGCCAACCAACCCTGTTTAGGAAAAACTGTCTCTTCGTATTCCAAATACTCACCACTATATATAGACCCTTATACCCACCAAATGTAAAAAGCTTCCAGAGAGAATTTTGTGAGAAAAACCCTAGAGAAAACAAGATTGATTTATCCCGAATCTTTACCTTAAAGACTCTTCAAATTCCTATATTCTCTTCCTCTCCATTGTTAAATCCTTGAGAGGTTTTTAGCCAAATCATTTTCTCACCATACTCATATCCATGAGAATGTTTATTTGGTGCTTTGAAAAGCAGTTAGGAATGAACCAATATCCATTGGTTGATGCTATGGTTGATAGTGGAATCCGGTAAGCTAAAGAAGAAATAGGTTCAACGCAACCTCATTAGAGTAAGAAGGTTGGAAGGCTTAGGTACATTTGGTAAATTAGGCTTGGAGGGTCTTCTGTTGTTCATGTATCCCAACTACATTATTTAGTGGATTATTTACCGCTTGGAGAGCGGCAAAGAGATTTTACGCCGAAGGCTTCGGTTTCCTCTTCGATAACACATCGTGTGTTGTCCGTGTGTTTGCATCTTTCTTCCCTTTATCTTTGTCTTATATTTACTGCATGGATGTGTTTATCTTTGGCTTAAATTGTTTATCAATTCTGTGTTTGGCTTATATTCATGTTCCGCACATTAATTGTTTGATAATAGATTTGAATTGATATTTTGTAATTTAAGGTCTAAAAATTCAAAGATGTTTCATACCCATATTGAATATTCACAGCCCATGAGAGATTTGATCACTTAAAATTTGAGTCAAGCCCATTTCTTAAAAATTTGACCAGCCCAAAGCTTCTAAAACCCTTTTAGAGATTGACGGTTAAATTTAGGCCGTTCAATATTATCTAACAAGATATCTCCTCCGGTAAAATGTGAGATTTCGTTTTCTCTTCACTGATCAGAATCTCTCTCTCTCTCTCTCACACACACATTTTGCACGTATATTTGTTTTGTCAAACTCAACTCCCTTGTCATTCATAAATGAAAAAAAAAAAAAAAAAAAAAAACTCGATTGACATTGAAAAGGAAATTTTTAAATTCCACCCTTTTCTTTTTCATACCCGTTTTCTCTTTTTAAATTCACTTATGAGTTCAAAACCCCATCTCCCTTTATATATATCTCTCTATCTCTCTCACACAAACAAACACACATTTTTGGTGCAATGGCTAATTATATTGCTCTTGCACTCCTGGTTCTACCATTGTTGCAGGTGGTGGTAACTGCTGGGGAGCCTAACATTCAAGATTATACAAAGAGATTTGAGAAGAAGGAGAGTTGTGATCTGTACCATGGAAGTTGGGTTTATGATAAATCATACCCTCTTTACGACTCAAGTCAGTGCAGCTTCATAGAGGTCTCATTCGCTTGCCAAAGGAACGGTCGCCCAGACAAGCTTTATCTCAAATATAGGTGGCAACCCTCTGCATGCAACTTGCCAAGGTACCATTTTTTACTGTATGTTCTGATCTAATGGGCAGTGAAATTTTAATATATAGGGAATTTTCTTTGCTTAATGTTTGTTTTACACTATACGCACACAATGCAACAGCTGTTGTGCACTAGTATTTATCCATTTTCTTTTGATAAGTTAGTAAATTATTTTTGGAAAAATGTAATAATTTTAAGACATAAAATTTTTAATATTATCAAACTCAGGATCTTCTACTTGGACTATGATAAATTAATTATTTTTAAATCTTAAACTATTAAGAAATAATGAATTTTCTTATTAAGAAAAAAAAATAATAAATTTAATTATTTAACTATAATCTTAACATATTTACTGAACTTTATCTTCTTCTTTTTTCTTTTTTATAATAAAAATTATTAAAAAAACATTGAATATAAATAAAAGCCAAAATTCTCTAACAACATTAGGGGTGTCTACCCAAACTCGGACCTGACCCAACCGACTAGATCCGACCGAAACCGACCTACCCTTGACCAACCCAAGAGTTCCGGCGGGTCGATGGCAGGTTACAGAACCCATAAACCTACTCCGGCAGGTTCTCTCCTCTCAAAACCGCCTTAACCGACCTGGCCAAATCCTTACCAAAATCCAGCGAAACAAGAATTTTCCAACGAGTTTTTGGTCAAAATACTTTAGATTTTTATGAGATTTGTGTTGGATTTAGGGAGATATCATCGAATCTGATGAGATCTCAGCCAAATCTGGTGGAAATGTCACTAGATCTAGCGAGATCTCGCCAAATCCGGTGAGATCTCTGCCAGATCTGGGGAATTTTCGCTTAAAATCAACTATTTTGGCCGGATTTTTCACCGTGGACGGTTTCAACCCAACCGACCATGTTTCCAGTGCAAAACCAACTGCTCTGATCCAACTCCTTGCCTGTCGGCGGTGGGTCAATACTTCCTCCACCCAATTCAATCGAGTCGGTCTCAGGTTGGGCACAAACCCGGCCCGTGGACACCCCTAAACAACATAATCTTTATAGTATGAATGATTTATCATGATGCCAAAGTAGAATTAGAATATGCTTTGTTTAAACCCTTAAATCTCCCAAATGATTTGATTATTCATATACTAGCTAGGCATGAGTTTTTTTTTTTTTTTTTTTAGTCATATGATTTATTTATTTATTCTCATCTTGGTGGAGTAAGCATTTGTATCAAAACTTTATAGCAAATAAGCTGGGTCGCTAATGTAAGTTTCTTTAAAAAAAATTCTCCCATCTTCCTGTGTATGTGTGTGTGTGTGTGTTAAAAATACTTAGTATTCTCAAAAGAAAAAATAGTGGGTAAATCTCACATTGAAAAAAGAGTGTGAGTTAAAGAGATTTAAAGTCTGTGTTGTGTATCCAAAAGTTAGACATTTTTGGATATATAACACTGTAAGTTTTTTTAAAAAATCTTCTCTCCGCTCCCCGTGTGTGTGTGTATGTGTTAAAAATACTTAGTATTCTCCACAAAAAAAAAAAAAAAAAAAAAAAAAAAAAAAAAAAAGTGGGTAAATCTCACATTGGAAAAAAAGTGTGAGTTAAAGAGGTTTAAAACCTGTGCTATGTATTTAAGAGTTAAGCCCATTTGGATGGGAAATTATTGTGTACTCCCGGAGTACCATAAATGCATACTCTCTCCTCTCACATGAATGGTGAGTCCTACTAATTAAATTTATGGTGGGACCCACCATTTATGTGAGAGGAGGGAGTAAGGTTTTATGGTACTACGGGAGTACTTAATAATTTTTCCATTTGGATATACACCACTGTAAATTTCTTTAAAAAACCTACTCCCATCTCCCCGTATATGTGTGTTAAAAATACTTAGTATTCTAAAAAAAAGAAAAAAAAAGCTGGGTCAAATAGTCTTAATTATAGGTAGGTAGATTTTCTTATTTAATTAGCTTGTTAAATGATTCACATATTCTACATGAGTTAGATCCTAACCACTGTTTAAATCGTATGATTTGAATGAGGCAAGGTCATTAACAATAACAACCTACTAAGTATTAACTTAATTTGATTTAATTTTTTTTACAGGTTTGACGGTATAGATTTCTTAAAGAGATTTAGAAATAAGAAGATCATGTTTATTGGAGATTCATTAAGTTTGAATCAATGGCAGTCATTGATATGCATGCTTCACACTGCTATACGCCACACTCTGAATATAAGTCAGAGAGGATAGGGCCCCTCTCCAAATTTACATTCACGGTGAGATTACCTTTCACCTTCAATTTGATCGCATTGCCTATTCTATTCCTACCTTTAAAATACTAACATATGATGAAAAATTAGATTAAAATTTTAAATTCCTAAGCAATTCTTCATACAAAAGATTAAAATTTAATTGTATCTGTCAGAAATAAGTAGTTCAAATAAATATATAAATGAAATAAAGAAATGTAACTGAATCAACATAGTTTTGATTTTCTAAAAAAAGGTACAAAGCTCACACCCATATTAAATATAACTAATTAAATTTAATTTGTTCATCACACACTTACAACTAGTGGTGGTAATGTTTCACATGACTTGGAAGCAAAACAAGAACATAATACGGTTTGTGGATTAGTGTTTAGTGTAAATGGGTTTGTGTTAAAATAAGTCAATATGCTTTAATACGATTAATAATTTTGGTCAATTTTGTGTTGTCCTACTTAACCGTTAATGAACCCAAAATTACATGATTCATTTTTATCTAACATAAATTTGAACTCTAAATATAATTGAAAGTAATTAAAAGAACTTTAATGGTTATATTGAAATTCTAAAGTCCATAATCCTTTTACCCAAAACAATTTTTTTTTTTTAAATCTCTTTTTGATTTATTTTTGTTAGATTGTGTATCAAATGGGTAAAAATTTGCCGGTCATGTCATATCAACATGCTTAATAAACGGTTGTGTTAAGGCTAAAGAGTTTGAAACAATTATTAAATAAGTTGGGTTAGGGTTGAGCCACATATTCAAATATCCTTATCTTAACACGATATTAATATGATCTACAAACATGAATTACCATTTACCACCCCTATTTACAACTCTTTTTTTTTTTTTTTGAAAAGCCTATTTACAACTCTTGACACATAAAATAAAAGGCCTTTCAATTCCAGTGCTGCCCTCATACACCTAGACGGCCAATATTAAAGTGTACCTGTAAATCTGAAATGTGTATGCAATGAATAGGAGTTGCATATAGCATCTGTAGGGTTTTTTGTTTTAATAGTCGTTGTCTGTGTTCTATTGTACTTTACTCGTTGCAAAGCATTCTCATCAAGAGTTTTAAAAAATTTAGTATTTAGCACTTTAAAAACTAACTTTATAGCATTTAACACATCACTTTATAATACACTTAACATCAAAATTTCTATTTTTTTTACCACTTTATTAAAATATTGTTTATTTATTATTTTTTCTTCTTCTTGAGAGAGAGCAGAGAGTGAGATTTGAGGGAAGAGAGAGAATGGGAATCAAAAATAATAAAAAATGAGTAGCAACTTGCTACATTAGGGTATTAGTAATAACATCTTACTATAGCAACGTACTAAAAAATTTTAAATTTAGCACCATTGATGTAGGGGCTTTTTAGTGTTTTTGTTACTGAAAATAGCTTTTAGCATTTATCCCACCTTTGATGAGAATGCTCATAAGAGTGCTATGTTATCCATTAAAAGAAAAAAAGAAAGGCCATTCAATTCCTGTACTACGGTCCTCATACACATAGAGAGACATATTCATTTCAAGGTCTGCAAACCCCGTGCATAAAAAAATTTCGTACTTTTCAACATTATCGTCAACGATATTGGCATACTTCTCGATACGATGCTCGAGGCAAAAAATTTCAGGCATGGTTACTTCGTCAATAAAGGTGTCATCATATTAATCACTTACGAAAAGTTAGAAATGATCGAAAATAAATACTTCATATCATTTTATGGATGCCAAAGAGATCATTTTCAAGAACATGGATAAGATTTGAGTTCATATGTAACAATGTACACACACCCAATGTATGAGAGTTTGTGGTTTGTAGGGTTGAGACTGACGTTTTGATTCAACTAAAAATTGTGAAGTGATGGGATGATTTAAGGTTCAAACTGTAACTTCTTTGGAATAAAATTACATCTTTAATTCTGAAATAATTTATACATATATACTTGCATTAATTAGTGGTTACCTCAAGCTTGAGTCCAATTATTACATGTCTTATATTTTAAATAAAATGACATGACAAGTTAATGTGTATGCGTCGGAAAAGATTACTAATTATTTGCTTTATGTTTTGTAGGAGTACAATGTTTCAGTGATGCTTATGCGGAATGCTTTTTTGGTGGACGTTGAGCACAAGAGATATGGTCGGGTTTTGAAACTCGACAAGCTTGGCTATGAGAAAACTTGGGACGGAATTGATGTATTGATTTTCAAATTTCAACACATGGCATTGGTGGCGTCACACCGGAAGGGAACAACCGTGAGATTTCCATTAATTGACCCTTTATTATACAATTTTAGTTTCTTTTGGGTGTGTAAAACTATGATAAACAATTTGTCTTTAACAATTTTAAATATTTAACTTTACCCTTTAACATAGAATATTTCTAATTACTTTCAAAGATATTAATTTGTTTAGTCTACCTGATATAGGAATGGGGATCCTCTTTTAATTATGATTTATCAAAAAGAATAAAAATTCAAAGTCTCTATTCTATCAGTCTTTATCCACCACCTCGTGAAAAACAAAAAGAATTTACATTTTTTTTATGGTTTAATCCGAATATGAATTTTTCTCTATTATTATCAAAATGTGATTTTTACTGTAAAGCCTTATTCAAATAATGTAATGATAGTGAAATAGTAAATTTTTCAATCAATTAATATTTTTAATAATGTCTTATGAGTCCTTGGTACTCGAAGAAGTGTGAAATTGGTGAATCTATTTTAGCAAGTCACCTCATGATGCAGATTAAAAAAAAAAAAAACTTATTTGTGTTATTTATTAGTTCAATTTTTTTATATTCTAATATTTATATTTAGATTATAATTCTAAAGAAAAAATAAAATAATATATTAAAAAAATATTTATTATATTTCTATATATTATATATTATTTATTATATATATTATATGGTGTTAAATTTAATTCGTGCTGATACTTCTTGAGAAATTAGCCATTCATAAAAGTATGGATTACTATATATCGAACGAACTAATGATTATTCATGAGTCTATAATGGAATCAATTACATACTGTTTACAGCAACCTACTAGGAAATGCAAATATTCCTTGTGATTGTTTTGTATCTGGATTATCTTTATACTGAAAAACTTATTTGCTTATTTTGCTAAAAATTGAAAAAAAAAATACAATTATTTTATATGTTAACAAATGAGATTTTTTTTTTTTTTTTTTTTTTATTGAACGGTACCTTTAAAAAAAAATAAAAAGCTAATTCGAACGCACTAAAAGTTTTTCTTTTTCTTTTTGAGGGTGCAACGCACTAAAAGATTTGATATATAAAGTAAATAATTAGTAATCTTTTCTGACTCATACACATTAACTTTTCATGTCATTTTATTTAAACAAAAAAAAATTGATATATATATATAAATGCTTTTTCATTTTTTTTTTTTTTTTGGTAAATATTTTCATTTTCATTTTTATTTTTGTTTTCATGATAGATGGGATTTCATTCAAGAAGGGAAGCGTCTACAAAGAGACATGGATCGCTTGGCTGCCTATGAGGAAGCGCTAAAGACATGGGCTCGATGGGTGGACTCAAATGTTGATCTGGAAAAAACCAAGGTCTTCTTCCAAGGAATCTCACCGGATCATTCCAAGTAAGTCATCAAAGAAGTTCAAGTTTTTACCAAAAAAGTAAGAAAGTTGTTAAAGATCTTAATTACAATAAATTAAGTATATACAAATTTTTTTTTATATACAAGATAGAAATTCTACTCAAATTTAATTTAAGTATATTGTGTGAATCTCACTCTTAGTCCTAAAGATTTGATAGTAAATACAAATTGTTAAAGAGATTAGATATAGAACCATATGCAATTATGCGTCTACAATTGTAACAATCAATGTGTTATGACTATAAATTATTTGAATTTAGTTTAGTGATAGAATAAGGCTTCTTAGATAGATTAGTATTGTTATTTATGTATGTTCAATTTAATTCCTATATTTTAATAGAGAAATGTTATGTCCACAACATTTTCACAACACTTTCGCAATAAATCCCAAGTGGTAAGTTATTACTTCTTGTTACTAGTGGGCAAAAAAGTCATTTAAGTGATGGATTCAGATTAAAAACCCATAAAAACATGCCACTTAAAATTTATTGTGAAAATGTTATAGATATAGCACTGCTCATATTTTATTATTTTGATTGATTATTGTTATTATATATTATTTCTTCTTGTTGTTATTACCATTATTTTATGGACACATTCATGTTTAATCAGTGCAAGTAATTGGGGGAACCATAATGGAATTGAATGCAAAGGAGAAACAAAACCCATATTTGCACCAGCATATCCAAGACACCATCCGGCAGAACTGGTGGTGGAAAAAGTGTTGCGAACCATGTTGAAGCCGGTGCACTTACTAAATGTAACAAGACTTTCACAACAAAGAAAAGATGCTCATCCATCCATCTACGGCTTGGGAGGCCACTACGGAATGGACTGCAGCCATTGGTGTCTTGCTGGAGTTCCTGATACTTGGAATCAACTTTTATACGCAGAACTCATAAGTAAATAACTTAATTTCTTCCATATGAAAAATCTTACTTATCACGTAAATGTTAGTATGATGTTATAATTCGTTATATCTTTACAAATAAATTTTTCTTGCAATGCAATCCTACTTCAACTTTTGTCAATAAAATAATCTATCAAATGTGACTTGAGAAGTGATAATATAAAATTATTATTACCTATTATGATAAATAATAGAATTAAGCTCATTTAATTGTATTTTGTTTGTTTCAGATCAAAATGTTTTTTGATAAAAAATTTTGCATCAACTTGTATCTGGTACCACAAACAACAAAAGTCATCAGAAAACGTTTTTTATAGTATTATAAAATTAAAAAAAAAACAAAAACGAAAAAAAATTTAGCAAAAAGTTTTAGAGCGTGTTTGGTAGGAGGGTTTTTGTTTTTGTTTTCAAAATAGTACATAAACAATTTTCAAAAAATTGAATTTGAAACCAGTTTTTAGATAATAACTTTTACATTATATGTGTATGATTCCCACTTCTAATAACACTTTTCAAAATTCGGGAGAAAAAAATGATGTTTGAGAGACCCTTTTTACTTTTGATTTTTTCTTTTTTTTTTTTTTTTGGTGGATAATGATGAGATTCAAAACTGAAGTGTAGCAATATAGTTCTTGTATTTTTTTTTTCTTTGGATAATAATAAGCTTCAAATTTGGAGCGTAAAAATTTTTTGTGATAAAGATAAGCTCCTTAATTTAAGATATAAAAGAGTTTAGGAAAATTTATGGGATCCACTATTTTCAATTTATTTACAATAATACCATTAAAAACATTTTATGTATCTTGAAAATAGACGAAACTGCAACATTGGTCCCTCAAGTTTACCCTTTGCGCGCAATTGGTCTCTTAAGTTTAAAGGAAGCACAATTAGTCCCCCAAGTTTTAAAACTGAGTTTTATTAGTCATTTTACTAATTGCCGTTAGTGGTATTATTTACATAACTAACGGAATAATGACTTGGCATTTTTTTAATAATATGACATTTTTTTATTAAAAAATTACAAAATAAATTTACACAAACAATATTTACAACCCAATACAAATTATATATATATATATATATATTTTAACGATTGTACAAAGTGCTAACCGCCGCCGCCAATGAAGACCAAGCCCTAGCTGTCGTCGACGACAGCCCAAGCTCTAACCGCTGCTGGCTACTTATTACTTCAAGTTTGATATGCTTGGTGTTGGTGTACCAACAATTATGGTCTCTCCTTGGATCAAGAAAGGGACTGGTAAGCTCAAATTTTCATGCTTTAACCTTTGTTTAGTTTGTCAGTCCAGTTAAAGACTTTTTGTGTTGAATTGTTGATGTTAAAAACAAGGGAGTCAATACCGTACCGGAGACTGTACCGGTTTGGCCAGCGATACGATATATTTCGGATACCAGTCAATACCGGTGTACCGTTTCGGGTTTACCGCTATTTTTTATATTTATATATATATATATATATATATATATGTATGTATGTATGTGTGTGTGTATTATAATAAATATAAAAGTTTACCATAAAACATTTCTTCAATTCAGAACTAATTATTCATAGTTTTAGACTTTAGTATCAATTAAAAGAAGAAGAAAAAAAACACAATATAAAATATAGAAAGATTAAAAGTTACCATTGCATACTAAGAAAACAAATAATACTAATAAGTTAATACAAATAAGTTACCATTCTGCCCTAACAAAAATTCAAAAATTACAAAACTTAAAAAAAAAAAAAAAATAAAAAAAAAAAAAAAAAAAAAAACTTTTTTCCAGTACCGGCCGGTACGCTCGGTACCGGCCGGTATTGCCCGAAATTGGCCGGTACGCCCGGTACATAGCCGGTACGGCCGGTATTTTTTCTGGTACGAAACAGGGGGGTTTATATACCGGTATGCTTGTACGAAATATACCGGCCGGTACGGTACGAAATTGACTTCCTTGGTTAGAAATGCTTTAAGATACATAGAATTGTGTTTGGTATTGAATTGCTTTTGAAATATATTATATTATAGAATGCTAGTTTTTATGGTTGGTAAAGTTCGAATTCTGTTTTGCTATTACTGAGATTAAGTTGGATTAGATGGTGCTTAATTTTCCAAACGCTTGTCTTCTATACACATTTGAGTATTAGGGTTGAAGTCAAATTTATTTTACAAGTTAGAAATTGATTCTTTATAAAGAATCAATGGGTAATAAAGAATCAATTTCCAACTTGTTAAATAAATTTGACTTCAACCCAAATACTCAAATGTGTATAGAAGACAAGCGTTTGGAAAATTAAGCACCACTTAATCCAACTTAATCTCAGTAATAGCAAAACAGAATTCGAACCTTACCAACCATAAAAACTAGCATTCTATAATATATTGTATTAACAAACTAAACAAAGGTTAAAGCATGAAAAATTGAGCTTACCAGTCCCTTTCTTGGTCCAAGGAGAGACCATAATTGTTGGCACATGAACACCAAGCCTATCAAACTTGAAGAAATAAGGAGCCGGCGGCAGCTAGGGTTTGAGATGTTGCCAGCAGCAATTAAGGCTTGGGCTGTCGCCGGTGGTGGATAGGGCTTGGATCTCCTCCAGCAATGGGTCAGTGCTTGGGTTTCTTCACTCTCTCCCCTTCACTCTCTCATGGGTGGGTTTGTGATTCTTTTTTTTCTTTTTTCTTTTTTTGAGAAGCGGTGGGTTTTGTGAATTAGTTGCAAATAATGGTTTTAATTTGGTACCGGTTTGTGAATTTCTTACGTATAAATTTGTTTTGTAATTTTTTAATTAAAAATGCTAAGTCATTGTTCTATTATCCATGTAAATAACACCACTAATTGCAGTTAGTAAAATGACTAATACAACTTAGTTTTACAACTTGAGAAACTAATTGAGCTCGCTCCAAACTTAAGGGACCAATTGTGGACACAAGGAAACTTGAAGGACCACATTGTAGTTTTGCCTTGAAAATATTATTTCTGTTTTCAAAATTTCGTTTCAAAAAAAAAAAATCTCAATATTTAGAGAACATCAACTAAAAAATAGAACATTTTTTAGTTTCCAAAACAAATAATTATATTTAAATCCTCCTACCAAACAAATTATTACTTCATGCTCAAATCCAAAATATGTTAGTGTAATAATTTTTTTTTTTTTTTTTTTTTTTTGCTAAATAGTGTTTATCATAGAACCATTGGATTGAGATATTTCTAGTCTTCTACAAGTCAAGTCAACTTGCAAAATCAATTTGAATTTGACAGTGATAGAAGAACGGAACCAAGAAAGAAATGGGAAGAAAGGAAGAGACAAATAGCTAGCTAGCAATCAATTTTATCCTCTCCCTCTAGCAAAACCGAACATTTGACACGGTGAGTGTACATATATGAGTAAAATCCACGTTGAATAATGATGGAAAGAATGAGTGATTTATACAATATAATTTGACTATATATTCATTGAACTTTAAAACTTTTGAGTTAAAGGTGTTGTTTTATATGTTATATAATTATTTAATTAACTTTCCCCAATTTTTTATCTCCCTGGATAAGTGGTATCAAAGAAATGCACATATTGTTAAAAAAAATATATATATATCCTATCCATGAGCTTAGCTCTAACTTTGATGCAATTAATAAACAGTTCTGGACTTAAAGGTACGTTTGGTATGCTGTAATAGCTCATGTAATGGAATAATGATTTATGTGTAATAGCAATTCGGTCATTTGCTTGCATCTTTATTACATGGATTAGTCATTACATTAGAATAACTATTCTTTAAATTGAAAATAATTATTCCTCTTTAAAATAAATGTAATAGTTATTCCTTAGTGCATATAATAAGTTTTAAAAATTAATAAATTTTTAAAAATATAAAGTTTCCTTATACATAATTTTTTACAAGTTTTTCATATATAACAACAAAATTTATAAACAGTAATAGTTATTTTATTAGATATTAAATTCTATAAAGACGTGGTGTAAAACTCATATTTTACACCATCCAATAAGTGATTGTCACATCAAAATTTTACTTAAAATTCAGTACATCTTACCACACCAAATAACTTTTCGATAGAGTTCCAATTTGGTTGGATTTATATATGGCTATTAGAATTGATTGAGTGTAATTATGTTTATTCTAAAATATGTGATAAGATGATGTAGCATGTTAAGATTGTAGAAGTAAAACATAAGTTTTATACTATGTCCTTATAGAATTTAATCTCATTTCATTATAATGTCTTCTATTTCCGATTCTAAAGATTATTATTCCTAATCTAGTCTATGTTCTATGTTCAATGTTCAATGTACCAATGTACCTTTAACCAAAAAACAAAAGAGAAGAAAGAAAGACACAAATCATTTGTTGAGTACCTTTGCATATGCGCGTTTTCTTAAAGTTTCTTATTACCCCACCTGCCGACTGCCGCCTCTAACACGTAGCCCTATATTCTTGCTTTTTACTTCTTTTTTTTCCTTTTTCTTTTTTCTTTCTCCTTGAGAATGTCTTTTTACTGTTTTTGGGTCTTTCAGATTTATTTTCCTTAAATGTAGAAGGTGAAGTTTCAACTTTCAAGTTTATGCCTCTGTATGTCGGCGTTTGCTTAAAACTTTTACTTTTATTAGGAACTATTCTGAATAAAAAAATGTTTCTGGTTATGTTCTTACATATGGCATTTTTTTCATGAAATGATAATTTATTATTAAAAATATTATGTAATTAATATTTTTGTTAAATAATAGCCCTGATACAAAATAAAATTAAAATATAGTATTGTTTCAAACATATGTCTAATACATAATTAATTATCATTTATATTTAAATACATTTACCATATTTCACACCCAAAAAAACTACACTTATCATAAATATATATATATATATATAATAAATAACCAAAAAAAAATTCATTCTTAATAGCAATAGAAAAAAATTTTCAACACATGCAAGTTCCAAGTGCATCTATCGCCCAACATTAAAAATTCTTCTTCGTTTTCCTCTAAATCCTAACAATCAAGCCCATTAACCCGAAACTTTTATCCCTATTAATCTCAACCTCTGCCATGAATTACTCACCAAATAATCACAATAATAATCCAACAGTGACTTTGTGATGAAATTTACAAAAGCACAATATTTAGAGTAACAAATTAACGAAAAATAAAAGGAATACTCCTAGTAACAAATTAAGGGAAAAAAACCATAAATTATCAAAAACTCAATGTCGTCACCATTATTCGCATCAGCTCATCCAAAAATTCATATCTTTTTAGCATGAGAACTTTTTTTTTTATACTCACTTATTCAAATATTTCATATCAAATTATCTATTTTACACTACATTTTATTAAAATATCAATATTTCACATACTTTTAATTATTTTTCTTTCTTTACATACAATAATTATTGTAGGGACTCAACTTGTAATTGACCCTAAACAATAAAATTTATAGAGTATGGGTAGAAGGGCTTGGCACCAGCAAAGCAAGCAATGGATGACATGAAATTCATAGGAATAATAGCAAAGGAATTTGACTAAGTGTTTTTGAGGATAATCACTGTGCCATTGGTTAAATGTTTGTGAGGATTTTTATAATGATTTTGGCTAAGTGTTTGCGAAGTATGATCATCCTCGGCTCAATCCAAGGATCTCTTTCCTTAGAACTGACAAACACAAGGGTTGCTCTCGGACGCCCTAAAAGATCCTCCTTCTCCTTTCTTTCACCCTCCCTCCTCCTTTTTTCTTGATGGGGGTGCTATCTATTATATAGTCCTTTTTTAGTTGATCTCTACCGTCCACTTATTGATCATCCAAGCCTATACTTGAGTGCCTATCCCATCAGCCGCCTTTGCAGGCTTTCTGTTAGTTGAAGCAATCAAGGCATCACTGCTGGCTGGTCAACTCACCATTGATGTGGTCAGAATGTAGGTGGAGTGCATTTAATGAGTGAGTGACAGCTCATCCTCGGATTATGCCCTTTCCTCGGTTTGGGCCTTGGGCCTGATGTCCCTAGACGACTTGGGCATCGTTTGCCCATCCTCGGATTATGCCCTCTTCTCGGTTTGGACTTTGGGCCTAATGTGGAGTGGACCGGGGTTGCCATAATATTTGGGGCCCTATAATAGCCCCTCAAAATTCTGTTGTCCGACCCTTTGGGCGGGGAGGAGGATTTTGACATTCTCGGGCCTATTGTATTGGCCTGTCGAACCTTACCTTTCTGTCAATGTTACCATCCTTACAACTGCCCCTGCAATTTTCTTTGGCATAATAGGCCCGTCTAAGGAGTTTTTCCTTATTTCTGTAAGTCTTCTTCTCTTTCTAGTCTATACTTTTTAGCCTGAGTTCCTTGCTAGTTCCTCTAGGATGGGTAGGTTTAAGTTGCTGTGCTTTAGCACTCAGCTTTACTTGGTTTTCGTTCTTAACAGGGCTCATTATTTAGCACAAAAAGGGGTTGGCTCTGCCGTAGGTTTTGGCCTACGGTCAGTATAAAACCCTAGTTCTGCCCGATGCTTAGATTGTCCTATAGTGACTAGTTTCTTCAGAGGCTAGGGTCCGAGGACCATGCAATGCCTAAGTTCTGTCTAGTACTTAGTTTACTGATTTTTAAGTAGCTTTATTTCTTTAAGTAGTTAGTTTCCCCAGAGGCTTGGGTCCGAGGACCATGCAATGCTTAGGTTCTGTCTAACACTTAGTTTCCTCATCTGAAGTATATGGTTTCCCCAGAGGCTTGAGTCCGAGGACCATGCAATGCCTTGATTCTGTCCAGTACCTAGTTTTCTCATTTTAAGTGGTTAGTTTCCCCAGAGGCTGGTGTCCGAGGACCATACAATGCCTAAGTTCTGTCTAACACTTAATTTCCTCATCTGAAGTATCTGGTTTCCCCAGAGGCTTGAGTCCGAGGACCATGCAATGCCTTGGTTCTGTCCTGTACCTAGTTTTCTCATTTTAAATAGCTTTATTTCTTTAAGTAGTTAGTTTTCCCAGAGGCTTGGGTCCGAGGACCATGCAATGCCTAGGTTCTGTCTAACACTTAGTTTCCTCATCTGAAGTATCTGGTTTTCCCAGAGGCTTGAGCTCGAGGACCATGCAATGCCTTGGTTCTGTCCAGTACCTAATTTTCTTATTTTAAGTGGTTAGTTTCCCCAGAGGCTGGTGTCCGAGGACCATACAATGCCTAGGTTCTGTCTAATACTTAATTTCCTCATCTGAAGTATCTGGTTTCCCTAGAGGCTTAAGTCCGAGGACCATGCAATGCCTTGGTTCTGTCCAGTACCTAGTTTTCTCATTTTAAGTGATTAGTTTCCCTAGAGGCTGGTGTCCGAAGACCATACAATGCCTAGGTTCTGTCTAACACTTAATTTTCTCATCTGAAGTATCTGGTTTCCCTAGAGGCTTGAGTCCGAGGACCATGCAATGCCTTAGTTCTGTCCAGTACCTACTTTTCTCATTTTAAGTGATTAGTTTCCCCAGAGGCTAGTGTCTGAAGACCATACAATGCCTAGGTTTTGTCTAACACTTAGTTTCCTCATCTAAAGTATCGGGTTTCCCTAGAGGCTTGAGTTCGAGGACCATGCAATGCCTTGGTTCTGCCCAATACATAGTTTTCTCATTTTAAGTAGCTTTATTTCTTTAAGTAGTTAGTTTCCCTAGAGGCTTGGGTCCGAGGACCATACAATGCCTAGGTTCTGTCTAACACTTAGTTTCCTCATCTGAAGTATCTGGTTTCCCCAGAGGCTTGAGTTCGAGGACCATGCAATGCCTTGGTTCTGTCCAGTACCTAGTTTTCTCATTTTAAGTGGTTATGCCGAAGAGAAGACCCTGCTCTGTTCTACCTCTTCGTTTGGCGCGACTCTTCTGATTACGAGGCGTCTCTTGGGTTGTTCGAGTAACGCGTTTTGACGATTCGGTGCCTCCTCGTTAATGAGGCGCCTTCTCATTAATTTCAGTTGTGGATTTACGAGGATTTAGCGGCGGATAAGCCCCTTGGAATCTGGGCGGAGTTATTGCCTCCGGTAATCTCTCCTTAGGATTTAATGTAGATTGGCTCTCACCAATTTTTCGCCTTCTATATAAGGCGTTTTTGGGACAACCTTTTTCTTCACACTCGACAAACATTCATCTTAACTCTCCCAAAGACATTGCTCAGGGGTTCTACAAAAAATAGCAGTTTGAGCCCCACCAAATGAATTGGCCCTTGGAAAGGGCGGTCACGAGGAAGCCTAACCCCTTTCAGGAGCCAAGGATGGCACCCCGACCTTGGACGTCATGCTGGGGTTGGGGTAGGAGAAGGCTGAAGGTCTTTCTTCTTTTCAACCTAATCGGAGGTGAGCCCCTCCTCACCGTTTGGAGGAGGATCCCAAAAGAACGTAACCTCCTTCCCCCGGGCCTGGATCCGTCAGCCCCTTCAAGCTGGCAGTGATGGGTTTGAGAGGGAAACCAGGCGAAACTGAGAGGAGGAACCGTCCTGTGCCGTGGCCCCTTCCCCTTCAACGTTGCCTTCCTTTTTTCTTTTCCTTTTCCCTCTTCTTCTTTTGCTCCTCAACCAGCCTTCCTTCCTTCATTTCCTCTTCTCTTGCTTCACAACCAGCCTTGTTAAGCGCTTCTTTATGTAGTTAGCTCTAGAACAAGCCCCATGGGCATCAATTGTAAGATGTAACTTTTTATTCATATATTAATAAAGAAGTAGACCTGTTTCATCTCTTTTATTTTTCGCATATATCATGTTTCTTGTGATTGTTGCCTTCTGAGTGAATGTTGTTGCTATATACTGTATTCTTTTGGTGTTTTTTTTTTTTTTTTTTTTTTAAATGCTGCCCTTAATCTTTTCACACCGGCCACTGTACTTGCTAGTGCACAAGTCCTCCCCACAGACAGCGCCAATTGTAGGGACTTAACTTGTAATGGACCCTAAACAATAAAATTTGTAGAGTGTGGGTAGAAAGGCTTGGCACCAGCAAAGTAAGCAATAGATGACATGAACTTCATAGGAATAATAGCAAAGGAATTTGACTAAGTATTTTTTAGGATAATCACTGTGCCATTGGTTAAATATTTGTGAGGATTTTTATAATGATTTTAGCTAAGTGTTTGCGAAGCATGATCATCCTCGGCTCAATCCGAGGATCTCTTTCCTTAGAACTGACAAACACAAGGGTTGCTCTCGGACGCCCTAAAAGATTCTCCTTTTCCTTTCTTTCCCCCCCCCCCCCCTCCTTTTTTCTTGATGGGGGTACTATCTATTATATAGTCCTTTTTTAATTAATCTCTACCGTCCACTTATTGATCATCCAAGCCTATACTTGAGTGTCTATCCCATTAGCCGCCTTTGCAGGCTTTCTGTTAGTTAAAGCAACCAAGGCATCACTGCTGGCTGGTCAACTCACCATTGATGTTATCAGAATGTAGGTGGAGTGCATTTAATGAGTGAGTGACAGCTCATCCTCGGATTATACCCTTTTCTCGGTTTGGGCCTTGGGTCTGATGTCCCTAGACGACTTGGGCATCGTTTGCCCATCCTCGGATTATGCCCTCTTCTCGGTCTGAACTTTGGGCCTGATATGGAGTGGGCCAGGATTACCATAATATTTAGGGCGCCACAATTATCATCAACTTTTTTTCTTCATTCTCAAAATATGTAAGGAACAATAAAAAAACCAAAGTACAAATGTATTTTTACATAACTTAATATGAAATTTTAATCTTTGTTAGTTGAAATATAGTCCTTTTACTATTATATATATACACACACAAACACGAATGTTAGCAGTGAAAGGAAATAGACGGTAAACAACTCGTTGTTGATATCTTCCTGAGCCACAACCAACACCATCGATTTCACTGCGACCAATGAAAACCACAGTAAACAAACGCATGCAATAGCATAATCAGTGACCAATCAGTGGGGACATTCAAGTGTGAGAAAGAAAGAAAAAAAGTGTTCTAATGCAAAATTTAAAAAATAAATAAATAAAGCAAAAAGACAAGAAATATCGTTGTACAGTTTCATGCACGAAACGTGTGTGGATCCCATGCATTTTAGCAAGGATAAAAATTCTTAGTTTCTAGGGATGTTTGGAAGGGTAATTCGAGTTATGTTTTTTGGGTACTTTAGATAAACGTGTAAGTGAAAAATATGTAAAAATAAATGTAATGTTATTTAAAATGTGTAGTTTTGTGTTTGAGATGATTTGTCAAACAGACCCAAAAAATTCTCAGATTCAATAATTAAATTCATAATTTTTTGTAATAGGCTAATCTTTCAGGATAATATGTAATTTATTAATTACAAAATAAAAATAAAAAACATATTTATATATTAAAAACGTGCTTGCTAGCTAGCATGCCAGCTGGCATCTTCTTTCTCTATTTTTACCATGTATGTCATCTTCATAATTCAGTGTGTGCCTTTTTTCCATTATCGTATACTTCACGTGATATCGAAAGATTCCAAAACTTATTGTAAATTACAATATAATTAGATATATATATATATATATATATATATAAAGACAAATGAGTGGTGAGAGAGATAGATCGATGAACAGAGATAAAAAGAAAGATAGAAGAGAATCTACGAACAAGTTGATAAACAAATAAAACTCCAAATTAATGCATAATGAGTAATTTGTCAAATACTTAATTTCAAACATCATGTTGAGTACTAGTAGCTAGCTTTTCAGCCAAGAAAAAAGTGACTACAGGGGTGATATTTATTTAAATGTTACAAATAACACCATTTATAGGTACTGGTCCGGACCTTTCTATTTTAAAATTTTTAAAAATGCAAACCCTCTCATTATGTTTCCCTATAATCAATATAAGTCTATAATAGCAAAATTCACCTTTATTCTTTCGAAATGCTCAAATAAATTACACTCCAATTAATAAATATATTTTATTAAACACAAAAAATCTCCTTCTATTGTTAATTTGTTACAACTTTATATTTATGTGTAAATTTTACCTAATAGCCCTTACCATATTTTTAATTGAATGTACAAACATTCATTTAAAGTATTGAAGTCCCTTATTTCTTATTTCTTTTCTTTTTTACATTCACTTTTTTTGACGTAAAGAACTCACGAACTTTATGACAATTTAAAGCATATGTTATCAAAAAATATATGTAAAAAAGTAAAATCTCTTATTCTGTTTAAAAAATAAACTCTTTTTAAAAGAAAGTTTGCACTTAGAAATTTTAATATATGGTCTATTTTTTCATCCATAAACCAAAGAAAACTTTTCAATTAATTTTTGTTATTATTATTATATTTCTGTTTATATTATATATGTAAAGGTATATAAAAGTTATATAACGTTCATTATTTAATTTATTTGAAATTAATAAATTTGTGTGTGTACACGTGTGTATTTTTAACACTATTTTTATATTCTAATATGTAATCTTCAATTTATTTACCAACAAAAATTGATTTTAAATTTTTTTTTTAAATATTAATTGTGATTGATTTAATTTAAAGGATAATTACTTAATGAGATAAAATATTTATCTTGAATTATATAAAACCAACTTGAATGGAATTTTCATATATATATTGAGAATTTTTATTTTTGATAGTTTAAGAAGAGAGGATTTGAACTCTAAATGTTTTTATCAAAAACATTAGAAGGTGCTAACTAATTGAGCTACAATTGAGAGTTGATGTCAAAAAACTCATAAAATAAAATGATCATCTAGCTAGCCAATTCCTTTAGCTAGTGGCCCCTTCTAATAAATAAATAAATAAATAATAAAAAACCCTTTTATGTAACAAATCACTAAGCATTATTGGTATTGTAGGGATAAATGCTCAAATTCATGTACTGGGCCTTGGGCTTGGCCGAGGACTTTGTCTGTCCGAGGAGGATAAATAGCAGCGAGGGTACCAAGCTCAAAACCCTATAAGTAAAGTACAAGTGGGAGGGCTGAGAAAGTTGGTCCGATGAGGATCAGCTCCTCGGATGAGCAAGGCATGGATCAAACGTATAACTTATCATTCAAAGTAACCTTCCAGGATGATCTACTGATAGAAACAGGCAATATGATCATGCAAAAGGGATGAGAGCTTAGAGGAATCTAAGGAAAAGTTGCTGCCACCACATTGAATGTACAACAGCTACTTTTCTTGCCGCATTTATGTAGAGAAGACCCCGGAACAGTGCTGCCTTAGCTACCACAACTTACAAAGAGCCAATGGAGGCGACTAATGAGACAGACGCTCAAGTGAAAGTTTAGATGATCGACAAGTGTAGAGTCAAGATGGTCTAAAGAGAGCTATATAATGTAAGAAACCCTCCATGAGGAAGGGGATCGAAAAAAGAGAGAAAAGAAAACTGTAGCAACCAAAATTGCACTTGTAATTAGTTCTATCGATCTATATTAAGGTTTGCCTCCTCGGATAGAGAATTTACTTTGTCGTATGTGCCTTATTCCTACTTGATCGTCAAGCCCATACTAGCCGTTGTTAAATTCATTAGAACCTAGTTCTTTGACTCACTTTTTACAAATTTATTATACTGGGCTCACTAGGCTAAGATCCCATATATTTTGGGCTTGGGCTGCTAAACATGACCTTATAGGTATTAAATTGTTTGAATTTTTTTTTTTAAAGTATTCAAATTACTATGTGTTCGATTTTTTTATTTTTATTTTTTCAAATGATTTTGTGTTTGGCACTCTCCCCAGTTTGTCGTTTGGTAATCAAAGTTAAATTTTTGAAATTTTATGATTTGGGTTTTGCGTGTTGTTATCTAAACTCCAACCAAATATTTCATTTGGGTTTTTTTTTTTTTTAAATATATGGCAACGTGTTAAAAGGAATAATGGACATATTTTTTAGAAAGAACGAGAGAGCAAACCCTCTCTCTGGTTGCAAAAATGGCGAGATGGAGTTCAAGAGAGAAAGATAAAATAAAAAATAAATTTTTTAACGAATTCTTTTATTTGGTATATTGAAAGGGAGTTACTAAAAATTTTAACAAATACAGTAATCAGTATTTTTTTTTTTTTCCGAATTTAAAAGAACATAAAATTCTATTTAAATAGATAATTGAGTTGAAATGTAATTAAAAAAAAACAATTATTTTGTATTTTTTTAATTTATTTTATGCTAATATTGATTAGATATTCCTTAAACAAAAACGCTATTGCATAGATGTAAGTTTGAATTTTATATGTTAATTTAATTTTAAATTTTAATGTTTTGAATTTTTATTTTTAAATAGTAAAAAGATTGATTCATACTTTTTTTAATATAGAAAAAAAACTGATTCATACTTATCCTACGAGACTAGATAGATGATTATTACCTCTACATTTTCTCTTCTTCATTTTCCATCCTCCCTAAAATCACCCCAACCAAATATAGGGTAAGTGTTATACAACAAATTAAAGTAGAGACAACCCCATAAACAGAGTGTCCAAGCTAAGGTAATTTTTTTGCAAGTGGATTGCCATTTAATAAAGTTTGCTCACTTAATTTAGATGGTGAAAACAAAGATAATCAACTATCTAAATATTCATAATTTCCACAAGAGGTACTTTCCTTCTTCTTCGTTCTATCTTTTCAACGGGCCCTAGGTGAAGAGGATGCTTTCAAGCATTACATTTCTTCCTTTATTTTTTTGGGCCTTTTGTGACCTTGTGGGCCGTTGTTGATAACTTTGATTAAAGGGCAGTAGCAGTAGATATGTCCTACACCATCACATCACTCACACTTAGTCTGAAACAAATGCAAAAAAAGGCAATAAAGAACAATACTGAATACATAGGAAGACCAGCCGCCTTCATTGACCCGTGCGGTGCATAAAGAAGCTAGACTCTGATCATTTCGGTGTCACTGCTTTTCAAGTACTCAAGTTGCTCCCAAAGTACAGCTAATAACAAAAACGCGTAGAATTTAATGGTTTGGTAGCAATCTTTTGGTCTCCGTGAATAGCTAGATTTGACTGCCTGGCCGGTGGGCTAGCTTCGGCATTTACTTCTCAGTGATAAAGAAGTAAAACACCTCAATCAAAGACTTTGACTATGGAAGTTAAACAGATCCGCCAGCAGGTCATTTGAGATCAGTATATTGTTAAAATTAAAAAAAAAATTTGTTAAAAATACTATAAATAAAAATAAAATTTTATTAAAATAATATAATAAAATTTAAAAATAATATCAAAAATATATAATAAAACTTAAAAATAATAACAAAAATAAATTAAATAGTAAAATAAACAGATAAAAATAATCTATATCCTACAAACAAATTAGAAATTAAACAACAGATTTTTTAATTTTTTAATTTTTTTTTACCGAAAGGAATGAGGAACTTTAAAATAAAATTCATATCGTACGATTTGACACACTCAAGCATGCACACAAAGACAGAAACAGAGACAGAGAGTATTAAAGGACCTTATCGAAGATCTGAGTTGATCCTAATTGCTTTCGGACAGATTTTCTTTTTCCATTTTTTTTAATATCTGTGAGGTCTCTTCAGTTTTCAAATTACACAACTAGTTCGAGCATCCAGTGATGCAAATGGTATATATTGGTATTATTTAGCATTAAAGGACCAAAAAGTCTAGTACTCGGTCTTTTAATTGTAAAAAAATTTGCAATTGTGTTATAGTATCATCTTAAATTTATGATCGTACTGTAATAACGTTCTAATCCAATTTTTTATTTTTTATTCCCCATCTTTAAGTATTGCCTCTGTCTCTCTTCATCAATCTCTCATCTCCTCTCTCTCTCTCTCTCTCTTGACATTCCAAGCCTCTATCACATGGTGGTGGTGTTTATTTGGCGTGGGTCGTGGGTCCGACGTGGGTCTAGTGGCAGCATGGGTCTGGCAGTGGCATGGAGGTTTCTGGTTTCTAAATCAGCAAACAATGTGGCAGTTGAGGTGGAGGTTTCTAGATTTCTAGATCGGTGTAGCGTGGCGTGGCGTGGCGTGGCATGGCAAGGTTGTTGCATTTCTCTAGGGGCGCGGTTTGGTGGGTCCTGTGATGGAGGCGTAGTGGTGTGGGTCTGATGTTGGTCCAATTTAGGTGGTTCCAATTTGGTTTCGATTTTGATGGTTTCGATTTCGGTGATGTTGTTGGATTGGTGTGGGTACAATTTTGCTGGGTTTTGTTGGTCATTTGTGGGTTTTGCTTGGTGCCAATTTCAATGATATTGTTGGATTGGTGTGGGTTCGACTTTGCTGGGTTTTGTTGTTCATTTGTGGGTTTTGTTTGGTTTCGATTTCGGTGATATTGTTAGATTGGCATGGGTCCAATTTTGTTTTGTTTTGTTGGTCACTTGTGGGTTTTCTTGGGTGGTGGTGGGTGATGGGTAGTGAGGCAGGGGTGGTTTGTTTGAGTTTCGGTAGCCTTTTTGGGTTTGTTCATGGTGGAGGTGGTGATAGCAAGTGGTTGTAGTGGAAGAGAGACAAAAATTAGAGAGAGGAGAGAGATGAGAGAGAATAGATATGTATTTAGGTTATATTATTTTATTGTGTAGATATATTATTTTAATGTGTTGTATGATAAAATAAAATTTGAGATGTTAGGTGTATTGTAAAATTGTATAGTATGATAGACAAAGTAGTTTTTGAGATAATAAATAAAATAGTTTTAAGATAATGGATGCTAATGCTCTCATATTTTTCCCTCATCATTGTATTGCCTTTTGTTTTGATATATATATATATATTTTTTTTTTTTTTTTGGGATAATTTCAAAAGAAGTTTATGTGTGTGGAGAGAGAGAGAGAGAGAGAGAGAGAGAGAGAGATTGGCTACTGCTTCTGTTGAAAAAATTAACATTATTATATATTTTGAAAATATAGCTGTTACATTGTATTTTTTTATATTCTTAATAGGCATTTAAAATTTCATGTCAATCAGATATTATTTATTATTTAATCCATAAACTTATTTTTTATACATAATTTTAGACTAGAAACTTAAACATTTGATTAATAGCATAATTATTAATCTTTGATCTTTTGGAAATTTGCAAGTATGAAAAATATAAGAAAAAAAATGTTGTGGGGGCTGAGCTTTTAACCTCTTGGGATGCGGGTTTTTAGGATTTTCACCCTACCAAGGGCTGACCTTGTAGTGTAGGGCTTGACACCTTAATCCCATGTCGGCCAGAGAAGCGCCCCGATACAATGAATTTGTAGAGAGTGGGCAGAAGGACTAGGCATTAGCGAGTATTATAACGGTTGGTGCGGGTTTACAGGATCATCAAATGGGATTTAGTTAAGTGTTCTAAGGGAAAATTCATCCTCGGCCCAGTCCGATGAGCCTTTTCCTGATTAATAGTGAAGAATAAGGGTTGTCCCTGATCCCTCTGAACTCCGAACCCCCTCTTCTCTGGGGGTTCATTCCATTATATAGTCTTATTCAGCTGATCTTTACCCTCCACTTGTTGATCATCTGCGCTTATGTCTGAAGGCTTGTCCCATCAGCCGCCTTTCCAGACCTCTTGTTAGTTGAAGTAACCAAAGCATTACTGTTCAATGGTCAATTCTTCATTAATGCGGCCAGAGTGTCAGTTACATGCTTTTAATGTGGCGATGACAGCTCCCTTCTTCAATATCGGCCGACCGAGGACATGGTTGTCCTTGGCGATGCTCCTTGACAGTTTGGGCCTTCCCCGCTCATCCTCGGATACTGCATTATCCTCGGCATGGGCCTTGGGCCCAATATGGAGTGGGCCGGGGTTGCTAAATCTTTGGGCCCCACAATAGCCCCTCAAAATTCTGCTGCTCGACTCTTCGAGTGGGGAGGAGGATTTTGATGTCCTCAGGTCCTTGTCTTAGCCTGGTGAATCTTGTCTTCCTGTCAGTACCGAAATCCTTCTAACTGCTCAAAGAATGCTTTGGCGTTTCGGTACTTGAAGCGTGCCTTCATTAAATTTTGGCGGCCCTGTGTCCTCCACGTTCTACGGTGTGATGATGAATGGACGGTTGGGATGCTTCTAACTTAATGGGCGGGAAAGCCCATGTGGTTACTTTTAATTGAGGGTATAAATACCCAATCAAACCGATTTGTCCCTTCACTTTTACATTCAAGAGCTCCTACGTATATACGCTGAACTTGGTCAAGCCTCCAATCGACCTTACGCCTCCTTTCAACATAAAAGGCCTGTCCGAGAAGCTTTTCCTCATTTCTGTAAGTTCTCTTCTCTTTCCTATTCGTACTTTTTCGCCTGAGTTCTTTGTCCTTTTATTCCTCTTTCTCTTTCCTTCGTTTTCCCTGAGCCCCTCGTTAGTTCTTTAAGATGGGTAGGTTTAAGAGGTTAGTTAAGTCTGAGGAGGCGATGAAAAAATTTGTTGCTGATTATAAGATCCCCGATACAGTGGGTTTGAGGTACTGTGGAGATGGGGAGTGGAGTATTAGGAGAAAAGAGGGTGAGGTGGCGATTCCTATAATTGCCTTTCTGAAGGGTGGTATGAGAATCCCCATGGGGCCAGTGATGAGGGATTATCTTAGACACTTCGACTTATCTCCCACTCAGTGTGCCATCAATGTGTTTAAGATCTTAGGCTGTGTGGATACCCTGAATGAGAAGATGGGGCTGGGGTTAACTCACCACGATGTAAACTGGTGCTATAACCTCCAGTGCCTTAGGGGGAAGTCTTATTACATGAAGACGAGGGACGATAGGGTCCGGCTCATCCAGTGCCTCTCTGAGTCCAGCAAGGGTTTGAACAAAGACTTTCTCATTGTGTCCGGAGACTGGCACGATGGCTTTCATTGTCCAACAGTGGAGGGTACACCAGGTGGGGCATTCAAACTAGAAGAAGGTCTAATTTCCTATGCCTTCGTGCTCTGCTTTGCTTGGTTTTTAACAGGAACTTGTTTTCTTTTATGCAGATCCGCACGTCTTTGAGCGTGACTTCGGCTTAGTCAACAAGGAGGATTTGCAAACCGTATTTAGGTCGGAGATTTTTGTGAATAAAGCCGACAACCAAGTTAGAGCCGCTCATGAGATCCTAGGATACGATCTGATTCAAAAGTCATTCTCGGCTCCAAAACACGTGATCCGAGCTAAAGATCCTCGGCTACATAAGATCACCGTGGTCGAGTACGGATTCTTGTCCCCGAAGGATCTCCCGTTCCTGAGGGCGTACCGTTGGTGGGTACTTCTTCGTCGCCTCAAGTTGCCGAGGCCGAAGGGGAAGAGGCAGGAGAAGAGGAAGTTGCTGACTCAGGTCCGTCCGAGGATGAGTTTGATGTGTTCGACCAATTCCATTTGCCCGAGGACCCTCCTGGCAATTTGGGTGACCCCAGCTTAGTTGAAGCAGACTTTTTATCCAAAGAAGCCTCTCCTCGGTTGAAGATGAGTTTCAAGAAACGACCTCAGACAAGCCTGCTGGCCTTGATTGAGGGGCAGTCGGGGAAGGATGCGCCGGGAAAGTCTCCTCCCAAGCTTCCTCCTCTCCCACCCCAGCAGGGTTTGCCATCTGGGTCCAAGCTCACTAGTCTTCGGCAGAAGAAAGACAAAGGAAAGAGGCCTAGAAGGGGCGAAGAATTTGATCCTTCCCAGGGCAATGATGACGCTCGGCAGCCATCGAAGCAGCTGAAGGCAGGGTGCCGAGGTCAAGAAAAATAGGCCACCGTCTAACCTGGGGCCCAGGCTTGGCTCCCTGTCCCTATACTCCATGGGAAGCCCTTGATGGACGATGCCTTTCTCAGGGACCCTCGAGGGGACGAAAGTGCGCATGTGGTTGACGCATTAGGGAGGTCCTTACTGCTCCTCGTAGATATGGCCCAGCTGGAGGTTCAGTGGAGCAAGGAGGTCTTCCTCGGCCTCAAGCAATGTTTGGGCATGGTAAGTTTTCTGATCACTTGTGATTCCCTTGACTTCCTGCCCTTTGGCTCCTTACTTGTCATGCACTGGTTTTAATCAGCAGGCTATCCAGACTACCTTTAGGTTGGAGGATATAGCTAGTAGTTAAAGCAGGGCCGCGGACCTAGAGCGTGAAAAGATGCTAGACGTTGTGCGGACCCTCGAAGTTTCCAAGGCCGATCTTTCAAAGGTGAGGGAGGAGTTGGAGGAAATGAAGAAGGCTCGAGACATCGCCGAGTCAAGTCTAGTTAGCGCCCAAAAGTAGGCCCTGGATCAAACGAAGCACCTGCTTAAGGAAGAGGATCAGCTGAAGGTCGCCAGAGAGGAGATCACAACCCTGGGAAAGAGGGTGCTCTAGGCAGAGGAGGCCAGAGGCGTTGCGAAGTCCGCTAAGAATGAGGCCTTGAAAGCCAAGGAAAAGGCAGAGTCTGCCAGGGCCGAGGCTGAGGCTTCCCAAGGTAAGGCCGCGTAGGAGGCCTATGAGTCAGGGGTGGCTGAGACAGAAGCCACCCTTAAAGCTCAAGTGCCTGGGGTATGCAGACTTTACTGTTCCCAAGTGTGGAATAAAGCCTTGAAACAAGTAAGTGTTGAGGCTTCATCTGACCTGTGGAAGGTAGAGAGTGTGTACTACCCTCCTGCCATTTGCGAGACTGCTCTTCCCAGCTCTGAGGTCGAGGTGACTCCGAAGGGAGTTGGGACTGTTCCTGATGAAAACGCCCCAGCTGCTACCACTTCGGACGAGCCCACAAAGGAAGCTGATCCTCCTAGGGCCGTTAAGACAAGCAAGAGTCCCACTGCGGATGCACCCTAGGAGGCTGCGGACCCCTTAGCAAATGTCCAGGGCCCTTACGTTGAAGAGGTTTCTCCTTTAGCTGATCTTCCCCAAGCTGTAGTCCCAAACGGGGGTTGCAAGGACCTTGAGACCTCTTCTGCCCAGCCCCCTGAGGGAGGAATTGAGATGAAGCTGAAGGAATGATCCTCCATGGCACCTTCGCTTTGTTTGTTTGTTTTTTTTTTTTTTTTTTTTTTTTTTTAAAGCATTGTAATGGCACTTTTGCCTTGTGTAACTCTCAAAGATTCAATGAAGTGCACATTTTATTTTCTCTTATTCGTCCTGTTTGCATTATTCCCTTTTTTTTTTTACTTACATAATCCTGTCTTTAATTGCGCTTCAGCTGACCACATACTTATCTTCTTGAATGACTAGTTTCCCCATAGGTTTAAGTCCGAGGACCATGCAAGACCTTGGTTCTGTCTAACACTTAGTTCATCTGAAGTAGCTAGTTTCCTTATAGGTTTGAGTCCGAGGACCATGCAAGACCTTGGTTTTGTCTAGCACTTGACTTTTGAAGTAGTTAGTTTCCTCGTAGGCTTGAGTCCGAGGACCATGCAAGGCCTTGGTTCTGTCTAACACTTAATTCTTCTTGAGTGACTAGTTTCCCCACAGGTTTGAGTCTGAGGACCATGCAAGACCTTGGTTCTGTCTAGCACTTAGCTTTTCTGAAGTACTTAGTTTCCCCACAGGTTTGAGTCCGAGGACCATGCAATACCTTGGTTCTGTCTAACACTTGATTCTTCTGAAGTAGCTAGTTTCCCCACGGGCTTGAGTCCGAGGATCATGCAAGACCTTGGTTCTATCTAGCACTTAGCTTTTCTGAAGTACCTAGTTTCCCCATAGTTTTGAGTCCGAGGACTATGCAATACCTTGGTTCTGTCTAGGACCTAGTTCTTGAAGTAGTTAGTTTCCCCACAGACTTGAGTCCGAGGACCATGCAAGGCCTTGGTTCTGTCTAACACTTGATTCTTCTAAAGTAGTTAGTTTCCCCACAGGCTTGAGTCCGAGGACCATGCAAGACCTTGGTTCTGTCTAGCACTTGATTCTTCTGAAGTAGCTAGTTTCCCCACAAGCTTGAGTCCGAGGACCATGCAAGACCTTGGTTCTGTCTAGGACCTAGTTCTTGAAGTAGTTAGTTTCCCCATAGGCTTGAGTATGAGGACCATGCAAGGCCTTGGTTCTGTCTAACACTTGATTCTTCTGAAATAGCTAGTTTCCCTACAGGCTTGAGTCCGAGGACCATGCAAGACCTTGGTTCTGTCTAGCACTTAGCTTTTCTGAAGTACCTAGTTTCCCCACAAGTTTGAGTCGAGGACTATGCAATACCTTGATTCTGTCTAACACTTGATTCTTCTGAAGTAGCTAGTTTCTCCACAGGCTTGAGTCCGAGGATCATGCAAGACCTTGGTTCTGTCTAGCACTTAGCTTTTCTGAAGTACCTAATTTCCCCATAGGTTTAAGTCTGAGGACTATGCAATACCTTGGTTCTGTCTAGGACCTAGTTCTTGAAGTAGTTAGTTTCCCCACAGACTTAAGTCCGAGAACCATGCAAGGCTTTGGTTCTGTCTAACACTTGATTCTTCTAAAGTAGTTAGTTTCCCCACAGGCTTGAGTCCGAGGACCATGCAAGACCTTGGTTCTGTCTAGCACTTGATTCTTCTAAAGTAGCTAGTTTCCCCACAAGCTTGAGTCCGAGGACCATGTAAGACCTTGGTTCTGTCTAGGACCTAGTTCTTGAAGTAGTTAGTTTCCCCACAGGCTTAAGTATGAGAACCATGCAAGGTCTTGGTTCTGTCTAACACTTGATTCTTCTAAAATAGCTAGTTTCCCCACAGGCTTGAGTCCGAGGACCATGCAAGACCTTGGTTCTGTCTAGCACTTAGCTTTTCTGAAGTACCTAGTTTCCCCACAGGTTTGAGTCGAGGACTATGCAATACCTTGGTTCTGTCTAGGACCTAGTTCTTGAAGTAGTTAGTTTCCCCACAGGCTTGAGTCCGAGGACCATGCAAGGCCTTAGTTCTGTCTAACACTTGATTCTTCTAAAGTAGCTAGTTTCCCCACAGGCTTGAGTTCGAGGACCATGCAAGACCTTGGTTCTGTCTAGCACTTGATTATTCTAAAGTAGCTAGTTTCCCCACAGACTTGAGTCTAAGGACCATGCAAGACCTTGGTTCTATCTAGCACTTAGCTTTTCTGAAGTACCTAGTTTTCCCATAAGTTTGAGTCCGAGGACCATGCAATACCTTGGTTCTGTCTAGGACCTAGTTCTTGAAGTAGTTAGTTTCCCCACAGGCTTGAGTCTGAGGACCATGCAAGGCCTTGGTTCTGTCTAACACTTGAAGTTTCCTTTACTGTCTGGAGTGAGGGAGCTCATCCTCATCGTTAGGGAGCCTGCCCTTAGAGTGATAATTGCCTTGAGCTTGCTTTGCCGAAGGGGGACCCTTTTTCAGTCTGGCTCCTTGGCCCGACACGCCACTTCTAATTATGAGGCGTCTTTTGGGTTATTCGAGTAACACGCTTAACGCTTCAGTGCGGGAGGCACATCCTCATTAATATCCTTGCGAATTTACGAGGATCCAATGGTTTGTAAGCTCTTTGGAAATGGAGCGAAGTTAATACCTCCAGTAATTCCTCCTTAGGATTCTGCGCAGTCTGATTTTCACCAGCTCTTGCCTTCTATATAAGGCATTTTGGGGTAATCTTTTCTTCAAATTTCACAAACACTCGGGTTCGATAGGGGCTCAAGGCTCTCCTTTTTCTAGGCATTTTCAAGGGTCTTGCCAGAATAGTGACTTATGCTTGAGGAGATGGAGTGGCCCTGGAAAAGAGTAAAAACAAGGAAGTCGAGCCCTCTTTAGGAGCTGAGAATGCCACCCCAATCCTGGACAACACAGTGGAGGCGAAATAAGTAGAGGCTAAAGATCCTCATTCTTTTCAACCTTGCTTGAAAAAGGACTCCCCTTGCAGTTATGAGGGAAATCCGAAAGGAACATAACGTCCCTCCTCCGTGCACGGGTCCACCGGCCTTCCAAGCTGGTAGTGATTTGCCAGCGCCCGGTTGTCGTGGAACTGGGAGAGAATCAAGGGGAAACCTTGAGATTGAACCGTCAGGCGCCGCGGCCTCTTCTTCCTTCTCCTTCCTAACGCCGCCCATGCTGGTTGGGGAGCTGTGGATGGTCTTAGAACGGACCTGTCTCCACCTCTTCCTCCATGCATAGCTTGACTTTAAAACAAGCCTGCCCAGGCCCTTTTTTTTTTTTTTTTAGTTTTAGAACAAGCCTATCTAAGCATTTACCTTCGTAGTTAACTTTAGAACAAGCCTACCTAAGTATTTGTTGTACAATGTAACTTTTCTTTACTTAATAAAGAAGTAGCCACATTTCGTTTACTTTGCTTCTTGAATTTTTCATTTCTTTATGATGATTGCCTTCTGAATGAGTGTGTTGCCGTTGTTTGTGTTTTTTTTTTTTTTAACTCGGAAGAAGTGTTGTTATTGATCCTTTCGCACCAACCGTCACACTCACTAATCCTCAAGTCCTTCCCCACAGACGGTGCCAATTGTGGAAGCTGGGCTTTTAACCTCTTGGGAAGCGGGTTTTCAGGATTTTCACCCCACCAAAAGCTGACCTTGTAGTGTAAGACTTGACACCTTAATCCCACGTTGGTCAAAGAAGCACCCCGATACAATGAATTTGTAAAGAGTGGGCAGAAGGACTAGGCATTAGCGAGTATTACAACAGTTGGTGCGGGTTTACAGGATCATTAAATGAGATTTAGCTAAGTGTTCTAAGGGGAAATTCGTCATCGGCCCAGTCCGAGGAGCCCTTTCCTGATTAATAATGAAGAATAGGGGTTGTCCGTGATCCCTCTGAACTCCGAACCCCCTCTTTTCTGGAGGTTCATTCCATTATATAGTTCTATTCAGCTGATCTTTGCCCTCCACTTGTTGATCATCTGCGCTTGTGTCTGAGGGTTTGTCTCATCAGCTGCCTTTTCAAACCTCCTGTTAGTTGAAGTAACCAAGACATTACTGTTCAATGGTCAATTCTTCATTAATGCGGCCAGAGTGTCAGTTGCATGCTTTTAATGTGGCGATGACAGCTCCCTTCTTCAATATCGGCCGGCCGAGGACATAGTCGTCATCGACGATGCTTCTTAACAGTTTGGGTCTTCCCCGCTCATCCTCGGATATTGCATTGTCCTCAGCATGGGTTTTAGACCTGATATGAAGTGGGTCGGGGTTATTAAATCTTTGGGCTCCACAAATGTAATCCAATAGTAAATTTTTCAAAATTTACATATAATAAAAAAAATATTAAATAAAACTATAATCGGTAACTACAATAAAATTTGTACCTAAATTTTGTCATATATATTTTCCTTTCAATCACTTCAATTATATATGCTTTCATTATAATCCTTCTATCCATCTTCATCCAAACTATGCCGTTAAACACCATCAGTTTCCAATAGCAAAATCACTCCATCATTTTATGGAGTTAATGGGACTATCAAATGGACGAAAGGACTAACTTAAAAACAAAAGTTAGTTAAATATGATTGAAGTGAAAAAAAATAAAATTAAATGACACATATGAATATAAAAAACAAATTAATTATAAATGGTTTAATTTGTAATTTAGCCCAAAACATTTAAAACGATACTTTTAAAACGATTGATTTTAGTTTTAAGCCAATTTTGTTCTAAAGAGAATGAAACCATGAATTTGAGAAATTGGATAGTCTTCTTATTCTGCGTTTTGACCCAATTCCTTGGATTGCAAGTGAAAGTTGCCGACAATTTTCGGTAAAAATAATGGACTTGCCATTACATTGATTTGGATTTATCCTGCTAATCTCATTCATAGTAAGACCCATTTACACTGTTACTATCACTGATTCACTATCTATCCATGCTTGCCAAGCAACTAGGTCCAAATTAATTTGAAAATCATTTGAGGCTTGGAATAAATAAAAACAAGGTACTTTTTTTTTTTTTTTCAGAAAAATAAAAGCACTAAAATGAGTTGATTTTTCTCAAAGATAAAAATCATTGAGTAATGAAACGAAAGATCACAACACAACAAATGACACAGATTTTATCACAATTCGCTACGTAAATTAATTGTGCTAATTGCTATGACGCATTTTTAGTAACGAAAACAAGTCACAAAGAAAAATAAGGAGATCTTTGATTATAAATCTGTGGAGTAACTAATATGAACGTGACTGATTAGTAAAGAAACAACAGTGAATGAGATCAATAAGTATGACAGTTCGAGTGATGGCTCAAGTACCGGTCAAGATAAATGGCCAAGACATGACATGACATCTTGAATTATCTCTGCCAATGTTCGGTTTCCCAATGCAGCTCTGTCCCTGTGATTTTGATTTAAGATATATATATATATATATATATATTTTTTTTTTTTTTTGTTGAGAAAATTGATTTAAGAAATTAAGCAGCCAATCTCCAGCTCATCCAACTTCTTATTTTATATCTTCTCAAAAAAAAAAAAAAAAATTATTTTAAAAATTTTTCTAAGTGAAGAAACTGAAAATTTTGACTTAGTAGAGCTCAAATAATGTATCCAACCAAAATTTTCAACTTTGCCTCTTGTCTACTCAAAAAATTAATAATGTTATTAAGATCAAAGCTCATTTTACAATTGGTGGGGAATAATAAAATATATCCCCAGGTTTAATACTTTTAAAAAATTAATTTCCTTTTTTCTCTTTCATCAATTAAAATGTTTTTTTTTTAATAAAAAAAATCAAATAATCGATTACAAATTTTAATAAACGTGGCTTAAAGGGGATTTAAAAAAAAAAAATGAAATTTTAATTCTTAGTGATAAGTGATACCATCGTTCTCTTGTGATAGAGTTCAAATCTTCTGTCTCATTTTTTTATTTTACTCTATACTTTACTAATAAAAACTTGTCACGTGTTCACCTAATTAATTAAATACTATCATTATTGACTTATTAATATTACAGTTATTAATTAATAAAAATATTTAATTAATTAAATAAATACGTAACAAATTTTTATTAGAAGAATATAAAATAGAATAAAAAAAATAGGGCTGGAGATTTAGACTTATAACAGTTGACTGAACCTACTATCAGACAAATCATCTCAAACACCAAGAAAACTAGCGTACGAACTAACAACGAACAAGAATCGACCAATCAAAAATCATGTAATGCTTACCTGGAAGATTTATGCCTCCTTGGGCCGATGAAATTTGGAAGAGAAAGTTTGTGAATACAAAAATTTGGCAAAAAATTTCCCATATACTGATGTGGCATATTGTTTATTTGTTTGTTTTTTTTGTTTTTTTAATTTTTTTTTATTTGAGACAGAATTCTATTATAGTATAATACTATAATTTAAGTATACATATATATATGAAGTTTTTTTTTTAGAAAATTAAACCCTTGTCTTTACCCGACTCTTATAAAAATTTATACTTGTAAAGTAATCATCACGCCTAAATAGTGATAAGAGCTTGTCAACTTAATTATTACGAATTTTTTTGTGTATATAATATTACTAAATTTGCAATTTAGGTGCATCGCTATGACCTAAAACTTTCATGATTTACATATGAACTTATAATAATTTGCACTATTTTTGAACTTATAAGATGCATCTAAAATCTTTTATTCTTGAATACAGAAATAGGATTCAAATCATTTCTACAATTATTTGAGCAATTGTTTTATTTTTTCTCCAAAGTGTACTTTTTCTTTTTCTTTTTTTCTTTTTTAATTCAAAACACTTTAATCTTTCATTCATCAAAGCAAACCAGTACAGCTCGTTGAAAAAAATGTAGTAGGTCCATGTTGAAGTGGTAGACAACTTACAAACTAAACCACATCAAAATTGTGATACAAACATTATTGTCATAGAAATATTTTAAACATAATAATTATTTTAAAATGTCCTCTGTAGGGTCAAGTTTTGTAGCCCAAGCCCAAAAGGTTTAGATTATGAGCTCAACGAACTCGGAACAATAAATTTGTAGAGAGTGGGTGAAAGAGCTAGGCTAGTTATGAATTTAGCAACAGTTAACTATGATATACAGGGATGAACTAACGTAAAAACACACTTGAAGGATAAATAAACTGAAATCCGAAGAGATATGTTATTAATTGAAAGGTGAATACAGTTCTTAAAGTTACAATCAAATCTTTTTTTTCTCCCCCCCTTCTTTAGAGGCACATTCCATTTATATATCCTTCTTCTCCCTCATCTTCATCATACACCTATTTTTCATCTAAAGGTCCGTTTGGTTCCCGTAAAATATTTTCTGGAAAATACCTATTTTCCAGAAATGCTATTTTTCAGAAAAGGAAAATATTTTCAAGTGTTTGGTTGTATTATGAAAATTGTTGTGGAAAATATTTTTATGTGTTTGGTTCTATTAGGAAAATACTATTTTCCTACCATTCAACAACAAATTCCGGCAGCAAATTCCGGCGACAACAACACAACAACAACAACAACAAAAAATTCCGGCAACAACAACAACAATCAAACTTTAAAAAAACAAAACTGAGTCGTCGACGAGATCGAGGAAGAGAGAGCGATTGGTTGCTGTCTGGGTTTGGGTCGACGGCGAGCTCTGGGTCGAAGGTCTGGGTCGTCGAAGGCGATGGTTCGAAGGTCGAAGGTCGAAGCCTCGTGGGTTCGTCGGTGGGGTGCGATCTTCGGTGGATCGGTCTTCAATGGTGATCTGGGCTCTGGGTTCGTCGGCGAAGTTGAAGATCGGTTCGTGGTGCGAAGGCGAAGTCAAAGATCGTGGGTTCGCGCCGCCGGCGAAGTCGAAGATCGTGGGTTCGTTCGTTTGTAGGTTCGTCCGTTCGTGGCGCCGGCAAAGTCGAAGATCGTGGACGCCGGCGATGGGCTGTGGTGGTGGATCGGAGCTTGAGTTGGTTTGGATCGGAGCATGGGTTGGTTCGTTCTCTCTCTCGCTCTCTCTCTCTCTCTCGCTGGTGGTTCGTTCTCTCTCTGGCTCTCTCTTTTCCGGAAATGATTTAAAAGTAAATTAAAACCGTAAAAACATTTCCAGGTCAAAGGTGAAAATTTTGGTCAACTAAAGCTCATTTTTCAGAAAATGCTGTTTTCCTTGTCTTCCAAACACTGGGCTGAGGTGGTAAATGATTTCCTAAAATCATTTACCACCAAAACAAACATAGCCTAAGCATTCACTTGAGTACATGTCACATCAAATATCTTCTTTAGTTTCCCATGAGTGGTGGTAGCTGAGTTTGCACTTTCAAAGGTCTTCTCCACATAAATGCGGCCAGGAAAGTTGCTGCAGTGCATTAAACACGGTGGTGACAGCTTTTCCTTTTAGATATTTCTCCATTCTTATCATCTCCAAACATGTCCAAAGCTTATCCTTATCATTGAAGTTGCTAGGAAGATCACTTGAACCTTCAGATATTTGCTTGATCAAGACCCTTTGTATCCGAGGAGAATGACCTCTTCAAACCACTGGTGCTCTCTTCGAACTATACTCCTCATTCATTTTCAGGTATATCTCTTCCACATGGACTCCTTCTCAACCACTTTCTTCTCTTCGGACACACAATAATATCCAAATAGGGCCCTAGGCCCAACACGTGATGTTGGGCTTTTACCCTCACAATAGCCCCTCAAAATTTTAATTTTTCCCTCGCATCTGAGGAGAAAAAATAGGATTTTGATTTATTGCGAAATAAAAGTTTAAAACACAAAAATATCTGAGTTCACATATGAATGAGCATAGATCTAGGCACTTCACCATTGCTACTGTCATTTCAGTATTTCCAAGGCGCTATTAATTATTCCAGACAGCGTTTTGTCTCTAGTATCCAATGGTGGACTATTGATCCAACGGACGTGGTTCTTCCTCAGAATTTGGGCGGGATGACTCTTACCCTTTCATTTATCCCTATATAAAGCTTTAGAAGAGGTTATTTCTCCTTTACTTTGTAGATTCTCAAATTCTCCAGCGAACTCAAACATTCACGTCCACCAAGCTCTTCCAGTTATCAATTCTAGCTCTTCCCAGAAACTGTAAAAATCTCTCCACGAGTTTGAAGATCATTCTCCGATTTAGTTTGTGTAAGTTCTCCTTTATTCAAACCTTTCATCTTCTCTTCGGCTAGCTTTCTCGGCCTTCGAGTAGTCACTCCTCAGCCACTGCGTTTAGTGTTTCCTCCTTTTTGTTTAATTGAGATGGGTAGATTTCAGTATATGGTGGATAGCCCTGCCCAAATAGAGGAATTTAGGGCAACATATCACATATCTCAAGATGTGGGTTTGAGATATTGTCCTCCAGACAAGTTACTAACAGATCGAAGGGTGGGTGAAGTTATAATCCCCATCATCACCTTCCTAGAAGGGGGAATGACTATCCCTATGGGCCCCATCACCAGAGATTACCTCTGAAACCATAGGCTTAGTCCCGACCAATGTGCGCCTAACGTATTTAGAATCTTAGGAGCAGTTGATGATTTGAACCGTCATCTAGGATTGGGACTCACCTGGCTCGACGTGGTACATATGTACGAGTGTCGTAGCCAGAAAGGAGCGGGATATTATCTTAAATCCCGATCCAATGTTGTTAGGCTCGTTCTTGCCTTCCCAAATCTAACAAAGGGATGAAAGACGACTATTTGATCGTCTCGGGCGCGTGGCATAACGATCTTCATTGTCCAACCTAACCAGGAGAGCTAGGTGGGACATCCTAGATTTAGGTTTTCTAACAATAGATTTAGGATCTCCATTTTTTAACAATTTTTTCTTTCTTTGTATCATTATTTTCAAGTTTTTGACTAAGTTCTATTGTAATGCTAACAGATAAAGAACACGTTTCTCCTCGGCTCAGCCTCACAAACGTTGCCGTACTCAACTACTTACTACGATCACAAATTTTTGTAAGTGAAGATGGGCAACTCTGGTCCGTGCCCCTTATTCTTGGTTTCACGCCAAAATCAACCGATTTTCAGCCGGTTGGCAACACGATAAGACAGGGAGACCGTTGCATCAACCATATAGACGTTGCTCGAAAAGATTTTTTAGCTCCGTTTGACCTTGCCCTCGTGCCACATCCAAATCCACAGGGTATACCATTGCTCCTCCAACCCATTCAGCAGGCTCCTCTCGAACCAGTAGCAGTAGGTGAAAGAGTTGCTTCTTTAACCCCTTCACTTGACAAGCAAATTGATAAGTTCAGGTTTGAAGGAGAAAGCTTCAAGAGGGGTTCAAGTTTTAGACGCTGAGAAAGAGACTAACAGGCAATCCAGTGTTTTCCCAGAGAGAATAGATGTACTAGACGATTCTTCTTAAGAAGACATGGCAAGCCTGAGGGACTTAGTGAAGAATAGAAATAGAAAAGCTAGGCCCAAAGAGACTGGTACGTCTCAACCAGCGGTTAGTCTTCCTCCACCACCTCCTCAGGTTTCTTCAGATCTCGGCTCAAAGCAATTGCCAGATTCGAAGAAGAAGAGGCCCTTCACCGATAATGAAGAAAGGGAGGTGGCACCTCTAAAAGGAACCAAGCAACAGAAAGTGGTTAAAGACCACCGGAGCAAAAGGTTTTCATCTACCGACAGCCGAGATGACTCTCTCATAGCAAATGTGCGCCGAGGACCTTGCACCTAGTCTCCTAGGCTGGAATTGGATAGTGCTCCCTCAGAAGTTATAGTGGAGGGAAAGCAAGTCTCATTGCTGAGGCCCTTGAGCAACCACTGCTCCTCCCACGAGACATGGACTCATGCAGGTGCTTCAGCCAATACGAACTCTTCTTATCCCTTAAAAGGGATTTAGCTATGGTAAGTGAATTGATCCGCTTCCTTAATTTAAGACGCTAGTCTTTTTCATTCACCCTTTTTTTTGTTTTATATTGAAGTTTTTCATTCTACTATATAGATTACTCAACAAGTTTATGTGGCCGAGGAGTGGAACAAAAAGTTCTATATTGAAGCCCAAGCAAAGGCCTACTCTCGGTCTGAGGCAAAAAAATCACTGGGCAGTTTGAAGGAAGACTATGCTCATCTGTCCAAGCAGCTGAAAGAGATGACTAAGCAAAGAAATAGTCTAGATGCGGGTCTTAAAAATGCCGAGAAGCAGGCCGAAGACCAACGCTAGCAACTGAATTTGACTGAGATTAATTTGGAAACAGAGAGAGCACTGGTGAAGGGTCTTCGGGTTGAGCTTCAGAAAGCCAGGGAAACCACCAAGTTGGTCGAAAAGGACGCTCAGTTGGCCAAGGAGGCATTCGAGGCTAAAAAGCAGGCAGCCTATAAACTGGGGGTGGAAGAGACCCAAGTCAGACTTATTGAGGAGTTTGCAAAGGTCTAGAGAGAGTACTGTGGTGTAACGTGGGACAAAGGCCTTAACGCTACTGGGGTCCCTCTAGAATCTGTCTTGAGGCACCTGGGAGTGTTTACTACCATCCGGACATTTGCGAACTCCCAGAAACTTTGGAGCAGCCCCTAATCAGCGAGACCCCTCCTGCTCCTATTGATGTGACCCAAAAGCTTGGTCAGGCTGGTGGTACAGGTAAGCCATCCGAGGATGTTCAAGGCTCAGACGCTGCTGCTGCTCAGCCCGGCCAAACAGTTGACCCCTCGGCTACCCAGACAAAGGATTAGATGTTTAAGAGTTTTCATTTTTTACTTGTATTAGTTAGTTAATTAGTTTTTTTTTTTTTTTTAATAAGGGATTGCAAACTACTTTCTTTTGACCAATGAAATCGTTTCTCTTTTATTTTAATGTCCTCGTAACACATATTATAACTCATTATCACTGCAAATAACTATAACTCGTGACCACGGTAATATAGGTAAACTTAACCACCATATCATGCTAATGACGTAAATAACCTAAATTAATATTGAAAAGAGTAGTTCGTATAAGACTTACTAATAAGCAATGAAAGCAACAGTGATATGGAAGTTTCACAGGTTTTCTTGAACATGCATAGAGAATGTTACTACCCATTGATTTTGAGTTAAACATGACCAAGGAAGCTTATCGTAAGTTAGAGTTTACTTAAACGCATCCGAGAATTTCAGGCGTGATTCATTTTAAATCCAAGCCTTAATAATAACTGTATGGAAGTGTTAACTAGCCCAAATCATATGGTCCGAGGACTTCAGGCGTGATTGGATTTAAGTTTAAATACTTAGCCGAATTGTAAAAGAGTGTTCACTAACCCAAATCATCCGGTCCGAGGATTACAGGCATGATTGAATTTAAGTTTAAACACTTAAGAGAATTGTAAACGAGTGTTAACTAACCCAAATCATCTGGTTCGAGGACTACAGGCATAATTGAATTTAAGTTTAAACACTTAGGAGAATTGTAAACGAGTGTTAACTAACCCAAATCATCTGGTTCGAAGACTACATGCATGATTGAATTTAAATTTAAACACTTAAGAGAATTGTAAACGAGTGTTAACTAACCCAAATCATCTGGTTCGAAGACTACAGACATGATTGAATTTAAGTTTAAACACTTAGGAGAATTGTAAACGAGTGTTAACTAACCCAAATCATTTGATCCGAGGACTACAAGCATGATTGAATTTAAGTTTAAACACTTAGGAGAATATTTCATATAACGAAATGGCATATTGATTGAAGAAAAGATTCGATTAATAATAGTACCTTTTAAGGTTATTTACATTCCAATGGCGTGGTATTACATGACTATCTAGGTCTTCTAAAAAATACGCTCCAATACCAGCCCCTGAAGTAATACGATATGGCCCTTCCTAATTTGGTCTTAACTTTTCCCAAGCTGGGTTCTTTGCAGTGCCCACAACTTTCTTCAGCACCAAATCTTCAGGTTCTAGAGGCCTTAACTTTACGTTGGCATCATAGCCCTGCTTGAGCTTTTGTTGGTAATGTGCCAGTCGGACTATTGTATTTTCCGTCCTTTCCCCAATCAGGTCCAAATTCTTCTCTAGCTACTCATTGTTGCCGGTCGGATTGAACGAATTAGTTCTCAATGTTAGGAAACCAATCTCCAAAGGTATGGCAGTTTCAGCCCCAAAGGTCATTAAAAAGGGAGTCTCTCCAGTAGACCTACGAGGCATAGTTCTGTATGCCCAAAGTACATGTGGTAATTCTTCCACCCATTTACCCTTCGCGTCGTCTAGCCTATTCTTTAATCCATTAACTATGACTTTGTTAATAACTTCTGCTTGCCCATTTCCCTAGGGATAAGCAGGGGTGGAGTATCTGTTTGTGATTTCCAGTTCGCTACAATAATTCCTGAATGCTCTGCTATCAAATTGAAGACCATTGTCCGAGATGAGGGTATGAGGGATCCCAAACCGAGTGACAATATTTTTTCAAATAAATTTCTTTATATCTACGTCCTTGATGTTAGCTAGAGGTTCAATTTCAACCCATTTGATGAAATAGTCTGTACCGACCAAAAGGTACTTCTTGTTTCCTGCAGCCTTAGGGAATGGACCCACAATATTTAATCCCCATTAAGCGAAAGGCCATAGACTGGATAGTGAATTAAGGGTTCCACCCAGTTGGTGTATGTTTGGCGCAAACCGTTGACACTGGTCGCATTTTTTAACATATTCATGGGTTTTTTTTTGCATATTCGGCCACCAATAACCTTGAGTGATGGCTTGATAAGCTAAGGATTTACCTCCAGTATGGCTCCCACAGATTCCTTCATATAATTCTTCTAGTAGTAACTCAACCGCTTCAGGATGCATGCATAATAAGTATGACCCTAAATAGGAGCGTTTATACAGTTTCTGGTCCTCAGATAGCGAGAATCTAGTTGCCTTCCTCTGAACTTTGTCAGCTTCCCACCTTTCTTCAGGCAAGATATCGTCCTTCAAGAATTTAATTATAGGATCCATGCAGCTGAGTTCGGCCCTGATTTGATGAACTTGGACTATCTCTCTTCTTGCCTCCGTAGGCCCATGCAAATCGTCTACGAGGATAACTCTTGGCAAATCTTGCACTGAGGAAGTAGCGAGCGTGGCCAAAGAATTAACATGTGTATTACCACTTCTGGGGATATGCAACAAATTAAAAGATTCAAACTCTGACTGCAGGCATTTAACTCGGCTCAAGTACCCCTGCATTCTTTCATCTTTCGCCTCAAACTCACCCTGTACTTGACCAACGACTAATCTTAGTCCAAGAACACCTCTACTGACTTTCCTCCCATTCTTCGAACCATAGCCATTCCCATCAGTAGAGCTTCATACTCTGCCTTATTATTTGTTGCCGAGAAGTCCAGCCTTAACGACTTTTCAATGATGACTCTTTCAAGGGATATCAACACTAGCCCCAATTCGGAACCGTTCTGGTTCGATGCGCCATCCACGTACACTTCCCAGTGTAAGGGGCCTTGTTGAGAAATCATGCCAATTGATTTTTCATCCATATCCGGTGTTGGCGTTACTTCTTCTAAATGGGGCTCCGTGAACTCGGCCACCAAATCCGCAAGGACCTAGCCCTTAACTAATGTGCGAGGCATGTATTTGATATCAAAAACCCCTAAGATCGTGCCCCATTTAGCAATTCTCCCGGTGTAGTCAGCACTTCGGAGTGTAGCCTTAAGTGGGAGTTGAGTGATAACAATGACTGTATGGGCTTGAAAATAATGAGGCAGCTTCTTTGTACCAAGCACCACTGCCAGGATAGCCTTCTCCAATGGCAAATAATGGATCTCGGCTTCATACAGCGACTTACTTACATAATAAACTGGCCTTTGCACACCACAATCTGCTCTTATTAACACCAAGCTCACAGCATAAGGAGCTACAGTAATGTAGGCAAAAAGGACTTCATCTGGCTCAAGACTGGACGTGATTAGTGGCCGAGCTAGATAATCCTTAAGTTGCTGAAAAGTCACAGCACATTCCTCAGTCCACTCAAATCCCTTCCATTTGTTGATCAACGAGAAGAAAGGTCTACACCTATCTGCTGATCGGGAAATGAATCGGTTCAGGGCAGCAGTTATTCTGGTCAGTTTCTGAACTTCCTTAGGATTCCGAGGAGCTCGTAAGTTGTTGATGGCCTTTATCTGGTCGGGGTTAACTTCAATTCCCCTGTGAGTTACCATGTACCTCAAAAACTTGCCTAACTCCACACCGAATGAGCATTTGGAAGCATTTAGGCGCAGCTTGTACCTTCTTAGAACTTCAAAGGTACTTTCAAGGTCCTTCACATGTTTAGCAACAATCTTGCTTTTTACCACCATATCATCTATGTAAATCTCGATATTTTTACCCAACTGTGGCTCAAATATCCTCGTCATCATTCTTTGATAGGTTGACCCCGCGTTTTTCAAACCAAATGGCATCACCTTATAGTAGTAATTACCGATAGGGGTGACAAAAACAATCTTCTCCTGATCATCTAAGGCTAGTGGTATTTGGTGGTAACCTTGGAAAGCATCCAAGAAACTCATCCGGGGATGGCCAACAGTGGCATCCACTAGTTGATCAATTTTTGGCATAGGGAATGAATCTTTAGGTCAGGCCTTATTTAAGTTAGTGAAGTCTACACATACTTACCATTTCCCATTCTTCTTCTTCATCACCACAGTATTTGCTAGCCACTAAAAAAAAAAAAACTTCCTTAATAGCCCCAACTTGTTTGAGCTTTGTTATTTCTTCTCTTACTGCATTGGCATGTTCCTTGGATGGGCGCCGAGGAGGCTGTTTCTTAGGGGTGATGAATGGGTTGACCTTTAGATGGTGACATATGAATTCTGGATCTACCCCTGGGGCTTCGTAAGCGTTCCATGCAAATACATCAATGTTGGTCCTAAGGAATTCTATCAACTCTTCCTTCTCTTGAGGAGGCAGCAGAGATCCAACTTGAAAGAACTTCTCTGGATCATAATCAATAACTACCTTTGTCAAGCTTTCACATTCTGCTCCCTCGGCCAAGGCCTCGGTGTCCAGCACCGGAGATTTTAGCTGCTATAAGTCCCCTTTATTATGGGCCGAAGATTCAGCTTCAGGTTTATGCTGGATCGCTGCCACCAGACATTGTCTGGCCGTGGATTGGTCTCCTAGGATCTCCTTAACTTGTCCCTCGGACGGGTATTTGATCTTCTGATGAAGAGTGGAAGAAACAGTCCCCAGTGTATGAAGCCAAGGTCTAGCCACAATCGCGATGTAGGGTAAGTAAGTGTTTACCACTATAAAATCTACTTCCACTATTTCAGAGCCTGTTTGCACGGGTAGCCTGATTTGGCCTCTTGGGACAACCACTTTCCCATCGAAACTCATGAAGGGGGAGCTATAGGGCATTAGGTCTTCAGGTATCAAGTTTAGCCCCTTATAAAGGTCCGGGTACATTATTTCTGCGCCGCTACCTTGATCCACCATCACTCTCTTCACGTCATATCCCCCTATCCTGAGAGTGATCACTAGAGCATTATCATGGGATTGGATAGTTCCGATTTTGTCCACGACCGAGAAGCCCAATACTGATTGAATCTCCATCCTAGCCCTCTTCGGCTCTCTGTTAACATTTTCGGAGGGCAGCCGAGCAACGGATAGTATTCTAATGGGCAAAACCCTATTCTTCCTGGTGCAGCAAAGATGACATTTATCGTACCTAGGGGGGTTTTGAGGAGTCATCTCTTCAGGATCCTGCATTTTCTTGGCTACCCTGACCATAGGTATGGTGTAAGAGTTGTTTTAGTTTGCCTTCGCTGATGAGTTGGTCCAAATGGTCCCACAGACTCCTACAGTCCTCCGTAGTGTGTCCATAATCCTGGTGGTATTGGCAATAGAGGTTGTGGTTGCACCTTTCAGGGTTTCCTACCATCTTATTCGATCTCTTGAAGAAAGGCTCGTTCTTGATCTTCTCCAGGACTTGGTGCACCGGCTCTCGGAATACAGCATTAACTGTCTGAAGGTTCACCGAACCTTGTTGTCCGACCCAGTCTTTCCGCTACCTATTATGGCTTTGCTGATCCGACTTGAAATCCCTCTTCTCTTGAGGGATAACCTTATCTTTTCCTTTACCCTGCTGCTGGTCTTCCTCGACTTTCTTATACTTGTCAATCCTGTCCATCAGCTGGCGCACACTAATAACGAGCTTGCCCGTTAGAGACTTTCTCAAGCCGTGTTCAGTGGAGAGGCCAAACTTAAAGGAGTTGATGGCTACCTGGTCACAATCGTCCTCCATCTCGTTGTATATTTCCTAAAATCTATCCGAATATAACTTCAGAGTTTCGCCCTCTCGCATGTTTACGGACAAAAGGAAGGCCAATAACTGAGGGACCTTGCGACATGTGACAAAACGCTACCCAAATGCCTGAGTGAGCTCTTGAAAAGAGCTTATAGAGTCTGCTTTCAAGCTATTGAACCATCTCATAGCTATTGGTCCTAAACTGGATGGGAAAACTTTGCACATTAAGGCTTCATCTCTGGCATGAACAGTCATCCTCTGGTTGAAATGACTCACGTGTTCCACAGGGTCTGTCCGGCCGTTATAGATAGTAAATGTAGGCTGGTGAAAACGTCAAGGGAGTCTTGCATTCTTGATGTTATGTGTGAAAGAGGACTTGAAAATTTGTCTCAGGGCCTTACTCATAGTGTCATGCCCTACGCCTCGACGTGATGGGCTCCGCATTTGCCGCTGATGATGATGCTCTTCTTCGTAGGTGAACGGTTCACTAGGTGGGGTTCAAGGCCTCCGCCTATACTCAACGTCTCTCTCATCGTTAGAGGAGAGGTCCGATTCTTCAGAAGCTTTTCTTTTCCTTGCGTGGTGCAATTCTCTTTTTAACCGATCAATCTCTAACTTCATGTTCTTGTTGTCATTTGCACGGGAGATATGGTCTTCCCTACAAGGTTGACTCTGGTTAGTGCGTGTGGTATGGACGCTTCCTTCGCGATCACCTCTTTACTCCGGGATGAGGAAAGGGTCACTGCGCTTAGAGCTCCTCGACTCCGCTTGTCGCTAACCTGTTTCAGCCATAGTTAGCCGTTACACCACTCAAGCTCTTCCCACAAATGACGCCAATTGTAGGGTCAAGTTTTGTAGCCTAAGCCCAAAAGGTTTGGATTATGAGCCCAACGAACCCGGAACAATGAATTTGTAGAAAGTGGGTGAAAGAGCTGGGCTAATTATGAATTTAGCAACAGTTAACTATGATATACAGGGATGAACTAACGTAAAAACACACTTGAAGGATAAATAAACTGAAATCTGAAGAGGTATGTTATTGATTGAAAGGTGAATACAGTTCTTAGAGTTACAATCAAATCTTTTTTTTTTCTGCCCCCCCTTCTTTAGAGGCACATTCCATTTATATATCCTTCTTCTTCCTCATCTTTATCGTACACATGTTCTTCATTTAATCATTTACTTAAGTACATGTCACATCAAATATCTTCTTTAGTTTTCCATGAGTGGTGGTAGCTGAGTTTGCACTGTTCAAAGGTCTTCTCCACTTAAATACGGTCAGGAAAGTTGCTGCAGTGCATTAAACACGGTGGTGGCAACTTTTCCTTTTAGATATTTCTTCGTTCTTATCATCTCCAAGCATGCCCAAAGCTTATCTTTATCATTGAAGTTGCTAGGAAGATCACTCGAACCTTCAGATATTTGCTTGATCAAGACCCTTTGTATCCGAGGAGAATGACCTCTTCGGACCACTGGTGCTCTCTTTGGACTATACTCCTCGTTCATTTTCAGGTATATCTCTTCCACACGGACTCCTTCTCAACCACTTTATTCTCTTCGGACACACAATAATATTCAAATAGGGACCTAGGCCCAACACGTGATGTAAAGACACACCATAATATTCAAATAGGGCCCTAGGCTTAACACGTGATGTTGGGCTTTTACCCCCACATCCTCTATTTTATTTTTATATTTGAGGCGACACTTTTTTTAATAATATTTTCAACACCCTAGCTATAAGGAAACTATAAAGACTAAAAAAATAGAAAAATAAAAATGAGTGTATATTTTAAAACGTTTTGAAAAATAAACATTTTAAAATTAAAGAATCCTGAGGGCTTGTTTTATGAAGAGCATTTGTGTTTTTATTTTAAAAAAATCTGAAAATAATTTTCATTAAATTAAGTTGGAAAACTGTTTTTAGGGAACTCATAATAGAAAAATGTTTGTTGGCACAATTTTTTTGAACGGTTTTTTAAGAATTGAAAATACAAAATTTTTGTTTGGGACCATGTCTTAGTAGTGAGGATGAAGTGATTTTTTCTAACAAAAGTAAAAGTTATTAAAGAAAGAGTTAAATCTCTCTCTTCTTCTCGAAATAACCAACGACAACATTGTTATCTCCTCTTAATTCTTCCTATTGCTAACCCCACTCATCTACCAATCTAACAATCCCCAATCCACAAGCAACCATTTAATATAAAAACATACCCACATAGTGTACAGATATACTCCAGTGGTGGTGGTGTTGTTAGGCACCAATTCTAGCAATGGTGGTGGCGAGCCTCACAAAGCTCAACCATGAGAGAGAGAGAGAGAGAGAGAGAGCGCCACCATCAGTGGATGCTAGCATAAGCATGAAGGACCGATGGTGGGGATTTTGGGTCTTAGGATTTGTTTCGTTGAGAGGGTAGAAAATTGAGAAAATGATGGAAAAGTGAGATAATAGAAAATATTTTTATTTTCTCTTATGTTGTTTGGTTGGAGAGGTGAAAAAGTGAAGGGATAAAAAAATTATTTATTTGGTTGAGAAGAAAAATGAGATGATAGAAAATGTAATTTGTATTAATTTACTATTATGCCCTTTTACATAATATATAAGAAACAATTTTTTTTATAAAAGTATATAAGAAATAGTTTTTTTTTTGAGAAAATATACATGAAATAATTTGACACATTACAAAAGTGTCACAACACAATTTTTACTTTATTTTAATTTTTTCTCTATCTATATATTTTTATGTATAAAAGATGTGATTTATTAAATTGGTTAAAATAACATATTAAAAAAGAAGAAGAATCCCAGGCTGCAGTTACGCTAATGTTGGACAATAGACAAGCTTAAAAGAAAAAAAAAAAACGTTGTTGTTGCTTGCTTCCTGCTGGTCGTATTTACGTTAATATTGGACAAAGAAAAATAAAAAAGGTTTGAACAATACAGAACAAAAGTGGGTGAGCAATGAGCACTGTACGGTAGTAATGTTAAAGGGGCAAAATAGTCTTTTGATCTTCAACTCTCTTTTCTGTCCCATTTTCTCTTTATTTTGGAGAGATTACTTTTTGGTGGGATAGGAGACAAAACTCATAGACCCCACCAATTTTCTCTCCCTCTTTCTCTCTTAACTAAACACACAAAACTATTATTTTCTATTAACTTTTCTCTTCATTTTTTTCTTCTAAAGAAATGCTATGTCCATAATATTTTTACAATAAATCCTAAGTGGCAGATTGTTACTGATTATTATTGTTGAGGCAAAAAACTAATCTCAATGGTAGGTTCAAATTTGAACCAATAACAATTAACAACCTATGATTTGTTGTGAAAATATTGTGGACGTAGCGCTTCTCATTTTTTATCCTCCCTAAAATCTACCTAACCAAACGTACCCTTAGAACATTTACATTCGATTTCTTCAAAAAATTCCATTTTACCATCTCAAAAGCTACTTATCAATTATAGTATTATATCATACCATTTTATAATACACCTAACATCTCAACTTTTATTTTTTTATAAAACACGTTAAAATAATATATCTAAACAATAAAATATATAACCCAAAAAAATATCTTTCCTCTATCCAATTAAAAAGTAGGAGATAGACAATTAAAAAATGATTTTTAAGAATAGCTGCTACAGTAGTATCATATAAATAAGATGCTACTATAGCACAATTGTAAATTTTTTTACAATTACACTACCGGATAATGCACACTTTAATGGACTTTTTATGGTTTTGATGCTAAAATCTTCCAACATATGCCATTTAGCATTCTCAATATGGATGCTCTTAGGATTTTAGACGAGAGGGAGAAAGAGAGAGCTCATTAATTAAATTTATTTTTGTTAAGTGTTGTCATGTCAGATTTGGGTAGAGTCTATAATTTTCAAAATATTTATCATATTGTCATTGAAAACTATTTTAAAAGTTATTGAGAATGTTTTCTACACTATTATATCTTGTAAAATATATTTACAATACTCTTACCAAACACATAATTAGTGAGATCTATCATTTCTAGCATTTAAAAGTTTAAACTAGAATTTTTTTTTTTTTTAATTCTCTTACTAAACAACCCTCGTTTATGTGCATTTATGATTTACCTTTCCATCAAATTTTTTTTTTTTTTGAGGGGCTTTCCATCAAATTTTTAAGTCAAGTACCCTCAATGAATCTTATAAAATTTTTTTTTTATAAGATTCATTGAGGGTACTTGACTTAAAAAAAAAAAAAAAAAAATGCTGTCCCACAAAGGGGATCGGAAATTCTAGATCATACGAAGCTTTTCACATTCTAAATGCCGTATTCCGACTAAAATTGCCAAAAATAAAATCTCAAATAGTTGTGTTAAAAAAAAAAATCTCAAAATAGTTTGTCCAAAATTTCCACACGCATCTTTTTGCAATAGACAAATAATGATGCACCAAGAAATCGACAAATAAGATACATATAACATGGTCCCCCGGTATGAATCTGTCCCAACTCCAATCTCCTTCACCATTCTCTCTCTCTCTCTCTCTCCGAGCTTCTAAAAAACTGAGTTGAGACTGTTAACCTGGAGCTTCGGCACAATTCTAAAACCAAATGGGAGCTGATTTTACGTTTATAAAGTTGCTTCTTACACATGTTATCTTCACCACTACGTTGTTTTACTTTGCGACCCTTGGATTAGCAGCCACTGCTAAGCTTCACAGTGATGAAGGTACGTACTCTCCAACTATATATAAAGTTTGTGATTCTTTTTGTTATTCCTGAATCAGCTCAGTTCAACTATGGTAGTAAACAGATGCATTGGCTTCAGTCAACTCTGGGTCCCAAATAATTAATGAATATAAATTAAAAGTCCATGATTGAAAGTTCAGAGTTCTTTAATCTATACATCATTTTGTTTTGTCTCAAAAACACAGTTGATTGAGAGATTCAAAGTTCTTCAATCTATACATCAATGTTTTATTTATTTATTTTTATTTGTAAACCATTAAGCATTTTTTTTTCAAAGAGATTGTTGCTTATCTTAATTGCCCATATAGTTATTTCAATAAAGATCCAAGATTCAAATGTGAACGCTCTTTTTTTTTTCTTTGGGTCTGTATATTTTCTCAGAAAGCAAACAGGTGATTTGATATTTGTATTGGGTTTTGTTGGTATATGTTAAATGGTGCAGTGGAGGTATTGAAAGAGATAGGGAAGAAACTAGGGAAGAAAGATTGGGATTTTGGGGTAGATCCTTGCAGTGGAGAAGGAGGGAATTGGAGAGTATGGGATGGAAGGAAAGGCTTTGAGAGCAATGTGACATGTGACTGCACCTTCAACCACAATTCCTCTTGCCATGTTGTGAGCATGTACTCCTCTCTCTTCCTTTTTCCTCATTCAATTTGTTCTCTCTGCTGATGTTTTTCTCTAACAAGATTTTGGCACACAAGTTGTGGAGGAATTATATTTATCATTATTTTGATAATATATAGTATAATTTATTAATGGAAGATAAAAATAAGGCTAATTAGCTAGAAATTATTATATCTTTTGATTTTGACATGTTTTTAAATATATTTTTCAATTTAGTTCCCATGTCTATACTCTATAGTAAAGCAACTCCAAAGGCTGAAAACAATAAAAGTTTAAAAAAAAAAAAAAAAATACTCAAGGGCCTGAATTAAAAATAGATGAACATTAGAAAATTTATAATTTAACGTAAATTATAGTAGTTTATACATATTCTCTTTTAGAAGAGAGACAGAGAGTAGTGTGCGAGTGGGCCCACTTACAGCCAAAAAAATAATATAAAAAAGAAGGCAAGTGTTGCGTTGAGACGTTGACGGCAGAGGGCAGCGTGTAAATGGGTCAACTTTTCCATTGTGGGGTTTTTTTTTTTTTTTATTTTAAAAAACAAAACCTCATCTTTTGGTTGTATATGTATAAAGTAATGGCCAATGGGAATGGGTAAGGGAAAATCCTCTTAATTATATACTGTGTTTTACATACACTGATACACACTATACTATGTTGTTTTTTTTTTGGTTTAAGACTATACTATGTTGTTATAACTTGAAAATATGACTTTTTTTTTTTTTGAGAAATAATTTTTTTTTTTTGAGAAATAACTTGAAAATATGACTTAAAAACACATTGTGCTGTTGTAACTTGAAAACGTGACCATGTAAAATCATGTTTTCAGTTATAAAACACACATGTGAATAACTAACAAACACAGCCCATTAGGTAATGGGTTTTATTTACGTGACAAAGTTACAAACTAATCTCCAAACTCCAAAATTCAAGAAATCGGACTTGGGCCTACGCCCCATGCCAGCTTGAATCTGGATGATTTTGGATAGGGATAGGGATAGGGTTGTCAGGTTCGGTTGTGTTTGTAATTTTCTTTTTTTTGAGAAAGCGGTTGTGTTTGTAATTGTGCATGTAAAGGTCTCATTCTCACTCACTCTTACCTCTACTGACTACTAGCACTGTACTGTCATGAGTAATGTTTGACGTCTGTTGACATGGCAAGCTAGTAATGGACCTCATTTGAGCCTGTTAATGGGATTATTTTTTTACTTAATCTACCACCTTAGCAATGGTTGAATTTGCTATTATTATTATTATTATTTTGTGTCTAGACTTTCTATAGAATAAAATGGAAAAATGTTAGAATGACAACAAAGTTTATAACTTTTGCCACGACTTGCCACAAGGCAAGTTGTAAGTGATGGATAAAAGTAGTAGGTCTATGTGACAAGTTGTGACAAAAGTTGTAAACTTTGTTATGATCTGAAAATTGTTCATAAATGATTCTAAAAAAAAAAAAATTGTTCGTAAACATGTTCTTAGATAGATTTTGTCTAGCTTGTGTCAGTTGTGTGCACTAGTTACGTGGGATCTGATCTTATTATTTTATTTTTTAAGTTAAATTTCCATTAAGTGGGTTTATGGGTACGGCTAGATTCCTGGAATTAGTGTCTTCATAGTGATGAAGCACCATTGGATCAATTTTGCCCACCCACTCACATGGGTGTTCCCACAAGTGATAGTGAGAGAGAAGCATTTCCCATGAAACTCTGGGATTTATAGTTAATTTTGTACAAAAGTATATAGCCCAGCCCTACATAAAATCTCACACCACATCGTGGTATTCATGAGCGAATGTAGACCTCTTTTTGTTACCACTGAGATATAAGAGTACTATTTGTCATTAAGTGTGTTCAATAACATAACATTTACATGTTAAAGTTTGGTTTTTTTTTTTTTTTTTTTTGGGAGGGTCTGTTAAAGTTTGGTTTTGTTCTGCAGTATGGCATATGGTACAATATATTGATCTGAACATTTTTATCATGACCATATAGGGTATTTTCTGGCTACCATATGCTTGAAAATTTTTTCACGCAAGGTTGTAGATGGGAATTAAAAAATCTATTGACACATGAACTCCAACACTCTTGGGTTTGACTCATACATGAAAACTTTTTATATCAGAGACCTATGTAATTCTCTAAATTTGCAAAAAGGGTGTGATACATGACGGGACACTCTTAAACAACCCTAGTTCTCTGATTACATACACAGAATTTGGTGAGAAAAATGCAGTTACTGGTTAAAGCTCATCTAAATTTACTAAAAGGATCTATCAAATAAAGTTTAACAGCCATCAATTAATGTAATAAAATTCCTTCAGTCCTATAAAATATTCAAGTTGCATTTTCTTTTTCGTTTGCTTTATGTGTTTTGGTTTGTATGATATGAGAGTTTGGGTAAACTTTTCCATTCCGAAAGTTTTCTCTGTTTTATGTGCTAACTATGTAGGAAGTAGATCTGTTTTTCTGCAGTTATTATGATAGATTTAGCCACACTTTGATCATTATGATCTGCCACAATTTTTTCCCCTGTTTGGATCAACAGGCCTAGTAGTAGCTCTTGTTCTGATATGGAAGATATTTTGATGTTGTTGACACTGGAACTGTGGGCTGGCTTATGTCTTTTCTTTTTCTTTCTTCTGACAACTTTTTGCAATACTCAATATATGCTGTAATAGTATTTACTATTTACTGAACCATATGCCATATGGATCTACTATTTTTTGCTCCTCTATAACAAAATTCCAGTACCTATAATTCAAAGAGATTTTTAACTATGAATCAGCTGTACTATAGGGATTCTAAATTTAAAATAGTTCATTTGATATGAGTGCCATGTTCAACTAATTTACTTTAGAGATATGCAGAGCTTTGAAGACACAAAATCTATCAGGTCCTGTTCCACCAGAGTTTTCCAAGCTCCCCCACCTCAAATTTTTGTAAGGAAAAAACCAGAATTATTCTATAATGTAAACTAAATAGTCATTTCAACCATTTTTGTTATTGGCAAGTTATGCACTCGATGAGTCTTGAACCTGTGTCCTCATCCTCTACCTTGGTTTTATAAGAGGAAGAGGTGTTATTTGAGCTAGAGCTGTTTGGCTAAATGTTCCACTTTCTTTTATTCAGGGACCTCTCTCGAAACTACTTTACTGGTTCTATACCTTCCCAATGGGCTACCATGCGCTTGGTCGAGATGTAAGCACCCTCTTATACTCGTCACTCCTTTGGACCATTACTAAATTTTTTCAATTTGTACGACTTGAAGTTATATGCTTTTGTTTATTGAATATACAGCTCTTTTATGGGGAACAGCTTGTCAGGTCCCTTCCCAAAAGTTCTCACCAACATCACCACTCTCAGAAACCTGTATGTTGGAATCATTCAATTTTCATATTCATAATCTATATATGTTACAACTGGATAAGTTGATGCTGGTCTTCAGGCCATACTTGCATCATGTCACAAAAAAAAGAAGAAGCAAACCAGTTCATAATTAAATCAATTTGAATAGTAGCCTGTCCGATCCATTTATTGATGCTAAATGTGAAAGAATCCATCAATTTATTTCTATCAAAAGAGAATTAATGAAATATTTCTAAAATTTTAGAGTATCTTATCTGGATTTTTGGTGCTGAATCCAAATTAAAACACGACATGTGTAAGATTGAATTATATATGGTGATTCTAAATTTCTAATCCATGGGAGCTTGGCATGTCTAGGTTAAACATTGCCAGATTTATAAATGGCCATAAGCCAGCTTTAGATGCTTTTATCTAAAGTAAATAGTAATTTATGTGTTTTACAGGAGTATTGAAGGAAACAGATTTTCAGGACCCATTCCACCAGAGATAGGAAAGTTGATCCGTTTACGAAAACTGTAAATCTTTCTCACATTCTCACTTACATTAATCATCAAAACGGACCATTACTGAGAATTATGTTGTAATATTTTTAATGTTATTGTTATCCTCTTTTTTTTAGTATGCTATGCTCGAATGCTTTCACAGGAGAGCTGCCAGTTGCACTTGCCAAGTTGACCAAATTGATTGATATGTGAGTTAACACCTATATTCTTATTGAAATGATCAGTTAACTGACCAAAAAATATAAAAATTTATGTTATTAAATTCATGATATCTTTTCAAGCCCAGTGTCATGAAATTCAGACTGGACTTGACAGCCGAGCCATTTATATTATAACAGCTCTCTTTAGTGCTGCAATGGAAGCATTTCAGGATTCCCAGAAATACAAATAACACATTATAATTATAATATTTTACTTGATATATCCTCCTTCTGATACTGTATGATTATTTCATAATACACAATGTTATTTGAAGTTTTAATTTCTTAGTATTAAATGTGTTTGATACATTGATGTTTCCCAGAGTGACTCAAACGTTGTTTCTATGCAACATTTCAGGAGGGTAAGTGACAATAATTTCTCAGGAAAGATACCTGATTTCATCAGTAATTGGACAAAGATTGAAAAACTGTAAGCTTCTTGCATCTTTGTTACTGCATTCGTAGTCTATGCTCTATTGATCGCAGAATTTTACTCTATTTTACAGGCATATGGAGGGTTGCTTGCTTATGGGGCCAATACCTTCGAGCATTTCTGCTTTAACAAGATTAAGTGATCTGTATGCAATTATACTACTTTATCGTTTAATTCCTTCCAAAAAAATGTTATATAGTGATAGTTTGTGTACTGTGATATTTAGGAGGATAACTGACCTAAAAGATAGAGGGTCTACATTCCCGCCATTGACTAATTTGAAATCCATGAAGACGCTGTGAGTTGAATTTCTACTTACCTTGTTTTCTTCTTCTGATACTCTCAAATTATGGTGCTTTTTAGTGACAACGTCATAATGCAGGATACTGAGGAAGTGCCTAATTTATGGAGAGATCCCAGAGTATATTGGAGATATGACAAAACTTAAAAACCTGTAAGTAGATCAGCAAATGAATCTGATGAGCTTTGAAGAACCCCGCGTTCCTCTTTGAAAACCCTAGTCTGTTAAGACTCCATGGAATTTAACTTTATATGATGTTTGGAGAAAGTTGATTGTGGAAATGGTTGTGGATAATCTGCATTATCATGATCCTTGCAAATCAAAATAAATAGACAATGAGTTTATACCACTCTGGGTAAAGCTGGAAATAAGCTTGTTCATCTCACACTATTTAGATTTTTCAAACATATTACTTACAATGATAAACAGTTAGGAGGGTCCTTTATTCCAATTTTGTGTTTATTTCAGCAAGAAGCACCTAGGTAAAAGTTCCAGGGACAGAGGAGAAATTTGAATATATAGGTTTCGAGAAGTTTTATATAAATACAACTTTTTTATGATGACTTGCATGTGCTGCCTGATTATTCTTCTGAATTATGGAGTATTTCATTGTAGACTAAAGATTCTAAGTGCTTTTGGTAGAATATCAGAACCTCATTGATATTCTGGTTATATCTCTCAGGCGATTTCTCATATCTATAGATATTAAAAATTTTGCTATTCTGATGAAGTGGAGAAGTAAAAGTTTAACAAATTTTCTGGCAAACCCCAAACAAGAGTTAAATGGTATTACTTTCCTCTTATGATAGTTAGAATCTGACATCGGATGAATTCTGCCATGATTCTCAGGAAACTTCTATGACAGAAGGTCCTCATATTTTCTTCCACTGGTTAAGTTTGTGCAACTGCATGATCATGGTTAACATCCAATGATTCATTCTTCTAGACTTCTTTAGACATCAATATAAATATATTCAAAAGTTGCATATGCATACATGTATGAATATAAACAATATACTTATTATGATCATTTGTTTTGCTTTAAACATTGGCATTTTTAATTTGAGCAGGTATTGATTTTGATTCCCTTGTGGTAGAAATTAATATCCATTTTGCTTTTTTTACACAGTGACCTCAGCTTTAATGAATTGACTGGTGAAATTCCAAAATCATTCATCCAACTTCAACAAGTAGATTTCATGTAAGCGGATGTCCCATAATTTTATTTTTATTTTTTATCTTTTCACATTGTCATTCACATTATCATTAAGGTGTGAATGTTATGTTGTTTTGTACTAGTTATTTGACAGGGAACAAGCTCACTGGAACTATACCAGGATGGGTCTTAGGAAGAAACAAGTATATGTATGTAATTCCTTGATACTTATCTTTACCCTTCCATCTCCTTTTTGAATGCGTTTAACGATAGTAGCATTTTGATAATTGCTTGGTTCCACTTAAGAGTTGATTGCATTTGGATTACAATTTTCCTCATGAACTTTGGTCCTCTGATTCTGACACGCAGTTTTCATACATTGGGAAAAAATAAAGTAGCCAGAGCATTTGTGGAAGCCATTTTATTTATGTGAAAAAATAGGTTACTATTTTATTCTGCTGATTTTTGGTATTACAGGGATGTTTCTTACAATAACTTCACTTGGGAAAGCTCAAGTCCAACAGAATGTCTTCATGGGAATGTGTGAGTGTTATTTAAGTTATATTTATCTAATTAATCAACAGTATTCAAGAGAATGACAACAAACAACCATTTGATACAATTTTGCAGAAACTTAGTGGAGAGCTACTCCTCATCAGCAGATAAATCGTATGATTTCTGTTCCTGTATAATATAATCTCATATTAACCATAAGAATTTGTCAATGCTTGTGGTCTGTGGATTATATCTTCAATCTTTGACAAGTTTGTCCTCATATAATAACCTCAACCACCTTTGCCATCTGTTGCAGAAGTAAAATTCATCCATGCCTAAAAAGGAATTTCCCATGTCCTACAAAAAATCTACGTAAGTTTATCAATCCAGGTGTTTTTTCTTTTCAGTAGTTGATTGTGATAAACATTTATCTTTCTGGATTCTCAACTGAATAATATGAATTTAATAAATAAAACACACATACACCCCTTCCACTCTTTCCAGAAAAAAGAAAAAATAGTTGTAGGTATCTTCCTTTGTGATTGTAATTGGGAAAAGTCCTGGTCCCTGGAAATTGTTTTTGACGCGATCAGAAATGTAAATATTAGAAGAAAATTTTACTTTATTGTTGAACCAATACTTAGTGACAATAGTCACTGTTATTAGTGAATATAATGATTGGTAATCCAGCAAGTGAAGATGAGTATGCCAGTTTGGCAGTTTGCTTCTTCTCAGGCATTCTGTACTAATAGCAAGAATGTTGGAAAATAAGGACTAGAAAAAAAAAAAAAAAAGAAGGTAAAAAAGAAAAGAAAAAAAAAAAGGAGTATTTCTTTGAAAGTTGGGACCAATATGTAATACTGAAAGGTGCACTGCATAGTAAGAAAGAAATATATATATATATTTTCATGTTATAATTTTTCATAATAAATTAAAATTAAATTAAAGACTCAGAATTCATTTGTTGCATTCTGTAATGGCCCTTGCTGTAAAAATTAGAATTGTTTAACTATACTTTTTTTTATGTAATTGAAAATAGGAGTAACAATAAAGTCTATTCTCTAGAGGGGAAAAATAAAACAAACAGAGAGTATGAGTGGGAGTTAGTTCAATTGCCAACTTTAGAAACACTCATTTAATTCCACCTGAATAGAGTAGCTATTAATGCCGAATGAATATAAAGTACTATGGTGAGCCTAGCTTCAAGTGTTTATTAATAGGATGTTTGTGAAGATAACTCTTTCTAAATATTTTTCCCTGAACTTTCAAAACTCAAAACAGGTCATTACTCATTGTACATTAATTGTGGTGGTAAGGAAGCAAATGTCCTCGGTAAGAAGTTTGAAGATGACACAGAACAAAGAGCTGCTTCGATGTTTTACATGGGTCAGGGCTGGGCAATCAGCAGCACTGGGAACTTCCTGGACGATGATATTAAATCAGATATCTACATTGTAGCTAATAGTTCAGCATTCTCAAATGTCTCTAGGCTTGATTTGGAACTGTACACAACGGCACGCGCTTCTCCCCTCTCTTTGACATATTATGGACTCTGTCTCATGAATGGGAACTACACTGTTAAGCTTCACTTTGCAGAGATTATTTTCACCAGTGACAGATCATTTAACAGCCTTGGGAAACGTATATTTGATGTTTACATCCAGGTAGAAAAACTTTACCATACACAGTGACAAAGAAATTGCACTTTGTCTGTGTTGTATACAAATGAGTACAATCTTTATTTTATTTGTGAATATAGGACAAGTTGGTCCTGCAAAATTTCAATATAGAAGATGAGGCAGGTGGAGCTGGTAAGCCTCTTGTGAAGACATTTACTGCAGCTGTTACAAGTCATACATTGAAGATTCGCTTTTACTGGGCTGGGAAAGGGACAACAGGCATCCCATTTAGAGGAGTGTATGGTCCTCTCGTATCAGCTATATCAGTAGATCCTAGTAAGTTAATCTAAGCTATAAATTCTTCAAGATTCTTCTTTATCTTGTATATCCTGTCACTGAACATGAGTCTTATTCTATAAAATTAAATTTTTTAGAGAGAGAGAGAGAGAGAGAGAGAGAGAGAGAGAGCTTGTTGTGAAGCACTTAAAAATGCAACTGGTTGGCTTTTATTTGGATTCTTTTATTATTACAGTAAGGTAATCACTAATCTTGTAACAGCTCCTTACTTGCAAATCAATGCATTTTGTTCTATTTCCCTATATGTTCATGCAAAGAAGAAAGGAAAGGGCTTGCCTACCACACAGTAAATAATGTTGAATATGATAATGACCCGCTAGTTTTCTTTAATGACACAAGCTCTTTTTTTAATCAGTTTAATATTAAACTGGTATCAAATTACTTTGTAAAAAATGAATGTCCTAATGAGTTGGGATGTGACTGTTGGGCTAGTCATTTCTGTTTACCTTTATTTACACCAACTTGTTCCTTTTTAGTTTTGTTGACTGGAGATAATTCCTCGTTTTACAGATTTCAAAACTCCTTCAGATGATAACAAAAAAAGACAGCTCATGATAGAACTTGGGACAGCGGCTGCAGCAGCTTTTGTCATTTTTCTTGCCCTGTGGGTCATGAGGATGAAAGGCTGGCTGGGAGGCAAAGTCTCTGCAGACAAAGGTATGAGCTATGAAAGGATCCTTGTTTATTGGCATCTCTTAAAACAACATTGTACACCCCGCAATATAGTTAAGTCCACTTCTAATACCCTGTTTATTGGCATCTCTTAAAACAACATTGTACACCTTTCAACTGCAATATAATTAAGTCCCCTTCTAATACATCACACATCACAGTTCCACATGGAAATTACTATAGATTCATTGAACAAAAAAATCCATATCAACTTCCAATATTCCTTGTGTTCTACACACAATCTCCTTTAATCTTACAGACCAGCACAACCAGGTCAAGCATAAGACAGTCCTCATTATCATAACCATTCAAAGTCTTTAAAAAATTGTGTTTTAATGTCTCATTATACTGGAATTAGTTGCATCAAAAGATTAAATACTTTTTGTCCCTCTTTCCCGTATATATAGGTTGCCTTAAAAAGTCAATAATAATTTCATACCATGATTTTTTGAGAAAGCTGAGATGACTTCCTTGGACACAGTTTACATTATATATATATATAGAGAGAGAGAGAGAGAGAGAGAGAGAGAGAGATCAGCATAGTTTCAACTAGTTTATCTGCTAGAAATTCCCCTTATATTACTATTGATTCTTTTTAAAAAAGAAAATGCTGCAACTATTTGGATATCCCCTTAAATCATGCAGACCAGTACGAACTGTTGAAACATAAGACAGTCCAGAATAGCCGCACAGAACCATACATAGTCTTTGAAAATACATACTTTAGTGTATCATTTTGACTGGAATTAGCTGCATTGAAAAATTAAAATCCTATTTGTATCTCTTTCCTATATTTGAAGATATTCTTAAAAAGTAATAGTTTTCATTATCACCATGTTTTGAGAAAAATCAAAATGACTTCTTTGGACATAGTTTATTTTAAATTCAAGGTAAAAGAAATTGACAGCATATTTCTAACTTGTTAATCTTCTAGAAAGTATCCATAGCTAAATGATGGTCTTCATAGTTAAAATTTGTCTTTTTTTTTTTTTTTTTATTAAAAAAAATCTTCAACTACTTGGATATCTCCTAAAATCTTACAGAACAGCACAGCCTGGTCCAGCGAAAGACAATCCACAATAGCATAACCATATCCAGTCTTTAAAAATCCATATTTTAATGTATCATTTTGGCTGGAATTAGCTGCATTGAACAATTAAAATCCTATTTATATCTTTCCTGCATTTGAAGGTGCTCTTAAAAGTTCACCACAACTTTCATTACCATGATTTTTTAAAAAAGTGAGAGGACTTCCTTGGAAACAGTTTCAGTTAAACTCCAAAAACATTTTGTCAGCATAGTTTTAACTGTATCTGCTAGAAAGTTTCCATATTCCGTATATGTTCTTTTGCTGCAGCAATCAACACAATTAGGATACATAATTAACAAAAGAATATAAAAGACATAGTTTTCAGTATCTCTCTCTATTGACATTCAATAGCACATTCTTGGCAGAGCTTAGAGGTATAGATCTGCAAACAGGATTATTTACATTAAAACAGATCAAAGCTGCCACCAAGAACTTTGATCCTGTAAACAAACTTGGGGAAGGTGGTTTCGGTGTAGTTTACAAGGTAATTTTGTGTTTCTCTTGCATCTTTTTAATTTGTTTTCCTACTTATTAGACCAAGTCCACTGCAAGAGAGCAGATAGTACTTCCTGTAATCGATTGGATATATATATATATGCGTGTGTTTGTGTGTCTTTGACATTATTTAAATGGAAATTTGGGAAAATATTTATTCTTGTTTTATTCCATCTTTTTATATTTAGAACCTATGTTCAACTGTACACAAGAAGTTATGGGGGAATATAGTTTACTTATTCCGGCGTATTAATGATTGTGTTGCAACTTGCAACTTCAATGTTTGAAAGGTTTCAAGGATTTTCATTCATAAGAGCTATCCATATCTTTCAAGGAATTCAAAGGAGCTGTTTAAGATAATATATTGACTATGATTAAATACTCATAATTTATTAACATTAAAAGTTAATAACCAGTAGAGGGTCAAAAAGTGAGAAAAATCCTAAATTAGAAGAATGACTTGAATTTAGGATACTCAAATGATATTGTCTTTACATTTTGCTGCAGTTAATATGTAATTCGCATCCGCATTTGTGTGGTTTTCATTTGTTGATGCCAAGTATAATAGTACTCTTCTTTTTGAATTAGGGTCAATTATCAGATGGCACAGTAATTGCAGTAAAACAACTCTCCTCAAAATCTAAGCAAGGAAATCGAGAATTTGTGAATGAAATCGGCATGATATCTGGAGTACAACATCCAAATCTAGTAAAGTTGTATGGATGTTGCGTTGAAGGGAACCAGTTATTGCTGATTTATGAGTACATGGAGAATAATTGTCTATCTCGTGCACTTTTTGGTGAGCACTTCTAACCATCTCAGACGTGTAAATCACATACACTATATCTTGTTATTCATAAAGGGCACTGAAAATTTAGCCACCTTCAGAAGCTCTCAATTTGATTGATCTCATGCATGGGGTTTTACAAATTTAATTCCATTGTTCTTAAAGTCTTTGTCCTTTCGTACATAATTTTTTTGTAATTCTGTAGTCTACTATGTGTCCATTGTGCATGAAGTAGTCTTCTTTTAGTAAACTTATTCTTACCTATCAAAAGTAAAGGCCACTAAAAATTTGATTTTTCTTTTTATTTACTGTATATAGGGAAGGACACATGCAGATTGAAACTGGACTGGCCTACCAGGCAGAAAATTTGCCTAGGCATAGCTAGAGGTTTGGCCTACCTCCATGAGGAGTCGAGGCTAAAAATTGTGCATAGGGATATAAAGACAAGCAATGTATTGCTTGATAAGGATTTCAATGCTAAGATTTCTGATTTTGGTTTGGCAAAGCTAAATGAAGATGACAATAGTCACATCAGTACCCGGGTTGCTGGAACAATGTAAGTTTTTTCATAAAAAATCAGCATGAACTTATCTAAAGTTAGCTAATCATGAATATTTGTTATGGAAATTATAAAAGAGGAAAAATTTATCCTTATCATGTGAGCAAACATTGCCCATTCAGGTTTTGTCCAATTGCTAGACCTAAACCTAAAAGAAATTGTAGAGAATTTCTTTGACTTTATACTTCTACCTTCCAATCCCTCATTACAAGTCCCTTCAACGTCTTTGCCCTCAGAATTGATACCATAAATATCAGTTTAAGATTGAAATACTGGTTTTATATGAAGATTCTTTGTGCTGTTTGATTATGCAGCGGTTATATGGCTCCTGAGTATGCAATGCGTGGTTACTTGACTAACAAAGCAGATGTTTATAGCTTTGGAGTTGTTGCATTAGAAATTGTCAGTGGAAAGAGCAACACAAACTATCGGCCAAAGGAAGAATTTGTTTACCTTCTAGACTGGGTAATTAAAAATTAAAATTGCTTCAGAATTTCTTTCTTTTTATTCTTTAGAGGTGTGCTATTTCCTTCTAGGTTTTTACCTGTCTAACCATTGAGACCACAATCTATGGTTGCAAATATGTCCAAATATAATGCAAATACAAATAAAAACAATATTTCTGTTTAAGTGTTCCCTATTTGATTTTATAGCTCATTACAAAAGAAATGTCTAATTATCCTTAATTTATATAACAGATTATTCCCATGTTTCTCCAGAAGACTTACGATGATTCACAAAATTTAATTAATCACATTTTTTAAAATAAATTAACAACTTGATATAGTTCATTCTCTCTCTCTCTCTCTTCCATACACGATCAATTTTGAATTTTATTTTCATTTTATTGATATTATTTGTTTCCTTAATTCTCGTGCTGGATATTTTTTATTCTGAAAATGCAAAAAAAAAAAAAAAAAAAAAAAAAACCTCAGCTTTAATTAGTTACCTTTATACTTTTCGTCCTAATGTTGATTTTGGGAAATTTTTTTTTTTTTCAGGCCAATGTTCTGCAAGAAAGAGGCAGTCTATTGGAGTTGGTTGATCCTGGCTTGGGCTCAGAATATACAACAGAGGAGGCAATGGTGATGCTAAACGTGGCTCTCTTGTGCACCAATGCATCCCCCACTCTTAGGCCTATAATGTCCCAAGTAGTGAGCATGCTTGAAGGCCGAACTGCTGTGAAAGAACTACTTTCTGATCCAGGATTTTCAGCAATTAATTCCAAATTGAAGACCATAAGAAATCACTTCTGGCAGAATCCAAGCAGAACCCAAAGCATGAGTATTGAAAGTCCATATACTGATTCCACCGCTTCATATATTGAATCAGAAGAGGCTGGCCATCTTTTAGGTGTTAATTCAATTGATTCTCATGAATCATCAGTAATTAATGTACAGTCTGTACCATAATGTCATATATATTATATAGATATACAGTTGTAAAGAAACAAAGTGATTTTCTAATGACCATCTTCATCAGAATATAGGCTACTAACAATAAAAAGGATTTAGTTTTTGGACAACATTTAAATTTCCATTTCCAATTTGAAGAGAACACTTAGTTGGAGGTGGGAATATGAACCTGGATATCTCCTATTACAACATCAGCAGTTGCCAACAAGTTAAACTAAAAATCTCTTTATGTAGCATGCTTAAACCAAGACAAAACAAAAATATTTAGGATAGTGAAATAATTTTATTCTACTAAGATGATTGGTGTTATGGGTTCATGCAATTTTGTTTGCCCAAGAAATCTCAAGTGGAATTGTGCTACTTGGTTCAGAATTTCAAATAGGTACACAAGGGTACTGATTTATAAACTCTTTCACCTCCCATGTCCCCAAATCTCCATCTCTAAACAATGGAAAAGTTGAATTTCACTGTTTCCCGCATAACCCATCTAATGCAAAACAACAAATTCAATGGAGTAATGGAGTTTAAGGCTTTATTTGGGAGTTCATAAGGGAATGAAATAGAATGGAATTGAATGATTATAAGAGAATGGAAAGGAATGGAATTGATTTAAGTAAGGGAAAGGAATGGAAAAGAAAAGAATGAAATGGAATGAAATTAAGTAACATTGATTGAATGTTTTAAAATAAAGGAATGGAAATGAATGAAAATGAATAGAATGTAAGTAATCTTGTTTGTGAGTAACATAGAGAGAATAAAATAGAATCATTTTATGACAATATTACTATTAGACCCTTATTTTAAAATAAAGGGTTGAATATATAGGGGTATTTTAGGAGTTTTAGTAAAAAATTTATTAAATCTAATTTTATTCCCTCTTATTTCTTCCAATATTGGGAGAAATGAAAATTTGAAGTGTTAAGGGAATAGAGAGGAATGATTGTTTCCTCTTACCCATTCCATTCATTCCACTTAAACTCCCAAATAAGGGAATGAATTTTTCATTCTTTTTATTAAAACTCTAAAACAAGGGAATAAAAAAATATTCTAAAATTATTATTTTTATTTCTTTCCATTTCTTCCTCCCAAATAAGGCTTAAGCCATTTCTATCTTTCTTAAAACTTGCATTTATCAGGCAAAAGTACATAGGTAACTAGTATAACCTTTACAGTACCAGTTTACAATGCTCTTCCCTCTCTTTCTTAAATCATCCAACGTTGGTAATTATTCACAAACTGCAATACAAGCCAAGGATATTACTTTTTGGAGACTTTAAACTCCAAATAGTGCTCATGAAAGGATGGCACAACAAGTAGCCACTTTAAATTGACAATTCCTTTTCATCTTTCAACACATGATGTCCTCTTTTTCACCAAAACTCACCTAATTCTAGTTCCCAAGGGCCAAGATTTTGTTGTTCTAGTAAAAAAATGATCTAATAATATATAATTAGATTCACAAAATATATATACATATAGATACATATATATATAAATTTCAAATTTAAAAAGAAAAATAATATGAGACATATAAATAAAATTGTATAAAATAAACATGACCAAAAATAAAACCATACATCATAACTATTCAAACTACAAAAAGGTTTCTTTCTCAAAAAAAAAAAAAAAAAAAAAAAAAAAGGAAACTACAAAAAGGTATACATGTTCTTATAATGTGTTATAAAAAAAAAAAAGATACATGTTCTTATAATGTAAAACGTATTAAAATTTTATATATATATATATATATATGTGCGCGCGCGCTTTCATTTGTTTAATAAACTAAATTTGCACTTTTATTTTTTATTTTTTTATAATATATATGATAGGATTAATCTTAAGAAAAATTTCAAAAAAAAAAAAAAAATCTTAAGAAAAAGTAATGCTGTAGATATATAGACAATTAAAATTTTCAAAAAGATCATCAAAATGATAGCACGTGTCAAACACGTGCCCAACCTTCACCAAAAAAAAAAAAAAAGGAAAAAAGAAAAAAGGTACATCTCTGTTGACTGTTGTGTTTGCCATTTGGATCTGATTTGAGGTATTTGGTGAGATCTATTCCCAGTTTTACTCACTTTCACAATTCCCTTTCTGTTTTTTCTTTTTCCTTCGCACATTCATTTCATTTCCCCTATATTCCAAACTCACAAACACAAGAAACTTACCAAAATAGAAATAAAAATAAAATCTAATCTAATTCAGACTTCAAAAGAAACTCGCTTTGAAACCAAAAAAAAGCAAAGCTAAGAAATGACTGCGATCGCAGTGAACCAGTTCGCTCAGTGCATCACTTGCCATGCTTGGAGCCCCGACCACTCCAGTACTCTTCTATTACTTTTACTATTTTTTTTTCTTTCTTACTCTGTTTGTTTCCCGAGAATTATTATTATTGTTATTATTTTTTAAAGTAGGAAAATCGTTACTCGGCTCATGGATCAGGTTAATTTTGTAGTTGGGGGAAAAGTGTTAGTGTTTTAGAGTCAATGTTTTTGTTTTTATTTGAGCATTTTATTTTTTTGGGCCCTGATTAGCTGGTAGTGGTTGATGATTGATTCGTTTTTGGCTTGAAATTTTGATGGAATATTGTGTGATTTTGAATTTAGGCAGTGATCTGTTGCTTTGTTTGTGGCACTGTTTGGCTCCTGAGAAATTGTTGGAAGGGTTTTGTGAAGTTTGCAGAGAACTGTATTGTTTATTTGATTGATCTAGTTATTGGTGTTGAACAACATTATGATCTGAGCTTTTAGATCTAAAAGGGGATGATTTGGGGTATTTTGGCATTGCATCTATAAATTTGTGAATAGGGGGTTTTTGATTGTATTGTTGTTGTAGTAATTTTCTTTTGCATAAAGTGGGGCAGAAAATGATGGATATTGTGGTTGGTTATATTCTGAATTGTAAACAAATGGAATGGTGTTGAAACAAACCCTTGCTCAATGTGTTAGGATTGTTTAAAGTGACTAATCACTTTTTGTTTTGCGTACTTCATGTGAGCAAGCTAAAAGAGGGTATTTGCTACTTGCGGCGGCATCTTTTGACCCCAAAAATTTATTATGCAGTCCCTTTGTGTAGTTTATTTACCATATTGACTGCAATGAGATGGTGGTTCTAGAAGAAATGTTAGATTTTCTACCATCTAGTTTGATGAACAATTCTGCCCACATAGGATTGTAATTTTTGTATATACCAGCAAAAAAAAAGGTGTTTCTTTATATGTAAAGTTTCTGATTCTTTGTATAATAAAAAATTACTTATTTTTTCTCTTAATTTTGAGTACTACATTATCAGGTTGGCTTTACTATTACTTTAGTGGAAGGGCCTTGGATAGTGGGGAGGAATTTAGATACTTTGCATGAATTTTATTTTTTGTTCCATTTTATTTTCATTGCTTATGTTTGATGAATACTCTGTATTTTTTTTTTATAAATATATTCTGTTTAGTGCTTCTTTGTCAATACTTAGTACCAGGGCCTCCATCAAATGACTTTCTTAAGAGTATTATTCATTAGTTTGAATCACTCTTTTTTTTCCCCCATGAAGTATTGTAATATATTTTAATTTCCTTTGTAGTGGTTGCATTCTGTCCCAACAATAATGAGGTTCATATCTATAGATTATCACAAGACAAGTGGGAAAAGGTGCATGTTCTTGAAAAGGTACTCTTTAGAATCTTGCACTCAATAGAGAAGACGGTTCAAATCTTATGTTCTATCATTGTTTCTCTTATGAATGAGTAGAAGATATTTTGATTTGTCAATTGGGGTGGGTTTAAATGTCATTTTGGAACATGTACATTTAGGGTATGTTTGGATACCACTTATTGTTGGAAATTGAAAACATTGTAGCAAAATAATTTTTAAATGTGTGAATAGTGCTGTGGGACCTAGTTTTAACTTAAAATTTGCTAAATTCTGTACTTGTGGGCCCCGTGAACAGTGCATGGGACCCACAGAAAAACGCCAAATGCACTAAACTTTCAATTTTCAATAACATCCAAACTCACACTTAAATTAAGAAATGTAGAATTATTTTGCCCTGGAAAGGAAAATTTGAGTATTTTGGCACTAGGGAGGATTTATCAAAGCTGTTTGATGAGCTACCCACTGACACTTGGCTAATTGATATCACGTCAAGAAGTCCAACTCTAGGAGCATAGATGTAAATTACATGATCATTGCTTTGTATATGTTATGATAATGCCTATGAAAAAAAATGTTGTGATAACAACAAATTTGATACCAATTTTTTGAAATTTGGGACCAGAAAAAGTGCATTCACACAAATAGGAAATTAAAATGTGCATAGATGATAAATTTTTAACGTGATTTGGCCAATTCCATCCCTACATATACAGGCAATGCCAACCAAAATCTATAATCAATTTGATGGATTACGACCATTTTCATCCAATCCTCACAAACAAACTAGCATACTCTTACAAAAACAACTCACAAACCTCACAAATACAAACACAATCAAGACATCTCACAAGCACAAACTAACCAAACTCTTAGTTTACCCAAAACATGCACTCAATACTAACTCACACACTTAACACTCTCACAAGCCTAAAACCTAGGAATCACCGACATAGGTACAGGTACAGGTTCAACAGCGACATGAGCAATTTTTGAAAAATTATAGCATAACATGGCAGGCATGACACTAGTACAACACGGGCATGGCAACCCAAATGAAGTGTCTGTGCTTCCTAGCCTAAAATGCCAATACATCCCAAAGGACCCAAACAAGACGATCATTGTTCTCACCCCACTTGGGTTGTTCCTAAACAAGTGGTGGAGTTGCTACCTGAAGCAAGCATCACCTTCATCTCAAGATTAACTTTGGGCTTTGATACCAATTTGATGTGATGACAAAAGCTCTGATATTGGTTTGTCGAAATTAAGTGCATTCACTCATGGCCAAGGTTGGTGTTCATTTTTCTTGGATGCACCACTCTGCTGATGAAGAAACAAGGTCTTCACCTTGCCTGGGATTATTTTGGAGAGATCTTAACTAGAGATATAATACCCAATTGATTGCTTTTTTTCCTTTACTTGTATTGAAATTGTTCTCATTGACCACTTGCCCCTCTCTTCTCTTTGATTGATAACATCTTTGCTATATATATTAAAAAAAAAAAAAAAACTTATGACAGACAAGTTATATCAGTGTTAATAAATCTTTTTGTTGTCAGGTTTTCATCATTTATACTTAATTTTGATGAAGACATTGTGTCAATAATGTCTCAGCAATTTTTCCATTTTGTCCTGAAACAGCATGACCAAATTGTTTCTGGGATAGACTGGAGCCCAAGGTCCAACAGAATTGTAACTGCATCTCATGATCGGAATTCGTGAGTACCCATATGGTTTTAGATTTTTGTTTTTCATATGCTTTTTCTGTGCGAGATATCTAGAGTGAAGAAGTTTTTGCATCTCTCTGTCTCTCTTGCACACACATATTTTTCATGTTACCTCTCAATTAATTATTTCTTTGATTCTGTTTCCTAATCTTTGGTGTTTCTAGATATGTGTGGAACCTAGAAGGATCAGAATGGGTACCAACCCTTGTTATACTTAGGCTAAACCGTGCCGCACTTTGTGTTCAATGGAGTCCAAAAGGTACTGGTCTTTTAATCCTTTTATATTTTTTTTGATAGGCAACTAAAACTTTATTAAAACCTCTCCCCTGGTACACAGGCAGTGTACTAAGGGAACAAAATAACTAAGCAAAACTACATAAATCTAAGAAATCCAAAAGGGAAGGAATAGAAAGATCACTCATAGCAGTCATCCAATCAAACAAATAAATCAAGAAGAACTGTTTCATCTCAAGGATGGAATGTTTCTCACCCTCAAATTTCAGTGGTTTGTTCTCCAAATAGTCCACATGATACACAATGGATAGCCCCTCAAATAAATGCTGTTTGATGCCAACCGACACCCCCATTCCAACAAGCTAGCAACTCCACCACTTGTTTAGGCATAACCCAAGAAACACTAAACATGCTAAACACAAGTTTCCATAGACTATATGCATAAGAACAGTGAAGGAGTAGGTGATCCGCTGATTCCCAACTATTCTTACACGAAATTTCTTAAGAAATCAGTGCAATGGAAGATCCTGAATTTGAGACATTCTACACAAAAAATATTCTTTTAAATGAAGGTATTACTTATATATTCCTCTTCCTTAGATTGTCCAATGTAAGGATCTTTCCCTTAGCGGCTGTCCAAGCGAAAAAACCTACCTTAGAAGGAGCCTTCACCTTCCAAATACTTTATCCAATGTAATCCTTTTGTATTACTGAAAAGACTGTCATGTTAAGTGCAGCCAGTAGTTATACATTTTTTGTTTATTAACTTTCTCATACCATCAGGTCATGTGCATAAATATCAAATGCATGAAACCATAGAGGGAGATGCCAAGACCCAGGATAATAAAATTGATGGGTCTCATGAGCTTTGAAGTTATGAAGTTGATTTTGTGTTTGCCAGATATTGGATTTATAATTTTCTTAGTCTAACTTTTAGAGGGCTAATATAATTTTTTTATGGGGTATAAGTGTAATATTAATATCTTTTGAGAAGTTTATTCTAAAATCATTGACGTACATGAGTCTTAAGGCTTAAGTTGGAAACATATCATTTTTAGCTTAATAAACTCAAGGATGGAAGGCTGAGGATACTTATGATTTGTAAACACAATTGAAATACTATTGAAGAAGTCATGGTTGACTAATATCAGAATATTTATACCACATAAAAAAGGGTAATGTACAAGACCGAACCTATTTCCCAATGGAGGTAATGGTTTATTAAAGAGAAGGGGGGGGGGGGGGAGGTGAGGTCATGTATAGGTGCGGACCTATTGCCTCATGGAAGTCTCAGTTTAACAAGAAAAATAATAGAATATTTAGCAAGAGGTTAGCATATGTTAACATCTGGATGTTCCCTGCACTCAGACACATGTATCGAGGTTCATGTGTTATTGCTTGATGCCAAAGGATGCATAATAACATATTGTTTTGGTTTATTGCCAGTATTGGTTGTTATGGTTATTCTTAATTAAATAAGTCTCATGGTTTTGCAATGAATTTGCACTTAGATGCATAGGCTTACATGTTTCATGAAACATATATAAACAGACATGGACCTGCTGTTGGTTTATCTTGATTGAAAGAAGCAATAAGAAACTTTGTATTGTACCTTTGTAATCTGTCCTGTTATTTAAAAGATGATTCTGTTTTTTGTTAATTATAACTTTGTCCTAGAAACTGGGACTATAAATCTAGTACTCTCTGCACTCTTGACATGTCATATAAGCTTCCTGAGTTGATCTTTTTCTTTACCCGCAGAAAACAAGTTTGCTGTTGGCAGTGGGGCTAAAACTGTTTGTATATGCTACTATGAGCAAGAGAATAACTGGTAATTGTCTTTCTGTGTCCTTTTCATATACTTGCTTTCACTTTTAGTTGAGTATGCCTATTCAAAAAAAAAAAAAAATTGTTTGGAAATGTGAATTGCATTGATTTGCTTTTACATGAACTCCTTGCATGACTGCATACTTATGTCTTTGAATATATTTACATAAAACTTGTTTTCAACACCATTCCTATGCTTATACATTATTTATTTCTTAAAGTGCGTACCACAAGAGAAACGGTGCCCCTACATTATCTATGAAATGGTAAAGCCTGTAATTATTTTCAATTATGATCACGTAGTGAAGTTGATGGTCGATTGCTAGCAAATGCCAGATTTCCCATGTTTTCCTTTGTAATTTTTTCTTTGCATGAGCATGATTTTGTTTGACAGACCTCATTTTGGTAAAATTATTCATAGAGCATTTAACATCAATTCTGGTTATTGGTTTTGTGTAGATGTGCTTACTTTGTGAATTATTTTGCATGTAATGGTTGATGGATAATGTTAACTTGGGTTAAAGCAGTTTAAATGATTGATCATTTTATGTCTCTTAAGTTGCTCATGGCTAATATGTTTGTGTTATACTGTTATGCAGGTGGGTCAGTAAACTTATCAGGAAAAGACATGATTCTTCTGTGACAAGTGTTGCTTGGCATCCCGATAATGTGCGTAATTCTATCATATTTTGTATGTTTCCTTTTTTATGCTTTTAAAGTGGTTGTGTACATTTATCTTCTTAAAAATCATGGACACACGTGGCTTGCAAATCAGTGTCTACATGTATATTTTTGGATCTTTTTTATTATAAGTAAGATTTATATTTTTTGATTTTATCCAGATTAGAGTCCTGTCTTACAAACTAGAGATCTTTGCTTGTGACAAATAATTGTTGTAGGAGAAAACTCTTAAATGCTTCAAGGATGATACCTTCTGATTTTATGCACCTTGTTGGATACTTGTTTGGAGTGTGGAGAGAAGATAAAGCAAATCTCTCTTTGCTTAAAGTATTTACTGTTTCTTGCGAAGCAATTATATGGGCTCTCTTAACCTCGCTCTTTTTTGTTTGTTATTAGAAGTGGAAAGGAAGAGATATTAAGCAAAGAAACCCAAGAATTAGATGGTGGGGGTTTGAAGGAATAGAATGATCAAAGAAGGTAAGTGGGACGTAGAGGAAGATGTTGATAAGATGTGGGATGAAATAATTAGTTGTATTAAAAGAATGGCTAAAAATATGTGGATAACCTAAATGATGCGGGTTACCAATAAAGGAGAATTGGTGATGAATTAGGAGGTCTAAGTAGCACTTAGATTAAAGAGAGACATATAGAAGCCTACTTAGATGTAGAGTTAATACTAATTATGGAAAGTTATAAAAGGGAAGCAATCAAGTTGGTCCAGAGGCTAGATTCTATTAAGGCTTATGATGTGTTATATAGCAACTTTTGGGGATGGAGGATGGAAGAAAGAATGTTTACATTTTTGCCAAAATAGGGGAAATGAAAACAAGAGATTTGAAGAGTGCCAAGACTGTCAAGTGCATTAAAGATGAAGATCAAAGAATTTTGTTAGTAAAGGAAAAGGAGATTAAAAAGAGATAGAAGAGGTATTTCGACAAAATTTTTAATGAAAGCCGTACAAGAAACGTAAGTTCCAACTTCTACCACCCCCATCCGTTGCACAGTCAACCACGATATGGCAATTGAATCGTAGTGGTGTTTTTGGTGTGCGCTCTTTCTATTTTCATTGCTAGCAGCCCCGTTGGTGTCTTTTCCTTGGAAGAGTATTTGGTGTGTTAAGGTACCTAAAATGGTGGCTTTCTTCTTATGGACAGCTGCTAGGGGTGGGATTCTTACTATAGACAACCTTGTTAAGAAGAATTTACCTCTTGTTAATTGGTGCTGCCTTTGTCGATGTGAAGAGGAAACCGTGGATCACTTATTGATCCATTGTAAGTATGTTCATACCTTGTGGAGTGAAGTCCTTCGTTTGTTTGGGGTTCAGTGGGTGATGCCGAAGAATGTTGTTTCTCTTCTCTCTGCATGGTGGAATTGGTTGGGAAGTCACACTTCAAATGTGTGGAATATTGTTCCAGTGTGTCTTATGTGGTTAATTTGGAAGCAGCGCAATGCTTGAACTTTTGAGGAAATTGAGAGACTTGTAGACTGTGTGAAGTCTTTGCTACTTAGGACTTTGTTTGAGTGCTCCCGTATTTGGGGGTTTATGCATTGTCATTCTTTGTTTGAATTTCTTAATTTTGTTAGTCTTTCTTTTTGATTGGTTTGTATTCTTTTCAGTGCAGTGAGTTTACTGTCGTAAATTCATTGTACTTTTATTATCAATAAAGTCTATTATTACCTATCAAAAAAAAAAAAAATTTGGAGCAAACTGAATAATTCAATTGATGATAGATGCCAAATGAAGAAGTTGTTTAAAGATTGGGGTGGTTCCGATTGATTAAAAGATGTAAGTGAATCACTTGTGATGGTTTGGTTATGTGTAAATAAGAACAATGAATGCATTGGTGAGGAAAAGTGATCTGATTCAAATTGGGCCTTGAGGAACTGAAAAGAGGAAGAGAAAGACTTAAAAATAACATTAATAAAGGTAGGAAAAAAGGACATGTTAATTGAGAAAGTAATAGACAACATGATTTTGGAAAGTGGCAGAGAAGAGTACATGTGGCCAACCGTGATTAGTTTATTAAGGATCCATAGTTGACCCCATGGTTTTGGGACTAAAACTTTGTTATTGTTGTTTGCTATCGTTTATCACTATCGTATTTTTTTTTTCTTTTCCCCGTATGTTATTTTATGCAACTGTTTCCTTTTTCTCTGTTAGTTGTTGAACATTTAAATTGCAAGTTAATTGTTAGATGCTGAATAATCGTTCTTTTATTATAAACGAGAAAGGTAGCTATTTACTGTATCTGAGTATTGTTTGCTTATAACTACAGATTCTTCTTGCAACAACATCCGCAGATGGGAAATGCCGAATATTTTCCACCTTCATTAAAGGTGTTGACACAAAGTAGGTCAAATATATATATATGCAGAGGATTGTCAGATTTTAGAATTTTGTCAATTTTGTTATGATATTTGCAATATGGTATTTATTGTTGCTAAATGAAAATGTTTCAGGGATTCAAGAACAGGCCCTTCTTCAGATTCGAAATTTGGAGAGGTTCAGGATCTATTCTTTTCCCTTGTAGTATTAGATTGTATTGTGTGTTTAATATGTTGGAAGAAAGTCATTACAGAAGTTTTTATTGTTAATTTTATATTTGTTTTTGGGTTTGATTGCGCATTTTTCTGTGCAACTGTTTGTGGACATTTTCCTGTAAAAATGAAATAATTACAAACTCTAGGAACCAAAAAGAGGTATTACTCTTTAGATTCTTCAATTGTATGTAAATCTTCTTTGTTAATATAAGATTTTATTACTTAAAATGATCTCCCAATTTATTTTTCTTTGTTACTTGGACAAACATCTAAAGTTCCTTCCACACAATTTACTGGAGAAAAACCTCTACTCTGTGTTTAACATGATGTTATCTAAATTGAAAATTAGTCCTAGGGGTAGATAAAGGGACTGAATATGTTATTTTTTGATCATGACAAATACATTTTAGTTCCAATTAGTCTATGCTTGATAAACAATTTATCCATATTTATATAATTGGTATTAGTGATAGTCTAAACTGAACTTGTCCAAAAAAAAAAAAGAAAGATAGTCTAAACTGATCACCACCATCAATAATTGGGTTCTAATGAATTGGAGAACCTCGGGAATATTCAAGTATAAAAAATTATGGTTTTTTTATTTATTAAGCCAACAGCCTCTTAATATGGGAAAATTTAGGTTCATGCACGGATTTTTCATTAATATAAAATGAATCCTATACGCAATTTTGAGACTCCATTGTTTCCATCAGATGATGTCTCAGCTGAAAGGAAACTATTTAAATGTTTCGCTGAGGGGAGTTTGAAAGACAATGAGAAGTTGACACTGTTGAAATATATTAAGGATAAAAAATTCTTGTATTATTTCTTTATTTAATGATTAAAGTTGGGCGAAGTCATATTCTGATTATCAGTTTTGCTTGATTTTTGCTCACATTTGTTTTTATCTTTTATGTAAACTCATTGCTTTGTCATTGGCAAACTCAGCTGGGTCTCAACCAGCAAAATTAGATGTTCTGGCAAATTATATTTGTACACAATTTGTGAATACTCAGGCCCAGCCAACCCTTAAATCTGAAACCCTACCAGTCACTAGCGAGCCATATTTTTCTTTCCTTCCATGGTTTATATGAATTGCACACATGGTTCTCTATAATATCACTTTCCTAAAAAAGGGTTCTAAATTAACTAGTGTATGGTATGATTTTATTCTTCTACTAACCTGTCTTTGCCCTAACATAATTTGCATTCTCTTTCTTCACTCAAACTGGTATGGCCTTATAATTTACTCTTTCTGGTGTAACAGCAAATTGTTCAGCTTGATCTCTCATTTTCTTGGGCATTTGGTGTGAAGTGGTCACCAAGTGGTGATACATTAGCTTATGTAGGTCAGAAATATCCTTCCTCTGCATTTTATTTACGAAAAGTTTTTGGCCTGGCTTATATTGACTAGCAGTAGTTGAAACTTGGCTATTGGCACTCTGAATATTTAACTGTCTTATTCATTGCATTTATCTGGTAATCAATTGACAGGAACTGCTTTCAAAGTTGATATTTGTGTCACAATTCTATAAGGCTGTTTACCTTTAGCATGCTTTATCAAATTTTAACTTAATTTAAAAAATGATTTTTTTTTTTTTGCTCCTAGATTGCCATTACTGCCGGGATTTTTTCCTAATTTATGAGTTTCTAACTGTTCTATTTGTTATCCATTGTCTGCAATTAGCATCAGAAAAGTTATCTGGACTTTTGAAGAGTTTGATTGAATCCATCCTTTTCTTACTGTATAACATTGGAACTGAATGAGTCTTTTTTTTTTCTTATGACTACCATTTTTAATATTTTACAGGCCATAATTCTATGATTTACTTTGTTGATGAAATTGGTCCTTCTCCTTTGGCTCAAAATGTTGCATTCCGTGATTTGCCTCTCCGTGATGTGGGTCAGCATCCTTTCTGTTAACCTTTTTAGACTATAATAGTTTTCTTCACATAATTCCACTAACTTGAATTTCAATATGCAAATTGTGGACAAACATATGGTGTTTTTTCAGGTTCTATTTGTTTCTGAGAGAATGGTCATTGGAGTGGGATTTGACTGCAACCCTATGGTTTTTGCAGCAGACGGAAGAGGAATATGGTATGTAAAATCTTTTTAAAAACTGTCCGTATGTGCATCATATATATATATATATATATTTGTGTGTGCACGTGCACGTGCACGCATATGTATAAATCACCAAGGTGGAGGGTTGTTTCAAAAGTTGAGAATGGGCCATACTTTGGTAATAAAAATCCCAAAAAAAGTGCCTAACCCTCGGCATGATTTGATTGTATGTCTCTGTTCTCTCTAGTACAACTGCATAGACACTATAAAAAACCTACCACCAACACAGAATTATGTCTTATCTTTTCTTAAAGTAAAATAGTTAAGTGATATGTGTGCCTTTTGGATTTGTAGGAGCTTTATAAGATTCCTTGGTGAAAGGAAAACAATTTCTTCAGGATCAAAATATGGTTCACAGGTGCGTAGATGATTAATTGTATGTCATTTTAGTTGTTAATTTGAAATAGTATATGGGTAGGTAAAATCATATAAGCCTTTTCCAATCCATAACACCAGGAAATTATGAAAATTGATGAGCTCATTGAAAAATGTAAGCTGTGTAATGATGTTGAAAATTTTCAGGACACGCCAGGCTTAGGCAAGGGCTAGGTTTCATTACAATGTGGATATTAGGCCAAACCTTTTCTGCTTATTGGTCCATGATGTTTCTCTATATAAGAAAGAGTTTCATCTCTCATCAGATAACAATTTTTTTTCATCATATGCTGAAGTCATTTGGGTATTAGTGCCATTACAACTACTTATAATATTAACTTTGGGTTTCAAAATAACTGTTAAATATGACCCATAATTTATAAACTATGAACTCTATATATATATATATATATATATAAATATGCGGCTTTACAAGAGAAGCAACAAAGGATGTTGAGAGTTCAGTCATTTCAACCACTTGAAAAGAGTAATAGAAAAATGGAAAACAATTAATGCTCTTGCATTCGGTACTGCTGATCTAAAAGACTTTAAAAGATGATATATTCTGAGTTTAAAACTTGAGAAGGCTTGGATATGCTTCTTTGTCCTGCTACAAATTTAGTTATTAGTCTTTTTCTCTGTTAGGTGGTGTTAGAGAAATAGGAAGATATATTATGATTGTACCTTGTGTTGTATAGGTGGTACTCTTCTAGAAAGGGTTAGGAAATTTCTAGGAAGTTTCTTAGGGCTGAGTTGTCCCTGCATGTCCCATTCAAGAATATTTCTGCCTATGGAGGAGAGACGGGTGGATGGTGTACAAAAGTTGGTAGAGGGATGCATGGGTGTGGGTTGTGGTGGAGTATCAGAGAGGAAGCATGTTGCTTTTGAGATTGGAGAGGGCAATCGAGTAAGGCTTTGGTATGATCTTTGGAGTGGACACCTTCCTCTGAAGGATCTATATCCTGGCTTGTTTGAGTGCTCAGCGGATAGGGAAGTTTTAGTCTCAGATGTGTTGGATCCTCAAGTGTACGGGATGGTTAGGAGTTGGAATCTGTGTTTCCACAGAGACTTTCATGATTGGGAGATGGAGGCAGTGCATTCTATTCTTGATCATATCTATTCCCAGATGCCTAGGGGAGGGGGTGATAGGAGAACATGGCAATTGAATAGGGGTGGGAGTTTTGATGTTTGATCTTACTATACTCGTGGCATCAATGCTTATTCTTTGCCCTGGAAGAGTATCGGGTGTATTATGGCCCCAAAGAGCCAAAAGGATGTCTTTCTTTTTGTGGTCAGCAGTTTGGGGTAAGATTCTTATCATTGATAACCTTATTAAGAGGGGTTATCACAAGTGCATTGGCGTGGTATGTGTTGGTATAATGTGGGAAACGTTGGACCATCTTTTGCTCCATTTCGAGGTGGCCTATGCTTTGTGGAGCGAACTGTTTGGGATTTAGGTTGTGTTTGGTTCCCGTAAAATATTTTTCGGAAAATAGCCTATTTTCCGGAAATGCTATTTTCGAGAAAGGAAAATTTTTTCAAGTGTTTGGTTGCATTGTAAAAATTGTTGTAGAAAATATTTTCATGTGTTTGGTTCTATTCTGAAAATGCTATTTTCCTACAATTTTCTCAGCTATTTTCTCAGCATCCAAACAAATTTTATTACAAAAAATTTCAAAATCACAACCAAATCCCAATCCACAGGACAAATCACAGCCAAATCCAACACCACACACTACAGAAACTCCAATTCAACCCACGGCAGCAAATTCCGGCAATCAAAAGCCACAACCACCAAAACGTCACCACCACACCACCACAACAACAACAAAAATCAAACTTAAAAAAACAAAACTGAGAGATCGAGGAAGAGAGAGTGATCCAGCGGCGAGATTGAGCGGCGGCGATCGACGAGATTGAGGAAGAGAGAGCGAGGAAGAGAGACCGAGCTCGAGAGGCGACGAGATCGAGCGGCGTGGTGCGATCGACAATCGGCGCGGTGTTGCGATCGACAATCGGCGCAGTGCTGCGATTGATGATCGGCGCGGTGCGATCGTCGGACTGGAGCTTAGTCTGTGGTCGTCGGACTGGAGCTCGGGGTTCGCCGGCGACGTCGAAGGCGTTCTGGGCTCCCTCTTCGTCCTCTTGTGCTCTCTCTCTCTCTCTCTCTCCGAAAATCATTTGAAGTGAAAATAGGAACGGAAATTATTTTCAGTGGTCAAAGCTTCTTTTTTACGGTCAAATGAAAATGATTTCCAGAAAATTCTATTTTCAAAACCAAACAAACCGCCTATTTTACGGAAAATGATTTCCTGAAACTATTTACACCCAAAACGAATGGACCCTTAGTGGGAAAAATTTCTCAGATGTGTGGAATCTAGTGTCGGCATGCTTGATGTGGATAGTATGGGAGGGAGGAACAGAATAGTCATATGTTTGAAGATGTTGAGAGACCTCTTGATCAATTGAAATCCTTGTTGATAAGTACTTTGCAAGTGGTCTCAGACGTGGTTTTAGGTTTAACACATTGTACTTAAAATTCAAACACTCTTTAGATCTTCTATATAATCTTGTAATTTTTTAAGATGCTCTGTTCATCATCATGAATATGAAGTAATTTTCATTTTCAATAAAACTTTTTTTTAATTAAAAAAACACTAAAAAGAATTATATATTAAAAAAAAAAAAAAAAAAAAAAAAAAAAAAGAAGGAAAAGAAAAAGGATTTGAACCTAAGACCCCACACAAACCCCCCTCCCCCCAAGCCTTAGTACTTGAGATAAAGGGCAAGTGGCTAATGCACTTGGTCAGTTGGGTATATGGATAGCCAACAATTCCAGGTGTTACATATTCTCACCCAAACTCCTATTTTAAAAGTTTGTTCTTTCAATCTCTGATAGCGTGATGAAAGCTAATAGGAAATGTGGAGCTAATTGTGGAGCGTTAAAATATAGTTATCGGACAGAGTTGCACTATTATATATCTATTTAAAAATATATTGGGTTAATATAAGTCATATATTTCTATTTTGAATTCTCATTTCTTTTTAGGCTTCCCTAGGAGAGTTTCTGATTTCTATCTTTATTTACCAGTTTTCTGAAGCATTTGGGAAACTATATGGGCAATCAAAGCATGGATTGAGCAATGATGCTGTTGAACCTTCAAGATCACGTGGAGGCATTCATGATAACTGCATAAAGTACTAAGTTATTTCATAACTATTTTGTTGATCCAAAAGTTTTTCTGGTTCCCTCGCTCTCTCCTTTTATATATATAGCCACACTTCCATTTTGAATATTGTGTATCCATCCCATATCTTATTTAGAGGTAGGTCCCCTAGTAATTAATAAGGTGGAGTGGATAAACAATAAGCAAGTGGAATTGGGGCAACTGTTTCCCTTATTAATTATAATGAAGTTGAATGCATGGCAACATTTTTTGAAAACTGTAGTTGTATTCTGCCACTTAGACAGTCAGGGATCTCCACAGTAATGCGCTTCAGCACTTCAGGTTAGTGAAAGGAAAAGAAAATCTTTACCAAATTCTTATTTAATTATTTGTGAACCACATTGCCAATTTTAGAAAGGCCCCCTTGCATTAATTCTAATGCCTCACTGTCACAGGATTGGATGGAAAAGTGGTTATATGGGATTTGGAGAACCAAGCAGATCTATCCGAATATTTATAAACATTGTTCCGGGGAAGTTTATCATCCTCTTACACTGTAAAGAATCTCTCCTAACAATATTGGACTTCTTAAAGTTCGTTGTAATATTAAATTGGTTGTGATCAACTGGTGATAATTCAACAGATAATCTAGCATAAATCTTTTACAAGTCCAAGTGATATTGGTTTTGTACTTAATGTTTGTGCAGTACATGTAATGTATGTGCTCTAAATTGGAAAAAGAAGAACAGAAAATGTAATGTATGAGCTCTCTACAACTTTTGTTTCATTGTATTTGGTTGAGTGGTTGGAAAAGAGAAGATATTTTTCATTTAGTTTTGTGGCTAAACAAGTTCAGTTTAGCATTGCTCTACACAGTCCAAACTCTAGGCCACTAAATTCTTTCATGCTACTACTTAGCCCAGCCGTGGGAAATGCTCTAGGCCACCAAATTCTTTCATGTTTAGCCCAGCTGTGGGCAGTACCACGGCAGATCCCAGGGTTTCAGGGTATAGAACTTACAGTTGTTTGACTTGTTTCCATGTGGCATGAAATTTTTATGTGAAATGTTATTCAATCTTAACTTATAACTTAAAAAAAAAAAAAAAAAAAAAAAAAAAAAAAAAAAAAAAAAAATTCTTGGAGGTTATGATGCAAAAATGCAGGTGCCTCTTCCAATCAAATGGTACAATGACTCAAAGTTCTATCATGACAAGCTAATACTTGAGCAACTCCATTTCATTCCCTACCAACATAGGCAAAAGAAATCTCTTTAAAAAACTAACATTTGTGTTTAGCCAGGTTCAACAGTAAAGGGCCTGCCTAAGACAAGTCTGGTTTATCAGATCTTAAAGCTTGAATTACCTAGTAAGTCTCCTTCCGCATTCACACCAAAAGGGCAAACTAAAAACACAAAATTGAAACACAAATGGCTGCTAAAGCTCTAGCACCTGAGCATTTGTACGGGTACCCATGTTTTCAAGAGATTTTGATGCAGCAGTGAATAAGCCTTGATCATTCTTAATCACGACTCCAACCCCAACCTTCTGTATATCTTTAAACACTACATCATATATGTTTTTTTTTCGGGGTACAAATGAGGGTGTTCATATCTCTTCGAGTATTTGACTATTCTCTCAAGTGTATGTAGTATCCTGTCTCACACGTACTAAATTATTACATGGAAGAATCCTATGAGGATAGTCCCAAGATGTTTCGAACTTAGGATCTTATAGAACAACACTGTATATGTTGATCTTGAATACATCTGGACCTGGTAGCATCCAATGACTTTGAGTTCTTTAAGTAGTACTTTGAAGCCACAACTTTATTTAAAACCTTATAAATACTAATGTGCTTTCTGTGAAGCTACAACTTGATGCAATTGTAATGAATGGTTGAGATTGAGATTCGGAAAAAGAAACTTTCAATCTCAACCATTAAATAAAAAAATATTAAAAAGAAGTAAAAAATTAAGAATGTAAAAATTTTTGTAAAAGAAATGTGGGTAATTGCATTAGGTGCAATATCCTAGGTATTGCATCTAATCTCAATCTGTGAAACCAAATGTGGCAGTTGGATGTAGTCAATAAAGAAACATGTGTTTCTGTGATTCCATATAAACCACAACATTGTAGCAATTTGAAATAATGTTTATTTGTTTAGAACCCGCCCAAAAAAAAGTCAAGAGAAGAGACACCAACAACATAACACCTAATGGGAAGGTCGAAAGGGCGAATAAAAAAGAAATAAAACTCAATACAGTATATTCATTTATCTCGACAAAATTATAATAAAACTTGGAAAGCTACAACTCCTCACACGCTCAACTCCCTTGTTTTATCTTGAACATAAATGTATTCCTTGGGACCCTCTCTCTCTCTCTCTCTCTCTCCAAAAAGCTAGACCCCTTTTGATGAGATATTGAGATGTGATGGGGATATTTAGAGGGTGTTTGGTTCACCTATTTCCATAACTCAATTCTCAAAAATGGTGGGACCCATAGCAAAATACTTATTTGACTGCATAATAACTCTGTTTTCATCACTCAATTATCTGATTTTTGAGTTATGAGATATGGAAACTGAAAACACATTTTGACTGTTTTTAGTTTCTATAACTTATAACTCAATGACAATATTGTAATTAAACACACATAAGGGACCCACAAACAGTACCAACCGCACCTTTTGACCACCTTTTGACTCTTTTTTTTTTTTTTTTTTTTCATTTCTTTTCCTGGGTTGGCTGTTCAATTCCTTTTTTTTTTTTTCTTCTTCTTCCTTCACTGCTTCGGTCTGTTCTGGGTTTCTTCTTCTTCTTCTTCTTCTTCTTTTTTTTTTTTTCCTTCTTCTTCTTCTTTCACTACTTCAGTTTGTTCTGGGTTTCTTTTTTTTTTTCTTTTTTTCACTGGGTTCGGTGAGTTTGGGTATTGAAAAAAAAAAAAAGCTGCAGCAGGTGACAAGTATAGGGCTCACAAATAGTGTGAAAATATTGAGTGATGGAAAGTGAGTGATGGTGCCAAACAAACATGGTATTTTAGAGTGATGAGTGATGAGTGATGAGTTATGAGTGATGAGTGATGAAAATTGAGTGATGAAATTTTTGGTGCCAAACAGCCTCTTATAGTCTAGGTGGATTAGTTCTGAGGGAAAAAAAAATGGTTTTATGGTAGTGGGATTCCGTCACATTAGAGCATTCCCATCAGTCCGTGAAAATTTTTTTCCATTTTACAAGTCTAAAACCTACTTTTTTTATTTTACACACTTATTTTTATAAAACACCCACATCAGTTTGTCTATTATATACATTTATTCAAATAAAATATTCATTTCTTTAACCCAATACTACAGTGTTACAGTGCCATAGTGCCAGGCAAAGTCATGCTACAGTACCGGGGAGAGAGAAAAAAAACTATTAAAAAATCATATACACATGCTACAGTACCGTGTAAATTTACATGGGTATTGTAGCTCATTGATAATTTTAGAAGATTTTGGAAGATTTTAAACGGACTGAAGTGGGTTGTTTTTGAACAAAAATGTGTAAATTTGAGCATTTTTTCTATTATACACACTTATACATGGACTGATGTAAATGCTCTCATATGGGTCATTACTAGGTTAGGGAAGAGGTTATATACTTACATTAGCCTTCCTTATTGTTCAAATGGGTCATTTAGCATTTAATGCTTGGTGGCCATCAATAGGAAAGAGTAATACATGCAGAGATGACAGTTATCTTCCCATACAAGTTACCTCTCCTTTGCTCATGCGATTCTCATTTGATGAGTGATCTTCAGTTGTCTCGGATGCTCTACGATTACTGTTCTTGAATACCTCATGGAGTGCTAAGAATGATTTTTTGCAGTGAAACGAGATCAACAAGAACCTCAATTTTTCCCACATAAGCAGAAAGAATGAGCTAAACCTATTGTCCACCTCTAGCCAATCCAGTTAGGTCATTCTTGGTCTCACCATCAGCGAAAAACTCGAACTTTGGGAGTCTCATACCAGCAACATTTTATTGCTTTGAGCAAACTTTAAGAGATGCATTTTGGACATTCTAGAGGACAGTGTGCCTGATATTCTCCCAGAAATACACTTGGCTTTAGTTAGGGCAAATGAGGAGGTCTTCATGATCTCTCCCATTGATTCCTTTGAGGAGACAATCTTTTTAAGAATCTGCCGGAACTACCCTGTTAAAGCATCACCCTTCTTCTTGAGAAGAGCACGAACTATTGTAGCATTGATAAGGCGAGCTTTCATGACCCCAAGCATTGTTAGGGTGGGAACTACATTCAAGCGCTGGCTTTGGCTGGAAATCTTTCCAAATATTTAAAAATTAAAGATAATAAAATTGCTTAGTGCATTGAAGCATTGAAAGATATTTAAGAAAAATAAAATTTTACAACTGTTATAGTTTACTAATCCCAGACTTGCACGATGTGTGAGAATAGATAATTATTTTGTAGTTATCGTAAAATATATAATTTGTTATCTAAATTTTGTGGAAAATAATTGTTCTCCCAAAAAATAATACAGTTTGTAAAATTATTTTTTATTTATCTATCTCAAAAAATATATCATCATTTTATTATTTGGATTTGTTTAATTGATATTATTTCTGTTTTAGGCTGTCCTATTTTTCTAAAATATGTTATGGTGCATGATATTTTCCTAATTTTTTTTTTCGTGTACAACTAAACTGTTTAATTTTCAAATATATTATAAAAATTAGGCAAAACTTATAATTATGTCTAGTACTAAGGTGCCGTTCCTTAAGTTTCATATCTTAAGATTCAGTCATATAGTTGTAATTAACTAAAATACACATCCATCCCATGAGAAAAAAACCACATAGTTGAATCTTAAGAGGAGAACCTAATTAATAGCATTTAAGTACTATATCTAAGTTTTGTCCATTCAAATTTCTCATTCTCTTAAAAGAGATTGTCATGATAATTAAAACTTATACAAAAGTGCACTTGATATTACTCAAATAGTTGATAGATGCATTCATATACATAACCAAGATTGTATTTTGATATAAAATCATTCTCACTTCCAAAATAACTAAGAATTATGTCAAACAAAAATTAAACAAAACTTATAAGAGAGAGAGAGAAGGCTTGTGATGAAAAACTGAAGAAAAAAAAAGGCCAAATTGTATTACCCAAAATGGTTCTAATAAAAAATATAATGATTTATCAATCTAAAGTATAGTTGCAAAAAAGGATAAATAATATATATATATATATAGAGAGAGAGAGAGAGAGAGAGAGAGAGAGAGAGAGAGAGAGAGAGAGAGAGAGAGAGAGAGAGAGAGAGAGAGAGAGAGAGAGAGAGAAGAAGAAGAAGAAGAAGAAGAAGAAGAAGAGTCAAAATAAAAGATATAGTCATGACTCAAACACCAAATTATCTAAGCCATACTATATAAAATTATATTCTTATACACCATCTTTATATTAGGAGAACATATAACAATCAAAGAAAAAAAAAGGAAAGATAATAACTTAAAAACACAAAGCCAAATTGCATAAAATCAAAGTTGAGTTTTAAAGAACACATAAATTCATTAACCTAAAGTAGAGATACAAAAAATAAAAAATCCACAAAACAAAAACATGTGAGAGAGAGAGAGAGAGAGAGAGAGTAATAACATTTTTTGTGTGAGAAAATATGTATAGAATGGGAGAGAGAATAACAAATTCATAGTAATAAGATAATAAGAAGAAGAGCCAAAAGAAAATGAAGATGAAGGGATAGAGAAAGAGTGATATTAAGGTTGAAAATAGTGAAGAAATGGAAAGGTAAAAGAGATGGGAAAATAGTTGGAGTAAGTGTAACAGTAAGGTGCAAATTAATAAGAAGAAAATGAGTAAAAAATAATAAAAAAAATAGATGGATGATGTGACCATTAATGTGATCTAGCAAAAGCGTAACATTTAAATGCTACATTTCAGCTTTTAAGTATATATAGATTAGAGTTGTAAGCATACGTAAGGAAAAAAAAATGTTATAGAACCTATTTCAACAACAGATTTATATGCAAAGAAGGAATGCAATATCACATAATTTGTAAGGTGAGTAATATTAACTTCTCAAGAATGAGCAATAGAATAATTAGATGCAGTAGCAGTAAAATGAGTCATGACTAGGTTACGAAACTTCTAATGTGTTTGGATAAGAGCTGTACTGAGAAATAGTAAGAGGCTCGAAGATGCTGTCCAAGCTAGCATTTTAACCCAAAACATTCCCTTATAAAAAAAAGTTCATATTAAACTACGTAGACTCCAATATAAACCAAATTTACAGTATCAAATACCAGTATCAAACTCATTATAAGGAACTGGCAATTAAAAACTCCATAAACGTATAATCCAGTCAACGACTTGCACTTAAGAATAAAAATCTCAAGCATCGACAAACATTGGAATGCTGCAATTCAAAACTTGACGAAATACTCCTCATTAGACAAATTGGAAAAAGCTTGTTGTGGTTCAAAACTAAACTAACAATCGAAAGGAGGACATTCAAACTTCGATAGGAGTGGATGAATTGGCGTTGGCCATGATGGTTGCCCAAGTAGGAATATAGATGTCACACGCATAGACACAATGGCAGCTAAGGCACAGACCCTCGTCCTCATGTTGCACGAGACAATGTAATTACTAAATTGTAAGAAGACAATATCACCATCGTTTTGGTGGAAGGCTATGAATTTCACAGGCCCCTGGAGCTCCTCCTCCTCCACTTTCTTATCGAAGAAGGTAGAACATTCTGAAGTTATGCCCTTGTAGCAAACTTTGTGTTTCAGCGACCATGTACCTGCATTATCGTAATCTACAAGTTCCCAAACAGAAATATTGCTAACATTGTTTTCACAATCACAATATCCAAGTCTACAATCGGGAGAGTGGTACATAGGACTATAGAATAGCCTGAGGCGCCCTTGGAACACTCCAAAGGATATGAAACACTCGATAGGCAAGACGGGTGGATCGATATAACGAAGGTGGCACTGTTGTGGATCGAACACAACAAAGCCTTTGGTCATTCCGTTTTCACCATCTAAATCCGCCCAATGCAGCATCCCATTGCAGGCAACAACACCGAGTCGCTTAGACTTAAATGAGAAGCGATACAATTCTCGTGGTGACTCTACAAATGAATTGCACCATTCATTAGTCTCAGAAGAAAATATCTCCATCCATAACTGAGTAGTCTTATCTGATTCAGTGAGAGAATGAATGCGTACCACCTTATATCTATAATTGACATTTGTAACACATTCTTTGTAAGGTTCGCATATAAAGCCGACCAAAATGGGTCTGTTGAAGCTTGACATCATGGGCGGAGACCGAGGAAGCGTGAGCCATTGTTTGGTAAGCGGATTGCAGATGTAGTAGTCGCCGTCTGACTTACAACACTGTAGAACTTCGTTGCATACCAGCAATAAGTCGTTGAACGATGCCTCAATGCAAAGCTTATTATATCTTCCAGGAGGAAGAAATTTGAGAAAATCGACTACACTGCCACTGTGGCCAAAGTCCTTGATGAAGGACTCAGAAATAGAATTATCGGATGGAAGAACCGTGAACTTATCGTAGTGCTGTAACAGAAAAGTAAAGGGCTCTGAGGAATGGTAATGTTTACCGATTTGGTAGCGATGGTTAATGAAACCGAGGATAAAGTAAGGATGGGAAATAAGAGAAAACCAGTGCTTTGAGAGGGACATGCATAGGATAGCCGATCGGCAAGGCAGTCTATAAATGATCTCGAACAACACATCATCAGGAATTTCTTCTATTCTGCTTGCACATGTAGATAGAGAAACGCGCGGAACAAAATCAACCGCCATGGAAACAACAGAAGCAGAAGCAGATATATATTTGTTTTGGAAGAAAAGAAGTCTAGCATTTTCGTTTTATTTATACCTTACGCTGCTTAATCCTTGTACGTGTTGGTGTCCTTGTTTGTTAATAATCTGTAAAAGAGTTTTAAACTTACTACTAATATTTTGCCACATAATTGTTATTAGTTTCAAAATTTTACAAAATTTTTCTTGATTTATTTATTTTATATATATATATATATATATGTCAAAAAAAGAGTTTTAAATCTAAGCAAATTGAAGAGTTTTAAACCAACTACTATTCAGCAACAAGGAGTATTTTAAACAAACCAACCTAATATATATATATATATATATATATAGCTCCACACCAAAACCTTCCATGCTATTTACCCTCTCTGTATTTTCTACTCTCTAGATATCTTAGTTTTGTTTGATGAATACTTTGTGTTATATAATGTTTTTATTATCATTACTCTGTTTTTTTTTTTTTTTTTTTTTTTTTTTTTTTTTTTTTTTTTCCTAATGTTAGAAAATTTTCTTTTATTATTAAATTGTTGTATTTGGTTGTTCCATGTTTCATAAAAGTTTAAATACAATAAAAACATAAATAATGTGTCTTTATTTCATCTTATAAAAAAGACACAATATGATTAATTATATTTTCAAAATTAATATGTATATCTTAATTTGTTTCATATTATAAAGATTAGATTTAATTCATTTTCATAGTGAAGAATCTGGTGCATCACGGTAGTTAGTGGCTAGAGTCTAGACTAGTAATATATAAAGGCTGTGACAATCCAACAACTTTAGTCAGTAGTTATTTTTGATTTTCGTATTCTCCTTTTAATACGGAGTCTGTGTTGCTTCTTTAACAATGTAATTTTATAAGAGGTGGTCTGGCTAGATAATATGCCATCATGTGTTTAGGGAATAACCTCAATAATATGTACTATAATTTTTACTATTCTTTGAATAAATTCTAATATATTTTTCATAAAATTAAATAATGATTTAGAAAAAATGGATGATTCTCCTCCTGTTCATTTAATGAACCAACCTCTAATAGAAGTGCAGTTTTGTGTAAAGAGTGATTGAAGCACAATAGAAGCTTGAAGAGTTATTAAAGCGCAATACGAGCTTGTTGTTAGTTTTGCAAGAGTAATTATTGATCTGGTATGTATATTTTTCGGGGCTGAGAAGAAGGGGGGTTAGGGGGTTTTACCTTTAATCTGTATTCTGTGGTTAAGACTGCTCTCCCTCTTGCAGCCACCCAAATATAGGGTGATGCAGGTATCATTTCATCTTTAAATTGATTGTAATCTAGTACATAAGATTTTGGGGTGGGGGATGTATATGTAGAGGTTGGAGGTTATAGGTGTGTCAACGTTAATTCCTTATTTCTGTCTGATTATCCTGTTATGTTGTCTTGACTAGATGCATAAGAAGAGATGAGGGGTGTGTGTATAATATTTAGTCTGGTTTTGAGGCTCACATTGGAGTTGCACTATAGTTTGTTCTTCTAGAGACACACGTTTTACCATAACTTGTACATTTGTTAATTTGTGATTGGATTATATTACTTACACATGAGGCCACCACTAGTACTTAGTAGGGCCGTCTCAAAGTATGAGGCAAGTAAGCAACTACCTAAGGCCTCTAATGAAAAAAGACCCCCAAAAGTTAAATTAATCATTTATTAATATTTAAAATATAAAAATAGATCTCACTTAAAGTAGTAATCGTTTTAGGCTCTGCAATGCATTAAGCCAGCTGGTACTTAGTGGAAAATCCAATCACCACATAACACAACACATGTATGTTATGGTAAAGTGTGCGATGAAGTTTGTCTCTAGACTTTTGAGGTTTATTTATAACTGGTACAACACATTTCATTTGTTCTGTTTGGAATGGAATTACCACTGAACCTAATCCCTTCAGGTGGAGGACTCTCCCATCTGTTGCAAACTGACTGATTAATTGAAGTTAAAACTGTTTGCACCTGACATTCAAGTTGATGATTGGGCTTCTTCCGTTTAATCTCAAAAAGTTGATGATTGGGTCTTAAGCGGATCAAGTATATCTCAACTGTCACATTTGCATATTCAACAACAAAAAGTATATGTATATATGTTCACAAATTCAGATTTACCCATCACTACATTGCCACAACAACTACCATTGGTTGCCAAAACCCAATAGTAAGGGTCCGTTTGGTTAGAGATTTCTAGTATCGTTGTTTAAGTGTTGTGGAAATATGTGTTGGTTAAAAAGCGTTGTGAAAATAGGTGTTTTATTATTTAAACACTGAAAACTGTTGTTAAAAATCTAGTACCAAATAGCCTCTAAATCTTTTGAAATTTAATTAATCATATTTTATATTGGTGAGTATAATATAATAATATTTTCTGATTTGTTTACCGTTGCCATCCCGTGAGTTTGAATCTATACTTTTTAATAAATTCGGATTTAGAATAAGTACAACTCAAATATTTTTTTCTTCTTCTCATTTTTAATTAAATGCACTGATATAGATTATAGACCAAACTAGACTAAAGTGGACCGACTAGACCGAAGTGGAACGAATAGACTAAAATGGACCTAAAAGTACCCATTGGATTGAATTGGACTGAACTGGGCCTAATGGACCGAATGGACTGAAATGGACCTGAATAGACCGTAAGTGTACCCAATGGACTGAGTAGACTGAAGTGGACTGAAATGTACCAAACGGACTGAAGTGGACCAAGTAGGCCGAATTGCTACTCTGATGGAACCAGATGATGATTCTGCAAAGTTGCAAAGAATTAATGTTGAAAGCAATGTACAACTCACACCAACATATGCATTCATGGAGAATAAAATGATTTATTCAATGACTACGACGAAGCAACAAAAGAAGAAGATACAAAAACATTCTTTAAAGTTGCAAAACAATCCCACTAATTTTAGAAAAACAATATTTGCCGTTCAGTTTTTTAGATTGGAATCCTAATCTGCAATCAAAGAAAAAGAAACAAAGACTTGTTTATGAAAGTTACATTTGCAAAACACTCCTATACGTCTTTTCTAATTATACTATATATGCATTTATGCAGAGCAAGTTTTCCTGTTAAACTATAATGGTATTAGATTCTCAAAAAAATAATGGTATTAACTAACTACCCTACAATAGCAACTATATATCCAATTAAAAGAACAGCCACACTAATTCAGATAATAAACTATAGAGCGGCTAGTGCAGCAACTGTGCAGTCCCATGATAGTCCTTATGCCATGTAACCAACAGCAGCAGTAGCTGATATAATGCATTGTATTAGGTGGCTAATACAATGCAGCAATATACTAGCTGATATAATGCAGCAAGACACCAACACATGATAGGGTAGAACTTAACAATAAACTACAAGTCAATTACTTCTACAAAGACAAGAAAGCAAGTGTGGGAGTCATGCTAAGGAAAGAACAATAAACTTAGAAAACATTCGTTTTGAGATGGCCTTTTCAATATCAGAGACAGCATTTGTTTCAACGACAGTTGTACCATCATCAAGACTATCAAGCCAAATACATAACTATGAGATTGTGTATCTCGGCAGTCCTTAAGAACTATCACCAAAAAACTGTAATCCAACAACATTAGACTTGTAAGCTTGCACTGAACACTACCATAATAAAAGCACTATCAGCAGACCTTTGAAAATTATTTTGATAAAAAGCAACACTTCAGCAAAATGAATAATATATCATTTGTAAATATTGGAGCACATTACAAGATCTGCAATTCATTTTACTTCAATTCACGGTAACAGGCACTTCTAAAGAGGATCCTATGAATGCAAGACACATCCAGACTCCATCATGCCATGTATGATAAACCCCAAGACATGGCCAAATTTTCAGCATATTCAGTATGAAAAATTATCCCATAAATAGACAAGGGCTAACACAATAAGAAATAGGCCATTCAGTTGTAATTATAGCTAGCCAAACAAGGAAAAAGAAAGTTAACAATACTGATTAAACAATAATGATGATGGCTGTGAGTGTGAGAGAAAATATATTAAAGCCAATGCCATTTACTTGAGTATAAACATAAGGAGGATATTAATCGCAGAAGGAAAACTTTATTATTATTATTTTATAACAGCAGAAGGAAAACTAGGGAAATAGAAAGAAGAGGGTGAAGTGATTGAGAAGATCAGTATTGTATACTTTTTGGTAACTAAATGGCTAAATGCTAACATTTATAGAAAGTATAAGATCAGACAACATGACTTCGATTGTCATTTGATGGCAATAACATACAAACAAATCAGTATGAGCAGTATAATAATCAACAATGGAGATAATGCAAAAGAGTGGAAATCACAATGCACTAGCAAGGTTTAATACAGAACAGTGCAAAGAAAACATAGGAATAAATATATGACAGAAATAACCAACCGATAGTAAAGATTTATACCAGTAATCTGCAACAGGTTGACTCAAGCAAATGTGAAAAATGAAAATTCATTGCTACGAATTACATTGATGATGACAATGCCCAACCCACTCAAGAGGAGGATAAGGGAGAAAGCCAACATAATTCATGCTAAAACTACAATGTCAATGAAGCAATTCTTGTTTCAAAATGTCAATTTGAACTCTTGGAGGCTTTCAGGCCAGGTTTATGTCATCAATGGTCAGCGTGTTGGGGAGATGCTGCAGGTACCCAATAATCAAACAAGTAGATTGCCATCATTAACATATGTTTTTTCCTGATTTAATTGAAAAACTCATATTATTGGTCATACCTGTAGAGTGTAGGCACACATGGACAGAAAATTCAAACAAAGAGGAGCATCACAAGCACAAGATAAGGGTTGCTAGGATTCTTCAACATGTAATTTGGCATGTGGAAGGATAATGTTAAGCAAGGCAACATAGGCTACGGCTTAGGTTTTATCAAATGCTTAACACAAAGTAAAGGGCAAAGTGCAAAGGAAACTTTAACGTCATCAGTAAAAGAAACCACTTTAATTAGTAAAACTCATAACAACACATGGTTTCATTTGCTACATGGGCAATCATCAGTCATCACATTAGCTTTTGGTCTCCGTCAATTTTAACTACCCATACCTAGACAAACTGTCATGAAACCATTAAAATACATACATATATACATACATACATACATACATACATATATGTAATCCAAAACCAAAATGCTTTGGAAAATAAAAGGTGTAAAAAAAAAAAATGGTAAAAGTTGTTAACCAAAAAAAGTAGAAATACAGATTTTACAGGCACAAACACAATGTAGCTGGGGTTACTCGCTTCGATTCTAACTGTAATTTGTAATTTGCTAGCCATTTTCAATACCCTAATCCGCATGTAGTAGAAGGCAACAGAATTGTCAAATTGTAAAAAAAAATTGCCAACAGTTTGTTGGAAGGGTAGCAAATCCACAGGGGGTGGTGCTCCTTCACTATCTTGACAAGCCTAGCTAGAATATTATGAAGAGTGCTGTTTATTACATACACGCTCTTTCACACAAACTTACACACACACACGAAATGCACAAAATATTGTGACTTCCCTATTGTAAAATCATGACCCTGAAGTAAACTTTGTGTTTTGAAAACCCTTTCTGCAAAGACACCTCTGCAAATTGCTTGACAGCTGCAATATTTTTCTCAATTTCCCTCTTCTTATATCCCTACATCATCTTTAACCAGAAGGAATCCTGTTTCCAGATCATCCAACTCCCCCTTAATGTAACTTATGGTGTTCTCCAACCTTGGCTTCACAAAATTCTCTAGAGCATTAACTCTATGATTAGTGGTCTTCATTGCCTCATTGAGTGTTAAGAATGATTTCTGCAGTGAAGTGAGCTCAACAAGTACCTCAATTGCTTTCAAATAAGCAGCACAACAGAGCTGAACCTGTAGTCCACCTCTAGCCATCCAGTTAGGTCATTCTTGGTCTCACCATCAGTGAAAAATTCAAACTTCAGGAGCTTCAAACCAGCAACATTTTCCTGCTTTGATCAAACTTTAAGAGATGCATTTTGGATATTCTTGAGGACAATGTACTGTTCTCCCTAGAAATATACTTGGCTTCAGTTTGGGAAAATGAGGAGGTCTTCATGATCTCTCCCATTGATTTTTTCTTGGAGGCAATCTTTTTAAGAATCTGACGGAACTAGCCTGTTAAAGCATCCTTCTTCTTCTTGAGAAGAGCATGAACTCTTGTAGCACTGATAAGGCAAACTTTCATGATCCCAAGCATTGTTACGGTGGGAACTACATTCAAGCACTGGATTTGGCCAGACACCTTTCCAAATATTTAAAAATAAAAGACAATAATATTGCTTAGTGCAATGAAGAATAGAAAGATATGTAACAATAATTAAAATTAAATTTCACAACTGCTAGCTATAGTTTATTAGAGTTGTAAAAAAATATGCAAGGAAAATGAAAATGTTATAGAACCCAATTTTAACCACAGATGTATTTGCAAAGCAGGAATGCAATATCAGATAATTTGTAAGAAGAGTAAAACCAGCTTCCAAAGATAAGCAATAGAATAATTAGATGAAGCAGCAGTAACATGACTCATGATGAAGTTACAAAAATTCTAGTGTGTTTGGATAAGCTTATTTTTATTGGCTCAGTCTGTACTTAGAAAAGTTCATATTAAACTACACGCATACCAACATAAACCAAATCCATTATCAAATTCATTACAAAGAACCCACAATTAAAAATTCCATAAACATATAATCCAGTCAACGTACTGAACTAAAGAATACAATCTCAAGCATCTACAGACATTGGAATGGTGCAAGTTAACCTTGATGAAACATTGAAAAGCTTTTTGTAGTTCCAAACTGACCTAACCAGAGTAACTGAACTAACAATTGAGACGAGGAGGACTTTCAAACTTCGTTGGGAGTGGATGAATTGGTGTTGGCCATGATGGTTGCCCAAGTAGGAATACAGATTTCACATCCATAGACACAATAGCAGGTAAGAAACAGATCACCCCCGTCCTAATGTTGCACGAGACAATGCAATTTTCGAGTAACTGTAAGAAGACAATATCGCCATCATTGGGGTGGAAGGCTATGAATTTCACAGGCCATGGGAGCTCCGCCCCTTTCATTTTGAAAATAGGATATTCTGAAAGTATGTCCCTTAAGTAAACTGTGTGTTTCAGTGACCATGTGCCTGCATTAGCGTAATCCCCAAGTTCCCAAACAGAAAAATTCATATCATCGCCAGCGCAATAAGGACAATAACGAGGTGGAAGTCTGCAATAGCGAGGGCACCGGAATATAGAATTTTGGAATATCCGAATACGCCTTTGGAACACTCCCAAGGAGATGAAACAACCACTAGGAAAGATGGGCAGATCGATATAGCAGAGGTGGCATCCTTGTGGATTTAGCACAACAATGCCTTTGTTCCTTCGAGTTTTACTATGTACATCTATATCAAGCCAATGCAGCATCCCATTGCAGGCAACAACAGGATGCTGCATAGGCAACAACAGGCAACAACAGGATGCTGCAACAACAGGATGAAGATTTAGATGGACAATGAATGCGTACCACCTTATATCTAAAATTGGCATCGCATATAAAGCCGACCAATGGAGTCGAGGCAGAGGTCACGGGCGGAAGCCGAGGAAGTGTAAGCCAATGTTTGGTATATGGATTGCAGATGTAGCAGTCGAAGACGCTTGTGTTCTTTAACCAAAACCGTGAATCATTGCTGCATACCAGCAATAAGTCGTTGAAAGCTGCCTCAATATGTAGTTCAGACGCAGGGGGAAGAAATTTGAGAAGATCCACTACTTTGACACCGATTTTCTTATCCAACTCATATGGAACAACCACGATATTACCGAAACTCTCTAAGAGAAGAGTAAAGGGTTGCGTTGCATTACCATTGGTTTGGTGGTGGTGGTGGCGAATATAGCCGGGAATAAAGTAAAGATGAGAAATAAGAGAGAGCCAGTGCTTTGAGACGGACTTGCATTTTGCAGCTGATTCGCAAGGCAGTCGACAAAAGATCTCGAACAACATATCATCAGAAAGCTGTTGTATTGATATCGATGTTGATGTTTTGCGACATGGAAATAGAGACACCACCGAACCTGAACCTTCTTCTTTTCTTCGTTTGAGACGCGGAACCATCATCACCGTGGCAACAACAGAAGCAGAATCGCAAATATTTGTTGGGAGTAAGATAAAAGAACTCAGAGCGATATGTTTTTTTTTTTTATTTATACATCAGTTCCGCCGACATGCATATGTCGGTTTCCGTTTCCTTGTTTATGTCTCACTATCCAATCCCATATATTTATTTTAATTTAATTTTGGGTAATTGTTAATGTTATTATTTGCTCACTAGCTATCCGGCCCATTTATTTTAATTTTGGCTAATTTCGGTTTCCCTGTGACTATGATCGATATAGTGCAATTTATGTATAATCAATGTTCTCTCTCCCCTGATGAATTTTCTGTATAAATTTGTTCTTTCATACTGATGATCAAGACTAATTTCAAGTCAACGAGAAGCTCACACACTAATAGAATTTTCCCTAATAAAATTTATCTTCAAAGAATGATCAAGGCATGAGAAGGGTTCTTTTACGAGTCCATGTTATGCATGCTATAGGTTCTTGAAAAAAAGCACTGACTTTCATAGCAAAAGCAGAGTAATTTAGGTAGATGGAAACAGTTTATGGTAATCTATCACGGTCAAATTGGGGCGTTCAGTAAACTGCTTAAACTGCAAACTGTATGATCCCTCCTATATCAACCAAGGCTGCCTACAAAATGGAGTAATTGCACCATACTGCACCCTATATATTGATGAGTAATTAAAAAAGTGTTTATTGTCCATATGAGTCGTCCACAAGAACAAGGTTCGTCCAAAATAATGATTTGGAAGGAAGAAGGAAAAATAGTAACACCAAGGAGAAATGTCATCTAAAGAGAAAGATCGTCTAACAACAAGAGACTGAACACTTGGTAAATTCTAAGGTGTTCTCTACAATCCAAAAACGGTTGCACCATAATCCACTATTCTAAGACATGGAGTGAGTTTCTCGAAATTCGCTCCACTTTCCCCACTAAGTCCACACATATCCCATGATGATAGTGGCACCTAACAAGTAGATCGACTCCAAACTCTCTATAAAAGAGACCAAGCCTAATCAAGCCAAGGTATGCATAACTATTCATCCACTTCTCATACTTGAGTCCTTGAGAGAAATATTGACTTAATTGTAAGAGGGACCTTGGCCAGTTCCACCACGGTCACCTTTGATAATCTTTCTTTTTTAGGTTGTTGATCCACCATAGAGTTCAAAGCATATAGTGTAACATCACAGCGCTTTAAAAAAAAAAAAAAGTATATGGTTAGATTTTTTTTGAGACACACACATGACCCACCTACCCCTTTTATTTCCCCACCACACATTATCATCTCACACTCTCACTCTCTAGGCCAGTCAACAAGGACCCACTTGTTTTCTTTTTCATTTTCTCACAAATACAAACACTCCTCTCTCTCTCTCTCTCTCTCTCTCTCTCTCTCTCATCCTCTCCCATCGGTGTACCTCCTTCACCATCATTTTTCCAGCAAGATCACCGGAAAATCCTTAAAAACCTCTAAGCATCTTCATCCCTTTTATTTGAGGTAAAAATTTCTAATCTTTTTGGTGGGTTTATTTGCTTTTGCTAGAGGCTTTCTTTATCTAAGATTTGATAATGATACTCATTTGATTTATGAGTTTTTGAAGTGATATTCATGTGTTTATATGTATGGGATATGGGTTTTGTTTTGGTGGATTTATTTGATGAGTGATTTTATAGTTTTTACAATAGTGGCTATCTAAGGTTTGTTGTGGTGAAGATTTGGGGGTTTTAGCTTTTTAATGTGAAATAAATGGTGAATATAATTTTTATTGATTATTTGGAGCTAGTTAAAGATTCAATTTGTTTGTCTTTGAGGATATTATGACTTTGGTGTCATGGGTCTCTTAATGATGTTATATAAATTTTGTGAAAACTACTTATAAAGTGTTGAGATTTTAATGTTAAAAATAATACCTTGAATGATTTGAGTATAATTGGAGTCTATGTCTTGTGAATTAATTTACATACAAAGATGTGATTATTGTAGCATTTCTTTTCTATACAACTTACACAGTATAGAATTGAAAACATGACACCTTGTCTATAGGGAGAGGAGACGCCATTGGCCCAAATGCTATTGGATTTCAACGTCATATACTGTGTGCATATAAAACAAGTTAATATTGTAGACAACTATACAAGTGAATGGAATTAGTATTAGTTACATAAGAAATTCATTTTTTAATAGGTAAGTTACACATATGTTTTATACTTTATTTGGTGAAAAGAGGATATGCATTACGTTAAGAGCTAGTCTATTACAGCTTAGCTCAACTTTGTCAAAACCAAGCATGTTCTCCACCACAAGCAGTGATTCATTAAAAGAGACAAAAAGACATTGAGAGCCAGCTACAAACTTAGCAGTGCATCAGTACATTGGTTGGCTTCGTGATACACTTGCTCAATTCGCTTGTTGGGGATAGCACTCAATAGGTTCCTGCAATCATGTTTGCTCTTTTGAGTTCCATTTATAACACTTTCGTAAATTAGCACAAGGGCACGGCAAGTAGGAGTTCAGGTGCCAAAAAAAATTCCAAGCAAGCAAGCGCTATGTAGACAGTAAATAAATTTTCTGAGCAATGTTTAACTCCATCTCTCTACTTTAAAACTGGTAAAAAAAAGACTGCACAAGGCTCCTCTGCCTCCTCATATGGACATTCTGCTTGGCCAATCCATTTATGTCTTTGAGCCTCAATTGTTTATATTAACATCCAAAAAAAGTAACATAAACTACTACTTTACAAAGAAAAGCACACAAGTGTCAGGAGTCATGCTAAAGAAAGAACAACAAACTCAGAAGGCGTTCGTTTTTAGATGGGCCTTTTCAATATCAAAGACCGCTTTGATCCCAACTACAGTTGTACCATCATCAAGACTATCAAGCCAACTACGAGCTTGAATATCTTGGCATTCCTTAGGAACTATCACCAAAAGACTAATCAGCAACATTAGACATGTAAGCTTACACTGAAACACTACCATAACAGCACTATCAACAGACCTTCAAATAAAAATTATTTTGGTAAAAACCAATACTTCAGCAAAATGTATGATATTATTAGTAAATTTAGAGCACCTTAATAGATTTGCAGTTCATATAAATGCAATAAATCCCAACAGACACTTCTAAAGAAGATCCTGTTAATGCAAAATACATCCAGGCTCCATCATACCAGGATGCATGTTTGAGAAACCCCCAAGACAGAACCAAAATTTCAGTATATTCAATTAGTAAAGAAAATTAGCCCATAAATTGCCAAGGGCCATGCAATAATTAAGACATAGGCTGTTTAATTGTACTTAAAGAAAACCAAGGAAAAAAGGAAAAGAAATAAGTTCACAATACTGATAAAACAATAATGACAATGGCTGTGATAAACTATATCAAACCAAACGAATTTATTAGAGCATAAATATGAGGGAACTTATAGCAGAAGGAAAACTAAGGAAATAAAAAGAAGACAGAGTGATTGAGAAGAACAACATTTAGGGTCCGTTTGGATAGAGTTGAAAACTGAAAAATGAAAACTGAAAACTGAAACACTGTAGCAAAATAATTTTTAAATGTGTAAATAGTACCGTAGGACCCATTTTTAATAAAAAAAATTGCTGAAAAGTGAAAATTGTGAGTCCGTAAACAGTAAAAATTGTGGAAAAAGTCAAAAGTTGCGGCTACTGTTCAATGAACAGTAGCCGCAACAGTGACTGAACAGTACGGTTTGGGCTGAACACGTGAAAAAAAAAAAAAAAAAAGGCCGAAACGCGAAGCGCGCGTTTCAGCTTCCTTCCAATCCAAACGGCTTAATACTATTTGGTAAATAAATTCTAACTTTTACAGAAATTATACGATTAGACAATGACATGACTTCAATTGCCATTTGATGGTAATCACATACAAAAAAGCCATTATGAGCAGTATAATCAAAATTGAGATGATGCAAAAGAGTGGAAATTTACATGCACTATCAAGAATTAATTAAAAATCAGTCCACAAAAAACATAGGAAGAAATGCACGACAGAAATAACCAATTCATATATAGTAAAGATTTATACTTGTAATCCACGGCAAGCTGACAAAAGCATATGTGAAAAAGAAAATTCACTGCAGCAATGGATTACATGGGTGATGACATTGTACAAACCAAGCAGGATGAGGATAATGAAGTAAACCAATGGAATTGCTATCAAAACTACAATGTCAATGAGAAATATTCTCGTTTAAAAGTGGGTTTATGTCATCAGTGGTCAGTGTCAGAGAGTATTTATCAACAGCTACCCAAAATGAGATTGTTCAGACAAGTAGATTGTCATCATTAACATATGTCTTTCTCCTAATTTAATTGCAAAACTCTTGTAGCACCAAGAGACATTTTTTTTTTCTTATCCAAAAAAAAACAGCATTTTTCCAAATATCTAAGCCAAATATTCGAACAGGCTAAACATCTAAAGACCATGAAATTGCTTAGTGCACTTAAGCATAGAAAGATATGCAAGAAAAATAAAACTTAAATTTCATAGATGTTATAGTTTATTGTAGTTGTAAGGATATTTAAGGTAAATAAAAACGTTATTGAACCCAATTTCAATAGCAGATATATTTGAAAAACAGGAATGCAATATCAGATAATTTGTATATGTAAGAAGAGTAGTAGCAGCTTCCCAAGAATGAGCAATAGAATAATTAGATGAAGCAGCAGTAACATGACTGATGACAAGGTTACAAAACTAGTAGTGTGTTTGGAATCTTTGGATAAGCTCAGTTTACAGACCAGTAAAATAGTTCATTATATAAACTAAACAAATAATATAAACCAAATTCACAGCATCGAATATCAATATCAAACTCATTATAAAAATCCCACAATTAAAAATTCCATAAACATATGGGTTAAACTTGTTTCACACATCTTATTACACACTTGAAAAAACAACTGAACTAAACTAACAATCGGGAGGAGGAGGAGGGCTTTCAAACTTCGATGGGAGTGGATGAACTGGTGTTGGCCATGATGGTTGCCCGAGTACGAATACAGACGACTTATGCATAGACGACACAATGCCGCGAACTAAGGTACCGACCCTCATCCTCAAGTTGCACGAGAGGATGTCATTGCCGAAGTTTAAGAAGACAATATCGCCATCATTTGGGTGGAAGGCTATGAACTCCACAGGCTCCCTGTGCCCCACTATCTTAATGACAGTAGAACATTCCGAAAACATGTCCTTGAAGTAAACTTTGTGCTTCAAGGACCATGTACCTGCACCAGCGTAATCCTCAAGTTCCCAAACAGAAAAATTGCAAGCATCGCTGGCCCAACAACTAAAATAAAGATATCCCGATTCACGGTTAGGAAGGCGCAGGTTTAGAGAACGTTGGAATAGCCGGAGACGCCCTTGGAACACTCCAAAGGAGATGACATAACCTAGAGGCGAGACGGGTAGACGTATATAACGGAGGTGGCCTCCTTGTGGATCGAACACAAGGAGGCCATCTTCACTATCCACTTGCACCCAATGCAGCATTCCATTGCAGGCAATAACACGACGTGGCTTAGACACAAGTGAGAAGGGATTCAATCCCCGCGGCGACAAAACAAACGAGTTGCTCCATTCACCAGTCTCGGAAGAAAATGTCTCCACTCGTAAGAGAGTAATATTATTGGCTTCTCTAGTGGGGCAATGAATACGTACCACCTTACAACTATAGGTAAAGGGTTCGCAGATAAAGCCGACCGGCCATATCGACATCGTGGGTGGAAGTCGAGGAAGCTTGAGCCATTGTTCGGTAAGTGGATTGCAGATGAAGTAGTCGCAGTTCGTCGAAACTTCGCTGCTTACCAGTAATAAGTCGTTGAACGATGCCTCAATGCGAAGATCATTGTATGGTTGTCTATAGGGAAGAAAGTTGAGAAAATCGACTACTCTGCCATAACCGCCACTGCGTCCAAAGTCCTCGAAGGACTCAGAACTAGAATTATCGGACGAGAGAACCACGAGATCATCGTAGTTCTGTAACACAAGAGTAAAGGGTTCTATGTATTGGTATTGGTGCCTGTGGTTAATGTAGTGGGGAATAAAATTAGGATGAGAAATAAGAGAACACCAGCGCTTTGAGACGGAATTGCATCCTACAGCCGATCGGCAAGGGAGTCGATAAAAGATCTCCAACAACACATCATCAGGAAGTTGTTCTATTCTTGATCTTGATGTTTGGCGAGATGGAGAAGAAACAGCATCCACTGCCATGGGCAAAAGTCTGTTGCAGCCAGAAGAAGATAATTCGAGTTATGAAAAAAAAAAAAATTAAATAAATAAATAAAACCCTAACGCTAGATCAATATATATACTGTTGGAGGGGTCGGTGAGGCTTGGGTCGACTGGACCTAAACTCTAAGTTGCAGGACACAGACACGGAGATACGGCAATTTTTGAAAAATAAGGATATGACACTGCGTGGACAAGGCAATTAAATAATTAATTAAATTTTATATTTAAGCATATTTTTTAGGCGAAACTACAATATTGGTCCCTCAAGTTTACTCTATGTGCGCAATTGGTCCCTCAAGTTTGAAGCGATCACAATTAGTCCCTTAAGTTTTAAAACTGAATTGTATTAGTCCTTTTACTAACTGCTGTTAATGGTGTTACTTATGTGGCATTTTTTTAATGACATGGCATGTTTTTTATTAAAAAATTATAAACTAAATTAACATGTGAGAAAACCAAATTAAAAAAAAATTATTTTCTCCCTATTGGAAAAACCCACAACGATAGAGAAGGGGAGAGAGGGAAGAAACCAATCCCTAGCCGCCGCCTGAAATTCCTTGCCCTAGCCGCCGCCGGCAATAGCCCAAGTCGTAGCTGCCACCAGCGAAAGCACAAGCCTTAGCAGCCACCAGCGACAGCGCCCTAGCAGCTGCCGACGACAGCCACTGCCTAGCAGCCACCGATGACAGCCATTGCCCCGCCCCCTCCTCCTCTCACACAACCACTGACCCACCTTCGTCCTCCCATCTCAGGTATTACACTTTTTTCTATGATATCTCACCTCAATTAAGCTTCATGTAAGATTTTTTTTTTTTTTTTTTTTTCTCCTGTGTTTGTATTTGTGTTAGATTCAGAATACAAAATTATATGGTATGAGAAACAATTTTGGTTATGATGTAGGATGCATAATTATCACCAAATTATAAAACTTCATGTGTTTGTAAATGTGGTTGTGCAACCCATTTAGGCCATATATGAAACTTCACTTGATTGTCTATTTCAAGTCAAACAAAATTATCACCAAGTGCATACAATTTTATATTTTTCCTCTTTATTTTGAAATTATAAGGTGTCAAATTATTTTATGTGATTATATTTGTTGTGTAGGTCAAAAAAGTTTATTTTTGAATAAATATATACATATCAGTACCACATCTCAATAATGGTGGACCCATTTGTGTCAGTAAGTCAAATAATATCACACAAGGGGAAGGACCACATATTGTTTATTGTTTAAAAGCTGTATTCGTGCATAGTATTAGCTAGAATTCCATGGTTTTTGGTTTCTTAGATACTACTAAATAGAGTATGATAATCAAGTGTTTTGAGGAAGTGTGTGAGGTTTTGTAGCTTTGTTGTTTTTTCTGTATTATGCTGAAATATTGAAACTTTCTGTCTGATAGAATCAGTTTTATTGTGTAAATGTGTTATTTGTGTATAATTATCCAAATGTTACCAGTTGTGAATGTTAACATAGGTTTTGTCTAAGAATAAATGTATTGTGCACGCGAGGCAAATTTTTACTTGTTAAATTTAATAGAAGAATATTACCTGTTGGTTTTGTTTGAGTAATACCTGTATAACTTGGCAAATCTAATTTGGTTTTGTCTAAGTATTACCAGTTGTGAATATTAGGACTTAGGAGGCAAATTTTAATTTGGTTCAATTTTTATCCCTTAAAGTATCCTACAGAATGGCCTACATGCATAAAAATAACTTTACAGCTCAAATGATGATTCTTTATTTTATTGTTTAATTTGTATTCAAATTGTAGAGCAAATTTTTTAAAATAATCCAGCCCTTTGCTTTGTCTATTTTTAATGGTAAATTCCTTGCTCTTGTTGTAGGGATGGATGACTTTGACTTCACAATCAGCCTTTACTATTGGGGAAAGATTAGGAATAATCCATACAGATATGAAGGAGGGGAGATAAAAATATATGAAGATAATAATTCTGATGAAATGTCACTTGTTGAAATATGGAATAAGGCCAAAATTTTTGGGTATGGTGAAAATGATGTATTTATGTATAGAGTGCCTACTATGCCATTTGCAGGTGGTTTAAAACCTTTGGAGAATGATGTTGATGTAATGAACATGGTGAAGTATATTAGGGGTTATAATGAAGTGGAAGTGTACGTTATGTTCTTAGATGATTATGAGAATGCTATTGGTAATAAGGGAGATGGGGAAGATGGTGATAATGAGGGGGGTGATCTTGATGAGGGAGATGGGGAAGATGGTGATAATAAGGGGAGTAATCTTGATGAGGGAGATAAAGTAGATGGAGCTGTTAGTGAAGAGGATAGTGCTCATAGGGTTCATTTTGAATGCAGTGAAAGTGATGATGATGATATGTTTGCACAATATATTAGTAATGGTGAAGTAGCCTCCAAAGTAAAAGGCTTACCTGATGAGACCTTGTGTCTTAGAAAAGATAAGCAGGTGAAACTCAAAGAGGGGAGAAAGGGAAAGGCTAGTGCATGTGGGGTTAGTCCTAGTAGGGTTGGTGGCAGTAGGGTTGGTCCTAGTGGTATTGGTCAAAGTGAGGTTGGTGCAAGTGGTGTTGGTCCTAGTGGGATTGATGCAAGAGGTGTTGATCCTACATGGGTTGATTCAAGTGGGGTTAATCCTAGTACAAGTGCGCTTGTTGCATTTGGAGCTGATAGGAATGAAGATAAGTGGGAGTCAGAGACATCTGCAAGTTTGGTTAGTTCATTTGATGATGAAACCAGGCCTAGGTATCCTCAATACCATCCACCAGAATCCTTCTCTGAGGTGCACGTTGAACTTGAGATGCAGTTTGCTACCAAAAAGGACGTCATGGATGCTATCAAACTCAACTCTATTTTCAAAAGGGTTCCAGTAAAGTTTAAAAAAAATGACAAAGTAAGGGTAAGAGTAAAGTGCACAGATAGTTATCCTTTTGAGTTGATTTGTGGAAAGATGAAAGATGAAGATACTTGGATAGTGAAGAAATTGAACCCAGAACATAATTGTGGGAGGCGATTTAGGAATAGATTTGCATCTTCAAATTGGCTTGGGAAGCATCTGGTGGATGATGTGAGGAGTGACCCAAATGTGAAGATGTTCGTTATCAAAGACCGAGTTGTAAATAAGTTTAAGGTTCATATTAGTAGGTATTAAGCATCTAGAGCAAAAGGTAGGGCTAAAGAATTATTGCACGGAACTTTTACTGAACAATATGCCCAGTTGGGGGATTACTGTGAAGAATTGTTGAGAAGCAACCCTGGGTCTACTATACTAATCTTTACCAATAGACCTCAACCACACTTGCAACCAAAATTTGAGAGATTATATGTATGTTTAGATGCTTGTAAGAAAGGCTTTTTAGCTGCTTGTAGGCCTTTCATATAATCTCTCAATCCATATAAGATGAAGAGGAGAATTGGCCATGTTAAATGCAGCCAATGTGGGAAAGTAGGCCATAACAAGAGGAGGTGCAATCCTGCTACGAATAAATCAGCAACTCAAGCTAACAAACAACAAAGAGTAAGGCTTGTAATAGTTAGAATTTTTTTTCCCTTGTTGATAATGCACTACTTAGTTGTGATATAACATTTACAGGTAAGAGAGCCAAATGAAACAACTCAGAGTTTGAAAGACCAAGATCATTGGGCATCTTCAAGCCATGTAGAACCTACTAATGAGGCAGCACATCCATCACAAACAAGCCATGAAGCACATGCAAATCAACATAATGAAAAACTACCTGTGAGTTATTGCCTCAAATGAAAACAAGTACATATTCATATTAGTTAGTCTCATATGAAAACAAGAAACCATATATGTCTATGGAATTTAATACAACACAAAGTTATTACATATTTCAGATTAGGAAAGGAAAAGCTACAACACAAAGTCAGCCAGCATCCCAATGTGAAGGAGTGCATCGAATTCAACTAGCATCTCAGGTTATGATCATTACATTTATATGTTACAACCAAATTGCCTATGTTGTTTCTATTATATTAATATCCTTGTGCACTTTTTCAGGTTAGACACAAAGAAGTTACAAGAAGTTACCATTTTGGAGTGTCAATGGAGACAATAGTTGCTGCAAGTGAGACATCTAGAAGAATAACAAAGTTTTATACAAATGCACAATTGCAGAAGTGGACAAGATTTTTTGTGGTCATTTATTGGAAACCTTGTCAAATTATGGAGATTTTAGTATTGCTTAAAGAATCAGAAATTTGGAGAAAGATTATGCTCAAAACTGGAAATTCTTTGGGATGAATGATTTGTTAAGTTTTTCCTTTAGTATTGGTGGAAACCATAAATAAATTGATTAATCAATCACATTGAGATCTAAGAGACTTATGGTGTTTTGAGTAATTGCGTTACTGTATATGTTTATGAATTGTAGGCAAGAGACTTTGAGTAATTGCATTACTCTTACATGTTCTGGTTTTGTGGGATCAATGTGAGTCTTTAACTCTTTTGTACATTGTCATACCTTTTTCTTGAAAGATTCATGCAATTTCTCTATGTTCTTTCCTTCACATGCTCTAGAAAATACAGCACTTTCTACATTTATAGCAACTTAGTTTTGATTCCTTTGAAGCTGAGTTGAAGTTTAGAATGTCACATGAAACTGATTTGATATATATATATATATATATATATATGCTAGCAACAAGTTATCTTGGCTATCACAAGTACAGTAAACAATCTAATTTTGTCTCTTAGTTGTAGTATTCTTTGCATGGATGATTGAAATGTTTTTCTACTTCTCTTAACTCATTTGAGTTAGCTGAGTCATCATTTTACAGGAGCCAAACCAAATGAAGTTGTTATTTTCATCCAAAATATTAGTCGCGTGCTTGGCCTAAGTTTCACACCGTATTGATATTTTCAATACAATGTTTATGCTTACAGGTTTCCATGCCATTGGAAATTCCCATAATCTTAACAATGATAAATAGCAAGATTATGAAGCATAGAGTGGGTGCAGGGGCAATTTCATGCTGCACCCAAAGCTGGAGCTTTTCAAGTATACTTTACCAGCCTCTCTTGGAAAGAATTAGAATCTAGCCTCAATTGTGTATGTATGATTCAAATAATATATCTAAGAAGCAAATAAAATTGAGCTGCCAAGATGGTGCTGGGGGTTTAGCAGTTGCAGCAGCTTTTGTCATTTGGTCATGTTACCAGTATTGTTTATATAATCTATAGAAGCCAAAGACGTTTGAACTTTTTTTGGACTCATAACATTTTGTCACCTTGCTTTGGAGGCTTTACAATTTTCCACATGAACATTAATAATTTATTAATATTGACAAAGCACAATTATATATCTATCTATCAAAACAAATCACAATTATGTACCAGATCAATGATGAACTAATGAACCATCATTATTTCCAGTGAAAAGAATTTAAAGAAAAGAAGAGTACATCTATGAATCTGCTTGTAGAACATTCCAAAACTATAAATTGTGTATTTGCATCCTATATCCCACAACTAATGTACATTAAATTTTTACAACAATTTAGGAAGTGGAGGAAGTCTGTAGCTTTGAAAGCTGATTTTTATACACATAAAGGTAAGGCATATATTGAGACAGTTGATGTTCTCCCATCAAGAGTGCTAGAAAGTAGCTTGTACATCCCTACAGCAGTAGCATCTCCAAGTTTTTGAACAACTACATTTATGCATATCTGCAGTAGCATATGCTCAGAGAGTGTATTGATGAGCTTTGCTATTAACCCTTTATGTGTGTGGCATCCAATTAATGTAGTATAAGTCACCCACTGAAATAATGTCTTCCTATAATAGATGGCATGTTCTGAAGCCATGTTTTCTCTTTAGATCAAAGCCATGACTTCTGAATTTACATAAACACAACCAGCTGCCAAAATCCAGAACACCAGCTAATAATTTTCTGATAAATGGGAGAAACTAATAACAATATAAAAGTTCAAATATGGAATTATTTTCCAAAACACAAGCTAAGAATTTTCCAGAACTTAAGAGGAAAACAAAGAATGTGATACATAATTTCAAAATCAAGAAGTTATCAACATATCGATAGATATTGTTCACTACGAGTTACCTACAATTTGCAATTAAATTTATGCATTCTCCATCATAACCAAAATCCAATGTATACGCACAAATTATTTTGGGAAACACATAGAAGTACTCAGATCATAAACATAGTCTTAGCCAAAACAGATACAAACACAGGGGGGAAAAATCTTTCATTGACCTTAATTGAGGTGAGATACCATAGGAAAAAGTGTAATACCTGAGATGGGAGGACGAAGGCAGGTTGGTGGCTGTCGCCGGCAGCTGCTAGGGCAGTGGTTGTCGCCGGTGGCTACTAAGGCTTGTGCTTTTGCTGGTGGCTGCTAAGGCTTGTGCTTTCGCTGATGACAGCTACGGCTTGGGCTATTGCCGGCGGCAGCTAGGGCAAGGAATTTCAGATAGCGGCTAGGGGTTGGTTTCTTCCCTCTCTCCCCTTCTCTGTCGTCGTGGTTTTTTCCAATAGAGAGAAAATAATTTTTTTTTTAATTTGTTTTTCTCACGTGTTAATTTAGTTTATAGTTTTTTAATAAAAAACATGCCACATCATTAAAAAAAATGCCACATAAGTAACACCGTTACCGTCAGTTAGTAAAAGGACCAATACAATTCAGTTTTAAAACTTAAGGGATTAATTGTGCTTGCTTCAAACTTGAGGGACCAATTGTGCACACAGGGTAAACTTGAAGGACTAATATTGTAGTTTCGCCTATTTTTTAATACTTTTAGACATAAAATACGTTTATGTCTAAAATTTAAATTATGTAAGAACTACAAATAAGTAAACTAACACCTAAAATAGTACAATAAAACAAAAAGGCTGGCCACACAAAAACAAAAATCACTAAATTGATAATAAACATTATAATTTAATAAATTTATAAGGCAAAAGGCTAAGTAAAGAAAAAAAAAATATATATATATATATATATATACACACACAGTATAACATAATGTTTACAATGAGGGGGGGATTTAAAAAAAAAAAAAAAAAACGCGTCATAAGTAACATAGTGACAATGAGGTTGGCCAAAGCACATCTATAAAAAAAAAAAACAGAAACAGAGAGAAGAGAAAAGGTGGAACCTTTCAGTTCTATCCACGCCGAGAGAGAGAGATCGGAAGGCACGGCGTCAATGGCAACTATCTATAGAGCTCGCCGACTCGCCCGATCTAGCACCGGCGAGGGACAGAGGGCAGTGAGTAGAGGCCAGAGGGAAGGTTGAGCTGTGGGTTTCAACTTTTTTGTTTTAAGGTATATCACAAAATCAACGATAATGATTTGTCCATCTATCAAAATCTGTGATTTTTTTTCCACTACTGGCATGTCCACCATGTCGGTGCTATGTCGGAGAAGTGAAAAGAAAAAAAAAAAAAAAAAAAAAAGAAAAAAGAAAAAAAGGACATCGCTTGGGCATCGGAGTTCTGCGAGTCGTACCAGTATTCGTGTCTGACACGTGTCGGACATCGGTACGTCACCAAAAATGGCGTGTCGGTGCAACCTAGCGACTAAACCAAGTTACACCCTATGAAATTTATGGTGTTTATAAATTTTTAGAATTGAGTAGTAATTTCAAAATTGTTCCAAATTCCCATTTTATTTTCTCTCCTATGTTTTAAAGCCAAATCCAAAACTAGTCCCTTCGTACCCTTTTGTATCATTAGTTACATTAGGCTAATATACATTAATAGTTTCCATTAAAAAAAAAAATTATTTTTCTATGAAATTATGCTTACGAAGCATAATTGTTAATTGATCCCTCAAATTTAAAAAATTATAAAATTGAATTGACACATCATTAACCCATATTTCTATATGTGACTCGGTTCTAAGACTATAAATGCACTAAGCAGCCGAATATTAAAAGTTCATGCTTGTTCTTTTTTTCTTTTGTTTTTTCAAACATGAACCAAGCTCGAACTCATCACAAAACAAAATTTTATGTTTAAGTTTGACTCTTTTTCTTGTCGAGCAAACTCAAGTTTGTTCATGAGCTACTTGATTAACTTATCATTTTCATATATGTTATTATAAATTCATGACTAAAATGTTTTACGTCTTCACAATTCTATGGATTTTTACTGCGAATATATTGTTTATAATATTAATAAACTACAAATAATAATTTAATATCATATAAACTTATTAACAAACTTATACTATCTAATTTCAAATGTATATAAATAAATATATATATATATATATATTGAGACAAATATACATATAAAATATAATATTATATATAGTTAAGGCTTTTAGGTTCATGAGCTTGTTTTTTTGGTGAGATACATTATTAAGTTTAAGTTTGGCTCAATTAATAATTAAGCTTAAACTAAGGCTTGCTTTTTAAATAGACGAATATAAACATACTTTTTTGTGAGCAAAGCTCAAAATATTTTTAAACAGCTAAGCTCATTTACAACCCTACTCGATTTCAAATCAAAGCTCAATGAGAAAGTACCTTATGGGAGACTAATTATATTAGATTCTCTTTTATCTTATATTCATTGTAAATTGCACTAATTAAACTAATGATGAAATTTATCATGAATGTGAAAAAGAGAAACACCATATTAGCATGCTCTGCAGCACCAAATAATTTTCTGTTATGAGACACTTTCCACGTCAGCAGCACATTTTGGTAAGACTAATTAAATACCTGTTTGGATAGATATTCTTTGTGTTTGGGTCTGCGTTTTTTTTTTTTTTTTTTTTTTTTTGGAGAAGCGCGTTTCTGTCTTTTCTAGTGGGTTCCGTGTACTGTTTACAAGACCCACAAACCTCATTAAACAAGGGTCCCATGATACTATTCACACATTTAAAAATTATTTTGTTACAATGTTTTCAGTTTTTTATTTTCAGCAAAATAAGCGATATCTAAACACCCCCAAAGTGTGCGTTTGGCTACCAATTAAAAAGTCAACTTATTTTATTATTCAGCTTATTTTTGCTACTATTCATAAGTCTTACTATACTATTTCGGCTAATTTTTACCTTTATTTACAATACTTTTAGCTTTTAGCAAAAAGTTTTCAGTTTCAGCAAAATAAGCAAATTCCAAACAGACCTTAAGAGCATCTCCAATAGGCTAGTTAAAGCCATTTTTTGGAGAGCAAACCCAAAAAAAAACTCCAACAGACTCTTTAAAAGGAAAATTTTTCCAAAATTTTTTTGGAGTTGCTACAGTAGCTCTCTTGACTTGGAGAGCACTGTAGCAACTCCAAATGAATTTTTCCCCTTTAAAAAATCAAACAACTCAATAAAAAACAATTCTTTCTCCCTCATAGACTCAAACGTCTCACATAATCAAAAACACAAAACACAAAAAACAAAAAAAAATCTATTTCTTATTATAACAGCAAAGTTGAATAAAAACAAGAAAATAAGAAAAGAAAAAAAAAAAAAAAAGTCAAGCCGATCTGACCTAGTCTAGCAGTGGGGAGGAGGAATAGCGGCGGTGGGGAGGCAAACAAGGCACTGTTGCTTGGTGAATGCCAATCTCCACCGGCTTTGTCCTTCCAGCGACACTTGATCTCCACCAGCCTTCTCTCTCTCTCTCTCTCTCTCTCTCTCTCTCTCTCTCTCTCTGATGTGATAAATGTGTAACTGTGAAGTAAATAGAATAACGTGCTCATTTTTTTTTTTATAAAAAGAACGGTTGAAGTTGAGTAATCAATTGGGTGTGAAAATGTGTGGTCTTTAAAATGAGTAGGTTGAAATAAAATTGAGTTAATTCCTTGGATTTTTTTTTTTTTGGTATGTAATCATGTGATATGGTATTTAATATTTGATAGGTTTCTTTTTTTGAGAAAAATTAGAAAGAGATAATTAATTAATTAATTAATTAATTATAAGTTATTTAATTATTAAATAACAATTGTAAGGATTCAAATTAAATTGGACCTAAACAATAAGATTTGTAGAGTATGGGTAGAAGGACTAAGTATCAGCAAAGCAAACAATGATCGGCGTGAAATCCATATAAGCAATAATCAAGGAATTGGACTAAGTGTTTGTGAGGGTAATAACAATGACCTCGGCTAAACATTCATGAAGAATTTTCGCTCTCGGCCTAGTCTGAGGATTTGTTTACTTAAAACTGACATATACAGAGGTTGTCCTTGGACACTTCGAAGATTCCCCCCCTTCCTCCTCTCCTCCCTTTTCTGGTGGGGATGCTATCTATTATATAATTTTTGTTTAGTTGATCTCTACCGTCCACTTATTGATCATCCAAGCCTATACTTGAGTGCTTGTCCCATCAGCCGCCATCGCAGGCTTTCTGTTAGTTGAAGCAACCAAGGCATCACTGTTAGCTGGTCAATTCATCATTGATGTGATCAGAATGTTGGTGGCACGCATTTAATGAGTGAGTGACAGCCCCTTTTCCTAGACGTCGGTCTGCCGAGGACATGAGCCTCCTCGGCGAGGTCTCTAGACGACTTGGGCGTCGTCCGTTTATCCTCGGATTACACTCTTTCTCTCGCTCTCTCTTTCTTTTTGGCGTGGACTTTAGGCCTGATGTGAAGTGGGTCGGAGTTATCAAATATTTGGGGCCCCACAACAATAATAATAATAATCTTTAAAAAAAAAGAATTTGTAAAAAATTTAATGCATAAATTCATTCCAAATTACAGAAATTTGACAAATTTCAAGACTAATATAGATTTGATAAATGAAAAATAATGCAAGCATGAAAAATATGATCATTAAAAAAAACCATTGGAAAGTATGATTGTTGAAAAATTTAAAAATGTTACCATTGTGGGATTTAAAAATATAGTTATTGGAAATTAGAAAAATATAATAGTTGGGAATGCATAAAGAAATATTAAAAAAAGAATAAATGAAAATTAAAGAGAGAGAGTTTGTTGAAATGTGTATTTGAAAAAGTAAGTAGGTAAAAGGTAAATGCAACTGTTCACTCTCCAAACAGTACAAAAATTTAGAGAAATTTAGAGAAACTGTTGGAGATGCTCCAACAAGCTCTCTAAACACAAAATTTGGAGAGTAAACCCACAAAAACTTGCTCTCTAATTCATTGTTCATTAGCAAAAAATTGTTTGCTAATGAACAATGGCTCTCTTAGTCTGATGACCTATTGTTCATTAGCAAAAGAAATAATGGGAATATAAAATTCAACACACCCATTAAAATATTCAATTTTACTCAACAATTACAATGGCTACAACTAAACCATTCCGGATTTTTTTTTCTCTCAAACATCTCTAAACTCAATCACAATCAAAATACAATCTCAAATAACAATCTTAAAATTAATTAAATCATAACAAAAAGTTAAAAAACAAAACAAAACAAAGCAAATCTGAGCCGTTGTGGGGAGGAGGACGAGTGGTCGTGGAGAGGACAAGTTATTCACTAACAATCTCTGTTTGTGAAAGAGAGAAAGAAAGAAAGAGAGAGCTCTAGTTTGGACAAAGTGGTAAGAGAAAAAAGAAAAATGAAGAAAAAAAAGAAAGAAAGATAGCTTTGGTATGTTTTGGAGTTTTGAGGAAATAGTAGGGAAAAAAGAGGAAAGAAGGACAAAAGAAAAGAGTAAGAGTACGTGTGTGGAGGAAAAAAAGAGGGGGAAAAAAAAGAAAAGAAAAAATTTTATGGATTAAAAAAAATAAAGAAATAAGGAAAAAATAAAATAAAAAATAAGAAATTAAAATTAAGAAACTCTACAACAATATTTTCACAATAAATTTTAAGTGGTAGGTTATTATTGGTGAGTAAAAAAATAATTTCAGTAGTGACTAGTGAGTTCAAATTAAAAACAGCAACAATTTATTATATAAGATTTACTGTGAAACAACTTATCATATAAAATTTACTGTGAAAGTATTGTGCAAAATATTGTGAATGTAGTATTTTTAGTTTTTTTTTTTTTTTAGAATAATTTCTAGTTAAAATTAGATGACCTACAACTTACTATATTGTTACCACAAATGCTTTATGAGATTTGTTAAAAAAATATTGTGGGGTACAGAAATTTAAAAAGGAAATCATGCTACGTGTCATATCCAAAGCTGAGAAGGCCAATACAGTTTCGAAGAGTCCATACACTCAGATGGTAAGGCCGGAAAGGCAGGCCATGGTCATGTCAATAGCACATTGCAGGAGAAGACCACACTATAGAGGAAGAGCTTTACAGAGGGGTTAGCTTTGATGTGACTAAAGAAATGGTAGCATCCACCACATCTAATGCATCCCACCAAACCTCCTGGCCACATTTATGTTGAGAAGATTCCTAAACAGTACTGTCTTGGTTGCCACATCTCACAAAAAGTTTAGGAAAGTGTCTGATGGGACAAGTACTTAAGTAGTGACTTACATGATCAACAAATGGAGGGTCAATATTATCTAAAAGAGACTATATAATATAAGAGATCCTCTAGGGAGAGGGGGATCGAAAAATCTATAGAGAAAACATGGTAACAACAAGAACTGAAACTGTATCAAAGTCTAAGAGAAGTATATTGAAGGACCATCTCTCCTCGAATTTCGTCGAGGAAAGATTTCTTTAACAGAGTTTGTCTTTCTTTGCTTCCTTACCATCTTTAATTCACCGTGTGTGTTGCTTGATCCATTGAAACCTAGTTTTTAAGCTCACTCTCTACAAATTCATTGTATTGGGCTTTTTAGGCCTTAATCCATTTACCTTTTGGGTTTTGGATTCAAGATGTCGCCCTTACAAATATCATTAGGAAAAATTTAAAAATATTACTATTAGGAGATTTTTTTTTTTTTTTTTGATTGAATGGGTAGAAACTATTGGGAGATTTTAAAAATATGGTTGTTGGGTATTTGAAAAAATATAGTCATTAATCATTATAAATAAATGAAGAAAGATTGAAAAAATAAACAAAGAAATATTAAAAAAAATGAATACAAATATTTAAATGTGATAAATAAAAGATAGAGATTTAGTTGGAAAGTGTATTTAAAAAATTAGATAGTTAAAAGGTAAAAAAAAAAAAAAAAAAAAAATTGTTCATTCTTTAAACAGTACAAAATTTTGAATAGTCTGCTGGAGATACTATAACAAATTAAAATGGTACACAACTCATCTATATAAGCAAAATACCATTATACCCTTGAAAATTTCAATTGCCCGTTTCCCTCCTCCACTTTATTTCTGAAATCAAATTTCAGAATCACTCTATCTCTCTCAAATCAAATTTCAGAATCTCTCTCCCTTTCTCTCTCTCTCTCTCTCTCTCTCTCTTAAGTATATTCTCCCTGACTGTGTCTTAAACTCCACAAGGTGACTGCTCCAACACCGCGACTTTCAGCCCTTTCAGTTTCAGCCACCCACCTCCATTTCAAAAGGGTCACCACAAAAATAAAAACTTCGTGCTCTTCGTCTCTCCCACCTCATTTCTCTCTCTCTTTCTCTCAACAAAGTCAGATCTGGTAAGGAAATTTAGATCTTCGGTTTTTTTATTTGTTTTATCTTTCCATATAATTCAATTCAGTGAATTGCTATCAGATTTACGGATATTGTTTTTTCAAATCTTTGATATTTATATATATATATATATTTTTTTTTTCGTTGATTTTTATTGGATTACAGATATCACAAAAAGTATATCATCTATGGTTACAAAAGATATTCTGCTAATTGTGTCTGTGCAAGCCAGTAAGGTCCATTTCAGATTTGGTACCTCACCTCATCTGGGTTTGTTTATTTGTGTTTGTGTCTGTGTCTGTGAGTGTTTTTTGGCTAATTTTTTAGTGGGTTTTGGTTAGATTACATTAATTGTGATGGAATATCAACTGGGTAGACCTTCATTTGTTAATTGAGGAGTTTAGTTTGTGGGATTAATTTAAGAATATAGTTAGTACCTATATCAGTACAAATTCAGCTGGTGCAACTCATCGAAATGTGAAATTCTATGCTAGGCCTAGGAGAAACAGACTTGGTTATGTTTGAGAATGCATTAGTACTATTATCAGTAGTCAAATGAGAATGCATTAGTGATGTTAACAGCTTTTTGTTATCCTTAGAGCATAAGATCATCATACTACTCAGCTCATCAAATCCACTCTTAATGATTTGAACACCAATGAACAAGGCATCTAATTTAATAGTCCATATCTTGTTGTCATGCTGTTATATTTAGCTAATTTTGTAGTTAAATTTAGTGAAAGATTTGTTTAGTGAGTGATATATCTTTGGCAATGGTTAAAGTTCCGTGCTGGGGTCAAGTTTTTCCATTCTTCTTGTCCTATCATGCTGAGCAATTTTTGTGTGCTCTTTTTGGTGTTGATCAGGAAACACCATTCACTTTTGGTGCTTACGTGGCATAGGATTGAAAACCTGCATTGACTTGAATTGCACATACATTAGTATTGCGCTATGGATCAATTGGTGACCATTAGCTGAGAGCACTAACTGATTTTTATTGACCCACTATCATTGAGTTGGAGCCATTTATCCATGGAAACCATCATGCTGGTTTGACTTTATGGCTTCCATGTTGAGAGCTTATTTCTGGACCAAAGAATCCTATTTTAAAATGATAAAGCAGTTCTAAAAACTAGAACCATATGCTGGGTATTGGGTAAGTTTTGATTATTTCTAAACGCAATCATCATTATTGAACTGCATATACATACATATACAATCTTGGGAAAGTGGAGAGGAGGCTTGGTTTTGGAGTAAACAGTGAGACCCTAGCTCAGATCTATAACAACGTGTCTCTCTCTCGCTCTCTTTGTTTTTATTTTTTTATTTTAAGGTAGTTCCTGAAAGCCCACATTCAAATTTGTAACTGTAAGCATTGTTATCCCTCTTTTCTATCTTTTAGTTTTCAAAACCCTTTGGTTTTTTGTTTTTTGGTTGCTGTTTCTTTGTTTTATATGTAACATGTGAATTTGATTGTGGAGCAGTATATTTAATCTGTAAAATGGGCTGTGAAGTCCTTCTGGTTGTTACTGAAATGCACGGATACCATATGGAATTCTAATAAATATCCAAAGAAAATCAATTTCCCATATATGAAAATGCTCATTTTCCCGTTTGGGTTTGTCTGATTTATATACTGTTTGTTTATGGTAGCTATATATCTTTGTAAAAGTCTTATCTGATTTCCCTATATCATTCTATTTTCAAGAGGCATAGAAATGGCGGATTTGCTAACAATACTTAGGTAGATGTGATTTCTTGAAATATCTTTGAATTATAAAAGATTTGTGAATTATGTTTTTCCTTTGTCACATTTTGTATTAAGTTATTGATCCGTTTGGTTACCAAGAAGATTAAGGGGGAAAAGGGATAGAAGTGGTTTAGAGTCTTAATTTGTATGAAATTCTGCCTTTGACAAGATGAAATTTCCATTTTAACAATTGCATGTAATAGTATGAGGCTCCAGCTCAGTGAAATTTTAGTTTTATTGGATTGCCAATATTGACATATCCAGAGTTAAATTTTTGTTTCCTTTGATGTTATCTGAGTATTCCCAAAATGAAGAGCACAATTAAACATTTCCTTCAATTTTGAACTTAGATACTTATATTAGATCTGACCGGTGCTACGCGATGTCATATTAATGTATGATCTTCTTAATTTTTGTTGCTTTCTGGAACTTCAAATTGATTACAATCTGTTTGTTTTTGCTAATGTCTATATTGAACCTCTTCTCTTGAATCTCTTCAACAATTTTGGTAATTGACCATTACCCATTTGATTTCTGTTCTCAGAGAATGATGGACTCTCTACCTGATGCCATTGTCAACTACATCTTGTCATATAATAACAATGCCAGGGATGTGGCTGTTTGCAATTGTGTCTCTAAGCGGTGGAAAGACTCAATGCCTTATATTCGTAGCCTTTACTTCCCACGGAGCTCTTTTGACAATCATACTGGCCAGGAGCATCCTGACAATATTGTGTGGAAAATGATATCATCAATTGTTCAACTAGAGGAGCTTGTTGTGTATACCCCATTTTCTGGTGCTGGCCTTGCTTTATGGCTTTCCCATGCAGGTTCCTCCCTCCGGCATCTTGAGCTTCGAATGGATAACCTTGTTGAAAATCAGACTTGTAATGAGGGCCCCTCGAAATTGGATTGCATTAATGCTGCAAAGAATTTGGAATCACTAAAACTTTGGGGTGTGTTAATGACCCATCCCCCCAGGTGGGATGCCTTCCAAAAACTTTGGAACCTTGAAATTGTAGGGGCCAGAATGGAGGATCCAGCTTTATCAGCTGCACTTCGAGCATGTCCTAATCTGACCAACTTGTTGCTGCTTGGTTGTGAAGGAGTTATATCGGTTTCGATTGACTTGCCACATTTGCAGCAGTGCAAGCTTGATTTTTATGGCTTGGGTAATTGCTCGCTTTCCCTGACATCCCCTAAAATCGAAATCCTTGAGGTGCAAGGTTGTAGTTGGATTAGGGTTTGTGAGTCAAACTGCTTGAAGAATCTTTCAATTGCCAATAATGCGGGTAACCATTTAATAGAAGTTTCTGATCCAGATTATTCCAGTCTCTTTTAGCTTAGAAGTAAACATTCAGTGTTTTTCAATTGAATTGTAACTGAATTTTTTTTTTTTTTTTGGTTCTGGTAAATTCTTTAGGGAGAGTGTACATGGTTGATTTTGGGAAACTTGAGGCTCTTGAGTTCTTGTCCATCAGGGGAGTCCAGTGGTGTTGGGATGCAATAAGCAATATGCTTAAATGGGCAAGTGAGGTGAAGCATCTGTACATGAAGGTCGAGTTCACCGGAGATTATGAGGCACTTCAACCCTTTCCAGAGATTGACTTTGTTGAATTTTTTAATAGTCACCCCAAACTGCAAAAGTTCAATATCCATGGAGCCATGTTTGCTGCTCTTTGCCAGAAGAACAGCCTAAAACATGTGAGTTTATAATATTATATGGTTATATTTCTCCTATGTAGGATGAGTTTTTAAAATTAAATAAATTTAATTGGGAGTCTTTCCTTTTGCAGGTGGATTCAGGATTTGTAATTCCATGTCTAGAGGAGGTGGTGGTTGCAGTGAGATCACCACTAAATGCTGAACAGAAAATGAGTACTCTTGAGTCCTTTTTAAGGTACGGGAAGAATTTGAAGAGGATGGTAATAAAGATTCTGCAGATGAAGAGCAGTCATAGCAGTGCAGATGATTTTTTTGATGAGGTTTACAGGTTTAGCCGCATGAACGACGACATAGTTCGAATAGAATAAAGATTAGAGGGGGCACTTCCTCTCCTGGTTTTGCATTTAATTTAATTATTTAAATGACTCCAATTTTATACTCTGATTTCAGGTTGACTACTGATCTGATTGAAACTTTGATTATCCTTTTAACAAATTGATTCAGAATATGCATTGTTTCTTAACTTCCTGGTTTTGGTTTATGGCTTTACTGTCTTGTGTCTTCTGAATTGGAAAAACACATGCTGTTTTTAATTCTTAGTAATAAAGTTTATAATCAAAGTTCTCTATGATAAATTGAATTAGTAACTAACCTGACCCCTAACAAACATATGCATGCAATGCATAATCAATTAGACTATTTAGATGATATTGATGCAAAAGTTACCCATGAGTATTAACTTGTTTCATTCTGAGATTCTTTAATGCATGACATTTAGCCTCATCCATTTGGTAAATTTGAAGCAAAAGTCATCATGCTTTGGAGACAAAGACATTTGTAGAAGTATTGAAGTAGAATTGGATTTGGACCTAGCTTCAACATTTTTTTTTTTGAGAGATAGTTTCAACTTGGTGTGAATGGAGATTAAATCTTAATGGGGTGTTTGGTTTGTATTTTCAAATCATCATTTTTAATTTTTAAACAACATTACATGCATTTTTACGCATTTTTTCATCCACATGTATTTCTACAAATGTTTTCAAACAACAATTTTCAGTTTTTAAACACATGTACCAAAGGGCTTATTTGATGACAAGAAACTTTACCAATTGAACTAATTTAAACTCATGTAATAATTTGACTTCTAATCCACTCATGAAGAGAATGAATTCATCATTTCTCATGAACAACGCCACATATAAAAATCACTAATCCATATCTAAAATTCAAGAGTCACCCCATCCCTTGTCGCTAACACCACAAAGAGGAGATTTCTTTTGAGGAGGTTTATGACTTTATGGTGAAGGTAGGGAAAAAGTGAGAAAGAGAGCCAAGTGGAATACTCCAATCGTACATGCTTTCTTCTATTTGATCGAGTGCTCCTCTAATGTCTATTTCTCCATTTTTTTTGCAACCTCATGTGAATGATGTCAACCCCTCTTTTTTTATCCATTGCTGAATTGATGACTTACGTATAAATTAAGAAAAATTCTTTGGGTTAGCTAACCTTAAAAATCCGTCCTCAATTAGGCTGTGTCTCAATCCTAGTGTTAATTGTCAGAAAGAGATTTTCTATTTTCCATGTATTGGCCTCGTTGGTTAGTTGGTTTATAGACGAATTTGTTGATAGGGTAAAGCTTCTGCCTTCAATTATGCTTTGTCATTCATTTCATTAAGGAGAGATTTTCTTGTTTTCTGTGGATGGGCCTTGTTGGTAATGTCAACCCATTCTCTTGTAATGAGTTGTCGAGGACTTTATTTCTGAATTCTAACTGAAAAAGAATGCCTTTCATTTTAAGTGGGAATTGAAAGATAAAGGCTTATTATAATATTATCTCATTGACACAGCTTGTGTCCAGTGGAAATTTTCACTGGACACGACCGGATTCGGACACATGTTCAAGAGTGGACACGTGTCTACCATCTAACGTGTCTAATGAAAACTTCTATTGAACACAAGCCACACCCTTATCTCATTGGGTGGGAATCTCTCTCTCTCTCTCTCAACATTTTGATAGTTGTAGTTAGTACTTATTAGAGAGGAACAAAAATGATAATATTAAATAGATTAGTAGATTTGACAAGTAATAAATCATCAATGCTGACTTGACCAACAGTGTATTTTTAACCATTAAATCTATTAAAAATTTATGGTAAAAAAAATGTGTAACCCACCTCATTATATATATATAAAAGATCTAAAAATGTTCTAAAATTTCATGACAATAAATATCAAACCACATAATCAAATTCAATTTTCATATTCTAAAAGGAATTTTTTTTTTGTTTTTTTTTTTGATGTTTTGATCACACACCATATAGAATTTAGTGAAATGAACCAAAATGAATAAAATACACCAAAATAAAAGAATAATTTAGGTCAAGGTGGAATGGGGTGATTCATAAAATTAATTGATACTTAATTTGGGTTTGGTTTTATGTTGCAACCAGTTGTTTGAAAAGTGTCATTTTCACCGCTCTATGTTGGCTTTGTCATACACTTGTGACAACCTCACAATTTTAAAATATAAAACAAAAACAAATCAAAGAACCACTCAAGGGGGATATTTGCCATCTAGCATAATTTTTAGAGACAATTTTGTTAGTAAGCACATATTTGAAACCATTTAGGAAACTAGTATCTCGAATCCGTGAAGCTCGAGTTCGGTAACAAACTCAAGCTCCAAAGACTCGAGTTCGGACTGTTGAGGTGGAACAATTTATCCACATGGAACTCGAGTTTCTTAGACTCGAGTTCCATAAAACCAAAAGCAGAAGAACTAAATACGAAGAAGAACAGAGGAAGAGGAAGACGATCTAGAGCTTCAAAGAAAAATAGACGCTGGGTGGACGATCTGGTTAGAGAAGAACAGTAGCTGGGTGGAGAAGAGGAAGAAGAAGAAGAAGAAGAATAAATGGTGGGGAAATAAAATGGTGGAAATTGAGTCTTAAAAACTCGAGTTCTACATGGATTTTTTTCCACATCAGATGCCACCACTTGCAACTTGAGACTTAGAAACTTGAGTTTTATCTTAAAACTCGAGTTTTAGGCAATCGAAATGTTAGTATGCTAAATGGTTTTGTAAACTAGATAACTAACTAAAATATTATAAAAATAATGCTAAATGCAAAAAAAATTCGCCACCCAAGAAAGACTGTCTCACTATTTAGAAATCGAAGATCTTAATCCCAAATTCATTTGATTGAAAGATTTTGGCATTTCTATTGGTTACTTGTAGGAAAATATCTCATTTTTATTGTTGAAACTAAATTAAGACATGTTCTTAAATACGTGTGTGAAGTACTTTTTTTGGAGACATGAACTTCAGTCTGGCCACAAAAATTTGTACTTATAAACTTTTAAAATTGGGTAGTCTTAATTGGTAAAGCTTCCCAAAACCTAAGGAAGAAAAAAGGGTTTAGTAATTTCAAAATTGTTTTCAATTTCCCATTTTATTTGTCTCCTACCATCCCTTATCATCATCCATTTGCATTACATTTGCTCCTCTGCTCTGCTCTGCTCTCAGTAACAGAGCAAAATGCTGGCCACACTCCAACCCCCACGCACCCTCTCCCGCTTCCCTCTCTACTTAACCTCACGCCCCGTCACTCTCTGCACTCTCACCGCCCAATCACCGCCCTCCACGTCTCCACCAACCCAACCCCCACACTCCCAAATCCTCTCCGTCCGCCACTCCCTCCTCACCCGCCAAGTCACCGCCGCCCAACTCGCCGAGTCCCGCCTCTCCCGCCTCCGGCTCACGGAGCCCCACCTCAAGTCCTTCCTCCACGTCTCCGACTCCGACGCCGTTTTGCGGCAGGCCGCCCTCTTGGACCAGAGGATCGCCAATGGCGAGGAGGTCGGCCCGCTCGCCGGAGTGGTGGTCGGAGTCAAGGACAACATATGTACGGCCGATATGCCCTCCACCGGCGGGTCCCGCGTGCTCGAAGGGTATCGGCCGGCGTACGATGCGACGGCGGTGAGGAAGATAAAGGAGTTGGGAGGCATTGTGGTTGGGAAGACCAATTTGGATGAGTTTGGCATGGGTAGCACCACCGAAGCCTCTGCTTTTCAGGTTTTTACTTCTAATTTTTTTTTTTTCTGGGTTTTATGTAATTGAGTTCATATTTAGTGGGACTGCTTTTGGTTCTTGTTTTTGATATTCATAGAATAATGAAATAGAGTACACAATGCAAAGTGGAGTGTGTATATTCAATAAATAATAAAACAGTTTTTATTTTTTTTAAGTTTATAAAACAGAAAGCAGTGTGAATTTGTTATCAAATATGTTTTCAAAAATGTTGTCTTTTGACAACATCAACATTCAAAATGCTGTTTTCTGTTTAAGAAAACTAAAGCCATTCAAAACATGGTATTTTTTTTTTTCCTCTGAAAAAACCTAGTTTTAGGAATTGTTTATTATTATAATGTTTAGGAAAATCAAAAACCGACCATTTTTATATATTTTTATAATAGCTGGCCTGATTGAACTAAAGTTTCAAGTAGTTTGGGATGTGTTGCCCAATTGGTAACTGGGGTTGGTTTACTCAGGTGGTGCATATGTTCATTCGTTAGGTGACTGCAAATCCATGGGATGTGTCTCGGGTGCCAGGTGGATCATCAGGAGGCTCTGCGGCTGCTGTTTCTGCTAGGCAGTGTGTGGTGTCACTGGGAAGCGATACTGGTGGAAGTGTAAGGCAGCCAGCATCATTTTGCGGTGTTGTTGGATTGAAGCCAACGTATGGACGCGTCTCAAGATATGGACTGATGGCCTATGCGTCGTCACTTGATGTTATTGGCTGCTTTGGTTCATCGGTTGCTGATACTGGGATTCTTCTTCATGCGATTTCTGGCCATGATAGACTTGATGCCACGAGTAGTAAGCAAGTAAGGGACTCTTATACCATTGTTTTTTATGTACTCTTATGGTCTTCTGCTTACTTGCAAGGGATCCAATTATGATCTTAATTTGTACCCCCTGATATTTTCCAAACCAGTCACTCATGAAGAGAATTAATTGAGTTCTATGTGTAGTAAGGGATTGAATTTATGTAATTTGTCTTATTTAGTATACCTAACAGTAGTTTGGCTAGTTCCATTTGAAGATTTACCATGTATGGTGTAAGCAAGAAGCTAATCTTCTGGGTATGTGCTGTGTGTTAATGTTTTGGTTTTAAAAGAAGACTTGTTGATCTGAACGTACTGATGTTGAAGACTTCAATATTAGATTATTGTGTGACATGCATTTTGTCGGGTGTCGTGTAAATGATGTAATGTTATTGCATTTGGAGTTCTATTTTAATTTTGTAAAATGTTTTCTCAGGAAGTTCCAGACTTTGCGTCTCAATTTGCTTCCTTAAATTTGTTGGAATCTAAACCATTGAAGGGATTGAGGGTTGGTGTGATACGTGAAACTCTTGATGAAGGTGTTGATACTGGAGTAATTTCTGCAATTCGTGGTGCTGCTTCGCATCTAGAAGAACTAGGATGCTCTGTAACAGAGGTCTACTTTTGTTTTTTATATTCCTTACAACCTCTGTCTGCTCTAACTCCTCCAGTTCACTCCATAAGTGTATGCATATCCTTTTCACGTCTTTACAACCTTCTGTAAATATTAAATTGCAGATCTCATTACCATCTTTCTCCCTTGGGTTGCCTGCCTATTATATTCTTGCATCATCTGAATCATCCTCCAACTTATCTCGTTATGATGGTGTCAGGTAATATGCTGAGAGATTTCTATTGTACATTGATGTTTGTATCTGTGATTTATGAAAAGTATTCAGATAAAATCTTCTTGCACATACAAAGTAAAAGAACACTATAAATACTTGAGAATCAGATAATTCTAAATTGACTCACACACACACACACACACAAACACACACACACACACACACACACACACACACATGCGTGCAAATATATAAATATATGTGTAGAGAGAGAAAGGGGACCTATAACAAGATTTTTTTTTTTTTAGCAGGGCAATTGTTCTGAAAAGACCGATTGCCCAGGCACTGTTAATAATACCACTTACAGAAATGAAATTCCATTAAAAGAACCCCCAATAACTTATTGGGCGCTGTACAAAACATTTGAGATACAGGAAAGACATTCCACAATGTGACAAAAAGGGAGCAAAGTTTTATAATTTCAAGACTAAGTATAAATATAGAAAACTCAATAAATATGAGGCCCTTTGGCAATATAGTATCTCCTTTGAAAATGGAGAAAAGGCATTCTGAAATATCAATTGCTAATTCTCTCTACATGTAGTACATTAGAATTGTAGATAAGCAAGTACCTATCATAAAAAGACAATAATTGGAGATAAGCAAGTGAATTCTCATCTTTGTTATCTATATCAATATCCAGGTATGGGAACCAAGCTGTTGCTGATGAGCTAAACTCTCTTTATGGGGATTCTCGAGCTAAAGGATTTGGTCCTGAGGTACATGAACTTTTTAGGTGGCTAGTCAGAAACTCTTTTTATGCTATAATTTTGCTTGGGTTGTGAAGATCTCATAAATAGGCACCTAATACTGGACTTCATTAGTTAGTTACCCTAAAGAAACTCTATATTAGACTTTTAATGGGTCAGTGGTTTTGAAGAAAACAGTGTCTACATGTTTGCAGGTCAAAATGAGAATTCTTATGGGAACATATGGCCTTTCTGCTGGTTATTATGATGCATATTACAAGCGTGCCCAGCAGGTACTACAATTATTGTGCTATGTGTTTTCATTTATGAGGTGTGATTTATCTCTTAACCTGGTTAAGATAATTTGATGATCAGGAGTCACCCTATATTAGAACTTCTTATGTGTTCCAATTTCATATATTGAAGAAAATAGGAAATCTGACCCATTGTACCAGGGAAATCATAGGCTTATCTTGCTATCTTTGTGTTTCTAATGACTATAATCTTATTATTACAGCAATGATTCTGGAATTTCTAATCATATAAAATTGATAATCAATATTATAAATCTTTGTCGATTCTTTTTAAGGCTGATATGTTTTTGACATGATCCCCTTAAAGCTTTATGGTGTCCAAGAAGAAATTTATGATTGTAATAGTGTTTTAGGTGAGGACCATAATACGTAAAAGTTTCAAGACAGCACTTGATGAAAATGATATTCTAATTTCACCTGCTGCTCCATCTGCTGCTTATAAGATAGGTATGCTGATTCCATCTTTTGTTTTGGTTGTTAATAGGGTGTTTCTTTCAGTGGATAACCCAATTGCTTGTCATGTTTACAGGTGAGAAAATAGATGATCCATTGGCAATGTATGCAGGCGACATCATGACTGTGAGCATTTTAACACTGCTTTGTGTGCTGTTTTTTTTTTCAATAAATATTTTTTTGCTTCTTGTTCATTTTTGCCTGCTTATTCTCCTTCAATAGATAAAGAGGGGGAATATATCTTGATTTATTTCTTGAGTAATGTATTCAATCGAAGTGAAACATTAAAAAGACCTAAACTAGATTTGTAATAACAGAAATTGGAATTTTTGTCAGGATTTAATTGCCAATAGTGACCTAGGATGAGGTTGTGATAAAAAAATTTTATTTCTAAAGTCATTCAACAGTGGTTAAAAGGAGAAACAGTGTCAGGTCAGCGCTCTGACCCTAAGTGGAGTGGGAAGGAACTACAAGGTGCATGTAACTGATGCTAATATTTGATGGTTGAGATGTATGCTCATCCTTTTCCCTTGTGAGATTTGAAATCTCTATGCAAAATGGTAGGAGCCAGTGGCTCTACCTTGGCAATTTTCACCAGTTATTTGTTGCGTGAACAATTTGCTGTTCTTAGTGCGCAAGGAATTGAATGACATACATAATGTTTGATCTTGACTATCCTATAGCCTTCTGCTTCTGGAAATAGGGTCTGGGACTTGAAGCACAGTTAAATTTCAATTTCTTCTAGTTTGGCTCTGTGTTTTGATTTGCATATGGCTCTTGAGTGAAATAGGCTGTATGTGTATGAATTATCATGTTGAATTTTTAATGACAAGAACTAGTCACAGGTTTTTTTTTGAAGCTATTTTGTGTCTGGTTGAGCTTCTATTACCCAATTTTTGGCACCTACAACTACAAGGACCACAACCAAACTCCATGTATAACCTCTTTTCTACATTTTTTTTTTTTTTTTTCTCAGATAGTGACTTTTTTTTTTGTCAATACAGGTCAATGTTAACTTGGCAGGGCTACCTGCATTGGTTTTGCCTTGTGGATTTGTTGAAGGGGGAACGGCAGGCCTTCCTGTTGGTCTTCAGATGATTGGTGCAGCATTTGATGAGGTACTGAAAACTTGTGTTGCAATAGATATTTTGATATTAGAATTGCTGCATAGTCCAAACCTGTTCATGTCCTTTTTGCAAGAGAGATGGGTGACAACCTGCTAAAGTTTTTTGGTAATTTAATTTTGAGGAGACGTAAGAGAGGAGTAAAGTTTAACTATACAATTTTTTTTAATTAAAAAAAATAAAAATAAAAATAAGAATGAGATAATATCGAACCATGAAGAAAATACTTTCTATAAAGTTGGATATACTTTGGCATCAGCATGCTCCTGATGGATCAAAATGATCCCACTCAATAATTCCAACTAGTGAAAATGCGTATTCTAAAGGCATCCAATTGCATCTTCACGTTGGGTAAATTTTAAATGGCTGATATCAAGATTCTATTCGATAATGTTTGCAGGAAAAGTTGCTCAAAGTTGGTCATATCTTTGAGCAGACTCTTCAAAATTGCAGATTTGTCCCTCCACTGATAGAAGATGACACTGCATGGTAGCTACCAATGATCTTTGATGAGGATAAAGACAATTTGTAATGCCATTGCATCCATTGATTGGAGAATTTTGAGTCGTCATCAATTTGCACATGACAGTATTCAGACCCAGCAATGCCTAGATAAACTTCTGATGAAGTATTTTAGTAGTGGCAGGCAAAGAATTAGACAAAAATCATGATTTTGCCAAATGTTCTTTGATGATGAATAAAAAAAAAGAATCTAAAATAGATCAGCCCCTTATCCATGTTACCATGAACCTTGAAAATGTTCACTGTTTGAAATTACTGCGTTATATGTAAATTAAGTCGGATTGAATTTTGTACACCAGCTTCACTACAAATGATATCAAACGTGCTAGGTGTGCTATCTTGTCTGGATTTAGGGTTCTAACACGAATCAAGTTGCTTGTGAACAGTTGAGTTCTATTTGTTAAAATGTTTGTCCAAGCTTATTAACTAAATGAGCTCAAATTTTTCTACCAAAAAAAAAAAAACTCAAATTTGAAACAATTTGCTTAACAAATTAAGTATGAACATGCATAAACTTGACTCAGATATGTTTAAGAATGCCTTCCCTAATTAATGTGTGCAATTTAAAGAAAATTTTGGCAAAAATTACATTTTAATGGAATGTAAATGATTAATTAGCCAATTTTAGAACATGTTTGGATAGCTAATAGAAGATAAGATACAATTTTAAGCAAAAATATCAAGTCAACTGAAATCAACTCAACAGAGCTAGTCAATTATCAAGCCTAAAAACTATGTACCTCTTAAGCTCGAATCCGGCTCAAGCTCAATAACAATTTTGTTGCTCTCAAGCCCGAAGTCAGCTCTAGCTCAATAACAAATGAGGTTAATTAAGTTAAAACACCTCGATGCTTGATTTAGCTTAGCTATATTTCTTTTTCATCTCAAATCCTAATTTCGATGTAAAATGCAGTATTTCAGAAATCATTATCATGAACAGTTACAAAATAATAATTGAGAAGTAGATGAAAGTTTTATAAATGTAAGTCCCAAACCCACAATTGTTTTTTGAAACCTTTTATGGAACTGATAAGGAGAACTTTATTAATCACTTGTTAAAACCAACATTCATCTCTCTTTAAACAAACAATGTGTGACAACTAACAAATATACAGTAGAAGAGAAGAGTATATTGTACTACTTGGCAACAGGCAAATATGGAGTTGACTCTTGGTGGTTTCAATTTACAACTTGCAATTTACAAATCTCAAGTTTTGAGATTCCAGGTTACTGAAAGAACTCAACTCGAGTTCTAAGCTGATGTGGATAAATAATTCACGTGGAACACAAGTTTATAAAGCGGAAAGAACAAATCTGAAGAAGAAGAAAGCAAACCAAACAAAGAACAAAGAAGAGAGCAAAAGAAGAGAGAAGAAAGAACAAGAAAGCATAAAACAAAGAAGAAAGATCCAGTAATCTTGTATTTGTCTATTGCAAGAAATAAGACTTGAGAGTTCCTTCATTGAATTTGAATCTCTAAGCCTCGAGATGCTACTTTGTGTAAAATAATTTGCAAAATTTGCTAACTAATGAAATTGTTAATAAATTCATGATTAAAAAATAATAATAATAATAATAATGATAATAATAACAAAACAAAACAATAAATTAGTTACAAACCCCGCCACCAGGTCCTACCTTCCGCGTACGTTAGCAAGAACCATATTCTTTTTTTCATTTTTTTTTCTTTTTGTCTTTTTTGGGTCAAGTAAATTAACACGTAATGGGTCCCACTTCCTTTTTTTACACTTCCCACTCCCACGCCTTTAATATATAATTACGAAACCTTTACCTCAAGAATATCATCGTCCTCCTAGATCCGGCGCACGATAGCAAAATTCTGTTTTTCTTTTTTTTTTTTAGTTTAAAAAAAAAAGTCAGATTATAATCAAACGGGCTCTTCTTCCTCGGCGATTCTCTTCTCCGTCTTCGATTACTTGGTCAGTTCCCAAATCCCTGATGCAATTCGCTTTCGTTTAGATCTAATTCTTTTTTTTTTTTTTTTTTAATTTAATTAATATATTTTTTTTTAATCGAGGAATTCACATATTTTTATTTTGGATTTTAATATCTACGATCTGATTCTCTTTCCTTCTCTCCCAATTTTATTTTTCTCTTAATTTGCTTTGTGTACAATTTTGAAAGTTCAGTTTATTTATTTATTTATTTTTTAATTGTTGAGAAATTGTCTTGGGGAGTTTGGAGCTTATATTTTGCTCGAGAATCAGGGAAAGTTAGAAACTTTATCAGAAGTTTTCTGATTGAGCTACTGAGATTAATCAGAAGAAGAAAAAATCTCAACTTTTTGTTCTGCAATTGTTAATTGAATTATTCATTTATTAGAAAAGAAAGAGAAGGATATATATATATATATATATATATATATAAAAGATTTCCAGCTCCAACTTTTGTTTTAAGAAAGCTCTATATCAACTTGAATTCAGTTATTTGATTGTGATTTTGAGTTAAAATTGTTTTATTTGGGTTTACTTCTTTGAAGATAAACTATGAAAATTGATTGAATTGCTCTTTGTACTCGCTTGTAGTGAGGAACAAGAAGAGATCAAAGATATGCCTCATAGAGAGATTGTAGTGGATGGAAAGAAAACACCTCCATCACTAATTGATCTTTGCGTTAATACCGCGATAGATAATTTAAGATACCTTGGAGATGTTGGTGAAACGGATCTATATCTTCTTGATCGGATTTTACCACATTGTACACTTGACCAATTGATGCACGTCGAGAAGTCTTCACAAGTAGGAAGTGCTGCATTTAATCTTTGTCATTAGTTATTATTTTTTTTTTTCTGCTGTACTTAAGCGGGAATGTTATAAATGTGTTTTTTTTTAATTAATTCTCTTGTAGGGAAGAGATCTAAGTCAAGTGACTGACAATTTGTGGAAGAAATTTTACGAAAAGCAGTTTGGTAAAGAAAAGACAGAGGAAGTAGTCAGGAGGATGGTAAAATGTAAGAAGACATTTAAATGGATACAATTGTACGAGGTAATTTTCTATATTTCACTCCTTCGGTTGATCTTTTTTGTAGTTCCTATTGTTAGATGCAGTTTTCTTTTGTAGGAAGGTAGGTTGGTCCTTTTTGTAACAAATGCGAATTTTGCAAACTATTTGTTGTGTTATAAAAAATGTACTATTAAATTTGGGTGACTTACTTGCAGGCAAAATTGGAATACATTGCTGAGCAGGAGAAGGAAGCAGCTGCTCGATTTAAGCAACGATACGAGAAAATTGATGCACGTATGTTCTCTCAATGTCAAGGATTCTAATGTTTACTTCTGTTCTTTCCTGTGATCACATTTTATGTTTTACATTGCATGCTTCAGTACATATGATGTGTTTCTTAAAAGGTTGTGTCACAGTTGTAATTTTATATTATCTCCCTATTATTTCTTTGTCCATGTTGATTTAGTTGTTACCTTTTTTTCTTTTTCTTTTTTGGATAAGTGATTTAGTTGTGACCTATGTTGCATTTGTCTTCGTTTTCATATACAAACTGAGTTTTGTTTCCATTCCATCATCTATCAATCCTTTCCTGTGTCATATTTTACCAAACATTGAGCCAGTTGGTCAGCCTAGAGAGACAAAAAGAGTTCCTTGGTTTATTGAACCCCCAGCCACCACCCTGAACCTCCTCTGCTGCCGGTTGGCACCACTTTTTGAGGTCCCATTGGATGTAGGGGCAGTAGTAACTCAGGCCATCCCAACGTATTTTGAAAAAGATTCCAGTTTGCATCCAGTTTGCAATTGTGTATTTTTAATTAAATGCTGAAATATTTTGGGACAAGTTTTAGTTTAGTGTTTCTCAGGTTTGGATATCGGTAACAATCCTATGTACCTTTGATTGATGGTTATTTAAGTTATTTCACTGGCAGACTTATTTTACTAGGAACTCCATTTTAGGATTTTTTTTTTTTTTTTTCAAATAAGTAATAAAATTTTATTAATGATGAAAATCATTTCATGCTAATGATTGAACTCCGTTTTAGGATTTTCTATAGCCAATGAGCTCAAACTCAATTGACACTTATTTTACAAGAACGGGTGGAGGGTAAGGTCGTGGGTTTCAAATCCACTAGGTGCTTATGTAACTTACTAATAAGAAAGAAAAGAAAAGATAGGATTCTATATAAACTTGATATCTTGGAATCTTATTCTTCCGCTATGCTTAAGATTACCAAAACACTTAGTATGTCTCCCTATGAGGTGCAGGGATGTAGGCCAACGATCCTGAGTAAAACCACAAACGATATCTTTTAGGGGGATAAATGATAGGAAATGTCAAATGAATGTGTCCTTTTTAATCACTTCTTGCACCTAGATCACTTGATGCAACAAGGAAAATTTAGTGAGATCACATGGAAGTTCTACACTACAACTTACTGCAGAAGATTGAGATAGAAATATTAGAAGGTAAGCAAAATATTGAGTCCTTGAGAATCTTCGTTCACACTTATTTTCAATTACAAGCATTTTTGAGGTTCTATCTTCTTTCTGTCCATGTTGCTTTGTAATATTTAAATCCTATGACAATTTAATTCTGTGAATTTTTATGCATTGTTTACTAGTTAAGTTCCCGGCTATTATTTTGTGCTCATAAGAAATTCTTATAAGGTTTTCAACTTTTGTAGGAAAACAAAGTCGGCAAGTTCAGATTTGCACCAAAGTTCCACCTTCTAAAAATAAAAGAGGCTTTTTTGGAGGTAGTCTTTTTATTTCGCTGTGCTGATGTTGTTCAAGGAGTTCAGCAATCTATTTATATCAACTTGGGCTAGTTAAAACCCCATGCTGAAACTTAAATTCTGAAGAGGATGATAGTTAATTTACTTTTGACAATTCTCTGTAGGCAGTGGACCTGGCTACAATGTTTCAAATGTGAAGAGCAACTTGATGAAGAAGTCAAAAGTAGATTATCTTAACAGGTAATCTTGTAGGGAAAGTTCCTCTTGAAATTTTGTATCTTCAGAAGATTGAAAAAAACAATGAACTCATAACCTACAGTGTGCAAATTAATTGTGTAATATTTTCTTATCAAAAAAGTACATACATCTAAGAAAAGAGTACTGGGCAGAGGGAAAGTAATTACACCCTTGCTCTGGACTAGAAACGTAGGTTTTGAGGCATCTGGGACTTTTTTCTTTGATAAGTGACTGGTAAAGTACACACCTTTACTGGTGAGGGACATACCTTTGATAAGTGCCAAAAAAATCATTCAATGATTTTCAACCTTCATTTGAAGGCATTCTCTTACATTTCTTTGACACTTTTGAAAAACAATAAATTCTATTTTTCATCGTCTCTATTGAAATGGTAAAAACAAAATTATATGGAATTGGTAGATCTGCAAAGTATGCAGTTCTACTCATTGGGAATACGTTTTTTGGTAGGTCCTGATTATTTCCTTCAAAGTTTCATGTTAAAAAAATTTGGGGTCTTATTAGGGCTTGTTGATTTTCTCTCAAGATTTCCTATTCTTGAAACAAGTTTTTCTCAGGGTATTTACTCTTTCTTTCTTCTTTTCCTTTTGAACAGTAATGAGATGAAAAATCGTGCAGCTATGAAGAGAATGGCCTCCCAGACCCAGAGGAACAGTGGGTAAGAGTCTCGGTTGGCATTATTCTAATAATGTGTATAAGAAGCTAAATATTGATGCATTTCCAGCTCTTATTCTACTGCTTCTTGCCCCTACAGTTGTAGCTCTTCCATGATGAGACCAGCTCAATTTAAAGGAAAAGATTCTGCTTCAACTTCTAAACCTTTGAAGCCCATAGGGAGAAGATTTTAGAAGCATGCCTTGTGAGTCTTGGCATTGCTATGGAGACAGCTATCTTGGATGGTATCCTTGCTCAAGCTTTGCAACAGTTTTACTCCTATGTAGCTCCGTTTCTAAACAATCTGGGATTCAATCTTCTCTAGCCAGGCAATATCATGCTTTTCCTTGCTTGTACTTGTTCTTTTTACCCTTTGTTACATCCCAAGAAGGAATATTTTGTTGTAATATTTCTTTTAATACAAAGTGGTAACAAAATTAAGATTTTTGATCTTGATTTTTGTAATTTGATGTGCTTTCTTTTTGGCAAATGTAGTAGCTCTATATCATATAATTATATACCAGTGTCAAGAGTTTGTACCATCAGCTGTTGTGTGCAATAGAGTTCACTCTTCATTTTCTATATGGAAGTGGTTGCAGGTTCAATTAAATGGGAATCCTTATTGACAATGGGAGAGGCAAAATGGGTACAGTCTTTGATCCAGAAACAGCCAGCAAGATTTTGTACCTTCTCCTAACCAAGGATCATTGGATTTAATTGAATGAAAAACTACTGTGACCACATCATCTTTGGAGGTGAAGCCAGTAATGTTCTAAACCCAATACAGATCTACTCTAGCCCAGCTGGATCATCTCTTCCACTAAGGTGACATCAACTCCACTGTTAGTGGGTTGAAGTTATGTTCTCTCCCATGTAATCAAGCCCCTATATTCAGCAGCCCATAATCTGGACAGGTCCTTTTTTTTGTAACAGAATCAGGGCTAATCTCCATTTATCATCTCCTACCCTTTATCCTTCAAACACAGAGGGAAGATAGTATGGTCCCATAATTTTTCCTTTATACTAGTCAAGTTGCAACTGGGATTCCTTGTAATTACTTATAAACTCAAAATCTAACTAGTGAACCCCCAATGTGTGACTCCGCACATGTCCACACAACACACATTTAACAATCTAATACGCTCAATTTGGGGTATAACAAATGAAGACTTCCTGTAGAAATTTAGGTATTTTTACCATCTCTATCACAAATCGCACAGTATGGGTAGAACGAGAGAGAAAGAAGAATGAAAGAGTTTCCTCAATACTTTTTTCTATATCTTTCGATTTTCCTTCTCTTACTGTTTCTTAACTTTCCCTTTACTTTGGTAATTGATATTCAAAATAAGCAGCAGCTAAATCGTTGGAGCTCTTGTAAGTGCTCCAAATGCTTTTTTCTAGATCTTTCAATTATCCTCTTCTTTTACTGTTTCCCTAACTTTCCCTTTACTTTGGACTTAGTGGCTATGGACTGAGCTTGAACACTTAGGGTGTGTTTGTTAGGAGGTGAAATAGGACGGATGAAAAACTTTAGAGAAAAAATGGAAAATAAAATTTTTTTGGAGTGTGTTTGGTCGGGTGGAGAGAAAGGAAAATAAATTGTGAGGCCCGAGTGTTTTCTTCTCGTAATGGATGAAAATGCCTATATGCACTTGCACATGGGCTTTGTCCACGTCAGTAGCCTTTACTTTTTTGTTTTTTTTTTTTCATTTGCACATACACAATTTTTTTTGCTAAATAAATGTGTTACTTTTTTGTTTTATTTAATGATGACATAATTGATCGATTTTTTTTTTTTTTTTTGGTTGTATGTCTCTTTTTTGTTTTAATTAAGCATCATTTTTTAATATGGGTATATGAGTAAATTTATGCAAATTTACTTTTTCATTTCTCCATTTTTTCACTCTCAACTAAACAAAAATGAAGGAAATTAAAATTTTTTCTATCCTACCATTTTTCTACTCCTCCAACCAAACGGACCCTTATGCTGGACCTTGACATTAATGATATATATCAATCTAAACAATTCTAAACCTATGTGCAGTGTGTGAAATTGAAGCTTCTTGAGCCAGCTAAAAACCTTTTTTTTTTATATACATAAGGAAGTTGGTCGATCCATATGAAATTAGATAAAAACATTATTGTTGTGATTTAACATTGTGGCACGTATAATGTTTACTTCAAAAAGTATTTGGTCTCTACATTCATTTGTTTGATTTTATGCAATGCATTTGACGATCACCTTGTGCCATTGCTTTGATCATCAACTTTTTCTATCAACAGTTCATACATCCTCCGTTATTTCGTGTTCATTGATTTATTGATTTTGTGGATTTTGAATTCATGTCCGAGGGATTTTCAAACATGAGTAAATTAGATTACTTTATGAAGCTTTTTGAGGATATCTTCTTGAATTAAAGTCGCAAGCATAATTGATCATTGTTCGATTTCCTTACGAGCACTCACAAACGGCTAAGCTCAACTCAATCACCTTGTGTGTATGAAATATGAACGCAAGCTTTGGTTGAAATCTCAGTCATGTCCATGATCTAATGTAAAAATGGTCAACTAGAGTTTGTTTTTGTTGATTTACAACCTGTTTAGTTGGGGTGATTCGGGGGAGGATGGAAAAGGGAGAGAGAAAAATATGGGAGGTTTTAGGTTGTTTGGTTGGGAAGGGAAAATGAGAGGGATTTTGGGAGGACCTAAGTGTTTTCTCCCTAAGTCCACTAAAAATGAATCTCCCTGATTTAGGGAGAAAAAAAAAAGGGCTTAAAAACAAAGATCAATTTCGCCCCCATTATAAAGTTGCGCCACAATTCATTTGGGATTTTTTAGTTATTTTTTTAATATTTTATTTCAACCAATTTAATTAATCACATTTTTCTTCCAAAAGAAATAATCACATTTTTTATAATATAAAAATAATTTGACCGAGAAAGAAGGTAATATAAACTAGTAATTGTGTTGTTTCACTTTTATAATGTGTCTAATTATTTCTTATATACTACATAATAGGAACATATGAGTAAATTAAAACAAACCACCTTTTCCAAGTTTTCATTTTTCTTCTCAACTAAACAAACGAATTTTTCATTTTTTCACTTTTCCATCCTCCCAACCAAACACATATGATGGAAAACTAAATCATTTCTATCCCCCACTTATTCATCCCCCAACCAAACAAAGTATTAGTGTTCTCTTAAAGAAATGCCTCGGCTCGTAGAATATCAAATAGCAAATTCATCAAGATCAGATACCATTGTTCAAGGCATAGCATTTTTCAGTGGACTGTCCTTCCTTTTGATTATAGTGGTAGTACTATTCCGGAGCATTTATCAGTGGAGTGTCCTTCCTTTAGTGGAGTGTCCTTCCTTTTGATGATAGTGGTAGTACTATTCCGGAGCATTTATCAGTGGAGTGTCCTTCCTTTTGATGATAGTGGTAGTACTATTCCGGATCATAGCACATTGGAAATGAGCTTGTTGGAGGCTTTGGATTAACCGGGTCTTTCACTTCTTTGATACTAATCAGCCAAAAAGCTATCAAAGAGTCATGTTCAGCTTGTCACACATTCTTCGGGTCCTTAACTGTGCCACTACAATGTGCTTGGAAATTCGTCATTCCCAGTGATGTTATGAAACATAAAGTTCCTCAAGAATATGGTATAGTGACTAGTCATTGAGTTTCTCATTGTTATGAAAAGTAGAGAAGTGAAAAGTATTGTTCAACTTGGATGCTAGAAATAATCATGTAGGTAAGATTGAAGTGAGCAGAAGATGGTAATTGGATAAGAATCAAACTTTAGGATTTTTTTTCATTCGCCTTAAATTTGGCATCTGTAATCTCACTTTGCTGGCAGAGAGTGAACTTCACAAAATCATATTAAATATATTTTCAAAAGGGAACTTTTCAAAATGAGTACATCAATTTGACAACTTCTAATAGTCTCAGAATCTAAATTTTTAACCTTTGCGTACTAGTTGAACAGAAGCCTGCATACTTGATGGATAGAGGTTTAAAAGAAAAAGAAAAAAACTGAAGAAGGGTGTGGAGGATATAACCTGCTTGGCCTTGTTCAACAACACCTCTAGCTCTTCTTTGCTCTTTCTGCTTGAGCTGAACACCAATCCCATTTCTATATTTGTATGAGAAAGAGAGAGAGCATACGCATTGATAGTTCCTCAACCAATCATTTTCCTGCAATTCCATCTCTTTGGTTTAACTACTTCAAAATTAAATACTGCATTTATTTATTGTCGTAGGTATTTTACATCTTGAGAAACAACTCTGGCATAAACATACATTGAAAAACAGATTTTTTTTGCGCTTTGGGCAATTTTTGCTAATAATTTTGTTATGTGGCAAAAAAACAAACATATTAATTAAGTAACATCTCAAATTTTAGAAACTCGAGTTCATAAAGACTTGAGTTCTAAAAGGTGGCAAAGCTGATGTGGCATAAAATTCACATGGAACTCCATGGAACGAGAGACTTGAGTTCTTTCTGTAAAGTTATGGTTTTTACATAACTTTTATGTTGACTATATTCCATGACAAAAAGTGTTGTAATTTCATTAATTTATTTCCTTGTATTTTGTGGGATTTAATTGTAATGCATTTAATCTTAAGTGGTGAAGATTTGATCAAGACAGTTGAAGGTCACATAAGGAGCACATGTCGGAAGCTAAAGAGTCAGTGTATCTCGCAAGTTATCTTGCAACTTGGCCAACCCGCGAGATATTCTGACTAGCTGGATTTTAAGTGTGACTCTCCTTCCCTTCACTCACACTATATATACTTTCATTACTCACAAAATTAAAAAGAGGCTATTCAGGTAGAAAACCCTAGAAAGGTTTATACAACATCACCATGTTAGAGAGAGCTATTCATCCTTAAGTGAGAATTCCTTTGTAGTCTCTTCTTTTTCCCCTTTCCTATAGTCATACTTTGAGAGGAGATTTGTACCCAATCACAAACCATACCCATTTAGAGTGTAGAGAGTGTTTTGGAGTTTGGGAAGCATTAAGTATTTGCCAAAATAAGTCGGTGAGGCTTGGCAGTGCAATCGGGCGATATTGCGAGATCTGGGAAGCTAGTGAAGACAAGATTCCAAGAAGTCTGTTAGTAGTTGGAGCTTGGAGGGTTCAAGTACTTTGGGTAGATTAAATTTGGAATGTCTTTTTGGTATCCTTGTTCTCCAACTTATTCACTAGTGGATCATTTCGGCTTGGAATCGTTGTGTTATCTTGGATTTGAGTCTCTTTTCCCTACTGCCTTTTACCTTTTAGCATTGCATCTATTTGCTCATCTATACAATTGTTGAATGCTTTGATTAATTAATTTGCTCATCATGTATATTTTACGTTAAGTGTGTTAAGCTTAAAATTAATCAAGCCGTAATTAAAATTGGGGGTCTAAACAAGCTCTAGTCATTTAAATTATCAAGCTTTCATTTTCAATGAACAAAATTCATAGAACACAACATGCATAGAACAAAATTCACCAAAAATACACCTTTAGGTTCTCAATTTTTCACATAAACACGAACCCATCCACATCTCACCTACAAGACCAACAAAAAACAAATTCAAGTGCCACCACCTCATCTTGATCCACGAACCTCACAGCCTCCTCCTCATAAATCCACTACCCGCATGCCGCCTAAAGTTCCATAGGGTACCAGATCAGATATAAAGAGGGGAAAGTTCATGGGTTTTGATAAGGGGTTTTGACCAAGAGAGGTCGGGAACGAGACAGAGTGAGAGAGAACAGAGAAAGCTTAGGCTTGGTGTTTGTGCTCGAGCTCAATGAGTGAGCTTCAGCCTTGGAGGCCCAATTTGGGCTTGATCTAAAGAGCAGAAGAGAGGTTCATAAAGAAGAAGAAATGATCGATTTAGGTTACGGTCAGATTTTTTCTCTTGGTTTTCTTTAGGGAACTCGAGTCTTAAAGAGTTCCAAGTGGATTTTTTTTTTCACATCAACTTTGCCACCTCTTGGAACTTGAGTTTCTGAGACTCGAGATGCTACTTAACTAATATGTTTGCTATTGGGACACATAATGAAATTGTTAGCAAAAATTACCCAAAGAGCAAAAAAATCCTTGAAAAGCATCAGGCATGAAGCATAAAGCTCTACTGATTACAAGATTTGGCTTCAGACAAGGCTTTATACAATATTTAAGTAGGCGAAATTTTTCATTGTTCAAAGTATCCATTCCAACAAGAGAACAAAAAAACATCCATTACATTGAAAGTTGAAACCTTCAAGTCTGAAAACTTTGACATTTCCCGTGCTATTTTTTGGCTGTCAATCTTCAGAAATCACTAACTGATATTAGAGTCTCAGGCATGCTTAAGGGCTGCTTCGTTTTTTGATTTCTGCAATCATCAAACAAACGAGATCAAAGTGTACAAGTCAATCACAATTTGAAGCTATATTAATTTTAGAAGTTTTTTTTATTTAACCTTCATTGGAAATATTTATCCACAAATTAAGCGTCTCCCAAGCTTTTCCTGATTCATGTGTTTCACGAGCCAAAATTACCCCTTCACCCAAGGTGTTCACATGGCCACTAACCAACAAAGCTGCTGCTGCATTCATTATCTGTTCAAACATTTTGGTGATAATTAGATTTCTCTCAATCATAAGTAATAACCTATGACATTAACATTTTAATGAAAGCCAAATTGCCAAAGTGCTTACAAGTGCATCAGCAATGGACCCTTTTTGTCCTGATAACACACGCTTTAGAACCTCTGCATTATACTCTGGATCTCCACCTCTCAAGCTATCTAAAGTGCAGCGGGGAATGCCAAACTCCACTATCAAATAAACATTATGTCTTTATCAGTGAGTATAAAGAAATTGTTCATAACCATTACTACGTAGAAACTAATCAAAGATGAAAAAAAAATATTAGAAGGAAGACTCTCACCTGGATCAAATGAGAATCTCTCAATCTTTTTTGGAGTGACATCAAGGATTAATCCAGGTCCTGTATTCAAATCATTGATCTGTGACTAAGATGAGATTTAATAATATACTTAAACAGATAAACTATAAAAGGGCACACCTCATCAAGAATGATAGGGCATCTTCATTTGTACACGTATCGATAGGGTTCTAGAAAATTTTAAGTTATGCAATAGACTGAGGAAAAAATGTGATAGGACATAAATTGACAATATAAATTATGCAAAGGGCTCCTCTTTAGAAAGGCTCCCTACATTATCAAAAAATAAAAAGAATAAAAAATAAACCTAATGCGTTTTTTTTTAACTGAAAAAATATGTTCATTTTTTACATAGATAAGCAATGTTATATGCTATTCAAATACAAATAATAGTAATAATAATAATTTGGCACTAATAACTAATGCAAAATGTAAGGACATACAGTTTTGTTATTTGTAAATCTATGTAAATGGTTTGGATCAATAAGAAAAATGACCAAGGCATGTAAAAATGGGTTATGCCCGATCAATCTTGACGGAAGGCTGCCTCATCATAGTTTATCTCATAATTTAAAAATAGAGAGAGATAAATTTCAAATTCTACAATTGTAATAAGCGTACTTTAGCCTTTTTATTTTTATTTTAATGAGTATCTTACCTAGGGGACTCATTTCATCTAAACCCTCTGAGTGAACAACTAATGCTCTTTCCATGCCAAAGAGCTGCAGTGCTTTGGCCATTTTTAAGACCTATACAACAAATAGAACATAAAATGAGGGAAAAACTCACGACCACATATATGCAACTAATAATTTGAAAAATGAACCCAACTAACCAAGCCCTTTAACAGTATATAATTGTGCATCAGTCTCCTTCTATATTAGAGAATACACAATGAAATCAATGTTTTATTCATGATGAAGTGATAACTGTAATCAATAAAAATATGAAACATAGTTGTGTTAGTTTGATTACATGCTCTTAAACTAAAACTATAGACTCATCTTTGCCACTATAAGTTATCTACCAGAAACAAACCATTGTAACTTGAGTACAATTTGAGATACTCCAGCACTATGTTGAGCTGATAAGCAAGTACAAAACACTTAAGAGTTTTCAGTCAATTATACATAATACATAATGAACAATTCAGGCAAGACCCAATCAAAATAAAAATCCTTCGAATCTTACCAGCAATTACTCTATTGATTAAGAATCTATTAAATCATAACCTCATGTCTACTGAAACCATCTTGGAAAAAGAGTTACTTCATTTGAAATAATGTAATATTCTATCACTTTCATTATGTAATTAGTTTCAAATACTTTAAACTTCAGGTGTGGTTAAAGAAAAAATGAAAAATATCCTATGGACCTTAGCAACAACCTGTTGCTATGAGAAAAGTGAAATAAAAAAAGTGCTCATAGGCCTTCCTGTTGTTCACAAAGTTGGCATTTAAGTGATCTCAGGTGCATCGAAATTATTTTGAAACTTGTTAAAGAAAAATGCAATCTGTTTCATAAACCTAGAAAAAACTGAGAATCATACAGTGAAAGCAGTGAAGCTTGAATCATTGACCGCGTATACAAACAGCCATGCTACCACCTTGAGTTTATTGCTACAGGAACTTGATGAAAGAAAAAATGATTTTTATTTTTTGGTGGGGGGAAGTTAAATGAAATTAAATAATCAAGAAATATAGTTTTAGGTGAGTAGATGATAATTCTAATATTTCAGCTATTCTTGATGAAAAAACTTACCAAGTCTTCCTTGTATACACCAACAACAGCAAAAGGCACTCTTGCTGGATTCAACATTGGACCCAATATGTTGAATACAGTTTTTACTTTTAGCTTTTTTCTAACAGGGCTGACAATCTTCATTGCTGGGTGATATCTTGGAGACATCATAAACCCAATTCCTCCCTCATTCACACACCTCGTCACCCCCTGAGTTAAAAAAAAACAATTATGAGAAATTGAATCATTATAGGCAAAAATCATTTGTTCACAATATTGGCACTCTTTTCATATTATATAAGTTTTTTTTTTTTTTTTACATATATATAAGTAAAGATGTTGACATAATAAACCCCAGCATATAAGTTTTTTTTTTCTCTGATAAATGTATTGCGTTCTTAAGGAAATAATATATAAAGAATAGGGCTTCAATTAGAGATAGCATCCTCCTCTGATTGCAAAATTATCACTATAACTTCTAGCCTGATATTTATTTCATAAATTGTCTATAAAGTCTAGTGCAGCCAATTTATAATCTCCTAGTGGTCAGAATGTGCTTCTCACCACAAATGAAGCTGCTCTGAGGCATAGTCTCTCACTAGCCATAATATCATTCGAGCATCAATTCAACTTTGAAAAATAAAATAAATTACACTAACCTCCGGATCCAAGTCATTAACCACTCCCAATGCCTCTAATACATCAGCACTTCCACATGCGGAAGAACTTGACCTATTTCCTTGCTGAACACAAACCAATTAACCAATCACCATTTCATTCATTCATATCTCAATAAAGATCAAAGCATCAAAAGTAAATGCAGAGGGATGCCAACCTTTGCAACTTTTGCACCACAAGCTGCAGCAAGTATTGAAGCCCCTGTGGAAATGTTCACCGTGTTTGCTCCATCACCACCAGTACCAACGATGTCGACTGCATCAACCAACCCTTCTATCTTCACACTATGCTTGAGCATGGCCCTTGCCAACCCCACAATCTGTTTGAAAAATCATTAAAACCCCATAAAAATATTCACTTTCACTATCCTCCATTTTTTGAGATAGGTAGATAGTAGGAGGGAGGAGGTGGGGTTCACAGACATGATACACTACAAAGAATGTCAACTACCATTGGGTTATCACTTGAACCCCTCATTATCCTCCATTTGTTTCAACATTAAGCATACTTTTATAGACAAAAATTGAATTGACTTTTGAGTCCTTAAAAGGCATTCAGGCAAAAAACTTGGGTGGGGTGGAATCAGAATTTATCAAGTAAAAATCTATTAAGATAATTTTTTAAGTGTTAAGAAGCAGCTAGAATGCATGTCTTGATTATCATTATTTCATGAAATTTCACTTCTATAGACAATTAATTCTAATAGCCTATCTATCAATTCCAAGGGGTCGTACGGCATACTATAATTTTAAAATGCCAATTGATAAAACTCAGTCCAACAGAGCCCCAAAGAAGAGAACTCTTACCTCTTCATATGTCTCTCCTTTGGCTCTCAGCAGAACAAGAAAAGCACTTATCAGTGCCTCATTTGCATCTTTCAGTAAAAAATCCAGGGAAGCCTCAGCCTCAGCCTCAGACAAATCAACACGACTTATCAATGTTTCAATCAACTGCAACAACCAAAAAAAAAAAATCAGAAACCAGTAGAAGCCAGAAGCCAAAATTACAAATAAACACAAAATGAAACCCCCCCAAATCCATACCTCATTAAAAGATGATATTTTTTGGGTTGAACTCTCAGAAACAGTGCTGGGAAATGCAGAGACCAGAGTGGTTGTATGTCTTATTAGTTGATTTGTGTGAAGAATTGGGTGTGTGAAGAAGCAATTTCGAGGACCATTAAGCTTGGGAATGGAATTCAAAGAAGGGAAAAAGATTTGAGATTTGTAGGAGGAGACTGCCATTACAGCCCAAGTTCACAACAAAAGCTTATCTTTGAAAACAGTAACTGTGTCTGTGAACGTATTTGGCGGTATGAGTGAAAAAGAAATGGGTTGTACAGCTTAATATAGCAGCTATTATGTTCCAGAAGAGGTGAATTATTAGAGAATCCATTAGTGGCGTTACCATTTGTGAAGGTTAACCGGACGTTAACGTAAGGTTTGGTCTGGTGAGTGAGCTGTGTCTGTGACTGTGAGCATGAGGTAGCAGTAGCAGTTTCCCATGTAGACTGTAAAGACGTCATCAGTGTAAAGGTTGTTCACAGTCACGAGTCACGACATATCTATGCTATTATTCCTTGAACAAATTCATAACCTCTCTCAAATATCTCTATTTTTTTAATTAAATAATTTTAAATTTAAAAACACACCGTTAAAATTAACGTAAAAAAATATTTTAAAAATTGAGAATATAATCTTTATCTCAATTTTTTTTTTTAGTATCTCTATCTCCCTTTTAAATATTATTCCACATGTTTTTAAAAAAATATTATTCCACATTATCTTACCTCTTTCATAAATTAAAAAAAAAAAAAATACTCACTCACAATTATTTTATAGTATTTTTTTTAGATTGATAATTTCTTCTATTTGAATTCCAATGCATCTACATGAGAGTTGGAAAAAAAAAAAATGAAGAGTTTCTGTTTCAAATAGTTTCTTCCATTTATATCAGCCATCAACTCACAAAGATTCCAAGAATTAAAACACTATCTTTATCTTATTGTTAAACATTATTATGATACTAAATTCAAAAAAGGAAAAGAAAAAAAGAGTATCATTATAAGTGCAAAGCGTGTGTAATGAAGCTCCAATAAAATATAGGAGTATATTATATTGGATTATTTGATTTCAAAAAAAATATGGTATAAATCTTTCCCTTTTTTAAAAGGAAAAATTTTTTTTTTTCTTACTCTAGGCAATGCAACACCTTTGCCTTAACTTTTTCTTACTTAGTAAAGGTGGGTCACAATCACCATATCTATTAAAATATAAAAAGTATAAGAATATATTATATTGGATTATTTGGGGTCCGTTTGATACGTGTAAGGCCAAATTTTGTAATGGACCCTAGACAATAGAATTTGTAGAGCATGGGTAAAAAAGGGCTAGGCGCTAACAAGACAAACATAGGTTCAAGCCAAAGCTCTCATCTATTTTGATAAAGGTCAAGAATTCCTCTAGAATCCCAATCATGATCTTGATTAAGTATCAGTGAAGATCTTAATTAAATGTTTTAAGGTGTTTTTCTTGTCTTCGGCCCAGTCCGAGGATTCTATCCCTTCAAACTGGCCCCCCCCCCCCTCCAAAAAATCAGCCCCTTGTTAATGGGAATCCTTTTGGTTATATAGCCTCCGTTTAGTTAATCTTAGCCGTCCATTTGTTGGTTATCTGAACCCTCTGCATATGGACTGTCCTATCATCTGCTTTTGCAGGTTTGATGTTAGTTCTCAGCCGTATTAGCAGACTCTTTAAGTTGAAGTGACTGAGGTATCTGAGTTTGTTAGTCACTTCGTCATTAAGGTGGTCTGGATGTTGGTGGGATACTTTTTAATGGGTGAGGAATATTTTCCCTTTACTAACATCAGTTTGCCGAGGACATGGGCGTCTTCGGACAGGCCCTTTTGAGGGTCTGGGCCCCTCCTTCCCAATTTCAGCCTCTATATTCTCCTTGGCACGGGCCTTGGGCCGGCTGTGGAGTTTGGCCATGAATGTTGACATTTAAGGCCCCACAATACGTATTTTTAAACAACAATTTTCAATTTTTTTGGAAATATACGTGGGTAAAAAAGTGTGTGAAAATATGTGTAATATTGTTTAAAAACTGAAAACATGTGTTTAAAATTATGTACCAAACAACCCCTTGATTTAAAAAAATATATATATATGGTATAAACTTTCTTTCTAATCTTTCCCTTTTTAAATGAAAAAAAAAAACTTTTTTTTCTTTCTACACTTGAACCTTACTCTTCCCTATAAGCATTTAGTGGAGTGACCATCACATAAAAAATGCACAATAGTGATAATTCTCTAATTCTAACCCTTGTATTTCTTTTCCCCCTTTATCTGGGCATTTTCCTTATTAGCTCTCAAATTCCAAATCATTTGAACCCCAAGTTTAATATTTAACTAGCCGATGTCCATTCTGTATAAATTTATTTTAAAATGTTTTATAAATTTTTTTTTAGTATGAAATTATTTTCATAACCATGCATAATATTTATTCTTAAAATTGTTGCTTATATCATAGCTCCCAACCATGAATTATCTCCCTCCAAAATGATATTTCTTACAGCTATCTCAATTGCAAAATCAATAGCCTAGACAATTGCTACTGGTACGTTTTGCTTCCTCCGAATCCAAATTGCTCTTCCTTTGCAACTATATACTACAATGAGTGGCCTGTTATCATCTCGAATCAAAACTCCTGCTCTTACTTTGTTCTTTAAAAATCGTTCCATTAAAGTTTATCTTGGAGGAAGTTGCTATTTATGCTTGATCGGACAAATGCATAGAGACAAATAATCATATCACCTAATCCATTGAATTTGACTCTTGCAATTCTAGATTGAACTTAGCTCTTGAATGATAGCTCTTAAGGAGGTTGTTATTTATGCTTGATTATACAAACAATCATGTTACCCAATCCATTGAATATGACTCTTGCAATTCTACATTGAATTTAATTCTTATGCAAAAAAGAGAAAACTGAAAAGTATCCATTGAATCTATCTAAAGCATTTAAAGTAATAAAGGCATATGTGAGTTCTGGATAACTCAACTAGTAAAGTCTCTTATTTGATGATAAAGAGTTATCATCAGTAGCAGAAGGCATATTAAAGATTTAAGTTGTTTGGCTAATATAAAACATTAGCCCATTGTTTGGAATATATGAGGTCTTTGCTTTTATACATTTATGTGTGTGTGTTGATTAATTATTAAATTTGTATGAAAAGCTTAAACGTAGCATTTATTGTTGCTACGCTCTAGTTAAACCACATCAGCGACATATCATCATTTATTTTCTTTCTTTCTTTTTTATTTTTTGTTTTACCGATTACCATTTATTGAGTCTCTTTTTAAAACCAGGTGTTACTTTATCTCCATATCTATCGTGTGTCTCTCCATTAATCCAAACTCTTGAGATGCACTATTATATGGAATTCTTATAGTCACTGATACTTTATCTCCAAATCTATCGTGTGTACGCTCTAGTTAAACCACATCAGTGACATATCATCATTTATTTTCTTTCTTTCTTTTTTATTTTTTGTTTTACCGATTACCATTTATTGAGTCTCTTTTTAAAATCAGGTGTTACTTTATCTCCATATCTATCGTGTGTCTCTCCATTAATCCAGACTCTTGAGATGCACTATTATATGGAATTCTTATAGTCACTGATACTTTATCTCCAAATCTATTGTGTGTCTCTCCATTAACCCAAACTCTTGAGATGCCGCTATTATATGGAATTCTTATAGTCATCGATAGATTGCAACCTCCTCACCTCTTTTTTTTTTTTTTTTTTTTCTATAAATTTTCAATTGTTTTCTGTTTACAAATTGATCGGTATGGCCTTCAATGTGATAGTTTCTTGAGAGTTTTTTTCCGTTCTTTTGATCATGGCTCAAGTAAGTCTACCAAAAACCAATCAAATGAGTGCAAGAGACAGATAATGACTCTAGAGCTTGCAAACGAAACTAAAGCAGATGAGAGGTGAACATTGGTAGCCCACATCCAAAGGGCATAAACTGAAAATGAGTTCTTTTATTTGTATTATTCTTATTCTCTTTTTTTTTTATTATTCCCATCTCATTATTAGGAAGAAAAAAAAAAAAACGTTGTTCAATTTTGAGATTTCACTATGAAGGAGATTGAGTTTTCATGGTCTTAAAACTATTAAAATATATATATATTTTTTTTTATTTTTTTTAAATTTATTTGAGTTGGGCATTTGATCATGTTTGTTATAAATTTTTTTATGGTTACCCTTCTCTAGACTATAGGAATGTTACTCTCAATATGTTTGCTACAATGTATGATAATTAACTTCAATGTGATGTTTTTCTTTTGGTCTTTGTTTTATAGTAAGAGTATTATTCATTTTCATCAAAGAGAAATTCCTATTGTTATCTTTTTCCCGTCGTCTTATATGCTGAACTAAATTTCATTTTTATTTATGTTTCATTTGTCAATTCCTCAACAGATGTCAATGATCAAGACTCGCAATCACTGGAGGCTTTTTAATCTATTGAAGGTCATACTAATCAACTGGTAACCATTTTTTTCTTAGATCATTTTGAAGGAAGAGGAATAAATTTGTTGCTTTTCTTGGATGGTGCTTGATAATTTACTTTTTATGGTTCAATACACATTTGCTATATTAGATTTTCATTTCCTTATTGTAATACCCGGAAAAAAAAAAGATTTAAAAGAGGGGTATTTAAGTAAATCTTTTTGTGGGGTCAATTTTTATAATTAATATTATTAAGGGAGTTTTTAGAAAATTAAATTGAAACCCTAACTATATATATAAGCTAATTAAGTTAGAGTATAACAATAGATATTTTTTAAGGAGAATTTCTAAGTTTGTTCAAGTAGAAAAAGATTGACGACACACTTGAGGTAAGAGCCTAAGAAATCTCATATTTTGTCAAATATATATTTTATATGAAATTATAATATTTTTATGTTAATATTTTTGGCCGGTAGTAAAACTATCTAAATATTCAGTAAGTTTTATGCTATAAATGAAGAAGAAAGGATTGAGATTTATATCTTTGCTACTTTGAACGCTGAGCAGCTGTTCCTATCTTGAAAATCTGACATTTTCTAAGACTTTTATTGCATTAACTGCGATAGAAACGGCAAATTTTTACGTTGTGTTAAGATTTGTTCCGGTAGGTGTGAAGTTTCTGCACAATTTTCCTTTAAAGAATAGTGACCTAAGTACTAGAAAATGATGATATAAATAAACCTAGTAGTCTAGGCATGCTTGGAGGTCTGACATAGACTCACATGCTTTTGAAAAAAGAAAAGAAAAGAAAAAGAATGGTGTCGTGTATCATAGTATATGTCCTGGAGCTTTGATTTTTGTATCATATAGTACTTAGGCTGTGTTTGGTTGCGTAAAATATTTTTCGGAAAATAAATATTTTTCGGAAATGGTATTTTCGGGAAAGGAAAATATTTTCTGGGTGTTTGGTTGCAATATGAAAAATTTTCTAGAAAATATTTTTATGTGTTTGGTTGCATTCTGAAAATGCTATTTTTCGGCAGCAAATTCCGGCAACAACACAACAACAACAACAACAACAACAGCAAATTCCGGCTACAACAACAATCAGTTCATTAAAAAAAAAAAAACAACAACAACAACAATCAAATTAAAAAAAAAAACAACAACAACAACAACAATCAAATTAAAAAAAAAAAAAACAACTGAGAGATCGAGGAAGAGAGAGCTCGAGGTGCGATGGCGCGATCGAGGGTCTGGGTCTGGGTCGAGCGGCGTTGGAGCGATGGCGCGATCGAGGAGGCGATGGGTCTGGGTCGAGCGGCGTTGGAGCGATCGGCGCGGTGCTGCGATTTCCCTTTGATTGATCGGCGCGGTGCGACGGCGAGGTGTGAGACTGGTGCGATGGCGAGGTGCGATGGGCGCTGGGCTTGGCTCGGCGATGGCGCTGTTTCGTGGGTTCGTGCTCTTTGTTTCGTGGGTTCGTGCGACTGGGCTTGGTTCGTCCGTTCGTGGGTATCGTGGGTTCGTCCGTTCGTGGGTTCATCCATTAATGGCGTCGGCAAAGTCGAAGATCGTGGACGCCGGCGATGGGCTGTAGTGGTGGATTGGAGCTCGAGCTGGTGGTTCGTTCGCTCTCCGTTTCTTCCTTCCTCTCTCTCTCTCTCTCTTCGTGCTCTGTTTCTCTTTTCCGGAAAACGTTGTTTGAAGTGAAAATAATGGGTGAAATCATTTTCACCCATCAAGGCCTTATTTTCCAGTCAATCCGGAAAAGCCAATCCGTTGACCGAATTTTCCATGCTAACCAAACACACCAATTTTCCGGAAATTGATTTCCGAAAGTGGTTTGAAGTTGAAACAAACACACCCTTAGTTTGTCCTCATCTCAAGAGAACTAATGGCGGCAGCCAAGAAAAAAAAAATGAAAAAAAAAACACGCATAGACCCTATATGGCTACAAGTATAGTGTGTTCTATAGGTTTTATTCATAGAAAACAAAAATATGATGAGATAGAATTTATAGGAGATTATATTTAGGGTTAGTGAGGAGACAGAATTTATATAGATAAATTAATGATAGTTCTGAAATATATAAGATGAATATTTTTAGTAGTTTCTCTCCTGGCTGGGTATCGTTACAAATTTTTCTTAAATTATTTGATTATTGAGTAAATGGTACCTGCAAAATTGTTTTAGGTGATGTCTAAAGATTTTAAAAGAAGTGTTAGGAAGAAGTTCCTTTTAGTATGGCTTTTAGAGGTAAGTAATCTTATTCTAATTGAGTTTTATTTTGCTTATATTAATGTATTTTTAACTACTGAAAATTGTTTATAATTGTTAGAATTTTCATTTCTATGTATCACTGATTTCAAGTAAAGGATTATTACAAATATATTTTAATACTGAGTATATTATTTTTATATACATGCTTGAATAAGATATATTTTTGTTAGAAACTATGATTTCATATATATGATTATGGACAATTTGACTATAAATTGATTTTGATACCCAGCCAATGGGGGTTACTCATTGATACTCTGATACTCAAACTAATGAGAGTTATTCATTGGTACTTTGATATCTAGCCAATGAGGGTTATTCATTGGTACTCTGATGCCCAGTTATGGGGATATAGCGTGACCATAGTCATAAGATTGTTAAGAATATGAATTACGTTTGAATCTTTGAACTATGAGTCCTTAAAACTACATATGTGATTTTGAAAATGTTTGAGTATTTGAACTATTTTGAGTCACTAAAATTGCTAATGTGTTTTTGGAACCTATTGTAAGTTATAGCTTTTGATATATGGAAAATTGACTATTTTCTAAATCATTTATGATATATTTATAAGATTAAAGTATGTGATTGTTGAGGGTCACTTTTTTTTTTTAAAGAAGGAAGCCCAACCCAACAACATGGGCGGCAGAGAAGTGGCAAGTATAGAGTAAAACCATTAAGCGTAAGCGGCAGGAATAATGGGTCACAGGCCCATGATAAGAGCAAATGGGCCTTGAGGAAACAAATGGGCCTAAAAGGCCTGGAAAGAGAGAAATGACACTCATGGGCAGTATATGGTATGTAAAAGTGAGAAGGGGCCACGACAAGCCTAAAGCAATGTAAACAAAAAAAAGTAAGGGATTAATGGTAAGCCCATAAACCCCAAGGATGAGAATAAGGAAATTGGGTCAGGGAAAGCCCAATGAAGTTAGTAAAAGCCCATGGGAACGCAGAGTTAGTAAACGAACCAAGGAAGTCCAAAGAAAGTAAATGGGCCGGAAAGGTCCGAGAGAAAAAGGAACACTGGAGCCCATAAGAAAGAACACCAGTGGCCACATTAAGCCACTGGGGGAAAGGATGGAACGGCAGGCTTGAAAGAGGCCTAGCAGGAGTAAGCCATTACAGCAAAAATAATAAGTAATGTGGTAGGAAGTCAAGTAAGTTAAGAAATGGGCTGAAAGAAAATGCAAGGCCCAGTACCAGAAGAAGCCCAGTCCTTAAGGAAGAGAGAAATCACAGTAGCAGCTCATAAAAAGCCAGAAATGAACGTCAGGTTGCACAGGCAAAGTCTCCAGACCACGGTGGACGCGTGAGCAGCAGGCAGACTTCAAACACATACGGACAAGAGGAACACGCAAGACCCAGACACCACCAGCCTGTACCCAGCCAATACGGGGCATGGTAAGGTCATGGATCAGAGGTAAGAGGGCATGGTTTGGTGGTGGGGAGAGGGGAAAACCTATTTTGGGGTTCCTGCTCAAGCTCTTTTGGGAGATACGTCCTGCTGGGATGACATACTTCCCAAAAGAGTCAAGGCTGAGTTGGAACCACTAGGTGCATGCCATGAAGGATAGAGAGAGAGAGAAATAGCACCGCGGCAGGAAGAAGGGCCACGGTAGACTAACAGACAAAATAGTTGTCTTCGTCTGATGACTCGTAGACAGAACAGTAATGGTCGGCGAGTACATCCAGAATAGACAAAGATGGTTGAGGGGTAGAATAGTAAAATTCGGTCACAACAGGCACTATAAAAAGGAGTCCTTTGCAGTGTACAAGAGAAACAAGAACATACAAGGAAACATAACAGAACGACAATAGAGAAAACAGAGAGGAAACACAATACTAAAAGAAACGATGGTGGTGAAAATCACAAAGGAAAGACGAAGGGAACCTGAAAAAAAAAAAGAAAGAAAGAAAAGATAAGAGAGAGAGAGAGAAAAAAAAAATAGGAAGGAAAGTGAGAGTTAGCGGCATGCACCGATAGGTTTCATCCCCTCTCTCTCTCTCTAATCCCTACTCTCTTCCATGAGCAATCGTCTTGGGCATTACCCATTCAGGTCCGCCTTCCTCAAATCCATTAATTTCCACAGCAGGATTCTTTTCCTCAGAGGTTAATCGTGTGAGATAAGGCATTCTTCCTCTTTGGCTTTGCTCCTGCGGAATAAAACTGGACTTAGTTTCTTTATATTTTGATTAATTTTTATCTGCCCCTCTCATTTTTGTTTACAGAAGTTGTTAATATTACTGTGATTAAGGATTATTTGGTCATTCTCGGTTGAAAAGCCATCTGGTCATTCTAGAATAACCGGTCTTGTTTTATTAATTGTATCTGTCTATCACAAGCTTCTCTGAAACAGCTCCACCTGCCGTAAGCACACTCCTGGCAGACAAGGCATAGTTTGTGCACAAGCCGGCTAAGTTGAGTTCTAGTTGGACCAGTCTCGACTCCTGCACCCCAAAACACTTGGACCTATTATCACAAAAGGGCAGCCCAGCCCAACACAACAAAAAAAAGGTCCCCATAGTGATTTATGTGCAATTTATTATTTTAAGACTATGAAACTTCTTCAGTTATTTTGAAAACTCATAGTATTGAAAATACATATTACATCTTATACTTTATAGATCTATTGCTTGATAGAACGACTTTGGTTACTTATTGAGTTGTCAACTCACCCCCTTTTTCCCTCCAGTTTCAGATTGTGAAGAATAGCAAGTTTTTGGAGTTTTGATGTTGTGTTGTGAACAGGAAAAGAAGCTTAGTGATTTCGAGATTTGATGGTCTTCTAATAGTTTTATATTTATTGGCCAATTAGCATTATGTACATGAGGTTTGGATTTTGTCCTTATTAAATTATTGGAGATCTATTCATAAAGAAATTGTTGAGGTATTTTGGATTTATTTGATTTAATTTTTGAGGATAAATTTTAGTTACTAAGAAGACCTTGCACACTTGTAGGACGCTTACTTTATAAGCGTGCGGCGGTTCTCATGTGCCCATCTTTATAGTTGGGTTTGGGCCGTGACAATTTTAATGGTATCAGAGCTTAGGTTATGATCGTGTAGACTTTATGCTAGGTTTTGATTTAGAATGAAATCTGCGCCCTAGGCATTACAATTCTAGTTATTGTTTATGAAGTTTATTAGGTCATAGATAGTGTTCTTTTGATGACTTGATGAGAAGTGTAAGTGAGGTTCCATCATATGATGATTTGTTAGGTCATATTTGAAGGATTTGATATTTATGTCTATGTGGTTATGCATACTTGACTAATATATACAAAAGGGAGGATTTTAATTGATATACTTCTATGTTCTTGTACTAGTATTAAGTGGGTGTGTTTTATTCATGAAATTTTGTAATTGATCAAATTGGTTATTAAAACTTCTTCTTCTTATTAAAAAGGAAACGAGAGTGAGAAAAGAACAAGTAAAGGAAATCTTCCTGTTGTTTTATGACTGATCTTTTGAAAACTCATTTGATAGTTTTGCCTAATATAGTCGACCTACCGAAGGTTAGTTTGATCTGTACGAGATTCTCATAGGTTTAATTATTGAATGATAGTTTACTATATGCCTTATTCAGAATTTGGAGTGCTTTTAGGGAATTGGAAATTGTAGAACTTTATTTAGGGGTTAAGGTTTGATGTTAGAGCTATGATTCCTTGATTTTAGTTTATAGGGAGTAAGAAAAATTAATGGAAAGTTCGTAGTGTGAAGGAAAATTAATTTGTGGTTATTGTAGTTCACATTATATTATATGTTATTATATAAATTCTGAGGGTGTTTAAAGAATTCAGTAATATATGGACTTCCTTGGATTCTAATGTTAAGGACCGACCTTCTTTTGGATCATTGTTCTTGTTAGGGTTGACCTACATGGATTACCATAGCCTAATTTATGTGTGAGGTAGTCCCTAAATGTTTTTGAGACATGTTCTGTTACTTAGAAGTTTGAGGTCCTCAATTTCTTTCTATAGACTTGGAGGATTGTTTAATATCCTTGGGAAATAAGTTTTGATACCAGAAATGTAATACTTTGAATTTAACTAATAAGAGTTAATGGATTGGCTCAATAGAAAATGTGGTGGATAGAACATAAGTACGTGGTAGTATTGAATTGGACTAGTGATCCATATTTTTTATTGGATATTGAAGGAGTTGGGATGGCAAGAGAGTTTATTTTGAAAGACTATTACAAGTTGAATTATAGTTCATTGTAGTACCTTTGTTTTATATTGACAAGTGGTTAATAATATAAAGTTGCATTGTACTCTAAGTTCTAGGCTGCTGGGACAATATTATCTGCAAGTTAAAAGAAAAAAGAAAAAAAACAAAAAGGGGGTTTAAGGTACTTCATGGACTATTCCCTTCTAGCCGATGTATACTTAGAGACTTGTTTTCATAATAGGCAATGTAATTATAAGGAACCCATCTCTTCAATGAGTTCTAGCCCAAGTATCATCTAGAGGTTAAAGGTGAATAAATGTTGCTTATTTTGTGAAGATAATTTATGATTAAGATGGATGTTCTATGACAGACCCTTATATCAATGTTCAATAGATTATTTATGGAGACTTTGGACTTTCTATTTTACAAAACTCGAGGAAGAAAAGATATACGCATATTGTAAATGAGTTTTGAACTTATGAAAGAATGGAACATTGGATGCACTACTTAATTTTGAGGTATGGAATAAAATGGATGCTAGCATTCAATGGTCTATGGTGAATCTCACAATTGTGGATTTCCCTTGTTGCAATTTTTGGTGACTACTTAGGCCTTGAAATTTTGTTGAAATTAATAATTGATGGAAAATCAGTTATTGGGGTTGATCTAAACGAATGGACCTTGGAACTTTTATTCACATTGAAAGGAACTTAGAGAAGTATTTAGACCAGAGATATGTGTATCTAAAAAAAAAAAAAAAAGAAGAAGAATCTTATTATTATTATTATTATTATTATTATTATTATTATTATTATTATTATTATTATTATTATCATCATCATCATCTTATATTTTTCATAATCTGGTTGTTCTTAAACTATGGGAAATTGAGTAAGAGATTTTACAGTGATATTGTATTTACGTAGCGGAAGCATCATGGCTTCATTTACTTTGAAATTTTTTTTTATTTTACAAATTTTGAGGAAGGAAAAGTCTATCCATATGTTGTGAAATAGTTTTGAACTTATATTTAAGTGGAAGTAATATAAAACTCAATGGGATATCAGAGCATAATGATTTACGGTAGACTTTGATTGTGGTTTTCTTTTATCACAACCTTGGAGGCTCCTTCACCATTTATAATTATTGGAGATTACTTATTAAAGAACTATTGTTTTACTGGGTGTACTTGAACATGTAGGTATTGAAATTTATTTATATTCACTATGGAAGTAAATTATAGTGTAATTTGGGTCGAGTGATAGGCATAAAAAAAAGGAAAAAAAAGAAAAAGGAATTCTTCATAGTTTAATTGCTCTTACTGTGGTGATCGGAGATAAATTTGTATAGACCAATACGATTGTGGCTTTAGAGTAGCGTAGCAGAAGCGTGATAAATTGGTTCCTCTTGTGATGAATTCAGAGGACTGAATTCTTGTAAGTGGGGGAGATTGTAATACCCTGAAAAAAAAATTAAAATTAAAAAGTGGGGTATTTAAGTAAATCTTTTTGTAGGGTCAATTTTTATAATTAATATTATTAAGGGAGTTTTTAGAAAATTATGTTGAAACCCTAACTATATATATAAGCTAATTAAGTTAAGAGTATAACAATAGATGTTTTTTAAGGACGACTTCTGAGTTTGTTCAAGTAGAAAAAGATTGACGAAACACTTGAGGTAAGAGCCTACGAAATTTCATATTTTGTCCAATCTATATTTTATATGAAATTATAATATTTTATGTGGATATTTTTGGCTAGTAGTAAAATTATCTAAATATCCAGTAAGTTTTATGCTGTAAACGAAGAAGAAAGGATTTAGATTTATATCTTTGCTATTTTGGACGCTAAGAGCAACCACATCAGTCCATCTATAGTCTTCTAAAATAGAAAAAAAGTACAAATTTTACATATTTTGAGCAAAAAAACACCCACATCCGTGAGTGTAAAAATGTGTAATGATGTGTAAATATTTCCATGAGCTACAATAACAATGTATATTTACATCGTTACTATAGCTCATTTATCCACTATTTTAATATTATTTCAACTCAATCACTACAACTCAACATAGCACCAACCACACAGACCCATTGGAAACCCACCGGAAAAACCCATATGAAAAATCTAACAGAAACCCACATAAAAACCCCACCGGAAAACCCGTTGGATCTGCCCCGATCTGCCATTGATCTACTGCCAATTTGCTCCTCCAGGTTGCTGCCAACTGCTGCTGATATGGGTTTGAGATTTGAGTGAGGAAGAGAGTTTAGGGAGAACTAGGAAGTAGAGGCAGAGGACAATTGATAGAGAGAGCCACAATTGAGACTTGTGGAGTGGAAAAAAAAATATTAATAAAGAGATATTTATTAATAAAATAATAATAATAATAAATATTATTTAAATAAGTTAGAGTGTATAATAGATATTCTGATGTAGGAGTTTTGGTTTGTATTCCCTAAGGCTCATTGCCACAACTTCGCCTTTTATGGCTTCCTAGTTTAATACATATCACTCTTAACCAAAAAATAAAAAAGTGTAGGAATTTTGTAAAAGTAGTCTTGTAAAATAAAAAAATAGGTTATTAGTGAAAAATAAATGAAAAAATTTGACTGATGTAGTTGCTCTAAGCCGCTGTTCCTATCTCGAAAATCTGACCTTTTCTAAGACTTTTATTGCGATAACTGCGATAGAAACTGCAAATTTTTATGTTGTGTTAAGATTTGTTCGTATGTGTGAAGTTTCTGCACAATTTTTCTTTAAAGAATAGTGACCTAATTACTAGACTTGATGATATAAAGAAGCCTAGTAGTCTAGGCATGCTTAGAGGTCTGACATAGACTCACATGCTTTTGAAAAAAAAGAAAAGAAAAAAGAATAGTGTGGTGTATTATAGTAAATGTCCTGGTGCTTTGATTTTTGTATCATATAGTACTTAGTTTGTCCTCATCTTAGGAGAACTAATGTCGGCACAAAAAAAAAAAAAACACGTATCGACCCTATAAGGCTATATAAGTATTGCGTGCTCTATAGGTTTTATTCCTAGGAACCATTTGTGGCAGAAAGCAAAGAAACAAAAATATTATGACTATGCGAGTTTGGTGTAAGAAACAGGAGATTATTGTTAAGGTTAGTGAGGAGACAGAATTTATATAGATAAATTAATAATAGTTCTAAAATTTATAAGATGATTATTTTTAGCAGTTTCTCTCCTAGCTGGCTACCGTTACAAATTTTTCTTAAATTATTTGATTATTGAATAAATGGTACTTGTAAAATTGTTTTAATTGATGTCTAAAGATTTTAGAAGTGTTAAAGAGAAGTTCTTTTGGTATGACTTTTGAAGGTAAGTAACTTTATTCTAATTGAGTTATATTTTGCTTATATTAGTGTATTTTTAACTACTGAAAATTGTTTATAATTGTTAGAATTTTCATTTCTATAGTATTACTAATTTCAAGTAAAAGATTATTACAAATATATTTTAATATTAAGTATATGATTTTTATATACATGCTTGAATAAGATATATTTTTGTTAGAAACTATGATTTCATATATATGATTATGGACAATCTGACTATGAATTGATTCTGATACCCAACCAATGGGGGTTATTCATTAGTATTCTGATACCCAAACCAATGGGGGTTATTCATTGATACTCTGATACCCAGCCAATGGGGATTATTCATTAGTATTCTGATATCCAAACCATTGTGGGTTATTCATTGGTACTCTGATACCCAGCCAATGGAGGTTATTCATTGGTACTCTGATGCCCAATCATGGTTATATAGCGTGACCATAGTCATAAGATTGTTAAGAATATGAATTACGTTTGAATATTTGAACTATTTTGAGTCCTTCAAACTACATATGTAATTTTGGCAATGTTTGAGTATTTGAATTATTTTGAGTCACTAAAACTGCTTATGTGTTTTTGGAACCTATTGTAAGTTATAGCTTTTGATATATAGAAAACTGACTATTTTCTAAACCATCTATAATATATTTGTAAGATTAAAGTATGTGATCTATGTGCAACTTATTATTTTAAGACTATGAAACTTCTTCAATTATTTTAAAAACACATAGTATTGAAAACACATATTACATCTTATACTTTATAGATCTATTGCTTGATAGAACGATTTTGGTTACTTATTGAATTGTCAACTCACCCTCTTTTTCCCTCCAATTTCAGATTGTGAAGAATAGCAAGTTTTGGGAGTTTTGATGTTGTGTTATGAGCAAGAAAAGAAGCTTAGTGATTTTGGGATTTGATAGTCTTCTAATAGTTTTATAGTTATTGGCCAATTGGCATTATGTACATGAGGTTTGGATTTTGTTCCTATTAAATTATTGGAGATCTATTCATAAAGAAATTGTTGAGGTATTTTGGATTTATTTGATAATTTTTGAGGATAAATTTTAGTTGTTAAGAAGGCCTTGTACACTTGTAGGAAGCTTACTTTATAAGTGTGCAGCGATTGTCACGTGCTTATCTTTATAGTTGGGTTTGGGGCGAGACACTTATACTAATAATTTGTTGTTTGTTGTTTAATTTGACTATTTGGTGTCCCAGAAATTGTAGGAAAATGGAAGAGAAAAGAGAGTAGAGTTTGAATCTTAAATTTTTTTGTGTATGGAACTTGGGATGTAATAGTTTAAATTGTTTTATCTTAATCTTTTAAAGGAAACTCTAATTCTTCAAAGTACATCAACTTAAGTAGATTGTTGTGTTGTGGCTAGAATTTTTGTGTTTGGGACCTTAGTTGGCCTGTTTGGTTGACAAATAACTTTGGGAATTATTTAGCTTATGAGAAGTTTGTTGGTATTTTAGGAGTGAGGAAATTCAAAGAACTGAGTTATTTTTAAATTCCATTAGTTTGTGGCTAGAATTTTTGTGTTTGGGACCTTAGTTGGCCTGTTTGGTTGACAAATAACTTTGGGAATTATTTAGCTTATGAGAAGTTTTTTGGTATTTTAGGAGTGAGGAAATTCAAAGAACTGAGTTATTTTTAAATTCCATTAGTTTGTGGCTAGAATTTTTGTGTTTGGGACCTTAGTTGGCCTGTTTGGTTGACAAATAACTTTGGGAATTATTTAGCTTATGAGAAGTTTTTTGGTATTTTAGGAGTGAGGAAATTCAAAGAACTGAGTTATTTTTAAATTCCATTAGTACCTAGCTTTATGCTAACTGTTGTATGGATAGAAAAATTAATTAGTTCTTGATTTTTGAATATCTATCTATAATATTGTATACATAAACAATAATTGTGTTTTTAGTTTTAGATTTTGAATTATGCTATTTTTTCAACAACTTGATTTTCTTTTTAGAATTTTCTCTTCTTGAATTTCTAGAATACTATGTACATGAGTTTTAGACAAATCTTAACAATACTATTTCTTTTGGATTTTACTATTTCTTTCCTTATTAAACACAATATGATATAGCTAATGTGTTCCAATGAAGGTAAAAGCAATTACTATTTTTGGGGCATAGCAACTAATACAATATGATAACTTCCTATAGCCATTTGAAATTCATAACCTGGAATGTTAATAGACATCTTCTCCGAGGTAATAACAATTGGCCGATTTAGCAAGTTTGCCACCAACTTTGACCATGTTATGGCAATACAAGTGACTCACTTACTTACAATTTGTATATACTCTATTTTGATTTTCTATGGGAATTCAAAACAATGACAATTGAGTGATTTGTATATGGACGCATTGATAAATGTCTGTAGTGGACATGGGTGGAATCAATAGCACATTACTATTTGACAATTTGGTCTTTGATGGAAATTGATATAAGTGAGGGTCTATTAAATTTGATCATTTTGTTGAAGTAAGGTTTGTTTAATATGTATTTTATTTATTTACCTTATTGTAAATAAGTTTTTGTACGTAATAATTCTAACCTATAAAACTTCACTTTACTTTTTTTTTTTTTTTTTTTGGGGTGGTCTTATTCTTTTTTGTTGGCAACTAATTAGACATCACTTTTAAGAATTAAGGATTGAGCAACCGGTACGAAGGTCGCACCTCAAAATTTAGAAGAATTAAAATATAATGCAATCTCATCATGGGAAGAAAAATAGAAATCTAATGTTGTGTTGGCATGTCCCTCCATTATTGGGTTACAAATATCATATCTAAAAAAAAACCCAAAAATAATATAATGATATATTTGTAGACATTGAGAGTTGGAAAATAATTTTAGAAATAGTTCAATTTTTTAGGAGAAAACTATCTTCAATAAATTTTAGAGAATAAATTATGAAATGTATCATATTACAAAATATATATTCCCACGATCACGTGGGTCTGCGACTAGTTATATATATATATATATATAATTGAATCATTTTTATACATGTTCTATTTATACTTTAATTAATATTTATACATATGTTATATAACCATTTTCCAAATACAATTGTCTCTCTTACTTCTGTCTGATCATACCTGTCACGACCCAAACTCGATACCCAGATTTGTGACCATGACCAACATGTTAATATCAAGCTTGAACCTGATATTAACAAGAACCAACTAAACTTTTAAACAAAAATTTTCTTCTTTCTTTTCATTCTTAGTTTTTTACTTTCTTGATATAAATTTTCTCATTTGATATTCAGAATATCTACACTGTACTCAAGGAATAATAGAATCCACCAGTTATTCAAATTTCACACTTTCACATAATACATCTTTAATTACACTAAAATATACAACTCCCATTAGAATATCCCAAAATACACAATACTACAAAGTTAAACATCAAACTACCAAAATAGGGGCTATATTTTTAAAACTAAACCATCAAACTACCAAAATAGGGGCTATACTTTAAAAACTAAACCAGCTTCTCCCAAAACTCAAATGAGGCTCCCTTTACTCCAGAATAAAACCTGCTAACTAGAAGAGTGAAGAAGTGAGCTACATAGCTTAGTAAAGGTAAGTTATACGAGAATTTAATAAGAATGCATGTAAACCAAAGCATTTTATTTTATGGATATTCAGATAGGAGAACATTTTTTCATGCATAGTATTTTATACTATTCACAATAATAACTTATACACTTTTTATAGGAAAATAATTGTTCTCCTTTTATTTATCAAAATAATATTACCAAACCTTTTCTTCATAAACTTATTCTCATAAAATAATATAACTTTTTATCATAAGCTTTCATTAGAAGCTTTATCTTTAAAGAATAACAAAAATTTAGAAACTTTTATCTTTAAAGAACAGCTTTTCTTTTCATTGGAAACAACATCTTTTCATGAGAGCTTATAACTTTTCATTATACTCATAATGCATTTCAACAAAATCATTCTCTCATGATCATAAAATAACATAGTTGTTCATAAATAATATATAATGGTTAGTCCATATCTGATAAGTCTATACAGATTTGGGAGGTTTCTAGCATACTGTGCCAGGAATCTAGATTCCCCACAATGCTAGGGATTCCCGGGATCATACCATAACACAGATCATCAACCATGGGGATCGGTTGGCATCCTCCACAAGTTGGTCGTTCCCAACAAGGGCAGGTACATCAAAGTCCTCACCACTTTTAATGGCCAATCAGATAACATTTTCCATGGAAAACCAATAATTTAGCCCCTACTAACCGAGTTCAGATCACACCAGAGAACATAACCTAAAAACATTTCATACTTATACATCATATTGAAATTTATACTTTTACATAACATTTCATAATAATATAGCATTTTCGTTATTTTCTTTGAATATCATGTTCGTGAAATAAGTAACAACATCAAATATGCTTAAATCATATACTTTAGATTTTGTAAGCATCAAAAACATATCTTTGTTTAAAACATGAGTGTATGCAATATCTCTATTCAAAACCTTTTAATGCATAATAATATTTTTAAAATAACCTCATGACTTATCAAATGCCCATATCACTTATCCTTTACCCGAAAGCAGAGAAATCAAGAGCCTAAAGTCAAAGGAGCTCAGACTTGGGTGTTGATAACCCTTAAACCAAATATCAAAGATATTACTATTTGTAAAGTTGTGATTTCCAACTAGCCTTTGTTGGCTTTAATTTTGTGCCAAATTTAGTTGTAATTCAATCAATCATTTCCTTGTATCTATGTGGATTTAATTGTAAGGGATGAGTGTGAGAGATTGGTGAAGAATCAAGCATGCAACGAAGATTAGTGCAGTTTCGCAACTAGCTTGCGAGTAAAGGTTCCAATGAAAAGGCCACGTGTGAAGCACATGATTAGAAGCTGAAGAGTCATGCCAGCCTGTCATTTCATGAGTACTTCGCGAGAAAGGCCATCTTGTGAAGTACTCGCGAAACTCTCTGTTTGGCAAATATAAAGAGTGTCTTCCTAAATTCTTTACACACACTATATATACCCTCATTACCCATGAAATTGTTAGGAGTCTTTTCCATAGAGAAAACCCTAGCAAAATACTTAAGAGTTAGAGATTGTCATACCCATAATCATCTACACAAATTCTCTTGGTTTTCCTCTACTCCTATCTCTTCATCTTTATATCCTTGAAAGGTTCTTAGCCCAAACACTTACCTCACCCATCCTGAGTGTTGAGAAGTTTTGGTGCCTTTGGGAAGTATTGGAAGAAGCCATTAAGTGGCAGATGCAATTGGGTAGAATTGCGGGATCCGGATAACTAGTGAAGACAAGACTCCAAGAAGTCCGTTGGTAGCAAGTACATTGGGTAGATTAGGCTTGAAGGGTCTTTTTGATATTTGTGTACTCCAACTTATTCACTAGTGGATCGATTTTGGCTTGGAGGGCCGTGGAGAGGTTTTTCGCCAAATACTTCGATTTCCTCTTCGATAACACGTCTCGGTATTATCTTGTGTTTGCATCTTTCTTCCCTACTCTTTTACATTTATTGCTTATTGTACTTGCTTATGGCTTAGAGTAGTGTTACCAGCTCATTATGCATGCTTTACTCTTGTTCCGCACTTAGATAAGTTAGAGTAAAAGCAATTAAGCCGTAATTTAAAATTGAGGGTCTAAACAAGCATTATTGTTTTCACACTAATTGAGCTTTCACTATCAATTCTACCTTTAGCATAAACTTATAGATACATCTTGAGAACCTAGCTCTCAAAATCAAGGAAATCTTAATCCCTCCTCAAAGAGGTTCCCAAAACATAAAATACATTTATCAAACAACATGATTCATATAACAAAGGAGAAATCATTATATTCACATTTATATTCCAATCGTATAACGAAGGAAACACCTTCAATTCAAATGCAAGGGTTTAATAATTCATTAGGTTTTACAGCTTGTCTACCAAATGCAATTCCGAAATGACATTTTCTAAACAACCAAATGGCAAAGTATTAACAAACCATTCTTTGATTTTCTTACTTGCATTAACATTGTTAATTAACTTTAGGGTTGGGCAGCCATAAGGCAGCATAGAACTCAATCGATCATTGCAATACAATTTCTTATAGTCATTTAGGGTTATGCTTAAAACTTAAAACAAGGACTTTAGCTTCAACCAGCACATGAAAAATAATATTTTCACACTCTTCAAAGCTGAATCTTTTAAGTTTCAGAACCATATTTCATATGAGTTAACCCACACGAAAAACAGCCACAAATCAAAGGTTACAAGAAGTAGAAATTCTAAGTAGGTTCTTGGGATTAAATGCTTTCTTAGAAATTACTGTATTTCCAGTATCTATAACCCATAATATACTTATTAAAGGTAACAATTCAATATACAAAATTTTGGGTTCATCAAGACACTTGGTACCATATGCTTTCTACCACCAATTGTTTTCAAGTTCAATCAGATTATATAACTACTCTCTAGTTGTCATGTAAAAGTATTTATAGAGGAAGATAAGAGATAATCATAATTTTAAATTACAAGGCAACTATCATTTAATTAAGTCTACTTGACCATGTATCTTCACAATTAAATTCTACTTCTCTAATATCCTGTATATATACATAAAAACTATTGAGTGACTCCATTATATCACTCTTTATATTATTCATTATTCTCAAGTTCTTTATGTTCATTACTAAGACCTTTATGTTCTGTTCCAAGCCTAGAAATGAGATGCATGTATAGTCAAAATAGCATAGAAAGATCACTAATGCCATAATATGTCAATTACATGTGCTATCAATAAAATTTGATTAAAAGATCTATTCGTTGAATTGCAAACCATTGAAAGAAGTCTCAAAATAGCTATACAGATTAAACAACATGGCTGGAAATGATAGAATGTGAACATGGATCCCTCCCAAATGATCAAATATAAACTGCAATCCAATTCAAAATAGGTTTACGTATTTTTATGCATGAACTGTCCAATTTTACATTATGTCTTTAGTAATTGAAGTTGAAGCTACTTAAATCATGGAATACCAACAAGGATACTTAAATATTGAATAACATAAAAAGAGATATGCACAGCCAAGGCAAACAATTCCATGGAAGCATTACTTACACAAAACTGATATTAGAATCAGTTTTGGACATGGGCTGAATATCAACTTGGCTCATTTTCTTTAGGTTTATCTCTTAAGAATTCCCTCTATCTCTCTTCAATTTTCTGGTCGAAATAGGCAGCAAAGGAATCAATTTGTTGGCTGAAACAACATAGTTCCATGACAAAGTAGGAGGTGGAAATAAGGTAGCATGATGTGGCAAGAGACAAGAGGGAGGTGGAGTGAACTAAGGCAGGTTATTGCATGAGAAAAGCAGGACTTGGCAGGAAGAATAGGAGGAGGTGTCATGACTTGGAGGCTTCCTAGGCTGTGTTTGTTTTGGGTGAAAATGGAAATCATTTTCCGTAAAATAAGCTGTTTGGTTGGCTTTGAAAATAGCATTTTCCGAAAATTATTTTCCGTTGACCATGTAAAATGTGGCTTTGACCCGGAAATCGTTTTACGTTTTTATTTTACCTTCAAACAATTTCCGGAAAACGCAACAGAGAGAGGGAGCGAGAGAAAGAAGAGAGAACGCAGAGAGAAAGAAGAGAGAACTCGATGCTCCAGATCGCCGGCGAACTCCGATCAAGCTCCAGATCGCTCTGAGCTCCAGATCGACTCCAAGCAACGATCGAGCTCCAGATCGCTCTGCCTCCAAGCAACGATCGAGCTCCAGATCGCTCCGCCTCCAAGCAATGATCGACTCCGAGCTCCAAATCGCTCCGAACCCACACGCCGTCGCCGTCGCCTTCGAACCCACACCCGACCCACACGCCATCGCCGTCACGTCGAACCCACACCCGACCTAGACCCAGACGACCCATCGCTCAACCCAAACCCAGAACCAGAGCCAGCGACCCATCGCTCTCTCTTCCTCGATCTCGTTGACAACTCGGTTTGCGTTGTTGCTGGAATTTGCGTTGTTGTTGTCGGAATTTGCGTTGTGTTGTTGTTGTTGTGTAGGAAAATAGCATTTTCCTAATAGAACCAAACACATGAAAATATTTTCCACAACAATTTTCATAATGCAGCCAAACACTTGAAGTAATTTTCCTTTTTCGGAAAATAGCATTTCCGGAAAATATGTATTTTTCGGAAAACGTTTTACACGAAACAAATACAGCCTTAATTGCAAATTAGTCCCCAAGTTACTGCCTAATCGAACCAATTCCTTATTCATTAAATTTTATGCAATGGCACCCTTATTTGCCTTCCACATAAATTATGTGTCCTCTTTTATTTCTAAATTTCCATTTACTTAAAATACTACTTGATTATCATTAATGAAATGATATTGACATTCTTAATCATTAGGGTTGAAGGTGTAAGGTGCGTGATATTACAATACCCAAGTCACCTAATTAGGAGTGAAAATTCATCCCATACTCCTTATGGACTGTATCTGACAGGTTTTCTGTACCCAAAACAGAGGAAATGGCACCTATGATTTGATCATGTTTCATCTGTTGTTATTCTTACTCTATATATATATATATATATATTTTTTATTATCACACAAAATAAATTTTGTGTGTCTAACGCATTAACCACTACTTAGAGGAAAATACTTTTTAATGGTAATTTTTTAACAAAATTGAATGAAAAAACATAAATTGAATAAATTTAAGATTTAGTGAACTCAATTAAACAAAAATAAAGTTAGAAAACTAAAATGAATATGAATCAAACTTAGATCGAGCAATTTGCATTTTTATTTTTATTTAATTTATTTTTGCTCATCTATATATAAGGTAGCTGGGAAACTAAATGCAGTTGTGAGTTTTTGTTGTGACTTTAGATTTATTGTTTTATAGTTAAATATTGCATACAAATGTAAAATATTATGGTATATGTACCATAACTTATTATAAACTGGGTAATAGAGCAATCGAACTAGATAGTTGAGTTATAGAGAGACAGAAAAGACTAGGCAAACTAGCTTCGATGAGAGTTGGGAAGTGCTGAGGTTTGGGATCTGGTGGAAGATTTAAGAACAACTTCAGACCAAAAGTCTTAAAATCAACAGCGACACCAATAAACTAAAAAACCAACCACTCTGGTGTCTTCCGACATTGCTAGAGCCTAGCGCTCCGCCGTATGTTATTTAGGTCATACCTATTTAAATCTACCCGGTAGTACAATCAATAATGACACCAAGAATGCAAAAAATGAGAACTGATCCACTAAGCTTTTTCAGCTAATCAACTCCAGTCAACAAATATTGCATAACTCAAGTATAAAAAGTCAATTCACAAATGATACATTAGACAGGATAAAAATACATTAAAAGTTTTATTCAGAACACAACACTGTTATTCTAAATAGTAATCTGAATTTTCCGCAGCAAAACAAGAAGCACAGACGAAGCAACACATCTCTAAAGAGAACATATAAACAAATCCCCAAATCAGAAAATGATGTCCTCATCCTTCCCGGCAGCTGCAGATAACATGTTGTGAGCTGCATTCATTGATATCCCTTTCTGCAAAGACATCTTCTCAGCAACCTGATCCTCAGCATACTCCTTGGCAGATGCACGCTGTTTCTCAATTGCCTTCTTCTTATAACCCTGTATCTTCTTTAACCTGAAGAAATCCTCCCTTTCCAGCTCATCCAACTCCCCTTTAATGTAAATTATGGTGTTCTCTATCCTTGGCTTCACAACATTCTCTAGAGCATTAACTCTACGATTAGTGGTCTTGATTGCCTCATCAAGTGTTAAGAAGGATGTCTGCAGTGAAGCAAGCTCAACAAGAACCTCAATTGTCTTCACATAAGCAGCACGACAAATCTGAACCTGCTGTCCACCTCTAGCCAATCCCGTTAGGTCATTCTTGGTCTCACCCTCGGTAAAGTACTCAAACTTTGGGAGCTTCACACCAGCAATATTTTCTTGCTTTGATCGAACTTTAAGAGATGCATTTTGGACATTCTCAAGGACAATGTGCTTGATGTTCTCTCCAGCAACATATTTGGCTTCAGTTAGTGCAAATGAGGAGGTCTTCATGACCTCTCCCATTGATTCTTTTGTGGAGACAATCTTTTTAAGAATCTGTCGGAACTGCATAGTTAAAGCATCACTCTTCTTCTTGAGAAGAGCATGACCTCTTGTAGCACCAACAAGGCGCGCTTTCATGGCCCCAAGCATTGTTACAGTGGGAACTACATTCAAGCGCTGGCTTTGTCCAGACATCTTTCCAAATATCTATGCCTAAGATATAAACAGAATAAACGTTCAAAGACAATAAAATTGCTGAGTGCATCCAGGAATAGAAAGATATGCAAGGAAAATAAAAATAAAATTTCACAACTCCTACAGTTTATTATAGTGATAACATCAATGCTAATCAAAAGAGATTCAATTTCTATTCATTCATAAGGAAGCTGCCAAAAATAAGAACTAGAATCAATGTCTATGCTATAAAGTGTTACAGAACCCAATTTCAACAACAGATGTATTTGCAAAGCAGGAATTCAATATCACATAATTTGCAAGATGAGTAATGCCAGTTTCCAAAGAATGAGAGAGAGAATAATTTGATGAAGCAGCAGTAACATTATTCATGACACAGTTGACAAAACCACCATAGCATGTTTGGATGAGCTTATTTTCATTGGCTTATTTGCTTTAATATTAAGTGTAAAGTACAGGTTTGTACCTAGAAAAAGTAAGGCCCTAAAAAGCTGTACATAAGTTGATGGTGAAAATATGCAAGATTTTAAGCTAAAACAGACCCTAGTAAAAATATTTTCATTTTAAACTGCACAGATACACCAGATGATCAACTAAATTAATATTAGATTCTTGAACATACAATACAAGTCTGTACAATACAATCACTAGCACAGACATTTATTGGCTGAGAATCCAATATAAACACAAATTCACAGCATCAGATGCCAATATCAAACTCATTACAAAGAACCCACAATTAACAAATTCCATGAACATACAATCCACTCTGCGAACTGAACTAAAGAACACAATCTCAAGCATCGACTATCTTAAACCAATCAAATCCATACAAAACCAATAACCCACTAATAATTAATCTAATTGAGTAGGAAATGATCTTAAATTAAAGATTAAGTGCTAAATTAAAAAAGACAGTAATCTAAATGATTAAAATGGGTATCTCAAATTATTTTCCAGTTTTTCTCTTTTGAAAAAATCTCGACTGACTCGTTACTCAAAAAGACAAGAAAAGAAAATGGTACAAAAATTATAAATCTCTATTTTTCATCATTATTTTGATAAGTAATAAGATTATACAAATCCCAAAAAAAAAGAAAAAGAAAAAAAAAAAAAAGTCACCCAAGTATATAGGGAGTATACTAGAGTAAGCAATCAATTACAAAAAAATTGCATAAATCTAATAAATCAACAATAGAAAATAAAGAAGGGTTCCTCTTGGCTGACAGCCAATCCAATAACATTCTTAAAAAGAACAACTTAAGATCAAGCATATAACTTTCGGTGTCTTCAAAACTCCTGCTTTCCTTTCCCTCCAGATGCACCACATCAAGCAATGGGGGATATAGAAAACACACCACACCAAACGTTAATAAAATCAAAGTATTGTTAACCATAAAATCCAAAACTTGGTTTTCTTTCTCTATTTTCCAGCCCTTTCTTGGCAACCAAACAGGAAGAAGTGACTGGTGGTAGACGAGAGCTCAACTTAGGTAAATTGGGAGTTGCTGTGAACTACAGAGGCAATGAGCTTCAATCATTAGGTTTTTGTGGAGATGGACTTGGGTGGGGGGACCTTCTAAAGTTCCTTCTGCATTATATCTATATCCAATTCCACTTCTTACTCTACTCTGTGCGTATGGTTTGGCTTTTTTTCTTTTTTTCATTTCAGCATATTTTCTTATGTACGGCTTTTTAAACCTCACCTTTTTTTTAATGACATGGAACCTCACCAAGGCAGGGTACTTTAGACCCACCCCTAAGTAGTAAATCACAGATACACAACCCCACCTGCCAAAAAAAAACAACACTTTTTTTTCTAGATATGACAATACTTTTGCCCACTTGAGAAAACAAGAAAATCCAAACCAACACATACCAGCAGCATAGAATACTACAAAATTTCCTATATAAACTTAAAAGAAATCAGAAGCTGTAAGTTACAAAACTTAAAGACCATATAACAGAATTCAGATAATGTACTCACAATGAATTGAGTATTAAACTTATGGAGGAATACACTCAAGAGAAGAATCATTTATGGAGGAAATTGGTGGGAGCGGAGAAAGATATGGAGTGTTCGTGTTGAGATAGTCTTCACAGCCTGTTCGGCACTCAAATAGTTTGGAATTTGGAAGGCAATTAGATTCCTGTCTCCCTATCCACACACCAAGCACCCTTATACTTCTATCTTCCTTTTTTTTAATACAAATATAATATTAACCATAGTAACTTTGATAATTTTTTTTTCTTTTTGGATAGGGGAGAGGGGAGGTGAGTCAAACCCATGACACAGGAAAAAACATTATACTTCTACCCTCTATAAAGTTTTGGTATGATGCTTGGTGTGCAGAAAAGGACCTAGCAACTTTATTTCTTGGGCTATTTCAGTTAGTTGTTAATAAAGATGCTATAATCTTGGATTACACAAATAATGGAAGAGTTCCCTGGTATCCTATGTTTGTAGGTCAGCCCAAGATTGGGAGAAAGAAATGTTTGAAATTTTTTTCAATTGCTTTATTTAGTCTGATCTAAGTGGTAATGGAGGATAAGGTGCTTTGGCGACTTAATACAAAATGGGTGTTTCAATGTTAGATCTTATGATGAGGTGATGGTGCTGCCTAAACGGATTTTTGTTGGAAGGCTGTTTTGGAGGGTAAAAATCCTACAAAGGTAGGTTTTTTGTTGTTGTTGTTTTGCATGTATTGCATCATAGGGGAAAATTCTTACAATATACAATCTTATCAGAAGAGGTATGGTGTTGGCAAACATGTGGTTTTGTGTAAAACTACTGAAGAAAATGTGGATCATTTGCTATTGCATTTTTTTTTTTTTTTGATAGGTAACAAGAATTTTATTGATAAGAAAAGTACAATGTGTTTATGATAGTAAACTCACTGCACTTGAATCAAACTATTGCATTGTCCAGTAGCATCAGAATTATGTTTTTAATTTTTTTTTGCTTTTTGAAAAGATGGGTGATGCTGAAGACAGTGAAGAATTACTTCATTGTTGGCAGCAAAGTTCCCAAGACTTTCAAAAACAGAGTTTGGAATGATGCACCTTCATGTTTAACGTTCATGTATGGAGGAAGAGGAATAGGACATTTGAAGATTTGGAACTATACGTAGAGAGATTCAAATTTCAATGGTCTTGTTCTTTTGGCGATCCTCGGAATTGAAATATCTTACTATATTTTCCAATTGAAATGAAATATTATTACTGAAATTTCATTGTACATCTACATACAGCTTTAGCAGATAGCATTTTAAAGCTCCAATTAAACAAACCTAACATCAAAGAAATTCATCATCCGAAGAGGATGGCATCCTCTAGTTTGATATAAGTTCTCTTTCTTTTTATTTTGGGGAGGGAAGGGGGAGGCAGGTCAAACAACATGAAGACTGGGGAAGGGGGTAGGTGCCAATCAGGGTAGAAGCCAGTTGCCTTGCTATAAGTTGTATATAGCATTCAGCACCTACATATTGCACTACTTTTTACACAGTTTACTTAACTCTCGATCCCCTACAAGAACCCTAGACAACCCCGACCTGGACTATTTATTGGGTTAGTAATTCATCCTTAATTCAACTTTAGTACACCCTTCATTTTAAATCCTACAACTTCTATTTGAGAAATATGTACAGTATGTGTGTGTTTGGCTAGCTATCATCTTGGGGGTGGACTCATATTTCCAAGCAAAAAAGCCTAATTAAATGAGAAAAGTACTTTAAAATGTTAGCTAATCCATCTACTAGATTTCTCTTTATTTGGGTAACAAGAAATAAAAAACCTTCAACTAAACTGTGGCAACTACATATACATCAGTTTAATAACTTAAATTTTATAAATACTTCTTCCTTCTTCTTCTTCTTCTTTTTGTTTTGTTTTAAAACTAGTTAATTGTTCCCCTAGTTTGAGCCGCACCAGAACTACAGAAAATGAAATCCGATTCAAAACTTCTTTCATTTGACTGTAGTGTTCCAGTTTTTTTCTATTTCACAAAATTTTTTGAGCAAACAGAGGTGAGGATCATTTTTCTCCTTAATTTGAACTTCAGGAAATAAAAAATAAAAAATAAAAAGCTAAATCATGCTCAACTTAAATGATCCCAATTGTGACTATTCAATTAGTAACTGAAAGAATTTGGATCTAAGGCATCATCATCACCAACAAGAGTTAAAACAGAGTTCCATCAAAATGAAAGAAACATATCTTAAATTAACACATAAAGAAACAAAAAAAGTGTTTGCTGTTCATACACAGATCTTAGCAATACATGCACATGTGATGTGTAATAAATTGATAATTTTTAAATGTGCACAAGTAAATATCATCTTCAACAAACTACTTGTACAGTTGCAATTTTACATAAGCATAACTATGCTAAGGTTTCTGTGTTTATTTTTTTTTAATGAAATGAAAAAGAAATATATATATCGGAATTGATAAACGGAAAATAAAAGCAGTGATGCCCAGTCCCTTTTTTTTGGGGGGGGGGGGGGGGGGGGGAAGGGGGGTATTTCCCAATTCCAAAAGAGAGAGAATTAATAGAGAAAGTAACCGAGTATGATCAAAGCATAGAAGCGTATTTTAGAGAGAGAGAGAGAGAGAGAGAGAGAGAGACCTGTGCAGTGAATGGGTTGACGGTGTGAGCGGAGCGGAGAGTCGCCACCGGTTGAGATTTGAGTTGGCTGATGATTTTGTCTGTTTTTGATCTCACCTTCTTCACGCACTCGCACTGCGAGTCTCGTTTCTTGCTGTCTTTTGGTTGGGCCTATTTGTGAACCTTCCTCTTCAGTTTATTAACCTGTCTTTTTTTTTTTTTTTTTTTTTTTTTTTGGGGGGGGGTGTAAAATGTATAACTATCCTGAGTTTGGGCGAGAGATAAGAGACGACAGTGAGTCAGAGAATCAGTGACGTACGTTAAAGAACCACGTTAGTTAGTTTAAAAAAAGTTTTAAATCTTATTGATATTAGCCCAAATTTTAAGAATAGTTTACGTATTTTTCCCTTTTGTTTTTACAATATATTTTAACCCCACCCAAAAAAAAGAGGAAGAAGAAAATTACTGAGATTTGTTTAGAAAAAGTAGTTTTATTTATTCATAATTAACTTGAAGAGGGAGAAATCCGCGTGTATGTATGACGGACTCATCCTGACGGGTATGTGTGCTGACAGGCCACATCTTGTGGGCCGAGTTTAGGTGGGCCGGTTGAATTGGAAAGCCTATAAATGAAATCTCTACACCGATGAGATCTTATATGATACGCACATTAATAGATTCTCTTCATAAGGAAAACCTTGTTCATCAAGTCGAGGATTCTATAAAAAAGAGTTCTATAAAGAAACAATCCCGCAATTTGCTCATATAAGGGATTCCTATATAAAAAAGACTTCTACTCCAAGAAAGAGAGTTCAACCCTCTACTACTATAAAAGCCTCGATACCCTCACAAATCAAGGTACGCATAATTTACCCTCTCTAGCACTCTAGAGTGGAGAGAATATTTCTGACTTAACCTTCGGAGGGTATTCGGCCGGCACACACCGGTGCTCTTCGATAGGTTCTCTTTTCTCTTTGTTGTGCAGGTTCGTGTTCGTGCGTGTAGGGACCGTGTGACTTATTGGTGAAATTCTCGACTTCATCAGTTGGCGCCGTCTGTGGGAAACTTTGTGCTTATACGCGATTCATAAGCCATATCGCTTCCCGGACAAAAGAGTTGCATGGTACTCACACGTTCAATGGCAACCACCAACGACGTTCAAGGAGTAGAACCCCCCACAACTGCCCTCGAGAGACAAGTTCGGACACTTGCTGCAGCTGTGGAGCGCCTCACTAAGCAAAACAATGACCTAGAAGAACAGCTGCGTCAGAAGAACGCAGCACCAAACGACTTACAAGGAGACCAGGAAGGGACCAGCGCTGCAATCAAAAACCAGGAGAGAGTTGAAGCCAGCCGCGCCCCAACAGGGACGGAGAGACAGAACGTAAGCATGCCATCCCTCACGGATGCAACTGCTCCACACATCATCGCAGAGATGCAAGCAATGAGAGAACAGATGGAGGTTATGATGAACGCGCTCAAAGGGCGAGTCTCTAGTGACCTAGACGATCTAGTCAACCGCACTGACTCACCCTTCACCGCAGCCGTGAATTCCTTCCCCCTACCGCACAAATTTCGGATGCCAAATATCGACAGTTATGACGGACTGAAGGACCCTCTGGATCATCTAGAGACATTCAAAACATTGATGCACCTTCAAGGGGTCGCGGATGAAATAATGTGCAGGGCTTTCCCCACCACGCTGAAAGGAGCTGCTAGGATCTGGTTCAGTCGGTTGACACCGAACTCCATCAGCACATTCAAGGAATTGAGCGCCCAGTTCACGTCCCACTTCATCGGGGGACATAGGTACAAGAAATCGACGGCGTGCCTAATGAGCATCAGGCAGCGGGAGGACGAGACGCTCAGATCCTACATAACCCGTTTCAACAAGGAGGCACTCTCGATCGACGAAGCCGACGATAAGATACTGGTGGCAGCCTTCACAAATGGGTTGCGAAAGGGTAAATTTTTGTTCTCTATATACAAGAATGACCCGAAAACCATGACGGAGGTCCTCTACAGGGCAACGAAGTACATGAATGAGGAAGACGCATTACTGGCAAGGGAGGATAAGCCGAAGAAAAAAGAACGACAGGAAAACACCCGGCAGGACCAAGAGAGGAAAAGACTCAAGACCGGGGACCGAAGGGACGACCGACGATCAGGACCCCAAGGAAGAAAGTTTTCAAGCTTCACCCCGCTGAATGCCCCGGTAGACCAAGTCCTAATGCAGATTAAGGACGAAGAGGTTCTGACTTACCTGGGGAAGCTCAAGAGCGACCCCAACAAGCGGTCTAGAGACAGGTACTGCCGTTTCCATCGAGACCACGGTCATGATACGGCCGATTGCTACGACTTGAAACAGCAGATTGAAGCCCTCATCAGACAAGGGAAATTGCAGAAGTTCGTCAGGAAAGAAAGGACGGATCCTCCGCCTCAGGAACAGCAACCTCAAAGAGGGAATGAGCGCCCCAAACAGCCGATCGGAGACATTAGAATGATCATAGGAGGAACAACGACGGTAGGCTCATCCAAGAAGGCCAGAAAAAGCTACCTCCGGATGGTTCAAAACGTTCAACTGACAGGCTCGGTTCCGAAGATAGCCCGAAAAGAGAGCCCCATAATCGGGTTTTTGGAAGAAGATGCACGGCGCCTTCATCACCCGCATGACGATGCACTCGTCGTCACTCTACAGGCCGGGGAGTTTAACATGCACCGAGTCTTGGTCGACAATGGCAGCTCAGCGAACATCCTATACTATCCCGCGTTCCAGCAAATGATGATTAACAGGGAACAGCTGGCGCCGACGGACGCCCCGCTGGTAGGATTTGGAGGGAGTAGAGTATTCCCGCTAGGTGCAATCACACTTTCTGTGACGGTGGGAGATTACCCTCAGCAGATCACACGGGACGTAACATTCCTCGTAGTCGATTGCTCGTCCGCATACAACGCCATCCTTGGACGACCAACTCTCAACGCTTGGAAGGCCGTAACTTCAACATACCATCTGATGGTCAAGTTCCCCACGGAGTACGGGGTCGGGGAGCTGCGGGGAGATCAGGTGGCTGCCCGCGAATGCTACTTAGCCACCTTGGAGGTGGACGATCACTAGCAGACGATGTGCGTAGAAGAACAACGGGTCACTGCAGAACCCGTCGAAGAATTAGAAGAAATTATCCTGGATGAATCAAGACCTGAACGTACGACTAGGATAGGGACCTTAGCCAGTCGGTCCGTGCAGCAGGCCCTCAGGACATTCCTCAGGGGGAACCAGGACGTTTTTGCTTGGAGCCACGAAGACATGCCTGGGATCAGTCGCTCCGTTATGGTTCACAAGCTGAATGTGAACCCCACATTTTCGCCTGTAAGACAGAAAAAGCGTGTCTTCGCTCAGGAACGGGACAAGGCAATAGCAGAAGAAGTAAAGAAGCTACTCGAAGCAAACTTCATCCGAGAAGTCTATTACCCCGACTGGTTAGCAAACGTCGTAATGGTCAAGAAGGCAAACGGAAAGTGGCGAATGTGCGTCGACTTCACGGACCTCAATAGAGCGTGCCCAAAAGACAGCTATCCGTTGCCTCGGATAGACACTTTGGTAGACTCGACGGCGAAGCATCAACTCTTAAGCTTTATGGATGCCTTCTCGGGATATAACCAAATCAAGATGGACGATGCTGATCAGGAGAAGACCTCCTTTGTGACAAGCCAAGGGCTATTTTGCTACAACGTAATGCCGTTTGGGCTCAAGAATGCAGGAGCGACATACCAGAGACTAATGAACAAAATGTTCACGCACCAAATTGGGAGGAATGTACAGGTGTACGTCGACGACATGCTTGTAAAAAGTCTCCTGGAACAAGACCATCTTAGAGACCTGCAGGAGACATTCGACACCCTCAGGTCCTACAATATGAAGTTGAATCCAAACAAGTGCGTGTTTGGAGTGACGGCAGGGAAGTTCTTGGGATTCATGGTATCCCACAGAGGAATCGAGGTCAACCCGGAAAAGGTACGGACCATCATGGAGTTAAAACCACCGAGAATGGTGAAAGAGGTGCAGAGCTTGAATGGAAAGATCGCAGCCTTAAACCGGTTCGTCTCCAGAGCGATGGACAAATGCCTACCGTTCTTCCGCACCTTAAGGAAGTCGTTCGAATGGACCGATGAGTGCCAGAAGGCGTTTGAGGATCTGAAGAAGTACCTCGCTTCTCCGCCACTCCTCAGTCCGGCCAAGCCGGGAGAAGAACTCTACATATACTTAGCGGTCTCACGGGCAGCCGTCAGCGCAGCCTTAATAAGAGAAGAGCAAGGTACTCAACTGCCCGTCTATTTCGTAAGTAGAGGCTTTCGGGGGGCAGAAGAGAGGTACCCCCAGATGGAGAAATTGGCCTTCGCACTGGTGACTGCGGCAAGAAAGCTCAAGCCATACTTTCAAGCCCATGCCATCGTCGTCATGACGGATCAACCCCTGAAGAGAGCCATGCGCAGCCCTGAGGCGGCCGGACGAATGGCTTTATGGGCAATAGAACTCAACGAGTTCGATATACAGTATCGCCCGCGAACTGCCTTGAAAGGCCAAGCTGTAGCAGACTTTATCGCCGAGTATACCCCATCAGAAGAGAAGGGGGCATGCACTCCCAGAGAATGGAGCATCCACACGGACGGCTCTTCTAACAGGCAAGCTGGAGGAGTTGGGGTGGTAATTCGAACACCGGACGCGGATCAAATCGAATGTATGATCCGATTGGATTACTCAACCACAAACAACGAGGCCGAGTATGAGGCATTAGTGGCAGGATTGGACCTCGCGGCAGCAGCAGGCGCTGAAGTCATGGTCGTACATTGCGATTCCCAGGTAATAACAAGTCAGATTAATGGCATCTACGAATGCAAAAATGAAAGGATGAGGAGGTACCTAGAAAAGGTAAAGAATCGGATCGACGGCCTCAAAGTACGATTCATTCAAATCCCAAGGGAGGAGAATGGATGCGCTGACCGTCTGGCAAAGGCAGCCTCAGCAGAACCTATGCTAGTCCCCGATCAAGTATTGTCATTCATCCAAACATCTTCGACTATTGACAGAGGAGAAGTGCATGAAGTGAATTCTGCGAATGATTGGACCGCACCATTATTAGCGTACCTGAGGGCAGGCACGCTACCAGACGGGAAAGAAGCAGCTAGAAAATTGAGAGTCCAAGCTTCACGGTTCGTATTGATCAAAAACCTTCTGTACAAAAGGGGATTCTCACGACCATATCTGAGGTGTTTGAACCCTGACGAGGCAGATTACGTGATGAGGGAAGTCCATAAAGGTATCTGTGGAAACCATTCGGGTGCACGATCACTAGTACACAAACTTATCCGAGCAGGATATTACTGGCCCACAATGCAAAAGGACGCACCAAACTATGTCAAGAGGTGTGACAAATGTCAGAGATTCAGCAATCTGATAAGGCAGCCAACCGAGGAGCTCACACCCATGACGGCCCCATGGCCATTCGCCCAGTGGGGACTAGACATCATGGGCCCTTTTCCAACAGCGATAAGACAACTAAAGTTCCTAGTAGTCGGTATCGACTACTTTACCAAGTGGGTGGAGGCAGAGGCCCTAGCCATCATCACGGAGAAAAACATTCGAAGCTTCGTTTGGAGGAACATTATCTGCCGATACGGAATACCGAGAATGCTTGTCTCCGACAATGGAAAGCAGTTCGACAACAACGCATTCAGGAGCTTCTGTTCGGAGTTAGGCATCAAGAACCATTATTCTTCGCCCGCACACCCGCAGGCCAACGGACAGGTCGAGGTCACGAACCGAACCCTGCTCAAGATGATCAAGGCCCGGCTCGAGAGGGCAAAGGGCACCTGGCTTGACGAACTACCAAGCGTACTGTGGGCGTATCGCACAACAGTAAGGGTACCAACGGGAGAAACACCGTTTAGGCTAGCATACGGAGCTGATGCGGTCATACCGGCAGAAGTAGGGCTTACCAGCTATCGCGTGGAGAATTACAGCGATGACAACAACGAAGAAGCCATGCGACTCCAGCTAGATTTGGTGGACGAAGTCCATGCTACGGCGGAACAGAGATTAGCAAGATACCAGAACCTGATGGCAAGATACTACAACTCAAATGTCAGACAGAGAGACTTCCAGATCGGCGACCTTGTGCTGAGAAAAGTGATGGGAGCTGCCAGAGACCCCTCTCAAGGAAAACTCGGCCCCAACTGGGAAGGACCCTACAGGATCTCGTCTTGGCAAAGAAAAGGGACCTACCACCTTGAAACTCTGGACGGGCAGAAGCTACAGCACCCTTGGAACACAGAACACCTACGGAGATACTACCAGTAGAGATGACGACTTGAGAAACAACACCTGGAGCATCTTTTTATATTTAGACTTTTTTTTTTACTTTAAGTTTCCGCTACAATAAGCCCAACGGGCAGGCTATTACTTTGGTTTTGCTACAATATTTTTTCTTTAAGCCCAAGGGGGCAAGTACTTTTTTGAGAATGAATGATTTTTTACTCAAATTTAATGTCCTACAGGCTCTACTTAGAATCCCAAGTCCACAAGGTGGACGGATATCCCCAAGAGGGACATGACTAACAGTCCGCAACTAAGACGGACAGCCCCAAGAGGGTTAAATTTTTATATGAAGTCCACAAAGTGGACGGACAAAAGTCCACAAGGTGGACGGATATCCCCAAGAGGGACATGACTAACAGTCCGCAACTAAGACGGACATCCCCAAGAGGCTTAAATTTTTATATGAAGTCCACAAAGTGGACGGACAAAAGTCTGCAAAGTGAACGGACCTCCACAGGAGAGACATGATTTAGTCCGAAACAGAGACGGACAGCCCAAGAGGGTTAAAATTTTTATTAAGTCCACAAAATGGACGGACAAAAGTCCGCTAAGTTGACGGACAATGTCCACAATGTGGACGGACGAATCTTAAAGCTATAAATTAGACGGATTAAGCCAAAAAGGAAATCAAATTCTATCAAGTCCATAGATTGGACGGATATTCTCAGAATCTTGAATACGCGAACTAAAATACGACGGGGTCAAAAGTTTGCCCAAACGCAGAGGAAAATCAAAAATATTATGACGGGCTGGTCATCCCAAGTTAATAAAAATGAAAACTTAGTCCATACAGTGGACGGGCCAACAATAGCATGTCCTAGACGGACGGAGTAAATCCACAATATGGAAGGATAAAATATTATATCCAAAATACAGACGGACTACCCAAGGGGTTTAAAATAAAAAATAACCTCCTCAAAAAAGGACGGATATCTTTTAAACGCCTTAAGTCGAATAAGACGGTGTTTTCCTCCTTGTCCGACGGATCAAAATATGAATGGTAAAAACTTCATTAACTCACACACATGAGATCAACAAATAAAGCAACAAAATACGACGAATAGGTAAGAAAACATTGACAGATAAAATATACATAATAGAAATGTTTAACAAATAAAAAGAGGACGGAGTCTTAAATTCTCCAATGTCTACATTTCAAAAACTGAAAAGATACAAGTCAAACTACAACGGACGCCTCTTTTTCTTTATCTGGACGGGTTCGGCCATTCTTAGGATCGCTCTCAACAGTCGACGGATCCTCAGGAGCGTTTCCTCCGTCCTTAGGAACGACATCAGCAACTTGCTGGTCCCCGGGGGCGCTGACGGGAGGGTGCTCTCCAAAGAGCTCTTCAGTATCCTCAGAGAGAGCTGGACGGGTGGAGGTAGGCTCTTGAGCGTTGACATTGACGGATGACAATTCGAGGTCCGGATGTAACGCCTTTACTTGACGGATAGCCTCGTCAAAGCCATCATTAAATGAATCTCCGAGCTCTGACAGTAAGGCATCGGAGTCACGATATTCTTGAACGGCGACATCCTTTGCATGACGGACCTCCTTTTCTTTATCTCCTATAATCTGCCTCAACTCCTCCGTCATCTTATAGAGCTCATTCCGGTCCGTCTTAAGTAACTTGAACTTTTTCTCCTGAGTAACCTTCCATGCCCTCAGCTCGGCAAGCTCTTCCTCCGTTCTCTTGGCCTTCTCCCGGATTCAATCTAAGGTCGTCTCATGGTTGAGACACCGTCCCATAAGGCCCTTAACCATGACCATAGTCTGAAATACGAAATAATTTGAAAGTCAGATATAGTAAGACGGATAAAAGAATAGAATATAAAAAGACTTGGACGGGCCTAACCTGAGCAATACTGAATAAGCTTGTCTCACCCATTGCCTCTGTCGAGTGATTGCCCAGGTCTTCGTAATCCTCGGAGGTAAGAATAGAAGACAGCTTATCCAAGGCATAGCTGGGATCATCACGGAGAAGGGGAGGTGGCTTCTTAAGGGTGGATGACGGATCCTTCATCAGCCCCTTACCAGCACCGTGCTTAGGAGGAGTAGCCGTCTTAGCACCTTCAGCCATGAGCCCTACGACGGGCTCAAGGGGAACCTTGGGCTTCTTGGGCGGACGGTCACCTTTGGACGGTTGCTTGCGCTTGGAGACCGTCGCATCTTTCTATTCAGCGACTTTAGCCGTCCTGTTTTTTGCTGCATTATCCCGTATGAGTGCCCTTCTCTTGGCAGCATCCATTTCTGAAAGAATAAAGGAAAGAGTTAGCTCCGTGAAACAAATCCCGTTGTAAAGCAAAAGAGAGGTGACGGACGTACGTTGACGGATCCTTTCTTCGTACTTAATGGCTTGTGGTGAAGGTACAGGCCCGTCACAATACCAGCAGATGGTATCAGGATTGACTAACTTCGCCCAAGTCCTCTCCTCCGGCGTGGTCTTCTTGAAAACTCTTTCAAGAAAACTGAATTCCTCAATACTAATTTGAGGGCGCCGTCGTACTGCAAATGAAGAGGACGGTTAGGAAAGTTTCCAAAATAAGCTGAACGGTTAAAAAAGGGGGGCATCCTAACTAGGACGAACACATACCATTCTCAGATATTACGCCCCAAGTAGTATTGACAGGCATATGAGCTGTCTCTCCTGGACGGCACATCCATCCGTCACCTTCTAAGAAAATGTATCTACTCTTCCAGTCTCTGTTGGAGTCTGGGATTTCATATATAACCTTTAGTAGCGTACTCCTAGGTACAAAACTGTATATACCCCTAGACTTGTCGATCTCATCTGGACGGTAGCAATGTAAAAATTCCCTTACCGTCAATCTCCTAGTTCCGTCCGACATAGCCTTGTACAGAACCTCCATCGCAATGAAGATCCTCCAGGCATTTGGAGATATTTGGTTGACGGACAAACCCAAATACTTGAGCAGCTCACGATGAAGGGAGCTCAGTGGGAATCTGAGTCCAGCCTTCAACATTTGCTCATATATACCGACACCGTCCACCCCTTCATAATAACATTTCTCTGATTTATAAGGTAGACAGAGGGGGATATAATCTGGAATCTGGTAGTTACCCCTAAGTGTTCTGAAGTGGTTTTCCTTTATGGTTGATGTGAAAGCATTAACCGTCCACTCTGGGAGCATGATGAACTCCCTTGGTCCATCAGCTACTACGACGGGTCCTACTTGCTGGTTGTCATCAAACTCTACATGCTCGACAAACTCTGCATCCTCATTTGTTGAGGACGGAGAAGATGAAGACGGGCTCCTATCGTCGCTAGGACTATCTAGATCCCTATGACCTGATGGATATACATCCTCATAGTCCGCCCCGTCACGGACAAATGATTGGTTACTCGATGCACTAGACATTTCCTAGGTATTGACGACTAAAGAAATGATGACGGATGTATAATGAGGAATAAAATCTGACGGAGGAATGAGATGACGAAGTGTACTTACCGGTGAGTAGAATGTGAACGGAGAAAATTTGATGGAGACGGATGCGGATTACTAGCCTGACAATTATGACGGATTGAGCTCTGACAAAGTGTTTCTAAGCAAAAGTGATGAATGAGAGGCTAGGGCTTAATATTTATAAAGAGGCTACACGGGAGACGAGGCGACGCTTCGATTTATTACAGCCCTCAATAGAACAGTGACGCGTGTCACGGTACTTGATCGAAATTAATCCTGTGCGCGGAAACCGACGGACCTAGAATAATTTATCCGTCATATGCCTCACCCGTCATGATTATTGATCGTCATATCATGTCCATCTTTTTCACCTCGTGAATCCTATGAATTCTGACGGATTCACGGTGTGAGGGGGCAACTGAAGAGGGAGAAATCCGCGTGTATGTATGACGGACTCATCCTGACGGGCCTGTGTGCTGACGGGCCACATCTTGTGGGCCGAGTTTAGGTGGGCCGGTTGAATTGGAAAGCCTATAAATGAAATCTCTACACCGATGAGATCTTATATGATACGCACATTAATAGATTCTCTTCATAAGGAAAACCTTGTCCATCAAGTCGAGGATTCTATAAAAAAGAGTTCTATAAGGAAACAATCCCGCAATTTGCTCATATAAGGCAATTTGCTCATATAAGGGATTCCTATATAGAAAAGACTTCTACTCCAAAAAAGAGAGTTCAACCCTCTACTACTATAAAAGCCTCGATACCCTCACAAATCAAGGTACGCATAATTTACCCTCTCTAGCACTCTAGAGTGGAGAGAATATTTCTGACTTAACCTTCGGAGGGTATTCGGCTGGCACCACACCGGTGCTCTTCGATAGGTTCTCTTTTCTCTTTGTTGTGCAAGTTCGTGTTCGTGTGCGTAGGGACCGTGTGACTTACTGGTGAAATTCTCGACTTCATCATAACTTATGGACAAAATTTAGTTATAGTACTTTAGGTTTTTTATATAAAATTTTGACACCTATCCAATATAACAAACTTCTAAAACTTTTTTTTTTTCCTTTTTTTTTTTTCCTATACCTGCAAACGGCTTCTCTTCCAAACCCAAAACCTTTCTTTTCCAAACCACCCGTAACCCTTTTCTTCCAAACCCAAAACCTAAAAAAGAAAAAAAAAAAAAATCTCATATCTCTCTCTCAATGTGTGTGTATGTATGTGTATTTGTTTCCTTTCTTCTTTTCTGATCTATGATTCGTTCTTTTCTGATCTATATTTTTTCTTCTTTTTTGATCTATGATTCTATGGAATCTGAACGGATCAGATTTGATTTGAAGAGACCTACCCTCGCTTCATTTGGCATAAAGTGTTTGATAATGTTTAGATTAAAAGAAAAAAGTGCTCGAACAACCTGAAATTAAAATTTTCAAGTTGAAGACAGCAAAAAGAAAATATTCTTTTTGATGAACTTGAAGATGATGTTTGAACTTGTTTGTCTTTATTTCTAATTATTTTGGTTTTCAGGTAGAGTTATTCTAAAGAGAAATAGAGTTATTGATCAAATTAAAAAGTTTTACAGAGTTCGCTCCAATAATATTTGGCAAACGAATCGTCGTGATTTGTGAGAGAAAATCAGGTGCAAGGAACGTAAATTCAGAACTATATATTCAGTATTCAAGTTCGGGCATGTTCTTAAAATAAAAAATAAATAAAAAAAAAACCCTTGAATATCAAAGAAACAGTTCAAAATATATTGGTCACCGGAGACAAATCTTATTTGAAGAGACCCATAGCTTCTTCCTTTTTCCTTTTTTTCCTGTACTAATCGTACCTTCAAGTTCAGGTGCCGTTTTTTGGTTTGAAACCCAGTAAATTTGGCTTTTATTTTTTGATCTTTCCTGTTTGGTTACTGAGAAAATGAGGAAGAAAGGTCCCTTTTTTTATTTGAAACCCAGTAGAAAATGAGGGAATTGGAGATTTGAAGCCGTGGGTTCTTGCAGTACAAGAAAAAAAGGAAGAAGGAAAAAAGAAAAAATTTTAAGTTGTGGGTTAATGCCATTTGTTTAGGATGTCAAATTAGACAGGTATCAAAATTTTAAATAGGGAATTTAAAATACTGTATCTAAGGTACTGTCCCTAAATTTTGCCCTTATCTTATTATATAATATGAAAAAGAAAAAGATAAGATAAGCCTTGTTTGAGTCACTAAAACTTCCTCTTTTTTCTTTTCTTTTTTTTTTTTTCTTTTTTCTTTTTTTTTTTTAAGGAAAGAAAAAATAAAAAGGCTAAGTAAATTTTATGCCTTTAGTTTGGGACGGGGACTTATGGTAACGTTATGGTAGAAAGGGATGGGATTTTTTTTCAAAATAACATCTATTCTCAAACAATTTCGTTAGTTAGCAACGTTTCCAAACTATTTAGGAAACTAACATCTCGAGTTTAAAAGACTCGAATTCACTGTAGCAACTCGAGTCTATTAAACTCGATTTCTATGTGGAACTCAAGTTTTAGAGACTCGAGTTCTAATTCCTGTGGCTCTTTTCTCTTCTAATTCTTTCTGTTCTACCTTCTTTTTTCTTTCTTAAGACCCAAATCAAAAATTTAGAAAATACCCAAAACTCAAAGGCTCTGGTTTCTGCAAATCTGGTTTAGAGAGAGAGTGAGAATATGATTTTCTTTCTTAAAACCCAAATCAAAATTCAGAAAATACCCAAAATCCAAAGGCTAGGGTTTCTGCAAATCTAGTTTAGAGAGAGAGAGAGAGAGAATCTAAACCGTTGCTGGTGGGTTGCTGCGCTTTTGTTGTGGGTTGCGTTGCTACATTTTCTGGGTTGCATTGTTGTGTTTTTGTTGTGGGCATTGCTGCGTTTTTTAGGTTGCATTGCTATGTTCTTACTGTGGATCTGCTTCAGAGAACTCAAGTCTTAAGGACTTGATTTCCATAGAAATCAAGTCTCCAAGACTCATGTTCCATGGAACTCGACTCTATCATATTTGATTTGCTTTAATGAACTCAACTCTTTCAGACTCGAGTTGTTAGTTTTCCAAATAGTTTGAAAACATTTCTAACTAACGAAATAGTTTGAAAATAGGTATTATTTTGGGAAAAAAAAATCCGAAAGGGATGAGTAAATTAATTAAACTAAACGTCAGCTTGGAGTCCTTTCTTTGTAAATACGGAAGTGGGCTAACTTAATGGAATCAACAAAGAAGGAAGGTGATGGGAATGAATAAGCAAATAATATTTAATTGAATTAGAGATGTAGTATTGAAGTTGAATTGATGTAGGTGCACGCAAAAAATAAATGACTAAATTAGAAAAAGGAAAAAAAAATATTTTGGGTTAATTTAACTTTTTTTTTTTTTTAAGAGAGTTTTAACTTATGATGTTCAACTTATGGTATTCATTCCTCATGATAACTCTTCGTTATCAAACCAAGACACCAATTATATTTTGTTGTAGGCTGAGATTGACTATGAAAAGTGCTTGGGGTTGCCCTCCTTTGTGGGGAAAAACAAGAAAGCTTGTTTCACTTTAATCAAGGAATGAATATGGGCATGAATGAAAGGATGGAAAGAGAATTTGCTCTCCCAAGCCGGCAAGGAAATCATGATCAAGGCTGTTATAAAATCGATACCTACCTATTCCATGAGTGTGTTCAAACTGCCTACAAGCTTATGCAAGGATATTGAAGCAATGATTAGGAAGTTTTGGTGGGGGCAAGAAGAGAAGAAGAAAATCCACTGGGTGAAATGTAGCTCCTTGTGTTCTTCAAAGTCCGTGGGTGGCATGGGGTTTAGGGATTTTTAGCATTTCAACAACGCTTTATTGGCCAAGCAAGTGTGGCAGCTTTTTCACCAAAAGGATACCCTTTTCTATAGGGTGTTCAAAACGAAGTTCTTCCCAAATGGGAGCATTTTTTATGCTGCTGTACCTACAAAATGCTCCTATGCTTGGCGAAGCATATTGCAGGCTAGGGAGGTTGTACAAAAGGGTTCTATTTGGCGTGTTGGTGATGGAAAATCAATAAATTTTTGGGAGCATCGATGGATACCTGATCTTGCAAATAGTAAAATCGTGTCGCCAAGTTTGAATTCTACTATCTCACGAGTTAGTGATCTCCTAATGCCCAATGCCCAATCTTGCAATGCGGATTTGATTGATCAGACTTTCATGCAATGGGAGGCTGAAGAGATTAAACGGATCCATGTTAGTGGAATTGGTCAAGATGATGCCTATGTTTGGCCGTTCACTTCAGATGGGGAATGTTCTGTCCGTAGTGCATGTCACTTGATTGCCTCGGGTTCGTTAATGGCTGATCAAGCTTTGACTTCGTCAGAGGATCAAAAGGTTTGGAAGAACATTTGGGTATCTGAGCTCCTAATAAAATTCGCCATTTTATATGGAGAGCTGTCAAAGACTCTTTGCCAACCAAGGAGAATCTGCATAAGAGACACATTCCATTAGCTGTAACATGCTACCTTTGTGATGAACATCAAGAAACAATTATGCATGCTCTTTGGTTATGTGATCAGGCCAAGGCGGTTTGGAAATCTGAAGTCAATTTTGCTGTGATGTATAAGACCAAATTTCGGACTTTCATGGATCTATTTGAAGCGGTACTGGCAGAGGATCGATCTCCCATGTGGCCTAGTTCTCTACAATTGCTTGGAGCTTGTGGCAGAGACGTAATAGGCTTCAAGAAAAGCAGCCTTCTTAGCCCCTTCACGAAGTCAGCAAGCGAGCTGAGGACATGGTGACGAAATATTTTGAGATCCACAAGCAGCCACCGAAACTTCAGAGGAGAGTAGCTCCGATCCGTTGGCTACCTCCACCAGAAGGCGTGTATAAAGCCAACGTTGATGCAGCCTATTTTGGTAACTCAGGAATGGTAGGTATTGGAGTCATTGTTCATGATAGTGAGGAAGAAATAATTGCTGCCCTCAGTCAGAAGATACGTGAGCCTTATTCGGTGGATGCGGCTAAAGCTTTAGCATGTAATAGAGCAATTGCTTTTACAAAGGAGTTGTGTCTGTTTTTTGTGATTGTTGAAGGAGACAGCAAATGGGTTGTTCAAGCAGTCACCAACAAGGGGGAGAACCTTACACTTTTCAGTCATGTGATTAAGGAGATTCATGGCTCATGTTCTAGTTTTACAGGATTAGTTTTCAACATGTTAGGAGGGAGGGAAATAAGTTGGCTCATACCCTTACACATAGAGCAGTTGTATATGCTAACTATGACGTCTGGGTGGAAGAACTACCCACTGATTTGGAGAATATATTCTAAATGAATTTGATTGATTAATAAAACTTCGCTTACCTAATTCTCAAAAAAAAAAAAATTGAACTCTAAATCTCTTATTTAACCATCAGAGAGTTTACTAGTCAGAGAGTTTACTAGTTGAGCTAATTGAAACTCACAAGGGTTAATTTAACTATTGAATTGTCATGCTCAAGTAGAAGACGCCAACTCAGGTCGCTCCTCTCTACCCATTTTTTTTTATTTAAAAAAAAAAATTATATATATATATATATATTTGTTTTTTTATGGGGCACATTATTTGCATAAACCTTTCAACAGCCTACAGGTATCAGAAAAATTATTTCTTCCAAGGGGAAGGAAACATGTTTTAACAGCTGCGTTCGTTCTCCACTAAAGACACTTCAAAGTTCAAAGCCTTGTCAAGCTCCAGCAAGCTACCACTCTTAAATTAACCGTCTGCCAATATATAACAATCTCAAACAGCTCTGAAAATTTTAATTACATTCTTTAATTTGATTCTCAAATGAGAGCTTATACATTAACTATGATGAGTGAAATTGTATTCAGTGTTGAGTTGAATCGAAGTCCAGTTGTCAACATTGGAAAGGGAGTAAATGATCACAGGTTGAATCAGCTAAGTATAAATATATTAGTGCAAGAACATGTTAAAAGAAGCTATTGATTAATTTAATGACTCAAAATACATGCAGAGACGCCAACACACCACATTGTTCTTATTTATGCTGTAGTATATGCCTAAACCATAACCCACAAACCATTCCACTTCAACTTGTAGGCATATAAATATAAACATGATTAAAGTCAAAAAGAAAGATAGACTTATTTCTCCTTGATTTTTTTTTTTAGGAGATTTCTTATTCGTCATGCTCGACATGAACCCAGATAAAGCCTAAACACCAGATCCTGACAGCCGCCGCCTGGCGGCATTTGAAATAGGCACCTGACCAAGTCGGTCTGCCTCTGGGGATACCATCCGTTCTTGGAGTGACATATAATGCCGCAGCCATGCCCCAGTATAAACCTGAATTATCACCCAGATCAGTAATATGAGGAAACATCAAAATAACATGAAGAAATTAAATCAATTGCTGAAAAACGTGTGACCACTGAGCACTATAATGTGCATTTCAATTACCAAAACACAGAATGAAAACAAAAGTAATCTTGAAAAAAAAAAACCATAATTTTAGGATCTCAATTTTAATATAGGTTTACTTCATCATCCTGTGGAACACATGGGCCTTTGTACTGAAGGACAATTATAATTCATTCCCTAGATCATAGAAAGAGCAACCTATGGTATTCAAAGAAATTTATAGTATAACTTCAGAAGTTGTAGAGCAGAGAGCAAGATACTCATCATTATGTTAAAAATCTCTCTCTCTCTCCCTCTCTCTCTCTCTCTCTCTCTCTCGGCATGAAATTTGGTATGTGCGTTAAATAACGTAGAGAATATGTAAATCCAATGGTGAAATTTCAAGATATTAATCCAATAGAAAGTTATTAGATGATACACCATTTGCAACTTGAACCAAACTCATATGCGCATGCGCAAACATAAACAAATTAAAAGGGGAAAATAAAAAGACTGGGGAATTAACCTGTTGCGGTCTCATTATCTTTGTATCAGGATCATCCAGGGACTCTCTCCAGTGTGCTAAGTACCCAGCCATTCGTGGGATTGCAAATAAAACAGTGAAGAATTCCGTTGGAAATCCCATTGCCCTGATTAATGTGAATTTAGTACCTTCATACCAATTATGTTCTCTGAGGGAAATTCAAGATATCATTTAAGAGAAGTGAAATCAATGATACCTGTATATTAACCCCGAGTAGAAATCAACATTTGGATATAGCTTTCTCTTAACAAAGTACTCATCAGATAAGGCAGCCTTCTCCAAAGCAACAGCAACCTACAAATGGCATAAAAATAAAAGAATGAAAACTATGAAGTCATATCATCTTACTCATGAGATACATGGGTAGTGGCATGCTATCAAATGCCAAACTATAAAAAAATCATCAATAGTGAATTGGAACTAAACGGAATCCCATCATGACTTGAATCTTCATAGTTCATGTTTTAAAACATTAACCTTAAGAACTACACAGTTTATATTCATCATATTGATAATGAATATCTTCACAACTTATGTAGTAATGTAAGTTCAACTTCATCTTTGGGTTCCTTGAATAATTCCATTTGTAGGAAGTTGCAAATTTCTACCAAATTATCATACCCTCAAAAATTTTCCTTTATTGTCTATTACATGTAGGGTAACACAAAAAGGGTATATTTTGCCTGCAATTCTCATGGTCCTTGTGGGATACTTTCCCCCCTTCTTTGGAAGACTTTTCAAAGCAGTATACTGAAATATACAATGGAGTGAGTTGTGTAGGAACCATGCAATATGCAAATTTTTGCTAAAACTGGTCCCTCATTTATACTCTAAACCCTCTCGTTTAATGATTTCATTTTTCTGTTTCCCAAAAAAAAAAAATACTCTACTTTATCATTATAACTCAATTCTCCATTCAATGAAATATTTACTTTAATTGACTCTGATATGAGCAATGTAGCAACACTCATAACTTATTAATCATCTATAATATTGGAACTGCGCTGCGGCTCAAACTAGCAATCCATGCATGAACAAATAATAGAGGATAGGAAAACACCTCAATCAAAGGATCCCGGCCAACAATGGAGAAGACTTCCTCAGCCAGTTTCCTTATCACCTTTGCTCGTGGGTCATAGTTTTTGTACACACGATGCCCAAAACCTGACATCTTGCGCTTCCTGGAGAAATGAAGTGATATAAGAATATTATTCAAACTTCAAAAAGAAGGGGAAAAAAGTAGACAAATATATATCACATTCCATGCAAAAGAGTCATTGACACCTGTTAGTAAGAAAAATCAATGGACAGAACAACAATTACCTATTTTTTACCCCCTCAATGAACTCTGGGATGTTGTCAACAGTTCCAATCTCGTTTAGCATCTTAAGCACAGCCTACAATAGACAATGTTATGAGGAAAGTTACCTAATGGTGGCACAAAATATATTTTGAGCACAACATTTGGGGAAAAGGTCTGATTAAAAGACCTATAATTTAGAAATTTCACTAAACATAGCAAATTCATCCATGATGTCCACAACGAAGTTAATTACAGAGCCACATTGAAGCATGGAAAAAGATTACGAAAATGAGATCATGCTATAATGCATACCTCATTAGCTCCACCATGAAGAGGACCATACAGTGCTCCAACAGCTCCAGCAAGAGCAGTGTATACATCAACACCACTGTAGAGACAAATCCAGGTATGTGACAAAAGAGTTTAATGTCAAATTATTTTGGTCAGGTGTTAAGATGCCTACCTTGATGCTAGATGCCTGGCAGCAGCTGTGGAACAATTCATTTCATGTTCTGCATGAAGTATGAAGAGGATATCTAGCACTCTAGCTAGTCGAGGATTGGGTTTATATGTCCTATTGCCTCTGCAAATTTGTAGGAAGAAAATCTTAATTAGGTTAGAGAAGGAAAAATTCCATTTTTTCCCTAAAAAAAATAACTCTACTGAAAATAAAAGAATCGTTTTGTTCCATGCTAAAGAACAGTGTACTATATTCATATTACTCGGAAAGATGACGACATGACAATAGTGCATCAGCACTGGCATCTTAGAAATACTAACATCAGAAGAAAATTTATCATTGTATCCCAAATATCATTAGGAACAAAAGATGCAGAAATACATACAATGAATCTAGCATGTATAAGAAATTCTCTGCATAAGAAAGGTTGCTGGAAGGAAGAACTGGAGGCCTTCCTGCCAACCTCAAATAAGCTGCTGCTGCAATGGTCGGTGCCTGGAAGTAAATATTGATTTTACATATAAATTAGTGGGAAGATGCCAAATAAGTGCAATGTAAGCCTGCAGCAGCCGGCATACTACCAAAATTTTAATGGATGGCTATACAACTTGCAACATGACAGCTGATAATTATTGAACCATCTCAGTTAAGGCACAAAGCCAAAAGAAAGAAAGTAAATTGAATAACCCAACCTTCCCAAGAACACGTGCTATTTGTTTGCCTCGCACTTGCTTCGACTGGTAAAGATCTTGGCCCTGGATCAACAAATAATCAGAAATGTCAAAAAGCACCTGGCAATAAATCACAAATTAACACAGATGTACACAATAACACCTCAGCATATCAAAATTCATACCTTCACTTAAACAAGGAAACTAAGAGATTGATATTTATGTAAAAGGTGGGTGCACTAATAACTAAGGCTGTCATTAAATTAAATACACAATTAACACTGGCTAATAGTAAATGCTGTTGTAACATTCTCCAAATAAGAAAGGATAATGGGTGCAATTTTTCCACAATTCAAATAATAACCACCTTCATGTGTTAAAAATGTTTAGACAACTGCATCTGCCAACACTAGGTGATTATTTGATGGTTCTCAATGAAGTAAATCAATGAATCAGGTTATTTGCAAAAAATAAAAATAAAAACTACATCAACCCTAACTCTGGGAAAATACATACACTCTGTTCAATCATCAAAGAATAATTGCAGGAAATAAATGTGAAATGAAAAGAAAGTTGCTTTCCCATAACAATTTTGTTTACAAAAGAGTATTACTAGAACCACAAACTATTTTACAAACTGCTAAAGCTGCATTGTACACGTCAGCTAAAAAAAATTAGCTGGACCAAATGGTCAGACCTTAAGTTTATAAATTTATTATAATTTTTAATTACACCAAAACTTAAGAGTTCCAATTTCCATTTACTGTTCATCTCTGCCCTAAGTTCACTGTCGGCAAACTTGCATCTCAGCTCAGCCACTTTTGGCTTTTAAGCCAATGGGTGGATGGCCTCCAAAGGAACTGAGAGAACATCCATTAAGGATTTACAAATGTTGGCCAATACCCAAAATGATGAATAAGTATATGAAAATGTTTTAAAAAATTACTAACTCTTTGCCTTTGGAGGGATCAAAAGGGTCAGAAGAAGAGCTATTGGTGGAAACAAAGCTGTTCTGGGTTTGGGGGAAGTGCTTTTTTTAGGGTGTAGGAAGTTGAAACGGATCGCAAAGGCGGAGGCTAAAGCACCGAACACGGTGGCCGTAGAGACCAGAGCGAGCTCGCGACAGTTCATGGGTTTTGGCCTTGAGAGGTTGTGTAACTTTCCCGAGAAATTTTCCTTTAGGTCGAGCTGACTTCTGTTTGGCCTTTTTTTTGGCTTCTAAGACGCAAGCTGGGCTACAGTGAACTCAGGGAGGCGATGAACAGTCACCAGAAATTGCTTGAGTTTTTGGTGTAATTAAAAATTATAATGAATTTTTATACTTAAAATCTGACTAATTAGTCCAGCTCATTATTTTTAGATGACATGTACCATGCTCCTTTAGCAGTTTGTAAAATAATTTGTGGCTCTAGCATTACTCTTTACAAAAAGTTTGGGGAAAATTGTCCCAACTTTCCCAACAACACATTAATCTATTAATGTAGGATGAGACTTAAGGCAAAGTATTTCTTGCAGGGATAAAATAAGTGGTGGAGTTAAAATCCTTGACGGTTACCAAGTGACTATAAACTGACAGAAAGCAGTTTTTTTTTTTTTCTTTATCAATCAATGGAACCCTTCACCAAGTGGCTTGAAATTCATACCAGAATTTTATTTCCAAAGGTTGAATTAGAGATATTCCTTGAAATTTAGTGAAAAATTGGGTGTGGAAAGTTTTTCACAAGATAGAAGAAATTGATACCTGATAAAAATAAAAATAAAAAAGAGAAGAATTTTCTTTTACCTATTCAAAAGAGTACTATGAAACTCACCACATCAAGCTCAAATTATTGAACTTACTCTGAGAGCAGGATTGGCATCAGGATGAAAGATGGAAAGAGCACTCATTGCACTGACAAGTACACCCATTGGGTGAGCATCATGAGGCATTGCCTGTATTATATCCTACAAAACAAATTTACCAAAACCAGAACCTAGAATCATACTCTTTTTTTTTTTTCTTTTTTATTTAAACGAGAAAGAAAGGAAAGCATACCAGAATTCCCTGTGGTACGGCTGAATGCTGAGAGATAGCAAATTCCCAGTCTGCTAGCTGATTTTCAGAAGGCAAATTCCCATACACTGGGCAAAATAAAAGAGTTTCAGATACAGAAATTGAATCAAGAAAGTAGACATAAGAGTGCAAGTAAACACACAGAGATGAACATTGTATAATTAAAGATACAAATAGTATAAATATAATTTTTGAGGAATCAAAACAATTCTATACTAAATAAAACTTTTTTATATAAATTCTCAGGTTTAATTAATCACTATAACATAATTTCATTTTAGCATGTCCAGCATATCACATACATATCAATATAATGGCATATTTTCCTTCAGAAAATAAAAGTGCATATTACTTATTCATACTTATAGTGGCAATACAGTGTGCGTGTGAAAGAGGAAGAGAGAGAATAAGAAGAAGAAAATCCTTTAACAAGATTTACGTATGTACTTCTAAAATCCCAATTCATTTGTTTTATCAAACCTCATTTTCTCCACCAATTATTCTTTTCTTTACTGGTAATTACACATGCACGAAGTGGGTCTTGAACCCATGGCCTCATCCTCTGCGCACGCTTGTGAGATGAGGAAGTGCTATTTGAGTAGGGCTCATTGACTCATTGGCTTATTATCAAAAAGTTATCAACAAATGATTCTAGTAAATTAGAACATATTATAACATAAATGATTGTTAGTCATTAGAAACTAGTACAATATAGGAATCTCCATAGAGAACTTACTTAAGAGATAGGCCACTTCCACAAAGGTGCTATTTTCAGCCAACTCCTCAATTGGGTAGCCCCTATACCTAAGGATACCCTCATCACCATCAATATAACAAATCGACGACCGAACAGGAGCTGTATTCAGATAGCCTGGGTCATAAACTTTGAGCCCCTTGTCATTTTTCCCAGTTGTAATCTGTATATCCACAAGAGCAATTGCAAAATTTAAAATTCATCGAAAACAAATGAAATCAGTACACCTGAAGTTAATTCATCAATATAGCAAAGTACAATGCCAATAATCACATCAAACAAACATAATTGATGCCATGTCCAGCAGCCAAACATTAAAAATTTATCGGTAATGAATTGTAACTTAATATCAAATCCTTTAATCAATAAATCTCATTTATATCTATGATTTTCTCAACAAAAACACGTCAAAATTAAAATTCAATCACTCCCAAATAAAAAAAACAAGTCTAAATGAAACCCAAAAAGCTAATCGGATCAGAACTTTAAAATAAATAAATAAAAACTAGCCCACATAACCAATAATTCAAAACCCAATTCCAAAATCCTATCTTTTTTCTCTGTTCTGAAAAAATTTCCCCATCAACCACAACCCAGATCATAAACAACTATCACAAACCAAAACAGAACAAAATTCAACAAAAGCAAATCAAACCCAGTTGAGCTTTTCAAAAGACAAAAACAATTCACGTAAGAACATAAGACATACCTCCTTAAGATCAATAGCTTTGACAGTGCCATCCTCAGAGACCGGTACCTGGTACTTCTTGCCGGTCCTTCCATCAACGACGGTCAAGGAGCCTGCAAGGTTTCCGGGAGGTGAGACCTGAGCTGAGAGGCAGTTCGGCTCGAGAGATGGCGCCACCTCAATGAGCTCATTGGAGGAGGTGGCGGTGGTTAAGTGCGCAGTCAGCACCGCCAACCGCCCTCGTGCCACCACCGACGATATCTCTGACACGCCTGACATTTTTTGTCTTTCTGTTATCAAAGTCAAGAAGAAAAGAGTAATGAAAACTTTGATATGGTAGTAGTATTTATAGTTAAATATTTACTAGTGCTGTTTTTGTTTTTGTTTTTTGGTTTTTGATTCACAAACTGGGAAAGGGATTTTTTTTTTTATAATAAAAAACAGGGGTTTTCTAATGGAGTACTGGAGTGAGAAAAATGTGAGCCACGTGGGAGTTTTGTAAGAAAGGTTTTTCTTTTTATTATTAATTAATTATACTACAGCTTTGTAATCAATCAATATTATAGATAATTAGTAATACTAATTAGTGAGAAGGCGGTGCTCTTACTGTTCATAATATTTTCATAATAAATCATATAGCAAATTGTTATGAGTTATTATTGGTAGGATAGAAAAGTAATTTTAGTGTCAAATTAGAACCAATAACAATTAACCATCAATGATTTGTTATGAAAATATTATATATATATATATATATAACATCTCTCTAAATATTAGGATCAAGTCATTTTTTTAGGGACTCTAAAAATAAAATTAAAAAAAGTCCCCTTTTTTAGGGACTTCCAGCCATTGAATCTCTTTTACTCTTTTTATTTTTTATAAACAGTTTTATCAAGGGTATTGAGCTTTTCACATCCTCACTCACATATTAAAGCATTGCCTAAGAGCATTCACAGCAGTGAAGACAAAATTTTAGCTATTTAGTTACATAAAAAGTCACTTTATCTATTTTATTTATACACATGTCACAACCGTGTATTTATTTTAACTTTCAACGCAATAAAATAATATACACATCATAATAAAATAATATTTATTATAATTATTTTTAAGACGAAGGTGCGAAACTTAAAAAAGTCACTGAGTTCCGTGTACAATTTGGAAAAGTTTTCTTCAATTTGTGGTATCCAGATATGGCACACTACGTCATTTGTAGCTCATCGGTAGCAATTTATGGAATGTCATAGAGAAACAGAAACCCAAATCCAAAAGATGCTTCGTTGTTAACTTGAGGTTGGATATCATCATTTGGATGCCCTGGCGGCTCTAAAATTTTTTTTTTTTAAGTGATTATTAAGAAATATAAATTATATAAAATCTAATAATGTGATAGTTTGAATATTTGTTATAACTGTGAGTCGAGTCACTAAAGAAAGTAAAATTGTTTTGAATTCAAAGCTAAAAAGAATATAATTGTTATCACCATAAGGAGAACTAATAACTACATTATTTTTTTTAGTACCATTTTTTAGGGAAAAATAAAATTAGAGATTATTTTTATTGAATAAGTTGAGTGAATTGCAAATTTAAATGTTTAGTGATTTATTGTCAAAAAAAAAAAAAAATTGTTTAGCAATTTTTGTCTTTTTGTTTTATGGTAAGCGTTTTGTTGAATAATTAAATCACTTATTGTTGTTTGGTCTTATTTTGTTTTTGTTTAGTTTATGTTTGTCGTTATTTGGGCTAATATTTATTGTTGTTATTTAAGTTTTTTTAATTTATAAAATGGATTAAGGATTATGTTTTGGGGCATAATTAATTTTGAAGTAATGCTACGTCCACAATATTTTTACAATAAATCTTATGTAAAAAACTGTTATTAGTGGAAAAAAAAATAATATCAGTATTAAGCCCAAATTATAATCAATAACAGCTTACCACATTGGATTTGTTATAAAATTATTATGAAAATGTTGTGAATGTAGCATTATTATTATTTTTGCTGAACCCAATTTTTTGTAATTCTCAAGTCAGGATATTCAACATTTTTATTAGTGTGGTCATAATAGTTTAGTTTAACATATAATTTTTTTTTTTGGGCAAGTGTATTTATGCAATTTTTTGCAAGTCAAGGTGGTCACCACCCTGACTTGCATGTAGAACTGCCAATGTTTGCATGTGGAACCATCATTGATATTTAAAAAAAAAAAAAAAAAAAAAAAAAAAAAAAAAAAAAATTTGATATCATCACCTGTATATGGAACCACCATTGATATTTATGAAAAAATAATTTTGAGTGTACCAATTATAAATTGACACCCAAGCATATTGTAAATTTGGGTTTATAAATAGTTTTATCCGTAAGTAGACTCTTCGTTTATCGATTTTCTATTCAGTTGTTTAGTTAATATTATAGAAAAGAGGGAGGATAAAAAAATATTTATTTATTTTTTGCCATATATATTCAGTAAAGTTGGAAAAATGAAAAGATGGGAACTAAATTACTATTATTTTTAACAAATTAAAATTATTATTATACTTATATAATACGGTGGAATAATAGATAAGTAGAGGATAATTTTGTGTTTTTCTTCTTAATATATCATTTCATGTCTCTTTTTCATTCTAATTTTAACAACTTTGTACATCCTTTTTCTTTTTTCTTTTTTCCCACTCCCCTTTCACCTTAACCAAATATAGTATAAAATCAAACATGAATTTTGATCAATATCCACAATGAAAGCTGCTCCATAATTTATAACAGGGATCACAAAATTTATTTAACAAATATGGGGATGTGTTGAAATTTATGACTTTTAAGAGGTTAGAAATTCGTCAATTGCTTTAAAAAAAGTAGTAATAAAAAAAAAAAAATATATATATATATATATATATAAAATACAGGTAAACGTCTTTCTTAAAAAGGGGTCTAGTTAATAGGTGTGAGCATTTGCTAATAAACTATTTTAAAAAATAAATTTTAATACAACTTTTATGAGAAGTATAAAAATTGTAAAAAAAATTAATTACTTTTTTCCCCCATAAATGGTTTCTAAAAATATTTCTTAAATTAATGTCTTTAAGACATTTGTTAACCTTCTTTTTTTTAAAGAGAATTTTAACCTATGGCGTTCGCTCCTGATGATAGCTCATTATCATCAAATCAAGACACTAATCAATTTTTGGTGTAAGCGGGGATTGAACCCCAGATTTCTTGTTTAACCATCAGAGACTTTACCAATTAAGCTAGCTGTAACTCACATGACATTTGTTAACCTTTCCACTTAGAGAAAAATAAAGGGTAAATTATATGTTTGGTCCGTAACTTTTACATTATATTTCAATTTGGTCCTTAACTTTTTAAATGTATCAATTTAGTCCCTAACTTTTTAGTAGTGTATCAAAATGGTCCCTACCGTTAAGTAATAGATAGAAAATACTGACGTGGCTAACGGCTAAAATTAAAAAATAATTTTTATACAACTATCATGCCACGTGGACTAAATTAAACTAAATAAAAAACGACTCTCATGTGGCATGAATTTGGACTCTGGCACCCAAATTTAGACTATCTCTTGCTGTATGAGTGAAAGCCACACACTTTGGCCCACCGTGTTAGAATTTAGAAATATCATCTCAGGGCTTACCAATCAAGTTTAGACCTTGACAATGCAGTCATTTACTTTTTGTTCTTCTCTCTTTTTCTCTTCGTCCTCATCAAATTGATTTATTACAAGAAAAATGTTGTAATTTTTTTGCAAATGCAAACCAATGAACCATACCCAAATCCTACTATTGAGATGGATCTCAAGAGAGGTGTTCTCTATTTTTTACCATTGGATCTCATTTGTGTTCTCAACTACAAAAAGTCATTCATATGCAAAATCATTTTTGAAAAGTTCTTTACGTCACCAGTAGATTAACGTCAAGTCGGGTTTTGCCGCCAGTCTTCACCATCGGATTTTGATATTGAAGTTGCTGCTTCTTGGTGAATCGTGCTACTATGTTAGGGATTTTGATCCTAATTTGAGCCTCACGTGTTTGGATGTGAGCGACTCATCAAGCTGGGTTTTTTTTTTTTTTTTTTTATTCGTTAAGAAAAAGTTTAGGGAACGTTGACATGGCAGTTCAGGTGGGTGGCAGTCTTACGTGGCATTAAACAAATATTTTGTGTTGACCGTTAGTCATGTCAACATTTTTCATCTATCACTTAACAGTAGAGATTATTTTGACACAATACCAAAATATTAATGACCAAATTGATACATTTGAAATGTTGGAGACCAAATTGAAAAAGAGTATAAAGATTAGGGACCAAATACGTAATTTACTCAAAAATAAATTATACAATTTTGAATTGAGAAATTTGACATGCTGGATACACTAAATTCCTTCCTATTCCAAATATGGTATGAAAAGTGTGTTGTAAAATTGTTTGTTTTAAAATTTTAAGGAGAAGCATGCAATTTTATTAGGGTAAAATGGAAAGTCTTTAGACCAAAAAAAAAAAAAAATCACACCTTGATTGATTTGGCAAATTATTAACGGTAAATAAAAAAATAATATTAATAATGAATCTAGATAAAAATCAATAAAAATTTACTTATTAACTTATTATGAAAAATTTTGTGAAAATTCTAACGTTTATCAGAACAAAAGCCATAACTAACATTGAGAGAGAGAGAGAGAGAGAGAGAGCTATTGTTGATCAACGGGGGACAATCATAAATGCAACAAACGGTCCGGATTGGCCGAAAATGAGGCGCAGTGCAGGTCTGCCCAAAGGACCAAAGGGCGCAACGTGATTCAGAATTTTTTAGGATTTGGATTTGGATTTGGATTTGAATTGCCTGAAAGTGCTGTGAAGTGGGGCCCAACGTGACGCGGCGATTAGTCAATTTCCGGAAACTCAAATTTCAATGTACGGGGATATATATAAATAAGGCATAGGACAGGATAATGCTCTGACCGACGCCTTGCACTTTACGATTTTTGTTTTCAATAACAATAAGGAGTGTCGATAAAAAAAATAAAAAATAAAAGAAAAGAAAAGAAAAGAAAAGGAGTAGTGACGCAACCTAATTCTTAACCAAAAAAAAAAAAAAGTGACGCAACCTAATTCACATCTGAATTCGATAGGGATAATAATAGATAATATTAAAATTATTACTCTAATTTTAACTACTTGTTTAAATATAAAAAAAATGTTTAACTACTTTAAAATCTAAAAAAGTTATAAGGTAAGTATAATTAGTCAAATTATTTTTTTAAAAAGGTAAACGAAATTAGTCACATTAAAATTTTTTATTTAAATTTAATACTGTGGGATGTAGTAGTGATACACTTATGTCTTAGGCTCAAGCTTATAACGCATGTGTGGGAGGCGTCTCTCCCCAATGTAGGATTGAACAAATTCGTGAGGGTGGCATCGGTTTCCTCGGCCCATTTCCAAAGCAAACAATTCCTTTGTTGGGGTCTGAGACAAATCTCCCTCCCACAAATACTATTTATGATCATTTTTTTTTCTTCTAATTTTTAATAAAAATAGAACTTGTGGTGATCTTTATTGTGTGGTAATTTTTATTAAGTATATGTGATTGGTTTTTTTTATTTTTTATTTTTTAATTTTATAGTTCATTATATTAAATTCTTAGTATTTTGCACTCATTAACTCACTTGACATAAAAATTAAAAAACTTTTCATCAAAAAAAATATATTAAAAAGTTTAAGTGGACACATGATACAAACTTAAGTGGATAATTTTGGTATGGTCCCCACGTAAATTTAGAAGCATGACACAAAATTATATTCTAATTTCAAATTCTAATTGAACTTTCTCTGAATTTTGCCTATTAATATGTGTATATATATATATATATATACATATATAGATGAATGTTTAAAATATCTTTTGGTGATTGATAATACATAAATTTGTAAACTCTATGTAATCAAGGACGGCTATGTGTTGGTGAAAAAAAAATTAATATACTTGTAGACACTCCATTTTGCGGTCACTCACAATATTTTAAAAAATTAATTTTAAATTAATATGAGTTCTTCTAAATAATAATAATAATGAGTTGTTGAACACCCCATAAAAGATTTAAAAAAAAACTTGACCACCCTGAAACAAATTTTGAACACCCTAAACAAAAATTTGAGCTCATTCAAAATAAAATTTAACATCTCCAAAATTTTGGTCTATTGATGGTTAATTTTAGTAATTTGCTTTGAAATAGCAATTTTAGGTCAATAGTTCAATTGTCAAATTGCAATTTTATCAAAGTTTAATTGTAATTTTTAAAATTGTGTTTTCAAAAGGCATATTTTAAAATTGCTATTTATTTTTATTAAAAAAACACATTTTCAAATAGCTAGTTTCTTAGTACTTGCTTTAGTCTTTAACTGAATTTTATGGATTTATGTAATTCATTTTGTACATACACATGTGCACTAATATAATGTCTAAATGTTTTATTGAATATAATTAATGTAATGGTTAAGAAAATAACGTGTATTGCAAGATTTATCTTCTAAGCGAATTCATATTAACTTGAATAATCTTATTTCGAATCCTAGGATATGAGAAAATGTCTCATATTTTCATCTTAATGATTAGGATGAAATAAGAAGAGTATATTTACAAAGAGGTTCTTGTGTACCATTTAGCCATGATTTCCTTAAAAAAAAAAAAATTAGTGAAGTGTTACATCGATTTAATCCTGATTGGTTTAAAGAATACAAAAATTGGTTGGAACATATTTTGTTTATATTGTTACTTATTTAAGTAAGATGTTGATAATTGAATAGGAAATTAGTAGATGAACGATTGATCGGTTATGTATATTGAAAAAGATGTAATTGATGACATTGATAATAAAACTTTTATACAATGATTTTAAAATATGAAAACTCGTACAATAAATTTTTTTATATTTTATGTATTTACATTTCTTTTTGGCGATGTCAATATATTCAAGTTTTATTTTTATTAATTTTAAAAAAAATTTAAGTTCTAGTTTTACTTTTATTAATAAAAAAAAAAATTTAAGTTTAAGTTTTATTTTTATTATTATTTTAAAAAAATTTAAGTTTCTTAATGAACACCATGAAAAAAATTGGTAGAGTTGCCACTGCTTGTAATAAAAGTTGCACTATTTCTAGCATTATTCATGATAAAATAATGGCACACATAAAAATCAATAACATCCTGTCATATCAACAATTATGAAATTTATTGTGAAAATTATTGTGTTTATAGCATTTCTCTTCCAAGAAAATCATTCCAGAGTCGCCAAGGCTGGCCCAAGGTCAAGGCCTAAGGCCCTTAGTACAAAAACTTTTATACCTATCCATAAAAAAGGCCCGTCTCCATTTATAAAAAAAGCCCAAATTTTTAAATTAATAATTTTTTATAATATGCATTTTTTTTAATAAGTAATGCTAGAGATATTACAAAACTTAAGCTTACAAACATCTCAAAAAATCACAAAAAAATCTTCTCAAAAAAAAAAAAAAAAAAAATCACAAAGAAAAAAAATGTAATTCAAATATTCATTAATTAAATTATTAAACTTCATCAATCAGTCATTGCCACATCAATTTGTGAACAATTTGAAGTAACTTCAGCATTTTTCTTTTCTCATCTCAAACAAAATCTCTCCAAAATACAAGACCAATCGAAACTTAACCAGATTGAAACCCTAAACTATTTGGGGAAAAATATTTTTCGTAAATGTGTTGGATCTACCCATCATTATTTGTATGAGCAAGTACAAAACTTTCATCCAATCCCCCCACCAAAACCAAAACAAAAAACCAAAAAAGAAGAAAGAGAACAAACTAGGAAAATTATAATGGTATATTCTTATCTATTGGCAGTTTTTTGTACCAAAAGCAATGAAATTTACACTAATATCATCAGATAGAGACCATCTTCCAGTCAAGGGGTTGTAACAAATCCAGCCATTTCCCTGACCTGCAAAAGGCCAACCAGACAGCAAACAAGCTTTACTAAAATGTGCAGAGGTTAGTAACGCTAAAACATGAGGCAAATATTCATGAAACATCAAAATTCATAAACATTTTTTACTCACAGTGATATTGGCACGTTGAAGGATCAGGACTAGTTCTACAGGAGTGAGAAAACTTGACCATTCATGTGTACCTTTAGGAAGCTGTAAAATTTTAAGTCTATCAAAATGGTGCCAATAGGAGCGAAATCCAGAATTTAAATATAAATAACTTGATCAGTTAACTAAGGTATTAAACCAATGTATATCGAAAGAGTTCGACTGTACTAACAATTTCATAAGGTAACCACAGTTCCAAGGTAACCCAAGAAGCATCTCAAGCTTTTACAGATAGTCTATGTGAAATGTTTCTACAGCATTAGGAAAACATGCTTCATAGTTTTCTTAGCCTTATTTTTGAAAAACCAAATTACATGAAATTCATGATAATCTGATAGTGGACTATCAATTCTAGCTAAAAATTATCTACTTTTCCATTTGCAAGTGGAGTTCACCTCCAGATTTGACTAATTGAAATTCTATTAATTTTTGCTGTGAAGGCAATGAAAATGGAACAACCTAAATTCAATGGGCATTGTAACATTCCTTAATAGTATGGATCAATTCTAACTTAATCTAGATCAAACTGAAGAGTGGATGACCTCAGCAGACCCATAGATGAGAATGCTTTGTATGAAAATATTCAAATCTTTAGAAGAAAAGATTCATTTCATTGAATCATCCACACTACGCTCATAGTTCTTGTCATCTAGAATACACTTAAAAAAATCAACGTGAACCAACTTGTAAAAAACAGAACCTCAACTGTTTTAAGGAAAACAAACTTGTTGCGAAGTATAAAGAACCAGTTTACCACTATGGCATGTATCCTGTAGTATGATTTAAGGATAACACCTAAATCTAAAATAGATAATCAACATATTTAGAGATCAAGGTGGATCTCAAACAGACACGAGTAAATTTCAAAGCATGTCACCAAGTTTCAAAATAAGGCATATCCAGCAGTGCAAGAGGTGCTACATAGATAATCAAGAAGCTATATTAAGATGTAGAATGATGGAAATAACTGTACCCAATGGAGGAGGTACTCTGCTGCAACAATGGCAGTTGCATATGATCTCATAGAACGGTTGATTGTTGAAATTATAGTAGCTCCATCAGGAACAGTTAATGCTGACAGAGACTTGCAGAACTCAGCAGGATTTGCTACGTGCTCAATTACCTTGAGTAAAATTCCAATTGCAAACAAATTGGATATGGTAACACATAACTTAAAAACAGTCTGAATACACTCTAGAGAAGCATGAAGAAAAGTGTACTGAGAACAACCCAAAGTTTTGGGAACACCATTATACCTTTGTTAAACCTTTCCATCAACCATCACAAATATACCTTCATAGATGGATACTCATATTATCTTTTAGTGGAAATCTAAATTTATCTTGCATAATTTATGTTTAACTGTCCTGAATTTACAGAGGACTTCCAAAGTCAAGGGATCCAATTTGATAATGCAGGAGCATTGAATCATGTTACAAGCTTGACATTTATTGAGCTTCAAGGTCAAATGTTAAAAGGCTATGCGTATCAAGTACTATCAACTATTAAGGTTAGTATCATGGAGTATCTCAAGGATGTGCAACCAAAATAGACACGTTAGCATTCAAAATATTGTAACAATACCTCTGAGAGAATTCCACCGCCACAACCAACATCAACTATTTTAAGCCCTTCACAAGGCCTAGCACTGTTAGGATCCTTACTGAAACAAGGAAAACTAATCAGAATTTATTAGTGGGGGGGTAGTTGGAAGTGAATTTGTTGTTGTACCATTACATACATGCATAAAAATTAAAAAGAGAGCTGTGGAGGACAGCATATTTCCAATGAAAGCCCTAGCATGAATATCTTAATACTTATAAAAAGCCAAAGGACAATCTTTTATTATAGGCTGCAGTCAAAGTGCATACTCATGGATAAGTGCAATTGACATACTAGGTGAAGCTAAAATGACAACTATCAGCGTCAGATTCTATGGTCTGGTTTTTTTATAAATGTCCTAATAAGGGTCATTTACTTTATCTAGTCTAGTCATATATAGTCCTAACAAGGGTCACTATATTCTTATCCAAATACAGGAATTAAGAATAAAATATAGAGATATAATAGAAAAATTAAAACAGAAAAAAGAATTAACGAAATTCCTCTCTCAGAAACCCTAGTCCAATTACAAGAAGGTGAGAGATTTGCGAAAAGAAGGGGTGAAAGAAGGGCTAGAAAAGAACAAAGACATGATGAAGAGAGAAAGACAATAAGAGCATATTGAACTAATGCAGTATCTCCTGGTTTCCAATAACTAAAATTGTAAATTATCGAAAGCCCAACGACACATGTTCTCTACATATTTAAAACCCTCTGCCCCTTACTTATAAGATAAATTTAACTCCCACATCAGTCACCATTTAAACAACAATTTGCAGGGTAACCACATTGCATACCCAAATTTAAATTGCAGCTTAATAAGCAATCATACAACTAGCAATTCAAGACAAGTACTTGATGAACCTAATTCATTAGGCCTACCTAAACGTGAGAATAGAGAGGCAAGGAATACCCAATGAACTACAACAACAACAAAACCTTAGTCCCAAAACTTTACTGTCGGCAATAAATCCTCAATAGACTAATTAGGGTCAACTACAATATCTCCACCATTCTATTCTACCAAAAATCATACTTTCTACAACCTCCTTAATAAACATGTTCCTTTTATATTACTTCTACTAGTGTTATTTTAAGCTAGATGCACCAACACTTCATTTGGAGTGCCGTACCCATGAAGTAATGGTGTCCTGTCTATCGTATCACGTTATAATTTTTCAAAAATTGCTCGTGTCGCAATATTGTACTATACTGTGTCCGTGCATCCTAGATTTTAAGTCTTCCTCTACCTCTAATAAGAGTACCCAATGAACTAAAAAACCCAATATAAAACCAATAATTTATATTTCCAACAGAAACTTGGTGGAGGAAAAAATTCTATACATAATAAATGTAATGTAAAGCAGAAAAATTTACCTGAAATGTCGACAAAGAGTGGAGCGAATGAAAGCAAGTCTTGTAGGATTCACCACATGCAATGGCTTAAATGGCCCTTCAGAATCCCAGCTATTGATAACACCGAAACTAAATTAATTAAAAATTTGAAGTTGGAATTTCTTTCATTTTTCTCTTCTTCTTCTTCTTTTCTCACTAACCAAACAGAGGATAAAAAAAAAAAAAAAAAAAAAAAAAGGGAGGGCTGACTAGGTTTCGGCAATGGAGGCGAATTTAGCAAGCTCGAGGTCTTTCAAAGAGGAAGCTCGTTGGAATCCTCCAGTAGGCTTGTCTGGCCGTGAGGAAGAAGAAGAAGAAGAAAAAGAGGCATTGGAGAAGAGCTTATAGCTGAGGGGAGCTCGGTTAGGATTAGAGAAGTGAGGAGAGCGAATGCTGTTGTTGTTGATGGAGGAGCTTAGCGCTCGGAGATGGCTATGCCTGACGAGCTTAGAAGCCATGTTTGAAGCTTAATGACCAAAACAAACAAGAAGGTATGAATTTTGGGGAAGAAAACTCAAGTAGGAATGGCCATGGGCTGGGCTGGGCCTAAATTATCACAAAGGTTAGGCTTTTATTCAGCATTAAAAACATTTATAACAAAAAAATTAGAAAAATAAAGATCTAAAAATGGTATTTGTAAAATTGTGAAAGTTGCTTGAAGAATCTTATGAAAACTATCCCTTATCTCTCTATGTAAAGTTCATAAATCAAATCTATTTGCATTAAAGAATACACAACAAATCTTAAAAAAATAAAAAAGAAATAAAAATCTACCAACAATATACAACAAATCTTGCTAAAAATTACAAAGGAAAGTTTAAAAGAAAAAATAAAATAAGAAAGCACTTAAGGTTCAAAACCTAGAAAGCTTTGATATAATCTAAATACTAAGTAATTTTTAGGTACTCCCGGAAAATAGAAAATTGTGTTCTCTCGTCTCACATTCATGGTGGAGTTTATTAGGATTCATTATGAATGTAAGAGTAAAGAGCACAATTTTTTTATACTCCGAGAATATCTAAGAATTTTCCCAAAATACTGAATACCTTTTCCTCAGATTAATTATCACCAAAAAAAGGCCCAACCTAGTTAGAGGAATAAGTATCTTAAAAACTATACAATAGTGAGACATTATTATATGCAACAGATTTTGCAAATAGTGTTAGAACACAAACAGGTAGTTGGAAATCCATTCACCTGCAACAAGTCTACTCTTCAACCAAAATATGGGAACACAATAATTTTTCTATTCTAAATTCATGCATCATCCAAAGAGCTCTCTCTTTTATCTATTTTTACAACTAAACCAAGAGAACCCAAATCAATACCAAATCAAACCAACCCCTTCCCACACAAATCAAAATCCATGACATTCAAGACCCTTTCAACCTTTCAGGAACTAAGTTACATTAGGGCCAACGGAAGCCATGCAACCCTAACAAGAGGCAAATAGAATATAATTTTTTATTTATTTATAAAAAGCTCTACTCAAATTCATTATTTTTTTGAAAAATAATGTATGGGAATTTTGAAGTGGTTTTAATATAATTAAAAATAACAAGATTACAAATAGATGGTAATTTTAATAAATCTCCCACTCAAATTTCTTACTTTTGTGAAAATAATACATGAAAATTATTAAGTGATTATAATATAATTTTATTTAAGGCATGCGGGTAAATAAAATTTATTGTTAATCCAAAATAAAATACTTATTTGGTTTGATAAATAAATATTGTCTAAAGAGTTCTATTTTTTGTCACTTTGAATTATGTTTTTAATATGTTTAGTTTTTATAATTTTCTTGAGTACTTAAATTTTGTTTTCTTCAATTTCTTGTTATGTTTCTTACTTTTATAGTATTTAATTGATTTATGGGATAGGAAAGAGTGCAAAGTCACATAAAATATTAGTTGAAAAGAAAATTGATTATATATATATATATATATAATTTTTAGAGTGTGTTAATCCTTTAGTATATTCTACAAGTTTGTAGAATTGTGAGTGCTAAATAAATTTATTTATTTTTTGAAATTAAACTTCAAAATTTCAAGCAAAGCAAAAATTATCACATAATAAGTTAAAAATATATTACAAATAACATATAAATACTTTATTTAAATTCAATTTTTTATATAAATTTTGTAGATATTGGAATTACTGACCAATATATGACCAATTCAATTATATATATATAATATAAAAAATTATACAGTTTAATACGAAAGATAGTATCTAAATAAAACATACGATATTATAGAAATTAAAAAGAAGAAATTAGACAGAGAATTTCTCAATAATTTTAGTTTAGTTATCTCTTACAAAAAATGAAAAATTTTCTCAAATTTTTAGGTGATTAGAAAACACATACACAATTATGTACGATCTTGTGTGTATGTGTGTGTGTGTTTATGTGTGTGTACGCACATGTGATTTTAATTTTATATAATTTTATTTTGGTCCCGGAGGTTAGCCCCCCTAGTTAAGAATTTTGCCTCCGTACCTGCATCTTCCTTTTGCCTTTGCTTTTATTTTCAACTATTTGGTTTATTTTCAAAAAGCCTTAGAAAGGATATTATAGCATTGTAGAATATTTTTAATTTTTAAAAGACAAACAAAAGTCTGGCACATTTGTTAAAGGGTGTTGTGATAATATATATATCAAATTATTTAAGCTTGCAGAATTTTTTTTTTCTTGATCACGTTAAGAGAATTAGAAATATTTTCAATGAGTTAGGTCAATATTGGATGAACGAGGGGTGAGAAAGTAAGGTTTTTTTTTTTTTTTTTTGAGTCTTGATTACTTAATAAATAAATGAACATGGGTATAAATTGTTTAGAGAAAGGGGAAGATTGTTGGGTACAGGTGGCATTGAACAAGAAAAATATAGTTCACCTACAGATACAACCATTCTTACTTCCAATTTTATAATTTATTGACTTGTGAGATTGTAAGCGGGTAGCATAAAGTGGCGAGTCACACAAGACAGAAAATATTAACCATTCACAATCATACAAATTAACAAATTATAAAATTAGGTATGAGGTTGGTTATATCACTAGAATTGTTCATAAAAACAAAATCATTTGGATCACAAATTCAAAAATCAAATAATGTGATTGGAATCAAACTACTTTATTGCAATTTACATTATATATATACACACACGCACACAAAATTTCTTAGTGGGTGAAGAAACAACTCAGAACTCAGGCAAGGACTACCGTCACTACCCTAAACTATTCAAAGCACCAAAAATTAACACACGTGTTACAGATGCATACAGGATACAGCTCTAAGCTTGCCTTATTTTTTCATCAATTCTTCTTCCATGAATGAATCAGCATAGAACCATGCAGCTAGCGTTTTAAGTGCATGGACTTAATCAACCATATTGCAGATATTAATAGTAAGAAAATGAGAAGAGGGCTAACAGAAATAAAAGGAAAACAAAAGCAAAAAGGGTTCGGGACTATGATTGTCAATGAAGCAAAATAGCAAAAAGAGAGGAGGAAAAGGGCTATGCGGAGTATATCATAATCGAATGGAATGAAAAGAAGAATTGTTACGTATGAGAACATAAATGTCACAGAATTTGAAGCCAAGAACTACCAAAAAGGAAGAAGCCAATGGGAGTCCCTGCAATCTTTTCAGGAAGAGGAGCACTTTTGTTGAAACTTTGGTTGGGTTTCATGTATACTGGAGTCTTCTTGCCAAATTCCCCCAGGAGGGTTGAGTACTCCTTCATGGGTCACTGTTATATGCAGTGTAGTAACCACCAGAAATGCATTGCATGCGCTTGTCCTTTGATATCATCCTCCATTCTCGATGAGACTATGGAACACAGGTAACGTGAATAATTATAAGTAGTAAGTTGGGGATTGAAGAGATGAATTAGCTAACAAAGCTCCAGCATAACCCTGTCCCTGATCTCGCTGTTGCCTTCTACTTGTGTTTATTCTGCCTATTGATGTCTCTTGCTGTATGACCCTCTAAATCCTTGGCGTTTATATCAACACCAGATTTTAATAACAATCTTACAGCCTACATAATTTGAGCAATGTAAATTAGTGGAGCCTTGACCCCGTCCCTTGTAAATCGAAATGCATAAGCTTCTTTTTTGAAATAAAAGAAAATTAAAATTATGAAGAAAGAAGAAAAAAGAAAAAAAGAGAGCATGCATCTTTCAATTACTAACAATTTCGCAAAGCCAGTGAATCATTAAAAGATAGTGAATTTTCGGCATGTTTTAGACATTTAGTTCTTAATTACGAATCATGCAGTAAATTCCCTTTATTTTATGATTCAAATTAAATATTACTATTTTTTTAATAGAGAAATATTACTAATTTAAGTGTGGGCAAACTACCATGTCATGTGAATTCTCTTTATTTTATGATTCAAATTAAATATTACTATTTTTTTAATAGAGAAATATTACTAATTTAAGTGTGGGCAAACTACCATGTCATTTAAAATTTTAAATAATGTAATAGTCAACACATAGTTAACCATGAAATGAATTCTCTCCATTTCCATTGAAATGAAGAAGATCATATTCCTTGATGGTCACAACATAAAGCTTTATGATGTTTCTTTGCTACATAAATAATTGAGGAATTGAGGAGTCTTGCCTTGGGTTGATTCTTGGATACTGCAATGTGCAACACAGTGTTGTCTTCCTCGTTCTTCTAGTTCAAGGTTTTCCTCTCCCAAAATATGGATTTTTTAGACCTTTTTTGTTGAATCCATTTCACCAAGAGTTTAAAAGCCTTCAAGTTGTCATATTTAAGAGCAATATGTAGAAAAATCTCGTTTCGAATCATCACATCTTCAATAGAATCGGAATAGACTGATAGAAATTCAGCCAATAGATCAAGTTGATCATCTATTGCTACTGCATAATGCAAAGGAGGGATACCCTCTCTTCCTTTGATATGAGCAAGGTCCCATTGACATGTAGAATTAGCCAACGCACCATTTTGGTATGCTTATATTGTAGAGCAAGGTGAATGGGGTGCATATATTGTAGAGTAAGGTGAATGGGGCTAAACCCTTCTAGATTTGGCTTCCTAGCAAAAGACGTACGGCTTTAATCTCATCATCTCCATGGCAAAAGGTATGTGCCCATTACACACAGCTCTGTAAAGGAGTATCAAAAAAGGAACATGATCAATGCTCTCCAAAAGATATGTATCCTCACCAATAGGGGCTTGTTTTAGCTGGTAAAGCTCGGACATTTCGTCCAACCCACCTAAGTTTGAGTTCCACTGTTAGTAGGAGTTTGTTAGTGGGCATCCATAAAGATTCGCTGCATCCAAAAAGGATGAGCTTTAACCCGAGCGTTCTGCCCGGGGGTTGGCATAACTTAGCTAACCCCTATTTTTGTTTACCAAAAAAAAAAAAAAAAAAAAAAAAAAGATATGCATTCTCTTGAATCATTGGAAATTAAGGAACCAAACTTACAGCACCTGAAGACTTGGTGGTGAGGAAAACGATTGAGCATTTGGGGAGAATCATCTAAGAAGGACTAAGGAACCAACCTTAGTTTCATTTTCTGGGAAAGAAACTTGTTGATGTGGCATAAATATATCACGTGTGAAAGTAAAACTTGTTATATTTGTTAACACCTTTACAGAATTTAGCTTTGATTTCTTTTGACAACTTTAACTTTGGACAATCAGCTGCCCTTTTTTTTTTTTTTTTTAATTTATTTATCTTCTAGGGTAAATTAGTGACTTTTTGTTTAGTTGTCACGAACAATAGAGTTCAAGTCGCCACATTTTTCATAACTAACTCATCAAAAAGTAAAAATAAAAAGTCAGCCACTTCTTTTTTTTAGAGTAAATTAAAATTCTCTTAACTTTGTCGTCTTAAAAGACAATGGCGACGCCAGGAATTTTTTTCAAGGTGTTCCTCAACAAGCATAAATTATACAATCTAATAAAAAGAAAAATTTGTATATTGACCACAACAACAATAAAAAAACACGCAAATACATAAAATTTACAATTGCCTTCTACGAGTTTTCATATTTTGAAATCATTGCATGATAGTCTTATTATCAATGCTACAATAATAATAAAATTATTAATTATTGTTGTTCAGTTGTTTCATTAATTTGTTTGTTTTTTATAAATTATAATTTGTTATATTGTTGTTTCATTAATTATAAAATTATTAACTATTATTTAGCTTAACATAATTTAATTTGTTCGTCTTTTATAATGTATTGGTTAATTAAATTATTAATTATTGTTTATTAGTTGCTTTTCCCAATTAATTATTGGTTAATTAAATTATTATTTATTAGTTGCACTAGCACACACCCCATGTGCATTTACTTCCCCCAATTTAAAACCTAGAAGTGTATTATTTTCTAAATTATTATATTTCTTTCTTTTGAAGAATGAATTAATGATTATTATCTTTGCCCATATTATCAATTAAATTATAACCCACTAAGTATAACGACTGAGATTCAACAAATACCAATAGTAGACAAATTGTTTTTCAAATTTCAATGTCTAAAATGCTCATAAAAAATTTAAATGTATAAAAAATCTTATTAAATACAACTAATTAAATTTTCTAGTATTATTTTAGATATGATATACTGTAGTATAATATATTCATTCATAATGTTATATAATATAAAATACTTAACAACAAATAAGCATGAAAAGTAAAGGAATAATCATATGGCCCATACCTAACCACTTTTGTGGGTATTTAATTGTTTTTGAAGACTTTAAGTTCAACCATACACGTGGTAGAGGCAACAGGCAATTGATAAGTGTTTCTTCTTTCTTGGTTGGGCAAAATGTAACACTCTAGTACTCTACTTCGTAAACAACGGAAGAACCAAAGAAGTAATGAAAAAAAAAAACAGAAGAAAAAAAAAGAGCAGATTAGATTAGGATGCCAGATATTGAGAAAAGTGTGAAGACTCACTTGTTATGGTTGCTATCGTTGCATCATGCGTATGTTGCTCTATTGCTTTAGGTACATTGGAATGTGATTCTAGTAGACTTGCTGCGATGGATGAAAAGCTAGATGAATCTAATGTTGTTGATGTGGCTCCCCCCTCGGCCCCAACATGGGTCCACCACTGGCGCCGTTCGTTGGTTGTTGTTGTTGATGTGCTCTGTTCTAGTTTTGCTTTACTTGATGAGTCTGTTACTCTGGTTTCTTTAGATTAGGTTGTAATCGTGTATATTGGGTTTTGGTTTTATATTTTTTGAGAATCCGTGGGTTTGCTAGGGTTTGCTTTCTTTAGATTGGGTTTATAATTTGTTGTTTATGGTTGATGTTGGGCTTTTTTTTTTCCTTGGTGGGCTTGCTTTGTTACAATTTTTTTTTTTTTTTTTTGCTTGAAAGTAGAACAAATAATTTTTTTTTCTTTTTTAGGGAGTTCTTAATTTTGATTGAGGGTGTTCCTAATTTTTTTAAGGGTAAACAAATAATTTTTTTTTTATTATATATAAATTTTTTTTCTTTTTCAAGTCAGGGTGTTCCTAGGAACACCCTGGCTTGAACGTGGCGTCGCCACTGTTGAGAGAGTATTTTTTTAGTGTATTTAGGGTTTGGTTTGTGTGAGTTTTATGCTATTTTTGTACTCTCTCTATTATTAATATGAGAAATGTTAACAGATGCGCTATGAGTATTTGTTAATAAAAAATTTAAGGAAAGTTTTTATAAAAAAAAAGTAATTAATATTTTAATAGCTTTTTTTATTTATTTCTTATATAAGTAATATTAAAACTTTTTTAAAATAGTTTTTTAACAATTGCTCTAAGGATACTTGTTAACAAGACATTCTGTACCCCTATTTTTTTTTTTAAAGGGTATAATACTCACTTAAATCTGAACTGTTAATTTAATATTGTTTTTATCTTAACCATTCATTTAATTTTAGTCCATATTGGTTACTGAAGGTAATTTGCAAGTTAGCATAATTTTGGTAGAGAATATCGTTAGTTAGCAAGGTTTTGAAGTCATGTAAGAAATTAGCAGCTTGAGTTCAGTGACAAAATAGAGCCTTAAATACTCAATTGGAAAATGCAGATCCAAATAACACAAAATGATCCGAACAGAGATTTGGAGTGGAGAACGCAGAACTGAAAAACAGAGGAGCAGAACCGAAAAACAGAGGAGGAAAACTCTGCAGAAGCAGATGAGGAAGAAGAAGTGCAGAGGAGGAACGCGAGTATTATAAACTTGAGTTCTACGTGAATTCCACGGGGATAATTTTTGTTTGCTAGCTTAGGAACTCGAGTATTTAAGATTCGAGTTCAATCGAGATGTTATTTTTTTCGCATTGTTTTGCAAAAATCACCGACGCTCCTCTCTTCTGGTTACGGCGTTACGCTCTGTCTCATCATCTTCTAGGTTTGTCTCTCTAGCTTTTTCTCTTCCAATCAAACCACAAGAACCCAGACAGCTGCTAAACAAAACCCTACCCATAAGAGAAGAAAAGAGTTACACAATTTTAATTCCAGCCGTTCTCTTCGATTCTCTCGTCACGCGCACCCACAACCTCAACTCAGCGGCGGCGCTTCTTCTCTTCCAATCCAACTTGGCAGTGCCACCCACAATCTTTAGGTTCTCTCTTTATTAACGCTGATATGGGTTTATATTATTTCTCTAAACTTTGTGGGTTTATGCTGTTGTTGTTTTGTTTGAGTTTCGGTTCTTATATATGTGACAATTTAATCTTTACACTTTTGAGTTTGGGGATGTTCAGACTTGAAACTTGAGAGAGACGTGGGAACCCTTATCCATAAGTTGGGATGAGGTTAGATTTGGTTGGGAGGGTGGGTGGACACGATACTATGAACCTATAGACTTGGGAGATTATTATTTTTTTCAACCAACTTGGCAGTAAGAACACCAATTTCACCATTAACTATAGATTTATAGTTTTAGTTAATTAGACACTTTTGATAAAGAACACCAACTTCACCAATTTCTGATAATGAGGTGCAAATTTTTATTCCTACTCAGATCCCAAATCTCTCTAGTTTGTTGCTGCTGATTCGAGTCTTGGCATCTGTGGTTCTTTCATTAGAATTTCTGTTTGAATTACCTGTAATCTTTCTTTTCCCTCTCTTTTGCTTGGTTGTTTGTACGTCTGGGACTTATCCATATCATAAATCTTGCTACAAGGAGAATTACCACCCAAAATGTGATGTTTGCAAGCACTTTTTGTAAGTATCTCTTGAATGAACAATATATGTCTTTATTCTGATTTTGCATAACTTTGTTCCAGTTAGGTTATAGTTTCCTAACACGGGCAACTCTCATTCCCTTGGTGCTGATTTTTCCAGTTCATATTACTCTATCTGCAACCATAATTTTTCATTCTAGCTGTGGTTTTCCTTAGTTACTTGTCTGTTGTTTGGAATTTAGCATTTGTGGTTTCGGTACTAAAAGAAAAATGTGGAATTGATGCACTAGGAAGGGCTGCAGAGCTAGTAAAGGGCTTTAAGTTAAGTGGGTTTTTTCTTAATATTGTGTTTGGAATACTATCCTGACGTACCTGATGTATCTATTGATTTACTTTTAGTCAATTGTTTGGGGCTAATCAAGATGTTTGTATTGATGACTGTCACTGTCCTCTACTATGAGTGCAAGAATAACCAGTGAGAAAAAGAGATTGAGAGCTTAAAATACACTAAAATACCCACTGCAGCACAAGTTAGTGTAGATATATTCTAAGAAAGGAAGGATGTTTCTCTGTGCAATGTAAAAGAACTTGTTTTATTTCCTTGTCCTTTTCCCTCTTGGCCTAATCTATCTTGCTTTGTAATAATCATATTTCTGTTTGCGTTGTACTTGTGTATTTCCAGTTTGAGGGTTCACTACAATGAGGTATGAAATTTAGAGTAATCAAACCTGATATTACCGTGTTAGATGTAGTAAAATGTTTAAAATTATATGATCAAATATATATTCAATAAGTAGCATGTGTCCTTGTGATGCATGCATGATACACCAAAATTTTGCTCCCCTGTACTCACTGATATTTTTCATTTCATCATAATCCATTTTGCTGACTTAAAAATTTATTTCCCGAATCTAATAATACACATAATAACACATCACTTAAAATTTTAAAAATTTGGAATTCAAGGCACCCTAGGGTCCTTCCAGATGTTTACATTAAATGTGTTACCCCCAGTAATGCATCCTCTGTTCATCAATATAGGCTTGGATTTTTTTGTGCCTTTTCACAATAAAAAAAAAAAAAAAAAAAAAAAAAAAAAAAAAAAAAAAAATCTGTTTTGAGTTCCTTCTTTAAGCCATTCATTAGTGATGCCATATTTTTGCTCTTGTTAAGAAAGAAGAATAGAAGTTATTATTCAAATAAAGACTCAGCAAAGATGACAGAATAGAGTTTGAATTCATTTAGGAATGGGTGTAAAACACCACATTTACACCATTAACACCATCTAATGACAATGGGGTTTGTGAAATGCTCAGCTATGATTGTGTGTGGCATTTTATATTTCTTAGATTGTGACAAGCTAACGTGGCACATTGAGATTGACGGGTGTAAAATAGAGGTTTACACATCAGCCATATTGAAAATGCACTTTATATTAAAACTAGAAAAAAAAATTGGTACAATATTTGCTTAACTTGCTTCTTTATAAACAGTGTCTAATTTTTGTAGGAGAACTGGTCGAAACGTTTGTGATACAAGTTGGCATCAAATTTAGTGCTTTAAACAGAAAATGAACAACGTTCCAAAATGATAGAAAATGTTGGAAAAATTCCACTACATGATTCTTTTCGGCCACTCGAATGACTGATTTGTATAAAATGATGATTGAGACAATAGTTTATGATTTAGTGAATTGTTTTTTTTTTAATGAATGGGAGATTGAATGTTTATCTTTAGCTATTTAGTGAAAAATTCTCTTTTTATTTTTATTTTTATTTTTTATTGAAAGGGAGACTAAATTTTAATCATTCATGATCACATATGTATGTGTTGTGTGCATGCATGCAATTTAGTGAATTGTCTTTTTTATTGAAAGGGAGACTGAATATTTATCATTCATGATCACAAATGTATGTGTTGCATGCACACATGCAATATAGTTGAAAATTAGATTTGTGAACAATTGGAAAATTAAAGTTGTTGTGGTGCTTTATGTGACACCATTCAGAGTAGTGGCACTGCTTGCAGGCTTGTATTAAAAAAATATCGCAAACAGACAACCAATAAAAAAAAAAAGAAAAAAAAAAAAACTTTATAAAGTAAACGATTTAGGCATTCAGATACATTTTTTTTCTTTTTCTTAAACTATGGTAGTAATTAGTTTTAATTTTTATACTTAAAAATCTTGAAACCTATATATATATATATATATATATTTTTTTTTATTTAAAACAATAGTTTTATATGAAAAATTAAGCGCCAAGTTGTAACTTGTAAGTTTTCAAAATTTGAATTTTTATTGTGTTGTCATTCAAAAATAAAATTATTATATGAGAAATTTATAAGTAAAAAAGTGACGTAAGTGGTTGGTTCAAATGTAAACCAATAAGAATTTATTACGTCAAAATTTTTGTAGAAAAATTTGTGACTTTAGCATTACTTTTAAAAGAATTAATAATATTAATAATATTGTTAAGAGGGGGAATGTAATTTTATGGAAGAAAATTGCTAAAATTGGTATCTATGTATGTAATAATAATTAAAAAAAAAAAAAAAAATTTGGGGGGGGGGGGGTCATTGGCCCCCAACATTCAAGTCTCCCTCCGGCCCTAGTTGATACCATATAATGTGAAGAAAAAAAAAAAAAAAATAGTGCCACAAAATGTGACAAAAGTATGGTTAGATTTCATGTTGGTACTATGTGATGTTATAATAGAATCGTCAAATATGAGTAAACAATAAGGGTACCAACAAATGTAATAAAAGTACGGTTCGAAATAATGTTGGTACTACTTTGTGTGAAAATTGAATCATCAAATGTGAGAAAAAAAAAAAAAAAAAAAAAAAAAAAAAGAGAATCATCGAATTTGACAAAAATAGGATCATATGTGATGTTGGTATTGCTCAATATGACGATGAAACTGTCAAATAAAAAAAAAAAAAAAAAAAATTAATGGTTCTACCAAATGTGACAAAAGTATGGTTAGATGTCGTATGATGATAAAATTGTCAAATGTGAGAAAAAATGAGAGTTTTACCAAATGTGACAAAAGTACAGTTAAATGTGATGTAGGTACTGCTTAATGTGATAATGGAATCATTAAATGTAAGAAAAAGTAAAGGAACCACTAAATATGACAAGATTACAGTTACATGTGATGTTGGTACTGTACAATTTGAGGATGAAATCGTCAAATGTGAGAAAAAAGAAGGAATTACCAAATGTGACAAAAGTACTGTCAAATGTTATGTTAGTATTGCCAAATGTGACAATAGAACCATCAAATATGAGAAAAAAAAGTAAATGATCTATTAAATGTGATAAAAGAACAGTCATATGTGATGTTTGTACTGTACAATGTGAAGATGAAACTATTAAATGTGAGGAAAAAAAATAAAGGTACCACCAAATGTGACAAAAATACTGTCAAATATGATGTTGGAACTACACAATATGAGGATGTAATCGTCAAAAATGAGAAAAAAATAAGGGAACTACCAAATGTGACAAAAGAACATTTACATGTGATGTTAGTACTGCACAATGTGAGGATGAAATTGTCAAATGTGAGGAAAAAAAATAACAGAACCACTGAATATGACTAAAGAACTGTCATATGTAATATTGAAACTGCACAATGTGAAAATGGAATCATCAAATGTGAGAAAAATAAAGGAACCACCAAATGTGAAAAGAATTGTCACATGTGATGTTGAAACTGCACAATATAAGAATGAAACTATCAAATGTGAAAAAAAAGTAAGAGAACCACCAAATGTGACAAAAGAACTGTCATATATGATATATGAATTGCACAATGTGAGGATGGAATCGTCAAATGTAAGAAAAAAAAGGGAGCTACCTAATGTGATAAAAAAACTGTCACATGTGATGTTAGAACTACACGATGTGACAAAAGAATTGTTACATGTGATGTTGGAGCTATATAATGTGAGGATAAAACCGTCGACTGTGAGAAAAAGGTAATTTGGTAAAGTAGGTTACCTACTAGTTGGAAACGTACTCCATTTTTTTGGTGGGTACAGTAGAATTACCCCAAATCACATAAATCTTTATATTATATATATATATATATATATATATGTATATATGATTGTATATATATATCCTATCTATTTGCATAAACCTCATTTAATTCACTACCCTCACTATAAATTGACACTTATGTTATCTCAACTAAACAAAACAATCCTATCAATAATAATAATAATAATAATAAACAAAACAAATTCACTCTTGTGCTAGCCTATCTGATCAAAATTTTGTTGCACTCCATCCGAAAGCCTTAGAGAAATTGAAGAAAAGGTCATCGAGCTTGAGCTCGTCACATAGATCATTGATTTCCTTGACGAGGATTTAAGTATCGATGTAGATTTATAAAAACAAAACAAAACAAAACAAAACAAATCAAAACAACCAACTTAAAAAACTATCCATATGCATCAAAGGATAGGAGCATTCTCATCAAGAATGCTAAATATTTTAGCATTTAACTCCTCAAAATCTTACTTTATCAATTTTAATATACTATTTTGCAATCTACCAAACATTAAACATTCTATTTTTTTTACAACTTCATTTAAATAATATTATTTTTATTTAACCACTTTCTCTCTTTCCACCACTTTCTTCTCAAGGGCAAGCAACTGTCAGCTACCACCACCATAAACCATCAACATTCAACAGCAAACCCAGACTGGCCAACCCACTGCCACCACAATCAGCATCCATCCAGAAATCAAGCCCATAGCCAAAAAAAAAAAAAAAACAGCAACAACAATAACAAAAACTAAACTAAACTTGAGAGAGAGAAGCTCACTGTGAGAGGAAGAGAGGGAGGTTGAGGATAGAGCAGCGAACAAAACCCACAAACCCAAGACCCAAGACCCAAGACCCACGCCTTAGCCATAGCAACCCACCTCAGTCACCACCCACCCACCTCGTTCTCAACCCCAACCAAAACCCACCACCCCGATCTTAACCCCAGCCAAAACCCATCACCCCGATCTCAACTCCGGTCACGTCGATGATCTACGAACGCAGACCCACAAACCCAGACCCATGAACTCAGACCCACAAACCCAAACCCACAAAATTGCCGAAGCACATCAAACCACAACCCATGACCATCGGCGGAGCACAGTCATCGGCAGAGCACACTCATCGGCAAAGCACAGAGAGAGAAGAGAGAAGAGAGAAGAAAGAAGTGGAGAGATGAAGGAGAGAGCTTGAGGGAATAAAAAATCATTTTTGTTGTACAATTGTAGCTACAATGCGGTCTCAAATATAAGATTGCATTGTAGCTTGAATCTTAAAAATTTAAGATTTAGTCGGTTTAATGGAGTGGTGTTTTTGTCTCAAAAATGCTAAAAATAGGATTTTTAGCATTTGAAATGTTTAATGAAAATTCTCTAAGGCACCACTTACAAAGGAAAATTTAAAAATCTTGCTAAATACTAAAAACCTTTTTCTCTTCTTTGTCCATGAATGCTTCTCAGATTGATGGTCAAATTTCATTTGAATTTATTACATAACAAAAAAAAAAAAAAGGCCCAATCTAGTTGAGTGAAGCATAACAAGAGAAATAAGTATTAATTTGAAAAACTATACAATAGTGAGACATTATTATATGCAACAAATTTTGCAAATAATGTTAGAATACAAACACAGGAGATGTGTTACATCTACAATATTTTCACAATAAATCATAAGTAGTAAGTTGTTATTGGTTTTAATTTGAATCCACAACTTAAATTACTTTTTTGCCCAGCCATGGCCCCCAGGCCCACAAAATTTTATTAATTTATACTTTTATGTTGCATAATTAAAAATTTTAATAATTTAACTTCCCTAAAAATACAAATTGCCCCCCTTAAATAAAACAACAAGACAAAAATATAATATAAATTTTTTATAAAAGTTCTATACAAATTCATTACTTTTTTGGGAAAAAAAAATACATGAAAGTTCTTAAGTTTTTCTAATACGATTAAAAAATAACAAGATTACAAATAGATTGTACAAATTTTATAAAAGCTCCCACTCAAAATCCATATTTTGTGAGAATGATGCATAAAAATTCTTAACTGATTCTAATATAATTTTATTTAAGGCTCGTGAGTAAAGAAAATTTATTGTTAAATCCAAAATAAAATATTTATTTGGTATGCTTAATAAATATTGTCTCAGGAGTTCTATGTTTTGTCACTTTGAAATATATGTTTAATATTTTTAGTTTTTATAATTTCCTTGAGTACCCAAATATTGTTTTCTTCCATTTCTTGTTATTTTTCTTATTTTTATAGTATATTGTTGATTTTTGGTGTAGGAAAGAGTGAAAAGTCACATAAGGTATCAGTTGAAAAGAAAATCAATTTTTTTTTCTTTTAATTTAGAGATTGATTAGAGTGATAGTTTTTTTTTTTTTTTTTTTAATTCTTTATTAATGTATTGCTTTATTACTTATGGGTCAATATATATATATATATATAATTTATTTATATTATTAAAGTATATTCTACAATAGAGTTGCGGGTGGTAAATAAAATTTTCTTTTTGAAATAAAACTTCAAAAGTTTAAAGTTTAAACAAAGCAAAGATTATCTCATAATAAGTTAAAAACATATTACAGATAACATATAAACAGTTTATTTAAATTGAATTTTGTAATATAAATTTTATAGATATTTCAATTATTGAATAATATTTGACTTATTTAATTTTATAGTTTTTTTTTATAAAAAAAAATTCAATTTAATATGAAAGATAGTATCTAAACAAAAATTATAATATTAAAAAAATTAAAAAGAAGAAATTAGTTTAGTTATCTTTTGCAAAATATGAAAACTTTACTCACATTATGTATGAACGTGTGTATCTATAGATATATGTGTGTGTGTGTGTGATTTGAGTTTTATACAACTTCATTCTGGTCTTAGATCGAGGTCAGCCCCAAGGAAAGAATTCTAGTTCTATAGGGGCAAAGGCCTAAGATTGTATATTGGGCCTTGGGTTTTGTCTGAGGAGGTTGACTGGTCCGAGGATCAATAAACAGTAGTGAAAATGTTAAGTTCAAAATCCCATGAGTAAGATGCAAACGGAGAGAGTGGGAAAGGTAGTCCGAGGAGGCTCACCTCCTTGGATGAGCGAAGCACAGATCAAATACATGTTTTATCATTCAAGGTGACCTTCTAGGATGTTCTACTGACAGGGACATGTATTGTAAACGCACAAGAGGGATGAAAGCTTAGAAATATCTAAGGAAAAGCTACTACCACCGCATTGAATGTTTTGTAGCTAACTTTTTGGCCGTATTTATGTGGAGAAGACTCTTGAACAATATTGTCTTGGTTATCCCAACTCATAGAGAGCTAGATAGGGTGTCCGATGAAACAAACACTCAAGTAGTGGCTTGGATGATCAACAAATGGAAGGCCAAGATCATTAGAAGGGAGATATATAATGTAAGAGACTCCTGGAGGGAGGGGGATTGGAAAACAAAGAGGAAAAGATTGTATTATCAAGAACTGATTCTATAATCCAACCTGAGGGAAATATATAAGAATTAATCTTCTCGGACTTTGCCGAGGACGACTTTCTCTAGTATAAGTGTGTTTATTCTTAGTCTTTTGCCATCTGAATCTATTTTGGTATTGGTTTGATTCATTAAAGCCCAATTTCTCCAACCCATTCTTTACAAATTTATCGTTTTTGGGCTTTTTGGGCCTAAGTCCACCAACCTTTGGGCTAACGACTCAAATCAGGTCCCTACAAGTTCTATACCTACCTTGCCTTTGCTTTTTTTTTCAAAAAGCCTTAAAAAGGATGTTACAAAATTGTAGATCTTTTTTAAGACAAACAAAGTTTGGCACATTTGTTAAAGGGTATTGTGAGAATATATCAAATTAATTAACACTGCAGAAGATTTATTTATTTATTTCTTGATCACATTAGAAGAGTTAGAAATATTTCAATGAGCTAGGTCAATATTGGATGAAGGAGGGGAGAGAAAGTAAGTGTTTTTTATCATAAAAGAATTAAACACATATGGGAGAGATGAGAGCGAAAGTAAGTTTTGAGTCTTGATCACTTAAAAAATAATTAAACATGGATATAAATTGAGATAGAGGTTCGAGTATTGTTTGGTATGGATGTCATTGATCAATAAAAACACAATCCACTTACGGATACAACTAACTTATTAATTTATGCAATTGTGAATGGATAATGTAAAATGGTAAGTAACTTATTGATTTATGCAATTGTGAGTGGGCAATGTAAAGTGGTGGGTCGTAATTGTGAGTGGGCAATGTAAAGTGGTGGGTCGTACAAAGCAGAAAACATCAACCACTCTTAATTACACAAGTTAGCAAGTATGCTCATTTGGATAAAAAAATTCAAAAATTAAATAATGTGATCCCAAACAAAAATATCTACTTAATTAGAATTAGGTATACAAACTAAAAATCCTATTTAAAAAAAAAAAAAAAAAAAGTATACAAGAAATCTTCACAACTAAAAACACATTACATATACATAGAACAACTTAGAACTCAGGGAAGGACTACCCTAAAACCATTCAAAGCACCAGAAATCAACATACATGTTTCAAATGCATACAGCTCCAAGTCTACAAGCTTGGCTTTTTTTTTTTTTAATTTTTATTTGATCAACTGCAAAGGAATTTTATTGAGAAGGATACAGATCAATTACAAAATATTGGCTTGCTCCAACAATATGACATTACAAAAGGATTGAGGAGCATAACCTAAACCAAAGGAGTTTAGCTAGTCTGTTACATAGTGACCAAGATGCTAAGGTGTGGGCCACAACATTAGCTTCTCTAGGACTCCAACTATATCTGTAGTTTGGTATTTATTTTTCCATCAATTCTTCTTCCATGAATGAATCAGCATTGAATCATGCAGATAGAAATTAAAAGCACCAGAAATTAACACACTTGTTTCAGATGCATACAGGATATAGCTCCAAACCTCCAAGCTTGGCTTATTTTTCCATCAATTCTTCTTCCATGAATGAATCATCATTAAATCATGAAGCGTTTTAAGAGTCTGGACTTAATCAACCATATTGCAGTGAATAAGAAAAAGAGAAGCAGGCTAACAGAAATAAAAGGAAAACGAGACCAAATAGGATTTGGGACTATGACTGTCAATGAAGCAAAATAGCAAAAAGAGAGGGAGGAAAAGGCTATGCGGAGTATATCATACTCAAATGGAATGAGGAGAAGAATTGTTATGTATGAGCACATAAATGTCACAGAATTTGAAGCTAAGAACAACCAAAAAGGAAGAAGCCCAAGGCCAATGGGAGTCCCTCGAATCATGGCATGGGACTTATGGTTTACATGTATTCTGGAGTGATCTTCTTGCCAAATTCCCCCAAGAAGGTTGAGTACTCCTTCGTAGGTCACTGTTATAAGCAGTGTACAAACCACCAGAAGTGCATTGCGTTTGTCCTCTGATGTCATCCTCCATTCACGAGAGCGGCGTATTAGTGATTCCTCAAGAGATGAGACTATGGAACGTAGGTAACGTGAATAATTATAATCAGGAAGAGATGAATTAGCGGACAAAACTCCAGCGCGCAGTAGCATAACCCTGATCTCGTTGTTTTCTACTTGTGTTTGTTCTGCCAAGATTTCCCCTGCTGTATGACCCTCTAAATTCTTTGCGTTTATATCAACACCAGATTTTAATAACAACCTCACAGCCTGCATAATTTGATCAATGTAAATTAGTCGATCCTTGAACCTGTCCCTTATGATAAACCAAATGTGCATAAGCTTCTTTTTTGAAATAAAAAATTAAAATTATGATTAAAGAAGGAAAACAAAGATCATGATGTTTCAATTATTAACAATTCGCAAAGCCAGTGAATCATAAAAAGATAGTGAATTTTTGGCATGTTTTGAACATTTAATTCTTAACTATATGATCATGCATGCAGTTGAGCAGTAGGATTCTTTCTAATATTTCATGATTCAAATTAAATGTTGCTAATTTAAGTGTGTACAAACTGTCACGTCATTTGAAATTTTAGATGACGTAGTAGTCTATACAGTGTTTGATATAAAAAATAAAATCCTAATCATGAAATGAATTCTCTTCATTCCTAGCAAAATGAAGATCATATTCCTTGATGTTAGAACACAAGCTTTACGATATTTCTTTAGTACATAAATAATTGAGGAATGGAGAGAGCTTACCTCGGGTTGATTCTGGGATATTGCAATGTGCAACACAATGTTGCCATCCTCGTTCTTCCAATTCAAGATTTTCCTCTCCCAAAATATGGAATTCTTAGACCTTTTCTGTCTAATCCATTCCACCAAGAATTTAAAAGCCTCCAACTTATTATATATCAAAGCTATATGCAAAATAGTATCATTTCGAGTCGTCACATCTTCAATAGAATCAGGACAGACTGATAGAAATTCAGCCAATAGATCAAGTTGATCATTAAATACTGCATAATGCAAAGGAGTGATACCCTCTCTTCCTTTGATACGGACAAGGTCTCCATCGACTTGTAGAAGACGACTCACCATTTCGGTATGCTTATATAGTAATGCAAGGTGCATGGGGCTAAGCCCTTCTAGATTTGGCTTTCTAGCAAAAGACGGTTTTAATCTCATCATTTCCATGACAAAAGGTATGTGCCCATTACGCACAGCTATGTGTAAAGGAGTATCAAAAAAAGGAAAATGATCAATGCGGTCCAAAAGAAATGCATCCTCTTGAATCAACATGTACAGTGTGCCAACATCACCACATTGAGCAACTTGTTTCAGCCTCTCAATTCTCTCACCCATCCTAGAGAACGTGAATGTAGATATAAAGGTAGGGATTTCCTCAATAGTATAACTTTAGAGAGTGGAAATTAATGGTTATGAGCTATAGCAGCTAGCTGGAGTGAAAAAAATGATGGAGTAATTGAGGAGATTAATGTAACCTGCTAGAGCTAACGCCGTCTCTTTTTATAGCGCCTGAAGACTTGAGGAAAATGATCCTGTATGGCTGCAGAGTCATCTAAGAAGGATTAAGGAACCTTCCAACCTTAGTTTCTATTTCTGGGAAATAAAGTTGTTGATATATCTTAAAAAAAAGACGTTTTAAAGTCAAATTTGTTATATTTGGTAACTCCTTAGCAGAATTTAGCTTTGACTTCTTTTGCCAACGGATAACTTTGAATAATCAGCAGTTTTTTCTTTTCTTTAGGTTTGGGAACAATTTATTTAATTTTTTTTATAAAAAATTTGTTGTTAAAAATACCATAGATAAAAGAAAAAAAAAATAAATGAAGTTAATAAGTGACTCATGCGGAACTCGAAAATAATAGGAAAAATAAGCAAAAGTTAAATAAAATAAGTATGTGACTCTGGGACTCACAAATAGTTGAAAACATAAGCAATAAATTGGCTTATAATTCAATCCCAAATAGGCACTGTTCTATGACTTTTTTTTAATTGACATGAACAACATAGAGCTCAAGTTGCCACATTTTTCCTAACTGATAAAAAAAAAAAACCAAATTAATGTTGCGACTATATTAAAACTCTCTTACCTTGTGGTATTGAGAGAGGTTTTTTTTTTTTTTTTTTTTTGGGTGTATTTAGGGTTTTTTTTTTTAATTATATATATATATATATATGATTTTTATGCAATTTTTTAATCTCTTTATATTTATTATATAAACATCTCTTAAATGTTACTTGTGGACTTAGGCTTAAAATAAAATCACATAAATCTTTATATTGTGTATTCTATCTATTGACATAAACCTCCTACGATTCACTACCCTCACAACAAATTTATGCTTATGTTATCTCAAGATTCTCAACAACAGGGACGGAGCCAAAGTTTTGAGGTAAGGGAGGTGGCTTTATTATTAGCTATGTGCAGCGGTTTCAACCTTTGACTCTGCTACTACTAAGCTATTGAGATTTTTTATTTTATTTTATTTTATTTTTTTGTCGGTAAGAACAAAATTATTTTTTTTTTATAGAATTTTTTAAATGACAAGGTTGTTTATTTTAAATAAAATTGGTTAATTGAGCTTAATTATTTTTAAGTTTTACTATTGGTAATTTTTGTTGTTGAGCTATTTTTTTGGGGCTTGTATATTTTGTTTTAGATTTTAGATCTATAAATTTTTTTATAGTTACTAAAATGAGGAAAATACTAGTGCTACAAATTTTTTTATAAATTATTGATGTAATAAGTGGTTATTAATAAGTAAAAAAATGATGTGAGTGGTGGGTCCATGTGCGAACCAATACGAATTTGCTTCCAAAACAGTTTGTAAAAATGTTGCAAAAAAGCATATGAGTATAACATTACTCTTAAAAAAAATCAATGATATTGTTGAAGGGAAAAAAAAGTAATTTTATAGAACAAAATTGTTAAAATTAATACACACACTCATATATAATAATAATAATAATAATAATAATATTTAAAAAAAAAAAAATTAGGGGGCAAGTCCAAAGCTACCTACGTCGCTGCTCAACAAAACAAAACAAATTCACTCCTGTGCAAGGTTATCTTAACAAAATTTGGCTGCACTCAATCCAAAAACCTTAGAGAAATTGAAGCCAAAGTAGTTGATCTCGTCACTCAATTAACATGACAGGGATTCAAGTTCCAATGTAGATTTAGAAAAGTAATTAAAATAAAATAATAAAAATAATTATTATGTATCAAGTTATTTATTATTTTTTTTTTTTAGAGAAGGATCTTATTAAGTTAAAAAAAAACTATCAACACATATTTTTTAGTCACATGACATATTTAATAATTATGTAACGTGTCTAAATGATATATTTTTTATTTGGTAGATGCTATAAAATTTTAACTTATGTCGTTCGTTTTATTACTCTGTACTATTATGCCAAAGAGAGTTGTCACGTCTACAATAATTTTATAATATTTTTACAACAAATCACAGGTGGTTAGTTGTTATTGGTTCAAATTTGAAACTAACACTAAGATTACTTTTTTGCCCCAACAATAACAACCTGACACCAATTGGTTTTCGGTGTAATAAGTTTTGAATTTTAAATCTCATATTTGACAACACTTTAAATGATATAATAAATCATGTAAATTAATACATGCACAAGATCTTATAAATTATCATGTAATGAGTTGAAGAAGATTCTTCCAAATTTGGAAGAATCTTCTTCATCCTATTATGTTATAACTTATAAAATCATTTACATTTAAATACGTCACATAACTAATTAAATAGGCCAAATTACTAAAAATATACTTGAATAGTTTTATTAACCGTTACGTAGTAGATTGGCTAATTTGACTCTACCAATTTGGACGAAATTTGGAATCAAGTAATAGGTTCAAATTTCAAAATTCTACTTCAAAAAAAAAAAAAAAAAATTTGAAGAATCGGTCACATGTTCATTTTGTTCTGAGTTCTAACTTCTAACCTTTATGCCAAAACTTTATTAGGTTTATTATTTATTGCTTAGAGTCCGTTTGGATACAACTGAAAACTGAAAATTGAAAACTGAAAATTGAAAAAACACTGTAGCAAATAAATTTTAAATGTGTAAATAGTACCGTGAGACATTTTTAATGAAAAAGTTCCTGAAAGTAAAATTTATGGGTCCATAAACAATAAAATTTGTATGAAAAACTCAAATGTTGCGGCTACTGTTCATAAACAGTAGCTGCAACAGTGATGACCAGTAAAAAATTTCGTCTGACAAAGTTGAAAAGTAAAAATAAAAAAAAATAAAAAAATTCTGAAACCCAAACGCGCTTCTAACGTTTTTCATGCCTTTTCTTTTCATCCATCTTAAAACTGTTGGCGCCGGCTGTTTTTCACCCAGTTGAATGTAATAAGAAACTGAAATTCCACCAACATGATGGGAAATGGCACATTTGGTCATTTGGTGTGAAAGAAAGACTGCGCGTTTAGCTGCGCTTTTGTCGACAAAACGTTTTCGCGTATAGCAGCCTTTTTTTTTTTTTATTTTTTTGGTTCTGTAAAGCACCAACACTAGTCTATAATTCTACTTTATTACATATCTAATAGATTTTTGGGTAACAAATATCTGTTAGAATTATTAATTGTTTCTTTTTCTCATGTGTCTTGTTCAATGCATTAATTTATTGAAAGCTTCTTGAAGTTGAATACTATAGTGCTACTTTTTTTTGATAAACTATTGTGCTACCTAGTACTTGTCAATCGGCTTCGATGGTCCCGTGACCTTTCATGATCATGGCGAAGTTTAGAAAAAGAAGGATAAAAAGACGGGGCAGTTGCCCCCTTGCCCCTCTTTAAAAAACTCTAACTCTCTCCTAAAATTTGATTTTGTCCTCCCAACATGCAGAATTGATGCTATTATGCTATGTTTGGTAGTTTGAAGGGAGAGGAGAGTAGAGAAGAATGGTATCTTCTATCTTATTTGAATGTTTTTAAAATTAAATAAGTGAGAGGAGAATAATTAGTTTTTTTATAGTTTGTAATTTTGTTAATACGATAAAAGTAAATTTGATAATTCATTTGGTCAAGCACTTTTATGCTTTACTTTCTCTCCATATCTCTCCAATTTGGGAAAATTAAAAATGAGGAGTTAGAACCGCTCCAAATCCCTTCCCCTTCTCCATTAAAAAACATCCAAATAAGGTAATTTAACTTACTCTCCCTCTCTCTACTCTACTATCCCTTCATCCAAACAAACTATAGGAAACGTAAGGCAGAGAAATGAGTCAATGCTTAATAGAGAATACAAAAAACAATGACACTTTATTTGTAATTGTTTCAAAATTTTCATTAAAAAATGTTTTAAAGTAAATAAAATTCTACCTATCTTAGTCAAAAGATTATAATAGATTCTTTTTTTAACAGAAAAAAAATATATGTTTATATAAACTACAATCTCTTATATGTGTTTGTATAGACACAGTTTGCAGCCCAAGCCCAATAAGTGTGGGATTATGGGTTAATGAGCTCAATACAATAAATTTGTAGAGAGTGAGTTGGAGAACTAGGCCATAATGAGTATGACAACGGTTTAAGGTGGTTTTATGAGCCAATCATGCAAGAACAAAGCACGTAAGATAGGGTGAATGTACTGTTCAAGAAGACAGATCTCTGTATAGATTGATGAATCTAATTATAAGTGTAACTCGGATTGCTACAGTCTCTTTTCTCTATTTTTCAGATCCCTTTTCCCCCAGGGATCTCTCTCATTATATATCTCATTTCTGGTGATCTCGACCCTCCATCTATCAATTATCTAAGCTACTACTCGAGTACCTGTCCCATCAGACACCTCTTCTGGCTCTCTGTGAGTTGCGGTAGCCAAGGAAACACTGTTTAGAGGTCTTCTCCACATAAATGCGGCCAGAAAAGTAGTTGCGGTGCATTTAATGCGGAGGTAGCAGCTTTTCTTTAGATATTTCTTGGGTTCCCCTCCTTTTCGTGTGTTCATGAGGCACACCACTAATACTGGAGCTTTGACGGAGGTCAGTCTCGTTATTGGAATTCGTATTTGAGTTATACTTGTTGTAGCCAAGGAGGAATTTCCTCCTTGGACCGCCTTCTGCTCCTTCCTTACCTATGAGACTCTTAAATTGATATTCCTCAACTAACTATCCCTCCTCGAACATGCCTACGTCCTTGGATAAGACTCAAGGCCCAACATACAATTTTGGGCCCTTATCCCTACATTGTTTGTTGTTGAATGATTTTTTATGGGATAATAAATTGATTAGTATTTTTTTTCTATTTATCAACAAACAAAATACGAAGATCTTTTCTATATATCAAGAATCAATTAATTTGGAATAAAAAAGTATAAAAAGGAATTAAAGGTTTGAAGAGAAAAAGATACCAAATAAAAGATGGTTACCATTTAAATTTGAAAAATGATATTTTTAATTTTTTTTATACAAGATAGAAATTCTATTCTACCATATTTTAAATGTATATGTGTATGAAGTTCTCTTCTGGAGACTTGAACCCCGACCCTTACCCCTCATACCCCACAAGTACTTATACTTGTGGAGTGACTATTGCACCAAAGATGTGCGGTGGGTGATAATTTTTTTTTTGTTCATGAAAGTTTATGTATAAATAATTAAATTTTTACTACTTTATATGTTTATTATTTAATTATTTTTAATTTATACGTATAGTCAGTAAAATATAATGTTTTCTACCCATTTATTACTAAATTAGTCTAAAAAAAGGTTGTTTGCGACTTTAAAAAACTATTTATAACCATATATTTTTAGATCCAAAACAAATCCCCTTGATAAAAAAGTCCATGGACGGTGATTGCCTTGAAAACATTTTACACGTGTTATTATGGATGTGTTTGCATGTCTGACAAAAAGAAAGGTGTGAAAAAAATAATATAAAGCATTAGCACAGTAGTGGAGATGGAATCTTGACTTTTCTTTATCATGCATTCAAGCTCTTCAGCTCATTGGTGATATATTTTTTAGTGTTTTTGTCTTTGTTTGGTGGATGAAAAAATGGGATAATAGAAAATTAGGAGAGGATAGAAAAGTGGAAGGATAAAAAAGATTTTAATTTTAATTTTAATTCCCTCTTGGTGTGTGATTGAGGTGTGGAAAAATGAAAGTATAAAAAACTCTTTTATTTGGTTGTGAAGAAAAAAAAAAGGATTGAAAACATTATTTGTAGAAATTTACTCTATGAAGGAAAAAAAACTGGAGTTAATGATATATATCAATGTATAAATATATTCTTCTAAAAAATGTATATGTATAAGTGCAAGTGTACGCATACACATGCGCATACACACACATATAATTATAAATTTTATTCTTCATTCAAAAAGAATCCCCCCCCCCTCTCAAGCCAAATCCTGGCTTTGCTAAAGGTGTTTTTATTTTGATTCGTAATTTTTCAATTGCACCAATTTAGTCCTTTTAATTATTTATATGGTTTCAATAATGTTTTTTTGTTTGTTATCGTACTAGATCATAAACATATAATCTTTTGATATGCAATCTCGACAATGTTATCATACACACAAAATTTGTGCTTAAAAATCACCCGGTAACAAAAGAGTGCAACAAATAATCAATTTGTATTGACTTTATATGAAAGCGTGTATAATTCTCCATATGATTCTTTGCAATAAAAGAATACTATAAATTTCTCTAATTTGATTTTTGCAACGCTTGATGATCTAAAGGACTATGAAGCTTGATCTTGGATTGTGTCTTAAAGTCTCCAAGTTGGGTGTGTAGCTTGAAGTATTTGATTTAGGTTCAGTTTGGATCCATGGCTATGTTTTTTTTTTTTTTTTTTTTTTTCTTCAGTGCTTGTTTCTGCTTTTAGAGACAAAGCGCACTGTTTATGAATAGTGTGCGCATTGTTCACGCACTATGCGCGCACTGTTCATGAACACTTTATTTAAAAAAAAATTAAAAATGAGTCTCACAACATTATTCACACGTTTAAAAATTATTTTGTTACAGTGTTTTTAATTCAGTTCAGTTCAGCAAAATAAGTTGTATTCAAACGGACCCTTAATATGGAACTAAATCAAATGAAAATTAGCGAGAAATTTCCTATTTTGATTTAGAGTAAGAATATGCCTTGATTTTGAATGAACAAGAGTGCTCTTTTAGGTTTAGAGATAACTTTATTTCTTAGCAAAGCACTATTGTGATCTTTCTATCTTCTTCGTCTTTTTTTTCATGTGAACGAGAAAGAAACAAAATTCCATATCTTTGTCCACTGTTGAAGCATAATTCATTATTGTGGGCAATTATTGCACTCAACTTCTTTGGATGAAGAAGTAGTTGAATGATTATGACATTGTTCAAGGCACTATGACTATCCATTGTGACAATAGTGCCATTAACATTATCAACAACCCTGTCCAATATTCTTGGACCTAGCACATCGATAATATCATTTCATTAAAAATCTTTTAGATAATCATGGTGTCTCTTTCATCCCAAAACATCACTTGGTGATTTTTTTCAACAAACCACTCGATGGCCTTTGCATTGAGTCCCACTTCGGAAGGTTATCAATGTCTGTCCCATGATCTGCTAGTTCTCCTAGGATGTGCAATCTTCATTCTTGTTCATCATTCATCTTAGAGTTAGTGTATATTATTATATACATTCATGCATTATTTTTTAGCTTATTTTCATTGTTTTAGCATTATGTTTTCGCTTTTATTATAAATTGAAAAACATCAAAGAAATGAAAGAGTGCAAAAAAAAAAAAAAAAAAAAAAAAATCCAAAAATTGTGTGTGTAGCCTCGGTTGGCCATAAAACACCAAGACTGTGCTTGTGTACCATGTGTAGTTTAGCAATATAATTTTATGCGATAGATTATTAGTTGAGCTAAGTTTTGTGGCTTTGTGTGAGTGATTGGAATGCAATAAATCATGTGACCTATGTGTCCATATCGAAAGTCTTGATTATACACTAGATACTTGTGAAAGAGAAATTGCATAAATGACCATCTACGGCTATATGTTTCATGTTTGTAATTAAAAATACCCTCATGCTTATAGAAAAAACCAGTGCTCCCAAATTAGGAAAAGGTGAGCACTACATGAAAAAAAGGGGTAAAATGCCTAAGTTGTGCATTAACTTAAAGTCAAGCATAGAAAATGTTGCTCCTTAACAAACAACAAATAGTTAGGGTGAGCTCAAGTTATGTGTCTCTTTTAGAGGATAGCGTTTAAGATGGTGTGAGGTATGTGAGTAATGTGATTAGTTTTGTGTATTACCTAAACCACCTCATAAAATTTTTTTATATACCTTGCTCACTATCGTGCTTCACATAATTCATGTGTGTTTTTATTCACTATGGTACAGTGTACAAAGGTTGAATAGTTGGTCAATCATGGTTACATATTGTGTTTTAGATTTGTTGAGTTTAAACAACGAAATCTTGAGAAATTATGGTCACGTGAGTCTAGAAAGAATTGGATTTTGAATCTTCATGATATTATGCTTAAGTTTGCTTATTTGGAGTCCGTTGAGAATCTGCTTATTTTGCTGAAATTAATAACTTTTTGCTAAAAGTACTATAGATAAAAGTGAAAGTTAGCTGAAATAGTATAATGAGACTCATGAATAGTACAAAAAGTACAGTGAGACCTATGAATAGTAACAAAAATAAGCTGAATAGTCAAATAAGTTGGCAAAAATAATTTTTGTCAAACTGATACTTAACATTAAAACTATCATGCATATAAGTCCCACGTTAAGCTACATTGAATGCTACAATTTTCTGCATATTATTTTTAAGCTTGGGTATTTTTATTTGGTCCTCGACTAACCTCAATTGATCAATAATTTTCTAAGTCAATCAATGATTGTTTTTTCTTTCTTGATTAATTCTTGATCGACTCTCACTTGAGGGAGAATATATTCCACCCAGTTTCAACTCACCCTTGCTCAATTGAGATTGTTCAATCTAAATTACAAACACACAGTTTTAAATCTTGATTTTTTTTTTTTCATATGTTTTTACCGGTAAAAGTGATGTGGTAGTAACGACTACATAACCGTCCCAACTTTAGATGGATAAAGTTATATTTCCAAACTACAGGTAAACAATGTTAAAACAAGTCAAAATTATAGGTGGTTAATGTCTAATTAATGCTAAAAAATTAAATTATTAATTTTTTCATTATAAGGTCAATTTATATTTAATTATTTAAAATTAGAAATAATGATCATATTACAAGGATGAGAGACTTAAATCTTAAATATCCGATAAAAGTAACTGAAAATTAAGGAAAAAAACGTTAGTTCTTTTAGTAAGAAGAGGAATTGTTTCTTGCAACCAATTCTATTTTTCTATTCCAGAAAATTAAGGAAAAAAGGCATTAAAAAATCAATTTTTAAATCATATTTATTATTATTTTTTTTAAATTCATTGTTGGGTTTTTATCTGAAAAGGCAGGTGATTGTTGGCTGCTGCCATTGCATTGCCAACTGTCCATCAATCTCTTTAATAACACTTTTTTAAATTTCAAATCACAAAAGTAGTTTTTTTTAAATATAAAATAAAATTAAAAAAAGGAACATAATATTCACGCGCAACAACCGCGAGTGGGTTGACGCAACACCTGTCTTTTTTTTTTTTTTTGATCTGAAAAAGATACTTATATATTAAGGATTAGCAGCAACAAGCCTATTACAAAATGTGTTAGCTTTATCATAAGCTAACAATGATTCCACCACATGCGGTGGTTCAACAAAAACAATAAAGGAGAAGTTACGCCTAGCCCCTATTCTAGCTAGAGCATCCGCGCATTGGTTTGCTTCGCGGTATATGTGATCAATCCGTGTGTTGGGTATCGCTCGCAGGAGGTTCCTGCAGTCAGATAAAAGAGGCTCCATTAGCATGTTGGGTATCGCTCGCAACACCTGTCGATATTTTCTACTACAGGCTGAACTTGGGTTGAAAAAAAGCAGCAAAGCAGCGTAAAAACCGGCTCATTTTAGGAACAAACATTTCAATTGACGCGTAATCAATACTTACTGAGCAGTAAAAAGAAAAGTAAAAGAAGAGAAACGAAATTGTACTAGCACAGAATAGTATTCCGGCTTTCCCACGCGAGGTTCTAAACCTTTTTTTTTTTTTTTTTAGTCCAAAACTTTGGTTAAGAAAGAAAAGAAAGTGATGAATATATTATTCGTGCAAAGAAAACCATTTTGGTTCTCAGACTGACTTCAGAAGTTTTTTCTTCTCAAAATGTGTTTAATTTGGGTTTCCAAAAACTTGTTTTGATGACAAAATGTGGGTGACACAGTAATTAGACTTTACATAGCACATTCAGAGATATAAGATAATATAAGATATAAGACTTTACGTAGGACAATCTAACAATTTCATGTACACTGCTCTTATTACTAGTAATTAAATGACTAAAAAAAAAAATATTGTAAGGTCTGTTTGGAATTCGTTTATTTTGTTGAAACTGAAATTTTTTTTATTGAAAGTACTGTAGATAAAGGTAAAAGTTAACTGAAATAGTACAATAAGACCCATGAATAGTATCAAAAAGTGCAATAGAGCCCATTAATAGTAGAAAAAATACTTTGAATAGTAAAATAAGCTGACTTTTTAATTTAGAGTCAACCGCACACGTAATAGAAGTATAAACCTGAAATCAATGGAATACTCAAAAAGCTTCCCTTTGGTGGAGAACATATTCAAAGACACCTTGATTACGAAGACAGGGTGTTGCATAAGTGGCATTTGCCACATTTTGAAGTTGGTGACTTCCAAGCATGCACGTTTTCACATCCAAATAACTCAAGTAACGATGTGATTAACATAATTATAAGCTATCCAAAACTTTCAAATGGGAACTTGCATAATTATTTTTGTCATTTTTTTTTAATAATACTCTAAACCAGCAGCTAATAGAGTGATACTTTGCATTACATATTTACATGCCACAATGACAACGCAGATACACCAGCCGAAGTAGACAAACTCAACCCTCCTAGGCATGATTATCAGTTTATCACCCTAAGGGGAAAAATGACATTACAGAATGCTTAATCATGCATGAAAAAAAGTTTCAAATAATTAGTATTTTTGTATGCTTAATCATAAATAATGTTTATTTTATTTATATTTTACTTATTTAACTTGAGAAGATTTTGGGGACATATCGACTCATATAATTTCAGTGCTTGGATCTTTAACCCCAAAGCATCACAGGTAATTAACAAACATATAACCCAAAAAATTTGAAAACCAAATCAATCTGAAATAGCCAAACAAATTAACCCAAAATCAGTAAAAGTGATAAGCCAAAAATGTATTATCCCCTTTGGGAAATTAATCAATTAATTAGCCAAGTGAAATTACTTAGATTCAATTTCATGTAATAAGCGTAGTAGTACAAACAAATCATCAACTAAGTTAAATATAGCGGAAAATAAATTTTACACAGGTGATTTGTTTACGAATAGGGAAAACCACCGAGACAAAACCTCATCGGGTAAATTTGAGGTCACCACTCTCGAGAATCTACTATTATCAAAACAAGCGGTTACAAGTAAAAGGAATCCTAGTATCTAATACCAACCATTAGTTGAATCTTTACCCCAATACTCAATTGGACTTGTAATGTAGCGGCAATCTGTCCTTTCAATGCACGAATCCCAGTACGTAACTAATCAATAATGCATGAATTTCAGTACGTGACTAACACACCAATTTGAGGAAGATGTTAGCTGCAAAGTTCTTCAGTTCATCTAACAATGAAGATCAGGAAGCTCCTTAGTCACAAAACCCTTGGCGCAAAGACACAGTAGCTTTTAGAAAGAATATGATGAACTAGGGCAAATTCTGTTTCCAGTCACAATTTGCAAACACAATGACTTTGCATCAAGTTGCATCACTTTACATTACCTTTGACGGCCCTTAAAATAATCCTTATATATGTCTAGAGTTGTGAGAAAAGAAACCCTACAGAAATACACATGGATATTTGTGAAATCAGATATGGAAATCTGAATTTCGTAATTCTCAATAGATACAGCTTCTGTTGAGCATCAGCATTAAACCTCGATAGATATGATCTGTTGAGCTTTAATGAATAGCGTTTCTTCACTTGTTTCTTGGACAGATTTGCGTGGCTTCAATACTAAATTTGAACTCTTGTTCCTTAAAGTACTAAACTCATCCTAGATCTACTTAATTACAAGTGTGTTTTATCAAAAGATTAGCTAATTTACATAACATATGTCTCTAACAAGTTCCACATATGTCCTAAAAAAAAAAAAAAACCTTATTTCTTACACAAGACTTAGCTTCACAATACTAAAATACCTAGATCAAATCTAACCTAAAAAAAAAAAAATAAATAAATAGAGAAAAACAATCCTAGATCTACCTAATTACAAGTGTGTTTTGTCAAAGAATTAGTCAATTTACATAACATATGTCTCTAACAAGTTCCACATATGTCCTAAAAAAAAAAAAAAAACTTATTTCTTACACAAGAATTAGCATTGCAATACTAAAATACCTAGATCAAATCTAACCTAAAAATAAAAAAATAAAGAAAGAAAAACAAATTCTCACAAGTACGTGGCAGTGGTGGATGATCTAAAGGTGGTGGATGGTGAGAGTTGGCAGTGGTGGTGGCTTGTGGTGGACGATCAGCTTCTTTTTCTTTGGTTTTATTTTTATTTATTTTTTTATTTTTTATACACTACCTATTCTACTGGCAATAGGTTTACTACTAAAGTTGAATAAATGGTCAAGATTGAAACAATAAAAATATGCTGCTAAGAACTTTATATATATGATTGTATATTCTATCCATTTGCATAAACCTCATTTAATTCACTACCCTCACTATAAATTGACACTTGTGTTATCTCAACCAAACAAGGGTTTGGCTTACTTCTAGTATTTTTTTAACTAGAATCTCCTTTTGTTTTAATGAGAAACTGCCACATCATCCATTAACTAAATAAAATGTGGAGATTAAAACTCACTATCACTTGCTATTGTGTATTTAAAACAAAAGGATATTTTCAGTTAAAAAAGTACTAGAGGTAAGCCAAACCCACCAAACAAAACAATCCTAAAAAAAAATAATAATAATAAAACAAAACAAATTCACACTTGTGCTTGCCTATCTCATCAAAATTTGGTTGCACTCAATCCAAAAGCCTTAGAGAAATTGAAGAAAATGTCATCAAGCTCGAGCTCGTCACATAGATCATTGATTTCCATGACGAGGATTTAAGTTTCGATGTAGATTTATAAAAACAAAACAAAACAAAACTATCAACTTAAAGAACTATCCACATGCATCAAAGGATAAGGATAAGGCACCACTTACAAAGGAAAATTTAAAAATATTGCTAAGTACTGAAAACCTTTTTCTCTTCTCTGTCCATGAGTGCTTCTCAGATTGATGGTCAAATTTCATTTGAATTCGTTACATAACAAACAAACAAAAAAAGGCCCAATCTAGTTGAGTGACGCATAACACGGATATATAAGTATTAATTTGAAAAACTATACAATAGTGAGACATTATTATCTGCAACGTACAAATTTTGCAAATAGTGTTAAAATACAAACATAGGAGAAGTGCTACATGCATCTATAATATTTTCACAATAAATCATAGATGGTAAATTATTATTGGTTTTAATTTAAATTCACAACTTAAATTACTTTTTCGCCTTGCCATGGCACCCTAGCCTAGGCCCACGCAAAATTTTATAATTAATTTATATTTTTATGTTGCATAATTAAAAATTTTAAGAATTTAACTTCCCTAAAAATACAAATTGGCCCCCTTAAATAAAACAACAAGACAAAAATATAATATAAAATTTTTATAAAAGCTCTATTCAAATTCATTACTTTTTTGGAAAAAAAAAAACAAAAAATTCTTAAGTGTTTATAATACCATTAAAGAATAACAAGATTACAAATAGATTGTACAAATTTTATAAAAGCTCCCACTCAAAATTCATATTTTATGAAAATAATACATGAAAATTCTTAACTGATTCTAATATAATTTTATTTAAGGCACGTGGGTCAAGAAAATTTGTTGTTAAATCCAAAATAAAATATTTATTTGGTATGCTTAATAAATATTGTCTCAGGAGTTCTATGTTTTGTCACTTTGCAATATATGTTTAATATTTTTAGTTTTTATAATTTTCTTGAGTACCCAAAATATTGTTTTCTTCAATTTCTTGTTATTTTTCTTATTTTTATAGTATACTGTTGATTTTTGGTGTAGGAAAGAGTGCAAAGTCACATAAGATATCTATCGAAAAGAAATTCTTTTTTTTTTTCTTTTAATTTAGAGATTGATTAGAAATTTAGAATGATAGTTTTTTTTTAGTTCTTTATTAATGTATTGCTTTATTACTTATAGGTCAAATAATATATATATATATATATATATATTTTTTTTATTATTTATATAGTATATTCTACAGTAGAATTGCGGGTGGTAAATAAATTTATCTTTTTGAAATAAAACTTCAAAAGTTTAAACAAAGCAAAGCAAAGATAATCTCATAATAAGTTAAAAATATATTACAGATAACATATAAACACTTTATTTAAATTGATTTTTTTAATATAAAATTTATAGATATTTCAATTATTGAATAATATATGACTTATTTAATTTTATAGTTTTTTTTTATCAAAACAAATTCAGTTTAATAAGAAAGATAGTATCTAAACAAAAATTATAATATTAAAAAAATTAAAAAGAATAAATTAGATTTAAGAATTTCTCATAAATTTTAGTTTAGTTATCTTTTGCAAAATATGAAAAATTTACTCACATTATGTATGAACGTGTGTATCAATAGATATGTGTCTGCGTGTGTGTGATTTGAGTTTTATACAACTTCATTTTGGTCTTAGAGGTCAGCCCCAAGGAAAGAATTCTAGTTCTATACCTACCTTTTCCTTTTTGCTTTTATTTTCAAAAAGCCTTAAAAAGGTTGCTATAAAATTGTAGATTTTTTTTTAAGACAAACAAATTTTGGCTCATTTGTTAAAGGGTATTGTGATAATATATCAAATTAATTAACACCGTAGAAGATTTATTTATTATTTCTTGATCACATTAGAAGAATTAGAAATATTTTCAATGAGCTAGGTCAATATTGGATGAAGGAGGGGAGAGAAAGTAAGTTTATTTATTTATTTATTATTATTATTATAAAAGAAACAAACACAAATGGGAGAGTCGAGAACGAAAGTAAGTTTTGAGTCTTGATTGCTTAATAAATAATTAAACATGGGTAAAAAATGAGAGAGAGGGTTGAGGATTGTTTGATATGGATGGCATTAAACAATAAAAACACAATCCACTTACGGATGCAATTAACTTATTAGTTTATGCAAATGTAAGTGGACAATATAAAGTGGTGGGTAACTTAAGGCACATTTAGTAGACTGTAATAGTAATTACATAGGAATAAGAATAGATATTACAAGAAATACAAAATGCTGTAATTTAATCTTTATTACTATTCATTTGTTTTGTGACAACACAATAATAAAACCTTGAAGACAATAGAATGAAAACATTTTAAATCAAACTTAAGATATATTTTAGGAAATATCTTATTCATAAAAGTATATTTCCTAAAAAATAATATTTTTTAAATTTGGAAGAGAGATTAATTTTTTTATGATTTTTTATTTTCATAATTGTTATGTGTATAAGAAAAGTTTATTTATTTAGAAATATATTAATTGTATAAATTAATATACCTACTAAGGAATAACTATTACATCACTTTCTGAGATGAATAGTTATTCCTCATTTTAAAGAATATTTATATTCATAAGAAACGACTATTCTCTGTAATAAAAACATAACAAAACTACTAAATCGCTAAACCATAGGAATAACTATTATATTACAATGCCTATTAGGCTATTACAATCTACCAAACATACCCTTTTTGATTTATGCAATTGTGAATGGGCAATGTAAACATTGTAAAGTGGTGGGTCTTACAAAGCAGAAAATGTCAACCACTCTTTATAACACAAGTTAGCAAGTATGCTCATTTGGATAAAAAAAATTCAAAAATTAAACAATGTGATCCCAAACAAAAATTTCTACTCAAGAATGAGGTATACAAACAAAAAATCCTATTTAAAAATAAAAAAGTACACAAGAAATCTGTGCAACTAAAAGCTCATTACATATACATAGAACAACTTAGAACTCAGGGAAGGACTACCTTAAAACCATTCAAGGCACCAGAAATCAACATACATGTTTCAAATGCATACAGCTCCAAGTCTACAAGCTTGGCTTATTTTTTATTTTTTTTTTATTTTTTATTAAATGCAAAGGAATTTTATTGAGAAGGAAACGGGTCAATTACCAAATATTGGCTTGCTCCAACAATATGACATTACAAAAGGATTGAGGAGCAGAACCTAAACCAAAGGAGTTAGCTAGTCTGTTACATAGTGACAAGATGCTAAGGTGTGGGCCACAACATTAGCCTCTCTAGGAATCCAACTAAATCTGCAGTTTGGTATTTATTTATCCATTAATTCTTCTTCCACGAATGAATCAGCATTGAATCATGCAGCTAGAAATTAAAAGCACCAGAAATTAACACACATGTTTCAGATGCATACAGGATACAGCTCCAAGCCTCCAAGCTTGGCTTATTTTTCCATCAATTCTTCTTCCATGAATGAATCATCATTGAATCATGCAGCGTTTTAAGAGTCTAGAATTAATCAACCATATTGCAGTTGATAAGAAAATGAGAAGCAGGCTAACAGAAATAAAAGGAAAACAAGACCAAATAGGATTTGGGACCATGACTGTCAATGAAGCAAAATAGCAAAAAGAGAGGGAGCAAAAGGCTATGCGGAGTATATCATACTCAAATGGAATGAGAAGAAGAATTGCTATGTATGAGAACATAAATGTCACAGAATTTGAAGCTAAGAACAACCAAAAAGGAAGAAGCCTTAGGCCAATGGGAGTCCCTGCAATCTTTTTGGGAAGAGTAGCATTTTTGTTGAAACTTGGGTTGGGTTTCATGGCATTGGACCAATGGGTTCCATGTATACTGGAGTCTTCTTGCCAAATTCCCCCTGGAGGGTTGAGTACTCCTTCATAGGTCACTGCTATAAGCAGTGTAGTAACCAACAGAAGTGCATTGCGCTTGTCCTCTGATATCATCCTCCATTCACGACAGTGGCGTATTAGTGATTCCTCAAGAGATGAGACTATGGAACGTAGGTAACGTGAATAATTATAATCAGGAAGAGATGAATTAGCGGACAAAACTCCAGCGCGCAGTAGCGTAACCCTGATCTCGTTGTTGTTTTCTACTTGTGTTTGTTCTGCCAAGATGTCCCCTGCTGTATGACCCTCTAAATTCTTTGCGTTTATATCAACACCAGATTTTAATAACAACCTCACAGCCTGCATAATTTGATCAATGTAAATTAGTCGAGCCTTGAATCTGTCCCTTTTGATAATCTAAATGTGCATAATTAAGCTTCTTTGTAGAAATAAAAAATTAAAATTTTGATTAAAGAAGGAAAATAATGATCATGATGTTTCAATTACTAACAATTCGCAAAGCCAGTAAATCATAAAAAGATAGTGAATTTTTGGCATGTTTTAAACATTTAATTCTTAACAATATGATCATGCATGCAATTGGGCAATAGGATTCTTTTTGATATTTCATGATTCAAATTAACTGTTGCAAATTTAAATGTGTACAAACTGTCACATCATTTGAAATTTTAAATGACGTAGTAGCCCTGTACATTGTTTGATATAACAAATAAAATCATAATTATGAAATGAATTCTCTTCATTCCTAGCAAAATGAAGAAGATCATATTCCTTGATGTCACAACACAAGCTTTATGATGTTTCTTTAGTATGTACATAATTAAGGAATAGAGACAGCTTACCTCAGGTTGATTCTTGGATATTGCAATGTGCAACACAGTGTTGCCTTCCTCGTCCTTCCAGTTCAAGATTTTCCTCTCCCAACATATGGAGTTCTTAGACCTTTTCTGTCTAATCCATTCCACCAAGAATTTAAAAGCCTCCAACTTGCCATATTTCAAAGCTCTATGTAGTACAGTCTCGTTTCGAGTCGTCACATCTTCAATAGAATTGGGACAGACTGATAGAAATTTTGCCAATAGATCAAGTTGATCATCTACAGCTACTGCATAATGCAAGGGAGTGATACCCTCTCTTCCTTTGATACGGACAAGGTCTCCATTAACTTGTAGAAGCCGACTCACCATTTCGGTATGCTTATATTGTAATGCAAGGTGAATGGGGCTAAACCCTTCTAGATTTGGCTTTCTAGCAAAAGACAGTTTTAATCTCATCAATTCCATGACAAAAGGTATGTGCCCATTACACACAGCTATGTGTAAAGGAGTATCAAAAAAAGGAAAATGATCAATGTGGTCCAAAAGATATGCATCCTCTTGAATCAACATGTACAGTGTGTCAATATCACCACATTGAGCAACTTGTTTCAACCTCTCAATTCTCTCACCCATCCTAGAGAAGGTGAATATAGACATAAAGGTAGGGATTTCCTTAATTGAATAACTTTAGAGAGTGGAAATTAATGGTTATACACTATAGCAGCTAGCTGGAATGAAGAAAATGATGGAGTAATTGAGGAGATTAATGTAACCTGCTAGAGCTAACACCGTCTCTTTTTATAGCGTCTGAAGACTTGAGGAAAATGATTAAGTATGACCGAATCATCTGAGAAGGATTAAGGAAACAACCTTCCCAACCTTTTCTATGTGTCTTAAAAATAACGTGTAAAATTTGTTATATTTGGCTTTGACTTCTTTTGTCAACCATTGACTTTGGATAACGGAGGATATATTGAAATCAACCTTTTTAGTTTTTTGTCAAACAGCATCTAAATTAAAAAAAATTAATTTATTAATTTTAACTAAATAAAAAAATATTAAAAATAAAATTAAAAACTAAAAATCATATAAATTGATATTTAAGTGTGTCTTTAAAAAAAACAACAAGAACACAAACTCAGAACTAAGAACATAAATACAAAAATTAAAAAAATAAATAAATAAAAAACCTCCAAAACTGAAAATTCGGTTTCTTTTGCTTTTCTCAGGAACCAAACAACTGCGAAGGATCCTATAACACCACATTAGAGAATAGAAATCGTAGCTTGTCAGATCGTATAGCTGAGAGAACTAGGTCGGGTGTGCCTAAATTCAAGTCAATCCCACCTCCTTTGCCCATTTCTCCACCTGCTGTGTCTCCAAGTTCTTACTTTGCTATCCCAGCTGGGTTGAGCCCAGCTGAGCTCTTGGACTCCCCTGTTCTTCACAACACTTCTAACGTAAGTTTTTTTTTTTGGTAACAAACCCTTTTAAGGTTGTTTGAAAAAATTGAGAGAAATGAAAGATTATAAAAAAGAAAAAAGAAGAGATATGTTTGAAGGCTGTTCTGTTTTAGAGGAAATGAAGGAACTTAATCTGAGTCAAGTCAAATTATTGTGCATGACTCAGTTGACTTGGAGGTTTTTTCGTTGTTTTCTTTCGCGGTTGTTTGGTACCTGAGAAAAGCAAAAGAAAACGACTTTTCAGTTTTGGAGGGTTTTTTTTTTTTTTTTTTTTTTTTTTTTTTTTTAATAATTTATGGGTTTGTGTTCTTACATCCGAGTTTGTGATTTTGTTATTCTTGTTCAAAACATACTTACATCTCAATTTATGTGTTTTTGATTTTTAATTTTGTTTTTAATTTTTTTTAATTTAGATACTGTTTGACAAAAAACTAAAAAGGTTATTTTCAATATATCCTCCGTTATCCAAAGTCAATGGTTGACAAAAGAAGTCAAAGCCAAATATAACAAATTTTACATGTTATTTTTAAGACACATAGAAAAGGTTGGGAAAGTTGTTTCCTTAATCCTTCTTAGATGATTCGGTCATACTTTATCATTTTCCTCTAGTCTTCAGGCGCTATAAAAAGAGACGGTGTTAGCTCTAGCAAGTTACATTAATCTCTTCAATTAGAACAGCCTTTTTAATAAATAAATAATTAATAAATAAACCTTCTGTTCCACTTTTTTTTCTCCACTTTATACTCCACCAACAAAAACTTGCCATGTGTTAATATAATTAATTAAATACTATCATTATTGACTTATTTATATTACCATTATTAATTAATGATAGTATTTAATTAATTACGTTAACACATGGCAAGCTTTTATTGGTGGAGTATAGATTGGAGCAAGAACAGTGAGACAAAAGATTTGTACTAAAAAGAAAGGCTATTAAGTCCCATGCGACTATGCGTTTGGTTGTTAAGTACTTTTTAGCATTTGCGTCAGCACCAACACTATAATTCTACTTTATTAAATATCTAATAGATTTTTGGGTAACCCATATCAGTTAGAATTATTAAGGGCCCGTTTGATAGAGGAGTTTAAATAATGTTGTTTGTAGTTTTTTGAAATATGTGTTCGTGAAAAAGTATGTAAAAATGTGTGTAATGTTGTTTAAAAACTAAATATGAGTTGTTTAACAACTCTACCAAACAGGGCCTAATTGTTTCTTTTTCTCACGTGTTTTGTTCAATGTGCTACTTAGTACTTGCCAATCGGCTTCGATGGTTCCATGACCCTTTGTCGAGGGCGTTTTTTTTTCATTGCCAATATAATGTTTGAGAAGTCAAGTCTGAGACTCGACTTTAGGCTTGGAATATGGCCTAAAGGCTAGCAGTGAAGTGTGAAATGCCCATTTTGCTCAAGGTTCGGGTTGCATCCAACAAATATTATAATAAGGCCCCAAAAATGCCTCCTGCAAAGACAAACTAGCACAAAGGATGGCCCACTACAATGATCACTTAAATAATAGTCCAACGGTAAATAAAAGAAATGTCTAGTAGTAGATGTTTGGAAAATGAATAAATGTATTTGCATAGTAAAAATTATGCATTTCCTGCATAGGTATAAAAGTGGGCCTGTTATAACAAGTACACAAGAGGAAAATGGTCCAGCAGTGAATATAACAAACCTCCAATGGTAACGTCTGATTAATTAATAAATGTGTTTACATGATAAAAATAATATATTTAACATTTCAAAAAAAAAAAATCATATATTTTCCTTATTATTATTAAGTCAACATAAGGGAAAACTCTCATAGTATCCAATACATTATGATCTTCATTATAATAACAATAAAAAAGGATTAAAGACTATATAATTACAAGTAAAAAGGAAAAAATAGGATGGAATAAAGGGAGAGAAAGACCCCTAGCTTAGTGCAACAAATATTAACCAAAGTTCTTACACCCATGATGGAATATATGAAAGGATGTATAGTAAATGATGGAAACTACTCTTATATGAGTGGGTGAGCAAATATACGCTGATGTGGGAATAAAATGGTAAAGGTACTTGGCTATTTTTGGTCATGGTGGAGAGATTGATTGTAGCTAATCATGAGACCTTTATGGTGCTGGGTTTTGTTATAAAATGGAAGGAATATTTGTGAGTTGATGGGTATGGGCATTTATGAACTAAAAAGGAACTTATTTCTAAATTAAGGGTTGAAAATAACAAGGTTGATGGAGATTTTTAGAGGATTTCGTTCCCCCTTGATGAGTAGATGGTGATTTCCTTTTAAAGTCAAGCTTAAGGAGCAATTAACAAAAGCAAAAACGTTGGGTCTGATCAGCAAGGGAATTTTCAGAGTATCCACCATGAGATTTGGCCAAAAATGGTATGAACTCCTTTTTGAGTATTTGTCTCCTTTGGGTAATGTCAGATGGAGCTAAAATTTAGAGTGTCTAACTTAGGATTTGGCTATATATGGTAGATTTTCTTTTGGGTTGCCTGGCTTCTTTGGGCAATGTCACACATGGGTGAATATTTGGGTAATCTTGCATTAAATGCTGAGATTTCAGTGGTTGTGTTCAGTCAATGGTGTTAAGGCAGGTATTAAGGTAGAATCTTAGTGCTGCAACTAAGATTTGAGCTTCAAGGAGTAGGAGCTATCATCCCAAGCCAGGTGTTAAGCTTTTAGCTTACTTCAGGGAGCTCTACTGGAGATCTTTTTATGCCCTTCAAACCACATTTCCCTATATTTCCCCTTTTAGGATTCATGAGCTTGGTTTATGAATTAATTACATACATTTTTAGTAATAAAATGAACTATTTAGTTGAGGATTTCATGAGCTTGAAAGCCTTGGTTATGGCTTGCTTGAGTCGTGACCAAAACTTGGAGAAGAAGGTATTTATTACCCATTAGCTTTTAGGTGTCAGCCTAGCTTCTGGTACTGTTCACGTCAGAATTGGCAGTGGCAGAGAGATTGAAGGGACATATGTCCAGCTCCTAATTTGATTTGGGAGCTTGGTTTCTTCTTGGGGTGATCTCCAACGTAAGGCGGAACTGAATGGAGCTTTCCAGCTAGGTCAGTTTGCACACATGAGCTGTTTTGGCTGAGACTTCATGTTGGACTTGACCATGAGGGCTGAGTACTTTGGTGGGCCTTTGACTTGGTGGTTCTCTTCACTTGGGCTTATCCTTTTGCTTTCTCATTGTGAGCCTTACAAAATGGACAAAGCTACTATATATTGCCATAGATTTTTATTTCACATGGGTTTTAGTTGTTAGTAAAAATGAAATATATTCATGAGCTTTAATAAATATTTATGATAGGTTTTTGGGTATTAATTTTCATGGGATTTAAATAACAATTTGTATAGTTTCTCATAATTTTTGCCATGGATTATTTTGTAAATGATATTTTCTTTGGGGTTTTTAAATAGTAACCTCCAATGTTTCTTGTGAATAATATTTACCATGGATTTTAATAAAGGCAATATCTATGGGTTTCAAATAAAATATGTAACAACCACTATAATGGAATAATGTGAAATTCTCGTGGGTTTTTCTATAGATAATCATAATGGGCTTGTAAGAAAAATAATTACCATGAGTTTTGGAAAAAAAAACATTATGAATTTTGTGATATGAATAAAGACCTTGGGTTCTTATTATATAAATTCCATGGTTTTGTGATATGGTATGAAATAAATAAATGTTATAGTTTTAAGATAAATAATCATAACTTTTCATGGGCTTTTATAAGATGATTGCCATGGGTTTTGAGAATAGATAATTGCCATAGATTCCATGGGCTTATAATATAAAGTAATGTTTAAGAACTTAAAAACATTTTTCATCATTGGGCTTTTAAACGAAGCACTTATGATATAGTATTTTGCCAAGTATTAATAACCTTGGGCTTTTGTAAAATAGTGTCAAGTAATTAGCTTGGGCTTTTAATAGTGCCAATGTAAATTGGACTTTTGATGTTGCCAATGAGAAATGGGATTTGATATTGCCAATGGGAATTGGGCTTTTGATATTGCCAATGAGAATTGAGTTTTAAATATTGCTAATGAGAATTGGGCTTTGAATATTGCCAATAAGAATTTGGCTTTGATTTTGCCAATGAGAATTAGGCTTTTGATATTGCCAATGAGAATTGGGTTTTAAATATTGCTAATGAGAATTGAGATTTGATATTGCCAAATAGAATTGGGTTTTTGATGTTGCCAATGAGAATTGAGTGTTTTGATATTGTCAGTGAGAACTAGGCTTTTGATAAATAAATTTCCATGAGTTTAAATCATGGGCTTTGATCACGGATTTGAATTCCATTGATAAAATTGCTTTGCCATGGACTGGAATCATGTGCTTTGCTTGCAAGATTTGAATTCCGTTGAAATCTCCATGGGTTTAAACCATGGGCTTTGATCATGCATAACAATTGTTTTGCCATGGACTTGAATCATGGGCTTTTCAAATATTGTCAAGCATAAGTATTCTTAGACTTTAAATAGAACAGGATGTGTGCATTGGGCTCGTAGGGCCAGTTTTGGGCTTAGCTAAATAATGGTAATAAAATTAGATAAAACATGAGTTTTTTGGGCTTTTTTGTGATAGTTTATGTCATGACCCAATTTAGATAATAAGATATGAAATATTTGTGGTTAACATAATAATAGAGCAAAAAATATTTGTGAAAACCCAATAACTTATTAGTGGCGTTTGAAAATAAATAGGTGGTACTTAAATAAAATTAGGTGTAAAAAAAATGTGCCGTAACACCCTTATCGAAGGTATGATTATGGCGAAGTTTAGAAAAAGAAAGAAAAAAAAAAAAAATATATATATATATATATATATGATCATGGCAAAGTTTAGAAAAAGAAGGAAAAAAAAAAATTTGGAGGATAAAATATCACTTTTGACTCATATCTATATCTATATATATATATATATATCTAAAAGTTAAAGCGTAGCATTTATTGTTGCTATACTCCTATTGAGCCACATCAGCAGCCTCATCATCTACATATTTCTCTTTTCTCTCTACTACTTCCAACTATAATTTTCCTTTTACCTTCTCATCTCTCCACTACTTTCAACCTTAATGTCACTCTTCATTTATCCCTTCCTCTTCCTTTTATTTTGGCTCTTCTTATTTCCATTCTATTACTATAAATATGTCATTCTCTCTCTCATTTTATACATATTTTTCCACATGAAAAAGGTTTTACTCTCTCTCTCTCATGTTTTATTTTTTTGTGAATTTTTTATTTTTTGTATCTCTACTTTAGATTGATAAATTTATGTGTTCTTTAAAATTTTATTTTGGGTCTATGCATTTGGTTTTTTGTTTTTAAGTTTTTTTGTTTTTGTTTTTGTTTTTTTTCTTTTCTATGATTGTTAAATGTTATTCTACTACATATAAAGATGGTTTACAAGAATATAATGTTATTCTATTATATAACATAGCTTGGATAATTTCGTGTTTGATTTATGACTATATTTTTTTATCTTGATGCTTCTTCTTCTCATTCTATTTTCTATTTCTCTCCTAAAAAAGGTAATTATCTCTCTCTCTCTCTCTCTCTCTCTCTCTCTCTCTCTCTCTCTCTCTCTATATATATATATATTATTTATTCTTTTTTGCAACTTTACTTTAGGTTGATGAATCATTGTATTTTTTTTTATAATACTATTTTGGGTTAATAAGATCTGGTAGTGTGTTTGATCTTTTAAGTTTTCCATCGCAAGGCTTCTCTCTCCCTCTTATAGCTTTTGTTTGATTTTTTTTTTTTTTGACATAATACTTAGTTAGTTTGGAAGTAAGATTTTGAATTTATATCAATATACAATCTTGGCTATGTATTTGAATGTGCCTATCAATTATTAAAACCGTCCAAGATGAATATGTATAGACAATATTTTTGTTTTAATTTTTCATTGATTTATTATTTAGTTATAACATCAAAAATAAAGTAGATGAGTATGTAAACTTGAAATTTCCTAAGATTAATTTGTAAAGCTAATTCATTTATATATATTTCATATTGTCAAAAAATTGAAAGTAGAAAATAAATAATAAAAAGAATAACAATGTGGCTAATGATGTGGTGAATAAGAAAGCTCAATAGAAGCGTAGCAACAAAAATGTGATATGAAGATCCAATTAAAGACAATTAAATCTTAATAAAAAAGTGTATGTAGTAAAAATAAATTGTTAGATCGCGTTCTCTTTATGTTGTTATATAAATTATTTTCTTTCATTTCGATTGGTGAAGTGTTCAATTTTAGACATAAAGTCTACTTTTTTTCCTACATATTATTTAAAATATTAAATTTATAATATGGCATAGTCTCTTAGAAATGTCTAAGAAATATGGAATTTCAATCTCATGTATTTATATTAGTAAACAAAACCCAATCAATAATTCGAAACTACTCCTACGATAAGAAAAATTATAAACACAATAATATATTTTTAAGAGAATAAAATTTTTGAATAATATATTTGAAACTCAAACAATTTAGTTGTACAGGAAAAAAAAAAGAGAGAATATAACACACCATAACATAATTTATCAAAATATGGACCGCCTAAAAAATAAAAAATATCAATCAAATAAATCCAAATAATAAAATGATGATATATTTTTTGAGATAAATAAATGAAAAATAAATTTATAAATTGTTTATTTTTTTGGATGAACAAATTATTTTCCACAGAATTTAGAAAACAAATTATATATTACACCATAACTAAAATATAATTATCAATTCTCACACATTGCTTGGGTCTGCAAATAAAACCCATGCAGTAGAGCTAGGGTGGTCAAAGGGGGCAATTGGCCAAAATCCTCCCTCCCCCCCCCCCCCCCCCCCAAAACCCCCACCCCTCTTAAAAAAAAACTTAACTCTCTCCTAAAACTTGATTTTGTCCTCCCAACATACCATGTAGACATCTAGGCGAATGGCTTGAGAGTTGAAATTGCTAGAAAATGTAGAGCAAATAATCATTCAATGCTTAATAGCTAATAGAGAACATTGTTGAGGACTCTTTTTTCGCCCCACATGGCACCACTTCACTAGCAACCCACGCCACATCAACATATTATTGATTTTTTGGGCAAACCTCTTTAAAGCCCAAAATAAGCTTATATCTCATGGATTGGGCTCACATAGCCTACAAGATCCTTACTTCAAGAGGCAGATTCATGGTCCACATTTCCTCTTCATCAATTGGGATCATAACCCCACGACATCATCAACATCAATATATGGATTAGGCTCAACCAATGAATCAAAACTCACGACCCATATTACCTTTCTCCCACTCATGGAAAACAGCTTCTCTAACAAAAGTCCATATTTACACAAAATGACAACAAAACTCAAGATATGTCTCATCTTCAGCTTATGATCAAAGCTCAGGAGTTTCTTTGGGGAAACTTTGGGAGTCGTGATTTGGAGGGCTAAGAGGTATGTTCAGTAAAGCTCCAGCGGTTTAAAGTTGATAAAGAAACATGTTACTTGACGTGTCTTCTCAAACTCCTTAAACTCTGACTAGTCTGTGTGTAGTAGGTAACATATGATAAGCATCTCTTATCACATAGTACTTAAAATGATAAAATTTCCTATTGTTCTTTTTCTAAAACTTAATATTCATCATATGACAAATACTCAATATCTCCAGCCATCTAAATGCTAAACAAATAGCTATTCATTCAACCTCCAGTTGTTCCTATACAAATTTAGAAACTTCATTATATTATTCTACATAAACTACATTACCAATTTCAGCTAAAATCCAACTCAAACACATGGCCTAATCTAATTGGCTATCTTTAATCTCTAAATACATATAATATTCATGATATCTCTAATATCCAGCTGCTGTCTACCACAATCAAACCAAATATTCCTCTGCCAAGTGCTAGAGAAGAGCATTAAATGCTCTTCTTACTTACCAAGATTAAGTCACAACACAATGAGACCTTAATTAGATCTCTAAAGCTTTATTAACTTTCAACTAATCATTCTATTACTTACTAAAAACGTGTTGTAATAGAACCTTGGATCAAAAACACAAACACCCAAAAAATGAAACATTTCTAGTAAAACTCCAGCAGTATGTTCAGCACTTGACACCTGGCTGGAAGTGACATCATTAGTCTTTTAATGCTCAAATCCCATCAGCCTGACATCTGACCTCATCTGCTTCTGCCCCAAGTAACAGCTATCTCATGATAGCTATCACAGCTTTTCCTGACAGTTAGGATAGCTTTTTCAGAAAAGATGTAACAGCTGACCTAGCAGCCTTAGCATTACTGATTTTCCACATTTGGCCAAAACCAAAACAAACTAAAGTAACTATCTCTTTCTTGCTAAAATACTTTCATTTTCTGTTGCTTTTTCCCCTGTAGCTCTTACCAAAAGTAGCAAGAACACCTTAAACCTAACATACTATTTTTGTCCAAATCTTAAGGTGGATTCTTTGAAGATTCATTGCTGATTGGTACAGATTTTGGCTGATATTATTTACTAAATACCCCCTTAAACTCAGCTATAAATAGAACCCTTCATCAACACCTTAAGGGGACACCAATAGAGAAGAACTCTCTCACAAACTTCTCTATTCTCTCTCCCTCTAATTATCTTCTTAAGCTCTTAATGAAGTTCTGAACTTCTGGGTTTTTGGTTTCCAAATTACGAACTAAACTCTTCAGCCTTTAGCTCATAAATGCCCTTCATTAGCCCTCATACATCCTCCAGTAGAAAATCCCAGCAGCATTACTAAACACACTACAACACCATTACTCTTCTCATATTCATTCTCTCACTTCTCATGTTCAAAAAATACATCTATCTTACTGCACCTATCTCCAAATACCTAAACACATCTCCATACTCTTCTCTTACAAAATCTTTCCCCTTGGAAAGCAATCTCTACAACTTCTCTAGCAGTTATAATCTCATATTTTTACTATCTTTAACCACCATATCTCTCATACTTCCATATATCATACATATTACAAATACTACATCTCACAAAACATCTATATCTTTTACCATCTCCACACTTTTCAAGAGATATCAAGCACTCATACTAAAAGTCCTTTTCATGGAAGGCATGAACTTCTATTACTAAAGCCCTTCTCCTAGAAGGCACCAAGATCTCATATCAAAGCCCTTCTCCTAGAAGGCACGAATCTATCTTACATAAAACCCTTCTCTTAGAAGGCATAAATACTTCATACAAAAACCCTTCTCATGGAAGGCAACACTATTCATAACTTCACAACAAGTAAAATATCATTTTCTAGGGGAAAACCCATTTAAGTGCATGATAAGAGAGGTAAGCTTAACTAGCCTCTACACACAGCTGAACATACTCTCTCTCCCTCTAGTTGCACCCATTTTTCCCCTTCAATATTGAAGTTATCATGACAAATTGCCTTTCCACCATTGGAGTCACTCTGCTGGAATGCTATCAACTCACTGCTGTTATGCAGCTGGAGCTGCGGACCATACAAAGATAAGTGACTCTACTTCCTTATCCTTATCTTTAAATTTACATCATTGAGTACATGATTACTTCATATTTAAATACATATTACTTCATTTCAGTTACTATTATAACTATTAATCAAAGCTATTATATCAAATGCATATTATATATTTATTCGACCATTATCATGATTCTTAGACTTTAGCATTAGTAGTTTTGTAGGCTTAAAAATAAACCGGTAGCCATTGGACCACGTGGCCCAATGTTGAGTTTTGGGCGCAACTCCCCAAACACAACCCGGACCTAGCAAAGTCACTAATCTAGTGGATAAAATGTGGCCGAGCTCTGAAAAAAGGCCCCCGAACAAACACAAATGCAAACAAACCCTAGTTAACATACACTAGCCTTAGTCATGGTTGCCTAATACGTGGCTATCCCTTTGAACATGTGGATGTCACTTAATTTGTAAGTGTTCTAGAAATTTCATAAAATAAATGTTTTAAAATAAATAAAATTCTACCTATCTTAGTCAAAAGATTATAATAGATTCTTTTTTTAATAAAAAATATATATGTATATGTACGGCATCGAGGTACCCAGACCCACTTGGGACTTGGGCTTTGACTCTACAGTATGGCCCATGACGCCAAACCCTTTCCACCTAAGGCCCAAGCTCGAGCCCAAAATAGTTACAAGCTCAGGTCTCATGCTGCCCCAAAGCTCAATGAGTAAATAACCTTAATTGGAACGCACCTAGCTTCGCCACCTAAGCCTTACTTGGTAAACCACTTCCAGGGCAAGAAGACAATTGCTCGGGGGTGTTGACTTTTGGATGTCCGGTAGTGCCTTGGGAAATATCGCTGCCAAGCGTCTATACTAAATTAGGATCCAGTTCCAATGCCACTCCTACCACACCCCACTCCCAACTAAACTCCCACTTAAGGTTAATGACATTAGACCCCCTTTTCCACTAACAATGAAAGTAATCATAACCCCCCACCAATTTTTGGGCTATAAATAGGAGAAACAAATGAAGGGAGAAGGTTGTTGAAGGATTCTGGAGAAGCTTAGAGTTGGGAGCAAGAATGTAAAGGTTGGAGAAATAGTGTTAGGTCTCTAGGCTAGAATCACCCACAGTAGGAAATCCAAAGCCCACATTACAAATAGATTGTGAGCCCAAGAGTGAGTCAGCCCATCAATCTCATTTTGGGTGTGCACAGTATATATAAAATATATTCTCTTATATGTGTTTATTATTGAACGATTTTTTATGGGATAATAAATTGATTAGTATTTTTTTTTTCTATTTATCAACAAACAAAATAGGAAAATCTTTTCTATATATTAGGAATCAATTAATTTGGAATCAAAATATATCAAAGGGAATTAAAGGTTTGAAGAGAAAATGATACCATATAAAAGATCGTTACCATTTAAATTTGAAAAATGATAAATTTTTTTTTGTTCATGAAACTTTATGTATAAATAATTAAATTAGTACTACTTTATATAGTAATTTTAAGGACATGTTTTGGTTCCTAAGCCCAAAGGGTAAAAGGATTTAGGTCCAAAGAGCCCAACACAATGAATTTATAGGTTGGAAACTAAACTTCAATGAGTTGAACAACAATCATAATGGATTAAAGATGACAAGAAAGCAAAGATAAACAAGTTTTGTGCAAAGAAAATCTTCCTCGGTAAAGTCCGAGGAGAGTAGTTCTTGTATAGACCTTTTTTGAATTTGATTACAAGTCCAGTTCTTATTGCTACAATATTTTTTCTATAGATTCTCATATGATCCCCTTGTAATTGGGGTCTTTCTTCTTTATATTACCTTGTTTTGTTTCATCTCAGCCCTCCACGTATAGATCAAGTTGCTGGCTTTGATCTTTGTCCCATCAGCCCATTCCTGAAGTCTTTGGGGGTAGTTGTAAGGCTAAATATTACTATTCAGGTATCACCTCCACATTAATGCGGTCAGAGAGTTAGTTGCAAAGTATTCAATGCGAAGGTAACAGCTTTCCCCCAGATATTTCTGAACTTTCATTTGTCCTATTCTCTCCTAATGCTCATCCTTACCAATAAGATTATCCGGTGTATCGTTCTTGACGATAAGTCAACCCTTTGAAATCTACCCTAATTAGCCGAGAAGGCACCTCTCCTTGGACTACTTTCCCAAACTCCTATGTCCAGAATCCTTCCATTACTTACTGATTCATACATCTCCGTTAATGTCTGACTGTCCTCGGATTTGCTAAATTTCCTCGGACAAGGCCCATGGCCCAATATATATTCCTGGGCCTTTCATCCCAACAGTAATTATTAATGACATCAATGTATATGTATATTCTTAAAAAAAAAAAAAATGTATGTGTATAAGTGTGTGTGTATGCATACATGTGCGTATACACACACATATAATTATAAACTTTGTTCTTTATTCAAAAAAAAAATCCCCCCCCCCTAAGCTAAATCTTGGCTTCTCTAAAGGAGTTTTAATTTTGATTATAATTTTTCAATTGCACTGACTTAGTCCTTTTAATTATTCATATGGTTTCAATATGTTGACACCCCATTTTGCAACCCGCATTTAACCTCACTAGGAGGGTAAAAGGGTAATTTTGACTTGGAAATATGCATCTTGATTCTGGTCATTAGATTTTTAATCTCATTTCATCAAAATGATCTTGATGTTGTAACAATCAAATCGACTGGTCATAAGCCCTAATCGGACTATCAGATTGAAAGTTATCATCAAATCAAATTTTAATGGCCGAGATGCACTATCAAAAATTGAGTCCGACTATATGTGATTATGAACAATTGATTCCAATTGGTTATAATTTTAATCAATTTGAGATCAATGATGTGTCATAATTTGATTGGTTAGGATTACATTTTATGGTGAGGTTACATACACCTAATTAATTAGATAGTTAAACATTAATTATTCTATGAGTAATTTGTGTAATTATCTTTTAATTAGAGTAAATTTGGAACCAATTAAGTCTGAAATGAGAGTGATTGGAGCCATTTAATGTTAATTGGGAGCTAATTTAGGACCTATTAATGTTAATTGTGCTGAAACCATTTTCTAACAAATGACCTCTTCTCACCATTTCATAAATATCTCTTATAAAATTTTGAATCTGTGAATGAGATTAATTTTTCCAGAAACTAGACATCCGGGGCTTCAATTTGAGCACAAGAACGAGGCAATTCCGATCAGAATTGAGTCAGATATGATTTTTTGAAGTTGCCTCTATAAGCTGTTACAACAGCTACGGGAAAACCGAATTTTGGCTTGTTTCTCACTCCTACCAATCTTTCCATTTAATACACCAGATTTTCTCCAAGACTAAAATTAGGTCTAGGTTCATGATTCTTGGTCGACCCTCATTAAATGGCCTTCCATTCATATTTCCTCCACCACTACTATATAAACCCCCCTCTACTTCTAGTGAAGTAGAGTAGTCTTGTCATATCTTGGTCTTCCTGAGACTCAAGGTATTAAGTAAGACTCACTCTCCCTCTCCTAGTTCTTCTTTTTTTTCCTCCACCCATAGGATCTCCCTCAAAAGTCTCCTCCTCCACCATATGGATCTTGCATGAAGGTATAATCTCTTTCCCTAATTGTTTTTTTGTATTTCCATGATGAGAGTTTAGGATTAAAGTATGATACTAATTATTTAAATTCTCTTGAATATGTTTGAATGTTCTTAAATGTTCTTATGTGTTCTTCACGTGTTCTTGGTTGTTCATCACATGTTCATGTATAAACACTAGTTTTGATCTTAAATCCACATCAAAAATATGAAAAACATATTTGTCTAACAATTCTTTCAAATCTTTGAATCTAGGTTATCACCATCCACACACATTCACTAGAATTTATTTTTCAATCCAAATGAAATGATTAATAAATTGAATTAGGGTTTATCACATGCACACACTTTGAATTTAACATGTAAATTAATTGACATATTGGATGATATGATATGAATGTTGGCCACCATAGTCTAGAAGACTGGTTTTACCAGGCAAGGTAGGTGCCTAACACCTTCCCACCTTGTAACATAGCCTCCGAACTTAGATCAAGGGTTGATAGACCAATGCTTATCCCTGTAATTTTCAATTTCTAGATTGTAACTAGGAAGGTGCCTAACACCTTCCCACCATAGTCTAGAAGACCGGTTTCACCGAGCAAGGTGGGTGCCTAACACCTTCCCACCTTGTAACATAGCCTCCGAACTTAGATCAAGGGTTGATAGACCAATGCTTATCCTTGTAATTTTCAATTTCTAGATTGTAACTAGGAAACAAAGCCATGTACTTTATCTTAGATTGTATCTAGGACCAAAGTCATGTAATTTTCCTATGATCAATGTAAATTCAATTGCAAATTAATAAAATGAGGAATTTTTCAATTATGGTTTTCTTATTTTTCCAATAATTAAATAAGTGGCGACTCCATTGTAAAACCCTTAATCTAAAGGGGTAAATATAACTAGTCGAACCTCCATTTTGAGAGGCAATAACACGACTCCACCTATTTACGTGGGTTTGGCCCAACACACCTATAAAAAAAGGGGGCCGGGGTCGCGGTCTCTCACAGTGGCGACTCCATTGGGGATATTGAGGGCTAGGCTTCAATTAGCTTATGGTGGCCAACCATGTCATTGTTTGTTTATTGCTTTTTGTATATAATATGTCTAATATGTCATTATATTGCATGTCATGCATCATTTGCTTGAATGAAATTTATTTTATTTGTGTGCTAGCCCGGAAGCCCGGTAGTATTAGCCGTGGATTGTGGTCTTCCTGAGACTCACATACCCAGCGGTGAACCTACCACCCACCGCGACAAGGATCATCATGGTTATGCCATGGTGGTTCATAGGGACAAACTGTACCGTTCGGACCAACGCGGCGCTCCTGGCGTCACAAGTTGGGAGGTACGACATCCTAGCTTATGGGAACCTTTAACCTACCTTCTACCCATGTTGTAATGACCCATAGAACCTTCCTTTAGGTCGGTCCATATAAATTGCATTGCATTATGCATGTGTTTGGCCATTGTTTGAATCATGATGAGCCCAAGTTCAACGCTTGAGCCCATCATAATTGTTTGAACCTTGTATGCTATGAATGAACTTAAGTTCAAAGCCTATGATTGAACTCTACTTGGTAATGAAGCCCAAAATTGTTTCTTGAATGAGTCTAAGCCCAACACTTGAGCCCATCGAAGGTGTATATCATGGTCAACATCAAAGGCCAAAAGCTCACAAGATGCATGCCTTCCAAGTGTAAGCCCAATCCATTTCAAGCAAATACCAAAAGATCATAATCAAGGTTCAAGCCTTCCAAGTGCAAGCCCAAGCCATTTTATCATAATCAAGGTTCAAGCATACCAAGTCTCAAGCATACCAAGTCTCAAGCATCTTAAATTGACCAAGAAGAAGCAAGTGGCCCAACTTTGCCTCACTCCACATTTGGTTTGCAACATCATGGTTAAGCTTAAAGTTTGTTAGTTTATTCCATGTTTCTATGTTTCTTTGAATTCTAAAAATCCATGTAGCATTTGATGTACTTTATTCATGTATATATATTAAGAAAAAAAACAAAACAAAAAAAAATTCAAAATTTTTTTTCAAGATTTCTAAATCCTTCCCAAAAATAGAGAAAATTTTTCAAAAAAAAAAAAAAAAAAAAGGGTCTTTGGACTAGGGGCATTGAGCCCTTAAGTCATTTTTAAAAAAAAAAATTCTTTGAACTAGGACCATTGAACTTCCTAGTGACTTTTCCAAAAAATCCCAATTTTTTTTTCTTTCAAGATTAAAAAAAAAAAAAAAAAAGAAGTCTCTTCTTCAAAATGGTACATGAGGATCCCTTGGACAAAACATTTTCTATATCTTGATGTTTAAAGGCTTGAGCAATCAAATTGTACCAAGGAATGATTAATTTCATTTAATCCATGTAAAGACTTTTGCTACTTGACTTAGAATATAAGAAGAAATGGTCTTAAAAGGCAATCATAAAGAATCCATCCATCAAAAAATCCCAAGAAACCATGCACTCAAACCAATTTTCAAAGATCTTTTGTTTCACAACATTAGAGCATTCATACTTTTTCTTTTAAGATGAATTTATTAAAAGAGTTTGAATCACTGTGCCTACAAGCAAGCATTACTAGGGATAGGAGGCCATCTTTGGTTAAACCAAATTATTTCCTATTACCTATAATGTTCATCATCCATTGCTAGCCCATTTGAGCCTTTAAACATTAGCCTCTTTTTTGCATGAACCCACTAAAATCTAAACCTAGGGTGGGAAAATTCAAAGTATGTATGCTTAAATCTCATGTTAAGGAGGAGTCGACCTTGAGCTTTGAAGCTAATTGATAAAGCTCTCCTAGAGGACATGAAAGACAAGTAGAGAATTCATTAAGTTAAAGATAAGAGATCATTAAAGTAAAAGGAGTTTTCACTCAATCAAGGAAAGAGAAATGAAATTCCATCAATATGAGAGAAAAAAAAAAGTGTGCATCAAGTTTGAAGAGCCTAAAATTCATCATGCCAAGAGGAACACAAGATTCATCCAAAAGAGATTTCATCAAAAAAGGAAAGATTCATCAAGTATAGAAAATGTGCAAGTGCATCGAGGCAAGAAAGATGCATAGAGAGTGTATCAAAATGACTTAAGCTGAGAAAAACAAGGGAGGCAAAAGATCCCCAAAAAGTTCATTCAATAAAGAGATGAAAGATAGCCAAAAGAAAAAAAAAAAAAAAGAAAAAAAAAAAAGCCCGCTAGGCTAAAAACCCAAAAGGGTAGTCTAAGCAAAAGTTAGGGCCAAAAAAAAAAAAAAAAAAAAAAAGAGAGAGAAGGAAAATCCTAGCAAATTGAAAACTTGAAGATGTAACAAGATGAAAGTCTAGAGGTATGATTCAAGAGGAATAAGCATAAAAACAATTGTTGATACAAGTGACCAATGAAGACTAGTGAGAAGATGACAAAGAAAAAATGGGAAAACTCCTCCAATACTTGATTTTTGAGTAATGCATACTTGGGGGAAACATTATAGGGAATTTTGAGCCTTTTATATCTTCCATTTCATCACCCAAACCCGGCCTACATTTCAACCCATGAGTAAAGACCTCCTTGAAGTGTTGTTAGTTGTAGGCACATTTTAAGCTCTAATATTATTTTCTCTTGAATTAAAAAGGAAAAATGCTTAAGAACCCCATTGGATGATATGTTGAAGGACAAAACTTCTCAAATTCTCAAACCCTCAAAATGACTCAAGAAAACTTTCAAACTTAGAGCTCTCTCCTTGTTTGCACCCAATAATGTGATTCCTAAATATTATCACATTTTATTTCTTGATTGCCTTTGAAGACATAATCTGATAATGTTCAAAAGGATGAAGCAAATTTGATTACATGAGTTTAATGATCTAGATCCTTCCCAATCAAAGAGATTTGTTTGATTCTTAAACATTTTGATTTTCCAAAATGGTTGTTCAAAGGATCACATCTTGTTCCACACAAAAAAAAAAAAAAGGGAAATTTTTTTTTTTCAAAAAAAAAAAAAAAATCATTCTTTTTCAAAATCCAGTTTTCTTGAACTATGTCTTGACCTGATCCTCTATGAGAGAGGTACGTAGGCAGCCTTACAGAGGCCCGGTCCCATTCACCCAAACAACCTTGGAGAACAAAGTCAAAACAATGTGACAAAATTGTTTGGGTGCATGTTAGGTTAAGCCCATTTGTTTGCATTAAGCATGTTTAAACTTGAAGCATTGGCCTATTTATATTGTGTGCAAGTTTTCATTATAATTGGTTCCTAACAAGCTAGAGAAAGAAAGTCTTGTTGTAGGAACCAAGGATGGCGAACCATGATCTTTTCTCATGTTCCCCAATGGTCACAACATCAAATGAATTCAGCTTCAATCTAAGCATGAAATATGCCATAAACTAGGGGCATTGGGTAAGTACTTCCAATTCATTTCAATGAATAAATTCATTGCTAATTGAAATTATTTTTTTGCAGGAATTAAGTAAGGACTTATCCAGCAATCCGCATCAACTTCCATCCAAAGTTATTCTCATTCAAATGATAGCTTTTTTTAAATAAAAAAAATAGTCATCATGAATAAATCTTCATCACTTTTATTCCATCTTCATCTTCATCTTCCTCACTTTTTGATAATGAACAAATCTTCATATTTCAAAAAAAAAAAAAAATCATCAATCAAAATTTTCAATTCCTTCAAAAAAATTCAGGATTTCCAAATTTTTTCAAAAAAAAAAAAAAAAAAATCATCAATCAAAATTTTCAATTCTTTGAAAAAATTTAAGATTTCCAAATTTTTCAAAAAAAAAAAAAAAAATTCATTAGTCAAAATTTTCAATTCCTTCAAACAATTCAAGGTTTCAAATTAAAAAAAAAAAAAATCTTCATTAAATTTTTCTTCCAGAACAGAAAGCTATGATCCTCTTCCATATTCTCCAGTCGTGCAACATCAAGTCAATTGTCCACCTTCAGCATTCATCGAAGCATGGAATATGTCCCAAACTAGGGGCATTTGCTAGGTATGCCAAAGTCTTTTCAATGAATAACTCTGTTACTAATTGAAAATATTTATTTTGCAGTTACTAGGGTAAAAGGCCCACACACATCGGTATGAATAATGCCTTTCAAATCCTTGGACCTCTGGGAAGCATGTCCAAACTCCAATTCATTGGATCTCTGGGAAGCATGTTTAAATTTCAAATCCATCGGACCTCTGGGACCTCTGGGAAGCACGTCCAAAATCCAACTCCATCGGACCTCTGGGAAGCATGTCCAAATTTCAAATCCATTGGACCTCTGGGAAGCACGTCCAAACTTCAATCCATCGGACCTCTGGGAAACACATCTAAATTCAATCCACGGACCTCTGGAAAGCACGTCCAAATTTCAAATCCATTGGACCTCTGGGAAACACGTCCAAACTTCAATCCATCGAACCTCTGGGAAGCACGTCCAAATTCAATCCACGGACCTCTGGGAAGCACGTCCAAACTTCAATCCAACGGACCTCTGGGAAGCACGTCCAAATTCAATCCATGGACCTTTGGGAAGCACGTCCAAACTTCAATCCATCGGACCTCTGGGAAGCACGTCCAAAACCTCAAATCCATCGGACCTCTGGGAAGCACGTCCAAACTCCAAATCCATCGGACCTCTGGGAAGCACATCCGAAATTCAAATCCATTGGACCTCTGGGAAGCACGTCCAAAATCCAACTCCATCGGACCTTTGGGAAGCACGTCCAAATTTCAAATCCATTGGACCTCTGGGAAGCACGTCCAAACTTCAATCCATCGGACCTCTGGGAAGCACGTCCAAAACCTCAAATCCATCGGACCTCTGGGAAGCATGTCCAAAATTCAAGATCACGACTGAAATTCTCATCTTGTCGTGACCACTGGTAAGCATGTCTTGTACTCATTTTTTTTCCAAAAAAAAAAAAAAAAAAAAAGCTGTATGTATGAACTACGTTTGGACCTGATCCTCTCACCAAGAGGTACGTAGGCAATCTCCCCTAAGATTCGGTCCACATTTCGATCCACTACATGACGGTCTACATTCTTATCTGCATGCATCATACATTCACCACGGTTAAATACTGATTGCAAAATTAGGTGTGTCTTTCATACATTGACATTCACTTTTCAAACTCTGTCAATGAGGGGCATTCTGTTGACACCCCATTTTGCAACCCGCATTTAACCTCACTAGGAGGGTAAAAGGGTAATTTTGACTTGGAAATATGCATCTTGATTCTGGTCATTAGATTTTTAATCTCATTTCATCAAAATGATCTTGATGTTGTAACAATCAAATCGACTGGTCATAAGCCCTAATCGGACCATCAGATTGAAAGTTATCATCAAATCAAATTTTAATGGCCGAGATGCACTATCAAAAATTGAGTCCGACTATATGTGATTATGAACAATTGATTCCAATTGGTTATAATTTTAATCAATTTGAGATCAATGATGTGTCATAATTTGATTGGTTAGGATTACATTTTATGGTGAGGTTACATACACCTAATTAATTAGATAGTTAAACATTAATTATTCTATGAGTAATTTGTGTAATTATCTTTTAATTAGAGTAAATTTGGAACCAATTAAGTCTGAAATGAGAGTGATTGGAGCCATTTAATGTTAATTGGGAGCTAATTTGGGACCTATTAATGTTAATTATGCTGAAACTATTTTCTAACAAATGACCTCTACTCACCATTTCATAAATATCTCTTATAACATTTTGAATCTGTGAATGAGGTTAATTTTCCCAGAAACTAGACATTCGGGGCTTCAATTTGAGCACAAGAATGAGGCAATTCCGATCAGAATTGAGTCAGATATGATTTTTTGAAGTTGCCTCTATAAGCTGTTACAGCAGCTACGGGAAAACCGAATTTTGGCTTGTTCCTCACTCCTACCAATCTTTCCATTTAATGCACCAGATTTTCCCCAAGGCTAAAATGAGGTCTAGGTTCATGATTCTTGGTCAACCCTCATTAAATGGCCTTCCATTCATATTTCCTCCACCACTACTATATAAACCCCCCTCTCCTTCATTCCAAGACACCAAAACCCCCTCTCTTCTCCTCTCTTGACTTCTAGTGAAGTAGAGTAGTCTTGTCATATCTTGGTCTTCCTGAGACTCAAGGTATTAAGTGAGACTCACTCTCCCTCTCCTAGTTCTTCTTTTTTTTCCTCCACCCATAGGATCTCCCTCAAAAGTCTCCTCCTCCACCATATGGATCTTGCATGAAGGTATAATCTCTTTCCCTAATTGTTTTTTTGTATTTCCATGATAAGAGTTTAGGATTAAAGCATGATAATAATTATTTAAATTCTCTTGAATATGTTTGAATGTTCTTAAATGTTCTTATGTGTTCTTCACATGTTCTTGGTTGTTCATCACATGTTCTTAGTTGTTCATCACATGTTCATGCATAAACACTAGTTTTGATCTTAAATCCACATCAAAAATATGAAAAACATGTTTGTCTAACAATTCTTTCAAATCTTTGAATCTAGGTTATCACCATCCACACACATTCACTAGAATTTATTTTTCAATCCAAATGAAATGATTAATAAATTGAATTAGGGTTTATCACATGCACACACATTGAATTTAACATGTAAATTAATTGACATATTGGATGATATGATATGAATGTTGGCCACCATAGTCTAGAAGACCGGTTTCACTGGGCAAGGTGGGTGCCTAACACCTTCCCACCTTGTAACATAGCCTTCGAACTTAGATCAAGGGTTGATAGACCAATGCTTATCCTTGTAATTTTCAATTTCTAGATTGTAACTAGGAAACAAAGCCATGTACTTTATCTTAGATTGTATCTAAGACCAAAGTCATGTAATTTTCCTATGATCAATGTAAATTCAATTGCAAATTAATAAAATGAGGAATTTTTCAATTATGGTTTTCTTATTTTTCCAATAATTAAATAAGTGGCGACTCCATTGTAAAACCCTTAATCTAAAGGGGTAAATATAACTAGTCGAACCTCCATTTTGAGAGGCAATAACACGACTCCACCCATTCACGTGGGTTTGGCCCAACACACCTATAAAAAAAGGGGGCAGGGGGCGCGGTCTCTCACACAATAATGTTGTTTTTGTATATTATCTTACTAGATAATAAACCTATAATCTTTTGATTTGCAATCTCGACAATGTTATTGTGCACACAAATTTTGTGCTTAAAAGTCACACAGTAACAAAAGAGTGCAACAAATAATCAATTTGTATTGACATTATATGAAAGTGTGAATAATTCTCTCTATGATTCTTTGCAATAAAGGAATACTATAAATTTCTCTAATTCGATTTTTGCAACACTTGATGATCTAAAGCACTATGAAGCTTGATCTTGGATTGTGTCTTAAAGTCTCTGAGTTGGGTGTGTAGTTTGAAGTATTTGATTTAATATGGAACTAAATCAAATGGAAATCGGCGGGAAATTTCCTTTTTTGATTTGGAGTAAGAATATGCCTTGATTTTGAATGAACAAGAGTGCTCTTTTGGACTTAGAGATAACTTTATTTCTTAGCAAAGTACCATTGTGATCTTTCTATCTTCTTTGTCTTTTCTTTTCATATGGACAAGCAAGAAACAAAATTCCATATCTTTGTCCACCGTTGAAGCATAATACATTGTTGTAGGCAATTATTGCACTCAACTTCTTTGGATGAAGAAGTAGTTGAATGATTACGACATTGTTCAAGGCACTATGACTATCCATTGTGACAATAGTGCCATTAACATTTTCAAGAACCCTGCCCAATATCCTCGGACCAAGCACATCGATGTTCAATATCATTTCAATAAAAATCTTTTAGAAAATCATGTTGTCTCTTTCATCCAAAAACATCACTTGGTAATTTTTTTCAACAAACAACTCAATGGCCTTTGTATTGAGTCCCCCTTCGGAAGGTTATCAATGTCTGTCCCATGATCTGCTAGTTCTTCTCCTAGGATGTGCATTCTTGTTCATCACTCATCCTGCGAGTTAGTGTATATTATTATATACATTCATGCATTATTTTTGAGCTTATTTTCATTGTTTTAGCATCATGTTTTTGCTTTTATTATAAATTGAAAAGCATCAAAGAAACGAAAGAGTGAAAAAAAATCCAAAAATTATGTATGTACCCTGGGTTGGCCATAAACACCAAGACTTTGCTTGTGTACCATGTGTAGTTTAGCATTATAATTTTATGCGCTAGCTTATTAGTTGAGCTAAGTTTTGTGGCTTTGTGTGAGTGATTAGAATGCAATAAATCATGTGACCTATGTGTCCATACCGAAAGTCTTGATTATACACTAGATACTTGTGAAAGAGAAATTGCATAAATGACCATCTATGGCTATATGTTTGTAATTAAAAATACCCTCATGCTTATAGAAAAAACTAGTGCTCCCAAATTAGGAAAAGGTGAGCACTACATGAAAAAAAGGGTAAAATACCTAAATTGTGCATTAACTTAAAGTCAAGCATAGAAAATGTTGCAAATTAACAAACAACAAATAGTTAGGGTGAGCTCAAGTTATGTGTTTCTTTTAGAGGATAGCGTTTAAGATGGTGTGAGGTATGTGAGTAATGTGATTAGTTTTGTGTATTACCTAAACCACCTCATAATTTTTTTTTTAATATACCTTGCTCACTAACGTGCTTCACATACTTCATGTGTGTTTTTATTCACTGTGGTACATTGTACAAATGTTGAATAGTTGGTCAATCATGGTTGCATATTGTGTTTTAGATTTGTTGAGTTTAAACTACTAAATCTTAACCTAGGTGGGTTGGACACTTGGTCTTAAAGTGCTTGTCCCAGGTTCGACTGGGTGTGCTCCCCAGTTCGAGTCCGGGTACCTGTACTTTGAAAAAACCCATTAGGCAGTGATTTACCCCACTAAGGCCCACCCGTCGCAAATAGTGATTAGTCTCTATTTGAAAGTTTTAAGGATATACTATAGGAAACCAAAAAAAAAAAAAAAACTACTAAATCTTGAGAAATTATGGTCATGTGAGTCTAGAGAGAATTGGATTTTGAATATTCATGATATTATGCTTAAGTTTGCTTATTTAATGTCAAAATTATTGTGCATATAAGTCCCACGTTAAGCTACTGTGTGGGTCCGTTTTGGACGATGCCCAGGCCCAAGTAGAAACCAGGACCCTAAGCCTTTTACTTGTTGTTTTAAGGGACTGGGCTTGGTTCACCACAGCTAAATGGGCTAATTACGAACCAGATGATGCACAGAACACGAGTCCTACAACACATACATGCTAGCAAACAAGAAATATATGCATTGAACAGTAAAAAAACAGTAGAGGGGCAATGTGGTAAAGAAAGACACAATATAAAACGTTAAGGGTCTTTAAGATAATGTGAAATATTCCATTACTTTCTTAATTGTGTAATACATTATGCTCACTAGGACGTGTTACAAGGTCCAAATAAGTTCAAAAATCACAGACTTCGATGGCTCTTCAGGCCTCTAAGACTTGCAAAGTTTAAATCCCTTTGAATCCGAGTGTATTCTCTAGTGGCTGTTTAAGGATACCGGTCGATATTTCCCTTTCTTTTCTTTCTTTCTATTCTAATTCACTGTTGTTGAATGCCTTTCATTGTTGGCTGCTTCCCTTTTTTATAGTGTCATCCTAGGGTTCCCGGGATACCACTAATTCCCCATATTTGCTCCCCTAGGTACTAGAACCAATGTTGTGCCAGCGACATTGGTAGCTGGTCCCTTCCTCATTTCTCATAATTTTCTTCTTTTGGTGTTTCTTCCCCAAAAGCCTCTTGCTGACTTTTAGTTATAGGGTGTCCTTAGAAAGCTGACCTTTGGTCCTTCTTCCTTCAAGGCTTCTAAACCTCACATTTTCAGACTCAGCTTTTAGCTGCCTTTCCTTTTGTCATTTTTCCCAAGTGAGCTGATTCATTCCTGCCAGGTTGAAAGTTTCCCGGCCATTTCCCTTCATAGTTCTTCTTTTTGGGTTCCTTGAGATACCAGCCCCTTGTTCATGAATTGTTGGTTCCCAAGCCTTCTGATTCCTTTCTGCATTATTGGGTGGCTGATAGGGACATATCTGTTCTCGTTCCTTGTGTTTCTTGGCACCCCCTTTGAATTGTCTTAATCCAACCCTGGCTTTTCTGCACGTCTCGAGGATCCTGAGCTCCTGGCAATCCCCAAGTATCCCGGCCTAGTTTTTACCACTGGGCTCCCTAGCGATTTTCTAACCTTAGCTAGCTGGGCTTTTCTTCTTCCCTTCATTTCATGAGTTCTAAGGCTTACCCATTCGTGGGTTTGGGTTCTTCCTCAAAACCCTTAGTGGATTTAGGCCTACCGTCTTTTTCTTTATTGCAGGCTCAAGTATTTTATTTTTATGAAGTTCAATTCTCTATGCCATTTTGGGCCTTGGTTCAACATTGTGACTTTTTAGACCTCAACAACTACACTGAATACTACAATTTTCTGCATTTTTTTTTTCCAAGCCTAGGCTTTTTAATTGGTCCTCAATTAACCTCAATTGATAAAAAATTTCCTGAGGCAATCATTGATTGTTTTTTATTTCTCGATTAATTCTTGATCGACTCTCACTTGAGGGAGAATATGTTCCACTGAGTTTCAACTCACTCTTGCTCAATTGAAATTGTTCAATCTAAATTACAAACACAGTTTTATATCTTGATTTTTCATTTTTTTTTCATATGTTTTTATGACGTAGTAGTAACGCTAGATGGATAAAATAACATTTCCAAACCACAAATAAACAATGTTAAAACAAGTCAAATCATAGTTGGTTAATGTTTAATTAACGCCAAAAAATTAAATTATTAATTTTTTCATTATAAAGTCAATTTATATGTAATTATTTAAAATTAGTAATAATGATCATATTATGAGGATGTGAGCCTTAAATCTTAAATATCCGTTAAAAGTACCTGAAATTAAGGAAAAAAACGTTAGTTCTTTTAGTAAGAGGAGGAATTATTACTTGCAACCAATTCTATTTTTTTTTATTCCAGAAAATTAAGGAAAAAAGGCATTAAAAAATCATTTTTTAAATCATATTCATTATTATTATTTTTAAATTCATTGTTAGGTTTTTATCTGAAAAGGTAGGTGTGTTGGCTGCTACCATTGCTTTGCCAACTGTCCATCAATCTCTTCAATGAGAGCATTACTATCAGGTGTGTCAAATGCCAAATATTTGGTATTTAACATACCAAACACCAATATTCAAGCTTCATGAGATGTTCCAAATCTTAAAAGTTTTTGCGACATGCATAAATGAAACCGCACTGTAGCATGTTGTGAAAATTTTTATTATTTGTTTATTCACCGACTTTTCTTTCTCATATATTCACTTAGACTCTCTCTCTTTTCTCTTATTTGAGTTCTTTTCTCTCTGCTCATCATTTCTTCTCTATTGCCAATCTCGCTGAAACTGCCAATCTCGCCGCTGATCTTGCCAAAGCCACTGATCTCGTCAGAGCCATAGTCGTCCTCCATAGCTCCCTCTTCACTCTCATTCTCTTCGTCTCTCATCCTGAAGCCGATCTCGCCTAAAGCCACCTCAAGCTGCTGAAACCGATCTCGCTGCTGACGTCTCCTCTCTCCACCTCGTCTCTCTCTCTCTCTTGTGGCAATGTTTATAATAGTGGTTGGTTGATTTTGGTTGTTGTTGGTTGGTGGTGATGGATTTGTAACCATGGTGGGATGTGGTGGTGGGTTTGTATCAACGGTGGGTTGTGGTGGGGGTGGTAGTGAGTTGGTGGGAGTGACGTTGGGAATACATTTATGATTTTTTTTATATGTTATTTTAATATTTGTATATATTATTTTAATATATAGAATTGAAAAATAGAAGATGTGATGGACAATAAATTGTAAAATGATACGTTAAAATTGATAAAGTAAGTTTTGATATGGTAAAATAGCATTTGGCATATCACACATGATGAGAATGCTTTAACACTTTTCTTCATTTCAAATCACAAACCCTTCAGACATTTGCCCAAGCCCTACTGGTCCCAAGAATGCAGTCAGGTGCCTTGCCAAAACAGCACGTCAGATGGACCCCTCCACCGTCAACGAGCTTGAAGATCAACTTCGATGGTGTCGTATTCCATGAGACAAATGAAGCGGGGCTGGGAGTTGTTGTTCGTGACCATCAGGGAAGGGTGATGGCCTCCATGTCTGAAAAAACCAGCTTACCATCTTCCTCAGACAAAGTGGAAGCGTTGGCAGCGGTGAGAGCCATCTCTTTCGCTCTTGAACTCCATCTACCCTTTATTATTGTCAAGGGAGATTCAGAGTTAATTATTTCAACCTTACGAAGTGAGGAGGAGTCCTTTACTTCCTTTGGCCATTTGATTTTCTCTATCAAACAGAGTCTTGAAATTTTTTCTTGTATTTCTTTTTCGCACACCTGTAGGTCGGGTAATTCTTTAGCTCATAATTTAGCTCAGTACGCTAAACATATTGATGCTCTTATAGTGTGGATGGAGAATATTCCAGCACAACTTCACAATGCTCTTGTAACCGACTTTAGTTGATTTAATAAAGTTTCTTTGTCTTGATTCTCAAAAAAAAAAAAAAAAAAATCACAAAAGGAATTTTTTTTAAATATAAAATAAAATTAAAAAAAGGAACATAATGTTCACGCGCTACAACCGCGAGTGGGTTGACGCAACACTTGTCGATACTTTCCACTACAGACTAAACTTGGGTTGAAAAAGAGCAGCAAAGCAGCGTAAAAAACGGCTCATTTTAGGAACAAACATTTCACTTGGCGCGTAATCAATACTTACTGAGCAGTAGAAAGAAAAGTAAAAGAAGAGGAGCAAAATTGTACTAGCACAAAATAGTATACTGGCTTTCCCACGTGAGGTTCTGAAACTTTTTTTTTTTATATTCCAAAACTTTGGTTAAGAAAGAAAAGAAAGTGATGAATATATTATTTGTGCCTTGGAAAACCTTTTCCCTCCTAGACTAACAGAGCCTATACCACCCCCACTCGTGCAAAATTGTAACCAAATTCTACATTTTTACTTATAGCCTTGAATTTCAGTCTGTCCCTATTGCCTGAAACATGTGCAAAGAAAACCATTTTGGTTCTCAGACTGACTTCAAAAGTTTCCTTCTCAAAATGTGTTTAGTTTGGGTTACCAAAAACTTGGTTTGATGACAAAATGTGGGTGACACAATGATGAGACTTTACATAGCACATTCAGAGATGTAAGATAATAAAAAAAAATAAAAAAATGGTAGTATGTATGGGTTTCTGACTAGTAGTACTACTGCCTGGTTGAGAGACAATTATTTCTCTTTCACTAGTGAGGCTTTGGGATTCTACTTGGTTATTCTCTTTCCTGAAAAGAGAAGTTTAATTTTGATTCTTTTTTTCTGACTGGCTGCCCACCTTATGAGGGGGATAGATCAGGTGGTCATGAATCACTACAAAGATTTATGTATTGAAATTGTTGGATTCTCTAAAACAGCCAAGGGAACAATTTAAAGATTAAAAAAATGTTTTGGGGACATTGAAAAGACTTATTGGTGAATCTGAAGAAACATCTCATACACTTGATAAGGGAGTAGATACATCTGCTTTTTAGAACAAAAAAACATTTGTCCTCTACGAGAGTGACTAGTGTGAGTGATGACAATGGTGAGGTGATCCCTCCTGTGAAGAAGAGAACAATGGGGGTAGGGTAAAGAATATGTTCCAATCTACACGTCTTAGGCTGTCTCCAAGCGATTGTGAAGGTTTTTAAGTTTATTTCTTTTGTTAGTACAAGCCTCTTGCGAATCTTTTTGCATAATGATCACATGAAATGTAATATAGCTACTCCCTTTTGCTACTATTGATAAATAGAATAAGAAGGTTACTGTATAAGAAAGCACAAGGATCTTTGGAAAGAAAACGAAGTGCTAGAGAGAATTCAAGTTGAAGAAGAAAACTGATCTCTCATTAATGAATGAATCTATACAACCTCTGTGACTAAATACCCAAAACAGAGAGCTTCAAAGAGCAAAAAAATTATCCCTAAATACACGGAGGCAGTTATGGCACGTGAGTGAGTTAGTTACTCCACGTGTGAACTTTAATCCATCTAAAACATGATAAACTACATGTAGTTTTATACACTAAACAATAAATACACTTATACAGATGTCGTTTAAGTCTTGTCACTCATTTCTTCATTTTAGTCTTCTTCTGTTGTATTTCTTCACTTCCTTTCTGATGTGAACTACAGTCTTGATACTCCCCCTCAAGATGAAAACCTAGATTGTGAATGTTCACAATGTTCATCTTGGAAAGTAAAGCTCGCAGCTGTTGACCACTAAGAGCTTTTGTGAGTAAATCAGCTAGTTGAGAGTGAGTGGGAGTGAAGAACAGTCTGAGCACCTTATCTTGTACCTTATCTCTGACCAAGTGGCAATCAATTTCTATATGTTTGGTTCTCTCATGAAACACAGGATTCTCACCAATGTATATGGCTGCTTGATTATCACAGAAAAGCATAGCAGGTTTGGGATGGAGAACTTCTAAATCCTTTAATAAAGCTAGAAGCCAAGTTATTTCGCATGAAGTCACTGCCATGGCTCTATATTCTGCCTCAGCAGAGGATCTAGAGACTATAGACTGCTTCTTGGTCTTCCATGAAATTAGAGAATTGCCTAGAAAACTACAAAATCCAGTGGTAGATCTTCTGGTGTCAACACAAGAGGCCCAATCTGCATCTGTGTAAGCTTTTAATTGCAAGTCTGATTTTGATGACAAAAGAACACCTTGACCAGGACTTCCTTTAAGGTATTGCAACACTTTATAAGCTGCATCCATATGTGGTTTTCGTGGTTTGGACATGAATTGGCTCAATTTTTGAATTGAGTAGGCAATATCTGGTCTGGTTATAGTGAGATACAACAATCTCCCTACTAATCTCCTGTAAACACTAGGATGAGGTAGCAACTCCCCACAAAACTTACTTAGCTTCAAATTCTGTTCCATAGGGACTCTGCTAGGTTTGCAACCTGTCATCCCAGCATCTTTAAGTATCTCCAAGGCATATTTCCTTTGGCACAAGGAAATGCCTAGCTCTGATCTGGCCACTTCAAGACCAAGAAAAAATCTTAAGTTCCCAAGGTCTTTCAGCTTGAACTCTTGATTCAAAAACACCTTAAGTCCATCAACAGCATGAGCATCATTGCTGGCAATAAGTATGTCATCAACATACACCAATAGAGCTATAAAAGACTGATTACACTTCTTTGTAAAGAGAGAGTAGTCTAACTTAGATTGCTTGAATCCACATTTCAAAATGGTAGAGGAATACTTGGAGTACCATTGTCTTGAGGCCTACTTTAAACCATACAAAGACTTATTGAGTTTACACACCAATTGCTCCCCCTTGCTGTGAAACCCTTGAGGCAGATACATGTAAACATCCTCATGGAGATTACCATAAAGGAAAGCATTGTTGACATCAAGTTGAACAAGGTGCCAGCCCTTCACAGCAGCAATGGCAAGTAAAGTCTTCACTGAAGTCATCTTAGCCACAGGAGAAAAAGTATCTGTGAAGTCCAAACTCTCTTGTTGGGTGAAGCCTTTGGCCACAAGCCTAGCTTTGTACCTCTCCACTGTCCCATCAGCCTTATACTTGATTTTGTATACCCATTTGCACCCAATTTCCTTCTTGTGAAGAGGTAGGGAAGCAAGAGTCCAAGTCTGATTAGACTCCCAAGGCTGTAATCTCATCATCCATAGCATTCTGCCACTTAGGATCTTTGACAGCCTCAGAATAAGACTTGGGCTCAGAAACAGCAGTGATTAGGGAACAAAAATGGGAATAAGAAGGTGATAAACCAGAAGAATTGAGGTAATCAGATAAGGGATATGGAGTACCTGACATGGGAGAGAGACACCCTAACTTGATGGAGGAATTGGAATAAGTAATCTGAGCATGAACAACATTACTGCATTTATAGTCTTGCAAATAAGCAGGAGCTTTACTGATTCTAGTAGATTTTCGTAAGGAAGGAATGGAAACAGGAGTAGGGATAGGAATAGGATTGGAAACAGGTAAAGGGTCTGCAGAATTAACAGTAGAAGGTATAGGTTCTGCAGAATCAGTAGCAGCAGGAATGGAAGAACCAAGAATGAAATTGGGAATAGGATCATGTATAGAACCTGCAGGAGTAGCAGCAGGAAGAATTGGAGAAGAGTTTGATAAATCTGAAGTAAGGTTAGAATCAGAAATAGGCAAAACAAATGTGGAATCAAGAATTGGAGGTGTGACAGGAGTAAAAGAGTGAGAATTAGAGGGGAAAAGGTCAGTGTAAGAATCAAGGGAAGGAAAGATACGAGGCAAGTGGATGGTAGAATAAGGTGAAGCTGAATATGTGGAGGATATGAAGGGAAAAACAGTCTCATGAAAAAGGACATCCCTAGAGATAGAAATTTTCTTTGTAGCTAAATCAAGGACCTTGTAACCTTTAACCCCGTAAGGATAACCCAGAAAAACACATGGCAAAGATCTAGGATCAAATTTAGACCTATTGTGAGACAAAGTAGAGGAAAAACAGAGGCATCCGAAAACCTTGAGATAAGCATAGGAAGGAGTTTTGTTATAAAGTTTTTCAAAAGGAGTTTTGTTGCCTAAAATGGAAGAAGGCAATCTGTTAATAATATACACAGCAATTAAAACACAATCACCCCAAAAGGTAAGAGGCATATTGGACTGAAATTTTAAGACTCTTGCAATGCTCAATATGTGTTGATGTTTCCTCTCCACAACTGAATTCTGTTGTGGAGTGGCTACACATGAATGTTGATGCAAAATTCCATGAGAAGCATAAAATTCTTTTAGGATAAACTCTTGAGCATTATCAGTCCGAATAGCCTTGATTTTGGTGTTAAACTGTGTGGATATCATGTTGAAAAAGGAAATCAACAATGGTCTAGTTTCTGATTTGTTTTTCATAAGATACAACCATGTGGACCTAGTGGCATCATCAACTATGGTAAGGAAATATCTAAAACCATCATGAGTGGATTTGGCAAAAGGACCCCATACATCACAGTGAATAAGATCAAATGCAGATTCAGACATATGATTGAAGAAAGGAAAGGGCAAACGTTTCTGTTTAGCAATGGGGCAAAGAGTACAAGTTTTATTGCTATGAATATTGCTTACATCAGGAATACAATCATGTAAAGTAAGTAATTTTACATCTGAAGCATGTCCTAGTCTAAGATGCCAAAGAAAAGGCTTGGTTATGACAGGAATCTCAGAAACATTATTGACAAAAGTACTAAGAACAGAATCCAGAATAGAAGATGCTGCAGAATCAGGTTTGCAAGGAGTTGTAGATAGCAAGTAGATGTTGTTATGTAGTTTACCCACTCCAATCGTTTTCCAACAAGAAAGAGCCTGTATGAAGCATAAATTGGACAAGAAAACAAAGCAACATGATAGGCTTTTTGTCAATTTACTCACTGAGATCAAATTGAAAGTGAAAGCAGGAACACATAGCACATTTTCAAGAACAAGGCTAGCTGTAACTTGAATGGTGCCAATGTGTGTGACAACTACTCTTTCACCATTAGGTAATTGAACAAAGGATGAAATGGAACTTGTGATTTTAGTGAAAAGTTTAACAGAATGGACAATGTGATCTGTTGCCCCAGTGTCCAAGACCCAAGTTTGTTTATCAAAAATTGTTTTATTCGCTGGATTTGAAGCAAAAATTGAATGCTGCATATTCAAGCACACAGAATCTTGTAAAGAGGCACAAAGATTACCTGAAATAGCAGAATTTGCTATAGCTGGAACATCATTGGAAGTACCAGATGTGGATGCATGAGTGCTCAGTAGAGAAAGCAATTGTTGATACTGTTCTGAAGTAAAAGGAAAATGATTATTCTGATGCACAAATTCAGGTTGACCTTGATCATCATCAGTCATAACCTGATTAGCCTTGGCAATCCTTCCTTTTGCTTATAACCTGGGGGAAATCCAACAATCTTGTAACATTTTTCCACGATGTGACCAAGCTTCCCACAGTGGCTGCACACAAGTCTTCCTTTGCCATTATTCCCTTTGAAATTACTCCCATTTCTGTTGTTTGAAGAAGAACCTTGCTTGGTTCTTAACAGCAAGAACAGCTGATTCAACAGAGGGAGCACCATTAAAGGTTGAAAACCTTTGCCTTTCTTCCTGGATAACCAACGAGAAAGCCTTATCTATCGATGGAACAGGCTCCATCATAAGGATTTGAGTCTTGACTTGTGAATTGCATTCATTCAGTCCATTGAGAAACTGCATGATTGAATCTTGATGATAAAGATGTGCAATCTTATCATTTACTCCACAATTGCATTTGCCACATGAACAACTTGGTAAAGGCCTGAGATTCAACAATTGATCCCAAGCAGCTTGAAGATCAGTGAAAAAGGTTGTTACTGTGGAATCGCCCTGCAATATAGTGGAAATTTGCTTCTGGAGCTGAGAAATTCTAGGTCCATTGGCTTGCAAGAAACGAATCTTGAGTGCATTCCACACTGCAAGAGTTGTGTCTCTGTAAATGACACTAGCTTTGATGTGAGGTGATACAGAGTTCAAGATCCAAGATGAGATCATTGAATTGCATTTTGACCATGCCTGTTTCTTGAGCGGTGTGACTGCCATGGAAGCAGTGATGGAGCCATCAACAAAGCCAAGTTTACTTTTGGCATCCAAAGCCATTACCATCGCTCTAGACCAGGTTGGATAGTTATCCTCAGTCAAATGTTGAGCAACGAGGATCGCACTAGGAGATTCTCCATGATGCATAAAGAATAGGCTGCGAGGATCCTCCATTGGAGTAAGCTCGCGATGTGAAGAACTGGATGAAGCAGTTTCAGTGTTTGACGCCATTGATAAAGACTCAGGCTCTGATACCATATAAGAAAGCACAAGGATCTTTGGAAAGAAAACGAAGTGCTAGAGAGAATTCAAGTTGAAGAAGAAAACTGATTTCTCATTAATGAATGAATCTATACAACCTCTGTGACTAAATACCCAAAACAGAGAGCTTCAGAGAGCAAAGAAAATATCCCTAAATACACGGAGGCAGTTATGGCACGTGAGTGAGTTAGTTACTCCACGTGTGAACTTTAATCCATCTAAAACATGATAAACTACATGTAGTTTTATACACTAAACAATAAATACACTTATACAGATGTCGTTTAAGTCTTGTCACTCATTTCTTCGTTTTAGTCTTCTTCTGTTGTATTTCTTCACTTCCTTTCTGATGTGAACTACAGTCTTGATATACTGTTTGGCTTGAAAAATGTATTTCCCTTCTCTTTCTCATAGTAAACAAGACATTGAATGAGTAAAAGATAAAGTTTGGCTACAAATATTGTTTCTAGTTTAAGACTATAACTTTTACTAAAAAAATTAATATTACTACATATTTTAAAAATCTAACCGGTGAATTGTATGTTCTTTATGTTCTCAACACACATGTCAAATTTCATACCAATCGGATATTATTTATTATTTGAATCATAAATTTATATTTTATGCATAATTTTAGACTACAAAAACTTGAAATTTAAACATTTGATCGATGAAATGACTACTGATATTTGATTTTCTAGAAATTTTGCAAACATGAAGAATATAAGAAGAAAATATAATCCAATAATAGATTTGTCAAAATTCACATCCAATAAAAACATATTGAGTGGAGTTGTAGCATTTAAGCTAAATTCATGAATGAATATATCTATTCTTTTTTCTATAATAAATAGATAATAAAAAAAAATTGATTCCATGAAAAAGTTTTCAATATTTGCATAATGACCACATCATTTGTCATAATTTATTAAAATTGTTGACTGTGGTGGGTCGATAATCACTTACAGTTAACCATGTCAAAATTGTGACACAAAAATTGCTTATACTTTCTTAATTTTCTTGACAAGACAATATTGCTTGCATGCCTACCACAAAGCTTGGTGTGAGTTACCAAAACTTTCATAAAAAGGAACTTTGATAAAACTTCTGTGTCTCTCTCCCTTATGGAGTTAGGTCGAATTTTCAACTTTCATAGTAAAAGCTCTGCGAGGACATCAGGCAAATTTTACATCACTGTGACATAATAATGCATGCAGATTTAAACTTTAGTGTGGTAGTCGGTATATGAGAAATCTTTTGAGCAAGACAACAATAAAGCAGTTAAATGTGTACCATAAGACTGTTACAAATAGAGAAGCATTTTCAAAGTCTAGGAGGGAAAAAAGAGTGGGATCCAGCTCTCACAAGTCACAATATTCATTTGTCCTTGTGTTCAGTCCTCTCGTAGTCTTGTTCCATTGAGACCTATGGTCTTCCTACCAAGCCCCACTTCTTTTGTTAATATTTCAATTTCATTTCTTTCCTCTCTCTCTCTCTCTCTCTCTCTCTCTCTCTCTCTCTCTCTTAATTAAAAAAAAAATGTGAATTTTGTAATTTCATTTCTTTGCTTCATTTGGTTTCAAAGAAGTGTTATGGCCCCTACCCAAAACCATGAAAATTTTTATTCACACACCTTTATAGAAAGGTTCACCCACTTGCCAGATTTTTATCTTTATTTACTTCACAAACTCCTACTTAATATCTCCACACTTCTCAAGAGCATCCACATCGGTAGATGTAAAATCTTGCAAAATGCAAAAAAAACCCTTCATTTTATACATTTTGACCAAAAAAACACCTACATCAGTGGGTGTAAAATTGTGCAAAAATGCACAATTACTACAGTAACTGTCTATATATGCATGGTTACTGTAGCACTTGCATTTAACATTTTAGTAATTTTTTATATGCACGATTACTGTAACACTTGCATTTAATATTTTAGTAATTTTTTCTCTCTCCTTGTCTCTGGTTGCTCTCACTCTCACCTCACTCTCTCTTTTTCTCATTTGATCAAATCATCAAACCATCTGATCTCTCACCAATCAAATCATCTCTCAACACCGCTGCCGATAGCCACTGCCCTGATCTCTCGCCGATCGCCTAATCAAATCATCAAACCACAGCCTCTCATTGTTTGATCAAATCGCCGATCGCCACAGCCTCTCATTGTTTGATTTCTTGTCCTTTGTTTCTTGTTGCTTCTCACCGATCGCCATATCTATCTTCTTCTTTTTTTGTTTGATGGTTTTGATTAGTGGGTTTGATGATTTTGATGAGTGTGTTTTGATGATTTTGATCCGTGGGTATTGATCGGGTTGATGGTGGCTAGGATTTTGATGGGTGGGTTAATGATGGAGGTTGGCTTGATGATGGTGGTTGTGTGGGTTGATGATGGAGGGTTGGGTATTGATCGTTGATGGTGGCTAGGTATTGATCGAGTTGATGGTGGCTGGGTTTAGAATATTTTATGGAATAAATATGTAGAATAGACAAACTAATGTGAGTGTTTTGTAAAAATGAGTGTGTAAAATAGAAAAAGCATGTTTTTTCTTGCAAAATAGACATAAATTATGCATCAACTGATGCAGATGCTCTAAGACACCTTTTTGTCACCAGATAGGCTACCACAATCTCTTCCTAAATTCTAAGGAACTGTAGATGCCTTGATGGTGTCCCTATAAAGAGATAACCTGTTTGAGAGAGAACTCAGAAAAAACTATATGTATGTTTTCTCTCTTAATGTTATGTAATCTAATTTTTATCGGATTATTTAAATACGAGTAGAGATAAACGCATTATCAGATGAGTAGTTCATAAAAGCACTCAATTACTCATCTTAAATCAATCCACTATTTAAGATTAGTTTAAATTTAAATTCATTTTTCAAATAATTCATGTAAACGATACATGGGCCATAGGTTATGGGTCGAATCAAATCCAGCCTAATTACTAACATTTACAAATAGATGAGCGCTTTTTTTTTTTTTTTGTTTTTTCAATTAGTATTCATGGTTAGGAAGATATATTTTAGCTTAAACAACTAATGTTTAGAAATGAGTTGTTCTAAAGAATATTAAATTGATTAAGAATATGTATGACAGAGATGTAACTTGTGTGAGAAAGAGGCATCACAAGTGAGTTTCTTACCACTATAAGTTTGGATCAATGATCAACATTAAGTTCATAGCTCTTTGTACTAATGATGGATGAGCTCACTAAATCAATTCCTTGGTGTATTCTTTATACAAATGAAATAGTTTAATTAGATGAAACTAAATGTGAAGTTAATATCAGATGATATGGTTTGGCAAGACGCTTTAGAATCTAAAGGCTTTCAATTACGTAAGACAAAGAAAAAAAGAGTACATGCAATGTAAGTTTAATAAAAGTAGAAATAAAGATAAAGAAGCTACAAAACTTGATGATCTATAAATACCAAAGATCAAGATCTGTCCATATCTTGGATCAATAATTCATATAAATGGAGAAACTGAAGAGATGCGAATCATAGTATAAGAGCATAATGGATGAAGTGATGATTGCATTAGGAATCTATTTATAAATCTAAAAGCTTAAGCATAATATTTATTATTGCTACGCTTCTGTTGAACCACATCAGTCACTTATTTCCAATCATTTCACTCTCCTTTTTTACTCTTCTTCTTATTGTTAATTGGGAAAAATTAACAAATGCCCTAAGAGCATTGGCATTTGTTAGTGAACCATTTTTAAAAAGCTTTTGTGGGAAAAAAATCAATTAATATTTTTACAGCCTTCTCAATTTCTCATAAAAGTTGTATAAAAACTTTCCTAAAATGGTTTATTAACAATTGCACCCGTTAACATGATCTTTATTAATTTTGAACCTTACTATTATTGTAAGGACTCAAAATATATTGGACCTAATCAATTAAATTTGTAGAGTGTGAGTAGAAGGGCTTGGCACCGGCAAAACAAGCAGTTTGATGACATGAAATTCATAGGAATAAGAACAAAAGAATTTGACTAAGTCTTTTTAAGGATAATCATCATCCCTTTGGTTAAGTGTTTGTGAGGATCTTTATAGTGATTTTGACTAAGTGTTTATGAGAACCATAGCAATGATTTTCGCTGGGTGTTTATGAAGGAAGTTCATCCTCGGCCCAATCCGAGAATCCGGTCCGAGGATCTCTTTACCTAGAACTGACATCTCTCCAGAATCTCTTTTTTGGTGGGGGTGCTCTCTCTTATATATCCTCTTTTAGTTGATCTCTGCCGTCCACTTATTGATCATCCAAGCCTATACTTAAGTGCCTGTCCCATCAACCGCCTTTGCAGGCTTTCTGTTAATTGAAGCGACCAAGGCATCTCTGTTGGCTGGTCAACTCATCATTGATGTGATCAGAATATCGGTGGCATGCATTTAATGGGGAAGTGACAGCCCCTTTCTTTAGACGTCAGTACGCCGAGGACATGGGCCTCCTCGGCGAGGTCCCTAAATGACTTGGGCCTCGTCTGTTTATCCTCGGATTATGCTCTCTCTCTCTCTTTTGGCGTGGGCTTTGGGCCTGATGTTGAGTGGGCCGGAGTCACCAAATATTTGGGGCCCCACAATTATATTTCCTCCACCTTTCCCTCTCTTTTTTACCTTTTCATCTCTCCACTACTCTCAACCTTAATATCACTTTTCCTTAATCCCTTCCTCTCCCTTTCATTTTTGCTTCTTATCCCCATCTTCTTACTATAATTTGCTATTCTCTCTCCAATTCTATACATCCCACACAAATTAAAAATGTAATTTCTCTCTTTCTCTCTTTATGTTTTTTTTTTTTTTTTCCCTTTTTCTGGTAGATTTTTTATTTTTTGTATCTCTACTTTAGGTTGAAGACTTTTTGTGTTCTTTAGAACTCTACTTTGGGTTGATGTAGTTTGATTTTTTTTTTAATTGATTGTTAAATGTTATTTTATTGCATTATAAAGATAGTGTATAAAAATATAATGTTATTCTATTACATAACATGAATTGAATAATTTGGTGCTTATGACTCATGACTATATCCTTTATTTTGACTCTTCTTCTCTCATCTTATTTTCTATAAATTTGCTATTCCCTTTACCATTCTCTTCCGAAAAAGTGATTATTCTCTCTCTCTCTCTCTCTCTCTCTCTCTCTCTCTCTCTCTCTCTCTCTCTCTCTCATTTTTTCTTTCTTACAACTCTACTTTAGGTTGATGAATTATTATGTGTTTTATAAAATACTATTTTGGGTTAATACAATTTGGTGGTGTTTTTTTTTTTTTTTTTTTTTTTTTTTTTTGAGGTCTCTATTACAAATTCTCTCTCCCTCTTATAGTTTTTGTTTGGCATAATACTTAGTTATTTTAGAAGTGAGAATTTGAATTTATATCAAAATATAGTTTTGGCTATGTGTTTGAACGTGTTTGTCAACTATTTGAGTAATATCAAGGGTCCGTTTAGATATAACTTATTATTACTGAAAACTGATTGTTGCTGAAAATACTGTAGCAAAATAATTTTTAAATGTATGAAATAGTGCCATGGGACCCATTTTTATTTTATTTTTAATGCGTGAACAGTGTATGCACAGTGTGTAAACAGTGCATACACTGTTCATAAACAGTAAATATTGTCTCTCAAAGTCAACAAATGCGGGCAAAAAAAAAAAAAAAAAAAAGGCAGAAAACGCAACGCGGAAACAAGTGCTATCCAAACCCATACCAAGTGTAATTTGTGATGAGTTTTGATTATCATAATAATTTTCGTTAAGAGAATGAGAAATTTGAATAATGTATTTGAAACTTAAAGAGTTTAGTTATACAAAAAAAATAAGAACTACCTAAAATATGAATAATATTAATCAAATACATCCAAAATAATAAAATGATATATTTGTAGAGATGGATAGATGGAAAATAATTTTAGAAATTGTTTGATTTTTAGAGAGAACAAATTATATATTATACCACAATTAAAAAATAATTATTTATTCTCATACATCGCATGAGCATGTGAATAAAATCATGTCATTGTCAAAACTCTAGTAAGTTAAAGAAAAAGTTTTTATAAGTTTGCTATAAAACCAATTATGCTCTATGATACTAAATATTTGACATTTAAGGTGTAACATATTTATAAAATGAGTATAGTTGAGATGAGAATGTTAAAATAAGTAAATACAAATATATAGAAAGATGGAATTCTAAATTAAAAAAAATTCATTTAAAATAAGGTGGCCTTATAATATAATTTATCAAATATTAACAACTTTTATTTTCTTTTTATAATCAACAACTTTTGAATTAAACCTGTCTATTTGTTTTATTATTATTATTATTATAAGAACCTCTCTATTTGTTAAAAAGTCTATTTCCTAAGTGAATGCCAAATGGCCTTATGGATGTAGATTGACCTTGTGCATAACTTCTTCTTCTTTTTTCTTTTTTTTTTTTTATAGGTTATGCATAACTTTTTTTTTTTTACACAAGATTTTTGTAAATATTATTTTACCCATTTAATTCCATACTTGAATTTGGTAGATTTTGGCTCTATCTTGCACTTTTATTCCCCTTAGGACCGGGGGTCTCTCCCTGGTCCACACGACCGTAACCAATTAGAATGCTGGGAGAGTTTTAATTGCATTCACGATCCAATTTTGAGACAGAAGACCCATGTTACTGTCAGATGATGTTTTGTTTTGCCTTGCACGCTCATTGAAAATCTCCCCAATTTTTATAGATAGTACTAGTCATAAAGGGTCAGTTTCCCAATCAAATAACAAAATGTTTTCTTTTATTATGTACGCGTTCTTGGAGATTTCTTCTGCATAACTTCATTACCTAGTTTCATTTTTTGAGATATGAATTTTATAGTTTCTAGAGACTGTTCTGCAAGTTATTTTAGAATCACAATTTTCATCACTCTTTTACGTGACTATTTTATGTGACAAATTGTGACTAAATGTTTATCATTTTTACATGAATCTACTACTTTTTCTCTACCACTCACAATCAACTATATAAGATATTTCCAAAAAAAAAAAAAAAAAACCCAAATAGTTGTGGAAAAGGATACAACAAAAGTTGTGATCCTAGAATTATTGCAGAAAGTATCACTTAACAGTTCGCATAATCTAAGTACCACACTACCACTTAACGGTTCGCATATTATGTTTGTGCAATTCTAATACTCTAGGATCACAACAAAAGCACAAGCCCATCATTTATGATGGGAAAATTTGACAAATCATCAAAAAACAAATAAATAATTAAGGGGTTGTTTGGTTGGGGTGATTTGGGAAAGATGGAAAAGGAAGTAGGGAAAATAAAGGGATTTTGGTTAAGAGGGTTATTTGTTGGGGAGGGGGAAGGAGGTGATTTTGATAGAGTCCAAGTATTTTCTATCTAGTCTACTAAAATTGTATCTCCCTAATTTTAGAAAATTACCCATCTGCCCCATCCCTTCCCTTCATTATACCTAAACATAGAGAAATTATTCAGTTCTCTAGTGAACCACGTCACTTATCCACCATTTCACTAAAAGACTCTTACTTGTTTAAAATTGCTAAGTCAATAATTAGATTCTATTTAAAAAAAAAAATTCTAACTCAGTCATTTTAAACAGATGAGAGTCTTTTAATGGAATGGTGGACTATAAAGAACCTTATAATTTCTCCTAAACATGAGTTTTTTTTAATCCAATGTGCAACATTTTTTAACCCACTATGTTTGTATTTGTTTTTTTTAAATGTCCATGTTTTTTTTATAATTTTTTTTTTACTTAAACAAGATAATAAATTTATACAAATTGCTTTTTTTTTTTCTCTCATTTTTTTTTTACCTCAACCAAATAAAATAATTTACCATATCTTCATTTTTTCATCATCCCAATCAAATATGCTAGAGAAAAATAAAATGACTCATTTAGTTATAGATTTTAGTATTGTTGTTTAAGTATTATTAAAATATGTGTGGATTAAAAAATGTTATAGAAATACGTGTAAGGGTGTTTAAACACTAAAAACTGTTGTTTAAACACCCTTACCAAATACCCCCAAAATCTTTTTTATTCGCTTTTCCATTTCAACCATCGAGAGCTTAAGGGTCTGTTTAAATGCCACTTATTTTGTTGAAATTGAAAACTTATTACTGAAAATACTGTAGATAAAGATAAAAGTTAGTTGAAATAATACAATGGGACCATGAACAGTACTAAAAAGTGCAGTAGGAGCCATAAATAGTAGTAAAAATAAGCTAAATAGTGAAATAATTTTCATTTTTAAGTAGTATCCAAACGGAGATTAAGGGTGTGTTTAGATACCGCTTATTTTGCTGAAACTGAAAAATTATTGCTGAAAGTATCGTAAATAAATGTAAAAGTTAATTAAAATAATACAGTGAGACCTATAAATAGTATCAAAAAGTATAATAAAGCTTATAAATAATAATAAAATTGAACAAATAATAAAATTATTTTCATTTTTAATCCTAATTCAAAGCACACTAAATAAAACATAATCGACAAGGCCTATGAAAGCGGATGGTAAAATTCAGAAAATAATAGTTCTTACTAGAGCTACGCAGACAAGGTCTGTTCGATCCTAGAAATACGGTGTAACAGTAAAGCCTCAAAATTTTGCTGAACTTTTGCAGTTACCGATGAATATGTACTCAGAGCGCAAATGCATGACATGATGACAGAACCTGAAGCCCTGAACACAGTGAACAGTGATCAGCCCCATCTACAATTCCTGTTAGACACAATAATAATTTGGGTCCGGCTAATCATTCTTTTAGAAAAGTTTTTATAAAAAATTGAAAAAACAAAAATTTATGACTCAAGCATAAACATTAATAAATCCCTAATAATTTATGCAAAATCCACAAAAATAAATTAACTTAATAAGGCAGAAGTGAACTAAAATAGCTTAATACATTATAAAAATTAAAAAAGCCAAAAAAAACAAAAGCATTATAAATAAAAAAAAAAACTAGAATAGCTTAAATTCATACTGGAAACAATATTTGATGCAATCCCAGGAGGCCCCAAGGAACAAATAGAAAGAATGATATGGAGATCAACCCAGATGGAGCTTGAGATTTCAGTGGCTGAATTACAGAACCACTAGTCTTGTTGCTTCCACAAACACTTACACCAATCTTCATCCTATATGCTACAGAGGGACTCAAACAGAGACCTGGGTTTCCAGTAAGATCCAAGTTCCTTCTCAGTCTATTCAAGAAACTTGAATCGAAAGGAACAACACCGGACAGCAAGTTTCTGCTAAGATTCAAGTGGTATATGCGAGGAAGGCTGCCAAAACCTGCTGGAATCTCACCACTTAATCGGTTGTTTTGCAAAGACAAAGTGCTTAGATTCATAAGCTGTGAAAAGCTTGGTGGTATAGTGCCTGAATAGCCCGAATTGGCAAGCCTGAGCTCTTGTAGTTTCACAAGGTCACCAAACTCTACTGGGAGAGGCACATTCATAGGATTGTCATCCATAATGAAGTACTGCAAGCTTTGCAACTTTGCCAATCCTCTTGGAAAGTGTCCACGCAGTTTGTTGTTGCTCAAAGCCATAAACGCCAAGAAGTTGAGCTTCTCAATGCTATCAGGAATAGCACCAGTAAGCGAATTCGAGCTCAAGTCCAACTTTTGAAGCAGACCCAGTTGGCCAACTGTCACTGGGATTGACCCTGTTAGTGAGTTATAGCTCAAATCAAGGCCTACGAGATTTTTGAGATTACCCACTTGGGATGGTATAGTACCTGTGAGCATGTTATAGCTCAAATCAAGGTGTACTAAAGAGTTCAAGTTAAAAATTGTAACTGGGATTTGCCCAGTGAGGCGGTTCTGGGACAATGTGAGGATTTGTAAGGACTTCAGTGAAGAAATTTGAGGTGGGATTGGACCTATGAGTGCTGGGTTTGACCTTAGACTAATTTGTTGGAGTGAAGAATTAGATTCTCCGATTTTTGAAAAAGAGAGGGCGGTTTTGGTGTGAGTGAAACAGTGGAAGAAGAACGCAGATTGCAAGTAAGGAAGAGCTAGTATTTGTGAAGGAAATGTGGCTGTGTTTTTGCAAGTTGGGTTTGGTGGGGTCCCAAAGTCAAGCCTAGTAACATGTAGTTGGTTGTCCTGAGTTGATTTGCACTCTATTCCAGGCCAGGATGAGCCAGGCTGACAAGGGTTGGGATGGGAGATTCTCCAGACTTGATCAGAAGACATGGATTCCATGATCTTGAAAAGAGTTTCTGCTTCAGATGGAAGCATGTTGTTGGGGGGTTGTTTCTTTGCATTGGCAGTGTTGGGAGAAGCTAGTGAGAGGAAAAGAAGAAGAAGAAGGGTGAGAGTAGAGAGCGAGAAGGAATGGCACATTGTGTTTTGAGGTATGGAGGTGTCTGATCAGGAGTGGCAGCTGTTTGGGTGATTTTAGAAGTGAGGTTCATTTCATTCTTTCAGGGGGACAGAACCATCAACCATATGACTATGAGAGAGAGAGAAAGATGCAAAGACAAAGTTGATTTGAACTGATGGGTGGGGTAGTGATTACTAGTGGTTCATGACATTTGGGTGAGAATATAAAGCCCAGGTAGGGTCATAGATTGTAAACATAGAGAGAACGCGAGAGAGAGAGAACGGTGTGGAGCTTTTTTTTGAAGGGCGGGGAGCTTTGTTGGATATAAACGGGCATGTTTCATCTGCCTAGACATGTGAAAATCAATTATTAAAGCAGTGGAAAAAGATTAAATATACTTGACAGAAATATGAGAAGAGCCCTTGAGATAGACGCAAAATTCGACTATAACTTTGACATTTTTAATGGTTGGAAGATTTTTAATGATAAATAAAAAAGTAATATTAATTGTACATTTAGATTAAAATTAGTATAAGTTTGTTAACTCAATTAGTGTAAAATAATGTTGTCAAATTTTTTGTATATGTAACATTGATCAAGCCTTATACAAGCATTGAAAAATTACATATAAAATTTCATTAGTTGTTATAACTTATAACACAAAAATTGTATTCACATATTTTCTCAAATTAACACTTTCATGGTTCACTTCAGTTGGACCCACTGACTACAATACAAAAGCAATGAGGATGTGTAAAAAAAATTTGTAAAATTTAAGTGGTTCTAGACTTTTCCATATGAGAATATGGAAAAGTTACACTTAATTCATTTGAAGGCTAATTATATTTGCAAAGAGTCTACCGATACGATGAGTTTTATCAACTTTTTCACACCATTCATGTCTATATGTTGTGGTGGATCAAGTCAAGCGCTATCTCTGTCTCAAATGGTACGTGAGTAAGATGTGAAAAAGTCAGTGATTCTTTCGATGTCCATAGCAAGATTAATTATATTTACTTTTCATTCATGAATTTAACATATTCACATTGTAATTTTTTTTTAAAGCATTTTCTTTTTCAAATTTTTTATACTGGGCCAAAAAAAAATTCACTTGTAATTTTAATTCTAGCCTGTTGTCAATCTTAAATTATTGAAAAAATATATATTTTTCAAGTTTTCTATTAACAGCAAAAGCCTTAAAATTCACATAAACACATTACTCAAAATCATGAACATAAAAAGAAGACGATTTTTACAAATTGCACCCTCTAACTTTGCATAAAATTCAATTTAGTCCTCTAAATTCACTTTTGTTTAATTTAATCCTCTAACTTTCAATTGTGTTCCATTCAGTCCTTCTGTTAGTCTCCATCAAAATTGCGCTGTTAACTTTCAATTTCATTTAATACAAAATTAAACTACGTCATTTGGGATTCCATAACGGCTTAATTTTGACAGAGACTAATTGAAAAATTGAATTGAACAAAATTGAGAGTTAAATGATTGAATTTAATGAAAGTAAAGTTAGACAACTGAATTTAATAAAAGTGAAGTTAGAAAATTGAATTAAATTTTAGGCAAAATTAGAGGATGTAATTTGTAATTTAACCTAAAAATCTAAGTTATTAATGAAAACTTGACAATAATTTAGCCTAACTTGATTCTACTGAATATGATTCCCAAGTAGTGGTACAGTCTCTCTTTTAAAACTGAATTTACACAAATGCAACAGAGGACTCTGAAAAAAACAAGAGCCCGAAGTGGTACATTGGAATTCAGATTAATGGGTCCCTTTTGTTTTATGTTTTTTTCCCTAAGTGATGGTGGTTTTATATTTTGTGGAAGCCAAGGTAAAAGAGAGACGTGAGGAATAAGAATGATGGCCTTCTAAAAGCAAAATGTTTGTACTGGATGGTGAAGCTTTTTAAACAAAATGAATCAACTCAACATCACGTACGAGTACGAGTACGACTATTTGAATAAGATTGTCATGTTTTAAAGGGCCATTGATAACACTATGATATATGGTGTGGGTGAAGAAAGTAAAGAAAAGTTTCGGCAAAAAAAAAAAAGTAAGTAAAGAAAAGAACAATCCATTACAATAACTAGTAGTTAATATAAAACGGGGAATAAATGGTATTACAGATTATAGTCAAAACAGTAAAATTGCATCTGCTGGTGATTCAAAATAAATGAACACAAAATTTCTTGCTGACAAACTCTCCTTGCCAGAGCGTCCCCACATGCATTAGTTTCCTTGTAGTTGTGCGTTTGGCAGCATTGGGTAAAAACTTGAATCAAATTCCAGCATTCAGTAACAATGCTAGTAAGCAGATTATTTGGGATCCTGTGACTGTAAACCAACACAACTAGTTCTTTGGCAACCATTTTGATAAGCAGAAAATCGATGTCTAGCTCTGTAGCTAGGATCTACCCATGGTGAAAAGCCCACAACTCCGCTGCCACACTGGTGGTTATTCCTCATGAATGAGGAAGATCCCCAATCCAATCACCACTCCTGCCCCTAATAAGTCTCCCACCACCTGCTGGACTAGGATTTCTTGGAGAAGATGTCTTGCACACCTTTGCCTATGCCCCTACCTACTTTACTATTATAGACTTATAGTGCTTCCATGATACAAGTATTTCTTTACCAAACCTATGAAAATAAAATGGTGATTGAGAACATAAATGTGTTAGACCAAAAGCTAAGAAGAAAATAAGACTACAGTATTAATTTTTGAAACTTACTCCTCCAGAGGTCAGGGAGATTAGGCTTTAGTTTGTGAGGGAATTCCCAAATCCATTACAGCATCGGACACAAGATATATTGTCTGCATGCCTCAATACCAGTATAAAACCAACTTATACCCATTTACAACATTTTTATGAAATCGAAATTGACATAGCAGCAATTAGTAAAATGCTGGATTGAGATGACATATTCATTCTAGATTAAGGATTTCTGGAACATAATTCAGTTTTCTACTGAAACCCAACTTCCAATAATCTCCTACACTAATGAAATCTAATTCTACAAACCACAAAAGATGTTATGAGAGCAGGGTCAGATATCATAGATACCCAAATGATCCAACCTAAAACAGTACTGATCAACTCAATCGGATTTGTAAGATGTAGTTACATAAGAAGCTCACTCTAGCCCCGAATTTCTGCTACTGTTAGTCTTGGTCTGCTGTCATGATAAAATGGTTTAGATTCCTGAGCTGTAGAAAGCAATATAGTGCAGAGAGAGAGACAGAGAGAACATCTATAATAATTGCTTTATGTAATAGACATCTTCAGTAATCAAGACTGAAATAGCTCTACAAAATCACATGGTTATTTCTTTATTTTATACTACTACACTACAATCACCCTTTTGAGCAATATCCTCACGAGTTTCAAGAGATGATGGCGGAACAACATCATATGCTTCTTTAGTAGTATGTAGATCACTCTCACAAGTATCATGTGAAAGCTTGGAGTCATTAACCTCATTAGTTGCAACAGAAAGCTGTGACTCAATAACCTCCGTAGCTGCATCACAAAGTGGGGAGTCAAGAACCTCTTTTGTTGAATCAGATATCTGAGAGTCGTTTACCCCCTTTGTTTCATCAGAAAGCTGCAAGCTGTCAACTTCCTTAGGTTCTTGAGGTAGCTGTTTATCATCAACCATATCAGTTGGGCTTAACTCTTCCTTTTCTTCCTTGTTAACTGAATGGCTTACCTCTGCGTTTTTTTCCTTGCCAACTGAATTACTTACCTCTGCATTTTCTTCCTTGCCAGCCACATGGCTTACCTCTGCATTTTCTTGCTTGCCAGCTGCATGACTTGGCTCAGAGTGTACAACCTCAACATTTGCATTGCAAAGTTGTACATTCTCACCCTCATCTGCCGCATGAATTAGCTGCAAATGATTGACTTCAGTATCTACAGAACATATCTGGGAATGCTCTACATCTCTATCAGTATGGTGTAGTTGTAGTTTATCAACCCCAATTGCAACACCACAAATCTGAGATTGATCATCATCGCTAGCTTCATTATACTGCACTTGATCATCCTTCCGGAAACGCTTTCCACTACCCTTCCTTCTTACCCTCTCCTTTCCTCTTACCCTTTTCCCAAGTTCAGCTTCTGGTCTTTCTGACACTATGACTGGACCTCCAACTTGGTCCCTCAAGCACTCATGTGCAATAAACCTGATCCTTGAAATTGAATCAATTTGTTGGGGATCCAACCCTTTTGTTGAGAACGTATCTGCTATGTGTGCAATATCCCTCAAACCAGCATTCTACCAAAAAAATTGAATAAATTATTCAAATATGTAAAATTCATTAACAATTTTTCTCAAACAAAAACTGATACAGCACAGACTTACTGTTCTTTGAAACTCGGATGAGAGAGAAATAGGCCTCCCTACAAATTTACGAGTGATTCTGAGAAACCACAGCATGTACTCATTCTCATCTGCACCATCATCACCTTCCACAATATGGAGTCGTCGATCCAACCATTCATTAAGCTCTGATTCCATTTTCCCCGACAAGTCAACCCCACCATCAACACCACGACTCTTTCTCTCCCATCGCTGCACATCCTCGGGAATCGATTGAAGCATGCCATATTGCCTTAGGCAGCGATTTGGGAGATGTCTTTCTGCCTTGTCAAAGCATATCAACATTGTCTTGGACCTTCCAAGAATTAAAGTACTTTTAATATCTTCAGGAATTACCATACTGTCCATATTTCTGTAAGGAAGCCACTCCACCTATATGTCAACCACCATACCAACTGAATTAAAATTCTAGATATTCAAATAATAGAGAAAAGTACACAAACCCCCATGGTTTATCCATAAAGCGTGGAACCCTCAAGAAGTTTAAAAATGTAACATTTAAACCCCCCTCCCCCCCCCCCCCTCTCCCCTGCAGTGGCATTGTTTTATGTGTAAATCATTAAACATCCATTAAAATAAACATTGAGTTGCTCATGTGATGACACGTGCTCATATTTAGAGATGCACTTTCACATAAGCAATTCCATAGGGGGCTGTGTTATACTCAAAAATTCCAAAGGGGTTAAGCGTTACATAATTAATGGTTTACACATAAAGCAATACCACACGGGATGAAGCGTCACACTCAAATAATAATTATAAAAATGAACAACATATTTGCAAAATAAAAGAAAACTTACATCACAAGGTTTCAAGGAATCCAAAGCCTTACGGTAAAAAACTACATCACGATTTGCTGTTGGGCCACTTTGTTTACCCTTCCACTTTAGCACAAATGGAAAGCGATCATGCATTGGATCATGATTGAGCTTTGGTCGCCCAACATTTAGGTGAAAGTAACTCCAACACTGCAAAAATATTACAACTAATCAAAGATAGCATACAGGCAATGTAGACCAAAAACACCATACGAAGAAAAAAAAAACTAGGACAGGCACATGAAAATAACCTGTAGTAGTGTCAAACAGCCACTGATAGTGCTTTGAGATCTAAGAGAGGCATTTCCAAGGGCCCTATACAAGAATCCCAACGCTGCTGCCCCCCATGCATACTTTCCACATTGTTCAAAATCGTCAAACAATGGAAGATACATGACAGGGACTTTATTCCCAGTAGTTGTGGAAAATATTGTGCTGCCTACAAGATAGAGAAGGTAAGCACGCGTATGCTGCTCAATCACTTCAATTGATCCATCTTCAGGACATCGGAAAAAGAACTCCTTCAACCAACTTAGCTTCACCATTCCACCACTTGTGTAACCAGACTCTGGTGCTCTCCCAAGATACTTTTCACAAACTGAACTGCATGTAGTATATGTTATACCTATTACAGGTTCTCCATCAATTGCCAGGCCAAGCAAGAGTGCTACATCTTTAAGGGTTACTGTCATTTCTCCAACATTCAAGTGAAATGTGTTGGTTTCTCTCCTCCACCTCTCAACTAGTGCAGAGATAAGTGGGTTGTCTAGACTAATTGCCGGAATCAATCTCAAGTAGTGAAATCCAGCCTTCTCTACCAACTCCATCTGTCTTTCTGTAAGTGCCCATTGATCAAGCTTTGAAGTATGTTCATGACATCGAAGTGCACCACGCTCCTGTTAATATGTTAATGAAGTATTACGGTACATACAATAAGTTGTTGTTGTACAATAAGTATACTACTACTAAAAAGATTTCTCTGATGAAAAACACAAGTGAGAAGATAAGAATTCATCAAGCCCCGCGTAATGGTAAACTGTACCTGCCCATCCCAAACTGCTGATGAAACATGCTTCTCTTGATCATAGAGTACCGAACTATCAATTGGTCCAGGATTGGTCACATAGGGGTCTGCCACTGCTACCTCCATCAGTACCACTGACAAAAACTGTCCAAAAAAGAGACAAAAAGTATTAGACCCATGAATTAATTGAAGACAACATACTGACATATTAGCTAAAATTTTCTAATTAATGCAATGATAAAATTTATAATCAAAAGCAATTATGATGGATCAAACTGGCACAGTTTTAGAGGCAGTACCACAACACTCTAAAAAGAGGAAGTCATTCAGGGTTAAAACTTGATTCAAGCTTGGGTTTACCATATGTAAATCAGCAGGAGCTCATATTGGCTCGACTTTATTCTTCTTTTATTTTATTTATTTTTTATGTTTTTTTGGGAGTGTCTTTGGCCCTGAGGAAAGGGGGATGGGGAACCAATGACCTTCCCTTCATAAGCTGTGGCCCCAGGCCACTTCAAGGCTAATCTGAGCTTGATTAGGTTAACTGTTGTTTTCAGAGAGGTCAATCTGATAAATAAATTAAAGGACCTTCATTGAAAAACTTAACCATTTGCCTTGAGTTTCCAAGATGTACAACAGCAGAGATAGCAAAGAAAACAAGTGGTGGAAAGAAAAGGCACTATTCTAAAATAAAAAAAGTAGGACCTTCATTGAAAATCTTAACCATTTGCCTTGCTCCTACACAAGACATTTAACAAAATTTCTCCAAAACAATCTCTCTTTTCAAATGGCAATTTTCTCCAGAATTTTTTTTCTTGAATTTTCCTCTAAACGGTACTATTCTAAAAAAGAACAAGGTAAAGGAAAGAAATAGCACTTAAAAATGACATCTATTTTAAAGCTTTCTAACACTTTCAAGGATTCTCTACTTTTCCATGAACTAATGCGGCAAGCAAACAAATGGTAAGGTTTCCACTTACAATTGAATATTGTAAGACTAAAAGCAAATTCATCACTTGTCCTCAATTCTCATCAAGACAAAATGTCTCCTGACCACAATTTTCTTCTTATTCAATAAACTTCTGTTGTTTCCATTATTAAAAAATTTTAAATTATTATAAAATAAAAAAAGTTCACTAAAATTCTCCAAAAATAGACAGGAAAAAAAAGTCTCCATATGCTGAAATTCTCCTTAAAACAGATGGAGGCTGGGGAAAAGTTTTTTCCATAAAAACTTAAAATATTTTTAGCAATTAAATGAAGCCTCAATGCAGCACTTGTCTCCATATTTTTTAAAACAATATTTCCTGAAGTAAAGACTAATATCATTGCCTGAAAAGTAATATATTTTTACAAGTTAAAAATATAAAATTCTTTCTACCAAGAAATATTTTCAGAAAACTGTAAATATAACGTGTTAAGACCTCATTTGCAAGCAAGACTAAGAAATTTGAAAAAAAAAAAAAAAATTAGCCTGGATCCTCAACACAGTCCAACAGCAGTAAAAGACTAAACGTGATGAATTCAAGTCATAAAACTCCTTAAATGTATTTCATTTTGCTTAAAAAGGTTGCTAATTCCACTTATATGGGATCCTAAAATAGACGGCTTGGATGCAGTCCTATCATTCAGCATTTTTGCTTGAAGTGGCTGTTCTTAAGAATTCAGCACTAAGATATCTTGATGAAATCTTGAAAGGCTGATATAAGAATTAATGTTTAAGGGGTAAGTAAAATAAAGATTGAATGTTGAATATGTTAATGGTTGTTTGGTGTTAAAATGGTGGACAGAACGTGAAATTAGATAGATAAAACACTAGGCCATCACACCAAGGTTTTCCTAAACAATCACACTTAAGTAGGAGAAGACGATCACACCCTCAAAACTTAAACTTAAAATAGGCAGCACGAATTTTTTTTTTTTAATTTAATCTCACTCTCAGTTTTATTGACTACAATAATGCCTTTATATAGGTCAATATTAAATCCTTTACTAGAGGGATTAGAACTCTAAAAACCTATGAATGTCATTAATGCCCTGCATCTGGGATTTACTAGGGGTGGGTACACGAAATCGCCTTGCCTTGAAGACGTTCCTTCTTACTTAAGAAGGCCTGCTTCAAGACTAAACCTCAACTCTTATCTTTGTGTATATAATCATGTTTTCCCTCCAACTCTTCTTTAATGTCTGCAACAAGAACTCATTTTGTATCTAAGCATTTTAAATTATTTTCAAGAGATTAGCACTTTTCTATACCTTGTTTTTTGAAGGAGAAATATATCTTACTTTCAACACCTTAATTTTTCCATGACCCAAATACAGTGACAAAAACCAAATTGAACATGAATAAAATTTTCTTTCTACAGAGTTTTTTCTGTCAAAACAAACCCTTAACACACCAATCATCAAACAATCTTAACTTTATCAATTCACTAAATAATAAATAAATAAAAAAACTGGAATTTCTCCATTTCTCTTACAAAATCCCAGATCATAAATTTTCCTACTGAAACAAACAGAGCTTAATGACTAAGTCACAGTACTCAAAACCTCAAAAAAAATTAGCATTCAATTGCCATTAAAAAAAAAAAAAAAAAAGAACTAAACTTCTTCACAAAAATTCAAACTAAGTCAAAAAAACTAAAATCTGTAAACCCTAGAAGTAATTGAGACAAATAGAGACTAAACTTCAATCTAATCCAAGTACCAAAAGGAGGAGAATCATTGTTTGGATTCCAAGAAAATGAAAGTAAATAAAAAAGAAAAAAAAAGAATGGTTTTTACGTTTTAAAAATATTAAAGCCTAATTTGGTGGTGAAGATATATAAGTTAGAGATTGAGGAATTTAGATTTGTTATGTTGGGTTTGGTTTTGTTTTGTGTTTTGCAGCATTATTGTCTGGGAGAAACCAAACACGGCCTTAAGGTGATGCGAGGAAATAAAAATGAAGAAAGAGAAAACAGAAGAGGGAGAGTAGAGAGTGAAATATAAGAAAGAAAAGGAACCTGGAAAAAAATATAAGCAAAAGAGCCAAAACGACGCCGGAGAGCAGCGAGTTCGACGATACCACTGAACGAGGTGAGGAAACCCTTGAAACGACGATTGACGCGTCGTAGCGTTAACTAAGGATAGCGTTTTTCTTTTTCTTTTCTTTTTTTTAATTTTTTTTTAAATATTTATTTCCATTAAAAATTAAAATAAAAATAAAATAAAAATAAAAACTTATCCTTAACCTTTTACTCTTTGTGTAACTTGGGCCTTATTGTGCGGCCCGTTTTATATGAAAATTATGGATTTGGGCTAGACATTTCAAAATGGGCCCTCAAAGAAAGTCAAACCCGCTAAATAAATCCAAAAAAAAAAAAAAAAAACCCTTGTATATCAGAATCACAGATCAACACAAAGATTCAGCAGTTACTTCAATTCTGTAGTACATGCTTCACCAAGCAAGGATAGCACATAATGTAATTAGAATAAAAGACTGAAGTAACCAAAAACAGTTTTTTTTTTTTTTTTTTTTTTGAAAGGTAAGAACCAAAAACAGTATAGATACAAGAAAACTTCAAAATATGTGTAATATAAGTATTACGTACACCACACATGAATATTAAGAGAGATAAAGTGTATACTCAATTGCTACAGAATTCATATTGGTAGCTAATTATGCCAAAACATAATTTCACTATATTTAAGAATCACTATGATTGAAAAGGAAAAAAGAAAAGCATTCAAATTTTTGGCCTTCCATGGCTATTTATAAATGTTTTGCATACTACATGATATATCACTGTCATTTTTGAATAGTTTAAGCTGTTGGGACAATCGATAATTTATCATTTAATCTTACACTACAAAAGCAATGCACTACTTCTCCAAATCCAAACAATGATTTTGAGTATCTTTTAAACTTCAATTTTCTAGATATGACAACCTTCAACTTTATGATAATTGTGTGAGAATTATAAAAAAGTTAAAAGGACTAGAATTGACAAACATAAAAGATTACAATGGTGAATTTAAGGCAAAATTTATTGAATAGTACTTTTTAAGGAAAATTTTAGGAGAATAGCATGTGATTGAAGTTATTTAGTTATGTAGACTCTTTTTGGAACTCAAGTTTGTCAAACTCGAGTTCCAACCCAAAATCGAGTTCAGCAAACTTAAGTTCTAATTTGGTATACAACGTTAAACTGCCACGCAACCTAAACTAATTGAAACTCAAGTTTGATAAACTCGATTTTGGGTTAGAACTCAAGTTTGACAAACTCGAGTTCTAGAAATAGTCTACATAACTAAATAACTTCACCCTCATGCTATCCGCCTAAAATTTTCCTTAAAAAGTACTATTCAACAAATTTTTCCGTGACTTTAATGACTTTTCCTCCGAATGATGGTGTTCATAAGTCTTTGAACACCTAACTTTTATTTTTGGTGTTTATAGCTAGCCTGACTCAGCCTCAACCACCTGCAGGGGCGGAGCTACGTTGGTGACTAGGGGGGCCATGGCCCCCCCAAAAGTTTTAAATAAAATTTTAGAGCAGGTAAAATTGCACACTTGAACCATTTTTCTAAGAACTGGCCCCACATGAAAAATTATTTGGCCCCCCCATTTGTCCACGTTTAGTGTTCTTTCCAAACTTGCTTTTCATCTTTTAATATTTTCTCTCATTTATTATTAGTCTTTACTGTTGAAACTCCTTCACATGTCAGACCATTGGCTTAATTAGAAATTTTACTTTTTCAATTCCCAAGCTTCAATATATTTTTCTTGATCTGGTCTGAGTTGATATTGCTCTTTATTGTTATTATATTTCTCTATGTTGTAAGCTAATATTGTTGTCTGCATCTGTTGTTACTTGCTAGTAAATGTTGCTCTCTATTACTGAATATACCTATTGCTATTTTTCTTGCTCTATTTTGCTGTGGCCATTCTTTTGGCTTTGTATTCTTTCTTTTCTTTGCATAAAATTTATAATTTTGTCTCAAAAAAGAGTGCTGAGTTTATTTGGAACTAGCAAAAATGACTTTAAGATCTTGAGAAGTACTAGAGTATTCTTCTCTCTTTTTTTTTTCTTTTTTTTTTTTTTTAATAAATAAACTAATCAATAAGCTTTATTCAAAATTTCATTTTTGGCTTCTATTCTACTCAAACAGCCAAATGCGAAAGTCATCTTGTATTTTTATATATAATTTCATATTGGCTTATAAGGATTTTGTTATTTTTATTTTCTAAAAATATTATATCTTCTTATAGATGTAGTTGTTATATTTGTATTTAATTTCTTGAATGGTTTGAACTTATGGTTTGTTAAAGGACTAAGAGAAACTTAGAAGGGAAAATGAACTTAAGATAATTAATTGGTCATTTAGTTTTGTTAAGTGCTAATAAGAATTACATTGATTAAACTAATGCACAAAAACATATATGTAGCATTTTGAGTTTTTCTTGAATTGTGACTCACTACGAGATAATTTAACCTTGGCCCCCCCAAATCAAAATTCCTAGCTCTGCCCCTGACCACCCGTTTTGCAAATACCACATAATTATATTTGGAATCCTTGAGAGTAGCCTTCAAATACTGGCTATAGCTTCAAGTGCTTAGATGCCGCCGCCAAACTAAGATTGACATTACTTTTACGGGTTGTGGCTTATCAATATGCATTTAAAGGGTTGGCTTGAATTGCATGGATGCACAATTACTACATTCACGAATAATGCTCGATGAAACAGATTAAAGAAACACTACTTGTATTCTTGAATAAAGATTAAAGATTAAAGTTTATAGTTTAATACTTGAATAAGAACATCAATAAAATGAATAAGCTTATCATCGATATGTATTCTTGGGGAAGAGGGGATCTTCTTAAGCTCAACTTGGTTTTAGCATACTAAGGATCAGTTTGAATTGAGGAGGGAGGGGGAGTGGAGGAAAGTATAATAGAGTGACTCTACTCTACTTTTCTCCACTCCCTTTCCCTCCCCCTCAATCCAAACAGACCATAAGGGTTCAAGTCAACACAAATCTTCTTAATTATCTCAAACCATGGGCATCCGGTTTTAGCCTGCTAAGGGATCAACACAAAACTTGCCAAAATTCAAATTTGTTATTATTGTGGTATATGTTGATAATTTAAATATTGTGAGGACTCTAGAGAGGGTATTGGTGATGAAATCTCACGGGAAATGGATTTCCATGGGATTTTATCAAAGGCTCATATTGTCATCTTCATCAATAGGAAGAGGGTTGTAATGAACATATGAACGAGGTAAATACTTATTATAGCATAAATGTTTAGCACAAACTAACACTTTCTTCCTCTCACAACTGCATAAAAGTTAAAATCAGTCCACCAACCATTGGCATCTAGAAGCAAAAAAAAAAAATCCTGAAACATATTTTAAAAAGATTCATCGTTCAAATTCTTTAAAAAAACTTCCCAAGTATACATACATTGCAACTTATGTAGGCTATATAGGAGAAATAACAATGTAGGATAGTGTTTTCTGGAAAATCGTTGTATTTTTTTTTTTTTTTTTGTGGATAATAAAAAAATGGATAAAGGGGGGCGACCTGAGTTCCAAAAAATCATCGTATTTCACACCATGAATTAGACTTGGCTAGATGGGTGACTTTCAACACACTAGAGAAAAGATAAAAAGAAAATCCACCCTTAACACTTTTCCAAGACCCACAATAGTATCTTGGAAGGTGCCGACACTTTTGAAATACTTTGCTTGTTCCAATAGTGTTCTTTAAAAAAAAAATTGCAAGATACGGGAGGGATATTTATCTTTTATTTCTTTTTAGTTTCAATCTTGAACACTTATCTAGTTATCTTTAATTTACTTTTTTGGATCTTATTCTTGGTTTGTATTATAATTTATAATTTTCATTTATTAGTCATGAATTCATTTTATTATCCATTATTGCTCTATGTTTAACATAAAAATGCTTAACAATATTTAAAAATATAAATAATAATATATTTAATAATTAATTAATATAGGTATCCCCGTCATGTTGTGTCCTAATTTTTCAAAAATTGTCGTATCATACATATACTCGTACTCGTATTCGTGTCCGTGTTTGTGCTTCATATCCGTGTCCATGTATGTGCTTCCTAACATTGTATTAATCTCCTTCATTCCACATGCCATAAAGGGAAGATTGAGTTCATGTCAATCAAGGACAAATGCATCACTCAACTAGATATAAAGAATACATAACTTATGAGTTCTGAGGAAGGAGAATAAATTTCAAAGTTCTATGGAAAGAACTGTGATTACTTTCTTATACTACAAATTTACATAGTTTTAGCGTTCATTTGATCTTACAATATAAACTCATGTAAAGAAATGATACTATGCTAGGAAGAAAATCTGAACTTTTTTTTTAGAAAATGAAGAAAATCTAAACATGATAAGAAGATAATATAAAACAATTTGATATGAGGAGAATATATTGAAACCTTAAGAGATTGTTCCTGTCTTACTCATAGGCACCAATGTGGCAATGTTCGTGTCATGCATTCGAAATAAACAACATATATTGATCCAATTCTCACGGTCCAGAGAACAAAGAATTCAAGTGCTCAAATTTGTTCTTCCATCATATTTTCCCAATTCCAATAAAAGAGATAAGTTCAACTTACTATAATCTTATAATCTCACACTCACCACCGCCCCTGCTCTCAGATCCTTAAATTGCTAAATTAAGGATTTCATACCAAGTATTTATACTTTGAAATCCTTAAACTTCCAACATGGGACTTCAAATCTTTTCCACAGTTATGCAAACAACGTTGGCAAAACCAATTACACACAACACAACATAGCCACTTCACCACCTCATTATCCTCAAGCACGTCACACGCTAAAGAAACAACATCTAAAGCTCTACAAACACGCATATGTATACATTCATCAAAACCCAGAATTTTAACAGAATTTTAGGACCTCATGAACTCTGAGAAAACATAATTGCATAATGCAATTATCAAAATTAATCAAAACCCATTAACCAGCATCATTAAAAAAAACAAAAGGAAATAAAAGCATGGCAAAGATAAAAGTATTATCTTTTAGAACATTGGATGCAAATGCTCTTCTTTGATTTACTCTTCATTTAGGGTTCCATTGATTCTTGATACTGGCATTAGTATCATATTAGGATATTATTTTTGTTGCTTCGTTGCTTTATTTTGTTTAATTTTTCTATGTCATACATAATCATATCTAAACTTTCCAAAGTTGTGGATTCTCTCAATTGATATTAGTCTTTTGTTGTCAAATAAGAAATTTGATATTAAAACCCTTACGTGCACAAAAAATTAATTAGTGTATTGGTCTAATAAAAAAGAATAATTATCATACAACTAAGGTTGAATTCTATCGTAAAATTAATAATTATGGAAAATAATAAATAAAAAATTTTCCAAACTCACAGCAATTGCAAGTTGCAACCTATGCGAGCTATACCTATAGCGATTAGCGACCCATATGAATGAATCCCCAAAACTGAGGGTAAAAGTGGCATTACGAGAAAAAAAAAAAGAAAAAAAAAAGAGGTAATACAGTCAAGCAATATAAAATCGAGAACCGTCCGTATTAGCCAAGCAAATTCAAAATTCTTAGAGGAAGAAAAAAAGGCTTTTTTTTCCGCTCCCTAAATTCAAAATTCTCATAAGAAGAGAAAACGGCTCAATTTTCCTCTACCCAAATTCAAAATTCTTAGAAAAAGAAAAAGAAAAGAGAAAGCTTCTTGAGAGACTTCATTCAGCTAAAGAGGATTTCAATTTTCGATCCTCAAGCAAATTGTGTTTAGAATTCCCCGAAGAAGATTTCAATTTTTTCCTCAAGTGGATTGCGTAGAATTCTCATTTACTTTTTCTTTGGAATCTCTATTATCAGGTAAAGAACATATCTTTTAGTTTTTACCCCAATTTTTCAAGATAGGGTTTAGATAATATGTATTGAATGCATGTTTAATGATGGTATATTATGTTTTTAATTGAGATAATATGTATTGGATATGTGTTTATCTAGGAAGCACAGGTGCGAATTCGGGTTTGAGTGTGGGTGTGGGTGCAATGCGATGAGACGACACGAAATTTTTTGAAAAAGTAGGACACAGGTGCGACAAAATACGTTTATTAATTAATTAATAAATATATTTATATTTATATTTTCTATATATTACTATGCATTTTTTTTTTCATATAATGATAAACATATATCAATTTAAGAGTAATAGTAGATAATAATGAGAATTGAGACGATCTTAGGTTCTTTCCTTTAAAGTTTGCCCACAAATGACAAAATGGTGTGTTTTTATCTAATATTTTACGATTTTTTTAACAAGAAAAGGTAATGTGTGGTTGTAAAGAGATAGCATGTGAAGCTATGATGTGTTGGAACTTGGAAATAAGAATGATAGATTGGCAGGCAACTAGCTTCAGGCTTGCAACAGTAGAAAAAAATAAATGAAAGAAAGCGTAAATGCACTTTTAGTCCATACATTTTGACTTTTTTTCATTTTAGTCCCTACATTTTAATTTTACCACGTTTAATTCCTAAATCAATTAACACGTTCTATTTTGGTCCTTTCCATTAGCCTACTACCGGAAATTGCTTAGGTGGCAGACGGAACTATTAAAATAATAATGATGGGATAACAAAAATTACATCTCTAGCTCGTCCAGATGGGTCGTCCATGACGAACTGTTAGCCAAACGACCAGACCATCTCCTATTCGTCCAGACCTCTCGTCCTTGAAGAAGTTGACCAATTGAGTAAACCTCATAATCAAGTCGAAAGGGTCGTCCATATGCGAAGCAGATGGACGACCAAACAACTTCATGACAAAGGGTCGTCCATAGACATTGCAGATGGACGACCACACAACACTTAACAAATTCTGGAAGCGGGTAACCAACCTGTGTTCATCGCCAGCAATTTCTCCCAAGTATGTAACTTCCGTCAGCGGTTACTACTCCTATAGCCGTTGGGGAAGTTACCTCCGTAAAACGAGTCATTCCATGAATCTTGGGGAGGTTATTAAACCAAGTAACTGCCCCAAGATTCTCTATATAAAGGACCGGTCTGAAACAGGCAAAGGTATGAGTAAATTCTGAGACAATTACTCCCGAAAAGTTGGAACTATATTTCCTTGTTAAGAAAACTAACTTTATCATCGGAGGATACTTGGCCGGTCCACCCCGGTCACCCCCTCACTGTTTCTTCTTTACAGGCCTTCGCTACCGCCGTACCCCACCGAAGCCGAAGTGTTCAACCAACTGATTTAGCACATCATCAGTTGGCGCCGTTTGTGGGAAGCGTAAGTTGTTTTACGATTTGGTTTTCTGCAACAAAAGGTTGAATGGTTCGGACTAGGTCGAGGGCTACAAGCCCAGGCCACCAGGGAAGCAGAGACGCTTCAAGCAACCCCTTTCGCGATCGCCAATCAGCGCCTGTCATGCAGTCACCTTCCATCCAACACATACAATCCATGGCGGCCGCAATGGCGGAGTTGACTCGCCAGAATCAAGAATTGACTAGGGAGATGGAGAGGCAGCGCCGTGAAGGACATGCCGAGAGACAGTCCCAAAGTCAAGAAGACAGAGGAGGAAATGCTGAACCAGAGGCTCAGTCAAGAGGCACCACTTCGCGAAGGGTGCCACACTTGGAGAAGGAAATGGATCAGATGAGGAAGGTTATGGACGAGATGAAGGAGAACATGAGAAGGGCAAATCTCGTCGAGGATTTGGTTCACCGAACAGATTCCCCTTTCACGGCTTCCATCAATGGGCATCCCTTGCCTACGAAGTTCAAAATGCCTTCCTTGGATTCATATGATGGAGCGCGTGATCCTTTTGATCATATTGCTACTTTCAAGACTACAATGCATCTCCAAGGAGTTCCAGACGAGATTATGTGCAGAGCCTTCCCTACCACTCTCAAGGGACCAGCACGAGTATGGTTCAGCAAAATACCCCCGAATTCTGTAAGTTCTTTCGAGGAGTTAAGCAAATTATTTGTCAATAACTTCATTGGAGGACAGAGACACAAACGTTCTTCGTCCAGTTTGTTGACCATAGAGCAAGGAGAAAATGAAAGCCTGCGTTCCTTCATCACACGCTTCAACAGGGAAGCCCTGACAGTAGACGAGGTGGACGACAAACTCCTATTAGCAGCCTTCCACAATGGGGTTAACTCAGACTTATTCATTCACAAGTTGTATGAGAAAGAGCCCCAATCCATGGCTGAATTCGTCCATTCAGCCCAAAACTTTATGAACGCAGAAGATGCCATTATAGCTAAGAAGAGGAAGAGAGCTGAAAGAATGGAAGTCAACCCCCCACGTCACTCTGATCAAGGGCCTCGTCCAAAGAAGGGACGAACGGAAGATAAGAAGGATCGAGACAAGGATAATAGGAAGGCAGGCCCATCAGCAAGGAGTCAGAATTACACACCCTTAAATGCCCCACTCGATCAAGTGGTCATGCAGATCAAGGATGATCCTTCCTTGAAGTGGCCAGAGAAGATGAAGGGAGACCCTAACAAACGCAATAAGAATAAATATTGTCGCTTCCATAGGGATCATGGGCATGACACGGACGAGTGCTATGACTTAAAGCAGCAGATTGAGAATCTCATAAGACAAGGAAAGTTGAGGCATTTCGTTAGAAGGGATCATAAAGATGAAAAATTGAAAGCAAAGATGGAAGAGTCATCACGGCCCCCACTTGGAGAAATAAGGGTTATCATCGGTGGGACATCGACAGGACAATCTTCCAAGGCAAAGAAGACGTATCTCAAAGCAGTGCAAAATGTCCAACTCTTTGGACGATCCCCAAGGATGAGGGGGACGGACGAGCCAACCATTTCTTTCACAGACGAAGAAGCTGAAAGAATTCATCATCCACATGACGATGCCATAGTCATTACCCTACTTATAGCAGACTACAGAACCAGGAGGGTGTTGGTAGATAATGGAAGTTCAGCAGATATATTGTATTATCCTGCCTTCCAGCAAATGAGGCTTGGATGAGATCAGCTTCGTCCAGTATGCTCGCCACTGATAGGATTTGGAGGAATGAAGGTGCAGCCTGTAGGTACCATAACCTTGCCTGTAGTGGTAGGGTCATACCCGCAGCAGATAACTAAGGAAGTAAATTTCCTTGTGGTGGATTGTTCATCCTCATATAATGCCATCATTGGAAGGCCAACCTTGAATAGTTGGAAGGCGGTAACATCTACCTACCATCTATCGGTCAAATTCCCTACGGAGTGTGGAATTGGACAAGCACAAGGAGATCAGTTGGCAGCCAGGGAGTGTTATCTAGCCATGTTGGCTATGGACGAGCAGATGCAGACCATGAGTATAGAAGAAAGAAAAATTGTTGCAGAATCGACTGAGGTATTGGAAGATGTTTTATTACAAGAAAATGATCCAGAAAAATTCACTAGAATTGGAACAAGTATGAAGAAGAAGGCGAAAGAAGACCTCGTTCAGTTTCTAAAAAAGAATGCCGATGTTTTTGCATGGAGTCATGACGACATGCCTGGCATTGATCCAAGAGTAATCACTCATCGACTGAATGTGTCCCCCTCTTCTAAGCCTATTCGTCAAAAGAAGAGGGTGTTCGCCCCTGAGCGAGAGAAGGCTATCAAGGAAGAGGTTCAAAAACTAACCACAGCACAGTTCATCCGGGAAGTCTATTACCCGGATTGGTTGGCAAATGTAGTGATGGTGAAAAAAGCAAATGGCAAGTGGAGGATGTGCGTTGACTTCACTGACTTGAACAAAGCTTGTCCTAAGGATAGTTATCCCTTGCCTCGTATTGACCAACTGGTTGATTCTACGGCTGGCCATCAACTGTTGAGCTTCATGGACGCCTTCTCAGGATATAATCAGATAAAGATGGACGAGGCAGATCAGGAAAAGACATCTTTTATTACAAGTCAAGGTTTGTTTTGTTACAAGGTAATGCCCTTCGGTCTGAAGAATGCAGGGGCAACTTACCAAAAGTTGGTGAATCATATGTTTCGTCCACAGATAGGACGGAACGTAGAGGTATATGTGGATGACATGCTTGTGAAGAGCTTAGATGAGGGAAGCCACTTAGATGATCTTCAAGAAACTTTTCAAACACTTAGGCGGTACAAGATGAAGCTAAACCCAAGTAAATGCGCATTCGGAGTGTCATCAGGAAAGTTTCTAGGATTCATGGTATCAGAGAGAGGAATTGAGGCAAATCCGGACAAGATCTAAGCCATACTGAACATGGAACCACCGAAGAACATCAAGGAAGTCCAATCCCTGACTGGACGAGTTGCAGCACTGAACAGGTTTGTCTCAAAAGCCACTGATAAGTGTTTACCCTTTTTTAAGATTCTCAGGAAGGCATTTGAGTGGACGGACGAGTGCCAAAGGGCCTTCCAGGACCTAAAGCACTATCTCACTACGGCTCCATTGCTAAGTCCATCCGTGCTAGGAGAAGAATTATATCTGTATTTAGCAGTGTCCCCACATGCCGTAAGCTCAGCTTTGATCAGGGAAGAAGAAAAGGTGCAAAAGCCTGTGTATTATACCAGCCGGGCATTGAGAGGAGCGGAAGGAAGGTACCCATTGATAGAGAAGTTAGCATTTGTGCTAATAACAGCTTCCAGGAAGTTAAGACATTACTTCCAAGGTCACGTCATCATAGTCATGACTAATCATCCACTCAAGAAGGCAATGAACAAACTTGAAGCTGCAGGACGATTGATCCAATGGGCAGTTGAGCTCAGTGAATTTGATATTCGGTACCAACCGAGGAATGCAAAAAAAGCTCAAGCCCTGGCAGATTTCATTGCAGAATTCACTCCAAGCTATGAGGACTTGAATGAGAAGGAAGACAGTAAAAAATGGGTCATCCATGTAGACGGATCATCTACACTGTATACAGGAGGTATAGGAGTTGTTTTGCAGTCACCAGAAGGGGATAAACTGAAGTACAAAGCTCGCTTGCAGTACCAGACAACTAACAATGAGGTGGAATACGAAGCCCTTCTTAAAGGTTTGGAGTTGGCTAGATCTGTAGAAGTAAGCTCAGTACTCGTCCTAGGAGATTCGCAATTGGTCATAGGCCAAGTAAATGGAACATGTGAAGCCAAGGAAGACAGAATGAAGAAATATTTGAGAAAAGTGTTACGTCTTGTGAAGAAATTCAGGGAAGCTAATTTCGTTCAAATCCCGAGGGAAGAGAACACGGAAGCAGACACTCTAGCGAAGGAAGCCTCCGCCAATGAAGCCACGAACGAGTTAGATGAAATACAATACATGCCCAGCATAGACCTTCTAGAAATGTTGCAGATAGAAGGAGAGGAGAATTGGATGACTCCGATAATCTCGTACCTGAAAGACGGAAGGCTTCCAGAAGGGAAGGATGAAGCCAGGAAGCTCAGAGTTAAATCAGCCAGATACGTCCTTGTGGACGAAGTGTTGTACAAAAGAGGTTTTTCACAGCCATACCTGAGATGTTTAACTCCAGACGAGGCGAAATACATGCTGAGAGAAGTTCATGAAGGAGCGTGTGGAAACCACTCAGGAGCTAGATCACTCGTCCACAAGGTCATTCGTGCAGGGTATTACTGGCCGACCGTCCAAGCTGATGCTAAGGCATATGTTAAGATATGTGACCAATGTCAACGTTTCAGTAACATTCCTAGACAGCCTTCAGAATACCTCACCCCAATGATGGCCCCTTGGCCTTTTGCACAGTGGGGTTTGGATATTTTAGGCCCATTTCCAACAGGAACCAGACAGATGAAGTTCTTGGTAGTTGGCATCGACTATTTCACTAAATGGGTGGAAGCTGAACCCTTAGTGAAAATTACACAACAAAATGTCAAAAACTTCGTCTGGAAGGACGTTATATGCAGATTTGGGGTACCAAGAGTACTAGTATCTGACAATGGACGGCAGTTTGACAACACCCCCTTCTGAGAATTTTGTGATCAGCTTGGAATCAAGAATCACTATTCCTCACCCTCCCACCCACAAGCTAACGGACAAGCAGAAGTAGCAAACCGATCCTTATTGAAAATTATCAAGACTCGGCTTAAAGGGGCAAAGGGAGTATGGCCAGATGAATTACCAGGTGTTTTGTGGGCTTACAGAACAACAGCAAGGACTCCCACAGGAGAGACTCCTTTCAAACTGGCTTATGGGAGTGAAGCGGTCATACCAGCAGAGATACATATGGCTAGCCATAGGGTGATGAAGTACCAAGATGAGGAAAACAACGAGCAGCTTCGTCTTAACCTTGATCTTATAGACGAGGTAAGGATGGACGCGGAGCAAAGAACTGCAAGGTACAAAAATCTCATGGCAAGACAACACGATGCCATGGTGAAACCCAGGCGCTTTAGCATTAGAGATCTCGTCCTTAAAAGGGTCTCTTTGGCAACCAAAAACCCAGCCCATGGGAAGCTGGGACCAAACTGGGAAGGACCTTACCGAGTTATCAACTCCAAGAGACAAGGATCCTACTATTTGGAAGCCCTGGATGGACGAAAGTTAGAGCACCCGTGGAATGTTGAACATCTAAGGAGATACTATCAATGAAGGGTGGTCATGGACGAGCCCTGACATGGACGAGAACCTTGGACGTTTGAAGTAATGCTTAATATTATCTTCCAGTATTTGCTTATTACTATTATGTTTTAAGTATGTATGTTATGCTACTCATGGACGAAGTTATGTTTTATGTATTTGTAATTCCTTAAAAGCACAAGCTCTTAAGCATGTGCCATGATTGTGGACAAATGATTACATAGTATGGATTTCTAAATATACATATGGTGTGTTTTAAATATGTATGATTGTATGGGAATCCTTCATTTTCTATGATTCAAAATGATCCACGGAAGGCGAAAAAGCCAAGAACGAGTAAAATCCTTGGACGCAAGGAAGTATCGTCCAAAAGCTTTCCTTTAAATAAGGATAAAGCAAGAAAAATAAAAGCCAAGGACGAATAAAATCCTTGGACGCAAGGAAGTATTGTCCAAAAAGCTTTCCTTCAAATAAGGATAAAGCAAGAAAAATAAAAGCCAAGGACGAGTAAAATCCTTGGACGCAAGGAAGTGTCGTCCAAAAGCTTTCCTTCAGATAAGGATAAAGCAAGAAAAATAAACAAGGTATGTCCGTCTAAGTTCAAGACGAGAAAAACCTGGAAGAGCAATCGTCCAGCCCATGGACGAGCAATGTGCGTGTAAAAACACCACAGCTCCATAGACGAATTTAACCAACTTAACAATCCAGCCCATGGACGAGCATTTGTTGGGAAATTTTTATTAAGGACGAGCAAACAGTCGTCCAAAATTTGAGACGCAATTGAATCTGGCGAAAAGACGTCATTCATGGACGAACTTTACAAACGAAAATAAACGTCACATGAGGGGCTCGTCCATATGTTCAAGACGAGGCAAAGCCTTAATAAAAAGGAAAATCCCACAACCACAAAAATGGTATGGACGATATGAATGAAGCTTGTTCACAAAGTTAAAGAATATTCAGACACAATGAACAGTGAAAGAAAATCATTCATACATTCATAAAATTTAAAGGGTAGACGACCACCGTCCAAAAACCCTGGAGTATATTGCTCGTTCATAAAACTCGTCCATAAACTTGGACGAGGAAATTGTACTCGAATAAATCTTAAAAAAAAAAAAGAGAGAAGGATAAAAGCCCAAAACATTAGGGCACTTCTAAATAAAAGAAAAATTATAAAAACTTTCTAAAAGTTAGTCATTTTGGTGGGTTGGTCTTGGGATCGTCCTGCGTGACCTCATTACTGGCATCGTCCACGACGTTGACGTCTTCAGAACTCGTCTGCAACAAGGAGCTTTCTGCACCAAGGGGAAGCTGGAAGGAATCAAAATTTAGCTCAAGGAAGGCCTCCTTAGCGTCAGCACGGAAGTCCTCATAGCCAACAGCGTAATGGCTGTCTAGACGATTCTTGTATTCGTCAGACTTCTTGAAGGCTGCTATGGCTTCTTCACGTGCTTTCCCCAAAGACGAGGCAAACCCTGAAGCTTGTCCTTCCAGATAAGCAATGCGAGAATCTTTTTCAATGGCATCTGCTTTAAGTTCTTCCACCTCGTTCTTCAACTTCGTCTCACTTGCTAGCAAACGATTGAAGTCGTCCGTCAGCCTGATCACTTCCCCCTTCTTCAACAAGACTTCCTTGCTCAGCTCTTCAGCCTTCTCCTTCGCCGTCTTAGCCTCCTCAGCAAGTTCCTTCACTTGGCACGTCGCTGTGTAAAACTTTGACATAGCCTGTATATGGACGAAAGAAAGTTAGAAAATTCTATTTTCTTGAAAAACTCTTAAAGGCACTCAAAGACGAATGAAACTCGTACCTTGAAGAGATCATGGATACCAGAACGTTCAAACTCCTTCACTGACATGTTGTAGCATTCATTCACTTCGTTGTCAGTGACGATTCCTTTGAATGTCCTCCATGCATAACTCTCGTCCAGTACCAAGTTGGAAGGACGATCGGATGGCTCTGACGAATGAGGCTTGCGAGGAGTCTTAGTTGGAGGGGGAGTGGGATCAGTAGTAACAGGATGAATTACTTGGACGGGCTCCACAATGACAGGAGGATCGTCTAGATTCACCGTCGTTGGTATGAATTTGGGGACTTTGGGAAGAGAAGAAGCCTGAGTGGTTTTTGGCTTTTTTGAGCCTCGACGACTTGGAAGGTCGTCCAAGTCCACAGCACTAGAAATCTTTTTGGACTTTCTCTTCCCAACCTGGACGGGAGCTTTCTGGACGACTGGAGGCACAGAAGCTTCCTCGTCCCCACTAGCTATTGTTTTCTCCTTGTTTTCCCTTATCGTAATTATTCCTATGACGAAAGAAATCAGTTAAAAAAAAAAAAAAAGAAGAGAAGAAGGCAAAAAGGAAATAATGTGGAGATGGACGACACTTACTCTTGCGAGTTGTTTCCTCGTGACTTAAATTTTCAGCAGAAGGTTCTGGACCAAGTCCCCAGGTAGCCAAACTGCTGAAGGTCACTAGTTCGTGAAAAGACCTTCTAGGGAAGGCACAAACTTTATCTATTTGATCCAAGTAAAACCTGTCCAAGCGTGGACGAGTAACAGCTGCACCAATAAAAGAAAGGTGGTTAAACGACTGAAAGATAGAAAAAGTGCGAGGAATAAAAGAAATGACATAGAAAGAAAACATACCCTCAGGACGAAGGCGACCTATGGGGCTGGTAAAAGGAGGGAAGGGGGCATTACTAACTTCCGTTGGGTCCCCAGCCCAGTTTCCAGAAATAATAAAAAACTCTTGTTTCCAGAGCCTATCAGACGAGCTACGGCCCGTTATTAAACTGTAATGAGAGCCTCTGGACGAGAACTGGTAAAAACCAGCAGATTTTTTAATCTCTGAGGGCTTATAACAGTAAAGGAACTCGTCCACCGTTAAAGGACAGTTCCCTTCTAATGTCTCACGCCATAACACTTGCATGGCAACTATCGTCCTCCAACCATTGGGATTAAGTTGGTTAGGACCAATACCTAACCTATGAAGAAGACCTCTACAAAATGAATTTAGGGGAAACCTAAGACCAGCTAAGAGATAAGATGAATATACTCCTAAACCAGAGGAAGGCGAACAACACCACTCTCCTTCCCTGGGTAGACGAGGTTCAAGTTCAGCAGGAATTTGGTATCTATCTACTAAAGTTTTTAACTTAGGAGCGTCTAAGGTGGATGCAACCTCAGGCGCACAGCTATATATGATGTTTTCTTCTTCCTCCTCCTCGTCCTGAGAAGGGCTGGGTGGCGCTCTAGACGAGCTAGCCCCAGTTCCAGAGGCCATCCTGCGTTGCATTTCTTGAAATTCTTCTAAAGAAATGCCAGGGACTCCGGATGAGTACTGCTCGTTCGAGGAACTGCTACTACTACTAGTATTTTCTTCACCACTCTCATAACTATCCCCACTTCCAGAGGAGACGTCCTGATACTCGTCTATCTCCCTATCTACGCTATCACTAGACCCAGACATGATTGAAAAAGGATTAAGATGAAAAACCTAAGGAAGAGGGAAGGAGAATACCTGACGAGACTAGATAACAAAGCCTAGACGAGAGTCTTGGACGAGATGGCAGAGTGTTGACACCCCATTTTGCAATCCGTATTTAACCACGCATGGAGGGTAAAAGGGTAATTTTGCCTTGAAAATATGCATCTTGATTCTAGCCATTAGATCCTTGGACTCATTTCACCAAAATAATCTTGATGTTGTAACGATCAAATTGACTGGTCATAAGCCCTAATCGGACCACCAGATTGAAAGTTATCATCAAATTAAGTTTTAATGGCTAAGATGTACTATCGCAAATTGAGTCCAACTATATATGATTATGAACAATTGATTTCAATTGGTTATAGGAGTGATCAATTTAAGATCAATGATGTGTCATAATTTAATTGGTTAGGACTACATTTTATGGTGAGGTTGCATACACCTAATTAATTAGATAGTTAAACATTAATTATTCAATGAGTAATTTGTGTAATTATCTTTTAATTAGAGTAAATTTGGAACCAATTAATTCTGAAATGGGAGTGATTGGAGCCATTTAATGTTAATTGGGAGCTAATTTGGGACCTATTAATGTTAATTGTGCTGAAACCATTTTCTAACAAATGACCTCTGCTTACCATTTCATCAATATCTCTCAGAATATTTTGAATCTGTGAATGAGGTTAATTTTCCCAGAAACTAGACATCCGGGGCTTCAATTTGAGTACAAGAACGAGACAATTCCGATCAGAATTGGGTCAGATATGATTTTTCAAAGTTGGCTCTACAAGCTGTTACAGCAGCTACGGGAAAACCGAATTTTGGCTTGCTCCCCACTCCCACTAATCTCTCCATTTAATGCACAAGATTTTCCCCAAGGCTAAAATGAGGTCTAGGTTCATAATCCTTGTCAACCCTCATTAAATGGCCTTCCATTCATATTCCCTCCACTACTACTATATAAATCCTCCCTCTCATTCATTCTAGACACCAAAGAATCCCTTCTCTTCTCCTCTCTTGAGTTCTAGTGAAGTAGAGTAGTCTTGTCATATCTTGGTCTTCCTGAGACTCAAGGTATCGAGTGAGACTCACTCTCCCTCTCCTAGTTCTTCTTTTTTCCTCCTCCTTTAGGACCTCTACCAAGAGTCTCCTCCTCCACCGTATGGATCTTGCATGAAGGTATAACCTCTTGCCCTAACTTGTTTTTTGTGTTGCCATGATGAGAATTTAGGATTAAAGCATGATAGTGATTATTTAAGTTCTCTTGAATATGTTTGAATGTTCTTGAATGTTCTTATGTGTTCTTTACATGTTCTTGGTTGTTCATCACATGTCCATGCATAAACATTAGTTTTGATCTTAAATCCACATCAAAAAAATGAAAAACATGTTTGTTTCATAATTCTTTTAAATCCTTGAATCTAGGATATCACCATACACACACATTCACTAGAATTTATTTTCCAATCCAAATGCAATGCTTAATAAATTGAATTAGGGTTTGTCACATGCACACACATTGAATTTAACATGTAAATTAATTGACATATTGGATGATATGATATGAATGTTGGCCACCATAGTCTAGAAGACCGGTTTCACCAGGCAAGGTGGGTGCCTAACACCTTCCCACTTTGTAACATAGCCTCCGAACTTAGATCAAGGGTTAGTAGATCAAATGCTTATCCATGTAATTTTCGATTTTTAGATTGTAACTAGGAAACAAAGCCATGTACTTTATCTTAGATTGTATCTAGGACCAAAGCCATGTAATTTTCCTATGATCAATGTAAATTTCAAATTAATAAAATGAGGAATTTTTCAATTATGGTTTTCTTATTTTTCCAATAATTAAATAAGTGGCGACTCCATTGTAAAACCCTTAATCTAAAGGGGAAAATATAACTAGTCGAACCTCCATTTTGAGAGGCAATAACACGACTCCACCCATTCATGTGGGTTTGGCCCAACATTCCTATAAAAAAAGGGGGCCGGGGGCGCGGTCTCTCACACAGAGGAGAGATTATGAGAAAGGTGAAGGGCAAGAAAGAAAATGTGCCTATTTATAGGGCCCAGGAGTAGGGTTAGCGAAGCGACATCATCCACTAAGAAAGTGACACGTGGCAGTCGCATGGGGAAATGTGATTGATTTAACTGCTCAACGTATTAAACCGTGACACGTGGCCGTATGAAGGGGATAAAATCCCTATAATGTCCCTGGACGACACCCTGGACAAGGGGGCAACTGATGGGATAACAAAAATTACATCTCTAGCTCGTCTAGATGGGTCGTCCATGACGAACTGTTAGCCAAACGACCAGACCATCTCCTATTCGTCCAGACCTCTCGTCCTTGAAGAAGTTGACCAATTGAGTAAACCTCATAATCAAGTCGAAAGGGTCGTCCATATGCGAAGCAGATGGACGACCAAACAACTTCATGACAAAGGGTCGTCCATAGACATTGCAGATGGACGACCACACAACACTTAACAAATTCTGGAAGCGGGTAACCAACCCGTGTTCATCGCCAGCAATTTCTCCCAAGTATGTAACTTCCGTCAGCGGTTACTACTCCTATAGCCGTTGGGGAAGTTACCTCCGTAAAACGAGTCATTCCATGAATCTTGGGGAGGTTACTAAACCAAGTAACTGCCCCAAGATTCTCTATATAAAGGACCGGTCTGAAACAGGCAAAGGTATGAGTAAATTCTGAGACAATTACTCCCGAAAAGTTGGAACTATATTTCCTTGTTAAGAAAACTAACTTTATCATCGGAGGATACTTGGCCGGTCCACCCCGGTCACCCCCTCACTGTTTCTTCGTTACAGGCCTTCGCTACCGCCGTAGCCCACCGAAGCCGAAGTGTTCAACCAACTGATTTAGCACATCATCAAATAATAATAAATTTTATTTTACTATTAAAAATGCCACATCAGCTTATAAATTTAAAAATTTTATTTATTAATTTTAACTAAATAAAAAAATTAAAAACAGATTGTTTAAAAAAGAAATTAAATTAAAAAAATTCTTTACATTATGTTCTTCCCAGACATTATGAAGAACATGTTCATGTTCTTTCTCAAATAATATGTTTGGTTGCCGAGGAAATTAAAAAAATTAAGAACATGCCAACATGGAACACGTAAAATCAAAGGGCACAAATCTACAAAATACAAAGACCTTCAAAGATTCAAAACACAAAAAACACAAACCCAAACCCAACCCTCAATCTCTAACAAACCCAAAACATCACATGAAAAATCAAACCCTCCATACAAATATCAAACCCAGAAACAAACCCATAAATTTCAAACCCAAATTCAAGAAACCTGTAAATAAACCCAGAAATTTTAAACCCACCAATCTAATAGAGACCAACTGATAGAAATTTTTTGTTTAATTTTACTATTTGGGTGTGCTGTAGGACTTTTTTGGGTTCATATGTCTAGCTAAAAGCATAATTCTTTTAGGAAAAAAAAAAAAAAAAAAAAGAAAGAGGAAATGGTTTTGGATGATTGCTAAGTGTATTTGTTACAAATTTTCATATTTTTCACTGAATTATGTTTTGCATCTGTGGCCATGCCATTAACTCACTAAGAATAACGTAGAGTAGACCACTTTAAACTGCCAATATGCTTTTAAAAAACATAAAAACAATATAAAAGACCTTTCTAATAAAAAGGCTGTAATTTTTGGGTTTCTTTTTGTAATTTATTATATCATGCACTTGAACTTATTTACCAGCTTGGTAAATCTTGACATAGATTAAGAGATGAATATCAATGATGAAATCAATGATGAATCTATTGCCTCAAATGTGGGAGTGGAGAATGAAGTGGAAAATGGGAGAAGAATCCCCATTTTTGAAAATGATGGAGAAGATGAACCAATACCAAGAGGATTAATCCACTGTGAGAAGGTAGGTGGCTTTCAAAATATTTACACGAATTTATTCACAAAGATTGTGGCCTATAAATCCAAATCTAAGGAATGAAGACCCAGAAGACCTCCGAGGTGTGGCAGCTTTTATGAGGCCTAAAAATATAAGATTGCACTTGTATACATTCTGAAATCCAAATTTATCATAACATAGAAAACTTAAACAAAATTTCTACAGCAATTTATCCACCAACGAGCCATGAAGGAAATCCAGGGTGTATTAAATTTATAAAACAGCACAAAATACACAGTGAAGCACCACATGGACCCTCATAGACCAAAAGGTTTCACAAATTCCAGGTAACAAAACTAACAGAAAACACTATCAGACCTCCCTTTTAACACAACTCACACACACCTCTACCAAGTACCAAATTTCCAAAAAGTAATAACCAAAAGCTATAACAAAGACTGAAGACTAGGGACTCCCAATTTGAGGAGCTTAATCCACTTCTTCCATCTTGCTCTCCTCTGTAGCATCCTCCTCCAACTCAGGCATATCAGCATCATCACCACCGGTCTCTTCCTCATCGATGCTAAGACCAAGCTTCAACATCCTGTGAATTCTAGCTGCAAAAGTGTTGGGTTCATCAAGGCTGAAACCAGAATTCGTGGCTTTGGAAATTTACAAGGTGGTATTTGATGTGCATCAAGTCGAGGACGGAGATGTTGTTTCGACTCTGAATCCGCTGCGAGGATTCTATGTTTCTTATTCAGACTTTGTTGGGGGATACCTTGGCCCATTAATGCCACGGAAAGTTTTTTGGGAGAGTGTAGAAATGATCACTATGAGGTCCTCATGCAAGAGATTCAGATTTAGGGGATTAGTAAATACCTGTGTCTAGATATTCGCTCTATTAACAGATTCGTGGAAGTTTACCGATCTTTGCAGTTGTTGTATTCAGCTTTTGTGAATACAGAGCCTACTGAGTTTTTCTACTCTTCGGAGGCTTGGGGAAAGACTTTGATATATATATATATATATATATATATCTTTTAGGCGAAGATAAACGAATTTTCACCCCAACATCCCTATGGACAGCAGTAGGAGTATGGATGGAGCTAGCCGATACTTTAGATGAGGATGACAGTGATTCAGATTCTTATGTAGCCCCCACAACATCGACTATGTCTGATGCACACACTAGCAGCATCGGCGTAGGTGTTGAAGATTTTCATCTTTGGGATACTTACTAATGATGAATGAAAATCGTCAGCGAGTTGATTGTCCACACGCATGCCAATTGTGGTACCTGAAGAACAAGAGAACAAAGAACCTATAGAGAACACTAGTAGGGTGCCAGCCTAAGAGTGTAAGAGCTAGGAATTTTTCACGTACCTTAAGTAAGAAGAGGCTTAGTGTTTATATAGTGTTGTAGAGCTGACCAAGATCCTTTAATGTAGTATCTTTCCTTGTAAAGAAGATTTAGAGTTAAGGCTCCGAGATCTTAAGGCCTTTTTTTCCATATTGGGATGATACAAATATGTAGTAGGGTTTTTGTGCATGGCGTGCAAGTTTTTTCCATATAGGGGGACATGAGTGGAGAACGCGTAAAAGGTTGTGGTACCCAATGTATTCAACCGTCCGTATGCAAATCACCCGTCGGGCTCAAATGGAGCCACCGTCAGGCTCATACGTAAGCCACTCGTCGGGCCCAAATGTATGCCACCCGATAGGTCTTCGAGAAGTTGACGGGTCTCAAGGAGAGTGAGGCACTTGCATCATCAGGATTTAAGGAGATTGTATGAGATGTCTGTCCCAACGGGTCTTCAGTACCCATGGAGGTTGAGCGAGCCATCTATCCCGATTGGTCTTTAGGTGAAGTGCTTTATCCTGACGGATCGAAAAGTTAAGAAATTTTCTTAGCCAAAAATATTCCTATCACTTACCAAGCCACTAGTTGGGATAATTTTCTAAAACACCTTAAAAGAATTGTTATGAGGCAACATAAATAGGTTTTTGAATTGTTGCCAGATTTTTTGTTTGCATGTAAACAGCTATATTGATTTTGATTACTATTCAAATTTTTTTGGAGTTTATCATGGTGTTTTAAGATGTTTATATATATCCATCTTTTTCAATTTGCGTGAGAATGATAGTAAATCAAATTTGTAACTTTCCCTGCAAAGAGACCAGGTACAAAGTAAAACCTACTATTGATTTTAATCATTGACTCCCTTTTACAAAAATTATCAAATACTAAATGTTATATGACAGTTCAGAATCTTCTTATCTTCAATTAATAGGTATTTTGACTCCCAAAAAACAACCCACTTTTCTTATAATATTAATAATTTTTTTAAAATTCCATGAAGACCACTTTTTTAGCCTTACCAACTTATTTCCATCAGTTAAAATTTAGATAAAGTACCTTAAAGACAATATATTAGGTTTCTTAATTAATTTCAAATTTTTGGTTGCATTAATCAATAAAATCATTTGCTAAGACAATGTGTTTGGTTTCTAATAATGTACACAAGTTTTAATTTATCCTTTTCCACTAACACAAAAATCACCCTAATAATTGATTATTATTCCAACCAAAGGAAAAGGGTACTCGTGAAAGATGCAAAATAATACGAGCTCTTGGTGTACTAATGTGACCTCGGATTTGGTCCTGGTTATGAAAATCATTCTATGTACTTTTAATGGCAGCAACCACTAGTTGTTAATTCACTAAAATGAGGCCATGATGTAGGTCACATTCACAAGTTACAACCACACCTAGATTATATTCCCAATCATTGACAATAAATACAGCAAAGCAGCATGGCAATTGGGTATACAGTCTATATTATTACCTGCTAAATTCTTTTGTTAAGAGCATGTCTCATTAAACCAACATCTCTCGGTAGGGCTGATCACTTGATCTTTTACCTATAGAAGAGGAGTTCTTTCACACCTAAAACTTTGTTGGGCTACTTTTAATCAGTCCAAAACAAAGAAAAACTAGCCCAACTTTTTAAAATTTGATCCAAATAAAGGAAAAACCAGCCCAAATAGAGAAAAAACCGGCTTTGAGCTGGACCAAACCAGCCCAAAATTTATTTAAAAAAAAAAAAAATGTTCCAACCCAAAACTGACCAAATTGCACTATGATATGTGGTATATTACTGCACCACACATGTGGCCGCAAAACTAAGGTGCAGTGTAGCGATAGTTTTGGCCAAAGCACACTATGAACACTCCTATCTCTTACGATATTATATGTGTGTTTCACATATATAGATCTCACATGTTATAAGAGAGTGGTAAAAGAAAAAAAAAAAAAAAAAAGTAATCATTTGAGACCATCTCATGAGATATATACTTTTTTTATTATTATTATTAAATCGTTTACTTTGTATGGGCATGAGACACCTATTTCCATTAGAATTCCATATACCTAATGGCCGATGCGTGAAAATGATATTCAACCCTTTACTATTCCAATTACAAGGATTTAGCTCTCTCCCTTTGACCATTCATCTACCTTTGTTTCAGGTTTCGACCAAGCTCTCTTGACAAATTCCCAAACTCTCATCTAGGTTTCGACCAAGCTCTCTTAACAAATTCCCAAACTCTCATCTAATGATTTTAGGAACATTTTCATGCGCACCTTCCAATAAGTAGAAGGAGATCACTAACAAGAACTTATCTATTGACAACAAAGATCGAGAATAATATAACACTCAAAAATAATATTTTCTAACTGAGTGAACCTTAATACTAATACCAATTGTAAATTTTAGATTGAGCCCAGTAAAGCTAAGTAATGGACTAATTGCCGCTTACACCTAAAATTAACAGTTTACAAATAAAATAGTCGTAACAATAGTCACTACAATCTAATGCAATAAAAAGAACACAACGTGAAAAACTTTTGAAGAATCCTTCAAAAGAAAGACAAGAGTATAAGTATTCCTACTTGAAATTTCCACAATAAAGAAATTATTATTAGAATCAGCCCATACTTTCAAACCTTTATAGAGTATACTCGACTTGTAAACCCAACGAACGACCCATTTGCCCCCCACCATTGTGTCCTCGAAACTCTAGCATTCTTTTATAGAAAGTCCTTGCTTCAACCATGGACGAAGCCATTCATGGACATTGCCCCCCTAATTTTTTTTTTAAATAATATAATTATATAACTATATATTTAGGTACTAATTTTAACAATTTCGTTCAATAAAATTACATTTTGTCCCTCTTATTGATCATTATAAAAGAAATGCTACAGCTACAAATTTTTTTACAACATTTTTACAAACTATTGAGATAGCAAATTCTTACTAGTTTGCATTTAGGTCCACCACTTACATCACTTTTTTACTTACTAATAACCACTAATCACAACAAAAATTTGTAAAAAAAAATATTGTAGATTTAGTATTGTTGATGGTCATTTTTGGAAATCCAAGTAGAAAAAAGAAGTCCAGCAACACGGGTAGAAAAGGGTTGGTAAATAGATAGAAAAAACCATTAAGCTCGAGCGGCAGGAATAATGAATCACAGGCCCATGAGATAAACGAATGGGCCTTGAGGAAGCAAATGGGCTTAAAGGAGTTTGGAAAGAGAGAAATAGCAAACTCATGGGCAGTATATGATATAGAAAAGTAAGAATGGGCCACAACAGGCTCAAAGTAATGCAAGCAAAGAAAGTAAGGAATTGATGGCAAATCCATGAGCTCCAAGGATGAGAATAAGGAAATTGGGCCGGAGAAACCCAATGAAGTTAGTAAAAACTCATGGAAATGCAGAGTTAGGAAAAGAGCCAAAGAAACCTAAGGAAAGCAAATAGGTCAAAGATGCCCAAGAGAAAGCAAATGGGACACAAGAGCCCGCAAGTAATGAAATAGAAAACTAATGGCCATACTGAGCCACTGGGGAAAGAATAAGCAGCAAGCTCAAAGAGGCCCAGCAAGTTTGGGTTAAATAACATCACGGCAGGAATAACAGATTAATATGGCAGGAAATGATAGCAGTCAAAGGATGGGTTTAAAGAAAAGTAAGGCCTAATATCAAATAAGGCTCAGCCCCTAAAGAGAGTGGGAAATCAGATATAGCTCACATAAGGAGTCAAAGACAAACGGCAGACTGAGTAGGCAAGACTTCAGACCACGGCGAACGCATAAGCAGCAGGCAGATTTTGGACATACATGGAAGGGAGTCACACGCAAGGCCCAAGCATCACTAGCCTGTACCTAGCCAATACAGGACACGGTGAGGTCATGGATCAGAGGTAAGAGGGTATGGTTTGGCGATGGGGAGAGGGAAAAAATCTATTCTGAGGTTCCTGCTCAGGCTCTTTTAGGAGAAGTGTCCTGCTGAGATGACATACCATCCAAAAGAAGTAAGGCTAAGTTGGAACCACTAGGTGCATGCCATGAGGAATAGGGAGAGAGAGCACCCACACCGTAGCAGGAAAGGGTGCCACGGCAAACAAACAAACAAAAAAGTCATCTTTGTCTGGTAATGGGGAGTGGCACGCAGACGGCCTAGTGGTGGTCAGCAAGTACACCCAAACCAGACAAAGGTGGTTAAGGGCTAAAATAGTAAAATCCGGTCACGGTAGGCACTATAAAAGAAGGCCCTTACCGTGTACAGGGGGGGGAGGAACAACGATCACTGAAACAGGAACCCCTAAGAAAAAAAATCAGGAAATAGAAAACAAGTAGAGAGGAAAGAAAGATAAGAGAAAAATTAAAATGAAGAAAAAGAAAAATAGAGAGTTAGATCGGCAAGCATGCACCAATAGGTTGATTCCCTCTCTCCCTCTCAAAGTCTTGCTCTTTGCCATAAGCAAAAGGGATTCTTTCAAGCATCAACCATTCAGGTCCATTTCCCTCAAAGTGATTAATTTCCACGGCAGGATTTACCCGGGAGGTTATTCACGTTGAGAAGAAACGTTATTCCCTCTCTGGTTTTGCTCCTGCAAACCAGATTTAATTTGATTTCTTTCTTTTCTGATTGACCCGTATATTACCACTTGTTCCCTTTGCTTTTTTTGTAAAAGTGATTGTTATCATTGTGATTATGTTTCTTGAATAGGGATCATTTGATCTTTTTTTTTTATTAAGTATCCAGAGTACTCTCTTTTGTTATTATTATTATTATTATGTCTACCACGACTCATCTATAATAATTCTGCTTGCCGTAAGCGTGCTCTTGGCAAACGAGACATAGTTTGCACACAAGCCGGACCAAATTGAGTTGCAGTTGGACCGGTCTCAACTTCCTTACTCAGAATACTTAGGCCCAGTACCGCAGGAGGCAACCCAGCCTCAATATAACAAAAAGGCCCGCTACAAGTATTTTCCTCCTTTTAAAGTCCATAAAAAAATTTATAAATCTAAAATCTAAAAAATATATATATACAAGCCCAAAATATTAGCCCAACAACAAAATGTATCAAAAGGCAATAGCAAAGCTTAAAAAAAAAATTTGAGACTAATCAACCAATTTTACCAAAAACAAACAACTTAGCCCTTTAAAAAATTTTAAACAAAATAATTTTGTCCTTACCAACAAAAGACACACTCTACACACACATGAAAAAAAATAATAATAAAATAAAACCTTTGCCGACTAAGCAATAGAACCGAAAGTCTATGCCACTGCATATAACTAACAATAAAATCGCCCCCCTCTAACTCCAAGTCTTGGCTTCGTCCTTGGCTTCAACCCTAAACTCCAATGAACTCTTTGGAGGGATTACTTTGCATGTAAAGGCCTAGAATCTCTGAGATTTTATTTTTTATTTTTTTTATTTTTTCATTTTTCAAATGATGAGGAAAGGTTTTTGACAGTTTAGTAGGGCTGTAAACGAGCCGAGTTTTGTTGAGTAGTGAATGTTCAAGCTCGGCTCGACAGCAAAAGTAGAATGTTCAACCTTGGCTTGAGCTTGATATGAGCCTACAAATAATGTTCAAGCTTGAGCTTGTTATAAAGTATAAAAGCTTAAGCTCGGCTTGGTTGGGCTTGATTCATTGGTCAAGTCAAGGTTGAGCTCAAGATCAAGCCTAAACTCAAGCTCAATATCATGTTTTTGAGCTTGAGATCCAACACAAGTATACTATCAAGCCCATTTTAAGTTTATTATCTAGCCTATTTGGTTTAGATGAGTGGTCTCAACTTATAATTAATTAAAGTCTTGGAAGGATATGTGTTTACTTGTCAAGTTCATTTCAATTTAATTACCAAACTCATAAATAAGCTTAGGCTCAGCTTGTTTTGTTACTTTTGTTCACAAGCTTAGGCTCAGCTTGTGTTCACAAGCTTGTTCACGAACAATATTTTTTACTTAGGCTCGGCACATTTATTAAACAAGTTTAAAACTAAAGCTTAAGCTTAGCTTGTTTATAAACAAACAAACATGAACGAGCTTTTTATCGAGCTAAGCCCGAGCTGTTTATGAACAGCTTAGTTCATTTATAGCCCTATAGTTTAGGCTTTCCCAATGGTCTTAAAGTGGCTGCCTCTCTCTCTCTCTCTCTCTCTCTCTCTCTCTCTCTCTCTCTCTCTCTCTCTCTCTCTCTCTCTCTCTCTCTCTCTCTCTCTCTCTCTCTCTCTCAATAACATGCTAAGTGAGGCTTTATAGGTAGTTGAAAGTATGAGTTTAAAGGGAAATAAAGAGAAAACAAACTACCACAGATTTGTTTAAGCAACAATTAAGCCAAGTCTAGATTTGGGCCGTTTCGCTATTAAATAGGCTGCTTTTTTCTTTTTTCTTTTTCTTTTTTAAGAAACAACTTCAATAATATATTAATAATTTTTTTTGAGAAACAACTTCAATAATATATTAATCAAGGAGCTAGTAAATCAGCATTAACAAAATTAACAGTCCAGAGGAATACACTTCATCCAAACAAGAAGCGGAGAAAACAACCTAACTCTCCTAGCTAAAGCATCGGTAACCACATTACCTTGTCGCAGGGTATGCGAAAAAGAAATTTTTTTAAGGAATTAACAATAGACAAAGTATTGTTAAGTAAAAGGCCCAAACCCGAGTCAAGCAAAACACCATTTCTCAAGGCATTTATGTCGATTTCCGAATCACCTTCCAAAATAGAATTATCCAACACCACTTCACTGATTAAATAGGCTACTTGATACTTCACAATTCTGTCAATTTCTAATGGCCATATCTCACTCATTTAAAATTCAAATTATGTCAAATTTGCATCTATTTCAAAGCCCCGTGTGTCTACTTTCCAATTAAATCATTTTCACACCAAAATTTGTTATAGTGTAAAGCTATGCCAAAAGATCATAAACTCATTGTTAAAGGCCGATTTTTCATCATTTGTCAAGCCCATAGTTTTGTTGTGAAATTTGGGCTCTTCAAGGCCATAATAGAGTTATGGGTGTGCTGGAATTGGTTCAACTGTGAAAGATAGATTTGTTATTTAGAAACTTGTGCACAAATAGCAATCCAAGGAACCAAGAAAAAAAAAAGATAAATTATGCATGTGAAGGAACTAAGAAAGTTAGAGAGAAAACAAGTAGTTAAATGGATTTTATTGTTTATGTATGAAACTCAAAATACTGGTTCCTTGAACCATAGGGCCTTTAAATTTGTGAAACCCAAGAATACCAGTTCCTTGAACCATAGGGCATTTAATCTAGGGAACCCAAAATACCAGTTTCTTGGGCAGTGGGGTCTTTCTCCACACTTGCTATACAATGGGATTTGTCCTTTTCCTTCACCACTGTAGGTTCTACACAATAACAACAATATAATTCAAATATTCTCAAATAATTGTTAGTTCCTCAAGTTAAAATATACATTTTCAAACATGTACATATATATACATAGAGTTCATAAAAATGGGTTAGCCACGAGGTCTTTAGTCTCAATTCTCACAAACTTTATACTTTTGCACAAGACTTGTGAGATTTGGAACTCAAATCCAAGTAGCTTTGCTTGGACATCTCCTTCCAAGAGATTTAGATGAGGAGGATTTTGTGGGAGAGAGGAATTTCCTATTGGTGCATGCCAAATACTCTATAAGATACTTTTCTTTTCTCTTCTTCTTTTACTTTCTATTTCTCTCTCTACTTTCTTTTACTTTTCCAGTTTTTGGCTTTTGGGTTTGTTCTTCCCATGGTTGTATTGTTGTTTTCTCATCTACTCCTGTGTTGGTTCCCCCTCCTTAAGTGAATAAGGTCTGCCCCTTTTTATAGTTGGGTTTGGATGGGTGTTTTCCCCTTTTGCCCTTTTATTTTCGTTTCTTGGATTTCACTCTGCTAACCCAGCCCCCTGACACATCCATCTCAGCTAACCTTCTTTCTCTATTTTGGGTTTTGCAACCATAAAAGGTTTATTTGGCTCTACTATAAATAGACCAAAGGTCATTGGACAGGTCTTGGTTTCAACAGAGGTTCCCTATCCTTTTCTACTGACATGCACCTTGAGATACCCACAACTTTTAGCCTTTTTAGTATGGACACTTTCCCCAACAAAAGCATCCTTTAAAGAGCTACAATGAATTACCTCAAATAGAAATATTCCTTCCCTTCCACCAAACCAACACTCCCTAATTCTCACCAAAAAAAAAAAGTGGATCTCCATTTTATGTCTGGGACACAATGGTAGAACTCATTTACTTACTTTATTTTACACATTGTTTTCTTTAGGGGTTGCTTTATAAGTGTTTTATCTTCTCTTCTTTGTTTTTTTATTCTTTTTACATTATGACCATGTTCCTCAGGCGAAGATGCCTTCAACCTGCTGGGTAGTTCATGGTTTTTTGCCATGAATTTGAATATTCATGTTAGCCTTCCCATGTATTAGTCAAGGTTCTCTTCTCAAGGCCTAAAAAGTGAAACTTCAAGATTTTTTCGGCTTAATAATAGCTTCACATGTTGAGCCACTTTTTCTGAAAAAATGGCATAGATGCTTTTTCTCTTTTTCGGCTTGACAGTGACTCTATGTACTAATTTCCTTTTTCTGAAAAGTGGCTTTGAAGCCTAAAGTCTCAAAGCATCTTTTTCTTCTTTTGTAATTTCGTTCTAGTTAGGGTTCCTCAAAACGTCAAGCGTCCCTCTTCTTACTTTTCTAGCAAGGAAACTTGGTCCTTTGTGGCTGTTTTTTTTCATGGAGAGTCCATTGGGCTTGGCCCTCCCTTTTTGCTGGGCTTTTTGGGGATCCCTTTCGATGCCTTATCTTGGTTCATTTGCACCTTGTTCAATGTCATTTTCTCTTTTTCTTTATTGATGGGCTTTAAACCCATTCTTCATGGTTCTTCAACCTATTTTTACAAGAGTTTCTTTATAGAACCATGGCTCCTTTGTATTCACATAAGACCCATTATGTGATTTATCGAGCTGGACTTATTGTAATTTTTTGGGTATCGGCACTCATTTTGAGCAACTTCCGAGCCTAACTTTACCCTTAAACAATTTTATTGAAACAACCCAAATAGAACTATATTTGGAGACTTTAATTTGCTTAACACATCTATGAACCCTTTGATGACTTGCTAGCAGTAGCCACACTAGGCCTTGAGAATCGGGGGAGCTGCTGTAGATAGATGAAGCATTTGGAGGATCCAAATTCAGGCCTGGAAGAGAAATTGACGTCAAGTCCTTTGGCAACAGCAACATTGCAGACCACAATGCATTTTAAGGGGGCCATACATAGGGAGACGGATCTGCATGAGCTGTTGGACATATCTACGGGCTATGTTTTTGAAGGATATGGATATGATGAACCTATTAGGTGATTTGGAATTCATTTCCTCGCTAACATCAATGTTTCTATCTTGTGTCTGATTGAAGAACTCAAATATGATTTCTACAAATTATGCCTCATCCAGCATTGGAGTAAAATTTTAATTTTTCAACATGAAGAGACTACTTCAATGTGGATTAGTGGACTAATGTTAACTCATACTATCGTTTCTTAAAAAAGGATTTCGCATGTACTAGCCATTTAAGTAAAACAATTTCAATTAACAAGGACCACGGTTGCCCTTCAGACTCTCAGAGTACTACCAACAATTACAATGTTCTTTTTTTTCTTTCTTTTTTTCTTTTTTTTTTGATCATTTGATATGGTTGACAGTGCAACTAAACTATAAGGCTCTTGACAAATACAAGAATGTTCTTTACAAGCTCATAATATGACCAAATCAGAATACATCACAAAATAATAATTTACATAGCGCCATAGGGAACAATAACTTTTTTATATTTTAGAACCAATAACAAGATGTAGATGTAGCAAGAGCAAACATGAACAATAACCAATTTTTCTGGACCATGCAGACGTCTACTTTCATAATAATAATGTTGCGGTTGTCCTTCAAATATGAGGACCAGTCAAACCAACCAAGGATATGCACGCATTCGTTATCAAATAATTGCAAGGAGAAAGCAACTTTATTTGGAAAGAACTTTGCACTTAGAGATACAGAAAGAAAATGGCCATACATTTTACTTGGAAGAGTTATTCAAGCAAGCAAAGTGAATTTTCATCTAGACTGACCTTTCAGGGTCAACACTAGGGAAAAACATGAAACCATGTACCTTGAAACATTCTTGCCATTGATGAGAAGTACAAGGAGAAAGGGGGGAAAATTTGTTCTCCAAAAAATCATCACAACATAAAAACTGCTTTTTTCAACATGTTTTGCCACTTCTCTGGCCCACATCACCTAAAGCTTCTTGCACTTCAGCACTAAAGATATTGAAAAGAAAAGAATATACCATTGGCCATTCCAGTCAGCTACAAAAATTATGAAAACATCCGCAGGAAGTTGTTTGCATATGCCATTGGCTTGACATCAGGGTGTGGCTGCAAATTGATTAATAACAGGGAGGGGGAAAAAAACTAATATCAGATTACCATTGAAAAACATCGAAAAAAAAAAGCCTCCACACACACACACACACACGGAGGGGCATAATATAATAAAAGATAAAAGAAAAAGAAAAATATAAAAGTAAACAGAAGTTATTTGAAACAGTAGCTACTGACCACTGCTGAGAATGTAACAATGTTCGGCTTCAAATCAGGTGCTTCAAAACGAATAAAGGCACCCTTGTTACCCATCTGCAAAACACAAATTACAGATCAACGTTATACATCAACTTTGGCACTATATCCAGATATTCTGAAGACACATAGGCATTACTTCATTATTTTATAACCAATCACAGAATTTTAAAATAAATAACACAAGCAATCATAAGTATCAGATTCTTCAATTTCCAAAAGAATATGCTACTCGCTTACATTACACATAAAAGTGAACTACATAAAACAATCAGTCACAGTAAAAAAGGTTCAGCCATGAATAACGTACCTGATCACAGTAATTTGGAGCAGAAAATACAGTTATAAGTTTACCATCATGCTCAATCTCATAACCCTCATCCTTTACTTCATGAGATCTCACAACCAAATCTGTCAATTGTGTAAAGTGTGAATTCACCGACTTGAGAACATTAGAAGAGAGGGAAAAAAAATCACTTGAGACCAACTTACCTAAATTATTTTCCTGCAGAAACCTTTTCGTCACATCTCCACCAAAAGAAAGACCAACACCTCGCTTGCTAGGACCTCTTCCAGGGTTGGGTTGTGGATCACTCCATAGCAATTCGCACATTAAACCTGATGAAATCCAGATAAGTACTATAAGCCCCATCCATCCAAATTAATAAGGCCGCTTGCAATCACATATCTCAAAAGTTCTAACTTCACCTTGTTAAAAGCAATGTAAGAAGTCATTTGAAGAGAACAAGGGAGGACGGGAGGGCTGAAGCCCAATTTACCTTCCTCAGGCGGTTCACAAAACCGGTCAATTGCTCTTATGTCAGAAAGTTTCACCCCATCAACACTAAAGAGACCTCCATGAACTACAAATACCTTCTCATTTATCACGTGTGCCAATGGCAAACAACAGAACACTTCTGCAAATAGTTCCACAAATGTATCACTCAACTTGGACTTGACCTCACCCTCAAAACCATATATCTTGTTCATGCTCTTGCTCTCGTGATTTCCTCTTGCGAGATATATGGCTGACAATATAAAACAAAAAGGTTAAAAGATTATCAAAATGAATTGAAGGTTGCTAACGCTATATTTAATGAAGAAATGAAGCAGCAGTACTGACATAGGACAAGCCAAAACAATTCAACAATAAAATTAACGAACATGAAAAATAAAGATAAAACTTAGGAGTTAGCACCAAGGCTTGCTTGGAGTCAGTACCAACCCTAATTCTAATTGTCATTGAAACCATGACTTATTACTAAAAATTACTTTGCTTCTAGAAATTAAAATACTAATAACCTAATAAACTACTAGGATCTAAAATAAAACTAGAATTGGCCAATAAAAATGCAATTGTATTGCAAAATAAAATAAAACTAAATTAACATAATTTTTGCTTTGAGCCTCCCGCATCAAGTTCATTCTAGAAACAGATGTAAAAAGAGCTGTATTAGTTCGGATCCAAAACCATATAATATTTATGCTGTTTGTTTCAATGGGAATTTTTTTTTTTTTTTTTTTAAAAGACTTTGTTTTCTATAATACATTTTCTAGAAAATAGAAAATTGGCCTGTTTGCCTGTTGTTGGTCACGACCTTGAAAATAAGCTAGAAATTCATTTATGTTGTTTGGGTTGCATGGAAAACCATTAAAATTTCTTATAATTCAAAATAATTATATGAACAAAAACCTTTTCACAAAAATAGATCCCAAATGGGAAAATACTTCTTAGTTTTTGGGTCATTTGGGGGCTTGGGGAAATATACCCCAAATTCAGAATCTATGCAAAATAAATAAATAAATAAGAGAAAGCAACTGGTTTGAACAAAATAGATCAATTGGAATTGGATAAAAATCACCAGTTGGTTTGTGAAGAGAAAGGAAACGACAAGAGAGAAATTATTAGGAAAGTTTTTTGTGGCAGTTAGTGATCTGTTAAGCAATCAATGTTTAAAGAAAACGTTTTCTGCTCTATTGGTCTTGTTTTCTATTGATCACAAAACATTTTCTGTTGATTTGTAAACTAATTAGGATCAGTGAAATATATTCTTTTTTCACCATTCTACCCTATTCAAAATCATACTCTCTCTATCACCTCTTGAATTGGTATGCCCTTTTTTACTATTTCTACTAACTTTATTTTAGTTCTTCCTGTACCTTTTTTGTTCCTCAACTTGAAATCAATTCACACTTCCCCATTGGTGCATTAATTGCTCTCATTTGCACATGATCAAACCATATCAAGTGACTCTCCATCATCTTTTCATCAATAGGGGCCACCTTTATCTCTAAATGAATTTCTTCATTTTGAATTCTATGTTTCCTTGTGTTTTTACTTATCTTTTGTAACATTCTCATTTTAGCTACACCTATTTTATTAAAATGCTGCTTGTTAATAGCCTAACATTTAGCACCATAGCTCTTTCTCCTTAACTTAATAGGTATACTACGATCATATAATACTCCTAATAACTTCTCCACTTCATTCACACTGCATTTATCTTATGATTCACATCCTTTTCAATCTCTTTATCCTTATGATTTATTGATCCAAGATATAAAACTCACTTACTTTTTGGTATCCCTTAACTATCATGTCTTACAACCCCCTCATTTTATTTCGTATTTTTACTAAACTTACACTCCATTTTCTATAATTTAGTCCTACTTAGCCAAAAGCCTTAAAGATTCACAGCATCTCTCTCCAAATGTCTAACTTGACCAAAACTTAACGTCTCATTTCATCCACTTTTTTATAGGTTCCAAAAAAAAAAAATGAACTCATCCATAACTAGGGCAAAGAGATATAAACTTAATGTTGATCCTTGATGAAAACATAGGAAACCCACTTGTGATGCCTCCACTTGCTCTCACACTACTTACAGTCATATGTATCCTTAAGATACCTTTGAGGAACTCATTTCTTTTCTAAGACCTACCACATAACCTCTTAAGTACCCCACCCATACACTTTCTATGTCAATAAAATATATGTGGATTTTTATAGTTTCTCTATATATTTCCGTTAGATGTCACGTATAGAAATAGCTTACATGGAAAATCACTCTAGCATAAAAAAATATATAAATCGGTTTTCTGAAATTGTAGCTTTGTATCCTAACTTATGTTCAATCACTCTTGCCCAAAGTTTCATGTCTCCAATATTGTTTTTTGTGTCGCAACTTATTTTCCGTTGTACCAAACACCAGAAAATGCACCCAAAAAATTAATAATAATAATAATTCCACTGAAATAAACGGAACATAATTAGAATAGCAAGAGCAAGAAAAATTATCTTTAAAGGAAACAATTAAAAATTAGGACACAAACATGTAAAAAGTAGATTTCCGGCATGACTTAAACAGCAGTGGCCAAGATAGATATGATTCTACAAAAATTGCTTACATAAGTAAAATGACCACACCAGAAGTGCAAAATTATATCAAGAACAAATAAAATTCACCTGCTGGCAACATGCACTTAAATGCAAACAAAGTGAGTATAACCTCCAGCGAAAACGATCCCCTATCCACAAAGTCGCCGTTGAATAGATATGGATTCTCATCTGAGGGAAGCCCATTAAGCTCAAAAATATTTAAGAGATCATAGAACTGCAGGCATTATAAGATATAAATCAATAAATTAGTGCCATAGAACCAACCCCCCTTCCCCCTCCCCAACCAAAAAAAAAACAACATAAGGATTGAACGACATGACAGATTTTTACAAAATGACAATACCAAAATCAGACATGTCAATATGATGTAACAACTACATAGGGGGGGAAAAGCCTATATCTCATGCAATAAATAGCACCACTAGAGTCTAGATGAAGTAGAGAGATATTAAACATCAACTTTATTTTTTTTTGATAAGTAAGAATAGAATATTATTAATAAAAGAAAAGCAAGAGAAACACAAAGAGTTCACGGTAGTGAACAAAGGAAAAAAAAAAAGAAACAACAAGACAAAAATAAAACAAAAAAAAAAAAAAAAAACAAAAAACAAAAAACAAAAAACAAAAAACAAAAATCAAAAATCAAAAAACAACCCCTAATCTATTCTAATAGAGGAAATAAAATCCGTAAGGGTAGAACAATCTGAGAAACCCCAACATCGAGACCAATCAAAGAGGGTCCTTTGGCACAACTCTAATAACTGAACCACAGTTTTCCCCTCATCCTCAAAAGCCCGCCGATTCCGCTCAGACCAAATAGTCCACATTAAACAGCCTGGGACCAAATCCCAGATATCAGAACTATGCTTCCCAAGCCAATGAAACCAACAGAATAATAAGTCTTCAACTGAACCTGGCATGACCCAATCGATCCCAAACAACTGAAGCATATGCATCCACAAAGAATGAGCTATCGGACAAAAAAGTAACAGGTGATTCACAGATTCCGCATTACAACAGCACAAATAACAACGATTCACCAAAGGACGACCACGAAGCATAAGATTATCCAAAGTTAGAATCTGACCATGAGCTGCTGTCCACATAAAAAAAGCCACCCTATTAGGAACCTTAACTTTCCAAATACCCTTCCAAGGGAAGGTGGAGGGATCTGCATTACGAATCTTATGATAGAAAGATCGAGTATCAAACTTCCCACTGCCATTAAGATCCCAACAAAGCCTATCACAACCTCCACCCCTAGGGATTCGGGTTTGAATGAAGTGGAGGAGGGAGTAGAAAGCCGCTAACTCCCAATCATTGAATGCCCTCAGAAATCTTAAACTCCACACTCTGTCATTCTCACCCGCATAAGGGCTTAACACATCAGAAATACAAGCCTCTTTATTAGCTGAACACAAAAATAACTGAGGATAAAGACTTTTAAGAGTGACATCCCCAGTCCACTTGTCATGCCAAAAAAGAGTACGAGATCCATCCCCCACCACAAAAGAGAAATGCTTAGCGAAAGTTTCCCACCCTTCACTAATACTCCGCCATAACCCACAACCATGGGCCCTACTACAAGCTCTAGTGCACCAACCCCCTTTTCCCTCCCCATATTTCATGGCTATGACCCTTCGCCACAAATGAGAGGTTTCATGACCATACCTCCAAAGCCATTTCCCTAAGAGGGCCTGATTAAACGACGCCAACTTTCGAACTCCTAAACCACCCAACTCACGTGGTAAGCAAACTTTTTCCCAAGCCACCAAAGGATATTTGAAACACTCAACTGATGAACCCCACAAGAAGTTCCTTTGAATGCGTTCCAATCTAGTCGCCACAGCTTTGGGGATAGTAAAAAGGGAAAGGTAATATGTCGGAAGGCTTGAAAGGGTACTCTTCAGCAAGGTGAGTCTACCACCCTTCGACAAATAAAGCCGCTTCCAACCTGAAAGCTTCTTTTCCATCCTCTCAAGGATCGGATTCCAAATGGAGGGTGTTTTATACACAGTTCCCAAAGGCATACCCAAGTAAGTCATAGGCAAACTGCCCACTCTGCACTGAAGGATATTAGCCAAAGACTGAATATTACGCACCTCCCCAACAGGGACAATTTCACTTTTCCCCACATTCACCTTCAAACCAGTAAAAGCTTGAAAACAAGTCAAAGCCAGCCTAATAGATAGAATCTGCTCTCTAGAGGCATCACAGAAAAGAATGGTATCATCAGCAAATAAAAGATGAGAAACACGAATACCAGTAGAATTAATAGGACCCACATGAAAGCCCTGAATGAAGCCACCTTCCTCAGTTTTCTTCATGATACGACTTAAGACCTCCATGATCAAATGGAAATCTTTACAAAGAGAGAAGAAATGTAACTGGGAATATAGAGATATCCAAGAAATAGAGAGCAGTCATCATGGAGCGGAGGACACCATAGGTTTGAAATTCTCTCTTTCCTATCAAAAAAAAGGATGTACCAGTTGAGCTATAAGCTCATTGGTTCCCCGAAGGACTAGATTTATCAGGCATAATATCAGAATTCTTAATTAAATCAGTCAATAGATACCACAACCAGGTTTGATTCGATAAAACCTCCAGAACCAAAAATGTTGAATATGATATAGCAGCAAAGACAACTACTTCAGCTTTAAAAAGATTGAGCATCACATTGTTGGCAATGTAGTGACGGTTCAGGAGGTCCTATTTGGCTTTGCTAGTTAATTTTACTCTGAAGCATAAATAGCAACCAATACCCATCTTATGGTTTCATGACCATCTGAACCTACCCATTTATACACAGCTGTTGTATTACCTAGCAGTGCACTCTTATTCTCTATCATCTAAAATATACCCGATACCATTTTGCCTTTCTTCTAAAGAATAGCATATTCAAAATTAACTCAAAACCAAGCACATTTAAATTAGAAGTTAACTCAACACCAAGCACCCATTCAAGCATTTTAAAGATACGAAGGTAATGTAATTACCTGACCATGAACATCGCCACAAACAGTGAAATGATTACCATCAGGAACATTTATATCAACGAGAGAAGGCAAGGCTCGCAACATATCTCTCATTTGCAAGACAATCTGGAATGCGTATCTACATTGTCAACATCAAGATTTCAAAATCAAGAGATCAGAGTAATAATTTTTTAACCGCATTTACAACACTGACAATCACGCTTGATAGACATACCGTTTATGTATGCACTTTTGATTCTTGAAATCATCCATCATTTTCTTCACAAAATCCAAGGTAACTACATCTCCATCTATTCTTGCACCAGAATACTGTGGTTCCACATCTAGATTAGAAATCAAAAGGAAATTTCATTAGGCCTGAGAGATAAACACAACTATGATCAAGATAATAAACTCTTCAAAAATCAGTCTTTATTATCAATCAGGAACAAGCCAAAGCAATTCACTATCAATCACAAGTTTAAGATCTACTGTCAACTCAAACACAAAAAAGCCTAATTTCAATCCCAACAGCTTGGATCAGCTACACAAATCCTGTCAACCATGACATTTTTTTATTAGTTTTGGCCCCAATGGTAGTGGGAAGGGGAGATTCAAACTAATGACGTCCATTTCACGAGAGGTGCTCACAAGCCAATTGAGCTACCCCTTGGGGTTGTCAACCATGTCTCATTAGACACAACATAAATTACAATACCCTGTAAATAGCCTATTGCAAAATACGCAATGAAACTAAGGCTCCACTAATCCTCTTACTCTAGGGGAAGTATCATGCCAGTAGAAAAGGCAAAACCCCATTTGGCGCCTAAGTCATGCACATATAAGGGAGGCATTAAATGTAATATCTCAAGGCAATATTTTCCCCTTTTTTCACCAATTTTTTTTTATAAGTCCCCTTTTTCACCCTTTGAATTATGAAACTGCATGATACTTGATAAAATATTCTCAAGGAAATACCCTATAAAAAATGGATGAATCTATTAATTGCAAAAAAAAAATAATAATAATAATAATAATCTAGGTGCTAGAAGTAAATTTTTTCTGAATTCAAATCATGAGAATGACTGATGGTCATTCTTTAATATTTTATTGACCGTAAGCTCAGACCTAGGTCCTGTACTTGACCCTTATGAAAGACACCACCACCGCGGCCACCCCACCAACGTGCCCCTATGACCACCAGCACCACCACTAAAATTATTGCTACCACTATGGCTGCTGCTGTTCCCACTATCATCATCACTGCTGCCACAACTGCTACTGCCACTGCTGCTACAGCCACTTCGGTGGGCACTGATGATGAATTGGGGCCTGTTCCTATAATAATATATAAAATAGTAATAATTAATACTAATTGACCTTAGATTTTAACCTATAAATTATAAAAATGAATAGATTAATATTAATTAAGCAAGCCTAGCAATAAGGCCACTATCGTCTCTAAAGTGAAAATAGGTGGGAGTCTAAATCCTCATATTTAGCCTAAGTTCAAGCTATTGAAAGTGCAAAACCCCTGCAGTATATTGCAGATATTTGCTGCCACAAATACCCTTTTATAGGAATTATTTTCTATACGATCTCCATCTTTAAGGTTCATAATTGCTACAGCAACCGAACTTCTAAATTATACACGTGTAACCCAAAACTTGCACCATATTTGTTTACTTTTTAAAATATAGCACTATGCCATATTTTTAGCTTCACTAAGTGGACTTTTACCAATTCTAATGCCTTCTGACTGCTCCAATAAATATTCATGTGTCGAATGTCACCCTTTCCTAAATTTTTCAAAATAATTTTTTAAAACCGTCAAATACTTGCATATGTTCATTTATTACATCAACATAATAAAATTTTACCTATGACAGAATGGCTAAATAATTCAAAAACTATTTTATCAGTCATTGAACTCAAAACAAACAATACTAGAAATGCTTCAGCATTTGTGTATAACAAATGCAAGTTTTAGACAATATTCACAATAACATATGCTTTGAAATAGGTTGCAACATAGAAGCTGTAATTTTGCAAATTTTACCTATGGCAGAATCGCTAAATAATTCAAAAATTACTTCATCAATCATTGTTATTAAAGTACTCAAACCAAACTATTCTGGAAATGCATCAGCATTTGCGTATAACAAATACAAGTTTTAGACAATATTCACAATAACATATGCTTTAAAATAGGTTGCAGCATAAAAGCTGTAATTTTGAAACAGTGGACTTAGCTACAAAATAAAATTTGACGCAAGGAATCAAAACTAGATTTAAAATTTCTGAATAAATTTTGAAATACAATAAAATGGCAAAAATGGGGAAAAAAAGGGATGTGTTGAAACCCAATGCCAGCATACATTCTTTAGGAGCTGACGCCTAAATAGGCAACAAGCCAAGCCTACAGTTTTCATATTGCAACCAAAGAGAATAAGACAGACGAGGCTCCTATGATCATATTTCATTTACTCCTCTAACAGAATGTATTTAAATTTACACATTCATCCGGCAACAATAGGCATAAATACATATCAAGATTCAAAGCAATATAGCAGTGATTGTTCTGAACTAGGAAACAATTAGAATCCATTGACCATGATTCATATGCAGTAGTAGATAAACTGAAAATACTATTAAAAAAATACCTATGGAACGATAATCTATAGAATCGGCTATTGAACGCCTTTCAGACTCAGGTACAGAAATTGCTTCCTCAAATTTAAGTTTCATCACTGCTTTCTCACATTCCTTCAATTTCCTGGCAGCATCAGGATCATTCGGAGATAATTTCTTCACCTAATTTTAATGAATGAATGAAAGATGTGAGATATATATATTTGTAAATCAAATAATATTTGTTAAAGAAAGTATGTTCTTGGATAGCTTGCATTTATTTTCCCCCAAGAGAGAAGACGATAGAACTATGTGTTGTACACTAATTTTTGGGTAACTTATGTGCCCATTGATTTAATGAATTAAAAGAAAACAAATCAGATGACAAAATAACAATGGATTGCACCCCAAAGGGTAGCGCAATCAGCTAGGGACCACACTTCAAGAACAGAGGTCACTAGTTTGAATGCCTTCTCCAACCCCCCCCCCCCCCCGGGTGCCAACTTACTGATCTTTGAAAAAAACAAAAATCTACATAACAGGAAACGCATGATATAATAACAACCATATGTGCAAATACACAAAATTTTTCTCATTCTTTATATTTTTTTATGATACACTATCACAGAAAGATGGTTCCTAAAAAAAATTATAATGTCTAAATTGGAAACACCAAGAGGTGCCAACTAGTTGAACTACAAGACCCTTGGCATGGTTCCTAATAAAATAATTACATAAATAATATACACAGCTTTACCTAAGGTCTATATGTATATTTATTATAGGCCACAAAACACCACTAAGCTGCAATAAGATTTCACAAAATGAAGGGTAAGTATTCAGTTAAAACTCACTTAATGCTCTCCTTTAATATAGAACTTTTTAAGTCAAGGATGTATGTTTTGGATGTCGGGGTAGATGACCAAAAAAAAAGGTGTCTGGCATTTCATCCTGCAATGTTACATTTATTAGTGTGTTTATGTTGACTAGAGTGCAAACCTCCTACCTCTCAAAGCAGTTTGTTCTACCAAAGCTTTTTTTTATTTTTTGATAGGTAATCAAAGATTTATTTAATAAAAAGGACATCATGTTCACGATGGTGAACGCTCAAAATTTAAAACGAATACAAGTACCTCAGGAAGAGATACGAATAGAAAGAAGAAATTCAGAAATGGGAATACATTGTGTAAAACCCCAAATTTTACCACACTAAAATAAGGTCCCAACTATTATAGGCTTCAAAAGATCTATTGACCTCACAATATCTTTAAAAGTACGATTATTACGCTCCTGCCAAATTAACCACATCAAACAAGCTGGAACCATATTCCAAATATTAGAAGAATGCTTCCCTGGCCAATTCCACCAGCCAAAAGGAAGGGAGGCTACTGTCTTCGGCATCACCCACTGGATTCCAAATATCAAAAAAACTTCACTCCACAAGGCATAAGCAAACTTACAATGGAGAAGACGATGATCCATAGTTTCCTCATCACACCAGCACATGCAACACCAATTAACCAGTGGTAAACGCCTAAGAACCAGATTATCAATGGTAAGAATACTACCCCTAGCTGCTGTCCATAAAAAAGAAAGACACCCTTTTAGGTACCTTTGTACTCCAAATGCACTTCCAGGGAAAAGAGATAGAAGAAGAGCCATCCGGATCAGCTAGCAAGTTATAATAAGAGTGAACATCAAAGACATCAGACCGATTCAACTTCCAAGTCAACGTATCATCTCCCTCCCCACTTGGCATATTAGAATAAAGATGCTTAAGCAGAGAGCATTCTCTCTCGACCTCCCTTTCATGAAAAGCTCGACGGAATTGTAAAATTCCAGCTTCTATTACCCCCTTCTAAATTAGAAACAACCAAATCAGAAATCCAAGCTTCTTTGGAAACAACACAAGCAAACAGATCTAGATAGAGATCCTTTAGAGGGATAGGCCCACTCCAAGGGTCATACCAAAACCAAAAAACGAATATGATGGCCTTCTCCCACAGCATACTCCACATGTCTAAAGAAACTCTCAGCTCCTGCTCTAATATTCTTCTACATGCCACAGCCATGGGTCCCTCGAACATCCCTAATACACCAACCCCCACTATCCACTCCATATTTGGTTGCTATAACTTAACGCCATAACCTGTGAACTTCTTTCCCAAAGCGCCATAACCACTTACCAAGCAAGGCTTGATTAAACAACCCCACCCTCCTTATCCCCAAACCACCTTCCTCCATCGGTAAACAAACTTTCTCCCATCCAACTAATAAATATTTAAAGACCTCATTAGAAGTCCCCCAAAGGAAATTCCTTTGTATCCTCTCCAATCTGACTACTACAGCTTGAGGAATAGTGAACAGTGATTAAAAAATATATAGGAAGACTCGAAAGAGTACTCTTTAACAAAGTAAGTCCGCCGCCCTTAGAGAAATATAACTATTTCCACCCAGAAAGTCACCTTTCCATTTTTTCTAAAATTGAATTCCAAATCGAGGGATCCTTGTAATGTGCCCCAAGAGGCATACCCAAGTAATTCATAGGTAGATTTCCTACCCTACAACATAACACACAAGCTAGAGTATGTAAGTTACCTACCTCACCTATTGGCACAATCTCACTCTTACCAACATTGACTTTCAAACCTGTGATAGCTTCAAAGAAAATCAACGCCATACTTACATATAATAATTGTTCCTAGATTGGAAATTTACTTTTAAATGTGTCAATACTTTCTTTTTTTTCTTTTTTTCTTTTTTTGCAGGGAAGGGAAGAGAGGAGATGAGTGAGAATAATGCATTGCTTAATTATTTACGCAATAAAAAAATATATAAATGACGAGCTTTTTTGCTTATGTACAGCTTTTCCCCCCCAAAGAATTACATGAATTATGAAGAGTGCAAGACCATTCAAAAAAATATCTAACAATCAATGATTTCACCTTCTTAACTGTGTGTCCGTTTAAAGTTTTGTTGTTCCTTTCCTCCATATTGCCCACATTGAGCATAAAGGAACCATCTTCCAATTCCAAACAAAAGAACTATGATGTTTACCCAATAAGCATCTCCACCCAAAAGAAAATCTACAACCGTCCCAACCATCACCCAATGTACCCCAGACATAGGAAGATGCAAGGACCACATAAAATTTAAATTCATCTGTTATTCCTCCGCATAGAAAATCCCACTACAGCTTCTCCAATCTATTTCCACATACATTGGAATAGGAAACGGTGATAGAAAATAAGTTGGTATTAGACAATGTACTTTTTAGAAGGGTCAACCTCCCACCGTTGGACAAGTATATTTTCTTCCATCCCACCAACTTATTTTCTATTATTCCAGCATTGGATTCCAAATCATTCTTTCCTTGAATGACAAGCCCAATGGCATACCATGGGAATTGCTAACAACTCTTTTTTTTGATAAATAACGTAAGAATTTTATTAATAAAAGAAAAATTGCCAAACCGAGTACATTGGGGATGTACTTAGGGGGCACAAATCAGGAATTGCTAACAACTCTACAACATAGAATATTTCAAAATGAAGATAGATTGCCTCATCTCCTCCACTACACTTTGACATTAACCAGACAAGCTAGCACCACTTGCTTTTTTCACCATCCTTAATTGCCTACCTTTTGCTGCTCCTTACTCAAATTGGCTGCCATCAATTGGGTCATTTCTAGGGGAAAAATTTCCCTCCTTCCTCTTCCCCCTGCTTTCAAAACTATTAGCAAGGACTTGTAGGAAATTGCTTCTTAGCAATCAGATGTATCAATATCCTCAGAAATCACACTACCACTAATTTCTCCCTCTAGATCCTAACAAAAACAATATAAGGATTAAGGAGGGCCTTAGCCGCCTCAAGGATTTAAGTGGGCTGTGCTATTGGGCTGAATGCAGATCAGCAACTTGGAGAAACATGCATTTCTGAAAAGAAACCTCCCTTTTTGGATATGCTTTCTCCTTTACCAAAATTTTTTCCTTCTTGGGAAAAGAAAGGAGTGTCAAAATATTGATGCACACAAGCTTCAAATTGATGAAAAATTATTAAATATTTGCACAAACACATAAACATATACTACATCACATTATAAGTGTCTTCTTTGCAAAAGGCACACCTAGCACTTTATTTTGTGCCTTTTAATGAAATTCTATAACTTATCGAAAATAATTATAAGAAACAATAAATGCATTGAAGCTTTATCTGAGTATTGTTGAGCAAAATTTTCTGATGATGTTGAAAGGTACCAAATGAAAACATTTCAACTATGAAATAAGGAGTTATACAGAAAAGAATATTTCAATGTTCAACTAGTTTTTTGGTTTCTCTCTAGTACACATCCTGTATACTAACTTATAAAAAAAACACATCCTGTATATAGGGTGAAGCCTGCTGTTTTCAACATCAGTGAAATTGTAGATTACTTATCAAAAAATGTTAAGACTTATAGATATCTTTCCAGGAAAAAAACTGGTTGTTGGACAAAGGAAATTTTTAATATGAATAAACAATGAAAAGGAATTGTTAGGTCAACCTGTACTTATATAGATTTAACACAAATAACCACAGTAACTCAATTCTTCAATGATTCGAGCACTAATAGAGGGGATGGAGTGATTTGTAAAGTGTTGTTATACATAGCTCAAAGAACTCAGAGTGGAAATATATGATATTGATACAAACCATGTTTAGACTGACAGAATAGTGTTGCATTGAGTAAGAAACTACATTGGTGACAAACACAAGGATGCAAAAGGTGCTCAACTTCTTGTACAATATTCAAGATAGAAAGAAACTTAACTACTTTCAAAAAATGGAGCACAAATGTATCAAATTTAATTTAAAAAATCAATAATATGTGTCAGATTTAGAGGCAATAGAGTTGCATTAAATATTTTACAAGATAATCCAAAAATCTTTCAAATATTTATCAGGGGAAATATTGAAATGATTATCTCCATACTTGTCAACCCAAAAAAAAAGAAAGGAGGAGAGGAAACACATTGAAGCCAACCACTGCAAAAAAAATACCTGCTGAAAATCCTTAAGTGCTTCTTTGAATTTCCCCATGGCAAGATAAGCTGTTCCTCGCCTGTAATAGCCCTGTTAAGAGCAGATAACCATTAAAAAAAAATCATAAATTTAAATTGCACAGTTATTACATATGATTTAGGATCACAAACATGCCTTTGAATATTTAGGATCAACTTCGACAGCCTTTGAAGCATCCTGTATGGCACTACCATATTCCTCCCGTTTAATGTGTGCAAATGCACGGTTGGCCCAGTATACAGCATTCTGACTGTTCAATTCAATTGCTTGTGTATACAAATCAATAGCTTGTGCATATTTGCGGGCTGAAAAGTGAAGTGATATGATTAGCCCAGAAAACAGCATGATAAAGGCAGCAAACTGTCCTTGACAAACACAACACTGATTAAAGAAAAATTATGCAAAAAAGAGTGTTCACCAGCAAAAGAAAATAGGTAACCTAAAATACCTTTCCCAAGAGTTATTGTATTCAGTTTAATTGCCGGAAATTCAGTAAACTATATTAGGTAATGCTAAAGAGATTGCTCTTCAAATTTGAATCCAATTTGAAAATTTTAGATTTCCTCGATATTATATTTTATTAAAACGAAGATATCAAGAGGATGGTGCAATGCTTTAACAGAAACACATCCACTTTTTTTTTTTTTTTTTGGTGGGGGGGGGGGGGGGGGGGTGGGGATAACACTCAGCACATGCATATAAAGAATTTACCTAAGAAACAGATTGCAGAAACATTACCTTGGAATGCTTCATTTGCTAGGACTTTGATTTCTTCGGAGCGCGAAATACTAGAATTTTCAGTTTCCATACTGGGCATAACCTTTTGTTTCTACAAGAAGTCAGATTGAATGTTAGTAGATAAAAAGATTCCTCGAACATCCTATTATTCTCTTTTTACAATGTTGTACTTTGACCTGCTCCATTAGAAAAATAAGAACCAGTAAATTAGCTAAGTATTTTGCATTTCTCTATGTGCCTGGGAGTACTAGAGTAACAAATAACATTTTAGAAAAGATATAAAAAGTCCATCAAATTATCAATTACCAATTTAATATTATTAAAGCCCAACATGGTAGCCGCAATTAACCTTCCCTAATTAACTTGCTCGTATGAACTTGGACTAATAAAAATAGTACATACCATATATGCAAGCAACCAAACTTCCTCTTTTAAGTACATACATGAAAAAAATTTCAAAGAATAAGAAATTACTGTCTAAGGAAAGTTAGCATCATAAAGTTGACTCCTAAGAAAGCTAGCATTCTTCTGGGCACAAGCTAGAAAGTAACTTATATTCAGGAAACAAGTTTACCCCGAGCATTTGGTGTTGCAAAAATTTACTGTGCAATCGTATAACAACCAACGTGAAGAACTTAATAACCCACACCTTTCTTTCCATTTTTTTTTGGCGCGCGCACACACACAAAAGGTCTCTATTTAATGTCAAATCTAATAAACGCAATTTAGCTCAGTAACAAAACTGCAATGAACAAACGAAATCAAGCTACCGGGAATGCTAACTATGAAAAAAAGTATACCAAAACCTATGATAAATAACTGCATTAGACCAGACACGACATGATAAATGTGCCAAACACAAACCAAAGCCCTTACACTAAAGCACTTTCCTCACAAGAAGTTCTGATTAAATAGTTCTCAATACACTTGCATTTTGCAAACGTACTACAAGTGAAACTTAATGTAGGCTGAAATCCATAATTTACAAAAATCCAAAAAAATCGTATAAATGCACATAAAACGGTCAAATTTTCATAATTTAAAGAAAACCAAAATTGGTGCCCAAATTTAATCTGCATGACACAATTCTCATACACTAACAAAACACTGATCAAAACTAATTCAAACTCAACATAAATCGTGCACTAATGCTCCAAGAATCAGCTACAAATATAGATACACATACCCAAAAACAATTAAAGCTTGGATTTTTAATATTTGGGACCTTGGAAAATAAACACTTCAAACAAATTAACCCTGATACAATAGCCCAAGTCAGCTTTTTTCAGAAAAAATCCAAAACAACACGACTCCGCAAGATTCAAAATCTAATCTTTTTTATCATTTCTCAATCTAAGAAACCAAAGGGCAGCTCCCCCTTATTTGATTCCCGAGAATTCGCAGGAAAACATAATGCAAGGAAATGAAAATTTCACTTTTTTTTTTCTTCCTTGGCTTTTTTCTTATAAACCAAACAGAGAATAACTGAAAGGAAAGAAAAAAAAAGAGTAAGGAACAACAGTGAGAACCTGATGAAGAGAGGAAGAAGCTATTGCATTAGCTGAGAATAGCCGATCTCGAAAGAGCGAGAGAGAGAGAGTTGGAGGGAAAAGTACAGAGCTGAAAAACCCTAGTTTTTCCGAAGTATAATGTAAGTATAAAGTACTACCTAAGTACTACTAATTGATGTTGTTTGTGGCTTGAAGGGTCCTGAAGACTTGAATATTATTGGTAGTGTCTGGTGGCCTAGAATAGATAATAAGTGTGATACAAATTGGGGTTTTTTTTCTCAAAAAAAATTGGGGTTTTTTTTTTTTTTTCCTTGATCTTCTAGCACAAAAGTAGGCAATTACAAATTCTCTCTCAATTTGTTAATTTTAATTTTTTTTTTTTTTAATATTGTTTGTCTTCCCTATAAGAGTGAAATAGATTTCACATGGTTTTTTTTTTTTTTAAATAAAAAAAAGAGATTGCACATGTTGAATTCATTCAAAGATCTAGTATTTAAAGGATGGGAGTGATTGATGGTCTGAGAGCTATCCTTGGTCAAAGTGATTACTAATATAGAGAAACCAAGCTTAGTGGCAATGGAATTGTTACTATTGTAGGGTTTAGTAATAGTTGTGAATTGTATCAACAAATATAAAAAATACATATAAAATGAGGACTATGTGGGTTGCCCTATTTTTGGAAATATTATTTTGGGAGTAAATAAACAATTAAATGTGTTGCATGTAACAGTTGCATATAATATCACCTCTCTTTTGTATATTGTTTTTTCAACAAGCTAATATCATATAATTTCATGCCATTTATAGTGTATTTTGATTATTTTCCCAATACAACATTTAAACAAAGAGAAAACAGTGGAAAAAAAAGATTAAAGTACAAAAAAATCTCTCCAAAAAAAAGAAAAAAGAAAAAAAAGAATAAAGTACAAACTAAATCTTTTAGTATTGAAGTAATTTTGCTCGTAATGTTTAAAAATTATTAATTTCAATCCATAACATTTATATTTGTTTTTAATGTCGTCGTTCTGTCCATTTCCATTAATGATGTACTTATTAAATGTCAAGTTGACAATTAACCCACACTTACATAAGGGGAGACCTCACCACATCGTTTAGGGCTAGCTCAATACAAATTGAGGATAAGGCAATAACTTTAAGTGGGGCATTTTTATATTTAATTAATAATTATAAAAAAATTCTTCTAACTTCTTAGTGTGTTGAGGTCCTTTTCGTCGCCTTGTTATATGCCAAGCTTAGTTTGGCTCGGCTTTCAAACCCGGGTTCATCTAAAGGATTCAAGTTTAGAATCCCTTCGTTGTTAGAAACTCTGAGAAGGCTATCATTTTTGTTCCCTATTGAAAAATGTTATTTGTATTAGTAAAATATAATCATGGCTAAGCTATGTATTAAAAATAACATAAAACTTATAGGAAAATGTTGGTGATATGCTTGGAAGATTGAAGATCTAGGAGAGAGAATTTCCCACATGCAATCAAGAATCCAAGAAACTTGTTATGACATTTGCTGTATTTAGCACAAGAACATTATGTTTTGTGGAATAATAATAAATGAAGTGGATGAAATAGTAAAAAGAAAATTAACTAACAAATAGGGTGTTTGATAGTCTTAGCTTAGGTGCAGGGACGGAGGGAGACTTGGATTGCCCCCCTAATTTTCTTTTTTAAATTAATATATACATAGTCACCAATTTTAGCAATTTTATTTTATAAAATCACACTTTGCCCCCTTAATATTATCATTGATTCTTTTAGAAGTACTACTCTAGCCAAAAAAAATTCTATAATATATTTATAAACTATTGTGGTAGTAAACTTTTATTAGTTTGCATTTAAGCTCATCACTTACATCACATTTTTACTTACTAATAGCCACTCACTACATTAATAATTTGTAAAAAAAAAGTTTGTAATTTTAGCATTTTTCTCCTTTTAAAAGTCAGATCTAAAATCTAAAGCAAAATAAACAAGCCCAAAAAAATTATTCAACAACAAAAATTACCAATAGTAAAACTAAAAACAATTAAACTCAATTAACCAATTTTATCTAAAACAAACAACTTGAGCCTTTAAAAAATTTTAAACAAAATAATTTTGCTCATACCTGGATGCACATATAAAAAATACACAAAAAAAACTCATTAGCTATTAAGCAACTAATGGGGAAGTAAGAGCCACCGCACACAACTAACAGTAAAACTACCCCCCTAACTTCAAGTTCTGGCTCCGTCCCTGCTTAGGTGTACTTTGGCCCTTAGCATATTGCTTATATGACTTCGGGGCTTTGTGTACAACATTTAGTGACTCATTGTGGGATGTGGGTTGCTTAGCTATGGACTCTACTCATTTTACGAAAGCTTAAATAGCAATGAAGCAACCCATTCAATAACAAGGAAATTCATTTATCAACACTCATACTTGTTTAACAACAACTCAATCACCTACAATAGCCCTGTATATTCAAAGATAACCCAACATCAATACAATCAAAACAATATAAGAGAAATATGTTGAGGATGAGCATTGTAACTGCTACCACATGGATTGCTTGGGTTGAAATAGACATCTAAAGCTTCACTTTGCTTAGTACTGGTCGGATAATACATTCCTTTCATGGTTAAACTTGTGGCTCACCATTGTTGCGTCTTCAAGCTACAACCAACCATTTTTATAACCACAATGCAAAGCAAGAGAGATATGATAATCCATACATAAGCATAATGGTAAAGAAGAATATGAATGAATGGTATTGTGGCAGGAAGAGGAGAGATAGCTCATGAGTTAGTACAAGTCAAAGTGTCAAAGATGATGCTTTTATATCTTGGATGATTTTATCAGTTTTAATCTTGAAAAAAAAAAGGACTTTTTGCAAAAACAATTATAACAAGCATTGCTAGTAAATATTTTTTAGCAACATATGTACATGGAAAATAATCTAGTAATTTCTTTTTATATAACCAATAATCATTATATTACATTTGAATATCATTACAATTATTTTTTCATTGATTAATAATGTATTATATATTTTTGTGGGGGCCAGATAACTAGAAGAGGTTATGAAAATTGTATATATTGGGCCTGTGGCCCAATCCGAGGATACATACTTGTTCGAGGATGATCAAGCAACGTTATTATGAGAATTATATGGAAAGAGGAGATACGAATCGTACGTGGTAGTTCGAAAGATGTCCGAGGATGGCAGTCATATTGAAACTGTGGATCCGAGATCAGTAGGAATATCCTACCACCCTGAGCATCCTACCAAGTATCATCACAATTAGAAATCAGACGCTGGATAAGGAATGAGTAGATGAAGGCTACAAATATCTACTAAAGCTGCTACCTCCACATTAAATGCTCTGCATCTAACTTTCTGGCCGCATTAATGTGGAGGTGATATCTAAACAGTACAAGGTTGGCTTCCCTAAAGCCTACACAACCAAAAAGGGTGTCTGATGGGACAGCCACTCAAGTAGTAACGTAGGTGACCAACAAGTGTAAGGTCAAAATGCTTGGAAAAGAACTATATAAGATAGAAGACCCTTCGTGAATGGGGGACGGGAATTTAGAAGAAAAAAAACACTGTGATATTGGAAAATTAAACTTGTAACCTAATTTGAGGATAATATACATGAACAGATCACCTCAGATAACGCCGAGGACGATTTTTATTCAACATAATCTTGTCTCTTTGCATTATTTTATCATCCAAACATAATCGAAAGTTGGTTTAATCATCTAGAGCCAGTTTTTCAACCCATTCTCTACAAATTCATTGCTTTAGGCTTTTTAAGCCTAAATCTATCCACGTGGTGGGCTAGGAATTTAAATCTGATCCTTACAATTGGCACCGTCTGTGGGAAAGACTGGTGTTTCAGTGAATCCAACTTTCAACAATGGTAGGTTCAGGTCCACATCAAGTAAAGTCTATGGGCTCTCAGCGTCAAGATCATTTCCGTGATCTTGAACGGTAGAGAGATTAGGAGGGAAGTGTGCATACTAATCATACTGATAGAAGCTGTGCTAAGGGTAAAAACCATGTCTCCCAGGAGGAGAATGTTAAAGGCATGCAGAAGGAGATTGATCATTTGAAGAGGAGCTTGCGCCATGAACAACAAAAACGAGCTCCATCCATCTCTGACTTCTTTTCTGATGGTGAGAAGGACGTTAGCTTTAAGCACAGATTAAGGACACCCCCCAGCGAGTCTTTCTTGTTTGAGGAGGAAAATCATCATGAGCATAAACGGAGAAATTCTTCCTCGCATGGTCTGCGGAATGATGCTATGAGCAAGACACTTAATCAGATTTCGAGGTCACCTTTCACACGTTGGATCAAGGGTGGGATACTTCCTCGGCGATTTTCACAACCCACGTTCACCATGTATAATGGTAGAACAGACCCTGTAGATCATGTCAGCCACTTTAATCAGAAAATGGTTATACATTCCAAGAATAAGCCCTTAATATGCAAGGTTTTCCCCTCCAGTTTGGGACCTATAGTGATGAGGTGGTTTGATAGCCTGAGGACAGATTCCATAAATTCCTACAAGGAGCTTACTCAGGCGTTTGGTTCCCGCTTTATAACGTGTAAAAGAGTTCCTCGGCCCTTGGCCTCTTTGCTGTCATTATCCATGAAGGACGGAGAAACCCTAAAGACATATTCGAATAGGTACTAGGAGATGTTTAACGAAATTGAGGGTGATTTTAATGATGTTGCCATTAGTACTTTCAAGCTCGGCCTACCTACTAACCATGTTTTAAGAAAGTCTTTGACGGGGAAACCTATTTTCAACATACGTCAACTCATGAATTGGATTGACAAGTACAAGAGAGTCGAAGAGGATCAACAGTAAGATAAGGGGAAAGGTAAGGCTATCCCTTAGGAGATGAGGGATTTTAGGTTGGAACGTTACAACAACAACAGGCCCTAGAGAGATTTTGTTGGATAATCTGAGTTTGCAACTCCTCAGGTTGTAAACACCGTGTTTAGGGATCCTGTGGAACAAGTTTTAGAGAAGGTTAGGAATGAACCGTATTTTAAATGGCCGAACAAAATGAGTGGTGATCCCTTGAAACGCAACCAAAACCTTCATTGCCAATACCATCAAGAGAGGGGACATGCCACCAAGGACTGCCGAACGTTATGGAATCATTTAGAACAGCTGATTAAGGAGGGGAAGTTGTAACACCTACTATGTCACCCTAACGAACAAGATAACCAGTCGAGATCTAGAACACAAGGGAGTGCTTCTACGAGGCCCCCAATAGGCACTATTAATGTCATTTTTGTTGCACCTGGAAGGACTAGATCTCAACCTTCCAGAGTGATGTCTGTAGCTCGGTTACCTGCCGAGGATACTAGTATGGGGCCGAAGAGGGCTAAAGTGGAATTTCAATTGACTTTAAGCTTCTCGAATGACAATAAAGCAAGAACTATTCAGCCACATGACGATGCTTTGGTAGTGACCCTAAGAATAGAAGGATATGATGTGCAAAAAGTGATGGTAGATCAGGGCAATTGTGCAGAGATCATGTACCATGATTTGTACAGAGGGTTGAGTTTAAAATCTGAAAACCTTACCGCCTATGATTCGCCCTTAGTGAGTTTCGATGGAAAGATTGTCATCCTAAAGGGTCAGATTAGGTTGCCCGTGCAAGCAGGCTCAAAGGTAGTGGAGGTGGATTTTATAGTGGTAGATGCGTATTCTCCCTACACAGCCATCGTGGCCAGGCCATGGCTTCATGCTCTAGGGGCTGTTTCTTCAACTTTGCATCAAAAGGTGAAGCATTCGTCAAGAGATCGAATTGAAGAACTGATTGGGGATCAATCCGTGGCTAGGCAGTGTCTTGTATCTACAATCTTGCATCAACCAACAGCTAAGTCCTCGGCCACAGTGAATGAAAGCTCATAGCAATCAAAGTCCACGGGGTTGCCAATGAAGGAACCAGCCGAGGAAGCTAAGTGTGAAGACTTAGAGAAATTTATCATAGGTGAAGATTCGGAGAAGTTTTTCCAAGTCGGAGTCCAGCTACCACCTCGGGAAAAAGGGGAATTGGTGGAATTTCTTAAAAGGAATGTAGATGTTTTTGCATGGAATGCCTACGAGGCTCTAGGGGTGGACTCGAGTTTCATCTGTCATCATCTGAAGGTCAATCCATTAGTCACCCCTAAGAAGCATCCTCCTCAGCTTTCATCCAAGGAACATTCAGATGCTATCAAGGATAAGGTCATGAAACTCAAACAGGCATGGGCTATTAAGGAAGTTTTCTACCCCGAATGGTTGGCTAATACAGTGATAGTGAAAAAGAAAAACGGGAAATGGCGTGTGTGTGTAAATTTTACGGACTTGAACAAGGCCTGCCCAAAGGACCCTTTTCCTATGCCGAGGATTGATCAGTTGGTGGATGCTACTGTAGGTCATCCTCGGATGAGCTTTTTGGATGCCTTCCAAGGGTACCATCAGATACCATTGGCTTCAGACAACCAGGAGAAGACAGCTTTTGTTACTCCCACTGGAAATTATCATTATAAGGTAATGTCTTTTGGTTTGAAAAATGCAGGGGCTACTTATCAGAGGATGATGACTAGGATGTTTGAGCCTCAGTTGGGGAAAAACATAAAGATCTATATCGATGATATGGTAGTGAAGAGCAAGATGGAATTCAATCATATTGATGACCTCAGAAATATTTTTGATGTTTTAAGGAAGTATAAGCTTAGGCTTAATGCTTCCAAATGTTCTTTCGGTGTTGGGTCAGGGAAGTTCTTAGGCTATATGGTCACGCACCATAGAATTGAAGTTAACCCTGATCAGATTAAGGCAATCAACAATCTTTAACGACCTCGGAATCTCAAGGAAGTCCAGAGGCTTATAGGGATGATTGCAGCGTTGAACCGATTCATTTCTCGGTCAGCAGACAGATGTAGGCTTTTCTTTCAGTTATTAAATAAATGGAAGGGATTTGAATGGATTGAAGAATGTGTCCAGGCATTTCAACAATTGAAAGAGTATTTGTCTCGACCGCCCATTATGTCTCGGCCCGAGGTGGATGAAGTGCTATTTGCTTACATAGTTGTGGCTGCCCACGCAGTGAGTTTGGTGCTGATATGGGATGATAATAGCGTGCAGAAGCTAGTTTATTATGTGAGCAAGTCCCTATATAAGGCTGAGGTTTGATATTTACCATTAGAAATGGCCATTTTGGCAATGGTGCGTGCTACGCGTAAGCTTCCTCACTATTTTCAATCACACACGGTGATCGTCCTTACTCAACTACCACTAAGATCTTTACTTCAGAGTGCTGATTACACGGGTAGAATTGCAAAACGGGGGACGATTCTAAGGGCTTTTGACATCAAGTATATACCTCGCACCTCAGTCAAGGGTCAGGCCCTTGCAGATCTGGTAGCCGAGTTTGCTGAAATTCCAACAGAAGAAAAGGTAGAAGAGCAAAACATGGATGGAAAATTGGTTGGAATGATCTCCATGCAAGAATCTGCATCTTGGAAAGTCTATGTTGATGGTGCAGCGAACCATAAAGGGTTTAGTGTGGGGCTAGTCTTAATATCTCTAAAGAGCATTACGATCGAAAAGTCCTTGAGATTGGGATTCTTAGCTACCAATAATGAAGCTGAATATGAAACTATGCTAGAAGGAATGATTATGGTATAAAAAATGGGTGGAAAGGCAGTGGAATTGATTTCTGATTCAAGATTGGTCGTTGGCCAAGTCTGAGGGGAATTGGAAGCCAAAGACCCCAGAATGCAAGAATACTTAAAAGGTTAGACATTTACAATCTAAATTTGAATCTTTTAACTTGACACAAGTCCCTAGACGTAAAAACACACATGCAGACTCTCTTGCCACATTGGAAAAAAATCTACCTTGTGGAAGACTTATGTAGACCTATTGAGTCAGTAAATATGGTAGCTCGTGTTAATCAAATAAGGGTGGCTCCTAGCTGGATGGACCCTATTGTATTGTTCCTCAAGGAGGATGTTCTGCCAGAAGATACATCTAAAGCTGAAAAAATGCGAAGAAAAACCCATCGGTTTTGGTTGTTTGAGGACCAGAAGTTGTATAAGAGGTCTTTTTCTGGTCCATATCTGCTCTGTGTACATCTAGAAGAGGTTGAGTTAATTCTGGAAGAACTGCATGAAGGAATTTACGGAAGTCATATGGGGGGCAGGTCGTTATCACACAGGGCCCTTACTCAAGGCTACTGGTGGCCGAGGATGCAGAAAGAAGCAGAAGACTGTGTAAAGAAGTGCGACCAATGTTAGAGGTTTGCCCCACATATTCACCAACCTGGGGGAGCCCTTAATCCCCTCTCCAGTCTATGGCTTTTCGCTCAGTGGGGTTTAGATATCGTTGGCCCTTTCTCCGAGGCAGCTGGGAACAAAAGGTATTTATTAGTTAGCACAGACTACTTCACCAAATAGGTTGAGACCGAACCATTGGCAAACATCAGAGATGTGGATGCCAAGCGCTTCATTTGGAAAAACATTGTGACTAGGTTCGGAATTCCTAATACCCTCATCTTGGACAATGGACTTTAGTTTGACAGCAAAGCCTTCAAGAGATATTGTAGCGATCTAAGGATAAAGAACAGATATTTCACTCCAGCTTATTCACAAGGGAATGGGCAAACTGAAGCCATTAATAAAGTCATAGTAGGTGGACTCAAAAAAAGGCTAGATGACATAAAGGAAAAATGGGTCAAAGAGTTATCACACTTCCTATGGACTTATCAGACCACACCTCGTAGGTCTATAGGAGAGACGCCTTTTTCAATGACATATGGGGCAGAGGCTGTTATTCCTCTGGAAACTGGATTCCCTACCCTAAGAACAAGTTCTTTTACTCTGAGCAACAATGATGAGCTATTGAAGAAAAGTTTAGATTTAGTTGAAGAACGAAGAGAAAATGTCATGGTCTAATTGGCCTACTATTAACACAAGTTCAAGCAAGGGTATGATGCTAACGTGAAGTTAAGGCCGCTAACAGTGGAAGATTTGGTCTTAAGAAAGGTTATAGGAGCTGTCAAGAACCCAGCATGGGGGAAGTTGGGACCCAACTGGAAGGGTCCCTATCGTATAACATCAGTGGCTAGGATAGGTGCGCTTTATCTTGAAGACCTCGAGGAAAAGGCTATACCTCATCCCTGGAATGTAAATAATCTTAGAAGATATTATTATTAATACAAGTTCTTCTCCGTCTTCATTGTGCCTATTGTAGTACTTTTCTGTCAACAATATCATTATTCTAAGTATCAAACAGAACCTTGGTCATGCCTGGCTCCTTGGATCACATACCTTGGGAAAATTGATATCTTTCAGTTAAAATTTTTTAAGTGTTAAATAAAACCTAAGTTATGCGTGGTTCCTCGGACCATCTGTTTTGGGAAAATTAACACTGAATGACATTTATCTAAGTATCAAACAGAATCTTGGTCATGTCTGGCTCCTCGGACCACATATCTTGGGAAAATTAATATCTTTCAGTTAAAATTTTTAAGTGTTAAACAGAACCTAAGCTATGCCTGGTTCCTCGAACCATCTGCTTTGGGAAAATGAACATTGAATGACATTTATCTAAGTATCAAACAGAACCTTGATCATGCCTGAATCCTCGAACCACATACCTTAGGAAAATTGATATATTTCAATCAGAAATTTTAAGTGTTAAACAGAACCTAAGCTATGTCTGGTTCATCGGACCATCTACTTAGGGAAAATTAACACTGAATGACACTTATCTAGATATCAAACTAAAACTAAATCATATCAGGCTCCTCGAACCATAAATTCAGTGGAAACTAATGCACTACAACGTCTATTGAAGTATTGGTCGGACATCAATCCAGGCATTAAAAAGAAGTAAACTCCAGGATCCTTTTTTGGGTCACATGGTCTGTTATCACCCAACAAAGATGTAAGTTGAAACTAAGTCCATGAGCATCACTTAAAGCATTTTAGAGTGCCTTGGACTTGGTTTTTATTTGATCAACCTTTAAATATTTTTCTTTCTTAAGGTTAGAAAACTTACTAAAGTATGGAGGTTTTAGTTGCCATGACATACCCTGATTCTCACTTAAAGATATGTGAAAATTATTTTTTCCCTTATGAAGACAACTTTACACTTTTGTAACGTATGGTTACATTCAATCAAAAAACGGTCGAAATGAAAATGGTATTAGTAAAGAAGATAATCAGTACAAGTTGAGGAAGGTAAAATGCATACTTCATTAACTTTATAGAAATTACATAATGGAAAGTACATTATGGAGAAAACAAAAAATCCCATTATAGAGATAACAATTACATTCCAAAATAAAAGTCTATCATTTTAGCTTTATTTGAAGCCCAACCTTGGAAGTCTTCTTAGCCTGAGTAGTTGCTTCAACAGAAGTCACTTTCTCTTTCCCTTTGGGAACTTCCTAGGCAGGTATAGTGACTGAAGCGAAGACCACTTCAAAACTTTGAGAGGCTGCCCCATCTTGTGGTTTCTCTGTTCTCTTGTCCGAGGGGTTCCCCTCACCAGCAGAAGTTTCCTTGGGAGCTTCAATTTCTTTTGCTTGCTCCTACTGGGGGGGAGGAGGATCTTGGGGCTGCGACTCCTCAACAGGGTTAACAACTGTGGAGGTTGCTTCACCTTAGATAGGAGGAAGGTCCAAGGCTCTTATGGCTAGAGGGTAAAAGACCTTTTTTGGCTGTCTTAACTCGGAAAAGGCCTCAACCCCAGCTTAGTTGAGGGCCTCTTCCCAAGTCAGAGCGCAGTATGTTTGACACACAGCTGGCACCTTTGCCCTAAGGGTGTCCTCGATCTCGACTACTCCAACGTCGTAACCATGCTATTCAGCTGCATCCCTAGCTTTTTCGGCCTTTTTTCGAGCTTTCTCGACCTCCTCTCTAGCTCTTTTAGCATGCTCTTTCTGCTTTTGTACTTCAGCTAACTTCTTCTGAAGGGCCGCTACTTGCTCTTTAGAAGAAGCTAGCTGTTCCTTAGCATCACGCAAGAGCAGCCTCTGATCCTCAGCTTGCTTTTGTTCACCTGCCAAGGCTGAGTCAACACTTTTCCTCGCCTACTCCTCCTTATTTAGTTTCTTTCTCAAATCCTGGTTGGACTGGTCAGCAATTTTTAGGGACTCCACGGCTGATGAGCGCCTAGTCCTTTCGTCGTTCAGTTGACGGTAGCAGGAGTTGGTTATCTCTTTAACCCTAAAGGCAGCTTGGATAGCCTGAAAGAAAAAGGGATTAACAACCTTACCACCAACAATCAAATTGTAAGAGAAGAAGGACAGATGCATACCATGCCTAAATATCTCTTGAGGTTTAGGAAAACCTCCGGCCTTCTGATAGACCGTAGCTCGACCATATCAGTTGGAAGTAGTAACGCCTCCTCCAAAGCCGAGGCCACATGGCACCCAATGCCTCCATTGAAGTCCCTAATGGATGCATTATCCCTTAGGGCTCACCATGGAGTATTGGAGCTGGAAGCCAGGCTTGAGGCTCAAGGGGTTGAGTGTCTCTCCTCTCTAGACCCCTTTGTCCTTCTGGCCCAATTTTTTGTTTCTTTGCCACTCGTTGTGTCTCTTCCTTGGGCGTAGGATGAGATTTTCCAGCCTCTGCCACATCCTTGCCTTTCTGTTCTCTCTTCCTCTTCAGATCCACAGGTTCAACCTTGGGTGGCAAGAATGGCTAAGGAGGAGGAGGAGGAAGTTTTGGCGGAGGAGGGGAGAGCTTGGGCTGAGATGATTCGCTAGGTGCATTTTTTCCAGGCTGGGACTCTATTAGTTCCAACAAGCTCTTTTTTTATTTCCTTTGGATACCCATCTCATCCGAGATGTTGATATCTTTTTCTTGTTAAAGGTAAAGATCAGCAAAGGTGCTCTAAGGGGACAGAGGTCGATTGAACACCTAGAATTCGTCCTGAGAGTCTGAAAAATTTATAACTCCCTCTGATTCTTCTTTTTCTTCTTCTTCTTCTTCTTTTTCCTCCTCTTCTTCCTCAACGGCAGGGTGAGAAGAGGATGCTCCTACTGAAGGGATACCCACAAAAAGTGGTTGGGTAATGGGTGTGCCCTCTAGGAGTGGAATGCCTTCAGCAACGACAAATCCTTCGTAGGCCACACTAATACGTTGAAGGCGAGGATCTTTGGCTTTTATTATGCACTTTGAAGCTTGAAATACGCGTGAAATAGGCTGGTATCCGAGGATTATGTGTGCTGCTCGCAACTGGCTGTCTACTTCGTTTACAAATTCCTCTGACTGTAGGATTTTGTCTAGATTCTCTCTGTTAACAAGGTTGAACCGAGGTATAGTAGCACGTTTGTCTGCAAAATCATTAAAACAGGAGGGAAAATTTGTCAGAAGCAGAAATATTGCAGAATAAAGGGGAAATATAAGCTAAAAGGCATAAATTTACGGATAGACCTCCACTTGGTTTTCCCTCCTTAGTTGGATAGGGTAGGCCATCATGCCATTCCCCAGAGAGGATTAAAAAATCTTCCTTCAACCCCTTTTTTGACATGAAGAGGTATTGGATTAATCTTACTTCGAGGTACCTTGATTTAAGGTAATATCTCTGCCCCTTTAAATGATGTAGGTTGTATACCCAGTTGACATCATGGTGTGTCAATCCTAAGTTCATTCTCTCGTTTAGGACTTCTATACTCCCTAGTACTCTGAACATATTTGGGGCGCATTGTGTGGGGGATAGTCTGAAAAATCTAAGGAAACTCCTGGTGAGATTACCCATGGGGATGGTCATCCCTCCCTCTATGAAGGCGATCATTGGGATGACCACTTCTCTTTCTTTCCTATTGTCTACCCATTCCCCTAGACAGCGTATCTCATACCCACTGTTAGTGGGATCCTATACTTAGTCCTAAATCTCTCTATATCCTCCTCGGATTCAACTAAACGTTTGAATCTACCTATTTTCTAAGAAGTTTTGAAAAGAAACCAATAATTTTGGGGCGAAAAACAAAGTCGAGAAGAAAAAAAAGGTGATGAAACAAGAAAATATGGAAAGAAACAAAACTAAAGGGGTTTGAAGAAACTTATAGGTTTTTGAAAGAAGGTCCTCGGACAAATTTTTGATATTTGTAGATGCACGAAAAGGTGAGAGAAAGTGGCAGGTTCAGTGTATAAGCTCAAAAATTGTGCAATTGATGGAAATAGGGAAACAATTTGATTTGAGAGATTATTTATAATGGCATGGAAGCAACAAGCAGGAAAATTCCCGCTTACAAACCCCAAAAAATTCTTCACCGTTAGATTGGCATCGTGCCGTTGAACGTGGGGAATAGACGTGCCGTCAAAATTTAATGAGGGCACACTCTGGACGCCAAAGCGTCAGAAGTGTGCCTCGAGCAGATAAAAAGGCATTTGGGACTTCGTATAGACAGGAGATAACCATAAATGAGGTAGGCCGGTGATATCAAAATCTTTCTTTCCTCTTGAGGAGTCGAAAAGCAAGATTTCAAGGGGCTATTGTGGGGGCCAGATAACCAGAAGAGGTTGTGAAAATTGTATATATTGGGCCTATGGCCCAATCCGAGGATACATACTTATCCGAGGATGATTAAGCAACATTATTATGAGAATTGTATGGGAGGAAGAGATACAAATCGTACATGGTAATCCAAAAGACGTCCGAGGAGGGCAATCATATCGAAATTGTGGATCTGAGATCAGTAGGAATATCCTACCATCCTGAGTATCCTACCAAGTATCATCGCGGTTAGAAATCAGACGCTGGATAAGGAATGAGTAGATGAAGGCTACAAATATCTACTAAAGCTGCTACCTCCGCATTAAATGCTCTGTATCTAACTTCCTGGCCGCATTAATATGGAGGTGATATCTGAACAGTGCAAGGTTGGCTTCCCCAAAGCCTACACAACCAGAGAGGGTGTCTGTTGGGACAGCCACTCAAGTAGTGACGCAGGTGATCAACAAGTGTAAGGTCAAGATGCTTGGAAAAGAACTATATAAGATAGAAGACCCTTCGTGAATGGGGGACGGGAATTTAGAAGAAAAAAGACACTGTGATATTGGAAAATTAGACTTGTAACCTAATTTGAGGATAATATACATGAACAGATCACCTCGGATAACGCCGAGGACAATTTTTATTCAACATAATCTTGTCTCTTTGCATTATTTTATCATCCAAACCTAATCCAAAGTTGGTTTAATCGTCTAGAGCCCAATTTTTCAATTCATTCTCTACAAATTCATTGCTTTGGGCTTTTTGGAGCCTAAGTCTATCCACGTGGTGGGTTAGGAATTCAAATCTGGTCCTTACAATTTTCATTATCTTTTAACTCTTTTATGATTTTATTTATTTATTTATGAGATTTTCTTCTACATTTTTTTTATATGCTTTTACATTGCTAGTAACAAATTTATCAAGAGTTCTGATTTAATATTCAATTAATTTATATATATATATATATATATTCATATCCAAATTGATATTTTCTAGTAATCATCCAAATTTAAAAAATATTTACAAATAAAATCAATAAAATATTAAATTATGAAATGATATGAATAGAATAAAATTTAAAGTGTACAATAGAACATAGTTTATCTAATGTGTTATTGTAACTTAACAACAAAATCACCCAACAGTTTCGATCTACTTAAATTAAAATGGATTTAACATTTAACTCGATGAATTATTATTAACCAAATTAAGATTAATTTCACGTAGAAAACTAAATATCATAGTTCATGCATAAGATTTAACAAAAAGAGATGAAGTTTTATTATATTTTTGGTTAATTGCAAATTACACCCTTAAAACTTGAGGGTGTTTAAAATTTACATTCTGAAATTTCAGAATTTTGATTTTACCAATTGAAGTTATATTTCTTTTGCAATAGCACACCCTCCATCCATATTTTTCGTTTAGTGCCAAATAAATTTACCACACATATTTAATTTATCGAATAAATATGATATAATAAAAATAACATTGCTCTAAACTATACATAGCCTACAATAACAATACTCCCTACATTCCCCCAAATTTACTGTTTCAAGTAATTTTGTTGACCTAACATGGTATAGTTTATATTAAGTGCGTGTTTGGCAAAAATTATTTTTACCAACTTATTTTTCCATTCAGCTTATTTTTGCTACCATTCATGGGCCCCACTGCACATTTTGATACTATTTATGAGTCTCACTGTACTATTTCAACTAACTTTTACCTTTATCTATAGTACTTTTAGTAAAAAATTTTCAACTTCAACAAAATAAGCAAATCTCAAACAAACTTTTAAGTGTCTGTTTTGGAATAGCTTATTTAACTGAAACTGAAAACTTTTTACTAAAAGTACTGTAGATAAACTTTTAGCTGAAATAGCATGAGATTCATGAATAATACCAAAAAATGCAATGAAACTCATAAATAGTAGCAAAAATAATCTAAATAGTAAAAAAAAAAAAAAAAAAATTAAACCAATACCAAATACACACACAATTCTTCAAAACTTGCTAAATTTGTTGGATCATGAAAATAAGCATCCTATGGTGATGGGTCCCTTAGATGGCCTAGTTTTAGGTCAACCTTTAGAAATAGACTTTTACTATTCTACAACTTTTTGAGCCTGGAGAAATGAAGTTTATTTGTTGGGTTTGGCACATTTAGGCTATGAAAGATTAGCAGCTAACATTATGGCCCTTAGATGTGGAAAAAAAGTGCCATCAACAATATGCACAATTCGTATTAAGTTATTTTAATTAAGTTTTGCTAATATCTTAAGAGCAACCACATCAATTAATGTATTTTACACATCTATTTTTACACTAAAAATCTACTATTTTTATTTTATACATCCATTTTTACAAAACACTCACATCAGTTCATCTATTCTATCACCTCTTTTATTTAAATAATTAATTTTCTCAATTTTTTTTTATTTACCTCAACTAACCCTTTTACATACACGCGCACTCTCTCTCTCTCTCTTTCTCTCTCTACCCATTTTTTCTGAGTTGTTGCTCTCTCTCTATACCTATCTCTCTACCCATGATGGGTATAAAGAGAGAGCAACTCTCCCTCTGAATCAACTTTACCCATTCTGTTGGGTTCTAAGAAATTAGGAATTAATGTATTAGAACTTCAATTTGTATTTTGTTGGCAAACCATGATCAAAACATTTAGTCTAGGTTTAGGCTTGCTCAAAGTATGTTTATTTGTAAAATTGGAATCGAGTGATTGCAGAATTTATTGGACTAAATCTGTAAGTCTCGATCGATCGAAAATTAGACTCGATCGATCGAACCACGTACAGATTTATTTTTCTGCAGAGTTCCAGTTCAGCTTAAACTCTATTTAAACGTCTTGGGGTCCAAGTAAAACACTCTTATATATAAGGAAAACCCTAGAACGTTTTTGGGACTTTTAGAGAGAGAGATTAGAGTGCCTCTTGTGCCTCCTTTTATTTATTAGGGTTTTGTACCAAAATCTCTCTAAGTCTTTGCTGCTCATATTTGCTGTTTATGTGAATCTCTTGTGAGATCTTTGAGGAGTTTTTCTTCACATAAACTTAGGGTTTTCAAGGTAGAGATATTATCTACATCTTGATGATCAACAAGGTTGCAGCCATTGGAGCTTAAAGAAATACAAGCGGGGAGCTTGTACTTGAAGGAGAATCCAAGAAAGAAGAAGTCCGTGGATTCGGAGTTTGCACGTGGTCGTGTCAGTAAGTTCTACTGGTGGGTAGCATTAGGAAGTCAAGCGGGGAGCTTGTAGTCCTTTTGTATGAACTTCGATTCTTTCATAGTAGATACAGGTTTGCCTTGAGGATAGGTGAGTAAAATCCTCCTTAGGTTTTTTACTGGTTTGGTTTTCCTGGGTGATCATATCATTGTGTCTTTTATTATTCCGCTGCTTTATATTTTTGATATAATTATTTGATTGCTTTAACCTAGATTTGCTTAATTTGACTAAGTAACAACTTGGCTAATTAACTAGGCTACGCAATCTATTGTTTTTTAAGGGGTCTAAATTTCCATCACATTCCAATTAAAAAAAAAACTCTACCCATGAGCTGACCCTGTAACCCATCTCTATACCCATTTCTGAATCAACTCTCCCTCTCGGTTTAATCCACACCATCTTGGTCATAAGCATCAATCTCCCTAGCTCTGATTCACAAGCATCGATCAGATTTAACCAGATCAGATTTGACCGAGATCTCCCTAGCTCCGATCCACAATCACCGATCAGTTAGTGTATCTCCCTAGCTCCGATCAGGCAAGACCCATACCCACGAGCTCCAATCAAGCAAGACCCACAAGCTCCGATCGTTCTAGTCAAGCACTGATCGTTTCGATAAGCACCGATCTATCTCTTTGTTGTTTGTTCGTTTGGGTTTGTTTGTGTGTGGGTGTGTCTGTGTATCTGTGTTTTTTTTTTTAGCAAGTGTATCTCTATGTTGATTTGTTTGTGTGGATGTGTTTGTGTGTATCTGAGAAAAAAGAAAAAGATGAAGAGAGGAGAAGTTACTAAGTTTGTTGAACACGGAGAAGAGAGAGAGAAAAAGGAGTGAACGAAAAATTAATAAAATAATAAATGGACGAGCTACAATAACCGTGTATATTTACACGGTTATTGTAGCTCGTGTAGAGATATATACATTTTTACACAATTTTAGAAGCACTGATGTGGAAGATTTTTTGGATAAAATGTGTAAAAGTGGTTGTTTTTTGTATTTTGCAAAGGTATACATGAGCTGGTGTGGATGCTCTAACTTGGTTAGACTTGATTTTTTATTTCAATTTGAATTTTAAGCTCTATTTGTTAGAGTCTTTTGGCTGAATATTGCAGAAAATGGAGTTTATTTAAGATATAGTTACTGTTCAAAGTTATTTGGCAAATTGAGGAAAAATAGTGAATTTCAGCAACGGTGTTGTTGAAATTCTAACAAAAAAGTAGGTGAGAGGAAACACAAGTGACGTGATGGGAGGATTTGAATTTCGGTAATCCTGTTGCCGAAATTCTTGTTGCTCAAATTTGCTTCCCAGCTACCAACTGAAGTGCCCGCATGAGGAGTGGCTGAAAGGAAACCAATTGTGGCAACCAAGTTGCCGAAATTCTTGGGGAGCGAGGAGAGAGAAAATAAGAATTGTGGCAACCAAGTTGCCAAAAAAAAAAAAAAAAAAAAAAAGAGAAACCAATTGTGGTAACCAAGTTGCCGAAATTGTGGGGAAAAAATTTAGGGTGCGGTTTGTGTGCAATGAAAGTTATAACTGGACACGTTGGATTGCGGACACGTGTCCACTCTTGGACACATGTCTGAATCCTGACGTGTTTGGTGATAACTTCTACTGGACATAAGCTTTTCCCAAAAATTTAATAGTAATTTAGGCAATGAAATTGCCAAAAATGAAGGGAAAAAAGAGAGAGGATGATTTAGGCCGAAAATTGAAGGGAAAAAAAGCATTTGTGGCAATGGAATTGCCAAAATGGAAGGAAAAAAAATAGTAGCAATTGATTTATGGCAATGTTGTTGCCGAAATGGAAAGGGTGAGGAGAGAGAAAATAATAATTGTGGCAACCAAGTTGCCGAAAATGGGAGGAAAAAAATAATTGTGTAAGAAATTTAATAGTAATTTAGGCAATGAGATTGCCGAAAATTGAAGAAAAAAAAATTGTAGCAATTGATTTGTGGCAATATTCTTGCCGAAATGGAAGGGGTGAAGAGAGAGAAAATAATAATTGTGGCAACCAAGTAGCCGAAAATGGGAGGAAAAAAAGAATTGTGTCAGAAATTTAATAGTAATTTAGGCAATGAAGTTGCCAAAAATTGAAGAAAAAAAAATTTGTAGCAATTGATTTGTGACAATGTTGTTGCCGAAATCGAAGGAAAAAAAATTGTTCTAGCTGATTTATGGGAAAAAAAAATATTATGGCAATGGAGTTGCCAAAAATTGGAGGAGAGAGAGAGAGAGAGAGAGAGAGAAAGAGAGAGAATTGTCCAGATAACAAAAAAGAGTCAATCACCTCACCTTTTACTCCTGACTCTATTCTCCATGTACTTTGGAATATATTCTTTTATCATTTCCAATAAACCTTATAAAACCTACTCTACTAATATGAATCTATGTGATGGATTCTTTTTTGTCTTTTCATTCCTCTCCTCGTTATAAAAATGCATGCACCATCACTAAAACATTGAAGAAATTTAATAGTAATTTAGGTAATGAAGTTGCTGGAAATTGAAGAAAAAAAAATTGTAGCAATTGATTTATGGCAACGTTGTTGCCGAAATGGAAGGAAAAAAAAATTGTTCCAGCTGATTTGTGGGAAAAAAAAAATTATGGCAATGGAGTTGCCAAAAATTGGAGGAGAGAGAGAATTGTCCAGATAACAAAAAAGAGTCAATCACCTCACCTTTTACTCCTGATTATATTCTCCATGTACTTTGGAATATATTCTTTTATCATTTCCAATAAACCCTATAAAACCTACTCTACTAATATGAATCTATGTGATGGATTCTTTTTTGTCTTTTCATTCTTCTCCTTGTTATAAAAAGGCATGCACCATCACTAAAACATTGCATCTCCTACGTTTTTCATATTGCTTCACTTCCCTCCGATTGTTCAGTGTTATATTACTCTTCTACTTTGCTTCAGTGTGCACAATTAAGGACTATAAGTTTTGGGTTAATATGAGTTTGCTTATTAACTTACCACTCTAGAAATTAATAGATTTATTATTGTATAAATATATGCTTTGTAAATATTAGAAGCTAATACATTGTAAAATATTATGACTATGATTATGATTATTGTGGGTGTGAAAGCCCAACGCTACGTATTGGGCTTGGGGCCCAATTTGAATATCACCGTTTGTCTGAAGAAGTAAAAGGAATCAGGGCTGAGTCCGTTTGGTGGAAACACACTCGAGAAGGAATGATGGGTATGTCCAAAGACAATCATGTTGGTCCGAAGAGGTTCCCCTCATCGGATCGCTAGAGAACTTGATCAAGCAAATATACTGAAGACCCTAGCAATCCTCCCAGCTGATTCCACGGTAAAGAGTGAGCTCTAGGCATACTTAGGGATGAGAAGAGCATAAAATATCTTAAAGGAAAAGCTGCTACCACCGCATTTAATGCACTGCAGCAACTTTCCTGGCCGTATTTATGTGGAGAAGACACCTGAACAGCGCAACCTCAACTACTACCACTCACGGCAGACTAAAGCAAACATCTAATGTGACTAGTACTCAAGTGGATGCTTAGATGAAGAACAAGTGTACGGTGAAGATGAGGAGGAAGGAGTATATATAAAGGGAATAGGTCTCTCAGAAGGGAGGTGGAGAAAAATTGTATTGTTTTGGTCTGTAAACATTAATCCTCTTCGGATTCAAGAGGATTCTTATTGAATACTAGTCTGAACATCATTTTGTCCTAACTTGTCTATTTGAATCGTTGCTAAATCCATATCCAGCCCAGCTGTTTAACCCATTCTCTACAAATTTATTGTTCGGGGTTCATTGGGCTCACAGCCTACAAAGTTTGTGCTCGACCCATCAAATTTGGACCCTATAATTGGCGCCGTCTGTGGGAATCAACTTGAGCAAAGGTGGAAGCAACACCTCATAAATGGCTGAACCAAGGCAACGACCAGCGGAGTCCAGGTCATCTCAGCACACCGATCCTTTTCTTAATCTGGAACGGAGGCAGGATTGTAAAGGTAGCATACACACAGCACATGACGATTGAAACCAGTCACATGAAGAGAGCCACATGTCCCATGCAAAGAAAAACCAAAGCATGCAGTTAGAAATTGAAAGGCTAAAGAGGGAGCTGCGCCATGCAAAGAGGAAGTGCATTTCCTCGTACTCTGATGAAGATTCTGAGGACGAACAGGACGTTGTCTACAAGCAGAAACTTCAAGCACCAGTCAGCGAGTCCTTTCCCTATGAGGAGATGCACCATCGTGAGAGGAACCCTCGGAGCCCCTTACCTAGGGGCGTAGGGAACGATGCTATGAGTAAAGCTCTGGATCAGATTTCCAGATCTCCTTTTACACGTAACATCGAGAATGCGAGACTTCCTCGACGTTTCCACCAGCCTACGTTCACCATCTACAACGGCCGGACAGACCCTGTGGAACATGTGAGTCATTTCAACCAAAGGATGGCCGTTCACTCCAGAGACGAGACCCTAATATGCAAGGTCTTCTCGTCCAGCTTGGGACCGATCGCCATGAGATGGTTTGATAGTCTGAAAGCAAACTCTATAAGCTCTTTCCAAGAGCTAACTCAGGCATTTGGGTCGCGTTTCGTCACATGCCGAAGGGTTTCGCAATCCATGGCCTCCCTATTGTCCATCAGCATGAGAGAGGGTGAAACTTTGAAGTCATATTCAGATAGGTTTTGGGAAACGTATAATGAGATGGAGGAAGATTGTGACTTGGTGGCCATCAGCTCTTTTAAGCTAGGCCTCCCCACTGAACATCTCTTGAGGACGTCCCTAACGGGCAAACCTGCTACCAGTGTACGCCAGTTGATGGATAGGATTGACAAGTACAAAAGAGTTGAAGAAGACCAACAGCAGGGTAAGGGAAAGGATAAAGTTATCCCTCAGGAGAGGAGGGATTTCAGGTCGGACTAGCAGAATCATAACAGGTCGAGAAAGGATTGGGTTGGACAGGGTTTAGCGAACTTTCAGACAGTCAATGCTGTTTTTCGTGAGCCAATGTACCAAGTCCTGGAGAGAATCAAGAATGAGCCTTTCTTCAAGAGGCCAAACAAGATGGTTGGAAACCCTGAAAGGCGCAACCACAATCTCTACTGTCAATATCATCTTGACCATGGGCATACTACTGAGGACTGTAGAAGCCTGTGGGACCATTTGGATCAGCTTGTCAGCGAGGGCAAGTTAAAGCAACTTTTACACCACTCATATGGTCAGGGAAACCAGGCAAACGCAGGGTCTCGGAGACATGATTCTGTAAAACCCCCATTGGGCACGATTAATGTTATCTTTGCCGCACCAGGGAGGACAGGGTCTTGCCCATCCAGAATACTATCAGTTGCTCGGCTGCCCTCGGAGAATGTTAACAGAGAGCCGAAGAGGCCTAAGATGGAGATTCAACCAGTTTTGGGCTTTTTGGATGAGGACAAAATCGAGACTATGCAGCCGCATAATGATGCTCTGGTGGTTACTCTCAGAATAGGTGGATACGACGTGAAGAGAGTGATGGTAGATCAGGGCAGCGCCGCAGCAATAATGTACCCAGACCTTTATAAGGGGGCTGAACTTATCTCTCGAAGACCTAACGCCCTACAGTTCCCCTTTGGTGAGTTTTGATGGCAAAGTGGTCATCCCGAAGGGCCAGATCAGACTACCTGTGCAAACCAGATTTGAGACAGTGGAGGTAGATTTTATAGTGGTGGATGCCTACTCACCCTACACTGTGATTGTGGCTAGACCTTGGCTTCATACCCTCGGGGCCGTATCCTCAACTCTTCATCAGAAGGTTAAATACACGTCCGAAGGGCGAGTTGAGGAGATCTGAGGAGATCAATCTACATCCAGACAATGTCTAGTGGCAGCTATTCAGCACAAACCTCAGGCTGAGTCCTCAGACCGTAACGAGGAGAGTTTATAACAGTTAAGACCTTCGGTGTTGGACGCCGAAACCTTGACCGAAGGGGCAGAGTGTGAACGCTTAGTAAGGATAGTTGTTGACAATGACCCAGAGAAGCTCTTTCAAGTCGGATCCATGCTGCCTCCTCAAGAGAAGGAAGAGCTGATAGAGTTTCTCATAGCCAACGTTGATGTATTTGCATAGGACTCCGCAAAGGCCCCAAGAGTAAGCCCAGAGTTCATTTGCCACCATCTAAACGTTAATCCTACCATCGTCCCCAAGAAACAACCGCTTCGACGTCCATCAAGGGAACACGCAGATGCGATCAGGGAAGAAGTGATGAAACTCAAGTAGGCAGGGGCTATTAAGGAAATCTTTTATCCTGAATGGCTGGCTAACACGGAGGTGGTAAAGAAGAAAAATGAAAAATGGCGGGTGTGCGTGGATTTCACTGACCTTAATAGGGCTTGTCCGAAGGATCCGTTTCCAATGCTGAAGATAGACCAACTAGTTGATGCTTCCGTTGGACACCCTCGGATGAGTTTCTTGGACGCATTTCAAGGTTACCATCAGATACCACTGACTCTCGGTGATCAGGAGAGAACAGCTTTCGTGACCCCTGTGGGAAATTACCACTACAAGGTAATGCCGTTCGGCCTGAAAAACGCAGGGGCTACCTATCAAAGGATGATGACCAGAATATTTGAGCCGTAGTTGAGTAAAAGCATGGAAGTTTATATTGATGACATGATGGTAAAAAGCAAGGTTATTGTTGGACACATTGGGGATCTCAGGGATGTTTTTGAAATTCTGAGGGGACACAGATTACGCTTGAACGCGTCCAAGTGTTCGTTTGGTGTGGGATCAGGCAAGTTCTTGGGATATATGGTGACTCACAGGGGGATTGAAGTTAACCCTGATCAGATAAAGGCCATCAACAACTTACGAGCTCCTTAGAACCCCAAGGAAATTCAGAAGCTGACAGGGATGACTGCTGCCCTCAATAGGTTCATTTCCAGATCAGCAGACAGGTGTAGGCCTTTTTTCTCATTGATCAACAAGTGGAAGGGTTTCAAATGGACTGAGGAATGTGTTGTTGCTTTTCAGCAACTTAAGGACTACTTAGCTAGACCTCCAATCATGTCCAGTCCTGAGCCAGATGAGGTTTTGTTTGCCTACATCGCTGTAGCTCCTAATGCCGTAAGCTTGGTGTTGATTCGGACAGACTGTGGTGTACAAAAACCAATCTACTACGTAAGTAAGTCACTGCATGAAGCTGAAATTAGTTATCTGCCACTGGAAAAGGCCATCCTAGCTGTAGTGCTTGGTACGAAGGAGCTGCCTCATTATTTTCAAGCCCACACCGTTATAGTCCTCACCTAGCTCCCGCTCAGGGCCATACTTCGAAGCGTCGACTACACTGGAAGGATTGCCAAATGGGGCATGATCCTAGGGGCTTTTGATATCAAGTACATGCCTCGCACATCAGTGAAGGGCCAGATCCTTGCGGACTTGGTCGCCGAGTTCACGAAGCCCTATTTAGAAGAAGTAACACCAACAGTGGACCTAGATGGAAGGTCTATTGGCATGGTTTCTATACGGAGCCCTTTGCCCTAGAAAGTGTATATAAATGGCGCATCGAATCAGAGAGGTTCAGGAATGGGGCTAGTGTTGATATTCCCAGAGAGAATTATCATTGAAAAAGCGTTAAGGTTGGATTTCTCAGCGACGAATAACGAGGCAGAGTATGAGGCTCTATTGATGGGGATGATGATGGTACGAAGGATGGGAGGAAAGTCAGTTGAGATGTTCTCGGACTTAAGACTAATCGTCGATCAAGTGCAGGGGGAATTTGAGGCGAAAGACGAAAGGATGCAAGGGTATTTGAGCCAGGCTAAGTCCCTACAGTTAGAGTTTGAATCTTTTAACCTGCGGCATGTCCCCAGAAGTGGCAACACACATGCCGATTCTTTGGCCACCCTCGCCATCTCTTCGGCACAGGAATTACTAAGGGTTATCCTCATTGAAGACATACATAGACCTACGGAATTAAGAAAAAAGGCAGTCCAGGTTCATTATATCAGGGCCGACCTGAGCTGGATGGATCCTATCATCAAGTTCTTGAAGGACGATGTATTGCCCGAAGAAAAAGGGGAAGTGGACAAAGTACGGAGGAAAGCTACGAGGTTCTGGTTGTCCGAGGACCATAAACTGTATAAACGTTCCTATCCAGGTCCATACTTATTGTGCATGCATCTTGAAGCAGTTGAATCACTACTAGAAGAATTGCATGAAGGGATCTGTGGGAGCCATACTGGAGGTAGATCCTTAGCTCACCGAGCCATTACTCAAGGTTATTGGTGGCCAAATATGCAGAAAGAGGCCCATGAATATGTTAAAAAGTGTGACCAATGCCAACGGTTTGCGCCGAACATACATCAGCCGGGTGGCACCCTTAATCCACTATCCAACCTATGGCCTTTCGCTCAATAGGGATTGGATATCGTGGGCCCATTCCCTAAGGCAGCAGGAAACAAGAAGTACCTTCTGGTCGGCACGGACTACTTTACCAAATGGGTCGAAGCTGAACCTCTAGCAAATATCAGGGATGTAGATGTAAAAAAATTCATCTAAAAAAATATCGTCACTCGGTTTGGGGTCCCCCATACCCTCATCTCGGACAATGGGCTTCAGTTTGATAGCAAAGCTTTCAGGGGTTATTGTAGTGAGCTGGGAATCACAAACAGATACTCCACCCCTGCTTATCCCCAGGAAAATGGGCAAGCAGAAGCTGTTAATAAAGTCATAGTTAACGGATTAAAGAAAAGGCTAGACGATGCGAATGGTAGATGGGTGGAAGAATTGCCTCACGTGTTGTGGGTATACAGAACTACGCCTCACAGGTCTACTGGGGAGACCCCCTTTTCAATGACTTACGGGGCTGAAGCTGTTATACCTCTGGAGACTGGGTTCCCAACATACAGGACTAGCTCTTTTAATCCGATCGGCAACGATGGGCAGTTGGAAAAAAGTTTGGATCTAATTGAAGAACGGAGGGAAAATGCAATAGTTCAACTGGCGCATTACCAACAAAAGCTCGAGCAGGGCTACGATGCCAACGTAAGGCTGAGACCTTTAGAGCCTGGTGATCTGGTGTTAAGGAAAGTGGTGGCTACTGCAAAGAATCCAGTTTGGGGAAAACTAGTACCAAATTGGGAAGGACCATACCGCATCACTTCAAAGGTTGGCATTAGAGCATATTTCTTAGAAGATCTGGATAATCATGTAATACCCCGGCCGTGGAATGTAAATAGCCTCAAAAGGTATTATTATTAAATGAATTCTTCCTTCAGTCATGGTACCATTTTATTATGCTAAGAACTCTCCAAAGTGTTTAAACTTAAATTCAATTATGCATGTAGTCCTCGAACCAGATGATTTGGGTTAGTTAACACTCATTTACGATTCTCCTAAGTATTTAAACTTAAATTCAATCATGCTTGTAGTCCTCAGACTAGATGATTTGGGTTAGTTAACACTCATTTACGATTCTCCTAAGTGTTTAAACTTAAATTCAATCATGCCTATAGTCCTCGGACCAGATGATTTGGGTTAGTTAACACTCATTTACGATTCTCCTAAGTGTTTAAACTTAAATTCAATCATGCCTGTAGTCCTCGGACCAGATGATTTGGGTTAGTTAACACTCATTCAGGATTCTCTTAAGTGTTTAAACTTAAATTCAATCATGTATGTAGTCTTCGGACCAGATAATTTGGGTTAGTTAACACTCATTTACGATTCTCCTAAGTATTTAAACTTAAATTCAATCATGCCTGTAGTCCTCGGACCAGATGATTTGGGTTAGTTAACACTCATTTACGATTCTCCTAAGTGTTTAAACTTAAATTCAATCATGCCTGTAGTCCTCAGACCAGATGATTTGGGTTTGTTAACACTCATTTACGATTCTCCTAAGTGTTTAAACTTAAATTCAATCATACCTGTAGTCCTCGGACCAGATGATTTGGGTTAGTTAACACTCATTCAGGATTCTCCTAAGTGTTTAAACTTAAATTCAATCATGCTTGTAGTCCTCGGACCAGATGATTTGGGTTAGTTAACACTCGTTTACATTTCTCCTAAGTATTTAAACTTAAACTCAATCATGCCTATAGTCTTCGGACCAGATGATTTGGGTTAGTTAACACTCATTTACTAAGCAATCCCCCTACAAATAGTTTTTCTTAAGTATTATTGTCTACGTCATCAGCATAGTATGGTGGTTAGCTTTACAATTTCCCCAAGCATTTGAATTCAAACTTAACTACGTCAATAGTTCTCTGACCAAATTACTTTTGCCAATTAACATTCCGATGCAGCTGTTATTATCATGAGGCCTCCTTAGCCATGTTTAAGCGAAAACCATGGTATTAGTTGATTCTCATTTATCAAACTATTGTTATTTGCTGTGATGATGCATCCTGATATATACCATAATAGCAATAAAGACAAAAAGTAAGTCATTTCATTGATTAAAGGGAAACTACTTTGTTACAAAGCAAAAGACAATGGGGTCTAACTATTACAAGTACAAAAAATATATCCCCTAAATACCTAAGCCTTCTCCTGAGGCAATGGGTCAGCCTTCGATGGTTCGCCCGCATCACTAGTCTGAGCAAGTGCTTGGTTTGCCTCAGCGGTGCCTGGAAGGTTTGGGTCGACCGAAGAAGCATCCAAAGTATCTGGCAGGTCGCAGATATCAGGGTGGTAGTAAACACTCCCAGGCTGCCTCAAGGCAGACTCTGGGGGGACTCCAGCCGCATCAAGGCCTTTGCCCCACGTTATGTCACAGTACTCCCTGCAGACCTTTGCAAACTCCTCGGTCAGCCTCGTTTGGGTCTCTTACACCCCCAGCATATAGGTAGCTTGCTTTTCAGCCTTAACTGCTTCCTTGGCCAATTGAGTGTCCTTTTGGGCCAATTTAGCAGAATCCCTAGCTTTGTCAAGCTCGGCCCGAAGACTTTTTACCAACGCCTTCTCTATCTCCAGATTGATCTCAGTAGTGTACAGCTTCTAGCGTTGGTCTTCGGCCTGCCTTTCAGCACTCTTTAGGCCCGCCTCCGGACTTTTCCTTACTTTTGTCTCCTCCTTCAGTTGCTCGGAGACGCGGGCGCACTCGTCTTTTAGGCTGCCCAATGCCTTTTCGACCTCCGCCCGAGAATGGGCCTCTGCTTGTACTTCAACGTGTTTCTTCTTGTTCCACTCCTCAGCCACGTAAATCTGCATGACAGACGAAGAATTTTATGTTAGTAGTGAACATAGAAAAGAGTTGAGAGGGTGGATCAATTCTCTTACCATGGCTAAATCCCTTTTTAGGGATAGAAAGAGCTCCATTGGTTAAAGCGCCTGTAGGACTCCATGTCCTTCGGGAGGAGCAGAGGTTTCTCTAATGCCTCTGCGATATGTTCGGCCTTCCCTCCAGCGTAATTTCTGAGGGAGGCATCATATGGGATGGCTGCACCATCTAATGTCAACTTCGGGGACCATACCCGAGTTCCTCGCCGCACGTCTGCAGCTAGAGGGTCTTCCTTACTTTCAGTAGACGAAACCCTTCTGCTTCTTGTGTCGTGGGCTGTTTTTTGCTGCTTAAGCCCCTTCGGAGGTGCCACCTCCCTCTCTTCAGTCTCCACTGTGACCCTTTTCTTTTTTAGATCCGGCGGTGGCTTTAGGCCGAGATCTGAGGGAGCTTGAGGAGGGGGAGGAGGAGGGGGAAGAGTGACCGTGGGTTGGGATGTACCAGTACCTTTGGTCGCAGCCTTCGGCCTTCTATTCTTCATCAAATCAGTTAGACTTTGCATGTCTTCTTCAGAAGAGGAGTCAGGCACTGCTATCCTTTTTGGGAGAACAACAGATTGCCTATCAATCCCCTCGTTGGCGTCCAAAATTTGAACCTCCTCCGAAGCTTCCCCTTCGAATCTGAACTGGTCAATCTGCTCGTCAAGCGAAGGGGTTGAAGAAGCAACTCTTTCTCCCTCTGCTGCCAGCTGAAGAGGGACCTGCTGAACAGGCTGGACGAGCAACGGAATGCCCGGTGGGTTTGGATGTGGCACAAGGGCGAGGTCAAAGGGAGCCAAAAAATCCTTCCGAGCAACGTCGATGCGGTTAATGCGGTGGTCTCCGAGTGTTATCGTGTTGCCGATTGACTGAAAATCCTTTGACTTTGGGGTATAGCCGAGGATAAGATGCACGGCCCTAAGCTGACTGTCTTCGCTTGCAAAGATTTCCGACCGAAGAAGGAAATTGAGTGCTACGGAGTTTGTAAGGCTCAGCCGAGGAGCAACGTGATCCCTATCTGTAAACATCAAAATGAAACTATCAAAAAACTTAAAACGTGATAGAGAAGGCCGAATTATTGAAAACAAAAACCCTTAGTCTATTGTTAGGAAACCTAAATATGGGATATCCCACCTAACTCTCCTAACTGAGTAGGGTAATGAAGCCCGTCATGCCACGTGCCCGAAACGATCAGATAATCGTCTTTCATCCCTTTGTTAGACTTGGGAAGACAAGAGAAGAGCTTGACTATATCGGATCGGGATCTAAGGTAGTATCCCGACCCTTGTTTGGTACGACACTCGTACATGTGTACCACGTCAAGCTAGGTGAGTCCCAACCCTAGATGTTGGTTCAGGTCGTTGACTGCTCCTAAAATTCTAAACACGTTAGGTGCACACTGCTCAGGGCAAAGTCTATGGTTTCGGAGATAGTCTCTGGTGACCTGACCCATAGGGATGGTCATCCCTCCTTCTAGGAAGGCGATAATGGGGATTACAACTTCGCCCACCTCTCGGTTTGTTAGTAACCCTTCCATGGAGCAATATCTCAAGCTCACGTCCTGGGAAATGTGATACGTCACCCTAAACTTCTCCATTTGGGAAGGACTATCCACAAGATATTTAAATCTACCCATTTTCAGTTAAGATAGAGGGGAACGGTACAAAACAATGGTTGGGGAGCGACTATCCAAAGGCCGAAGAGGCAAACTGAAAAAAATATGAAAATCTCAAGTGAGGAACTTACGCGGAATCAAATTGAAGAATGACCTTTAGGTTCGTAGGAAGATTGTAGCTGATTCTAGGATGAGTTGGAGTTGATAATAGGAGAGTCTTTGTGAGCGTGAATGCTTGAGTTCGCTGAGAAGTCTAGAATTTCCAAAGTGAAAGGGAAAATAACCCCCTCTGGGGCTTTATATAGGGGCAGGCAAAGTGGTGGGATTTATCCTGCCCAAATTTTGAGAAAAATCACGTCCGTTGGATCTGTAGCTTAGTGTTGGATTCCATAGACAAGACGCCGCCTGGAGCAATTAATGGCGCCTTGGAAACGGTGCAACAACAGCAGCAATAAAGAAGCACCTAAATTTATGCGCATACATGTGTGGATTCAGAGATTCAATGATTTCAAAATTCCATTTTTTCTCTTCGGATATGAGGGAAAAATTAGAATTTTGAGGGGCTATTGTGGGTGTGAAAGCCCAATACTACGTATTGGGCCTAGGGTTCAATTTGAATATCACCGTTTGTCCGAAGAAGTAAAAAGGATCAGAGCTGAGTCCGTTTGGTGGAAATACACTCGAAAAGGAATGATGGGTATGTCCGAAGACAATCATGTTGGTCCGAAGAGGTTCTCCTCATCGGATCACTAGAGAACTTGATCAAGCAAATATACTAAAGACCCTAGCAATCCTCCCAGCTGATTCCACAGCAAAGAGTGAGCTCTGGGCATACCTAGGGATGAGAAGAGCATAAAATATCTTAAAGGAAAAGCTGCTACCACCGCATTTAATGCACTGCAGCAATTTTCCTGACCGCATTTATGTGGAGAAAACACCTGAACAGTGCAATCTCAACTACTATCACTCACGGCAGACTAAAGCAAACATCTGATGTGACTAGTACTCAAGTGGATGCTTAGATGAAGAACAAGTGTACGGTGAAGATGAGGAGGAAGGAGTATATATAAAGGGAATAGGTCTCTCAGAAGGGAGGTGGAGAAAAATTGTATTGTTTTGGTCTGTAAACATTAATCCTCTTCGGATTCAAGAGGATTCTTACTGAATACTAGTCTGAACATCATTTTGTCCTTACTTGTCTATTTGAATCGTTGCTAAATCCATATCCAGCCCAGCTGTTTAACCCATTCTCTACAAATTTATTGTTCGGGGTTCATTGGGCTCACAGCTTGCAAAGTTTGTGCTCGGCCCATCAAATTTGGCCCTACAATTATGATTATTGTTGTTGTTGTTGTTATTCAAATTTTAGATTAATGAATTTTTTATGGTTAGGACTACAAGCATATTTAGTTATATTTGAAATTTACCATAATAAATTGTAATAGTCACCATACATGAATTTGATTATTTTGTAGTTGATAACTTATAATCAGCCTATGACTTAGATGCTTCTAAAATAAATAAATAAATAAATAAATAATGTTTTTATGCTAGGAATACTTTATTTTCACTCATTGCAGAATATTGCCTTGTATAGCAAATCTCAAGTATCTTGTTGATATCATTATAAATACAATATCTTGAACTCTTTTAAGGGCCAAACTGATTCACATAAACTTTTCAATATTGTTGTTATTTTTTGTTTGTTTATTATTAGCTGCTTGTGTTTTTTTGTTGTTGTTGTTGTTGTTGTTGTTGCAAGCATCACTCTATAATTCTCACTCTTTCAGTTGGTATCATAATTGTGGTAAGCATCTCAACTCTCTAATTAAATTTATGTATGTGTTTTGTTAATTTTGAAATTATTTAATATTATTTATTTTTATTATTATTATATGAGTTTCTTTCAATTTTATTATGAACTACAAGCATTGTAAGTTATATTTAATATTTAGCATAAAAAACTGTAGTAGTCACTATATATTAATTTTATTATTTTTTATTATTGTTCTTTTGTTTTTATTTAGGATTATATATTTTTTTTAGAAGATATTCATAGAGGTTATCTCAGTCCAAAAAAAAAAAATGGTTAATTTAATTTGATTTATAGATAATTTCCTACTAATATAGAGGTAATGGATGTTGCATGGTTTAACTAATTGTAGCATTTAATGTATGATATATTTGAAATAGAGCCTGGGCCATTCAATCCTTCTCTGCTAACCCAACAATAATATCACATCTCTAATGATGCAATGGAAGGCAATGTACGTTGCGAAATCAAAATTTATTAATGTCCTAATAATATCTACAATTATTCAATTTACATGTAAATAATTTCAACATTAACAATATAACATTGTACATTTTTTTAAAAAAAATTTCAGGTTTCCACCTTACAAGTGCGACCCCAACTGTTTGCACCCCCCTGCGCAGTTAGGCGAGCATATCACCCCATATTTGCATCAATGTAGACTATACTGTCTTACCCACCTACCACGTATAGATCTTGACTGGGGTCTTATCACTTCTTTGGTGGACCATTGTATTTCCTAACCTCAAACAACCCATGTGTAGCCCGGAAGCATGCTCGAAGATGCCAAGAACAATGTTTGCACCTTACAAACCAACATGTTGGATCTGACTCTTTTACACTAAATGTTTGGTTCCTCTTGATGTGATAGTGTTTAACAGCAGCTTATAGTTCATCCTTATCAGCAAAAAGCAAGCCCACATAAAACTCTTAGGTAGGATCCCAAATACTCTAAGTGGGCTTTTCAAATGGTGGGGTTGGATCAATCATATTATCCCACGTGTTCTGTGAAAAGCTTAGTGATGAAGGTTGATGGAATGTCATTGCTGGACCGCTTTCATGATTAGGTTCACTGAGAGGCTCATGTTCATCTACAACATCATCAAGGACCTCGTCATTATCAAATTGGTTGTCACTATCCATGGCCCATATCCTTTTTGATAATGTATGGACCGCATTTTCAGTAGTAGTAGCTATGCGATGTGTATCATTGGGATCATTAGCAACTCTATGAGTGGCGGTTTGGTCATACTAAGCTTTAAACTCAAAACAAGTAGTCTCTTGTGCGATATGCTCAGTTGGATTATCATAGTCAGCATCACTAGTGTTCATTGGCCGATAAGGAACATGTTGATCCTCAGTTGTAACATAGGTATGTGAAGCATGATAGTTAGCACCACCAATGTTGACTAGGGAATGAGCTGCATTTTCAAAATAATGACTAGTATGAGTAACATATGGTTCATGAAAGTGCCTGCCATGTGAATAACTAAACGATGCACTTGGTTTTTCATTGGCATATCAAATGGGAAAAACGTATCGGTGGCTTCTTATGGGCTCTACACCCACGTACAATTCTACACTTACAAATCTATATTGGCAACCTAACATATTGAATATTGTATTGACACCATTATCATCTTCTACCAAAACTCGCTGGTAAATCACAGGATATGGATGACATTGAAAATGAAATCTATACCAAATAGTAAGTTTTGAATCTTCTCTATTTATATGAAGCGTGAATGCTACTATATCACATAGATCTTCAAATGTAACACCCCAGCTTAATGAAAGCATAGAAGGATGTGGCCATTCGTAATAAATCTCATTTTCGTCATGTTTAATTATTCCACCGGAATGGATGAGAAAAATGAACAACTTTTCTACCATCTACACTAAAACATAACAATAGTATTAACATATTAACACTACACAACTGTAGAGACTGGGTTTGAGCACTCCTTCTATTAGATGAGTGGACTCAAGCCCAACTAGCTCAATACAATAAATTTATAGAGAATGAGTTTAAGAACTAGGCCTTAGTGAGGGAAACCTTCGTAACCAAGCACTGAAGAAATAATAGGAATAACAAGCTCACCGGATAAGGGCCGAGGACAAAATTTCACACTTTAGTCCACGTCCTTATTGTTCAATCCACTCATAACCATGTCTAGTTGTTGTAACCCTCACTAAGGCCTAGTTATTAAACCCATTCTCTATAAATTTATTATATTGGGCTAGTTAGGCCTGAGTCCACTCATCCAATAGAAGAAGTGCTTAAACCCAGTCCCTACAACAACCATTAAAATGCAATACAAGAAGTTAATCCATTAAAAATATTCAATGCCTAGATAGCTAGAGTTGAGAAAATTCTATTAAAGATGATTGGTTCACTGATAATTTATTACTGTCCATCATAGTAGTTAAAATTATTTTTTGTTTCCCTTTTCTTAAGTAACTTAGCATAACATTAACATTTACAAGAATCTGTTATGGTTATGTTAATTATTTTATGTAGCTCTTCATTTTGCTTTTTCTTAAACAAGACAGATTATATAACATTCTTGTGCATCCATACGATAATAGATAAATATTTATAACATCGTACAATTTTCTTTATTATTATTTTACCTAAAACTTAGATTTTAAGGTTTATGAGCATACACTAAACTTTTTTTTTTTTTTTTTGGTTTTCTTATAGCATATGTGTATATTATAGGCTAACAAAGTAAGTATTTCTTTAAAGAAAATTTATATCAATCTTGAAATATATTTTTACTATTTGAAATTTTAGGCAAGAATTCATGGACTAATAATTTAAAACATATCATACAAATCAGTTCATGTTACAAACACACATAATACAAAAACAAGATTTTCATGCATAGTTATGCCCCTAAAATATATCAACATGAATATTATAAAAAGAAAAGTAATTACTTAAGTGATGTAACTCACATTGTAAGAGATAAAGAACGGATAGATATTTGCAAGTGTTATTCCTTAGTTGTGTGTAGAATGTATGGCACGCATGAATTGAAAATGGTTGATAGAATTACGAGGGAAATAAGAGTGGAGAAGAAGGTTGAAGGAATTTTTAGGGGAAAAAGAATAGAAAATAAGAACTGTGAAAATTTCAGTAACATTAGTGCTGTTTAAATAGGATGCAAATTTCATATAAGTTAAATTCTTAGATTTTAAACTGTATAATTAGATACACAATTGACTAAATACAACACAATACAGACCAAGATGGGACACTCTGATACAAATAAATTACTTAACTATAAACATATATTCACAACAAAGAATCTCTCCAAAAATCTCTGTTTTTTTTGTTTTTTTTTTTTAGTTTACAATGTGCACATCAATCCTTCTTTTGTTTTTTTTTTTTTTGTTTTTTTGTTTTTTTGTTTTTTTTGTTTTTTTTTTTTTCCATTTTGTATTGTAAGAATCTATGTAATTTCTTTGTTTTTTTTTTGTTTTTGTTTACAGCGTGCATATCAATCATTTTTTTCTTCCATTTCGTATTGTAAGAATCTATGTACTTTTTTTTTTTAGAATAAGAATCAATGTACTTTGAATCTTGATTTATTATTTGTTTCATAGGGCAAATCATGCAAAAAATACTTTTATTATTCGAAATGAAAGAACATCACATACACACAAACCAAACTACTTCGGTCAAAAAAACTACTGACACACTAATAGAATAAGATTATGGGTACTTTTTAGAATAAGAACCCTGGGAATTTTTCTCTCTCCAATTTTCGGTAACTCCATTGTCACAAATCAATTGCCACTTTTTTTTTCCCTTCCATTTCGGCAACAACATTGCCACAAATCAATTGCTACTATTTTTTTTTTCCTCCCATTTTGACAATTCCATTGCCACAAATTTTTTTTTCCCTTTAATTTTTGACCTAAATCATCCTTTTTTCCCCCTCATTTTTGGCAATTTCATTGCCTAAATTACTATTAAATTTTTTCCCCACAATTTCGACAACTTGGTTGCCACAATTGGTTTCTTTTTTTTTTTTTCCTCCCATTTTCGGCAACTTGGTTGCCATAATTCTTATTTTCTCTCTTCTCACTCCCCTAGAATTTCGGCAACTTGGTTGCCACAATTGGTTTCTCTCTCTCTCTCTCTCTCTCTCTCTCTCTCTCCCTCCCATTTTCAGCAACTTGGTTGCCACAATTCTTATTTTCTCTCTCCTCACTCCCCTAGAATTTTGACAACTTGGTTGCCACAATTGGTTTCCTTTCAGCCACTCCTCATACGGGCACTTCACCTGGCAGCTGGGCAACAAATTCAGGCAGCAAGAATTTCGGCAATGGAATTACCGAAATTCAAATCCTTCCATCACATCATTTGGGTTTCCTCTCTCCTACTTTTTGTTAGAATTTCGGCAACACCATTGCCAAAATTCACTCTCTTACCTCAATTTGTGAAATAACTTTGAACAGTACCTATATCCCAAATAAACTTCATATTCTGCAATATTCAGCCAAAAGACTCCTGTTGGTTACGGTATTGACATTTTCTAAAAAATAATTATTTTTTGAAAAAAAAACATTTCATAGAAAACTATCTTATTTTTCTACATTTAGTAGTAATCTTTAAGTATATTTTGATTTTCCTTACTTAACTTGGTGTGAGATAGAGTTGTTTTCCATACAAAGAGATAATTTTCCTATGACCCATTTTTTTTTTTTTTGATACTATCAAACACATGAAAACTTTCACATAAGGTTTTTCTATATGTTTCCTTCTTTGCTTGATGTGGGTTCCTTGTGTGCATAATCAAATTTGGTTAAACTTGATTTATAATTTAAATTTAATTTTTTAATATGTCACCTTATTTGCTTGATGTGGTTTTCCTTCTGTGCCCTCTTGATTGACTCAATTGTTGTATGATTAGGGAGGTTCCTTGGAGGTGTCCTTATTAAAATGTGGCTACAAATACAAAGATAGAGACTAGCCCACTTGGCCTGATGGGCTGAGGTGCTTAATACCTTCCCAAACTCGTCGGACTCAAGGTTTGGAGTGTAGACCTCTACATAGAGGTTAGTTTGATTCCTAGACCTAAACAAGTGGTGACTCCCATTTCTCCACCTTAGCCCACTCGTTGGTGGTGTATTCCCGAACAACCATGTCTGGGATGGTACAATCATACTTCCATTGTTGTTTTGATGAACAATAGCATTTTTTTTGCCTCCAAACATGGTAAACAATAACCCATATATCTAGTTTGCGTATAACAGCCCTTAAACTTTTTCCTTCACCCCATGCCACTGTATCATTCCATTTGACTTTAGGATTTGAGTAATGCAAGGGTTACTACAAATTTTTCTACTTAGCTTTTACAAGTCACCAATTATAAAAAAATAATTTTGATATTATTTTATTATGTTTTTGAGATTCAACAATCACATTAATTGCCATGTGAGTTTGTTAAAGTCATGTTATAAAATTTGGAGTATCTTTAGCATTTTCTTTATGATTTATGATAACATACAAACTCGACAGTTTTCCAGATTCTTTGAGAGAAAATGCTCTCAAAGAAGAGTTGCTCCCATCTTTTTACTCTTGTTTCGCACAAAACACACTGAGAATCAATGTTGATATCACACTGCACAAACATACAAGGTCACCAATCTCTCATGCATTACAAGCCACATAATAAAAACATGTTTATGGATTGCTTGAGGGAACCATAGCAATTTACCATTTTACCTCAGGGAACCTGATTTCTTAGATCATTCCAAACACTAACACATGACAATTGTACGGTCTTGCGTGGAACACATGCTGGTTTGTCCTCAACTCATAGTTCCACCAAAGACAATCAACTTTGGATAGTAATCAGTTCCTTAAATTGAGCATGCTTCCATGTTCAGTACCATTATTCATAATACTCATCAATAGAGCTAGCTGCATCATACATTACTCTATGATCATATTTCAAGTAGAGAATGCCATTAAAATTACCACCAATCATGCCATAGAGATATATTCTCACCTTAGCCAACTTCAAATTTGCTGGGATGCCTAGTGATATTTCTAAAACTTCGAATCTTTCTCCATGACTAGGTGCGTTCTTGAGGGTTCTTCACCACATAGAAACTCTTACCCCTGAGAAGATTTACATGTACCTGTAACCCAAGCCACCCAGATAGAATCTGGCTGAGAATACAAATCTCAAATAATTACAGCCGTGTTCCACTCCTCAAACCTTAGCCTCCTACAAACTTTGGTTTGCAAACCAAATCCTAATTGACCTTTGCTCTAGTTGTTGATGAACTAGAGCCATTCGAACCATTCCACAATGAGCTACTCAATTTCTGCTTCACAACTTTGTTAGGACATATGTGGTTCACATGTTAAGAACATATGTCATACTTTTATGTAATTGGTTAATATTTTGACAAAACGTATTTTACTTGTATTTGGGTAGATTTAAGATGTGTTGAAATACTTCAAGAAACCATGTTTTAAGATCAAGTATTGAAGCCTTCAAGTTTATTCAAGAAAACAAGCTGAAAGTGCAAATTCATTAAATCTCGACAGCTTTTTCGACAGCTACATCTATCGAGCTTTAGTAAAGCTGTTTAAGCTTGTAAGCTCGATACCTTCTCAACAGCTTCTATTTGTCGAGATTTATAAAATCAGAATTTCTAATCTGATTTCTTGGGATCCGTGAATTTGTCTTTGGACCTTCTTTTCTCCTAACCCTAGACATATAAAATTATTGTTTTTAGAGCCGTCTAAGAGTTCACAAGTTGCACAAGCATTGAGCAAACTTTGTTCAAGCAAATTGTGACTGGGGACAAAGTTCTGCCCTAGTTCATCTCTTCTGAAGAAGTTGATGTGTATGTGCACCTTTGGGTTTTGTGACCAAGCATTTTCTTGATCTTCATCATGTGTATGAACTGAAGAACTTTGCAGCCAACCTTTTTTTCTAGTTGGTGATTGAAGTCGCATACTGGGATTTGCGCAAATTGGTTAGTCACGTATTTGAGAGCCGTGCATCAAAAGTGGGAATTGTCATTACAGAACAAGTTCAATTGGGTATTGGGGTAAGGGTTCAACTGTAGGTTGGTAAGGTATTTGAAATTCCTTTACTTGTAACCGCTTGTTGTGATAATAGTGGAGTTTTGGGAGCGGTGCCCTGAAAATCACCCAATGGGGTTTTTACCGTAGGGTTTTCCCCATTCGTAAACAAATCACCGTGTCATTTATTTTCCGCTGCATTATTAAGTTATTGGTGATTTGTTTGTGTTGCCACGCAATTGCATGTTAATTAACTTAATTAATAAACTTGGTTAAATTAATTAGTTAATTAATTACAAAGGGTCAATACGTGTTTGGCCTATCAAACTTTTATGACCATCTTTGGCAAGATGAAAAACCTCGACCAGTATACTTGAAGGCTAAACAATACAGATTTAGTCAGCTGAAGTCTCCTGCTTAGGATAGCATTTTGGAAGACCACAAATTGGTTCTGACCGTAATTTTATCAATGAGAGGCCTACAATCCTTTTTGAAGCGGCACGTCAAGATACCTTACAAGTTACAAGGAATTTTCCCACTATAAACACTAGCAAATTCAGTACCTATTGCTTAAGGAAGATGAGACAGAAGCAATAAAAATTTCAATCTTAGCATAATTGGCTCTCAAACCTGAAAATCCTGTAAAGCAATTAGAGCTTCATGTACCACTCTTACAGATTGGGACCAGCTCCCAAGAAAACTATTAGGTCTTCAGCAAAACGTAGATGCGTAAGATAAAGTGTGGGTTTGGATTCCGGGTTAAGCTACGTTGCGTTTTAGTTGTTGCGTTTTCTTCTTCTTTTTTTTTTTTTTTTTTTTTTTTTACCGCATTTGCTGACTTTAGGGGACAAAAAATACTGTTTATAAACAGTACGTGTACTGTTTACGCACTGTTCATGTACTATTCATAATTAAAAAATATTTAAAATGGGTCCCACGGTACTATTTATTCATTTAAAAATTATTTTGCTACAGTGTTTTCAGCAACAATCAACTTTCAGCAACTTTCAACAACAATAAGTTGTATCCAAACGGACCCAAAATGAAGCACACTCGGTACTTAAAAGTTTCCAAACTTTTTAACTCCTTTTTTTAGAAACTTCAAAAAATCCTCCTTTGTTAGAACAAAGAGGTAAGAGCATAATAGAACCCCTTGCCTGAAACCTTTACTACCACCCCTAAAGTAGCCCACTAAACATCCAATAAAGTGTGTGTTAGGAAAAAATTATTTTTGCCAGCTTATTTTACTATCAGTTTATTTTTGTTATTACTTATAAGTCTTACTAGACTTTTTAGTACTATTTATGGGCCCCACTGTACTATTCTAGTTAACTTTTATTTTTATTTACAGTATTTTCAGTAAAAAAATTTCAGTTTCGGCAAAATAAGCTGATCTAAATAGACCAAATCTATTGAATACTTGGAAAAAATTATAAACGCTTTGATGCAATGCACAAACTTTGGGGGCTCCAATAGCAAGCAAACAAGAGATCACGAATTTCCACTCAAATCGAGTCATAACTCATAAGCCTTCATTAATTCAATTATAAGAGTGGATCTGAGTAGGCCTTTATCTTTTTGAAAACTCTTCACTATTGGACTTGTAGAAGGAAATTTCAATAGCTGATTTATTCTTGGATTTCTAGACTTTGATACAAGTTCTAAGCTAACAAAGTTGGTTTACAAATTTCATTTTATGAATTTGTTTGTTGCTTTTCAGGATTCAGCAAGTAGATAATATATGGTTGCCTTTCATGGAGAAAATCACACATATAAAGAAAAATATGTTTAGAAGGGAAAATTTCTTGAGTGACTTTGTTGAGGTCTTTTTGCTTACAAAATAGAGATAAACCAAATCTACATTAAGAAAAGAACCCAAAACCAACATGTATAACTAGGTGAACTCAAAAGCCAAAGCAAACTATATGAAATTACAACATTTTCCCCTCTATCTTTTCCCCATAAGCAGCTTTTGGATTTCTAATGCCTTCCCTGTGATAAGTAGATGGCATTCAAATGGTGCCAATAAAGTCTTTCCCTGTGAGGTCTGTCTGTATCTGGTACAACCGTGTTAGGGGCTTTTCCCATGTTTCTTGACCAGTGGACTCCAGGCTGCGGGTGAAGAAGGAAACATGGCACTGCCCAGTGCCCATGAGACATCGATACGTAGTCCAAGCACTCTTTCATAGAACTCTTTTTTTATTGTTTAGTAGAATTTCAGAGCAGTTGAAATTCCATTGCTCCTGCTAAAGGTGAGACATAATTACGCACAGTATCGGAAGCTAACAATGTTTTAGGTCCTTCCAAATCTACAAACTGAACAAAGATATCAAATAGTTGACAATTCGGAAGATATAATCTACCATTGCACTAAAGAAAACTAAGAAAACTCCTCTTCTTCATGAAAAAGAAAAAAGAAAACTCCTCTTCTAATCTTGCAAAAATAATTACAATTTCCTTTTTCCTTCAAGGACATATTCCATACATAATGAATTTATCATTATTTTATTGCTTCAGGGGATTGTGGGCGATGTGATCTTTCAGAAGGTAAGCGCTATGCATACAATACAATGCAGATCCATTGCTATATCATAATCAATAAATATATTGTGAGAGCTCTCTATTAGCCATGGTTACAAAAATCTCATATTTCAGTCTTTGGTTCACACTAACCAATAAAAGAAGTAAATAACTGTTTTTGGTTGCCAAGCAGGGGCTAAAGCACTTCAAGGTTGGAGCACGATAAAATTGCAGTAGAAGAATGAAACATACCGTAGATGACACCAGGGCCGGTTTAGAAAAGAAGGTGTAGAAGGCCAAAAAAAAAAAGGTTCCAGATGAATCTAAAAAATATCTTGCACATCTTTTTGACCAAAAAAACAAAAATTTTGTTATATCCGGTTAAACATCGGTAGCACAAAAAATTTTTTTTGTCTAAACAAAATCAATTGTCCCAAAAATAATATTATTATTCTCTAGACAAACCAAAATTCAACAAGTTAAACTACAAATCCGGTCTAAGAAAATAACAGCAAAACAATCACAAATAAAAAACCTCAAATCCCTAAAATTTTTACCGTTTCTCTTTCTCACTCTTGCTAAGCTTCTTTCTCTCAACTCTTGCCCTCCGCCGCTCTCATTCTTTCTCTCCATTGTTGCTAGCTGCCTGGCTCAAGCTTCCTCCAATCTAAATCATTCAATCACATCTGATCTGAAAACTCTAAACTGATTGAGGAGTAAGGATTGCTGACTACCTTTTTTTTTCTTTTTTTGCTACTGCATTTTGATTCTGTAGATGAATAAGTTTTGACTTTTGAGGTATAAGGCTTGGCTTTCTCTACTTTTTATTTGTTAAGACTGAGCCTGTTTATATTAAGTTATGGTTGGACGTTTGGGCCTTCAAGGTTTTTTTTTTTTTTTGGTTAAACCTACATTTTTTTTTTTTTTGGTCATAGGTGTAATAGGATTTGTTTTGTTTTTTTTTTTTTTTTTTTTTGTGGGTGGGTCTTATTAGTAAGACTTGTGTGGCCATCTTGGCATCTTCTTGGCTGCGCTGGGCTTGTACTTTTGTTATGGCTGTACTTATTTTTTTTCTTTAATTTTAATCTTGTGTTTATATATATATATTTTAGTTATTGGTAATATAATGAATAAATATTTATTTATACAGATTGAGATTGCTAAAATCTTGTTATTGTTAAGTGACATTATAACAATACTTTTTTATATAAATCAAGTTCTATTTCTCATTTGCTCTATACTTAGAAGTTATTTTTTATTTTAGTTTTTATAAATATATTGTTTAATTAGAAATTTCTACTATAAAATATGCATCTGAGTATGAAAAATTTTAAAAAAGAAAAAAAGAAAAAAAGAAAAAAAACTAATTGAGTTTTAAAAATGATCAACTGATAAATTTGTTATTAGTAATAAACAAAATATAACACAAAATTTAGATGAAAATATCACAAATGAGCAAGAAATTCACTAAAAATAAATTCTAAATGAAATATATTATAATATAAAAATATAAAATAAATATTAATTTAATTAATACATAAGTATAAAAAATGCCCTATTTTAATTCTCATCTTAGGCCCCAAAATGTCTAGGACCGGCTCCGGATGGCATGCAGTCCATAACCCCATAATTCTGACTAAAACCTGTCAATCCAAGATATTCTCATCTAAGCACCACTCTGGGACACCCCTAGGAATGGTACCTCCTACAGCTAATGGTGCCTTGATTGTTGGAAGAGTCCCATTTCCACTTAATTGTCTGGGCATAAGTTTTTTACTTTCACCAGTGAACGAAGCCATTCCACCCCTTTTGGACATTGGCTGGGATGGCATTGCTTCAGAAACTTTTTCTACAGAACTCAACTTCTCCTTGGTAGAAGACGCACATGGTTCTGTTGCTTCAAGCCCCACTTTCACCCCGGTTAACAGAAACCTTTGGTGACTAGACACGTAGGAGTTTGCTGTGTGTATTGCAACATCACATTTCCTACAGAGTAAAGCCCGATCTTCTAGACAGAAAAAATAGCCAACAGTTTCCTACACAGTAGGTAGAAAATGCTTAAATCACAATTAAGTATTTAAAAACATAAACTAATTCAAGAAAATCTTATGTTTGAACTGCTTAGAGCGACACCATAACGAATAATTGAACTTTTGAATCACAGCAACATTTTACTGATAAGCATATGTCAGGCCCGAAAACTTACAGCATTAATCATTAGATAGAGAGAATTAAAGCACCTGGTCTTATAAAGTCCAAGAAAATCTTAAAAGAGGACATACGGGCTTCCTTTCGTACAGATTTTACAAAGTGGCTATTTCGGTTTAACAATAACAAGTGCACAGAGTTTTGGCTAGACAACCTGCTACTTTTTACTTTTTCAATGACTTTGAACACTTGCATTTTTAGATTTTTGTTTCATAACTCTAATCAATTAATTAGATATCAAATGTAGGAAACCATGTCAATGAATTTCTTACCACCTACTGAAATGAAAAGAACACAATTATTGCATGAATTGCTTATCGATGCCATCCTCGGTACAGGAAACCAGTATTTGTGTTCCACTTTGAGTTCATGGTTTAAGAATATTCACTATTTTTCAAAGTCAAAGAAGAAGATGATAAATTTGGTTAAGGAAAAAGAAAATGAGAGGAAAAAAAAAAGTTGGGGGGGGGGGGGGGGGGGGTTGCAAACATGTTTTTATTCTAACAAAATTTGGACGATGAGAAAAGATTAGTGATAAAAAGTCATTGAAAAATTGTATTTATTTCATAGTGAGAACCGCCCCAATCATCTGCCAAAGCCAAATGAAAAAGAATGCAACTTGTACAGTCAGTCTCACTCCACATCATTTGTGTTTCAAAGATTATCGTTTTTTGATACACAAATTACAGATATTCTATTATTCTATAGCAGTTCTGAAAGGCCAGATACCACGTACCCCACCCAAATTCTAGCTATACTCAATATACCAGTAAGCTGTAACTCAAGTGAAACATGAGGATAGGTAATGTTGTAGTGCTTAAAGACCCTCTAGGTGCTTGTTTTGGAACTCTACTTGTCTAGATAAAGAAATCTATAGCTCCCATTTGGGCAGGGACAATTGGTAGAATTAAACATAACTCAGTGAACTTTATTATTATATTAACCCGTGCGAGAGAAAGCAGTTCCACTTCCACCAATCATCCAAAACCAAATCACCAATTTTAAATTACTACTACTACTTTCTTAGATTCACCGACCATGCCTTCACAGCATGAAACTTAATTAAAATTAATTACAGAGCCCTGTGGTTCAACTTACACCTTTCTGGCTTTTCGGAAATGAAAGTGAGAAATTGAAATTACGAAAGATGTTAGAATTAATTTGTAATTTTAATAAAGAAATTTCTAAATGATGGCTGTTAGTGTTTCAGGTCTGTTGGTGCTCTGTGTTCCTAAGGGTCAGTTACTTGTATCTAGAAGTCTAGAAGGCTCTTTCAAGTATAAATAAGTGCTTTTGTACTGGTTTATGTAGATCAGAAAAATCTGCCAAGCATTGTGCAGGAGCAGCAGCTCTGCATCACAAAAATAAACCTTGTAATCCATTGCTATTTATCAATAAAAATACCACATATGCCAACAAATTTTGGTATCAGAGCCAGCCAATTCAACCTATTCAGCCTATACAGCACCTATACAGCACCTGATTTTTCATTGTTCACCCAGTTTTTAAACATCTCTTTAGTTAATCTCCATGGATGCCAAATCTGGAGATGTCTTGTTTTCTTATTCAACAAACCACGTTCCTATTTTCAATGGAGAACACTATGACTACTGGAGCTCTCAATTGATGACCATTTTCATTTCCCAAGATCTATGGGATTTGATTGAAGATGGTTTCCAAGACCCACCTGAAACTGGGAATTCTTCCTGGACTAATGAAAATCAAAAGGAGTACAAGGAGAAAGTGAAGAAAAATGCTACTGCCTTGAGGATCATTCATCATGGGGTAAGCAAGTCTATCTATCCTAGAATCTTTGGTGTTAAAAAGGCAAAAGATGCATGGGAGATTTTGCAAAAGGAGTTTCAAGGCTCAAATAAAGCCATCTCCATTAAGCTTCAAAATTTGTGGAGAGACTTTGATAATTTGACAATGAAAGAAACTGAATCTGTCAAAGATTTCAATTCAAGAGTTGCTGAGATTGTTAATCAAATCAAGAGCTATGGAGATACTAATCAAGAGCTATGGAGATACTATTCAAGAGCAGAAACTTGTTGAGAAGATACTCTGGAGTTTGCCTCGTAAATTTGATCATGTAGTAGCAGCAATAGAAGAATCCAAAGATCTATTAGTTCTTACCATGTATGAGTTGATGGGGTCTCTTAAAGCACATGAAGGAAGGATGAGCAGATTTTCAAGCCAGCCATTGGAGCAAGCATTTCAATCAAAGTTGAAGGTTTCTCATAATGAATTTTCCAAAGAAGAACAAAGGAAAAGAGGAGGAAATTACCAAAAGAAGGGTCAGTATGGAAAAGGCCGAGGCAACTTCAAAGAAGGGCAGAACAGAGGACAAGGAAAGAATGGAGAAAAGTACCAGCAAAAACCAGGTACCTCTAGTGGTCAATGTTTTATTTGCAAGAAACCTAGTCATGAGTCAAGGGAATGTCGTTTTAGATGCACTAGATGCAAAATTCCTAATCACTCTAAAAGAGATTGCTGGTACCAAGACAAACAAGAGAAAAATGATGCAAATTTTGTAAAAGACAGTCAAGAAAATCAGTTATTTTATTCTTGCTTGAATGCTCTACATGAAACACAAGATACATGGTTTCTGGATAGTGGATGCAGCAGTCATATGACAATGAATTCCAAGTCTTTTGTGGAACTTGATTGGAGTTATACTTCTGTAGTAAAGCTTGGAGATGGGAAGCTAAAGAAAATTGAAGGAAAAGGAACCATTGCTGTCCACACTGAAGAAGGTAACCAAAAATTTATTCATGATGTTCTATATGTGCCAAGCTTATCACAAAACCTTCTTAGTGTTGGTCAATTGCTTAGAAAATGTTATTCTTTATACTTTGATGATGGTGTGTGTACTGTGTATGATAAGAAAAACAAATTGACAGTGGCAAAGGTTGGAATGTCACAAAATAATGTTTTCCCTCTTAGCATGCCATTACATGAGAAAATTGCTTTGAAAAATGAGGTTGTTGATGAGTCTCATCTTTGGCATCTATGATATGGCCATTTGAACTATCAAGGCCTTCAATTGCTGAAGCAAAGAAATATGGTGGTTGGTCTTCCTTCAATTCAAAAAAATGACAACGTTTGTGAAGGCTATATATATGACAAGATGCATCGTCTTCCATTTCCAAAGACAACCTGGAGAGCTCGTGCTCCTTTAGAGCTTGTGCATGCAGACATATGTGGGCCAACTAGAACTCCATCACTGAGCAACAAAAGATATTTTCTTTTGTTTGTTGATGATTATACAAGGATGATGTGGATTTATTTTCTTGATCAAAAGTCAGAAGAATTCTCATTTTTTCTTTAGTTTAAAGTTCTTGTTGAAAGGCTGAGTGGTCATCAAATGAAGACCTTGAGAATTGACCGTGGTGGGGAGTTTATCTATAAGCCATTTATGCAATATTGTAAAAAAATGGCATTCAAAGGCAACTCACAGTTCGAAGAACTCCTCAACAAAATGGAGTAGTTGAACGGAAGAATCGAACAATTGAATAAATGGCTAGAAGCATGCTCAAGGGCAAGGGATTACCTAACATGCTATGGGCAGAAGTTGTCAACACAGTAGTATATATTCTCAATCGCTCTCCAACAAAAGTAGTTAGAGACAAGACTCCATTTGAAGCCTGGCATAAGCAAAAACCTATGGTGAATCAACTTAGAGTCTTTGGCTGCATAGCATATGCTCATATTCCCTCACAAGAAAGAGAGAAGTTTGATGAAAAGGGGGAAAAGTATGTCTTCATTGGCTATAGTGATGAGTCTAAGGGGTTTCGCCTTTTGAATCCCAAGACAAACAAGCAGGTGATTTCAAGAGATGTTATTTTTGATGAGTTGGCAGCATGGCAATGGGAGGAAAATGTCCAAGAAAGCAAAAACTTGGAAGTTCCTGCTTCTCTTGATTTTCAAGATAAGTCTAATTCACTTTCAAGCATGAATTCTGAAGAAGCCCCAAGAGCAACATCATCTCCAACTAGATCTTCAAGCACTGTCTTGCCAAATTCAGATTCTTATGATTCAGACAGCCCTCCAAGGAAGTTTCGCTCATTGTCAGATATATATCAATCTTGTGAATTTGCATTATTTGCCAGTGAGCCACAAACCTTTGAAGATGTTGCAAAGGAGAATGTGTGGGCAAAAGCCATGGATGAAGAAATTGCTAGCATTGAGAAGAATCAGACATGGGAGCTTATGGATCTGCCTAATGGAAGAGATGTGATTGGCTTAAAATGGATTTACAAAACTAAATACAATGAAGATGGATCAATTCAAAAAAATAAGGCACATTTGGTCGCAAATGGCTATTCACAACAGCCTAGAGTAGATTTTCATGAAACATTTGCACCTGTTGTTCACATGGAAACCATTAGAACTTTCTTAGCTCTTGCTGCACAGATGGAGCTTGAAGTATTTCAGCTTGATGTTAAGTCAGCATTTTTAAATGGTGACTTAGAAGAAGAAGTGTACGTAGAGCAACCGAAGGGATACATGAAGAAAGGCAAAGAAGACAAAGTCTATTGACTTCGAAAGGCATTGTATGGCCTAAAGCAAGCTCCAAGAGCTTGGAATAGCAAAATTGATAGCTACTTTCGCCAAAATGGTTTTCAAAGGAGCATATGTGAGCCATTGCTTTATGTCAAGTGTGAAGGTACTATAGATTTTCTAGTCATTTGCTTATATGTTGATGATTTGATCTATATGAGCACAAATAGGAAGATGGTTGAAGATTTTAAAAAGGCCATGATGAAAGAATTTGAGCTGACTGATTTGAGTTTGATGAAATACTTTCTTGGTTTTCAAGTGCGACAATCTACAGGTGAAGTTTTTATTTGCCAAGAAAAGTACATTGAAGATTTACTTAAAAAATTTCACATGGCAGCATGTAAACCAGTGTCCACACCTATGTCTTCTAATGAGAAATTGCAGCAAGAAGATGCAGCGGAAAAGGCAGATGCAAAGACATATCGAAGCCTTGTTGGTTCTTTGATTTATCTCACAAATACAAGGCCAGATATTGTTCATTCAGTCAGCCTTATATCAAGGTTCATGAATCAGCCTAGCAAGCTGCATTATGCAGCAGTAAAAAGAATTATTCGCTACCTGCAAGGCACCAAGAAGCTAGGCATTTTGTACAAAAAGGAGAATGGTAACAATCTTGTTGGTTTCACTGACAGTGATTGGCTTGGATCACTTGATGACTAAAAAAGCACCTCTGGCTACATCTTTTGCTTGGGATCAAATGTGATTGCTTGGAGTTCAAAGAAGCAAAAGACAGTTGCCTTGTCTTCAGCAGAAGCTGAATCTATTGCAGCAACTGATGCAGCATGTGAAGCTATTTGGCTAAGGAGATTACTTTCAGATTTGCAACAAAAAATTGAAGAACCTACTGTTATTTGCTGTGACAATATGTCAGCTATTGCAATGACTTAGAATCTTGTTTTTCATGCAAGGACAAAGCACATTGAGCTTAGGCACCATTTTATTCGAGACTTGGTTGGTGAAGGTGAAATCCAACTGCAATTTGTCAGTACCAATGATCAGCCAGCAGATGTTCTCACCAAAGCAGCTACAGTTGACAGAATGGAGTGGTTCAAGAAGCAATTAAAGATTACAAATTAAGAGGTGGTGTTAGAATTAATTTGTAATTTTAATAAAGAAATTTCTAGATGATGGCTGTTAGTGTTTCAGGTCTGTTGGTGTTCTGTGTTCCTAAGGGTCAGTTACTTGTATCTAGAAGTCTAGAAGGCTCTTTCAAGTATAAATAAGTGGTTTTGTACTGGTTTAAGTAGATCAGAAAAATCTGCCTAGCATTGTGCAGGAGCAGCAGCTCTGCATCACAAAAATAAACCTTGTAATCCATTGCTATTTATCAATAAAAATACCGCATATGCCAACAAAAGAGAGCTGGGAAAATTACCTGGCAGATATCGCAGTTGGGCGTGGTGGAGGAGGAGGAGAGAGGGACTCGCTGGTGCTTGCTGGCCAGTTTGTTGGCGGTGTGAATCTTGTGGTCGCACGAGCAGCAGAGCGCCGCCTCATCGGCGCAGCAGACCACGGCGGCTTCCGCTGTCTCGCAAGCGTTGCACTGTATCTGTATCTTCATCTTCTCCACTCACAAAATTCAAAACTCTTTTTAAGTCTTTCTATATTTATCGGTCTCAACCTCCAGTTCCAGGCAGGGCTTAAGCCTTTACGGATAAAATGTACTGTTCTAATCTATTATTACAAAAAGGCACGAGTTGAGTTGGGGTTTCAGAACTTTTAGGAAGGGCGGCGGGGGCATTTTCGGGAATGTATAAAAACCGAATGGCGGTGACCACTTGGCATGTGGCCACGTAAAGTAGCGTTGCGCGCAATATAATACTAAAATTGAAAATTTATTCCTAAAAGTACTATAAATAAATGTAAAAGTTAATTAAAATAGTACAACGAGGTTCATAAATATTATTAAAAAATATAATGAGACTTATGAATAGTAACAAAAATAAGTTGAATAGTGAAATAATTTTCATTTTTCATTAGTATCCAAATGAAGGCTAAGGGTTTTTTCTTTTTGGGTTAATAAGAGGCTACTAAATTCAGGCCGCATAGTCAAGAATTCTTACTTGAATAGTCCACTTATATAGTATTATTAATAGTTAATACACTAATAATCATAATGTATAACAAAACTATCAAGAGGAACACAAAATAAAGGTAAATTGGAAAGTACACTTCCTAAAGTTTGGGATAATTGAATTTTACATTGTAAAGTTTTATAATTTAGATTTTATCCTCTAAAGTTTTATTCCATTTGCATAAAAGCAACCTATCTATTTATATTTTTTGTTAAAAGCAGCATAAAACTTACATTGTGTGTATAGTTTGTCCTATAAAATAATATCACATCATTTTTGCATCATAAAAAAAAATTATAAATGACATGGCATTATTTTAATGGATGAGTTAAACATGCGAGACAAATTTATGTGGCACTTAATGGAAAATATGAATGAAGGAGTTATTGATGCAAACAAAATACAACTGTAAGGGGTAAAATCAAAATTTGAAACTTTAGGGGTATAATTTGCAATTCAGCTATAAAAAAAATCAATTAAGAAAGAAGTTGAATAAAAGGAAGGGGAGATTACATTTTATTAAAATTAACTATTATCCCAATTACACATCACCTTTGAAACTATTGAAATGCATGGTCAACCCTCTAATTTCAAAATTATATGTTTTGCTATTAACTCTAACAAAATTTAGTATTGAAAGACGAATTTACCCCTTAACCGTTAGTTTTGTAGAGAGGGATGAATTTTGTCTTTTAATGCTAAATTCTATTAGACTTTACGCTAAAACAAATGGTAGGGGAATATTGAAACATAATTATAACTTTAAGGGATCAATTGTGTTTTTTTGATAATTTAGGGGTTAAGTATTATCAAAGTGATAGTTTAAGATTAAAAAAAAGTGTAATTGTTTCTCAAAAAAAAAAAAAGAGTGTAATTTTCCATAAAAGTAACAAATGCCAACTCTCAAGAATTATAAACTCTACTCTATTTTGCAATTATCAAATTATTATTATTATTATTATATATATATATATACACACACACATTTTTGAAATGCTGCATATAAAGGTTTGTGGTAACGAAAAGAAATGAACATGCATTCAAGGGTCATATGCAATGCCCATAATTAAGTGGACCATGGTTTCTTTCTTTTTACTACCATATACTCTTGCAGATACAAGTATATGGCAACCCTTTTTCTTGTTGTTTTTAAAATGTTAGAGTACAAGTGACAATACAATAAAGCGATAAGTATTATTTAGAGAAAAAAAAAGTGATAAGTATTAGGATTTATTTAGATACTGTTTATTATTGAAAATTGAAAACTGAAAATACTGTAATAAAATAATTTTTAAATGTATGAATAGTGCCATGAGACACAGTTTTAAAGTTAGATTTATATTTTTCCATACTTGCAGGTCTTGTTAACAATACACCGAACCCAGCCAAAAAACGCAGCCGTCAGCACAAGTGCAAACGTGTTGCTATCCAAACTAACACTTATTCAGCCAAAAAAAAAAAATTGATAAGTATTATTTAGGAAATGAATTATCATCTAAAAAAAAGTGATGTTAGAATTATTAAAAAAAAAACAGAAAAGGAAAAGAAATCAGACTTGCCCATAGTAGTTTACACTTCACACTTAAACAACAGGTTGAAAAAAAAAAAAAAAAAAAACAGTTTCCTTCCGGAAAAAGAAATACTACAGTAGTATTTTTTTGAGGATAAAAGGTAGGGAAAAAGAGAGGTTGGTTCTTATCATTATTCCTAAAAGGAAACAAAAAAAGGTACAAGCCGGAGGAAATACAGTTGAGAGAGATGGGACCCCACCCCACGCCAGGAGGAGTCCTCAAAATCAAATACAGGATTGACTGAAGTGACCCCCCCGTAGACTTTTAGGCGTATACAGTAAAATGTGATACACTCCTTCTTTGATTCTTCGTCATTATAAAACAGGATCTTCTGTCTCTAGCAACTAATAAGTAAAGAAAAAGGGAGAGATTCTCAAGAAAGGCAACTCACCCTCTCCTTCGTCTTATCCACCATCTAACACGCTATCATATATTCCCTCTTTTTTCTCTTTCCCATTACAATAACCAAATAACTCACAGCACAGAGTACTGTGTAAGTACTTGTATATGGAGAGAAATCCTAATCCTAATCCGCCAGCTCGGTCCAAGATGATGAGGCAGTCGTCTCTGGCGCCGGAGCGTGAGGAAAATGCGGCGGCGAGTTCAACAGACGAGGCGGAGGCGGGGGAGGCGATTGATTCTAGAGTTGGACTGATGTACTTGGCCAACGAGGGAGACTTGGAAGGGATCAAAGAGCTTATGAACTCTGGCACCGACGTCAATTTCCAAGACATCGATAAGCGAACCGCTTTGCACCTCGCTGCCTGCCAAGGCAGCACCGACGTCGTCCAATTATTGCTTGATCACGGCGCCGTCGTTGACGCCGAGGACCGCTGGGGCAGCACGGTAATTTGCTGCCTTCTAATTTTTTAATTTTTTTTTAACGATTTTTTGAACAATGTGTTTGGTTGAGATAGAGTGACGGATTCAGGACTGTCAAACTGTTTATGAACAGTTTGAGCTGACAAAACATTGTGTTTATTTATAGTTACATTTTTATATTTATATTTGTCTAAAAATATATTTACATAGATTTAAAGTTAAATTGTGTAAGTTTGTAAAATAGTTCCATACGATAGCAAATTATTATTTGAAGTTTACTGATAATATATAAACAACTCATTCGTAGTAAAAATTCACAGATTTATTGAAGGACTATATTATAGGAAAGAATTAAGTTAATTAAGCAGCTCATGAACAAGTTCGAGTGCCGTCTTTTTTTTGTTTTACTGTTACGAATTTTACTGTTGGTCAAATCTGAAAATGTTTTTTTGTTGACCATAAAATCTCTTATAAAATTGTGTTAAACGTTTTATCAAAAAAAAAATTTGGTAAATTATTTTTTTACAAAAACACATAATAGCTTTCCCCTCCATCTAGTGGTTGTATAGTCGGTCTGGTGGCTGGGAGGCACCAATTTTGGTGGTTTGTGCTTGAAAAATTTTATTTCACACCAGACATTTAAAAATAATTTCAAATGACTGAAAACATTTTACATTTGAAAACACTTTACATCAAAACAAACCAAACGGAGTGTCTTCATTGGTAAGAAGCTCAAGCTTGGTTTGCGGTCGATATTAAAACTAATTGAACAAGCCTGAACTTTTAATACTCGACTTGGCTTGGCACACACAATTCCTCTTTTTTTTATTTTTTCTTTTTTTTTGGTGTGTACACAAAAAGTTAGATATGTTGTTAACCAGTTTACTTCCTTAAGTTTGTAGGACTTGAAAAGCTGATAATAAGTTGAGACAGCATTTATGCTATGAAATGTAGTTCATCATCATTTTTAGCTTGCAGATCTTCTCACTGGAAAATGATTTTTGGTTTATCTTACAGCCTCTTGCAGATGCAGTGTACTACAAAAACCATGATGTTATCAAACTTTTGGAGAAACATGGTGCAAAGCCTCCGGTATGTCTTACTTGTCTTCTATAGTGTTTGAATCTTATTTTATTGTGTACTTTTATAGCCCTTACCTTTGTTATGATCTTAGTATCTCACATGGATTAAGTGTAAGTTTAACCATGTGTTTATAAGCTATTGGGCACCCTACCCTTGTAAGTTGGTTTTCAAGGGTGAGTTCTACTCATGGGTTCCCAACATTTGATATCAGAGCCAACCACCACGTTGAGTAATTGAATGTAACTCATTTAGTATAAGATCAAATGAGTTACGGTTTTGTGGTTGAATCTTGGAAGGGGCGACTTAGAGGCTAGATTCATGGACGTCGGCTGCAAAGCGTGGTGGTATGTTATGATCCTAGTGTCCCACATGGATTAAGTGTAAGCTTAACCATGTGTTTATAAGCTCTTGGGTACCCTCTCCTTGTAAGCCGGATTTCAAGGATGAGTTCTACCCATGGGTTCCTAATAACCTTGCTGTGTTTGTTTCTTTATCATGCTGTGAACATTCACTTTATATGCTTATGTATATAGTCACCTTGAATTTTTCATTTTAGATGGCTCCCATGCATGTGCAAAATGCTCGCGAAGTCCCGGAATATGAGATTGATCCTAGTGAGCTTGATTTTTCTAATAGTGTTGACATAACAAAGGTAACATGTCAAACTTTCATTTCTAGGTAGTTAATATTCTTATTTTTCTTATTTTATCTTTTTTTAATATATATATATATATATATATAATTTAACAAGAGGAGGGTTTAAAGTGATAGTCTAATGGTAATAGTATTCTTTATGGTGTCTCATGGTTGTGGTTTAAACCCCACCCCCCCCCCCCCCTCCCCTACTATCTACCTATAAAAAAAGAAAAAGAAAAAAAAAAGAGATGAGAAGTTAGTGTACACAAAAACCTTGCAAGATATTCTTATCTTCATTGATTTACTTGATAATATGCTTGGAATTGTTGAATAAAAACACACACACAAACATGTATGTATGTATGCAAGCATGCATGCATTCTCTTCTCCTCTTCATTACCTCGATAATTGTGCCTAAAATAGTATAACATGTTGGGTTTGGATAATAGTTCCTTTAATTGTTTAAACTCTTAGCAATCTATGTCTTTTGTGACATTTTGTAGTAGTTGTAGAATATCTTGAGTGAGTAAAATTTTAGAACTGTTAAACATGTGGGATTTGTTAGTTCAAAGATGTTATTATCATGTGATTTGGCTGATAAAATATGTTATTCATACAAATTTAAATAGATGATTTTAATAATCAAGTCACTATTGTGGAATTAATAATTTGGCTGTATTTATTATTTCTAATTTTAATGATATAGATGTTGTCCTTAAATTCTGAAGATGGCTCAGCTGTATATGTGGCATCAAATTAGCAAGTACATGTATTAATTTCTCAACAATAGTGATCTAAATTACCTACTTTTTGACTTGAGGAATTCTGCTTTCTTTATTTCTAAAAATATTGCATATTTTCTATTTTTAACATATGACAGGGAACCTTTCGCATTGCATTATGGCGTGGAATTCAAGTTGCTGTTAAAACTCTTGGGGAGGAGGTCTTTAGTGATGATGATAAAGTGTGGGTTGGCTTATACAAGTGGATTTTATTTCTCCTTTGTTGTTTCTTTTACTATTTATTCCAATTTAGATAGAAGAGTTAAACTTCACAAATATCTTTTATAATGATTGGATATTCAGTATCTTTATGGCATCTCAGGGAGGCATTTAGGGATGAGCTAGCACTACTTCAGAAAATACGCCATCCGAATGTTGTCCAATTTTTGGGTGCTGTAACCCAAAGCAGTCCAATGATGATTGTCACGGAATATTTACCCAAGGTTATTCCTCTTTTTATATTCACCATAACAAGGAAAAGTTTAGCTTCTGAATTATTGGAATATTCTGATTATTTGTTCCTAAATCCTTATTATTTTATCATTTTGTAAATTTGCTTTGTCTTTTCTTTGGCTATATATTGGTGTCATCATCTATTAGCATGTTGCTTTTTTGGTGATGTTGAACCGGTAGTGTAGGAAATAGAAATAACAGGGAAAATAGGGAACTGATCATGAGACCCAAGGCTTCACCACCTAGCGGTGGTTGGAATTGCCACCAAATTATAGATAAACTCTGATGCAAAGAGCACTGCCTCACGATTGCTAGAGCATCTTTTTTATAGGGCTTCCAGGATTACGTCAAATCATCCATAACAAAAGTTTAATAAAAACAAACAATTAAATCCCATTCAATTCTCAAATAAGAAAATTCTGAAGTGATAAACTCTGAAATAAATTGTGTCTGCACCAACTGGTTTGGTTAAATAATGAGGAAAAGTTGATTTGAGAAACTTCTGCCTGCACTAGAAATGACAATTAACAAGCCAGTTCCCAATTTTCAAACTTTTTTAGTAATACCATGTGAGATGCTTGGATAGATATTGAGTTGAGACACGCGTAGACCCTAATAATTATGCACTAGATGTGAGCGTTTTTAGGCATCCTACATAAGGATTTCAATGCTTAGTTGGGAGTTATCGATGTCTAATGTATGTGGAACTTCGATGAATGTCTGGCACGGTACATGTCCAATTGCCAGATTAATCTGTTTTTGAAAAAGCATCTACCTTAATGAACTGTCTGGCAAGTAGTTGGTAAAACCCACCTCCTTGTCTTTAGCGCCCCCAAAAAAACCCATTTATGTCATTTTTTTTGTTGCACCAGTATTTCAAAGTGAAGTGAATTGTCTAGGTGAAACTGATTGATGTTTACTTTTATCAAAAGAAACAGAAAACTAAAAGAAACGTGAATTTAAGGTTGATTCTGATAACATTTTAAAGAAGTGGAGATTAGTGCAAAATAAAATATTGGGGAGAGAATACTTTGGGAAAACTCCAATTGAGTAGTTAATATAACATATAGGTACATTACTTGAGTAGACTCCAATGGGTTTTAGTCCAATTATATTATATTAACCACCCATTCTTCTCATTAGTATTCAATGTGGGACTTCACTACTCAACTAACCATGCTACTCACACATGATTATTCTAATGAATCTCCCCCTTCATTTGCGAGCCTCCTCCCCCTTAAACGAAAGCCTTTTCTTTACAATCCAAGTGCATGCAGCACTATCACCAATAGTGTGCCCTTTACTCAACCATGGGTGGGGCAAACATGAGAGTCTTCCTTGCATAACTATGGGAGTCACCAAGACGCACCTAGTAGAACCTTTACTAAACCATGGGTGGAGAGAACATGAAAGTCTTTCTTGTTCTTCTTTTTGTAATTCATTAACAAACACTTGCCCTCAAACCATTGGCTTTGATACCACTTGTTCAGGAGATATAACTCATTGGAGAGACTCTAATCGGGTAGTTAATATAACACACAGGGACACCATTTGACCTAGAAGCTTAAGCCAATAGGTTTGGGTCTAATTATAATATTTTAATCATTCATTTTTCTCAATAGTATTTAATGTGGGACTTTGCTACTTAACTAACCATGTTACTCGCATGTGAATATTCCAATAGAAACTTTGTAGTAATCATACTGATGAATAAAAGACTAGACAAAACACAACGATTGATATTGCTTATTTCAGTACATCTAGTGGCTATTGGAACTTTCCTTTACTTTTAGGGTGAAATTTCTTCTTATTTATTTATTAATATTATTTTTTAAATTTACAAAATTGTATGTATGTGTTCAACATAAAACTATATGATAGCCTTAATAACAACCCCCCCCCCCCCCCCCCCCCCCCCCCCCCCAAAAAAAAAAAAACTCCCCCTCCTCAAAGAAAAAGTATCAATTTGCTTTATTGACACCTGAATTTGAGAGAATTGTGTCCATATACCCTTACCATTTAAATTTAGAGTTAAATTAGATGGACATTATGGATTTTCATTGCAAAGAAATGATGGTAGTTTTGTAATTATACCCAATTATACACAATGATACGATTCTTTCAAATTGGGGTGTTGATCGAGCAAATTGAATAGCTTAGATGGTTTCATGAGATTTTTTCCTGATGTACATGGACCATATAAAACCAAAAAGGGGAAAGAGGGGGGGGGGGGGGGGGGGAGGCAGTTTTATTGTTTTCTCATACTTGCCATCTGGCTGATGGTGTGATACTCATCAGACAAACTTGTTGATGTATTAAAATCACTTTACACCACATCATTTGCATGTGGAAATGATTTTCATACTTTTTGTTCAATTATTGTCTTTTGCAGGGGGATTTTTGTACTTATTTGAAAAGAAAACGTTCCTTGAAGCCAAAAGTAGCTGTGAAGTTTGCACTTGACATTGCTAGGTCAGTTAAATGTTTTGCATGCTAAAATTTGTAGCAAATTCTCTGTATTTGTGACCCCAGGGATTGACATGGAATCTGATGTTCCGATTAATTTGAATTTGGATTTTACAAGAATTTTATTGGGAATTGATATCACAAAACAAAAACCAATTTTATTTGTAGACACTCTTATAGATCTTATGAACAAGGATGTTCAGGGTTAAAGATTTTATTTGCCCCAGGGATTGCCCTATTCTGCATAAACTAAAAACAAAGAAGTAATTAAATAATCTGTTTAATAAATTGTAGGATACTTATATAAGAGCAGGAGAGATGTATAATACAATGGAAAACCGGAGTTTCCCTTTCTAAACTAAAGGAAGAAAAAGAAGAGCTCGTTGACCTATTATTTTATTTTTGCTTGAAAAAAAGAGTGAGGGGTGGAGAACAATTGTGGAACCCTACCTAAGCATAGTAGCCTCTACTTGCTGAGGTATCAATAGCATGAGCAGCCTAGACAAGCTGGTTGATCTACTATTAGTAAAGTGACCCATATTCTTGATTGAAATGGAATTATTGGAAGACCAAATAATGAAAGAAGTAAAATGTTAGGCACCATCATATGATTAGCAAACCCACATACTTGAACTGATAAAATCAGCATTAGAAGTGTCATCCTGTATCTTGCCATGGGTTGTACCTGAAGACCAACTTTGTAGCCTTGGTATTCAGATTTCAGCTATTGGTTCATTGTTCTTTCTGCTGTTAAACGCAAATATTATGTTATTGAATTTTCCCTATATAAATATAGTTTGAATTTAGAATCTGACTCTTATTTGTTGGCCTAGCTGATGCTTATTGGACGTTTTCTTTTATCTTAACCGCCGAATCCTAATATACACTATATTTTTTTGCAGAGGAATGAATTACTTGCATGAGCATAAACCCGAAGCAATAATCCACCGAGATCTTGAGCCTTCGTATGTTCTCTACCCCCCCCACCCCCCACCCCCACCCCCCTCTATCTCTCTGCCTCCCTCTGTCTTTGTTAGCTTGACTTCTTGTCCACTTTGCATGTTAAGCATTTTCCATAATATTGGTGTGAAAAATATGCATTATTAATATTGAAAGTATTGAAAAGTTTCTTGATTGTTCACGAGTAAGATAACAGAAACCTACTGCGGGATGATTCTGGACATCTGAAAGTTGCAGACTTCGGGGTCAGCAAGCAGCTGAAATTTGCAAATACTGTTAAAGAAAACCGACCTATAACTAGTCAAGACGCTTCTTGTATGTATTTTTCTTCTAATTCTGAATCTTTGCATCCCCCTTTGTTGCTTTTATGTATTGGTCTGGAGGGGCAGTTTGGGAAATACAGTCATTTAATTGTCTCCCTACAAAAAGAGAGTAAAGTGAATTGTATCTCTTGGCAATTGTGTAAAATTTTTCAGTATGTTGTCATTTTCTGCAAAACAGAGTAAGGCTACACATTTGGGTTTTGCCAAATGGTCCCAAACACAGAAAATTCCCAAAGCCATTGCAATATCTCAAATTCAATTAGATTAATGCATTGAAATCTGAAAAGTTCCTCTATGCTAATGGAAAGCACTTTGAGATGTCTTTTGTGTTATATGCAATATATTATGTTGTATCATAAGTACTTGTTGTAGCTTCAATTGACAGGTATAACTGTTTTTAATGGAGTAACTATCTCCTTGAACAGGGCGATATGTGGCTCCAGAGGTTTATAAAAATGAGGAATATGATACAAAAGTGGATGTATTCTCTTTTGCTTTGATCTTGCAAGAGGTAACATTTCTCTTTTTCTCTCTCCCCTTCCCTAGAAAACATACATAATATAATAGCACTGCTAATAATTTGCATCAAGCTGTGTCATATTCAAGGACTTCTTTTCTTTAATCTTCTTGATATGCATTTATGTATCCTTTCTACATACCTTCATATGTATCTAAACCTACTGCCATGCATCCATTATTCTTCTTTAGCACCTGACTGAGCAACTACATTTCTTACATTTCTGTGTTATGGGGCTGTCTCTCAAAAGGGTGCAACACACTGTGGTGGACCTTCTATTTGAAGATGACCCTGCCCAATTTGCATCAGTGAAGTCTTCCACCCTGAGATGACCATTTTTCTTAAATAATGTGTCTCGAATTGGAGTTCTCTTCAAGTGTCAATGACCCCTGTGTTAGATGTAGGTCACCATTGTCCATAAACACCTAAACACACAACCTATCTCATCATGAACAACCATGATTGTGTTGGAAATGCCAAAAATAAATTAAAAAAACAGCCTAAAACGACTGGAAATGGCTGGGAATCCCCACCAACCAACTAGGAAACAACCTACACAGCAGCCATGAACATGGATATGCTGTTTCCACCACTGCATCTTGACAACGACGATGGTGATGAAGATTGCGTACACCTCACAACCTCAGTATGATCAACACACGTCTAACTCAACTCAACTAAACAGAGTTCTGATGAACAGGACCAGAACTAAGAAATGAAGAAGAAGATGACAGCATTGAGCAGAACTAGAGGCATATCAAATCCCCTGCTTTGGTACCATGTGAATGAAGAAAATTTAGAGAGAGGAGCTGAGAAAATTTTACAGCCCTTAGCCCCTATCCACTTATAAACAAGAGTCAGTTACAAATTGATAAGGAATATTCTTGACAATGACAGCTGGTTGGGAGACTTCATCACCACACTCTTCTAGAAGAATATGACACAAAAGTACCACTCCTTCGATATTAGCTCTCTAGTGACTCCCAATCATAAGAATTATAATCTGCCCTCATTTCATTTAAATTTTATGGATCTTTTCATTCATTTTTGTTTCATTCATTGTAAATGGACTCTAATTTACTACACGATGTGATAAATGCGCAAGAACAACATCTGTGGTATCTAAGTACACAAATTTTGATAAAAGATTTCAGTATTAGGGCTTGAAAGTAATATTTATCATCTGCTGTTACTCTAGATGATTGAAGGGTGCCCACCATTTTCTACAAAGCCAGAAAACGAAGTTCCTAAATTATACGTCTCAAACGAGCGCCCGCCATTTATAGCTCCTACCAAGCATTATGCACGTGGATTAAAAGAGTAAGTCCTTCAAGTTCATTTGATAACGGCTGAATGAATTCCAGGAAATAATAGATGTTGAGTCATACACTAATTAAGAAGGGGTAATTATCAATAAATATTGTTGTCCTTATCTTCTAATATCTTCTTGTATGCAATGCTCGTTGTCTATATGTACCTCCAAAAGGGATAGTCTTTCTTTTCCCCCTCCAAAAATAAAATTTTCCTGTTTATTTATTTTTTAATTCTGAGTTGTCAGTTCTGGAGTCAAGGAACATGTGATTTCTTGGTATCATTCCATTAGGAATAATTTATTTCCTTCCCTTTCTCTTACCATTCCTCTGAAATAGCATGGTCTTGTGATTTGTCTACAGGTTAATTCAGGAGTGTTGGAGTGATGAACCATTCAAGAGACCAACATTTAGGCAAATAATTGCGAGGTTGGATGACATTAATAACCAACTTGCTCAAAATAGGCGCTGGAAGGTGTGAACTCATTGTGTGTGTCTATCTATGTTTGTGTGAGCCTGAATTTTATCAATATTTTTGAAGCTTGTCATTACACATTATTGTAAAGAAAAAAAAAAGTAAGAACCATGATAAATGCTCTTTACCTTAACTTCTAGTGATGTTCTTGTAATGAGGAAAATGGCATGGTTGGTCCTTGATGTCTTTATGAGGTTTCTGACATAGCAGTGTCAAAAACTTAATGAAAATTAGGAACATGTATTGCTGTCAAATGGAAGTTGAAATGCACATGTAGAGTTGTTGGAAATAGGAAAATCCTGAACTACTTGTTAAGAAAATGAATATCTGAATTACAAATGCACTTCTTAAGCTGGTTGTGACTGTCTTCCTAATCAATGGATAAGTCATAAGTCAATACGCTAAAAATAGTCTACGCCTTGTCTAGAACTTGTGAATGTTCTAGAGTCACAATCATGCTTTTAGAAACTAGATTGGACCAGCTGGTTGTACTGATCAAACTGTCAACTGGCCTAAATTCCAGTCTGGTCATACCATTATACCCAGATTGATTCAAAAACTGGATTGGTGCTCACCTGCATGACCTGTGGCAGGTCATAAGGCTGTTTGCCCCTCTTTTAACTTCTGAACAAAAGTGCTAAAATTTAAATGTGGGAGGACTTGAACGTGCTCATTCAAACCTTCTTGTCACTAGGCTGTCAATGTCATTTTTGTAAGAGTTGTAATAGAAATAACTTTGTTATGCCAATGAGCTCTAGGTCAAATAGTATGTCCTTCCTTTGTAAGAGTAAGGTAGAGGATGAGGTTGTGGGTTCTAAACCCACCGGGTGCATGTGTAACTTACTAATAAAAAGTTATTTTTTGAACAAGTTAACATAAAAGCATAAAAAATTTAAATCCAACAACTTTGAACTCTTCTTTAAATAAAATCCAATCCGTCTTGGCTTGAGTTTCCTTATCAAAATTTTCTGGAATGTTTAGTTTTCTTGGTGCAAGTGAAGTGGTGGATTTGCATGTTTGTAGTGTGTGTGTTTTTTTGATCAGGACTATCAGGCCATCTTGGTGATTATTGCACTTTTTTTTTTTCCTGAGAATTGGTGGTTATTGCACTTAAGCTTTTGGAATTCTCCTGTATCATCAACAGATTGGGGATCTTAACTGTTTTCAGAATCTTAAGGCCTTTATGAAGAGGAATCGTTTAAATCCAAGCATCCGATCATCTAGCTCCACAATCAGATGAGTAATAATTGCCTTAATGTGTGCAAAATTTCAGTTCTTTACCAGCTTGAAGTGAGGAAGGTTTCTGTGGCAGGTTTCTGTTGTGCAAAAGTACATACTGGTTTGACTTGATTTCATCTCACTTGTTAAACAATGTCTTTCGCGCATGTTGAGTTTATTCTTATGGGCCAGGGACTACAATTTAGACAGACATAGATGCATGACAGGATCACAGTTGCTACATATTGGATCCCACCTACTCGATTACTCGTCTGAAGAACCCGACTTTTCTTATGTTCTCATGAATCTATCTGAACTTATGGTTGAGTGGAAGTTTGTTACTTTAATTGTTTCTAGATGTTAATTAAGGTGTAGAACCTCTGAGATCTGTCCAATGAAACTTATGCTTCAGGTGATTTTGATTGTTCAACTTTGGTACAGAGACTTCAATTGGATGGTAAGGCAGAGCCGTGTCATTGCAGTTTACCAAAAATCTCAGTCAAGAACAGGACATCAGGAGCCCCACTTTCCTTGTCTGTTCCTTTATCAATCTTTTTCTTTGGTGCAATTTTTGTAGAAGTGTTCCCAGTGATAAGTGACTTGAACGATTCAAAACCTGAATGAATAATAAGTATGATAAGTTGATAGTATGAGATTTTCCAATATATGTAATTTGTATATTTTTTTCTGCTGTTTTGGCATTGAGTTTTCCTTCAATTAACTACAGGTCGTTGATTTTCTCCCATGGTAAATATGGACATTCAAGTTGGATGTGCACTGTTTTGGAAAAAAAAAAATCTTCTGTCCAATGTCATTGGAATCGTTTTTTATTCAGAACTTTTAAATTGTTCTCATAACTGCCTATTTGAATTCCAAGGTAGTACATCGGAATGAAGAGCCCTACCTTTACGTTCCAATCCCAGTGCATTATACCAGAAATATTATGTACACATGGGTGACAGACCAACAAGACCTGATTAAGCTGATTAAATATCAACTTTTACCACCTAAATACCTTTCTGCTTCCACAATGGATATAAGCTTCTTTTGAAAGAATTGTCATTAAATAATGTCAGCTATCCAATTGGGGAATAAATAAAGTTTATATCAAGTCTCACTGTTATTTCTCCAACTCTTCAATGCAAAAAGGGGAGTAGGAACGTTTGACATTTTTTGGGGAAAGGATATCCCTCCAATTCCTTTCCATTTTTGGCAATGTGTGACAATTTATTTGATTTTTAAATGCCCCGTCTTACATCTAAATAAAAATTGGAGGGAATTTGAGAATTCAACGGGAGAGGATCTTATTACACATTTTTCTTTGTAAATTAACACTATCTTGTAAGTTTAGGCTGCATCCATGCTATGGTGGTCTGGTTGCATAGGTGCTCAGGTGACAAACTTAAAGGCCACATTACGTGCTGTAAACCAAGTGTCAGTACAGAAGAGAACAAAAAAAGCTATGCAAAGAGCCATCTCAAAAGCACAACAATCGCTGAGGAAAAACCTACGGCATAAAAGAGCCACCAGGGTTATTACAAAGCCCCATTTAGAATGGGCATGAGCAATCAAACTGCACTCACAATCCGATAAGAGGGTTCTAACCAGATCTATGATGTCCTTTGTCAACTGCATAACAAGATTATGAATACTAGCTACTACTAGCTACTACCGTTTGAAACTCACTCTCAATGATCAATGGAGAGAACTCCTGTACACTGCCGTCTGCCCTATCCACACACATCTTTAACTCTCATCTGATAAAATTTGCAATCTAGTTTCAAGGGGTAGGACTTCTGATAAAATTGCCAGTCCAACTCCAAGGGGCAGGACTTCCAATTTCTGATGCTACTCTCTGCTATAACATCTTGAGTCTTTAATGAAACTTCCAGCTCCATAGCTCATATCTTCTTCCACAAACTCTAGAGAGTCTATGCTGTAGGTTCAATTTATATGCTGACTCTACTGAAAATTCACCACCTATTCCCCCTAGACAGACAAACTCATCAGGCCTATAGGTACTTGGAATGGGCATCTTTCAAATTTCTTCTGCATGTTGGTCATCAAAAAGTTGGGATATTTTCTCCATATCCCAATTAACTAATAATTTAACAGGTCAATAAAATGCTCCATGATTAGAGACCCATTTTTCATCTGCGTGCATAGGTGTGCATGTGTGTCCCTCCTTTGTTAACCCATAGAGATATACACCAAATACACAGCAGGCTCCTACTTCTGCTATTGGTTCAATCTTTTTTTTTTCCAATCCCTAGAGGCTACCACTTGAACCAAAAAAGAAGAAGTCAGGTAATGTAAAAGTATGAAGCACCATGCAGCTACTCTTATATTGTCAGCAGAAGATGGATGAATGGGAAAGTTTGAGACAAAATGCATATTGCTTTTAAGCAGCACCACGGAGCACAACTAGAATTTAGAAAATTGGCAAAAAGAAAGAATTATAATTTTGAGTTAATTGAAGCTCTCTTCCCTAAACTATGTGTTTATTAGAGGTGTGCATATTTAATTATAAAATTTTGTAATCAGCAATTTAATTCAAGATTAATTTGCAATGTTCATCCACCATTTTATTCATTTTTAAATTATCATATTAACAAGTTAATTAATCTCAAATTAAGATATCAATTTATATTTGAAGCCGCACATTACAAGTAACCTCATAATTTAGGATTTATAGATTACTATTAATATGCTAATTAAACCATAGATTTTGATGGTAGAGTGAACATTGCAAAATAATGCTGAATTAAAGTATTAAATGTAAATTTTTGAAGTTTAGGGTGCATATCACAAATATCCTGTTAGTGTAAAATAGATAGCTATAACTAACCCTATAATCTAGAGAATAAATTCAGTCCGGACGTGGCGTAAAAGGCAACTATTACGCCCTCCAATAATAATATGACTCGTCATATTTTTGCAAATAAAAAACTAAGCACTTCCACACTAAATCAAATCCTCTTCAATACAGAAACCCAAATCCGCACTTCTTCCCTAAATAGAGATGCTGCCGAGAATCTCCAATTACGGCTGTCGGAGGTGGAGGACAATTAGCGATGGAGGAAGCAATGAGAAACCCAAAAAAAGAACTACACAAGAAAGCAAGCAATGAGAGGTGAAAGAATGAAATAAAGCACAGATTTTGAGAAGTGGGTTTGGATTATAAGGGAACATACAGTCTGGAAATCGTGAGGAGCAACGCTAGGAAGGTAGAAGGAGTGAGATAGAGAGACGAAGAGTAGAAAAAACAAGAGAATTGTGGTCACTGTAAGGCCACACAGTGTACGCATTTTCTTCTTCTTCTTCTGTTTGTGCTCAGAGCCACGGGGAGAGAGAGATGGGGTTTGAGGTTTCTTAGAGAGAGAGAGAGAGAGAGAGAGGCAATGGGGTTTGAGGTTTGAGGTGGAGGACCACAGAGGAGCCTTCGGGGGTGCCGCCGACAACCCTCCAAACCCAAGGTGGACGCCGCCTAAGACAATATCGATCTCTCAATCCGTAAGAACAAAAGCCATCAATCTTTCTGTGGTGGAATTTCACCACCAATTACATAAAAAAAAGTTGGAAAGAACGAAACCCACAAAACCAAATCTAAAAAAAGCTACTCCAGCAGTAAGATTTTAAAAAAATCTTTGATTTTTGAGTTGGGTTTTAATCTGGGTTGGCAACTCAGGGAGTGGTTGTTGAAGTGAGCTTATATGGGTTGGTGTTATGGTGCCATTTGGTTGTTCAAGTGGGCTCATGTGAATCAGAGAGAAAGGAAGCTAGTGAGAGAGAGAAGGCGTTTCTAAGCTACTAACAGTGGTTGTGGCTGGCAAGAGTCGTGGAGCTTGGCTGGCAACTGGAGATGAGGGAGCTTGAGAAGATTGGCTATGGGGCTGGTTTGATTAGAGAGAGAGCTGAAGCAGATGGTTGTTGCCTTGTTGGTGAGCCTTGCAAAAATATAACGTGGCACATTATTATTGGAGGGCGTAAAAGTGGCTCTTTACGCCACATCTGGACTGAATTTATTCTCTATAATCTATTTTGTTAAAGGTCATACAAATTATGAGAAATAAATACACTACTTTCATGTTTCACAAACCCAAATGGAAGGCAAGTTGATCACCAATTAATGGAAATCCACCAAATAAAGTAACAATAGTAGTAGTTGTGCAATAGTAGTCAAGTATTATTATTAGTTACAGTGCACAAATGATGTGTTTTACAGAGGGGAAAAATGTAACAGAGAATAATACCAAATATAATACTATATGTATGTGTGTGTGGGTTGGATTGAAAATGTTACACCACTCAATATTTTTTAATTGGAAGTTAATTTTAACAAATCCACCGTTGAATTACATTATTTTCGTATATTCTCCATGCTTGCAAAATTTCAAGATGATCAAATATCAATAGCCATATTATCAATTAATTGTTTAAATTTTGGTTTTTGTAGTTCAAAATAATATATAAAAGATAAGTTTGTGGATAGAATTGGTAAATAAAATCCGATTGATATGAAAATTGACTTGCATGTTAAGAATATACAAAACATGTAATCCAATGGTAGGATTTTCAATATATGAATTCAATAACAAGTTATTGGTTAGTGTAATATTGCTTAGAGTTACAACAGGTGTAACTTGAACCTAACCCTATATATATACATATTAAAAAGGCAAGGTCTAGTGATTCTAGTTTTAAGCTATAACAATACTGTAGGACATTTTTGATATCCCTCTGCTCCCTCCCCCTCCTGCACCTATGACCCAACACACACATGCATAAAGATACATGTGTGCACATGCATACCGTGCAGATACTTGTACTACACTACCATGTGTGCATGCATACAGTCATGTTGAACAAAAATGAAATTATTACATCCAACATTTGCATATTGATTGACATAAGACAATGTACATATTTGCTAAAAAGTTTGTGCAGTAACATTCATCAAGGTAGTAATGAGGGATCTTTATTTTTTCCTTGCATACCTTACGCGCTACAGCAATTGGATTGAGAGATCAGTAGTTGAGGGCCAAAGCAAAGGATAAATAATCACAATTCACCTTATTCTTTGACAAACATTGATGCATTCCCCAATCTAAGGCTTGGTAAAGACTAAAGGGAATTTTTAAGATCCCACAGAAAAGCTGTAATTGTTACTCTTCAGGCATTCAAAATTATTTACCACCATGTAAACTCAACTAAACTTCCCTACTAAGAACCTCAAAATTAGTAGAGAAATATCAGAGTATCTGAAATTTTCATTTTCTTTTTTGGTGTGAAGACAGGAATTCAGAAAGAGAAAAATGATATTTTGTTGCCCAAGTGCTTCTTGTGTCTATAACATGAGCTACCTCACTGCTCCGATCACTGATCTTGTTGGCTCCATCATTCTTGACTTCTGTATCTCGTTCACTAACAAAAACTTTGTAGAATTGCAAAACCTTTGGGTGTGCCTTAATCTTCGAAGGCATAAAACCTTGTAACTTAAGGCCTTCTAAGCTTCTCACACGGGAAAGTGCTACATAGACCATTCCATAGCCAAAAGCTCTGGATAGATTGGTTTGAAGTTTATCAAGAGTCATACCCTGGCACTTGTGAATACTTAGAGCCCATGAAAGTATGAGGGGTATCTGCTTTCTTTCAGCAACAACTGTATCTCCCTCCATCACAACCCACTTTGCTGGTGTAATCTCCATGGTTAGCCCTGAATCAAATCTGACTATTGGTAGCAGGTTGTCATAACACATATCTGTCACATCCATATTCTCTGGCTCATGAAATCCTATAATTGTACCAGTGGCACCATTCACTAGTCCACGCCAAGTACTCAGATTCTTGATCAGCATCACCCTTGCACCTTCGCAGAGGAAAATCTCATCAGGTGCTATTCCCTGATTGAGTTGATTCTTCCAAGGATTGTTACCACTATCAACAGCTAAATATATAGCACCCTCCTTTGCCAAGTCTTCCATCCTCATCTGATTTACTGTTTCCACATCTTTATTCAATGGATATAGCTGTACCACCGAAGGATCTGACTCAGACTCAGTCACCGAGCAAGATTGTTCAAGAAATTCTATGTCTTGAGGTTCACATTCCCCTCTCCTTATACCCTGAAGCATCTTGATAAATCGTGAATCTGATTGCCTAAAAACCTCAGTAAGCTCATATTGAAAATCAAAACTTGCATTCCAGCAGTCAGCTTCGAATGCAAACTCCTTGCCTGATGCATTCCGCTTACAAAGAATTGGTGGTAGCTGAAAGAAATCTCCACTCACAACAAGCTGAATTCCACCCCACACCTCGTCTTCACCACGTATCTCTCTCGCAATGAATTCAAGATTCTCAAACAACTCTGCACCAACCATGCTAATCTCATCAACAACCAATGCCTCAACTTTTTTCCACCTATTGTAAGCCTTCTTATCTGAAAGAACCCTATCTAGCAAAGAGTGGCGATCCCCCACTCCAGGCCCAATGCCTGCAAACGAGTGCAGTGTTTGTCCACCAATAGCACATGCAGCAACACCAGTAGGCGCTGTGACAAAGACCCCAGATCGGGGATGACATTTTTTCAACAGTTTGATAATATGATTAACCAATAATGTTTTACCAGTTCCTGCCGAGCCCGTGATGAACACTGAATTTCCCTCAGAAATGGCAGATATGATTTGTTTTTGTTGGTCAGTCCACTTGATTCTGGTCCTAGGTTTTCTGGGTTCACTGTTTTTGGTCTTGGTTTTACTCCTAAACCTATTTTGTGCAAATTTTGTGCTTTTCCCAAGACTATTGGTGCTAAAGTATCTATATGCAGCTATTGCAGTGGTGATAAACCCCATACCTAATTTTTTTTTTTCCTTTGTTTCTTGCAATTCCCTATCTGGGTCTTCAAGGTTTTGCCAAATTAAGGTTCTTTTTCAGGATAATAGCTATATAATGCAGCATATAGCATGAAGATGAAATTGCATAACTTGGAACTGAAATGGGATTTTTATTTCATATAAGCACAAAGTGAAATTCCAAAAGAGAAGATGTAGTATGATGAAGAGATGTCTTACCAAATGGTAAATGGACAAGAGAGTTGTTGAGTGGCTTTGGCTTTGAGTTGGTACCAAGGCTTAACCAAAATTGCTGTTAACTGGCACTGGCAGAGACAAAACAACCTCCATAAGAGGAAGTGAGAATCGTCTTCTAAGATGTTACCCAAAATAAAACATTTCTATCTTTCTGGAGCTGCATCATATTCATTCATGTTGTACTACTCTTTGGGCTTTAGCTAAAATGTCCAATGGCCATTGGGCTTACTGTTACTGTTACTGTTAGCGTTTGAGCTTTTGCAGGGTGGGAAATATCAAATATCTATGGCAAACTTTGAATTTGGACCGAAAATCATACCTCAGGCCCAAGAAGAAGAATAAACAGTTTAATTCTATGCACGGCAGCGTAGTTAATAGTCAAAAGAAAAAAAAAGTTAAGTAATGTACCTCAAGTGTTATTTCTTAAGTTTTTTTTCTTAAAATTTAGTTATGTGGTTACTTAACTAAAAAATATATTTCCATTTCATGAGAAAAAATTCACATGGCAGAATCTTAAAAAGAAAACTTAAAGAACAGTACCTAAGTACCGTACCTAAGTCTTGCTTATAGTTAAAACAATTATACTTTCATTATGGAGCAGACTGTATTTGATTTGTTGCCAATTTTAAGTTGATAAAATTGTAGAGGTTCTTAATTAGTAAATAGCGAACATTTTTTTTAATGGATAGTAAATAGCAACCTTAAACGATGGGATAGCATCAACTTTTCACCCATGGGCTTGTAACTAATAGGTGACAATGTTCAAAACTTAGGTTAATAATTAAAAAATAGCACAATTCTCAAATAGACTTAAGATATTTTGGGACATCTTCCTCCACCTTTTTGCTTCTAGAATTTATCATTCTTAAGTTGTTACTTACATTAGCAGTATTTTATAGTTGAATAAAATATATAAGATTTAATCTTTTACACCAAAAACTAATTAGTATCTTGATCTAATAATAAAGAGTTATTATCAAGATCAAACGTCATAGGTTGAAATTCTCTTAAAAAGAAAAAAAATATTTAATGGCAAACTAAGAAGAACCTAGTTGTGTTATAATTAGTCAATCCTCATTGCAGGAAATAAAAATAAAAATCCTGAATCACATAGCGTACAAAATATGTGGCTGCCGCTGATGGCCACATTCCGAAACAAAAATAAAATAATTTCTTACTCACAAAGTAAAGAGAAATCCATTTTAAAAATAAATAAATCTCCGATAAAAAAAAATTATAAATGGCTTATTCGTTATACTTATGTTTATGTGTCTATGACATTTTTTGTGGTTCCTTATTTGGAGAAATTATACCGTCCTTATGGTGGATCACGTCATTTGTTTACCATTCTAGTAAAAGACTCACACTTATTTAAAATTGGTGAGTCAATATTCAGTTTTTATTTAAAACTCCACAATTTTAAACAAATGAGAGTCTTTTACTGAAATGATGGATCACATCACTTGTCCACTATGAGGACTTTATAATTTCTACCTTATTTGAGACCCAAAATAAAAAATTTCAGACCTTGGGATTTGGTTGCAACCTTGCAAGTACCTAATGGAACTTCATCAATGATTCATTAATAGCATTATATAGTTCGGCATCTGAAATTCAAATAAATTGATAAATAGTTTTGAATTGTGCCAATCGATGGTAAGAACGAGAAAATTACTAACTGATCAATTTGTTTGTAGAGAGATTGTTTACTCTTCTAGTTTCTTTTGCAACCATGGCAAAAATATTTTCAATAATAAATATTATCAAAAATAGGCTTTTGCAACCAAATAAAAGATGGCATTCTAATGGTCTATTTTGATTTTGTACATCAAAAAAGAAATTGTTGCAAAATTTAGTACATAACTAATCATAAAATGGACTATTTTAATTTTGTACATCAAAAAAGAAATATTGCAAAATTTAGTACATAACTAATCATAAATTATTTTCTCAAAAAAGAAAAAGACTAATCATAAATTATTTATTGTCAGCATTCAAAAGAATGCCACATTCTATTTTACTATAGCATAAATGATTGGGTTGAAATGTATTAAAAACAATTATTTTTGTCTTTTAATTTTTTTTAATTTTTTTAATTCTAAATAAATATTAGCTTGTTATTTTTATTTTTTATGTATCAATTTAGTTTTTAATTTTAGGATATTTCATATTCTTAAATGATCAAAATTCTTTTGTTCATCTTTTGGCCTTCCAAAAATAAATTCCTGATTCATTTCTCAAATGCATTTATATCTCTCAGTACCAATCATCTCAACTTTCAAATACTTTTCTGATGAGTATATATAGACTTTTGAGACTTTTGTAAGATAGTTTATAGGAACTAAGCACGAATTGATTGTACCAGTTTACCTCACGTTTACCTATGGTAAAATTCTTGTAAGAATGCTTTTAATGAATGATGGTGGTAAACCTTCTAAAAATAATGTTGAGAATGATAAATTAACATGTCATAAAAATTAAGCTAGAATGGTGGAGGATCATTTATCTTATTTTAATTCCTCCTCACGTTGGACTCACTAATATTTATACTAGTTTGCCTCATGTTTACCTATGAGCTATGGCAAAAAAACTTGTGAGAACGTATACAATGAGTATAGACTATAGACGTACTTTAGACTTTTGAGAGTTTTGTAAAATGTGTTTATAGGCACTAAGCACGAATTGGTTGTACTTGTACCAGTTTGCCTCACGGTTACCTATGGTGAAAAATTTGTGAGAACGTTTACAATGAATATAGACTATATATAGACTTTAGAGTACTCAGAGTTTTGGAAAATGTGTATATAGGCACCGAGCACGAATTGGTTGTACTTGTACCAGTTTGCCTCATGTTTACCTATGGTAAAAAACTTGTGGGAACGTTTACAATGAGTGTAGAGTATAGACTATATATATAGACTTTACACTTTTGAGAGTTTTGTAAAATGTGTTTTTAGGCACTAAGCATGAATTGTTTGTACTTGTGCCAGTTTGCCTCATGTTTACCTATGGTAAAAAACTTATAAGAATGCTTTTAACTAATGATGGTGGTAAACCTTCTAAAGAGTAGTGTTGAGAATGATAAATTAACATGTTATATATAAAAGATTAAGCTAGAATGCTGGAAGATCATTTATCTTATACTAATTCTTCTGCACGTGGGACTCAATAGCATTTATAGTTTACACCACCTGTCTTGAAAGTTTGAGGTATTAAGTAGTGAGAAATTTCAACGGAAGACATAATTTATTTATGTTATTTTTAATGGATAAATAATCAATTAAGCTTACATTCAAGCAGTTTTTAGCTTCCATGAGTTGAAGTAACTGTGCACTCTCTTTGTAGTTTATATATTATATTTTTCAAGAGACCATACCATTGCTTAGGTTTGGAAGTGAGAATAAGGAGTACATATACTCCTCTTAATTATTGATTTTCAATAGATTAAGTCTTCTCACAATGGCTGTAATAAAGATTGAAAGAATGTATATTAATCTTCTTCTTTTTGAGGAAAGAATGTATATTAATCTGTATATATAGAACTGTACAAGGAATACTTTTATATAGGCAGTAAAGAGCACAAAAGTACATAAATACACTGTTAAAGTATATAATAATCGTATGATTAATGTTTTGTCAATACCATGTGTTGATCCATTGAATCAGAACGACAACAATTTTAGATGTGGAATATTAAATATATAGTTCGGAAAAAAACTTGTTTATATTTGTTTACTTCGAAAACAAATTAAGGTCAAACATAATAATGTGTTCTTGAACAAACCCATGAACATGAAAGACTTGATTTAACTATATATAATATTATTTATATGTAAACTTGTCTAAAAATATATTTATATAGACTTAAAATTAGATTGTACAAGTTTGTCAATAGGTTCATGACACTAAATTATTCTTTTGTAACTTATTGATGATATAAATATTTTATTTATAGTAAAAATATAGAATTGTGAAGAGGTAAAACATTTTAGTCATGATTTCACAATATTTAGGAAAATAATAAGTTTATCAAGTAGAACAAACTCAAACTTACTTGACAAGAAAATGAGCCAAGTATGAATCTAAAATCTTGTTTGGTGATGAATTAAAGTTTGGCTCGTGTTCAAAAAGAATTTAATTCAATGACCAAGTTTGAATTTTTAATACTCAGCTTGTTTACAACCCTAGTAAATATTATATTACTTAATACTAACTTTTTATTGAATGTGATTTTTGAAAAATCAATTGTTGAATTATATTTTTCCTTGTACCCTCTAAAATAAAGAGAATATATAATCCAAGGTGGAGTTAAGATAATATGTTATAAAGTATTATATTATTAATAGAAAATTAAGTTAGGTGTAACTTGATTTGGAGTAATTATAGAATACTCCTAGAGTACTATAATGCATACTCTCTTCTCTCACATAATAGTATGTCTTACTAATTAAATTTATGGTATAACCCACAATTCATATGAGAAGGGAGTATGCATTTATAATACTCCCAGAATTACAGAGTATTTAATAATTTTTCCTTATATTCAATCTTAAACTTATGGACGTAAATTTAATACACATATATTTGAAACTTAGACTAATAGGTTTTCTTTTTCCAATTAGGACCTATCAAACTTTAACACGGGCTTTGTCCACGTGATTAAAATTCTCAACTAGATTTTCTCTTCTCCGGTAAGTTCTCTTTGCCTTCAACTTCTATGTATTACACATTTTATAGAAAGATCCTTCCTATTTAAATCCCCTAATTCCTTTCTTTTTTTATATTTTTTATTAGTCCTAATTCCAATTAATTCTAGTCTAGATGTAAGACATATGACATTTATAAAATTTAATGATCATAAAATATTCAAAGTAAACTACACAAAATTAAATAAATGGCACGCATCTCCCATCTGATTAAAAATTAAAGAGAAATTGAGGATTTAACAGAATGAATCTTATCTCTTCATATAATGAGAATTGCTAACGAGTGACCTTAGGGCACTGGTTAATAATTCATTTAAAAAAAGTCTTATCGTTAGCATTTCTCTTATTTAATTACTTCAAGGTCATATGAATTTATTTCTACATAAATTCTAATCAAAACATATATTTCTTTTTTTGAAATAGTTAAAAAAAAATTTTATATCCTTATTTTTTTCGAAAATCTTGTGATTTTTCCCGATTATAATGGAGATAAATTTAAGTAATTAATTATTTTTCTACACATCATTATTACTACACATCTTACGTAATAATGATGCATAATAAAATAGTTGATATAATACTTAATAACATATTATCTTAAAAAGTTACATAAATTAGTTGTATTTGTAACTTAATTTCATCATTATTACTACAAATTTTTTTATATAAAATAAAAGGGAAAATTTAGTGAAAGCATTAAGGGTATTGGTTTAGGAAATATTTATTGCAATTGTTAATAAATTATTTTAGAAAAATTTTGACTATACTTTCATGGAAAATATAAAAAGTTGTAAAAAAAATTATTTATTTTTTCTTTTTTTTACAAAAATTTTCTAAAAATATTTTCTAAACCAATTCACTCAAGGTATTTGTTAACTTTTTAAAAAAAAAATATTTAACAATTTTGGTATGAAGAGAGGCAAAACCAAAGATTCAAAAAACAAAAGGATCTTACTGAAAAATTAATTACCAACACATTAATTATGTGATAATTAAAGAATCTCATTAATTATGTAGTAGCAATCATACCCTTGTATCGTAATCCTAAACATTTTCTCAAAATGATCAACCAATGACAAATAGAAAATCTAAGTTTGACAAATGTTGGTGAGTGAAGATAAGGAGAGAAACATTTCTTCTTCAATATAGTTCTTCCATGCATGCAACGATTCAGCATGTCTCCTTAACTATAGCCACCATGAAAAACATCAATTCTACTATTATTATTCAACCACCGAACAGTTTGACGAAGCATACGGCATTGATTTAAAACCAAGCACCTCGTTTTGCAAAACTACAAAAAGAAATGTTGGACTTTATAAGTACATGTCTGAACCACACAACTTTGTCGTTTGTATCTTCGTATGCACATTTTATAAAAACAATTATTTAATATTATATTGGAAATGGGGTAGCAAATTTGTTTTTTTTTTTTTTTTTAATGTACGTTAGCATGTACTTTTTTTTGGGTAAGTAAAAGTTACCGTTGACTGATTTTAACTGTTTTGGCCTTGAGCAAAAGAGTAGCTGTGACTTGTGAGTCCTAAGAAGACCAGAAACATGTTGAACGTACCCAAGGATTTCGTTAAATTTTATCTTAATATTCATAAAAATCCCAATTTATTTCTAACACATTAAAGATCAACATATAGGAAATAAAAGGTAAAAACTCTTAATAACTTGTATGATATATACATTGGCTTCCAAAGATATTGTCAATAAGCCAAGGGAGGTATATGCATGTATTATATATGAGCTAATATAAAGAGAAAATAATATTTATACATTTCATATACACGAATTAAAAACTTTCTTGCCCTATTTTGAGCTAATGTTCTACTTTATACTCTACTAAGTAAAACTTGTGGCATGTGTGTACCTTTTTTTTCTTCTTCTTATTTCATGTAAGCATTTATTTTTGCCCAGTATGGAGGAGACGATGGTTGAAAGGAGTATCATAACGTTTGAGTTAGTTGAGCATTATTCATTATCATTCCTATTCCCGAGGAGTGTGAAACTAATTTTATGATCCGTTTTATAAGTTGCCATTGCTATTCTTGGGAGTTGAAGTACTCCTTTTAAGAACTGTTTGTAATTTTATTTATAATCCCTATATTTTCACTACTTTATAGATTTTGAATTAAGGTTAACATGTATAATAACTAGATGTAATATTAATAATTGTTAAAAATATCAAGGTCCAACCCTACTTAAATATCTTAGTCTATTCTATAGCTCTAGCTCAAGTTCATCATATCGAATTTTATCTGGAGTAAAAGTAAAATAATCATAATGTTTTTTGGATTGCAAGTAAAGTAATTACAGTTAATCCTACTTGTAGTTCAAGTATTATAATCCTGGTTTATATATTGTTAGTAAATGAATTGTTTTACTTTAAATACCCTTTCATTGGTTCATTGTAATATATAAAATTTAATAGTAAATTAAAATGTACCATCAAGGGTTGTCTATTGTGGAAATAAGCTTCTAAGTTTGAATCAAATTAATTTCCTATGTTTTGACTTTTATCTCCCTTTCTCATCTGTCAAGCAAAATAGAGAGTCATTTCTCCTCTTTTCTAATCATAATTGAGAGGACAGTTAAGACCATGTTGATTGATTTTATGAAATTAGGCTAACTTTCTAAGTTAAGCAATTATGTTATTTAATTGATTTCCAGTTGACAAGCCACATAAAATAAATAACACTAATAAAGTAAAACACAATAAAATAAATAACAAAATGATTTGTTGACGAAGTAAAAAAAAAAGGATGAATCCAAAAAAAAAAATACTCCAATGGTTTCCATCAACCCTAAAGAAAATTCACTATTAGAATTGAAGTTATACAATTGAAATAAAGCTCTATTTCTAATTGCTATCTCTTGTAGAAGTCACAGTTGTGATCCCACATTGCTACAATCACTTTTGGACTCTTCTAATATGGACTTGCGTTTGTGACTTCAAAGACCACCTTAAAGATTTGTCTCAGTTGCAACACAGGGAAGGTATTGATGCTTTAGCTTACATCACCAACACAAACAACTAAAGCCCAATTCACTTGAAGAATAATCGATAGTGGTGAATACAAAGGTTTAGGGTTTCTTTTGAGACGGTATGATTAAGTTTTGCAAAAACTTCTGTTTAGTCGACTCTTACGTGCCGTTATATATGTTTGAGTTTAAGGCTTAGAATCCCACTTAAATAGTCAACTTAATGGGTCTGTTGAGAATCTTGATTCTTGATCAATCAAGAACAGTAACGACCCTAGAAATTTTTTTGAGAGTGATCATTAAGAAACTTAAATTATACAAAATCTAATAAAAAAGAGAACTTCATATATTAACGACAAACACACACACATGCAAACACATAAAATCTTACAATTTCCTTCTACGAATTTTCTTATTTTGAAATCGTTATATGATAGTCTCATTATTAATATTGCAAGCTATATCTCTTTTAAAATTTTAGTTAAATAAAATTTTTCTTGGACTTTTTATTTTTTATTTTTTTTATATAAGGATCTAATATATTGTTAAGGAGATTAAAGTTTAAAGACAAAGTTTGGTTATAAACTAAGTTATAGCACGAGACTACAACTCTTACTAAACAAATTAACATTGCTACATATTTTGCAAATCTAACTGTTGAATTGCATGTTCTCTATATTCTTAAAACACATGTCAAGTTTAATGTCAATCAGATGTTATTTACTATTCGATCCATAAATATATTTTTTATGTATAATTTTAGACTAAAAAAACTCGAAATTTAAACATTTGATTGATGACATAGTTATTGATTTTTTATCTTCTTGAAATTTTGCAAGTATTGAAAATATAAAAAGAAAATATAATTAAATGGTGGATTTGTTAAAATTCACAACTAATATAAAAAAAGATTGAATGGACTTGTAGCCTTAACTTACAACCAAGTTTGTTATCCAATTTTGTCCAAAGTTTAGTTATGTTGGGCTTAAAAAAATTTTTAGGGTTGTCACAAAGCTTTTTTAAGGATAAAAAAAAATTATAGATTTTTTAAATTTATATATAATAATTATTTTTTCCGAGTCAGAGTGGTCTTGTGACCACCCTGGAGTTTATGTAGAGCCACCAGTGATCACGACTCAATCAAAAAATAAAAAATTACCTTGATATAAGTTGATTCTTGGACTTTGTCTTGTTCACTGTTACTAATCAAAAACATATTACAGTCTTATAGATTTGTCAATACAATCCTAACAATAACAATAACAATAACCGAGAGATATTTATTTTTTTGGACAAACAAAGGAGAGATTTTTATAATATAGTTCTTGTACTAAACAATGTCAAGAAATAGTATCCATAAAACAAAAATTGTCTCAATAACATCAAGTTAGAAAACTCTTCTACGTATATCAATAATATGTTAGAAGAATTGCTGAAAATTGGCTTGTAGTAATCTTCTTTCAGTTTCATTCTACCCTTCCAGATTCCAGAAATTTCAAAGAAACCGGGGTGAATCTTGTGAAGAGAGAGAGGGAGATGAAAGGCAAGTGCATGCAAGAAAACACTGTGTTCATCCATAAAAGCAGAACTGAAATGGACTAAACACAGAGAAAACAAAAGGTTGAAAACCCAGTTACACTGCTGAGGATTAGTCTCTGCATGTACTGATTCAACTTTATGTCTCGAGTCTCAAATCAAGCAGAAGCCTATTTGGAAGTAGTTGGAATATAGACAAAAATGCCTACCTGCTACTATGCTAGCATGCCTTTCTTGCATTAAAATACATAACCTATTTTACTACAACTGTCAAAGAAAAGCTGTAACCCGACCAACAAACTTAGCTATCCACGTCAAAAATACTTGCGCAAGCAAGCTTCAGAATGAGTGATCAATATGACTAGATAGAATCCAATTTTTCTTTGACAAACATACAAACAAGTATTCTTGGGGTACAATTTCTATTAATTAAGATCAGTAATTAATCATACTTTCTTATAATTAAGTTTGTGTCTTTCTATTAATAATACAACATATTTTCTTGCACACCCATCTTCTAGCTGCAACATATTTATAGCTCATGTAATTGTTTTGATCCCTTTTCATAGTTTTGGAGCCAAGCATATATATATAGCCAGTACGTCGAACACAAACACATGTACAACAAAACAGAACCACACGATTTGTATTGGTTATTCATTACTTTTGTTTGGTAACTACTAGTTGTAATGATTATAAAAAAGAAACTACTACTTGTATTGAATCATAAGAAAATGAGAGAGAGAAGCAACAGTATATTTCTCGTCAAAAAAACAGAGACGAGATCAATGGCAAGGAAAATGGGACAACGGTCTCGTTGTCTGTTGCCTTTTTACATTTCCTTTTACGTGCAAGTTGGGAAGCCTCTTTTCCTTGGAATTTTCAACTGTTTATTCTCCAAGTTAAAGTTACCGATTAACCAAGCAAATGATCATACCGCTTGCTTCTCTTCCAATATTATACTTGCTCATGGTGCGTGCAACACACGCTCGTTTTTTCCCTTTCTAGCTAGCTAATTAATCAAAGAGCTAGGCTGAAATTTAAATAAGCCGACCAATGGTGACTGGTGTCTATTATTTTCCCTTTGACATGGCAAAAATATTTAACTAGCTAGCTAGAACTGCTTCATTAAGAAAAACTGTGTGCAAATTTGCTTGTGCCGACAGACTAGTTAGGTGAAACTAGAGTAATTCATCTTTAACTTCATTTTTTTTTCCAGATAAAAAACTACAGAAAATTAATTCTAGAATATAAATAACTGTTTTTCTTTTTAATAATTTCAATGTTACAATAAGAGATGATGATATACAAATCCTAATTATTCTTATAAAAGATGACAAATGATACAAATTTGTTAGATTTTGAACAGTATCATTCCACCTCAAAACTAATCGGTGATGAAAAAGACACACTCAAATCTTTTATGACATTCGATATTACGCCCCGCAATCTTATTTTTAGAGTAATTGTAGAGAATCGAATGGTGAGTCCAACAAAACAAAATACAAGGCTCATCATGATAATATAAATAAATAACCTGAGGATGGACTAGGAAACTTTAGTTTATTCCTAGACCAACAAAGCCACCAGCATGGGGCGACCTAGTCTAAGAAAGGGATCATCCAACAAAAGATGGAATCAAGTAATTAACTTACATAGGATACGGAATAGGATGTGAAATGTGAGTTGGGATTGGAGATAAGCTTTTTTTTATTTGATTTGTTTTCGGTTTTTGGTTTGTTGTTGTTGTAGTTGTTGTTGTTGTTGTTTTTTCTTTTTTGGAGATGGGATGAGATTGGAGCAACTTTGAGTGATGTGATGTTAACTTATGTGGTCTAAAGCAAAAAAGTATTGTGGAGAAATATTGAGATAATGCAACTCATTTTAGTATCTCAAGGTTAATAATAATGTAAACAAATTCATTTTTCTCCCCCATTGTATAAATTTTAACATGAGTGTTAATTTAGTTTTGTGAGGATTTTTTTACGTTAGCTAATTCTATGACAGAATTTATGTCGTAATTTTGGTTTGTGTAAAATTATAATATATATAAAGGTGGTATAAGGATTGAAATTTAAAGCTTCAGTTGACTGTGCAAGACTAAAGACCTTAGTCGAGCAAGAATCCATGATGGGTCGAGAAAAACTAGAATTTAGATAGAAAGTCTCGTTAGAGGCTTCTATGGAAAGTACCTACTTAGTTTTTCCATGGCAACTTTTGTAGCCTTCTTAACCTTTATAAGCCAATATTAAACCCTAATCATAATAGAGGAAGAAGACTGCACTTTCACAAGAAAAACTAGATCCAAGAATCCTTTATCTTTTGACCTCTTTGATTGTTCATCATTAAAAGGATTTTATCGTTTGTACCGCAACATTCTTCAAGAGTGGATTTGATTTTTAGATTTCATCCTTGGAGCGTTTTTATTGTTTTGGGTTTTTTCACTTTGTGAACATATGTTGTCTTTGATTGTGTTCGGTTATAGCTTATGTTCTTTGGTGTGGTTTAACTTGTTTGTCCATCATCATTGTAACCTTGACTATATAATTAACTGCCTGGTTAATATTTGAGAATCAACTGATTAAATTTGGTAGTTAAGCCGTTTAGGGGTCTAAACCATAAATGTAGTTTTTGAACTTTGAATTTAAACAATTAAACCCCAAATTTTTAGGTTTTTAATAAATTAAACCTTCCTTCATTTTTTGTGTTACGTTTAGCGGATTGTTATTGTCATGCAGGAAATATTTTTGATATACCGTTCCTTTCATAATTTCCAAAAAAAAAAAAAAAAAAAAAGGAAAAGCAAACATGTTTGAAAAGAAGAAGAAGAAGAAGAAGCAACCTTGGTTTGAAAAAAAGAGTAAACATAGATTACCCAAAGAGGGCAAGACTTATTTTCTTTATCACAGCTCCGCTAAGAAACAATTTCTCAAATATCTCCTCGATATAGAGTTTGCTATGAAGAAGATTGAAGATAAATTAATATTGGTCTTTCATTGTTACTGACAAGAAGATCAAACTTTGTCAAGAATATAACATGTATAGCCAGATAAGAGATTGACATAAGACAATACTGCTTTGGTTTGACCCCTTTTTTTTCAATTTAGACATTAGGAATTGGAAAACAATGGGGAAGAGCTAGTGGATATGTAGAAACGACCCGGGGGGGGGGGGGGGGTGCCTAAAAATTTTAGTTAGAAAATTTCACCATATAGATTTCGGGAGCATATATTTGCTTCTTTTAATTTCAAGCTGGTATATGTACAAAATCCACATTATAGAACAAGGCACTGTGATTGAGATTTCCTTCCCCAAAAAGATGTCTTTACCTCTTTGAATTCCTTCTTCAAAATGTTTACACTGATTAAATGTTTAACTTGTCACAAATCATAAATCTAGAGTTTTAATTGTTCAAATTGAAAGTCCAAAGACTAGATTGGCAGTCAGGTCAAAATTCGAGATAACATTTATAAAAATCCCTATATACTTCATAATAAATTTAACAGGTGAAAATATTATTGTTTTAATTAAAAAGTTGTCGAGATTTGAATTTTGAAGCATGCACGTTGATTTTTCAGAATCGTTAAACGATACTTTAACCAAACTTCCCAACAAAAGTCTCTTCCACATACAAATTAAAAGCAAGGCTAGGTTAATTGGATTGGTTGGTACTTGGTAGGAAATATAACATAATACTATAATATAATGCAGAAGAGTACACCAATTGAGCATGATTCACTCGATACGATTGACCCGCGAAACAATTGAAAAAATTTGACAGAACTAAATGGAAATTTTGACATGAATTTAGCAGGATCCTTATAATTTATAAACATTATCTTCTTCTTCTTTTGGTGGGATTTTATAAACATTATCTGAAGCAAACCTTACTAGGACTGTAAATGAGCTGAGCTTTGTCGAGTAGTGAATGTTCAAACCTGACTCGACAGTAAAAGTAGAATGTTTAAGCTTAGCTTGAGCTTGATATGAGCCTACAAATAATGTTCAATGTTTGTTTTTAGACCCCTTAAACACAACTAGATTAACCTAGTTAATTAGCCAAGTGATTAACTTAGTCAAATTATCAAGTTCTAGGTTAACACATATAAATCATATTACACAAAGTGCGGAAAATAAAGAACACACGATATGATGACCCAAGAAAACCAAATCGGTAAAAAACCTATGGAGGATTTAACCTAGCTATCTTAAAGGTAAAATTAAATCCACTAACGAAAGAATCGAAGTTTTTGCAATAGCGACTTAGACCACTAACATCCTATTGCTACCCACCAATAGAAAACTTACTGACATGACCACATGTAAGCTCCGAGACCACGGACTCTTTCTTTTTTGGATTCTCCAGAAAGTACAAGCACACCCGCTTATGTATCTTTAAGCTCTTATGGCAGTAACTGAATGAGATCATCAAGCTCTTAAAGAAATATCCTTCTTGATAATTCTAAACTTGTGTGAAGGTAAGCACCTCTCAGATCTCACAAGAGATTCACACAAACAGCAAATAGAGCAACCTAAAAAATGTGGCTAGGTTTTCCCTTTTATACCTAGGACAAAACTTTATACCTAGGGCAAAACATAAAACCCTACACATTTTAATAGGCTAGGGTTAAGTCGGAAAAATATGCAGAAAAAAACATTCTGCCCGAGATTCGATCAATCGAGTCTATGCTTCGAACAATCAAGCCAGGCCGAAATGCACACTTAATTCTACAATAGTTTGATTCCAACTTTACATAAAAGGCACAACTTTAAGCAAGTCCAAACATGACTAAATAACCTGTTTTGATCATGATTTGCCAACATTATACATTAGAGTTCTAATACATAAGTTCCTAAGTACTTAGAACCTAACATTCAAGTTTAATAAGCTTGTTATAAAGTATAAAAGCTTAAACTCGGCTTGGCTTAACTTGATTCATTGGTCAAGCCAAACTTGAGCTCAATATCATGTTTTTTAACTTGAGATCTAATACAAGTGTATTATCAAGCCTATATCAAGTTTATTATCTAGCCTATTTGGTTTAGATGAGTATTCTCAACTTATAATTAATTAAAGTCTTGGAAGGATATGAGTTTACTTGTCAAGCTCATATCAATTTTATTACCAAACTCATAAATAAACTTAGACTCAACTTATTCTGTTACTTTTGTGTCGAGTCTTGGTATTCATAAGCTTGTTCACGAACAATATTTTTTACTTGGGCTCGGCTCGTTTATTAAACAAGTCTAAAACTAGAGTTTAAGTTTAGCTTGTTTATAAACAAACAAACATAAATGAGTTTTTTATCGAGCCAAACCCGAGTTGTTTATGAACCTCACCAATAAAATAAAAGTAATAAAGCCATAAGAGTTAAGAAACCTAACTATAGGCTATAGCTAGCTTCCGACTATGGGAGGGAAAAACTTTTACAAACCATTTCCTCTTTTTAAGGGAGCTCTATTATATTCATTGCAGAAAGAATTCTCTTTATTGTTCACGCAATAATGAACGCCAAACAGCTCTCTCATGCACGGCTTGAAGTTTATTTATTGTTCATCACAGTTGCATGTAAAAAGGATGGATCGTTTCATTCCTCCAAAAGAAAAAGTTGCTATTGTGTAGAGCCTCAAAGAGGACATATGATGCATGACCTTTTCGTTAGCAAATATTATTATTAGGAAAAAATACACAAAAACTCCTTATAGTTTTTACTCTAGCTAAAACATAGAATCTATTTTAGGTTTTGAATGTAATACTTACTCCTTTGTATACTACTTAATCATCACGTGATAATATGATATTGTTTTATGTGTAAACTATTAATTGTGTAACACTTAACCTTTATGAGATTTTTTAACGTAACACAAAACTTACCTTATCTTACACATAAAACAATATTATATAGACCAAAGTATTACACTTATTATTTCGTAAAAATTATGTATTTTATGAGAAAGCATAAGATTTAAAATAAAAAAATAAAAAACTTTTCCCTTTTTGTTATTTAAAGTAGAATTTATTTGTTGTCAAAGTTGTTTGAAGCATGTGAAGTTGCCCATTGCATTGCATGCTTACATGCTAATTTTCTTGCTATATAATTCACTCTTCTTTAACGTTAACATTTGCCTTTCTCATACTTGGAATATACCATTTTTATTTTATTTTATATATATTCGAATGGCCTATGAACTTACCAATTATAATCATCTATATATAAATCCCTAAGGTATCAACTTTATTTGTGGATCTCTCTCTCTCTCTCTCTCTCTCTCTCATTAGTGCCCTTGTATTAACGTAGTCCCCCCCGGCTTTGTTGCAAGCACCTCTCTTGACATGATCAGCATCCCTCAACTCTTTTATAAGGCTTTTTAGATCCCCCCCCCCCCCCCCTCCCTCGTGGGTCTCTCGTTGCCCTCATTAATGCTTTTTGTGGTTTCTATTGTGGGTATCACATTGGCCTAAATCGGTTGCGTCTCCTTTGCTAGTGGCAGTTAGGCCATCCTCTGAAGCCCTTGGAGGGAGTATCTAACTCAGACCAATCAAGATATGAATTCCAATTTGGACTTTAATATTTTGAAATTACAATTCACGTGAGAAGAAAAAAAAAGTCATTAATATATCATATTATTGAATTAAAGTTTGATTAAAACGAAGATAAGTTATTGTACATTTTTCCTAATTTTTTTGTTAAAATTTGGTCAAATAATATAAAATTCATGGAATGTCTTCCTATAGACAAATTATTTAAGATTTAAAATAACAAAATTAACGACACATTATGCATTAACTAACCAAAGCTTGAGAAGTATTCAGAAAACAAAGAAAAAGGGGGAAAAAAAAAAAAAACCAAAGCTTGAACAGTCCTAGACTCCTAGTCAATACTTTTCAAAGGATTTTGTTCAGCTTCGCAGATGGTGAGAACTGAGAATATAAAATGAAATTAGTAGTTTAAAAAAAAAAAAAATTGGTCAGCAAATAGCAATTTTGAAAAACGTGATACGAGTACAGAGTGGGTGGAAACTGGAAAGTGGCTTTTACGCACGTTTAGTCCATAGGGTCTCAGGCACGTTCATATTAAAAAACACACAAGAGTCCAAGACCGGTCGCTTCTCATTTCTCACGACGTAACACGTGCGTCAGAAATAAATAAATAAAATAAATGGAAAGAGAAAAACTAAAATAAAAAAAAAAAAAAAAAAAAAGTAAAAAAAGCTGCTCCTACATCCACCAAAATATAATAATTTGTTAATAAATAGAGGGAAACCACCCTAAAATCTAGATTGGTAGAAAGGTAAGTAAGAGCACACTCACAATGGATGAAAAAGGAAGAAGGAAAAAAACCTTATCAAAATATTACTTTTATCTATATTGCATTATCATTACTGGTTTTACAACAAATTCTATGTTTTATTATTCATTTTAGATATATTATATTAAAATTATCTTTTTTTTCCTTTCTCACGCAAAATTTTTTCCTCTTTTACAAAGAAATCAACCTAACACCATCCAACCATTGCAACCCATTACTTCCAACCCCAACCAAAACTTGTTACAAAATCCAATCAATCCATCACAAAACTTGGTCAGTTCATCAATCCAAAACCCAAACCTAATACAAACCAACCCCACAACCCAAAACTCAACTATGCAAGGAAAATCGCAACTTAAAACGCAATTGTGCAACCCAAAAATCATCATTGCAACCCAAATTGCAACTCAAAACGCAATCGTGCAATTCAAACCCACCAACCACCATACACTACAGACCATTTTTTATGAAAGAGAAAACTCAAGTTGATTTGAAAAATCATGCCATGTGCCACACCATCGCAACCCACAAAGTGTCATTGCCGTCTCGTCCAAAGTCACAACCTATCAAGAGCAAGATAAGAGAGAGAGAGAGTATGAAGAGAGAGGGAGAAGTGTTTGGGGTTTTTTTAGAGGAGAGAGGGTAAATAAATAAAAAAAGTGAGGAAATGTTTACATGTTGCTACACTACAATGCTTGTGTATATTTACCTAAGCACAATAGCAAGTTGTAAATTTTTTACAAAAATGCCTCACCAGTTGTTATAGACATTGCATTTTGTACCCCTTATAACTCGGGCCCCCATTCCCCAATGATGTAAGAATTTAAAGGCCCAAGGTCGGTTTAGGGCCCAATCAGATGAAATTTGACTTAAGGAAAGTGTTTATGAAAAATATGACATATTTTTGGACCAAATAAACTATTTTTGGAAAATAAAGATCACGAAAACCCTAGGGCATGCATATGTATACACGCGTATGTGAACACATGCTTAAGATTAGTGTATACATGTTTCATGCATGTGTACGCATACAAGTGCATGCGTGCACATGTTAGGGTTCTAGAAACTATATAAGGCAAATTTTCTACATTTAAACTAGACTTAGAATGAATCCCACATTGTCTAGGAGCCACCCCAAACCCTTATTTTTCGACTATATAAATCTATAAATGATACATTTTCAAGAAGGATGAATTCTTGTGATAAAACACATAAGATTCACTAAAAAATAGTGAATCAAAGAGGGAGTTTTTCACAAAACATTCTCAAGCCAAATTTTATTTGATTGAGACATTTTCTAGTCTTTATCTTTGAGTTCTAAGTTTAATATCATTTTTGAATTGGTTGTGACTAGATTGACTGAGAAGAACGGTCAAAATCAAGCTCTAGAGAGTACTTGTGTTGAGGTAAAGTTTCTAACTTTGACTTTTCACTTTTCTTTAATTTTCTTGTTTTATGCATGTTTTTATATATGTTTATATATTTGTAGTATGTTTGTTTAGTCTAAGTTTACTTTTTGTTTGTGTTTTAAGCATGTTAGGTTTTTAGATTCTTGTTTCTGAGCTTCTGTTCTGCATTTTTTGGGTTTTGTGTTCCGGGTGTGTATGCGTATGCATACAACTAGGCTGCACACGCATATTTCTGCCCAAAAACCCTAATCCTTTTCTGCATGTTTTCCTTTTGTTTTATTCACATGTTTTAGCCTCTATTTAACCTGTTTTATCTGCCCTCGAGTATCCGTTTCTTTGTTTTGTTTTGTTTTGTTTGTTTTATATCTTTTATGTCTATTAGGGTTTTGATTTGTTTGAATACCATGAATATGCATATAAATATAAACATTCATTGATGCATAGGTGATGTGATGTAGTGGGGTAAGTCATGCACTCACATAAACATGCATTGGTTGGAATATGAGCATGATATGTCTAAATAACATGAACGTGTTTGGTTGAATGCCATGTCTATAATGTTTAAATACTTTAACGTGTTTGTTTGATTCTGCCATGTGATGTTTCCGCCTTTGGAGACTTGTGTTTAAATGTTATGATAGATGAATGATTAGGTTTGGGATGATTATGCCATGTTGTGTGTCTTAGATGCATGCTAGTGTGTGTGTGGGTTAGAATAACATATTAAATTTTCCTTTAATAAGATTAAGATTTGGAACACAATGAGTGGAGTCCGACCCACGGGTCAGGTGGGGTTGGGTGTCTAAAACCTTCTCATCCCATACCTAAACTTCGGACATGTGCTCTAATAAAAGATCAGTCCTTTCATGAAGGATGCTATATTTATGGTTCCTAGACATAAACTAGGTGGCGACTTCATTTAAACCCTCTGCCATGGTTCACCCTAGGCCAAGGTGTACATTCCCAATCGTGAGGATGAAACTACATTGTGGGTGCTTGCATCCATAATTGTAGGCTTGTTTTTGTGCTTTTTGGTGAACGGTAATATATATCAATATGCCTTACCAAATAAAAATGCTATTAGATTAGACATTTAGATTTAGGGCTGTAAACGAGCCATATCATTCAAAGTATTAAAGTTCAGGCTTATTCATTTAGTTATATTTCAAATGTGAGCTAAGCTCGTGCTCATTACCAAACAAGATTATATGTTCAAGCTTAGTTTTTTTTTTTTTTTTTGGTCAATTTATTCTTTTTCAATATATAATAAAACCATGACTAAATTCATTTACCCTTTGCAATTCAATGAATTTTCACTACAAATAGACTGTTGATATTATCAATAAATTACAAATAATAATTTGATATCATATGAACTTATTTACAAAATTACGCAATCATATCTCAAGTCTACATAAGTATATTTTTAGACAAATATGCATATATTATATATAGTTAAATCAAGCCTCATGTTCACAAACTTGTTTATGAACACATTATAATATTTGAGTTTGCTGGCTCATTTAATAGTTGAGCCTAAACTTGGGTTTGGGCTTTGGCTTAAGCTTGAACTGTTTACTAAACAAACGAACATAAATAAGTGTTTTCTCAACTCAAGTTTGAACTATTCATAAACAGTTTGGTTCATTTACAAACCTATTTGGATATATAAAACTATTTTGCAAATGATATATATATTATAAGAGCAACATTGAGATCAAGTAATACCTAGTGCTAGTGACATCATTTGGGTGCTGCATGCCTATGATTTGTATCGCCTTTTCTCACCCACCATCCACTTATCAAAACGATCAACATTTGGATGACCAATTTTTTTTTTTTTTTTTCAAATTAAATGTGGGATTTGTGAACAGAACAAATTAAATCACTTTCATATTACTTATTATTCATTAATCATAATTGAATGTGTTAATAATAAAAAAAAATTGTGAAAATTTTTCTATTCTTAGATTCCTTGATTATATAAGCTAAAAATATATGGACCAACTATCAAATGTTTTTATTTTTAAAAAAAAAATTTCTGAGAATTCATTCTACAAATTATCAATGCATTTTTTTAGTATTTATTAATTTGCAATTTTTTGGGGAACTTTTCTCCCGAATTCTCAAAATATTGCATATACTTATCCACAAACATACAGATATGATAGATTAAAATTGTTAAAATTTATGATCATTACTAAAGATAAGACTATGAAATATAATACCAGTATAACTAATGATGGTCTTACAATGTATATTAAGCATATTTAGTGTTCATAAAAAAAAATTAATCATATTTAGTAATATACGATATGTGTTTCATTCCATTTACATTTTTTTAACAAAAATTAAAGATTATATAATTTTTTATTTATAATTGTATTCCATATTAGTAATACACTAATGTTATCTTAGTATAATTTCATAAGATACAATAAAAAACAAGTATTTTTTTCCCAATCTCTGGTTGTTTTTTGAAGCAAAATAACAAAACAGATGATGTTTATTATATTCTTTCATCCACTTACTTTTAAAAAATTACTATGAAAAAAATCTAATCATCCTAGCTACAGAAAAGCCTTAATGTATAAAAGGAAAAAAAAACCATGTAAGATTAAAATAAAAATATGTTGATGTATAAATAGTAAAATGGTTATTTTAATGATTTTATTAATTATCATAATTAATAATACATTTTGGCATAATAAATAGTTGTACTACTGATATAATAATATCATTAAAGCTTTGTCAGTTAAAGTATTTTTGTACATATATAATAAAAAAATATTTGATTTTTTTTATAATTGTATTCATTATTGAATGTTCAAAATGTGTGAAAAACAGAATGAACGTTTAGACCCTAAATTATAAATTATCAATTTAAGCTTATAATCAAACAATAAATGTGTGGAACATGAACATAAACTAAAACAAAATTGATAAATAATCTAAACCATAAATAATCACAATCACAGCAGTAATTAAATGGCAAAGATAAAGGGAAGAGAGATACAAACACAAGGACAACTCTCGATGTGTTATCGAAGAGGAAACCGAAGCCCTCGGTGTAAAATCTCTCCGCCGCCCTCCAAGCGGTCAATAATCCACTAGAAAATGTAGTTGGGATACATGAATAGCAATAAACCGTCCAAGCCTAATCTACCCAGTGTACTTAAGCCCTCCAAACTTCTTGCTCCAATGAGGTTACATCGAACCTATGTCTTTTATAGCTTACCGGATTCTGCTATAGCCCATAGCATCAACTAATATGAGTTGGTCTTTCCCTAACTGCTTCCCAAAGCACCAAACAGCCTTCTCATAGATATGAGTATGGTGAGAAAATGATTTGCCTAAGAACCTCTCAAGGATGTAACAATGGAGAGGGTGAGAGTAGAGGAATTTGAAGAGTCTTTTATGTAAAGATTGTGGATGAATCAATCTTGTTTTTCTCTAGAGTTTTTCTCTCAAAATTCTCTCTAAAAGCTCTTTACATCTCGTGGGTATAAGGGTCTATATATAGTGGTGTGTGTTTGGAATGCGAAGAGTCAGTTTTTTCAAAACAAAGCTAGCTAGCAGCTTGGCCTCGCAACTTGACTGAGTTGCGAGTTCAAGTTGCGAGGTAATTGCATTGCCAGTCTGGACTTTTTGTCCTGTAGTGTAACAGCTGGCATAACGCTTCAGCTTCCTGCATACTTAACATGTGACCATCTTCTGGCGGCTTGCTAGTCGCGAGCCACCCGCGAGTTCCAGTCGCAAATCCCTGCTTTTTTGCACAATGTTGAACATTTATTCACACTCTCTCACACACTATCCTTACATGATTCCCATCTAAATACAGGGTTACGAAATGCTGAATTACAAGAAAATTTGACACGGAATAAAGCCAATAAAATGGTTGATTAAATTCAACCTTACAATCACCCCATTTGGCTATTCCGTGACAAAACCCTACAATAAACTCTAGACTTAATGCGTGAGTTAGGAACAGTTGAGTAAAACTCACTCACATTTAACTCTAGAATCTATGAAACTCTTGAACCATAAGTACAAGTATCTTCTAAAACACAACAACACAATAAGATCATTGTATGCAAAAAACTTGTAATGCATATGGAGCAAGCACAATGCGATTAAGCAAAAATGGACTTAAGCAGTAAAGCATGACTTGACCAAAAACAAACAATCACTATAAATAGTGATCACAATGCTCATTCACACATAGAATGAACATCCTAACATGCAAGCTAATAAGCTCATTTGCAAAGTATCATTTGCATGTCCAACACTCGAGCAATGCAACAACACAAGGTAATTGCATTAAGGATAAAAATCCAACAAAGAGCATAAGAGTAATGTACTTAAAGAAAATGCATAACATTTAGCAACAAGTACTTAAACTACAAAGCATGAGTAGAAAACCTAAAAGCTTACAAAAGCAAATGGTTACAAAAGTACCATACATATGCAAAAGTACAAATTATAAAGTATTTTAAATAAACTAAAAGTGTTTAAAGTTTCTCCCCTTCAAAATGATGAAAAACTGTGATGCACTTGGAACATATATACCTGTAACCTGAAATACTTTCACAAAACACATTAGACTCTTAAGGTAAAGCAAGTCATAAAAAGGACAAGTATAATGTAACAAGTAAATTGTGATTAAGTAAACATGATGTGAAACATGTGAGCAACTTGATCATACACCAAACACCAAAGCAAAGTTTTCTTATTAACATAATGTCTTCTCCCCCTTGGTGTATGCATCTCCCCTATGGAATAACTCTCCCCCCCCCTACAAATGTGCACAAGAAATAGAATTTCTCCCTCTAAGAATATGCACAAGGGTCATATAGAAATGACAAAAACTCTTCGGTATACTCTCTAGAGTATACTCTCCCCCTTTTTGTCAGGAATAGACAAAGGGTCAAGGAGAAACGAGGGCAAGAGATAAAGGTGTGAACAATGATAATGATGCATGAAGGGTACGAGATGAAAGAGAAAATGAAGCTCAAACCTAAGACAAAATAAAATGCTACAAAGTATAAGGTAAATATGACATGCTAGGATGAAGAAACAAGGTATAGACTAATGTATAACAAGGGTAGCAATGTATGTGCAAGAGGTGGAAAAGTGCAATGCATGACCAATGCATGGAAAATGCACATATAGGGTAAGGTGTGTTAAATAACAACTAATGAACCAAACATGTTCCTAATGAGGAAACATGAGAAACCCCAAAGTTTGATACTCATCGGAGTTCAAACAAGCGAGAAAATGCCTAAGAGACATTTTATCAAACACCTAGCATGCACACTATGAATAACAATGTGAAACAATGCATGAACATCATGAAATTCACCCTTAATACATGTTCTTTTTGTCGCAAGAGGCCAACATCCAAAGCAAAACATCAAAAGAAACCAATCCCATACAAAATTTGAGAAAAATTAAGTTTTCCCAACCCCTATGATGAAAATCCTAATCAAGAGCACAAAACTCTCCAAAACATAATCTAAGAATCCAAAACAATGAAAAAAGTTTAAAATTACCTTAGAGATGTTAATGGAATGAAAAACCATTCAAATTGGTTGGGTTTTGATGTAAAAATATTGAAAGAGGGGTTTTAGAGAGGATGGGAGAGGTTTAAAAACAAGATTCCCATGAAAAAACTCTTTAAAAAAGCTGATTCTGGGCGTTTCACGACTGGCGAGTCGCGAGTGAGTTGCGAAACCATTCTGTGTGAACTCGTGACTGGGCTCGCGATTAGGCAAGTTGCCAAAACGAGTCGCTAAAACTCTGACACTTGTTTTTCAACACAGAACGTGTTTAAACAATAAAAACAAAGTAAGCACTAAACATGAATACAAAGAGTGGAAAAAATTACTTCCAAAACAGATAAAATGATCAAAAATCTTTTTGGATTGATCCATATATAGTTGAGCACACACACGTTACATTTAAACAAATACAATTGAACAAATGAATAAAGCATTCATTGAACATTAGGTATGTGTATTGTGTGTGTGTATTAAATGTGAAATAGTCCTTAGTCTAGAGTGAAGTTTCAATAATTAATTCAATCAAATCATATACAACTAGTACTAAGACAATTGGTCTATTTCAATTATAGAAATGAACATATATGACCTCCTACAAGAAAATGATTACATATCTCTGAAGCTTTTCATTTGACTTCTTTACAATTTATAACATTTCATTATTTTTTATTTTTACATCTCATTTTGAAATCGATACCTGAAATTTTTAATATTTTAATTTGATGAATAAGCTTTTGGCTTTTTGGGCACCATACATTTTTATAAAAGTCGCTTTACCTTTTTCTTAATCAAATACTAGTATATGTGACGGCTTTTGCAGCTTATTATCTTTGAGATTTATATTTGTTGAGCTTTTTAAGCAAAAAAAAAATAAATAAAGGAGTTAGAAGAGATATAGGTACAAGTCTACGCATGTATCAAAACCATCATGACTATTAACTAATCATTCATGACAAGCTTGAAGATCGATTTACAACAATCACACAAAGATGTCAAAATTTTTCCCACAAAGATATAAGTGTATAAAGAACAAGCTAAGCTTGTAAATGCATAAAGCCATTTGTACGAAGGTACAAGGTCAAACTCACATGATAAATGTGCTCAAACATATACGATCAAACTTTTTGAATTTTTCACTTTTTATGTGATTTTAGATTTTTACTCACACAAAAACTAAAATATAAAAGTAAGATCAAAGATAAAAGCAATACATACAAATAAATGCAAGGTGCACAAAATGCATAAAGATATGACATTCAATGCATGAAGGATCCTACAAAGATCGAAAGAATTAGATCAAAAACTAAAAGTGCAAAAGCTCAACCATAGGAACTCTTTCTCATCCAAACGGAACGATTGTTTGGAATGAGTGTTTCATAAGAAGTGAGACGAGGGTTGGAAGAATGAAAACCGGAGATGCACATAGTCAAGGAGTTAAGAGTATTAAATACTTTCTTTAACAACATGCTATCTTCACTTAAAACCGGTTTACCCTTTTTAGCATAACTTCCAAGAAGTTTAAGTTTCTCTTTTCTTTTGATTCTTTTAAGAGCATGAAACTTAGAATAATGAGGTCTTAAATGACCAAAAGTACCACAATTGTGACAAACAATGTGTTTAGGTCCACTAGGCTTTTTGGAAAGGGATCTAGCAACATTGTTTTGTTTTCTTTTCAACTTATAACATTGAGGTCTTATATGACCAATCACATCACAATGGTGGCAAGTTGGAACAAACTTAGATCCATCCTGAATATTTGAAAATGTGTTAAAAACATAAGAGCTGTTTAGACTCTCAAATTAAAATTACGGCTTGATTGATTTTACACTAACTTAATACTAAGTGCGGAATAGTGTAAATGCGAGCGGATAAATAAACAAGCTATTCTAATCTATAAACAAAGCAGTACAGCAGTAAAATGGAATGTAAAAGAGTAGGAAAGAAATATGCAAATATAAGATAACACGCTGATGTGTTATCGAAGAGAAAACCGAAGAACTAGGTAAAAAACTTCTCTGTCGCCCTCCAAGCGGTAATTGATCTACTAGACAATCAATTGGAATACATGGGTTAGCAAGAGACCCTCCAAGCCTAATCTACCCGATGTACCTAAGCCCTCCAAGCTCCTATTCCAACAAGACTTCTCGGAACCTTGTCTTGTCTAGCTCTCCGGATCCCGCAACAAGCTCCATGTTGCATCTGTCATCCTTGACTTCTTCCAATACTTCCCAGCAGCAAAAAAAAAGACTTCTCAGAACCTTGTCTTGTCTAACTCTCCGGATCCCGCAATAAGCTCCATGTTGCATCTGCCATCCTTGGCTTCTTCCAATACTTCCCAGCAGCAGTGTGGGTTGTGTTTTGGTATAAATCTCCTCTCAACGTATGACAATAGGAGATGAAAGGAGAAGAGGCTACAATAATTTCTCACTAAGAATGAGTTGTTCTCTTTCTAAAAGATGGGTATGTGTGTTGTAGAAAACCTATCTAGGGTTTTTCTCTCTAAATTGCCTGAATACACTTTGTGGGTAATGAGAGTATATATAGCATAGGTGAAGGGTAAGAAAGTTACTCTTAAAAATCCTCCAAGCAAAATATCTTGCGACTACCTCGCAGGAAGGTCTTACCTGCGAGATACTCTCGAAATTGATAGCCTGGCATGACTCTTCAGCTTCTAGTCATGTGCTTCTCACATGCCCTTTTCGCGGGAACTTTTCTCGCGAACTTCTTGCGAGCTAGTCGCGAAATGCATTGATTATTCAATAAAGCTTGAGTCTTCACCAACTTAATGCTAAACCCAATACAATAAAATCTCACAAAATACAAAGAAAAAAAAAATTAAAGCAATTACATGCAACACTTTTTGTTATGGAATAAGTGCAACACTTTTTGTTATGGAATAAAGTCAACATAAAATATAGTTGTAAATCACAACTTTACACATCCAAAGCCTTAGGTTGAGACCTAAATGGAAGATTTGACTTAACAGCCTTTCTCTCTATCTTTTGATTTCTTTTATGTGGAGGAATGTACACTGATTTGTTCTTTAAGGTAGAACACACAATAGGCACAAAATCGAGTACCACAACATGATTGCAGCAAATATTTTCATCATTTTTAACAATAGGTTTAGTAATCAAACACATGGCATGTATCCTAAGAGATTCATTTTTACATTTTAGCTCATCAACAAGTTTGTTAGACAAAACTAGTTTAGCATTCAAGTTCATATTCAAACATTCAAACTCTTTCAGCTTTTCAAGAGAATTTTCAGCAAGTTTCTTATATTTTTCAACCAATTTGTTTGCTTCATTGAGCTTAGCAATCAAATCATCATTTTCACAAAATAACTTGCTCAAATTGTTTTGAAACTTCTTAGCATTTTTCTTCAAAAGTTTGATGTTAGGAATATCAATAACATCCAAAGATTCATATAACATAGCATCACAATCATGAGGATTATCACTCATAGAGGCATTTTCACAAACATGTGGCATGTTAAATTTATCATCAACCAAATCATACAAAGAGGCATATAAAGCACAATCCATGGCAAACAAATACAAGGGGTCAAGGATCACACTTAGGTATTTAAACCACAATAAGTGCACCCGCTCTGATACTAATTGAATGTTCAAAATGTATGAAAAATACAATGAACGTTTAGACTCTAAATTACAAATTATCAATTCAAGTTATAATCAAACAATAAATGTGCGGAACATGAACATAAGTTAAAACAGAATTAATAAACAATCTAAACTATAAATAATCACAACCATAGCAGTAATTTTTTTTTTTGAGAAAGACCACAGCAGTAATTAAATGGTAAAAATAAAGGGGAGAGAGATGCAAACACAAGGATAACACTCGATGTGTTATCGAAGAGGAAACTGAAACCCTCAATGTAAAACCTCTCCACCGCCCTCCAAACGGTCAATAATCCACTAAAAAATATAGTTGTGATACATGAATAGTAATAGACCCTCCAAGCCTAATCTACCTAGTGTATCTAAGCCCTTTAAGTTTCTTGCTCAAACAAGGTTACGCCAAACCTATGTCTTTTCTAGCTTACCGGATTCTACTATAGCCCATAGCATCAACCAATATGAATTGGTTCCTTTCTAACTGCTTTCCAAAGCACCAAACAGCCTTCTCACAGACATGGGTATGGTGAGAAAATGATTTAGCTAAGAACCTCTCAAGGATGTAACAATAGAGAGGGTGAGAGTAGAGAAATTTGAAGAGTCTCTTATGTGAAGATTATGAATGAATCAATCTTGTTTTTCTCTAGGGTTTCTCTCTCAAAATTCTCTCTGGAAACTCTCTACAATTCGTGGGTATAAGGGTCTATATATAGTAGTGTGTGTTTGGAATGCAAAGAGTCAGTTTTTCCAAAACAGAGTTGGCTAGCGGCTTGGCCTCATGACTTAATTGAATCACGAGTTCAAGCCGCGAGGTAACTGTATTGCCAGTCTGGACTTTTTGTCCTGTAGTGCAACAGCTGGCATAACGCTTTAGCTTCCCGCATGCTTGACACGTGACCATCTTCTGGCGGCTTGCTAGTCGCGAGCCACCTGCGAGTTCCAGTCGTGAGTTCCTGCTTCTTTGCACAATGTTGAACATTTCTTCACGCTCTCTCACACACTACTCGTACATGATTCCCACATAAATACAAGGTTACTAAATGCTGGATTACAAGCAAATTTGGCACGGAATAAAGCCAACAAAATGGTTGATTAAATTCAACCTTACAATTATGGAAAAATTGTATTAAAAAAAGTATGTATATTTATTATTATTATTTTGTTGTAGGATAAGTGATTTTGTTTTTTGATAACAATAAATGATTTTTTTTTTTAAGTGCGTACATGTAACATATAGTATAGTTTACGTATTTATGTTAATATCATGTTAGCAAATAATAATTTTTTTTGAGAAATTAGCAAATAATAAATAAATTATACTAATCACATTCATTTCTTTTTAAACTTTATTACAGTGGATAAATATTTTTTCAAGAAAAATAAACAAGATTACATTTTCATTCCTAAACTTTAAAAAATTCATTTTTCGTTATTAAAATTTTTAAATAGATTTTTTAAAAATAATTTAGGGACAGTAATGAGAATGAATAAAGAACTTTATTCAATAGTCTAGGGGTTAAAAATGAACCTTTTAAATTGAAACTTGATAAATGTAACATTTTCAATAACTTATGGATGAAGAACAAACTTTTTGTAAAGTTTAGGGACAAAAAAAAAAAAAAAAAAAAAAGCCAAAATTTTAAAGAGTGGATTTGGGCTCTATATTTTATTTTATTTTAGTTTATATTTCTCTAAACATCTTTAGGATTACTTAGATTGATCATCTTCTAGCTAGTTCTTATTTTTCGGAGAAAAAAAATTTAGTAAACAGACTCCAATATGAAATATCTCTTCTTTTTTAAAGTTACATATGTTTTAACTTTTAAGTACAGCAGGTAGTGATTATCAAAAACAAAAACAAAAAGGTACAGCAGGAAGTGCGAAGGTTAGTAAAGAAAAATGTTCTGTATAAGTAAAGCAAAATGAAAAATATGATTTTCATTGATAAAATGGAATATGATCTTATAGTAATAGAAATTTACTAAGATAGGTCATTTGATTTCAATAGTATAATAGCATCATCATTAATGTAACTGTAAGTTCATATTCATTCACTTGTATACTAGAAATTTTAAACAGTAATATTATGTTAACAATATTTTCATAGCAAATTTTAGGTGATAAAATGTCATTGATTATAATATAAGCTCACAATGACATTACTATTATATATGCGCATATTGATATAATAGTTTGTTACCTATAATTTGTTGTGAACATAATATTACTCAATTTTAAACTATAAATTTCCCGTACCTTGCTTAAATTTACATTATTTACAAGTAGGATAATAGTTTTAAAATGGAAGTCTTTCACTTTTTGATGACTTCTTTTAATGTTGTCTGATAAGCTTCAATTTTTTCCATATTAATATTTTAATAAATATTTTAATTGAGTTCAAAATTAAATTTTATAAAGATTCCCAATAAAATCTCTTATATTTACAACATTTATTAGAATTTCTTCATATTATATTTTCTTTAAATAGTAAAATAGATATTTTTTTAGGAACTAGTAAAATAGATAGTTTTAGGAACTAGTAAAATAGATAGTTATATACACAAAGTCAAAAACACAATTATGAATACTTGTTAATAACTATCGTAATTATCAAGTTACATATTTAATAAAAAATAAAACATAGAGATATCATATTTTATTGAATTTTATTCTGCATTACACTTGTTTTTTTATTTTTTTTAATCGACTAGTAATAACATATGTTCAAAGTAGGTATTGATTATATTTTCAATATTTGACCTAATCAGATACTAAAGTTCCCAATTGAGCAGGTTCTCCAGGATGTGTTGGCAGCCAATAATGCCTTCCTTCGAGCCATTCTTCCCAAACCTCTTGATTCAGTGGTCATCGCCTCCCTCAGAGTTTGTTGGAAGCCAGCTCCTCAACCTTTTTGTCTTGAGGTTAACTTTGATGGGGCCGTCTTCAAAGATGTGAACAGAGCTGAAGTTGAGGTGGTGATCCGAGACGAGCAGGGTTAGGTACTTGCATCCATGGCCGAGCAAGTTTTACTTCCAGCAAATTTGGTGGCTGCAGTGGAAGGAATTGCAGCAGCTAGAGCTGTAAGCTTTGCCAATGAGATTGGTCCCAATTCTATTGTTTTAGAAGGAGACTCAGAGATTATTATTAATTCTTCGAAGAGTGACGAGGTTTCTCTATTAAAAGACATTGCAGTTCCTTTGCTATTGGTAGTTTATCTCATTTTAAAAGATAAAGCAATTTTATTACTCATCACATTGCTTGACATGCTAGACATGTTAGCAATTTTACAGTGTGGAAGGAGGATATTCCTCCTCACTTAAATGTTATAATCCTAGCTAATTTGGCTAACTTTTAGTAATAAAATTCCAGGTCTCTTCTAAAAAAAAAAAATTAAATATGAAACGCCTATGGCCTTTGCGTTGAAAATTATATTTCCAACCCTCTCATGAAAATGGGATGGTCAGTGAAATCACAAATTCAACTATTCAAATCTGCGAAGTGTGTGAGTTACTTACCAAAATAAAGAGGGAAAAAAAGTCTCTATGAAGTAGTCAAGTGGATTTTTAAAAAAAAAAAAAAAATTTATATTCTGTAGTCAAGTGGATTAATTATTTTTGAATATCCATATAATTTTATTTTTATTCTTATAATAACATATATAAAAAGTTTGGTCTATAGTTCGTATTTTCTTTTGGTCAAAATACATAAACACCCCTCTAAGGTTTAGATCAATTGCAAGCTGATATTTTGGACTTCCATTTTTTCCCTTATAACTCCATGAAACCTTCATATTCGTGAAATAGACCCTTAGGACTAATTTATGTTTTCTCTTAGTGATGGAAAAGAATAATGTGACCATCAAATGAAACCCAACAACTGATTTTAGCCACACAAAAAAAATTGTTATATGTGCTTTATTTGGCACAAATCAATTGTTGGGTGGCATTTGATGGTTACATGAGTTTTTTTTGTCATTGAGGGCAAATAGAAGATAGTCTCAAAGGCAACGCACTTTTGGTACGGTGGTTACTCCACAAGTATAAATGCTTAGGGGGATAAGGGCCTGGGTTTAAGTTTTCAAGAAGAAATTTCACATACATATATACTTAGATTAGGATAAAGTAGAAATTTTATCTTGTAAATAAAAAAGAAAAAGAAAAAGAAAAGAAGATTGTCTCAAAGGTTATCTTCACGAATATAGAAATCCTAGGAAATAATAAAGAAAAATTGAAAGCCCATGGGGTTCATTTGGAATTGACCCAAATCCTAAGGAGTGTTCATGCATTTTTGCTAATATAAATATAATATAATTGAGACACATAGTAGGTTTGAATGAATTGTTAGTTGATCTAACAGATGTGACGTGTTTTATATGTTGCATTTATTTATCTGAGAATACAAAATAAGACTTGAAACAAATAAAGAGTGCAAAATCCAAAGTGCTAAGAATCTAAATTCAAAAAATAAGACTAGGTTAATAATTATCAAACACTACATAAGTTATTTTGTTAATTCCAGTTTTGCAAGTTCCTTATATGGTTGTAATTTTCAATTATAAAAGTTAAGGGACTGTCCAAAAAGGAAAATTATCAAATACTCCGAGAGTACCATAAATATGTACTCCCCTCCTCTCATATGAATTGTGGATCCCACTATAAATTTAATTAGTGAGACCCACTACTATGTGAGATTGAGGAGTACGTATTTATAGTACTCCGAGAGTATCCAATAATTACCCGTCCAAAAAACACCCTATAATTTTATCTTTGCGGAAAATTAAACACCATATTTTTATATGTGCTACGTTAAACCCCATGTACATGTTTTCATTATTATGCTAAACGAAACCCCATCTATAGTCTCAAGTGTTTCATAATATTCAAATGTTTGGTATAATAATGAAAGTATTTAAGTGATTCTCAAAAAAAAAAAAAAAGTATTTAAGTGGTACGTTTGAAAGTATGAGGTTTAATTTGTTATTAATATAAAATTTTATAGTTTTTTTTTTTTTTTTTAATTTCCTAAAAGTTTTTATGGTGTTCCAGATCCATACCTTATCAAATCCAGCAAGCAATAATGTTACTCGAAGGCTAAGAGTGGCTAAATTTTGGCCTCATATAGTAGGAGAAGGGTATATTAATTTCTGTTTTATGAGATGCGGTCCTAGTCATTAAAATCATCTATTTACACCCTCCAATTTGTCTAGACTTATTTTGCATATTTTAAAAACCGATTTCCTATATAATTTTCAAATTTGATAATTAATTGTTTACCTCTATAGAATATAATCTCTTCTTTACCATGTTTTCTGAGAGAGATTGTAGATACAAAGTTGAAACATCTTCTCTTATTACAAGACAATAGTTGAAGTAGGCACAAGCTTAGGTTACTTTTTGTTTCTTTGAGAAGTGACAAGAATAGAACGATAAGTTACTTTGTATCGATTTTTTCAGAATGACCATGCTGTTAGTACTGGTGTTTGTAAAGTTTTTTTTTTTTTTTGAGGGGGAGGTGTTTGTAAAGTTGACATACATTGTTGATACAATTTCTAATAGTTTATACTTTTATAAGATAGTTACTATATATTTCATGGTACTAATTAACTAAGTCCCTGATTTGACTAAGAGTTAAAAACTTGATTCTTGAGTGTCATTTGAAGGTTTCTTCCTGCTATGCTTGTATGTGGTCCATGGTTATAATTATTTAACCGGCCTACCATTTTTTTAGGTTTGTTGTGAGGTGAGGGAGCATACCTAAGTTCTTTTTTTTTTTTGCTTCTTGGGTTGGCATTATCTGTTAAATCTACTCATACCTAAGTTCTTGATTATCGGGTACACTAGTAACATATCTAAGATGGCTAGCACTACCTTTTAGAATGACTACCAAACTTTTACTGAATTTTTATATGGACGCTATGTCGCTATCACTTATTTATTTCATCAGCAATGAAGGGAATTATAGGGCACATTTTAGATTTATGGTGTATAAACTTGGGAAGAAAATTTAGACCATAATCTTTTGTGCTTTAACTCTAATGTGGCAGAAAATGAGTAGTAGAGAAATAATGGTTGGTTCATGTGAAAGTAATATATAGTCAGTTGCAATAACCACAATCTTTTGTACTACAACTCTAATGGGGTAGACAATGAATAATAGAGAAACAATGACCGGTTCATGTGAAAGTAATATATAATCAGTTACAATAACCACAATATTTTGTTCCACAACTCTAATGGGGTAGACAATGAGTAGGAGAGAAATAATGGCCGGTTTATGTGAAAGTAATATACAGTCAGGTACAATAACCAGAATCTTTTATGCCACAACTCTAATGGAGTGGACAATAAGTAGTAGAGAAATAATGGCCGGTTCATGTAAAAGTATTATATAGTCAGTTACAATAATCAGCCACATATGATAGTTGTGAAAAATGATGTTGTGATTATATTTTCATTAAAACAAAATGTAATATTATTTAAAGTATCATTCACATTTTTCAATGTATACCTTGTTAGAGATATATTAGCCCATTAGTATAAGTTCAAGCCTAATTTTACTTTGTGTGCAAGTAAAGTCTCCTACTTGTATTAGAAGTCTATTAGTATAAGATTTAGTTTACTATATATACACATGTTATGACTTATTGTAACATAAGATTTGTACTACACTATAATATATTATTGATGTAGCCCTTTAGGGTTTTCTCCATGGATGTAGGCCATTAGGCTGAACTACGTAACCTTTGTGTGTTATTGTGTTTTATACTTTATGCTTTCGCTTTCGCATCCATACTAGCATATTCAACATGGTATATCAATGATAATATTTAACATGGTATCAGAGCCACCTTCCTATGACCATGATTTTCTGTCCTTACGGTGTATTAAGAGCAATCTTTGTCTTTCTCGGTGTTTTTTCATTGCGTTCATCTTCTTTGGCTTTCCATTGCTGCTGTCAAATCTCTCAGGTATAGTCATGCCACCGATAGAAGTCGCATCAACACTGCAAGACCATTGCCTTCCTTAAACTATCATCACAAAGCCAAATTTCATTCAAGAGATTTTCTCAACCTTATCAAATCTCAAGATTTCATCAAACTTTCATCTTGAATTTGAGAAGGGGTGTTAGAGATATATTAGCCCATTAATATAAGCCAAAGCCTAATTCTACTTTGTGTGCAAGCCAAATCTCCTACTTGTACTAGAAGTTTATTAATCTAGGGTTTAATCTACTATATATACACATGTTATGGTTTATTGTAACACAAGATTTGTATTACACTATAATATATTATTGATATAGCTCTTTAGGGTTTCCTCCATGGATGTAGGCTGTTAGACTGAACCATGTAATCTGTGTTTTATACTTTATGTTTTCGCTTTCTCATTCATACTAGCATATTCAACATGGTGTATCAATGCTAATATTTAACATACGTAAATTTTTGTACAATAATGGAGTAAACAAAACAAAACAAATTCATCCAAATATATACATTATAACTCTAAAAAGACACAATCATTTTCATATCTTAATTACCACTTTTTGTTCTTGTTGATAAATATCTTAATTATCACTTATATATATGCATTATTTTCCATTCTTGTTAATAATGATGATAAGATGCCAAACTGGTAACATTAGTGAATGGATAATGTTTATTTCACACGCTACCTAAACAATTGAAAACGTGAATTTAAGTCACAATCATTCATGTTTTTAGTTATTCTGCATAATATTTATTTGCAAACAATGTGTGCAGCATATTTTTTCCCTAAGTGAATAGTGAATATATAGATACAACTTTCACAATTCACATTTCACAATTTGCGCAACATATTTGATCCTTCTTGATTCTATCAAAGCAATCTATATTAGCCTTAGGTGATTGATGATGATTAGTAGAAAGAAACTAGAAAGACAGAGAATCCTGACCTGATGAGCACCATAACTCTGCTACAGTACGTTCTCCTATTATATTCTCTCTTTTTCACAGTTTCACTTTGGCTAACCTACAATCATGTCGTTATCAAAAGGACACATTGTATTTGCTCCGTGGAGCCCTCCTCTCTGCAGTACCACCCAGTAGAGAGCGCTTGTCTCCATCGTGACATACATGCACATATAATGTTTCCATGTACACATAAAATATGTAGATGATGACCATGCATATATATGAATGAATGGATTAAATGATGAAAACGACATTGTTAAAAGCTTAGCCAGGGGTACCCTCTAAAAATAGGTATAAAAATCAACGGTCACAGTCATAAGTTCGCAACCCCTATAAAAATATATAATAATAATAATAATAATAATAATGATGTTCACTCACCCAAAAAAGACCTCTATGATGTTCACGTACTTTGAAGAAAAAGAGAGGTTTATTAAGTTTTTAAGCCCCACTCTCCGTGAAGTCAAAATCACGTACTCGCAGGCTTTGAAGGGACACTTGTTCCTTATGGTGCGAGTCTTACGTAGGACATTTTGGTTTCAACTTGGCAATTAAGGAAAACATGATCTGGAGCGTGAACAACACTCTACGAAAATCACGTCCGTGATGTTGAGTATTTTGGCTCAGCCGACGACCTAACATGAAAAGAGATTTTAGGCTTAAGATCTGTTGTCTAATCTCTCGATCATACTTAGAAAAGTTGGCTCTTCGACTGTTTGTTGGGTTATTAATGTTGGACCATGCCCGTGCGAATCTAGGTGCTGATGTCTCTTGTTGATGGTGTATAGATTCTCCAAAAATAAAAAGATTCCTTATTACTTGATTTAAAGCTAAAAAAGAAAGTCAAAGACCTCGTTCGCCTTGCTTTTTTTGGGTTCGAATCATGCGGAATGTATTAATATTGAAGCGGTTTAACTCGTCGGTAAAAAATAACTTATTCTCAAAATTTCACAATTTTTATTTAAGACAAAAAAAAAAAAAATCAAATCTATTTTTGAAAACTCACTCTCTTTGTTACTTTTTGTATATGTATATAAAGGGAAATGAGGTATAATTTATATATAATTAGAGAGTACAAAACAAAAGTCAATAGTTCATGGGAAAATTCAAGGGTTCCCATTTGCATTAGATCCCATATATAACAGTAGTATACAAAAGATGGACAATTGTTATATTCTTCTAAGCTACTAGTTTGCTTTCGTACTCTTTACGCAAATTCATCTAAACACTCGTTGACTTTATGATAAACGTGATGTATAAGGATGGTTTAATCGTGGTCCAGTAAATTCTTGCAATCACATACCATAATAGAAATATCCGGAGCCAATATACAATTCTTAGCCAATTAATTACTAGGAGTTTATTTATAATGTGTTTGTAGCCCATATTCCAAGGTAGAGCAAAGTTCAACTATTTTATTCGTTGCGGTATCTACATGAAAAGAGGATTCTTTAATCGATTGGCCTTGCCAATTTCTGTGGAGGCTCCTCCACCCACCCTACTCGGGTTAGCAGCATATATTTTTCAAAGGATTACACGTAAAAAAAAAAATTGAAGGAAAACTATTTTTGAAAATTCACTTAAAGAATTATCTTCCTAATAATTTAGGGTTTGTTTGTTATTTAGTTATGTTGCTTATTTGATTTATATATGCATATCTTTTTAGTTTTATTTTTTTAATTTGCTTCTCAGGTTTTTTTTTTTTTTTTTTAACCACATGATCAATTAGGCATTTTTATGAGACTCAAATTCATTGGTATTTATTTTACGACATTTGTCTTATCTATAATCTATAATATATAAACCAAAGTTGTTTGACTTTTATTTGTTGATCTCATAATATTGTGCCACGTAAATTTTTAAGAACTCGCACTTTATTCTAATATACATTCTTTTTTTTTTTTTACAAAATATATTTTTAAATTGAATTTATATTTTATTCTATATTTAATTAAAACCTTCATTAGAATCTTGTAAACATCATATTATCTTTAAATAGTAGACTATAAAATTATATATATAAACACAATCATAATAAATGTTAATGCTATAATATATAGTTATGTATAGAAACACAATTATAATTGTGGGGCCAGTTGCCCAAAAAGATAACAGAGAATTCATAGGAGATGGGCTTGTGGCCCAGCGGCCCAGTCCGAGGACACTCACATGTCCGAAGACGGTTAAATAGAGCCATTTTGAGAATAACATAAGACAAAGAGACGTAAGTCGTACATAATGGTTCAAATCACGTCCGAGGATAAGATCTAGTGCTCAAACCAACGTCCGAGGTGGATGTAACTCTTTTAATAGTCAAGGAACTTCACAGAATTGCATGCAAACTAACTATTGAATATTGAGCAAAGAAAGAACCGGGAAAGGTAACAAATATCTCCTAAAAGCTGCTACCTCCACATTAAATGCTTCCCAGCTAACTCTCTAGCCGCATTAATGTGGAGGTGATACCTGAACAGTAACCAAGCAGCCTTATGGCCACTGAGCAGAGGATCCAGGAAATTCTGGATGGGACAGAAAGAAGTTCTCAGAATGGAACCTACACGTGTACGGTGAACGCAGGATGAAGAAGGTAGTATATAATGTGAAATTGGAGTACACTAGAGAGGACTTTGGGAGAGAAAAAAGAGAAGGAGAAAGAACCCAGAGAGATATACACTAAAAACTTAGCCGAGCAGACTTTGGGAGAGAAAAAAGAGAAGGAGAAAGAACCCAGAGAGATATATACTAAAAACCTAGCCGAGGAGAAGGGAGCAAGAGTTTTTCTTTTATTTAATTTGAAGTTCCTTTTGCTACACAAGAACGACGTCTTTTTCCACTCATTGGAACTAGTTCTTACACCCACTCTCTAAAAATTTTATTGTTTGGACTTATTGGGCTCGGGTCTCATCCCTCTTTTGGATCCAATATAATTCGAGTCCTTACAATAATAAATTACTAATAACTACCATAATGACCAAATTTCATATTTAGACAAAAAAAAAAAAAAAAAAATCATATTATGTTGGACTTTCTCATGTATTACATAAGTGACTGACTGTTATCTACTCTATTTTCCAAGACAACTAAAATTTGGCAAGGACTAGAGTTGCTTGTCTTTAAACAGTTGGTAAGTAATTAATTAATAAATTTATGGATTAGTAATAAGCAAAATAAAGTGATGAAAATAAGTTCATCTAAACACAAAAATTTGGAAGGCAAGCATGTATGCATTGGCTAATAGATACCTTTGTCTTGGACTATCATTGATGGTATTAGAGGAAAGTCTTTTTCAAGTTGTTAGATTAAATGATTAAATTTACCATTTTCTAACAATTTAAGTTTTTTGAACAATTAAATATTTTTCATGAAATTTTTAGAACAATTAATAATTTATCTTGAAATAAAAAAATATGATTAATACAAACTGGACCAAATGATCTACAAATTTAGCAACACACAAACCATCAGACAGGGATTTGAAGTACAATCTCCCTAGCTGTATCTATTCAAGTTTATACTCTTGGCTGTTTTTGTTGGCTCTGTTGTACGAAGATTATTCTTGGTGGTTATTTCAATAAATCATTCCTTTAGTTAGCCCCCAAAAAAAGGTACGATAAAGTAATTTATACGTCTTAAAATATATTTATTTTTTTTATACAGTTAAAAAAAAAAAAAAAATCTCAAGTTGGTTTTGGTAGTAATTTGAATTTTTTTGGAATTTATTATTTCATTTGGGTGGATCAATTATATACATCAATGGAGGCAATTTTTCCAATGAAAAATTAAAAATATTCGAGGTGTAGTACTACTTAATAGTTGAGAAAATTATTGAATGCCTGGTTTGAAGTCCTTTTCTGGTAGAAACTACTACTTAATAGTTATGAAAAGTATAAGTTGCAATTTTCCAATGAAAAAAAAATTCAGGTGTAGTTTCTGCTAATATAATTCACAACTACCATTAAGCTTAAGAACAAATTAAAGAATTGACTTCCAGTTTAACAAAAATAAAAATATTTAGCGAATTATATATTTTAAAAACTAAAATTTGGATATCAAAGTTTTACTGAATATGTTTTGCGGGCCAAAGAAAGAGTAAATATTGTTTTTGATATCTTAGTACGATTTTTTTAAACCATTTTATATCCCATTTTTAGTACTGTGTTTATAGGATAGAATTTTCCTTCATATTAAATTTTTTTCTCTAAATTCATACCCTTCATATATATTTTTAATTAATTATATGTTTATTTTATAGTTATTTGCCTTATTTAAATGTTTAATATATGGGTCACGCTATTAAAATATATATGGATAATTATATGAATTTTCATGTCATGGGTTGAAACCAAAACCTTTAACTCTATTTGGAAGAAATTTTTGTAATTATATATATATATATATATCTAATTAATCATAAACCAAAAACATAAACTTAATATTTATATACATGATCTCATGATATAATGCACAAAACCACAAAATTATGAACTTTTTTACAATCTAAATTCTATAAGTAGATGATCTATTCAATCAACGGAAAAGGAAGCATAAAGAGTATCCAAACCCCACATGTTACTTAGATCTATTTGAGGGTTTTAATGGTCTACTTCTGACAGCTTATAATGATTACTTTCATTAACATAGCTATTGGAATTACATAGTCAAATTAAAATAAGAAATTAAAAAAAAAAAAAAACGTAAAATCTATAAATAGTGGTATATAGCATGTGGTTATGGAGACCAATGAACTTCACACGGATTTTTTTTTCTTTTTTTCTAAAGCACTATAATAAATGATTTAAATCTCTTGTCTTTTTGTGGAAAATAATGTAACTTATAGGAGAAAAAGCTACTGTAGAGGGATGCACTATCGGGTCACAAATTCTTACGTAAATGGAGAAAAATTATAGTTCCTCAAAGTGTAAAAATTAAATTAAGAATTCTCTCTCTCTCTTGAGTGTCAGCCTTTCAGGTCTCTTGAGCACAATCCTTTATTTTTCTCTTACTAAGTAAAATATGAGTCATCAAAATCAAACCAAACATGCTGATTGTACTAAATTGACTCTTAATTATAAGGAGTGTCGATTTTTGATCAATGCATTTGCTTGATTTTTTTTAATGGAATTTTGTATATTGATCAATTCTCACACAATTCTTTTTTCAAAGTAAGGTTGTACAAAACATTTTCTTAACACGCTCATTTGTCCAGACTACTCTACTTACGTTAACTTGTGTGGGATAATTTATAATGTGAGGCGGTGTAGGTTGGATGGTTTGACATGCGGGTTGAGATTTTTCTAATTTGCCCACTTACAATTCTCTCTCTCTCTCTCTCTCTCTCTCTCTCTCTCTCTCTCTCTCTCTCTCTCTCTCTCTCTCTCTATATATATATATATGGGTAAAAAGTTTTGTTATTTTTCTTCATTTTTTATTTGAGAGAACGAAGAAATATTTGAAATAATATATATTAAAAAGGTCAACTAAAATACTTTATTTTATGGCTCAATTAGAGAAGGCTTAAATTTTTTTTTTTTTTTTAAGTGAGAGAAGGCCTAATTTAAGTAAATGTATATAGTATAAAATTTTCAACTTGCACAATTTGCTAATTAGTTACTACTACCTAAATTTTCAACCAATCCACTGAATTTTAAAGGTTGGTGGGGGTGATGGGGGATTGGAATTTTTTGAACCTGCCAATGATAGGTTAGTTAAGAGTATTGGCCTCAAACCACTATATTTTTTTTTGGCTATTATTAACTCAAAAATTGAAATGAGTAGGAAAGAAGTTCATCATATAAGAAGCTAATAGTAGGTGCAATAACATTTTATGGCTATGTTTGGACAAAAAATTTGAAAAATTGAAAAAATAGAATATACATGGATGATAATTTGAAACTTATCATTTTAAATTTTCATTATTTTGATTGGTATATTTGAAAATGAAAAAAAAAGTTTTATAAACTACAATGTTGACGATATGACAAGTAATGAAGATGATTTGAAAATTGTAATATTGGAACAACTTGCAAATTAATAATGCGATTCCAGTTAGTTCAACTGGTAAAGTCTATGATAGTTGTATAAGAGATTTAGGATTCAGTCTCCGCCTACACCAAAAATTGATTGGTGTTTTGGTTTGATGATAAAGAGTTATTATTAGGAGCGAACGCCATAAGTTGAAACTCTTTAAAAAAAAAAAAAAAAAAAAAATGCGATTCATTGTTTATAAGTAATATGCTAATATGGCACCTCAACACAATATAATGATGCAGCAGCTTGGCCAAGGAAAAAAAAAGCTTGACATAGCCAAGCTAGTCTTGGTGGGAAAATGACGAAACGTCCATTAACCCCCCATATGGAAAGGCATTTAAAACCCAACTAACCACCGAGTTTTCTGCGATATCACCATTTTTGCAGGATGTGATCCATAATGGAGAAAAGAGCGCCATGATTTGAATTTCAAATCTCAAGCTTGAATGACCAAATGATTCTATCCCCAAAAGCGAGTATAAAGGGAGGCTATCTATAGAGAAAAGTAGGAATAATTTAGATCTCATTCCACACAAAAAAATTCTTCAAATAGAAACCTTATTAACTTAAGCATCAGAGAGCCCCCTACTGGTTCACTGGAGACGACTCTTTAGGTATTTTTCTTTTTCTTTAACATGTATTCATAGATCAAGTCAACGTTGTGATCAACTGAATCATCAACTATAGAATTTTAGTTTGAGATTTAGATAGTTGCAAATAATAACTTTAAAGTTTATTGGAATTTTTAAAATAACTTTATTGTTAATTCAAATTGGAAAATTAATATTAGAAATTTCTAAAATTACACCTTTTACACAATTTTTGGATGGGAAGAAATAGGAGGTCAGGAATTAATTAGTTTCTTTGGTTTGATTGGATGAGAGAGAAAGGGTTGATTTGGAGTAGTATAATTTCCATGTACCCTAGCCTTTTGCTAATAGCCCAAATTGGGCGGAAAGAGGGCAAAAGGGAGAGTGATTCATGATAAATTTTGACTTTTATATATTTAAAATTACTAATATGCCCTTTATAAGTCAAAAATGTTTTACTCCTACTATATAATTTTCGTGAGGGCCACGAATGTAAAACACAAATTTTCTGTTCTCTTCTTTTTGCAAACCAAACAAAAGATAAGACAGAATATCAATATATATATATATATATATATTTTATTTCCTTTCATATATCCAAACACACCAAAAGAAAATATTTCTCATTTCCCTTTCACTTTCCTTCCTCTGTCTTCCCTTTCCTGCAACTATAATCAAACATAGTAATACCAGCTTAAAATCCTTCTGTCTAGACATATATAGCATAAACTCTTGATCTTACTTAATTCTGGTGCGTTTAGAACTTTAAATCTCATAATTAGAGTTGTTTGTTTGGCCATATATTTAATTTTAACAGATGAAAGTAGCTAGCTAGCAACTAGCAATTAAGGACCACGAGGAAAGTAAAAACCATTCATGTGAGTTTCATGATTTGTAAGCTACGTACGTTGTCTATGTTTTTAAGGAATACTGAGATTTGTATCACAACCAACATAGTAATGTTTTCCGGGCATGTATCTAATTGACATAACTGTGAGTTTTAAAAACTCAACTCTCAATGTTGTCAATGGACCACATGAACTTATTATTCTGGTGCAGAGTAGAAGGGAATCGATTAAGTTTTCAACTTGCATTATAGCATATAATCGACTATATGCATTTCTTGCAATTTCTTAGCCCTGTTTTTTTGCCTTTTCTTATCCAAACAATTAATAGTCTTAAATGCTTTTGTGTCTACATTTTTTTAATATAACAATTAGTCATAGATTCACATTTTTTTTACAATGGTAAGCTGCTTATTATTGATAAATAAAAAGTGATGTTATTGGTGAGTCGAAATAAAAATTAGTAAAAATTTATTAGCTCAACAATTGTGAAATTTGTTATGTACGTAGAATTACTTCTAATGTAAACCTACTTTTGTAGTTTGTGTTAACTATTCCATCTTCTATAAAAGATGAAGTAGTGTTATAAACACAACAATTTTTACAATAGTTGAGTTGGTATGTTTTATTAGTTTTCATTTAAATCCATCATTAACATTGTTTTATTATTTACCATTAATCACTTGCTATCTCGACAGTTGCGATACATTTTGTGAAAATTTAAAAGTTTTATTGATTATTGCACACCATCCATTTGTCTTTGTGTTGTGATTGTCTAGTTGAGCACCATTTGAAATGTTATATAAATAAGATGTGAAAAAGTTGATATTTTTTTTGTAAGCATAGCACTTCTTTTTGGGTAAAGGCAAAAAACTTTTTTATTTTTTTAATCTCAATTTATTTAAATAATATAGTTTATATATATATATTTTTAGAAATAAACTATTTTTTAGTTTTTTTCACACATCTAACATAAAAATGATAAAAAACTATATATATCTTCATAAACATTATACAACTAACCTTTTAAGGAAAATTGCGTTAGGCAGTCAAACACACACTATAGTTTATTAAGGATGGTCGGAATTAGGATGACACGGTAGAGAGTAGCGCGTGTGAGGTAATCTTTTACCTCTTAAAGCAGAATCTTTGTTTTCCTAATGGGCGAGTGTATGTACTATCTAGTATGTGTTATGAATGATAGTCATCGAACACATGTACTCCTAGTCCCCCACCATAATCACAAAATATGAAGTGTAACTAAAATATACTAGTTTTCACTTTCAAGTGGTAAATAATAATAATAATAATAATTATGTAATACTAGAATAACAACTAAAGTTATAATTTTATTACAATGTATTCACATTATAAGTGATAGAATTATACCCATTACTTTTATTCCATTAAATTTATCACATAGACATATTGCAGCAAAAATTGTTTCATTTATTATTCTTACCTTAAAAAAAAAATTGGGAAGTGAATTATATTGGTAGATAATATTGTATTTAAAAAAAAAAATAAAAAAAGAGGGTGGGGCTCACTAAAAAAGCGTAGGCTAGCGCTCTCATAAGTCGCTGTCAGTCATAAATTAGGAAAAGCGAAGAGAGCTATAGAGAATTGAGACCACCACACCGAGCGGGAAAAAATATTATATACTAGTACTAATTACCAAATAAGAAAAAAGAAAAAGTAAAAAAGCTTTCTCTTTCATACACACTGTGACTGTGTCACAGACACAATACACACTTTTCTCTCTATCTAACCTGATTTCCATTTCAATTCCAACCTTTCTTTCTTTCTTTCAACTTCTCTCTCTATCTCTCTCTTTCTTTCTCTCTCTCTGTCTTCTCCAATCTTCTTCCGTAATCACCCATCACCCACTTCTCTTCTAATCTACATCTCTCTCTTTGTGAAAGTCTTTTCCTTTCCTTTTTTTGATTTCAACATGTAGACTCTTTTAGTTTGTTTGTTTGTTTTTTTCAAGTTTCAACGTTGTCTTAGTGCTTTGTTTTTCTTTCAATTCTTCATCGTTTTAGGTAAAGAGTTAACACAAAAGCATGGCGTTTTCTATTGAGGGCTTCTCGATCCGGTAACTTTGTTCTTCAAACTCAAACTCAAACTCAAACTCTTTCTTATTATCATGATTTTATGCTTTCAAAATCTTTCTTTAATTACTTGGTACTTTCACTTCTAACGTGTTTAAGATTTTATGTTCCCTTTAGAGAGTACACTGCGAAGATGAGGACCGTTGACGTGGCCAAGTGCTGGCCTTTCGCCAAAAGCTCAGAGATTAACGTTGCTGATGATGGTGGTGAAGATAAAGATAAAAGCAAAGAAGATATCAAGGCCTTGCTTCCTCCTATCACTGTCGCCAAGTTTCGCTGGTGGTCCCAGGAGCTTCAAAGTGTTAAATCCAATCAAACCCATCACCAGTTAGCGAGGATTCGAGGAGAACAAGATGGATTTCCAACGAAAGAGAGTGAATTTGGTGAGGAAAACTCGGAGAAAGCAATGTCAGAAGTGGCTGAGGAGAAATTGGAGATGGTTTGCCCGGTTTGCCGTGTGTTTACTGCGGCAACTGTGAATGCTGTGAATGCCCATATAGATAGTTGCCTTGCACAGGCTTCGAAAGAAGAGCGTCGCCAAATGAGGAAGGCTAAAGCTCCTAAGAAGAGGTCCATTGCTGAGATTTTTGCTGTAGCGCCTCAGATCGAAGCAGTGGATGTTGATGATGATGATGATGAAGAAGATAGTAGTGGTGGAGGGGTCAAGTTAGGTAGTTTCCAGTTTTCAGCTGGGGATTGTGTTGTTTCAACGTTTAAGGGTAAGAAGAAAATGATGATGAAGAAGAAGAAGAAGAATAAGAAGAAGAAGAACAAGAATAGGAAGATAAAGAAAAGGGTTTTGGAAGAGAATGGTGTGGCAATTGAGAGCAGGTTGAAGAAGAACAAGAGGAAGTTGATGAAGAAGAAAAATAAGAAGGCTTTGAAAGATGGGTCAATTGCAACCAAGGTTAGTGATTTATATCATGAAATATTGTCGATTTGCAATAGTAATCTCTGTGATTTTGTGTTTGTTTTTGGGTTCTTTTTAGTAATTGTAGTATGTTCATTTTGGATATATAGGTAGCTAGTTTGTATCATAAAATCATGAATAGGTTCTTTTTTTTTTTGGCTGAATAAAATCATGAATAGGTTCTTGATTACTCCTATACTGTGGACTTTTGAATTTTGGGTTGTTTTCTTATGTTACATTCTCCATTGGGTATTTGCTCTTTTTTACTTTTCTGCTTGATATTACTGCTGAAAAAGCTGGTTAATTACTGCAATACGATTGAGAAGGAGAGCAGTGACCTTGTAATTGTACTTGTTATGTGAACTAGATGGCAATGAGCTAGCCTGATCGGTAAGTATAAAGAGAAAAAGTCAAAAAACTAGGAATGGGGTTCTCATGTTTGGGAAGGATTCAGCACCTTATGGAAGTGAGGGTGGGGTGTGGTGTGGTGCTCCAGCTGTACAGTACGGGTTGGGCAGTGAAGGCTTTTATAATGGTGGAAGAGTTTTTGTCCTCGGTTTATCAAAGGGTATCCTTGATTAATGATGCTGCTTTTTCCACTGTTTCAATAATAATTTTTTGGAAGATAATCATTTGGCCCTTAGGGGCCGCACTGATTTTTTGATTTGATGGCTAATATTTGATCACGAAGATTGGTGGAAATATGAATGGGAAAGATGGCCTTGAAGAGGGCAATGTTCATGTATATGACTAGTTGGAACTGTTTTCTACGTGTAATAATTTGAAGGGACTGTTTACAAGGTTAAAAGGGTTGGAGATAACGCTACTAGTGGTGTCTATTGTGAAATGGGGTTGTTGATATGCTAGTCCAGATGATCACTGCATCTGAATATTGTGGCTCAGAATGCTATACATCATTATCACATGGACTTTATCTAGTGAACTGGGGCTCATGTCAACTTCATGGCTTATTTTATAAAATGGGAAAAACAGTTTCTTATGGTATGATGTTAGAGCAAGTTAAGGGGCGTTTGTTTTTGCATTCTGGGGCCTGATATTGGATGTAATGATCTTGTCTGCATCTTGGCCGGATGGATTGAAGAAATGATATTCAAGACTGATTACGTGTCAATTGAAAAGATGACTACTATCTCCATTATGATAATCTTGCTAGGGAGCTATATGGCCTATTGATGTTGTTGATCTGATGGTATTGGAAACTACTGGATCTCAATCGCTGTAATCAACATGTTCTTTACTTATTTTATGTGACTTCCTGTGAGTTAAGGACGTTTGATAAGAATATTGAAAGTTTCTTGCTCTATATAGGCCAAGGCTTCTTGTCCATGGATTACACCTCGTGAATTTGAATCAATTCTATACTTTGGATCAGAGTGAATGATTAGAGAAATAATGCTGCTTTAGATGCTGATAATTTTGAGCTGAAATGTGTTGCTCAAGAACTGCACCAGTGGAAAGTCTGCATTGGATTACACACTTCATACTTGTTTTGAAATATTGGATCTTACCTCTTATATATAACTAGTTTAGGAGAATGTTAAATTCTGTATGGAAAATAAAATTGACTTTGACACCAAATTTGTTATCATGCCAATTATAATTTGTTAGTAAAAATCATCAGATAGCTATGAAAAGTTTTGTATTTCGGAACAATTTCTGGCCTGAAATTTATGTAGATTTAGAGATTGAAGAGCCAAGAAATAGGATTGAAGTTATGGTGTAGGACTAGGATCTTTTTTATTTGTTTCTTGAAATAGTCACCTAGATACTTAGAAATAGTGGAGTATCAATCTATAGAACCTTTGCTAGTTGCATGACAAAGAAATCCACAATAATGTCATCTTATTGACCTTTTGCTAGTAAACATTTGAAAGAAAAACATAGTGTGGATGTTCCTCGCATGTTGGGTGCTCATTTTCGTTATGACCTTGGATTTGCATGTGTTGGTTTTTAATCTTCTTTCAATTATTTTAATTATCAGGGGAAAAAAAAAAAAAAAAAAACTTCTTTTGGATTTTTCTTGGGCCTTCTGTATTTTATTTCATCAGTTCATAAGAATTTGTTTATCATAATTCTTGACATGCTGTTGAAGAGGCTAACTAGGAGTAATCTGCAAAGACAACGATTAGAGGGGACAGTTTAAGCTTTTGTATGCATTTTCTTCTTGATGCCTCTTTTTATCCAGTTGTATCATTTATTTACTATCTTTGTCTATTCTAAACCATTTCATTCATCATTCGCATTTAACCTCAATTCTAAATTTTTGCTCATGTTTTTGTCTTTACACCTAGAGTAATCTGTAGAGCTGAATCCCATGATATTAGGATTATCTTTTTATGTTAAAAAATGCTATTGGGAACTAATAGGCATTCATAAAAATAATTTTATCTTTACTGCACATCTTTTCTTTTAAGTAGAATTCTATTTAAGCAATCTAATGAGACGACATAAATCACCTGTTTAATCTCACAATAGTTTCAGGTTTTAATTCCCATTTTGTGGTCAAATATAATTCTGCGAACTTTAGGTCCCTTCTTTTGCAACATTCCAGCAGAATGGTTTTGAGTATATTCATAGTATAATACCATCTATAAATGCAATGATATGTTGCTTTGAATGAATATATCTGTTAACAATAATATTATGGATAGGACAATATCTTTGTTCAAGTTCTTAAAGCTCATTTGTCACAACTACGCAATGGTCAATGTAACTGTTTCCTTATGTTTTAAATACGTTGGAAAATGCTTGGGGTAAAAAAAATGGTGAATGTAAGAATTACAAATATCATTGAGCTAGTTGCCTATATATAATTTTGTAAAAAAGGATGAGTTTTTTTGTGGAAAGGCATCCTTGTAGCTCAACTGGCATCTCTTGTGTTTCTAATGAAGACAATCTAGGGTTCAAATCTCCTTACCCCCATTGTAACTATCGAAAAAGAAAGGCATCAGCTGAAATAGTTTCAAGGTGCACACCTTGCTTGACTTTTTTCGGGCCTGATGCTCAATGTCTGATTTTACATGTTTTAAGGAGTTTCAAAAGGCCATTCACTTCTCTACAAGTTGTCTTCTAAACGTCTAGCTGGATATTGAAGTGTTATAAGTTGTGTGCAACTCATTTAACAATCATTTGAACTGCAGAAGTCATAAGATTCTTTGAAAATTCAATTGTGGTTTTTCTTCTGAATCGTGAAGAGATGAGAAATAAATACTTTCCTCAAAGCTCTTTACAATAACTTGGGATTTGGGAGATTTTTCAAGGATTGTAAGCAAACTGTACTGGATATTTTCCCCTTCCAGAATTTCTTCATATAGCTATATCTCCTAAGGAGCCCTTTATGAGCAACCTCCTTAAAAAAACTTCAACTAGGGGGCAGAAAGACATATGTCAATTAACCGCCTAGCTTCAAAGTCATTCAAATATTTCAAAATTTTAGACATTTTCTAAGACATGAGCAACTAAAACTTTTTCCTTCACATTCTATCTGTTTTTGAATGATTGACATTTGACTATCTTTTCCTTGTATTCCATTGTTGTAGATCATATGTTTGCTCTCAACAAAAGGAAATATATATATGTTTGCTAGCTCTACATCTTTGCCATGTATCCAAAAATATGAATTTTACGTTAAAAGTGTACATTTCTGTTCCCTTGGCCAATTTTAGCAAGCCAAATGCTAGGCACTTAACTGTCTCCTATAAAATTTTTACTTCAAACCCTGCTCATACACTTTTCTGTAAAAAGCCTTAAATAATCGTCATCACTGAGATGATATATGATTAGAATTTCAGGATTCAACTTAGTTTACTTTGAAGTATTATGTTTCCTCCTTTATCTGTAACATTTTATGATATGTTTGTTGTTTTAACTTCTCTACAATTACTACTATTTGTTGTTTCTTAAAATCCTTAGTTCACCCATAACCCAATCTACAAGAATCCTAATCCTAATCTTTAATCTGTAGTGCTGAAATTGCAAGCTTGGTTTATGGCAATTACCTTAATGAATCTTCCTTAATGCTAATCCTTTTATAAAAATACTTCCCTTTTATGGTTTTTTCTTCTCTCTTTATTTGTCAAAAGAATGGAGTCCTTCTCTTCTGTTGCAATGCTGACAGTGCTAAACTAAATTTTGAGTTCAAATGTTATTCTTTAGCTCTTTGACGTCACTTTATAAGTGCCAATGTCATATTCTTTGAGTTTATTTCCCGTTTTTCTTCATCTTCCTCTCCTGCTCATAATCCTTCTATTTGCCTTCCTCAACTGATCCCGTTTTCTCCATCAGCCACTCTTCAGGAAACCTTTACAACTATATATATATAGTTGTCAATGGCTGAATGCGGCTAAGCCTTTTTCCTTGCCTGCAGATCCATCTCTAGCTCATCCTCAACCTGTCTCTAATGTTTCTCCTACCAAGGTATCATTTCCACCTATTGTGCCCCCATACTTAAATTCTCTACCCATTGCATTGCACAAAGATAAGCATGGCTGCATTTCTCACCCAATATGCAACTTTGTTTCATATGAACACTTGTCCTCGTCTCTCCGTGCTTTCACTGCCTTATTTCTTCTGTGATTGTTCCTAAGTCTGTTAAGGAGGGCTTGTTAATTCTTAATTAGAAAAAAAAAGGGAAGTAGAGATGTTATCATTTCACCATAATAGCACTTAGGATTTTGTTCCTCTTCCCTCTGGAAAGTATATACGGTTGGCTGTTGTTGGGTGCACACTGTGAAATACTTACCTGATTATTGAGTGCTTGAAGGCTTGTCTTGTGACAAAGGGGTATACCTAGAACAACGACATTGAATATTCTGAAACCTTTTCACCGATTGCTAAGATTGCCTTTTTTTGAGTTTTCATATCCCTAGCTGCTAATCTTGGTTGGCAGTTATACCCAAAAAAAGAAAAAAAAAGAAAAAAAGAAGAAAATCTTGGTTGGGTGTTATTTCAGTTAGATGTGGACAACACATTTTTAGACATTAATTTACATGATGCAGTCTAAGTAGAGTAACGAAAAACGCTGTTTAGACCCCTAGCATGACTTATAACCAATTTTAATGATTTGTTCAACAAATAAATTGGGTAGTCAATTAATCACTATTCAAGCATAATACGGAAAACAACAAATCACATCAACCATAAACATGTGCACACAGACTACTGGCATATGTACACAAAGTGAAAACTCAAATGGTAAAAACACTTCAGAGCCAAACCAAACTCATCAAATCCACTATGAAGATTGCTCCTATATAGATTCGTTAAGAATTTAGGCCCCGGTTGTGCCATATTTATCTAATTTTAAACCAAGTTAATTATTAGTCCAATTATGTGCTCGTTCTCAATAGGTTTACTCAAACATCATACCATACAAAATAATTCACATAGAGACAACGATATAATGACCCAAAGAAAATCAATAGAACAACTTATCCCACAGTAAAAACCACTAGGAGGGTTTAACCTAACAATCCTAAGGTAAACAAAATCCACTATGAATAGAATGGAAATTTATTCAATAAACTTAACCTTGAATCTAGTACTACCTCATTCAGTACTTACTAACGTGACCCCACGCAACTCTAGATCCACACACTTCTATTCTAGACTTTGTTGAACATGAATCTCCCACTCACGACTTCAAGCAACCACTTGAAGATTTGTACTAGTAACTTTGTTGTAACTGGATTGCAGTAACTTCAGTTCAATGGCCAGATCTTCAGAACTTCATTTTGATCTTTGCTTGATGCTTTAAGTGAGTCATTGAAATCTAAAATGCTTGTGTACAAAACACGACTGTCCAAAAGTCTTGAAAAATGTGTCTTAGGGTTGTTTATATGCTTGACTTGAAAACCATGAATTCCTACATCAAACGGCTGAAAGCAAATAGAACCAGAAAACTGAATATGCACAAATCTCGATGGGTTGAGATTTATGCTCGATGGGTCAAGATTATTGAATCTCGATGTGTCGACCTAGAATTGAGTTGGAGTTGAGATTCCTGAAAATTTGATTCTTTTTTTTGCTTGAACCTTAGCTTGTCTTGAACTTGATCTTGGAATTAAACACACTCAAGACACACTAAGATTCCTAAGATTGGTTACACAAGGTCACACTTTGCCAACATAGTCCTATGGACTCAACAAGACTAACTTATTAAACCTCTAGTAAAAGTAGACATCGTATCAGAGCTCCCCACTCCTACTGCAATTGTTGAACTAGCCTTTAGCCTTCACAGTGATTTGATGCAGCAAGGCGATCGCTGGCTGCCAAATCAATGAATTGGTTACTTCAAAGCCACTTTAAGATTTTGGTGTTGCCTTTTTGGTTTCAGTAGCGCATCTAATACACTCTAGGTGATCTTTGGAACTCTCAACCTCTCAAAGATGATCAATGGGAGAGGGTTGGAAGACAAAGAATGCTATCAAATGGTTTGTTTGTTTGTTTTTGTTTTGTTTTGTTTTTTTTTAGCTGTCTTCCTTCTCACAAACTTAGGGTTGGTATAGGGTTTTTATATAAGCAGGGTTTGGGCTAGTGATGGCTACACAAATGACTTTAAAAGAAAATCTCGAAATTTCCTTAACATGTTTTCATTTGATCGAGTCTACTGAGGTTTTGTGTCTGATTTTCAATCTCACATGACCGAGCCTTCTTTCTCACATGACTGAGCTTGACATTTTGCATAGTGAACAGAAGTTTCGATCTCAGCCTTTTCAACCTTCAGCCTTCATTACCACTATTTAGTATCAAAACCCAACAATACAGATAAATTTGTCATGGAATTAGCCAACACTTAAAAATCTTGACTAGTAACATCCTGGGTTTGTTGCTCAAGAGTATGGGAAGGTTTGTAGACTGTGCAAACCTTAAGTGATACTAGCCATCCATATAATTTCATTCTGCATGAATATATGAAATCATTTGGGAGCAACTATTATTGGCATGGCATGGGCATGTATGGGAAACATGTTTGAATTGAATCATATGTGCTTTCATCTGTCATGAACAGTGCAGAGAGAAATATCTATGTGTCTGAATATGATTGGGATATGTTTGAAACTGAGGAACAAAAGCATTCATGGCATTACTCCATAATGCATCAGTTTTCATCTGATATCCCTTTGTCCTAAAATCTTGGGTACATAATAGAAGTAACATGAAGATGTGCAAACTTTGCATGCATCCATCTGACACCTAGACCACATCTACATGCAGCCTTGCATTCATGCCTTTGAAAAGAGTTAAAAGTCATTCTGTTATGTCCAGAAGCATCACAATCCTCACTGTCTCATTGCATCAATGTGTATATTAAAATATTTTTATCACAATATTTTTTTATGCTTCTAATAAAACTAATACCATCTCATACTTGTGACTCTTGAGTATTTTTCAACCTTATGATTTCACAAGATAAATGTCATTGGCAAAACCTAAAAAAGTTATTTTTAGAGCTCCAATATTTTAATTTAGTGTTCTTCCAGGACCCATGGATGCTCTTTTCTGAGCCTGCCGCCCATCCTTGTATTATACTCCTAAGCATAGGGAACATTTAGTACATTTGACTCCTTTATGTTAAAACTGGGTGTTATAATGAAAGGGCTAGAACTTAGTCATCAACTTACCATTATATTGTAAACTAGTTTATTCTACCCATTAAACCATGTATAGTTCAAAAGCATTGTCATTTTCAAAACCTTGTATGACATGATGTTACGGGTTTCCTGTTCTTCTCAGGAGAATCTGCTCGAGCTCAAACTGCATCCTCCAGTCGAGTTAACTGGAAAACTGAAAGGTTCATTGTGTAATAAGAGGTTTCGAGAGGGCATTTTGGATGCTTCTGCTGCCATCCAAGGAAAGAAACCAAGTCTGAAATGCTTATCTACACAAAAGAAGCTGAAAGTTGTTCAGACATCCAAATTGATTGCAAAGCAGCATAAGCCAGTGATTCCTGTTCGCAGCATTCTCAAAAGCCATAAAAAGGTTGTTTCAGGGCTTAATCCTGAAATTTACAACTTGCATTGTGGTAGTCTAGTGAATAGTTCTGCTATCCAACGGTCTGATAGGCATGTTAGGTTCTCAGACAAGGATGACATACTTGGTCCTAGGAAGAAGAATCTTTCAGATGCCTCTGAGCACAGCATTGGCAACCTATTTTCAGATTCTTTTTCTGCTTCACCAGGGAAGGACCAGTCCACCGAATGTGATAAAGAAGTAGCCACTATGGAGATAGATGGAACTGATGATGATGATGTTTTCGTTGGTGCTGATAACAGAACTGAGCCTCAACCTATAGCAGGGAAGAAACAGTTGCTCAATACTCATGATCATGCTGATAACACATGTTTTTTGAGGCCAGATATTACTTGTCAAGACAAAATAAATCATTTTCCAGAGAAATCAGTGACTCTGAGTCAAATTGCAATTCATGATGATAATATGCACATGTTTGATCAAGGTCATTCGACTGTGTCACATAAACCTGCATATGCTTGCAATCCTAGACTCATTTCTGCACTAGAAGAAAGGCATAACCCTCATGTAAATGCTCAAGTAGGTGGTAATGTTATCAGAGCTTTCAATGATAGTGGAAAATCGATTGATCATTTTGCAGATTCTATCCATGGAGCTGCTGCAATGAATTCATTGGAAAATACACGGGCTTCTTCACAGCCTTCATCATCTTGCTTTGTTTTAGATGAAAATGCAAACAGGACACTTCCATTTGTGTCACAATCTGCTGCAGAGAATTATAATGGATGTACTCTCAATTACAGACCATTTTGTCATGTGTCTCCTACAGAGTTGATGAGTAGCATTTATCCATTTCCAGAGTGGAAGCATAGAGCAGTTTCGTATAAAGAAAAGTCCACGGATGAAGGATTTTTTGGCTTGCCTCTCAATTCACAAGGTGAGTTAATACAGTTTAGCTCAAGTGGGAGAGGTGGCTTGGACCAGCTCAGGCTACCCAGTACAATAACTGGTTCTTCCAGTTGCTTACCTGTGCACAATCTTGTCCTGCCGCAAAGTTCTGGGGATTATTTTAGTGTGAAGAAGAGGCATTTTGTTGAGAGAGAACATCCAAAAGATTCATTAAACTTGTTTCCTTCGCAGAATTATGTTACGGAGATCCCTAAAGGACATTTACCAGCTAGGTTAGGTGTCACTGAATTAGAAGGTGCCGGAAGATCAGATGTTCGCTGGCTTAACTCCGAGAGGGGGAACAACCACTCTGTCCACCTGCTTGATTCAAACCTGAACCTGTCTGATGTTTCTTTCAAAGGATGCTGGCAATATAATCAGGTGCAGAACCAAAATGCTAATGGGATTATTCATCATAAGGAAAATTCAGATAAAATCTTGCGAAATTCTACCCAACCAACAATGCGGCTGATGGGAAAAGATGTAGCAGTTGGTAGAAGTAGTAAAGAGATCCAAGGTTTTGAGGATGGGAAGGTGTGGACTGATAAGGAAATCATCACAGAAGATCGTCGTGCCCATGCTTCCCTGGAAAAATCATTTATGGAGAGAAATTTTCTGCAGGACTGGATGTTACACCCTGCATCAGGAAAATCGAAGGATGCTCAGTCATTAGAAATTCAATGCAATCACACGTCACAGAGCAATTTACTGATGAAAGCTCCAGAACCTAGGTTTTCTAACCCATTCCTCAATTGGCAGTCTAATGTGGTTCATCGAAATGGCAGCCTTACCATCAATGAAAACCGTAGTAATGAAGTACATTCCTTTGTTCATTCACCTGCTTCATCAGCAATGTTTAGTGGTGCACCCAGCTTCCAGGAGCCCTTTATGTCTGAAGCTGAAACTCTAAGAGTCAATTCTCAGTTACCACTAATATCTACCCATCACATTAATTGTCAGCATATGCCTTGGAGTCCTGTTGAACTCAATCACAAACAGAGTCTACCTCATGCTACAAAATCAGCCTTCAACTTTCCTTTCTTGCACCCAGATTGTAGAGAAAATGTCCAACCCTCTTGGTTTCAGGGATCCTCAACAAGCCTGCCCCCATGGTTATTGCATGCACAACAGGATAAACCACTAATTACCTCCCCTCAACCTTTTTCTGATGTGGGTGGTAAATACTTTCCCCAACTTACGTCTGGAACTAATTTTTTTCCTACCCCACCTGTGCATCATTTACCAGAAGTTTCTTATCATTACAATCCCATAAACTCTTACTCACACATGAGGAATTCACTTGGTACAGCATCTATGTTTCACCCTCCACTTGTTTCTGGAGTTAATTCAACTTCTTCTGTCAACATGGGCTACAGGAACAGAATCAAGTTCAAAGATACAGTGAAGTCAAAAGCTTTTGCCATCAAAGACCCTCTTCCTTGCAAGAAAACCAAGAGGCCAGCAGCTAAAGTAGATCATTCAACAAAGCCCACCAGGGTACCTAATTTAGAAATGCCAAAAGATTTAAGTGCTGTGACAGGGTTGACAAGAGAAAACTTTAGTGGGGACATTCAAGGTAATGCAGGAGTAGCTGAACTCAACCGAAGCAAGGATAAAGCAATCAGGGTATCATTTTGCCCACATGAGAATGAAAATGATGGGCTTGGAACTTCATCTGGCCCTGATCCTTCCAAAGTGGATAATGCCACAAGATTAGGTCCTGTTAAACTAAGTGCTGGAGCAAAACACATCCTGAAGCCTAGTCAAGCTATGGATCAAGATAACTCTAGGCTGATCCATTCAACTATCCCTTTTGCTATGCCAACAGATTGTGGTAGTGCGCCAGAGTCTCAGAAGAAATTAACAAAAATTTACAAGTTCTAGAAGTAAGTCTTACAATGTTATATAAATTACTCAGGCTTCCTTTTTGTCCACCATGCTTCATTCACACTGCATTTTGTGAATTTTACAGGATTGCCTCTGAGTCAAAGATACAAGGTTGCTAGATCTTCATGTTTGACTACTTTTGGGTTGCTAAATTCAAAGGACGACATATAGTATTTTCAGGTTCAGGCATTTGCATGTGCAGCACTAGCTCCAATGGGGGGGTTGAATGATGTAACCATGGTTTGGAATCCACTTACAGAAGATCAGCTGCTAGATTATGCTTTGGATATATGCTTTTTAATCGGTTGTTCTCCAGGTGTCATCTATATAGTGGTTTAATACTTCTCTAATGAATTATTATGTAATCTGGAGGACTTATTTTATTTTATTTTATAAAATTGTCATTCTGTTGCTGAAAATGTTGGTGTGATAATTATTTCTTGAACGTTGAATGTGTGAATTTAAGGGAAAAACGTTTTGCTGATGTGATGTTAATTTTGTGAAAGTTCTTATACAGTTTTCAGTAATCAGTAAGATGGGTCTTTTTCCTCAATGATGTAATCATGACTCTTTGAGCACCAGACTAACGTTGGGAATATATTATTTATTTGTCAATTAGTAAAATATTATGAGAGTTTTTAATGGAATGTAAAATGGTTTTTTTTTTTAGGAGGAATGGAAAAGTAAAAAAAAATTGTTTTATGATGATGCCAAAAATCGTCAGTTAGTCACACAGTCTTCACGCACTCAAAACAATACCTGCACAATACAAAACAAGAAGATCTTAAGAGAGTATTAACGTGGTACCGGCCAAAAACTTTTCAATGGTTAAGTTAAAAAACTTTTTCACAATTCTAGAGTGCCAGAGCTGAGGTGAATTATGCGTACCTTATTTTCAGAGGGTCTTGGGTTTTTATAGTAGTGTAGAATCGATCTCTATTTCTTCCATAAGGAAAATGGGAAAAGATAATCATAAATGCGCGTATATTACGGGATCCTTCCCATGTTGAGATTCTATTTATGTTGAGATTCTATTGACTAGGGTTAATTGTGGGACGCAAATTGTTTCCATTTAGGGTTCCTTGGAGGTCACTTAAGTCATGTGGATGCCACGTGGCTTTGAGGTCCGTTCACCTCGTCTCCATGTATCTTGGATCCGTCCATGTAAAAACACTAACCATCCACAAATCTAATACCGTCAAGTCTGTTTAAATGGATCCGTTATTCCTAATTTTATACTCTTCATTTTACTATATCATTCCTTTTTTTTTTCTTTTTCTTTTGTCTTCTTTTCTTTTGGCAAAAATTCAAATTGCATCGTTTAAGTTTGAGTGAATTTTGGATGAATTGATCTTTTCATCCATAAAAGAGCATCCATATGGGCAATTCACTAGTTGAAACCTTAGTCATAGGTTTTGTTGTAGGAGCTCATAAACACATTATTACTTACAAAAACTCTCTCTCTCTCTCTCTCTCTGGTGCCCTTGTCTCTTCCCACTCTAAACCCCTGAAAGCTACCAACAAGAACATCATTCTCCTCACCCTCAACAGCAACTACACTCTCTCCAAACCCTGTAATCTCGTTGTAAGCCTCATCTACTTCACTTGCACCTTCCATGAGATGGACAAGAACGTTGCCAAGATCAAGCTCTTCTACACTTACCACAATACTCATGTCGGCAACCATATCAAAATCCTTTTCGTTGGCTTCTTTTCTTGCAAGAGCCTCTGTGTCAATATGAGGGTTTTGGCTACAAAGATTCAGGATATTGTCAATCCATTTGAATCATACTTTATTGTCTTTTGTGATTTGAAGCAATGAACTTTGGTTCATTTGAATTGGAATTTGTGCGTTATGCGTGGGGACCCCAAAAGTCTAAGAGACCTCTTAAGTGAGGTGAGGTGAGGGAGAACCAAATACTAACTCATTGACTAAATAGAGAGAGGTCATGCGTCTTATATAGAGGCTTTAGACTTTAATTAGTAAGATACATTTTCTCATGATACTATATGTCATGTGAGGAAGAATAAAACCGTATAGCTTGTGCAGCCAAAGCAGAGAATATCAAGTTTGTTGGGATCGTTGTGGCGTGAGCGTGTCAGCTGTATGTATTTTAGTAATAGTTTTTTTCTTCGATTGAGATAAACTGGAAATAATTTTCTTTCTTTCTTTCTTTGTTTTCTAGTTTGATTTATTTAATATTTATTTGGTAATATGCCCCCTCCCAAATAGATTGGGTAATAAAATTCTTTTCTTGTTTAATTCTTAAAATGTTGAATGAAAAAAATATATATACATATACATATTTTAATTTTAAATGTTTAGTCCATGGGAGGAAGAATGAGAGATCCAAACGAGTAACTTTTACTACATTAAAAAAAAGGATTACGTAGTTTCTTCATTTTAGTATTGTAAGGGTCACCATGTTTCTTCTATTTTTTAATCTTCTATACAAGTATGTACCGGCATTTTCAATGAATTTAAGAGAGATTGTTAGAATATATTATTAATTACCATAAATACATAGGTTATGATTTGTAGAAGATTATGGACTGGTGTAGTTTTATAATATCATGGGTTATCATTGCCTTAGGGTTATCATACTTTTTTTTTTCCTAGAAAAAAGAGGGTTATCATACTAAGTTTAAGATATTCTTATGTATACTCTACATTGAATTAATTGTGACACATGGTTCATAATATTAAAAATTTAGTTAGTATTGTGGATGTAGATCATCATGCATGCAAAACCACACTAATTCTCTTATTTTCTCTCTATTTCTCTATAGTATTTTATTCCTTCTTTCTATTTTAAAATGGTATCAAGTTAGGGTTTTGAAACCCATCTCATTGTCCTTTTTTGGTGTTCCTTCTCGGTACTACCTCACTCTAAGGTCATTCTTAGAGTCATTTAAGTAATGTTTCTTTAAGATCTTAGCCTTTCAAGCACATTATCGAGTTTTTTTTAGCAAACTTGGCACACCCTAACTCACCGTTAGCATAATATTATTTGTTTTGAATTGCCCCTCACGGTTTTAAAAGGCTTTATATCAAATTGGGTCCAAGGCCTCCATAAAAGGCGTAGTACATCCCCCTACCTAGGCGATGTAGGACTCAGTCAAGATTTGAGTCTCTCTTACCTCACATTTTGACATTTTGGATCCCCACATTCCACCCCCTTAAGGACCATGTGTCCTTGTGTGGGACCTACCCACCATCCCATCACATAGGGGTCCGCTTTGATGTCATTCTATCATATCCTAACTCATCATTGGCATGATTTTGTCCACTTTAGGTTGTCCTTCATTGTTTTAAAAGGTCTCATATCAATTAGAGTCCAAGGCCTTCATATAAGGCCAAAACCTTCCCCTACGTAGGCGATGTGGGTCTTATTGTCCTTTTTTGGTGTTCCTTCTCGGTATAGGTACTACCTTCCTCTAAGGTCATTCTTAGAGCCATTTAAGTAATGTTTCTCTCAAATCTTAGCCTTTCAAGTTTTTTAGCACACTTATCACACCCTAACTTACCATTAGCATGATATTGTCTGTTTTGAATTGCCCCTCATGATTTTAAAAGGCCTTATATCAATTAGGGTCCAAGGCCTCCACATAAGGCATAGTACATCCCCCTACCTAAGTGATGTGAGACTTAGTTAGGATTTGGGTCTTTCTCACCTCACACTTTGGTCTTTTGAATCCTTACAATCCACCCCCAAGGACCACATGTCCTTGTGTGGGACCTACCCACCATTCCATTGCATAGGGGTTTGTTTTGATGTCATTATGTCACATTTCAATTCATCATTAGCATGATTTTGCCCATTTAGGTTGCCTTTCACCATTTTAAAAGGCCTCATACTAATTAGAGTCCAAGGCCTCCATATAAGTTCCAAAACCTCTCCTTATCTAGGCGATGGGGGTCTCAGTCGGGGTTTGGATCTCCCTCACCTCACCTCACTTAAAAGATCTTTTGGTCTTTTAGGTTCCCACGATACTAGTTGAAAAAAAAAAAAAAAAAAAAAATCTAGAGGTAATATGCAAAACTCCACAAAAAAATTAGCCAAATGATGTCAAAAGTGCCCTCACATGCCATCCAAATTTTATATATGCCAAACCCACGCGTCAAACATGGCAATGTGGCACCAACATAACTCATTCTCTAGTCACTGATGTAGCTGTTCTCTAGTCCTAGTAGTCATCTTTTGGCCTTCACCCCCTTTGCCATGTTTTCACACCTTACATTTAATATCATGACTAGTCCATTTTATATCCAATTTGATCATTTATGGTCATGGTTTTCTTCATGAGCATATATTTCAAACTCAAGATGTTTTCAAGATTCTACCATGAATTTTAGGGAGTATATTAGAATATATTAAGACATCATCATAAATGTATAGACTATGATTTTATAAAATACTATGGACTACAATAGTTTTTTAATTTTTAATAGATTGGACTACTATGATTTTAAGGTTGCCATGCTAAACTTAAATGTATTCTTATATATATTCTACATTGGGTTAATTGTAACAAACTAATCCAAATAGTAAATATGTATTCTTCTGGGGCATTCTGTCGTGGGCTTAAGCCGTCAAACAAAATCACTTTAATTCTCTTTTCTTACTTTTTCTACAACTCACATTCTATTTCCCTCAACTAAAGATGCAGAAGCCACGGGAGCAGCTAATAAGTTTTTGTATTTTCGTGGTAAGTAAAGGGTAATATAATTTATTTTTGGGCTAAATTTTTCAAAGGGAAATAAGTTACAATAACCTATATGTAGCATTTTTTTTATTTTCAAGTTGTGCTAGAGTATAAATGGTGAATGTCAATATATATATAATCCTCTATGGTAGTTTTTTGGCTGACTGGCTCAGTAGTAAACAGGGCGGCCTCTCCATTATGCTTCGCTCGAGTATTATCTTGTTTTGCAAAAACGGAAAGGAAGGCAAAGGCATATAATTAACCCGGCTTTCGATGCCATTCAAACTTGAGGGAACCTCACGAGATTGACTTTAAGTATACAAAAAGGATATATCCAATTTCAAACATTGTTCAATAGGTTTTTTTTTTTTTTTTTTTGAGAAATTGTTCAATAGGTTAAAGAGGGATATGCTTCCCCAATCATTAAGCAATAAGTTGAAGATAATTAAACCTATAATATAATCATTAGCAAAAATCTCTACAATACTTGCTTCAGGAATACAACAGATGGGTAATAAAAAGAACCCTCGAAATTCTTGGTGATGGTCAAATTTTGCATCAAAGTAGATCGAAACATATGTATAACTGGTTAACTGCCACCTTTTTTCCTTTGGTTAAAGCAGACAGCAAATATGTGTTCACAGGTTGTTTGTGTTGAAGGTCTGCAACACTCTGCAGAGCCTATTTATAAACTTGGGTGCTTACGTAAATGCATGAATCTCCCAATTCATAGAACATACTAATTAAAGCTACCTATCCAAAATAAGAAGAGATAAATAATTAAGACAGGGTTTTCAGACATAATCAGACCTGAGACCTCTCAGTGTTCAGAAAATTAACTAAAAAAGTGATAGAACCCAGACAGTTGCAGCCTTGCAGGTTGATAACTAGATTCGCCAGACTAGCTAGTACAGTGCTAGGGTATGATAAGCAGTAGAACCAGCTGGACAATTTTTTTTTTTTTTTTTTTTTTTTTTGAGAATAGCTGGACAATGTTTAACCAAATAGATTTAGAGTTACACAATTTTTTACAAAATATCTTAAGACAACTTGTTTGTAAGTTGTTAATAGGAGATACAAAACATGTTGATATTGAAACCAAATGAGAATCAATAAAAATCTACCAATTCATATATATGTTGTTAAAATTGTTGTGTTTAAAACATAAAGTATTGGGACACAAGTTTTGTGCAACAAGTTGATCTATACATATCAGATTAAGATGAAAGAGTACAATATATTCATTCTTAATAGTTTCACATACATATTTATCATTTATGGTGATGATATATACCATTAAAAAAAAATTTGGTCCATGTCATTCTTTTTTCTTATTCTTTTCTAGAGATGGTCAACTATGAAATGTGTAAACTTAATAATTTAGTATTATTTAACTTTTATTTTTGAGTAATTTGTTATTTGTTATCTTATTTGCATTAAAAGGAAAACAAATAATCATATTTATTATTGTTATTATTAACTTCTTTTTTTTCTTTTTCTTTTTTTTTTTGCATGTGAGAAAATACAAGTCAACCTGTAACTTGATTGATCCGACCCGCTTGCAACTCATTTACGATAACCCATTTTTAACCTGAACCTAATTTGACTCATAATCCTAGTAACTTGACCTAACCTCTTTGCTAGGTCTAGTGAATTTAGGTGCATCAATCATAAAATGACGCTTAAGCATATTGTGAATTAGGGCATGTATTTAAAATTTTCCATTTTGAAATAGTTGATTGTGAGTGTTGGAAAAAAAACTGTGAGTTTATGTAAAATTAATTGTCTACTTCTCACAGTTGATCACATCATCAAGTTGCAGTAATGTTGTGGCAAATGGGGTGGTCTTATAAGATTTTGAAGAAAATGATAATTAATATTGTTAAAAATTACTTTGAATTCCTAATTAGATTTGGTTTGAGTTTTCTTGGTGTGGAAGAAAATTTTTTCCTTGAAGGACAAGGATTTCCTTGGTGTGGAAAACAAGGATTCTCATTGATATGCAAGGAAAGAAGTTTTCCTTATTCAAGAAGTAATTGGGTATTCATTATCCATCAAAAAAAAAAATATTATTAAATCCTTATAAATAGGCATTGTTGCAAAAAGTTTGGTCAAAGATTCTCCACATGGGGAGAAAATAAGGCTTTTAGAACTTAGAAGAACATGAAGTGAGTTTCTTCAAAAAATAACTTGGTAGATTTTGGGGTTGAAAGATACCTGTGTATGTGTTGAAAGTTAGTTTTGTTAGTATGAGAGAGAGTTTTTGAGCGTATTGGAGTTTATGTGTGTGATATTTGTGAGTTAATTTGTGTTTGTGAGAAATTTTGTGTATGTTCATTAGTGAGATTTGTAAGTGATGTTTTTGTGAGTTGTGAGTGTTGTAAGGTTTCCTTAGGCGTGGTTATAATCCATATCGTTGATGGTGTATTTTGGTTAGCATTACTCTTAGATGCAGGCCTAGAGTTTGTCGAACCATGTTAAATATTACCGTATTGTGCTTCCATTAGCCACAAAATCAGAACAATTGATATTAAAATTTCGGCTATTACACAACAAATATTCTTATGAGAATGTCATATAACGAAAGTAAATCTTTTTTAAAGAAAATTCATCCCCATTAATAACAACTGGTGAGTGCGTGGCCAAACATGTGTAATGTTTGGTCTTCCCAAGAGAATATACAAATATAAACGTATTTATACACAATATAAAAGCCATATTTGTTGGTTGTAGCATCTCTATTTCTTTACATATACATGTGTATCTTGATTTTGTTACTGAGCCATATCTCTTCAGTGCTTCTTTGCTTCTTTTTCAGCCTGCAAAATCAACTCTATAAAGGTTAATACTCCAAAAGCACGATTGAGAGAGAGAGAGAGAGAACAATCACGCAATATATTCATACCGCTTTGACCACTCGCTCAAAGGCTTCAGGTCCATATTTATCAATGAATAGCTCCACGGATTTCCTTGCATCGAGGCTCATCATCTGGATTACCTTCTTTTGGGTCTCAGAATAAGCAGGATTATTGACACGGCCTCCAATCTTAACATATTTTCTCACGAAATTCATATAAATATAAGCTGCCCCATTAAATATTGGTAGCACCAGCCACAAGCCAAATACAAGCTTCATGTATGGCCAAATTGGAAACCTGTCACACAGCACATATATTTTCATGCAGATTTATAATTTTTTGTTAGTGATAGCACAATATGTGACATTCATGTCAATCACTAGAAACAATTTACGTTTGATGTGACAGTACGTACCAAGCGAGAACTTTCCAACAAGAAAGCTCAAAAAGCGTTATGAGTGAGTATAAGACCCAGTATGTTAGCCATTGCTGATCGTCTAGGCTTGTAGGACTCTCAATTGCTCGCATTGATGCATATCTGTTCATATATATATATATGGAACTCGTATTAGTCATACATTAATATCCTTTTAATTAGTTTTCTGGTATATGTAAAATACTGGGGATGGATGTACTTTACTTACAGAGGATATAGAAGCATCACTGCAGGCCTGGTTTACAACAAGAATCAAAGTTATTGTTAGGATACAATTGAAAATGATGAAAATTTTTAGGATATATATATGTTCCTCTCGAAAAGGATATGTACTGTTAGTTAAACATCATATCTTCTAAAAAAAATTTCCTGATAAAGTTTGACTAATCACTAATGCACTGGATTAATTCATGCAACGAATAAGATAGCATTAAATGTCAAACTAACAAACAAATTATGCATGACCATTGACCATATATATATGCATTCTTTTGTCCTTTTTCTTGGGGTGGCCAAGAATTGAGTATGTAAATGATGCCCAGTATTTGTGACCAATTAATGTTATTGCTGAAACATCCAGTTTCTTTTCAGAAAGACATGAAAATAAGAAAGCCATAAACAAATTTCTTGCAGTCTTATTGAATAAAAAGTTACATACCCGGCTAATGAATCCATGATCCTCGCAATTGGTACAAAAACGCCCATGTTGAAATTCTACTCTTGGATTCCGGTTGATCGATAAAGACTACAATTTTGGTGAGTTTGATGAAAAATATGAGATGTGGTTGCAGAGTTTTTATAAAAGGAAGCTAGCTAGCTAGCTAGGTGGGGTCGATGAAACGAAGTAAAGAATATCTGTTGGATTAGCCAAAGTCTTCTTTTCTCCAACTACAAGGAAAAGAAAAAGGCAATGAGAGAGGAGGAAACGCTAAAGTAAGTAGCTACTTGCCTTTAAACCTGTGCATCAAAGGTATCTATTCTATGCACCTTTCTTTTCTTTCTCCTCTAGTTTGTTCCATTTTAAAGGTTTTCATGTCATGAATCAAGAAATTTTGTAACATTTACTTAATAAACTAATTCAATCTGTTAGGATTGTTTAGGAGATTTACAAGATTGGAGAGCAAGGCCAAGAAAGGCATCCCAAGTTTGTATATATGAATATTCCAAAATGGTACGTATCTACCTTTATAACTGAGCCATTAAGGCATGCTCACATTGACATATAGGGACCTTCACACCTTACATGGATTCATATAATTAATTTAGCATCTTTCTTTTTGGCTAAAATTTAAACATGCTTCACTTTAATGAGCACTTCTCATCCCAAAAAAAAGTATTATCTCTATAACAACATGGTTAATTTTTGGCCTCTAAGAGTCTAAACATGGAAGTGCCCAAGCTAAAAGGAGAGCTCGTGAGTAAATCTTATTAAAAAAAAAAAAAAATTCCTGACAATTTTATCATTTAATTATTATTTTATTATTATCCCCTCACATTTGGCCTCAATGGCATAGTGTCTATATATATTTATATCCTAGTTTACTAGTTGGATCACTCCACTACCAATTTTAGTTTGTAAATTGAATGCTTTAATATAGTTTTATCAATTGGAGTCCGTTTGTTTGTTTATGAAAATCATGTGTCTCTAATTTTGTTGGTTTCATTTGAACCTGTTAGTTCTCTTTCTGTATTTGCTACTGGGATTTTTTTTTTTTTTTTCAGATTACTCATTTTTATGTAATATTATGAATTTTTACCCATTTTTTTTTGTTGAGAAAAATATTATGAAATATTGTATGTCATTAACAGAACATACCGATTTTTAAGTTTAACTTTAGCATATTGATTAAAAACGGAAAATGGAACTTAATAAGGAAAAAAATGTGACTTGGAATAGAAAGGTAGAGTGAAACAGATCAAACTATATATTTTCGCAGAAAAAGGTAAACAATAAAGTGACTTTTAAACAATGGCCTTATGTCATTCTCCAAAAAAAAAAAAAAAAGTGACTTTTAAACATCTTTTTTTTCCTGTTTTTCAAACAATGGCCTTATGTCATAGACATATGTTTTGTTTATTTGATGTAACACTTGAATGACATCAATATTTCCAAAATAATTCACGTCCATACCTCATAGTACTAGTTTACTTGAAACAAATCAGTAATAATTGCGTTTAGGGGAACTAGAACAACAAATAGTAAGTTTTTCCTTGCATTAAAAACCATTTGCTTTTTGAATTCTCTTAGAGTATCTCTAGCAAGTTCTCTAAATTTTTATACTATTTAGAGAATAAACAGTGATTTTTACCTTTTAACTACTCACTTTTTCAAATACACTTTTTAACATATTTTCTATCACATTTTCTATCTCATTTAAATATTATTTCTTCATTCATTCATTATTCTTTTTTTATCATCATTTATTCTTCTTATATTTATTTTCAACAATTATATTTTTCAATGAAAAGTGTTATATTTACAATATTTTTCGCAATACTTTCACAAGAATTATAACAAAATCTTATATGAGAAGTTGTTACTAACTTTAATTTGAACTCACCATTGAAATTATATTTTTACTCACCAATATTAGCTAATAACAATATGTTACTTAAGATTTATTGTGAAAATATTGTAAAAATATTGTGGTAATATTTCCATTCTTTCATCCATATGTTTCCTTTTTTTTTTCTCTTGTTTTTTCTGCACCACACACGTATACCCATATATCTCATCCTCTCCTTTTTTTTTTTTTTTTTTCTCTACTTTCCACTTGATTCCAGAACCTCCTTCTCTATTTCTTTCTCCAACTATCTCATTTTCTACTCTTTTTCTTTTCTTTTTCTACCATAATCTAGCTTTCTCTATGATACATCTCACATAATCTTGCTTGCCTTTTGGTATCATTATCTTCAAACACACACAGACATGCATGGAGAGAAAAAGAAATCGCCCTTGCTCCACCACACCGCCACCGCTACTCCTCCTCACCACTGCTGCTCCACCACACACATACGTCTCTATTTTTTTTTTCTTGAACTTTTATTATTGTTCTAATTTTTTTTTTTTTTCTGTTCTTGATCTGTTGTTATTGTTGTTGTTGTTGTTGTGATTTTAGACTTGTTGTTTAAATTAAATCAGTTTTATGAGAGCAAGAATTGTTTTGTGAGAGCAAGAATTGTTTTGTGAGAAGAAACAAAGACAGAGAGAGTGTAAGACCCAAAAAAAAAAAAAAAATCAAACAAGAAAGAGAAAGAAGTGATAAAATATTAAGTGCTAGAATTTTTTAATGAAAAAAAATCAGTTGCTAATTTACAGTAGCCCATCAAACTTGATGAGCTACTGTTCATGAGCAAAAAAAAAATTTGAGTTTTAGAGAGACTGTTGAAGCTCTCTTTTCCTCTTTTTTCCAGTTTCATTCTCTATATTTTGGCTATACATACTCTATTGGAGATGCTCTTATGATCTTTAAGGCGAAGGTCAACTAGAGATTATTTTTATTTTTTATTTTTGTTGTTGAGTACGTAATATTTTAGGGCCTGTTTGGTTTAGAGGAGTTTTGAGTGATATGATCCAAAACTCATAACTCAGTTATCAAAACACATGGGACCCACACAGATTTTTTTGTTTGGCTTGATTTTCACATTGTGTTTCCATCACTTAAAACTCACAAATTTTGAGTTAGAGTGATGGAAACAGGAAATAAGAAATGTGTGTTTTTAAAAACTGAAATAGGAAACTCAGTGGCATTGCTGTAAATATTCGGACTCTGCGGGACGTAGAGCTTCTGTGTTGTCTCGTTAGTTCAGTCTCCATGATATTACCGTTACAAACAACCACAGCACCACCACAACAAAACCCAACGCCAATCCACACCACCGAAACACCAAGTCAACCCATAAAACCAACAGTTGATCCACATTGCCGATTTAAGCCACGCTATGACCCATAACCCGATCTCCACCTTAACCCAGCCCCAACCGATTTAAGCCACGCTTTGACCCATAACTCGATCTCCACCGTAATCCAGCCCCAAAAACCCAATCTCAAACCCGATCTCCACTGTGAAACCCAGCCAACACCCAAATGACCACCACTGAAACCCACTATCACCAATTTGAACCTAGCAACCACTGAAACAACCCACCACTTTAAACCCAATAACCACCAATTCAAACCAACCAAAAACAGCTGAGAAAGAAATGGAGAAGAGAGAAAAAAAAATCAAATACAGATTGAAGAGGAGAGAGACAGAGAAAGATAAGAAAGAAACAGAGAAGAGTGGAAAAAAAATCAAATATAGAGTGAAGAGGGGAGAGATAGAGAAAGAGAGATAGACAAAAAAATTTGATAGAAAAGAGAGAGAGTCAGAGAAATGAAAGGTGAGAGGGTGCGTGGGAGAAGAAAAGGAGGAAGATTTTTTTTTTTGTTAATGAGACGCGAGTAGCAACAGTAGCAACACTGGGTAGTGTCAGTGGGTGAAGTCCACGGTTCTAGAGAAAAGTTGTAGAGATATGTGACTGAGTTATGAGTCCAAACAAGTGTTTTGTAATTTTTGAGTGAAGGTGAGGTTTGAGTAGGGAGTTATCAGTTTTGGGTTTGAGTTATGAGTTTTGAAAACTGAGTTATGAAAACTGAGACACCTTTAAACCAAACGGGCCCTCAATTTCTATTCCTTATCTCACTTTCTTGCATTTGAACAGCTCGTGGCCTAAAAGAAAGTATAATAATTTCAAAAGGTTCTTTGTCAAAAGGACACGTTTGACATAGGCTAGGGCTATTACAATCATGGTGAAATTTATATTTGTACCAGCAGTTCGAAATCTTCATAATTATATAGAAATATTAAAAATTATAATGCTACTTTTAGGTATTAAGCAAGCAATATTTTTAAATGAAAATTTGTTAGATATATTCAAATGACGTGTTAAACAAGCTATTAATTAAAATTTTAACACGTATTCCTCATTTCATATGAATGACAAATTATACAATGAATTTAATTAATAGGATTAACTAATATGTAATAAAAAGTAACACAACGTCATTCTATTATTGAAATATTGAATAATTGTTTATAAAAATATCTTTACATTTAAATGAAATGAAGAATTAAGTTTTTTTTTTTTTTTTTTTTTTGAGGGAAATTATGTGTTTTTCTTTAATGGAAGAAGAAGTCCTAAACAAGTTAATTAAGTAAATGGTTATTGATATTTTTCTAAAGCATTCGTTGGGACGGGCTTCTTTTCAAGGTACGATTACACTACTGCATTAAAACCTATACTATTGCATAATAAAAATAATAATAAATCGATGAAAATAAGTTCACCCAACAGACTAAAAAGTAAAAACATATGAAGATTTTGTAATTTGTAATTTTGTACCTAATGCATGGAATACCACTATTAGAATACCATTTAAAAAAAAAAAAAAAAACTCATAATTAAATAGAAACCATACCTAGAGTAGCATCTACAAAAAGTGAATTTTGGGATTAATTAAAGTGTAACTCATCGATAATGTCATTCATTGTGTTGCCTTATATTTATGATTCGAATCTTATATCCCACCCACATCCATTATCTATCTATCAAAGTGCGAATTTTTTTTTAAAAAAAAAATTCGTTAAAGTTTTACTGGATTTATAATTCAATTATTTTTTATCATTTATTTCCCTTAATACCAATTTCAAGCCTTTTATGACCCAATTTAATATAAAAACATTTATAAAAAAAATAATGCTTTTTTATAAGATATAAAAAAAATAACAATCAAAACAAAAAGATACAAATATTTGCACATTAGGAACCATGGTACAAATATTTGCACAAAATCAAGAATCCAGAATTTATTTTTGTCATACTCAAAAAAAAAAAAAAAAGAATTTATTTTTGCCATCATCAAATTAAGGAGGCACAATAATAAAAACAAAAAAATGTTGGAACACAATAAAATAAAAAGATACTGATAACAGATCACAGCTGTGAGGGTATAAATAGTTGTGGGAGTCCTATATCAATCCCTATCCCATGCCATGTGAGACAGGTAGGGTACAAAGTACATTTTAATATCTGGTCCGAAAGGAGTATTATATATTCCTTAATTATTCCAAAAAGCTTTTCATCATATTAATTTACTACTTTGCTAAAAGTGCACATATTCCACTCCTCTTCATCTGCGTGGAAGACACGCTTTTGTACCTTTAAAACCTTTGACCTGAATGAAATAGAGATTTTTTATATTCAATTTTGAATTTTTATAAAACGCTAAACATACATACCGTTATCATAAACCATCCAAATACAAGAAAGTTTTTTTTAATGTCTAGGATATTGCATCATCCTTTTTAAATTTTATAGTGTATAGGTCTTGCATGCTTGACTTAATTTGGGGTTTACACACTTAGAGAGAAAAATACATATATCCAATATGTAAGACAATTATTAATTCTCAACTCAAGTAAAAGAAGAGATTCTATGTCAAATTCTAACGCTAAACCCAAACCCGTTTTAAAAAAAATATCCTTGTTATTAAAGTCAGTTTTGATATATAAACCTACAAATTAGTTCTAAAGATGGCAATTAGTATTAGCATGTTGTGTCGTGGTATGGATATTCAAAAACATAACTCAACTCTAATTTAGCTTATTTAATAATTATGTCAAAACCTTCAACCTTAATACAACTGATTTATTAAGTGGATTGACATAATACGACCCATTAAACTTGTTTAAAATAGAATCTAAGAAAAATAAATCAAAATGATAGTTCTTTTTTCTTTGTTTTGGGTAAAAGGTTCAAAGAGTAAAAATGTTAGGGACTAGTTTCAATGAATAATTTATCAATATAATCATTTAAATTTCTTTTACTTAATTATATTTAGAATTCAAATTTATGTTAGATAGAAACAAAATTTATTTATATATAAATCAGGTCATTTTGAATTGATTGCGAGCTAATTAGGTCAACATTCAACACAAATGGAAGTCGTAACGGGCAATCATCAATGACGCCAGTTTTGTAAATGCATTTGGAAATTCTAGTAAAAACAATAGTTTTAAACACGGATGTTGTCATTACCATTTAGTCTAAGGGTTATTAAAAGAAAGGAAACCTAGTCCCACAAAAGTAGTTTTGTAATCATTCTCTAATTGAAAATTTTTTTTCCTCGTCACTTTTTGAAGGAATTTAAGGTTATCTATCTGTCCATGATTGCATTTTTTTTTTCTTCTTTTTGAGTGTTTGCTTTCCCCCCCACAAAAAATAATAGAATTTTTTTTTTATCTATACCACGTCGACGTCCACTCTGTAAATTTCTTTACTTACCACTAGTTTGAAAAATATTTCAATTACATACTATTTTAAAATTAATTAAAGCAGGCTTGATGCACAATACAAAATAGATATCAAACATACTGCACTAGTTCAGGTTAAGCCCCTTTTAATCCTTTTTTTTCATATTAATAAATAAATTATCGAAGAGAAATTTCATGCAATCTTAATGCATGTATGCTTAATTAAGACATATATTGATTACACTAGGCTTGAATTTTCTAGAAATCTTATGTTTGACTCGTTTGAGACTTTGAGACTGTGTGAAAGAGAGAGAAATATAGGAATTGGAAGCCCACAAGAATTAAGGTTCAGCTTGTTGAACTACACTTATTGTGGAGAGCCCAAAACATCTCTTTACTCTTCTAAATAGTATATTACAATGAACTAAATGTAAATTATATATATAGAAATACATTAGGTCTAGTTTAGTAAATTAAACTACAGGAACTTGTAGTATTACAATTGTAAGGTAGCCCATATATATAATTTATATTTGGGAGAGAAAGTTTGAACTTTGGACATTATTGTTGATAGCACTAAAAAGTAGTAGTTGAGCTACAAAATTTTATGAAATTATGATCTACGTATGTACTTATGATCAGGGGATCTAGAAATTCGAGTGAGGGGGGGGGGGGGGTGAGATACACTCAAACTCCAATGCTTAAAAAATTAGTTATATCCTAAACCTTCATATTGTAACTCTAGATTAACCCAAAGACAACCATATTTTTTGTCCTAACTACTTATAAAAGAATATGTGTGTGTGTGTTTTCTTGTTATCCTAAGCTTCTTTGGGGAACTTCATCAAACACTTAAGCTACAATTATCCTATGCTAATGCTTTGAGATAAATTTCATAAATAATTTAGAACCCATATAGAATCCCACAAAAAGAATCAAACTTTAATGAAAATTTGAATTAAAAAAGTGTAATTTTTGTGAAAGTATGGAAGTATTGAACAAAAATTGATGTATAAGTGTGTGTAATAGAATCTTCAAAACCCCAAATTTGCTAAGAAAGAAATGAGGAAGGAAGACCAAATACATTATAATAGTACATACTGCTAGGAGGATCTATATTTGTAATTTCCTTAACCATCATATTGGAATCTATGGTTTGTTATTGTTGTTGTTGTTGTTATCGCTAGAGCAACAATGATGTGTTAGGTTCTAAGACTTTAGGAACTAAATGTATTAGAACTTTAATGTGTAATGTGTTGGCAAACCATGCTCAAAACTTAGAGTATAAATTTAGGCTGCTCAAAGTGTATTTATTTGTAAAGTTGGAATCAAGTGAATTGCAAGATTTATTGGCTAAATCTGCAAGGCTCGATTGATCGAACCTCGTGTAGATTAATTTTCTGTAGATTTTTTCAACTCAACCTAAGCCCGGTTTGACATGTAGGGTTTTATATTTTACTCCAAGTATAAAAGAAAAACCCTAACTATGTTTTATATGTTGTTGATATGCTGTGTGTTGAAACTCTTGTGAGATCTAGAGATGTTTACCTTTATACACACTTAGGATTATCAAGATTTATGTCAAGAACTTGATGATCGTTTCAGTTGCTGCATAAAGAATTTCAAGAAGATTTGAAACCTTTGAGTGGAGTCTCAAAGTCACAAGTGGGAGTACTTATGATTGCAGTGGATCAAGAAAAAACGTAGTCCGTGGACTCGGAGCTGTCACGTGGTCGTGGTAGTAAATTTTCTACATGAGGTAACAATAGGATATTAGTGGTCTAAGTCTTATTGTAAAAACTTCAATTCTTTCATAGTTGATTTGTTTTATTTTAAGGATAGTTAGGTTAAATCATTCCCAGGTTTTTTACCGGTTTGGTTTAATTTCCTAGGTTATCATATCATTGTGTTATTTACTTTTCTGCATTATTTACATGATATAATTTGAATGTATTAACCTAGATCTGAATAATTTATCTAAGTAATCATTTGACTAAATAACTAGGTTAAACAACTTGTGTTTTAAGGGGTCTAAAAACGAATATGATGCTATCTCTCTTCAACTCAGACATAGAACATTTTTTTTTTTTTTTTTGTTTGTTTAATTTTCAAAGCTTTAGGCTGATTTTGTGTTGTAATTTGAGCTATTTTTTGGTTTTAAGTTAGTTATGTGGGGGCTCAAGTTAAAATTTATTAGGACCCAAATTCAAAATCAAGCTTTATACCTATTATATTTTGCTTTTTTTCATTGGGCCAGAGGGCCATTGCCCCCTGAGACCAAGTATAGCTCCGTCCATGCTTATGGTAATATCTAATTATATATATTCTAATAAATATATACATTTAGATTATGGACTTCGCCATTAATTAATGTTTTCAATACTGTGACCTGGTTTCTAGGCACACTCCTAGGAGCTTGCTCAAATGCCTATTAACAATGATATAGAATATACATATATGCATATGCAAGCATTATGATGGCCTCTTATCTTAACAAGGTATTAGGTATATAGGGTTTACTTAGCACCTGACTAAGCATCTAAAGAATCTACTTTTCCATTTTATTCCCGTGATGTAATGATCAAGATAAATACTTAATATTTCCATAAAGAAAATTTGATAGATTTGAGTTAATGCCAATTTCATTATGAAAGATGATAAGAGAAATAAAAAGAGAACATAAATTGTGAATTTTTTTCCTCAATAAATTTATAGTTACAATATATTTTACAATTGTCAAATGCAACTTATTAATAGTAGATAAAAAAAATAAAGTTAACAATAGTCTAATATATATACAAAAAAAATTGTGATCTAGGAATCAATAACAATTTTTCAACTAAACAATTAAGAAAATTATCATATTTATAACATTATCTGTTTCCTTTTTTTTATGAGGTGAATAAGATAGTATCATTGAACCACAAATTAAACTTATGAAGATTCATGATTTATACATGTGCTCACGAAGATTTGTAATTTATAAGTGTGGTTATTGAGAGCAGGCAACAATTGTATTGATATGGATGATATATAATTCACTTGACTACATTCAAATGATGATTAATGTGAGATTAACAATACAAATTAGGTTTTTTTCCTATAAAAGTATGGGATTCATTTATCTGGTCAATCTCAAAAGGAAAGAGAGGATGTATCTATTTTTCTCTACTCATTTCTAACTCGTGGTGTCTCAGACATTTTGTCATCTCATCCCTTTGGTAATGTATGTAAAACTGTACATACTTATTGTGTGGTCAAAAAGCATGTTTATATTATTCAATTTCATGTGTACTTTACCTACTTGTGACGTATCTCCAAAAGTAAAAGCTCATGAGTTTCGCTTTGTACATATGGCTCTCACTGTGTGGTTTAAAAAAAATCCCATGGTAAAAATCCCTCTCAAGAGTTTTAGTAGACCAAAATTATGTGTTATGTGAAATGATGAATGTGTGTCATATTCATATATAATCTGTGCATGTATGTTGATCCCCTATATCATGCACGCATGATATAGTGACATACATGGCATGCAGAAATGTGATGTGCATGATGGGAAAACGACATGTAGAAATGTAATGCGCATGATGGGAAAACGACATGCAGAAGTGTGACGTGCATGATGGGAAAATGACAAAGAGGATGGAGTCATGGACTTTAGTACCGTGCCATCACAAAGCCAGGCTTCTTTCATGAGAGAGAGAGAGAGAGAGAGAGAGAGAGAGATTATACATTCATAAATAAGAATAATGGTGGGTAAATAAAATATGGCAAATGTTAACTAGCACAGGTATGGTGTTGGTTAAAGATGTACTTTTCATTCAAAAAGCTGTAAAAAGTTGTAAAAATGTGTAAAAAATAGTATAAAGCTGCAAAAAGTTACAAAAGAAGATAAAAAATTGTACCAAAAAAGTAAAAAAAGCTATTGTCAACGGGCACCTTACGGTGCCCGTTAACACAACCCATAAAATATATATGATACTTTTGTTGGGTATTCTTTTTGAAGGGGATTATATACCTCATTAATCATCATGCCTTTAACAAAAAGGCCACATTTGTGCTATACCTTATAAAGACTAAGCTAGTTACAATTGAAACTCTTTGTAATTGTTTATATAGCCAAATTAATCTAGTATACATTCGATGTGGGACTCATCATACACCTACCATACACTTAAACAATATCCAATCAAATATGGGGCATCACAATGTCCTCCACTTAAATCTCTAACGTCCTCATCAAGCCAACTTTGTCGATAGTGTTTTTTAGTCCACACGAGGTTATATACTAGGATTTAAGTGGTATGAGATTGTGACGCCTCATATTTTATTGGATATTGTTGGGTATGTGTTATGTAGGTGTGTGATGAGTCTCACAATGGGCATATATAGGATTTATTTAGGATTTATTAACAAAAAGAAGGAATCTCTATTGTGACTAGAATAGCCCTTTTGAGCTATAGCGCATATGTTTAGCACTATTTTTTGTTACATAATTTTTGGACATTTTACTTCACAAATTCCTAAGAGTGTAATGTTTGTACATTCAATATCAAAACCATCAAAGAATGTACATATTTTTATAAATTAAATGTACACAATTTTTCAAAAATAGTACACGAATATTAGAAATGGCAAAAATTGCCTGAGCCACAGGTACCCGACCTTAATAGGGCGGGTTTCACCCGACCCGTGAAACCATAAGGATGGGTGTGGGTTTAAAAATCCCACCCGTAGCAAGTTCGGTGCGGGTGCGGGTATTAGGTATACCCACCTGAACCCGACCCATATACATATAATATTATTAAAAATTAAACCCTAACCATACATACATACATACATACATACATACATATATATATATATATATATCATATTTTCTATTTTCCAAACCCTAATCCTAACCTATCTCAATCTTCTCCTTCAGCTGCCCCCCTCACTCTCACTTAGCCGCTCCCTTCTCCTTGCGTCTCCACTTCACCATCAATGCCAAAGCCAACATTCATCCCCCTCTGTCACAGGCTCACCGTGACTCACTAACTTGGGTTCATTCTCCATATATAATTTTTTCTCATTGCAAAAAATAATTAGTATTTCTTTAATTATGTTCGTTTCTAATTCATCTTCTATGCTTCTAGTTAATCATCATAACATGGGTTGTATGATGTTTCTGTTATCATATTGTTTTTGGTTTGATATGATCTTTTTTTTTTTTTTTTTTTTTTTTTTTTTTTTTTTTTGTGATTTGTGATGTGAAGTGTGTAAAATAAAAGCATGAGTCTTGTTTGGGTTTATTTTATTGGAAGCTTTGTTATGCTGTTTTTGAGTTTGCGATTTAAACCCATTAATTTTATTATAGAAATTAGATTAAGTTATAAATATAGCTTGGGTTAAAAGTGTTTGTGATCAATGAAAAAATGTGAGGTGTGTACAGTGTAAAAGTGAAAGCCTCTGCCAAAGCTGTGATTGCCGCAAGGCTTTACTTTTTTCTTTTTTAAATTTTAATTTTATCAATCAATGTTTATTATTTACGATTTATTTCGTTGTTAAATGTGAGTCATGTGATATTATTTAGTGTTTTAGTGTTTTACGTTTTTTATTTATTATTTCATCTTGAAAAATGTTTAGGATTTTTGTGTTTACGTTTGTGATCTTGAAAGAGAAAATGAGAAATGAGAAATTATTGTATATTTGTGTGATATTATTTGGTGTTTTACGTTTTTTATTATTATTATTATTATTATTAAGATTTCTGTATTTGTGTATTATTTCATCTTGAAAAATATTATTGTCTATTTGTGCCTTAAAGGGAAATGGGAGACACAAAAAAATCTGGTTTTCCCTTGCCGGGTGGCTCTCCCTTGAGAACCACATGTTGTCCCTTGCCAGCTATGCTTATGTGTTCTCCTTCACCACTCTCACAATCACTTTTGCCATTGTTGCCTTCTATCAGCTCACCCTCACGACCACCATCACATTTATGTCCATTAAAAAATGAGTAAGTGTATGAATTTGTAGATAATCATGTGTAATTATGATTGGAGTTTTTTTTAATTGATATTTGTGTGTACTGTGATGCTAATTTGTGAATATTTTTTTTTGATTGATAGAATTTCTAACTCCCAAACTTCTGAACGAATTAGGAGTCTGCAATCCCCGATAGTGGACTTGGTGGTAAAGGAAGAGGAAGGGGAAAAGGATTCCTCACCCACTACAAATGTATAGGGAAATAGTTCTCCTCCAATTGAGGTTGTGAATGGGGATGAGGCTGGGGATGCAAAAGGAAAAAAGAAGTGTACCTCAGATGTTTGGGATCATTTTAATAGAAAGAAAGTTAATGGGAAACTTAAAGCTCAATGTGTCGTAAGTATTTCTTGGGTGATCCTAAAAAGGGCACAAGCCATTTGTGTGGTCATTTAGGGAGATGTCCACGGCTGAAGTTTAAAGATATAGGGGATATGCGACAACAAGTGTTAATAAACAACAAAATAAAGTGAATGGAAAGATGTGTTTAAATCCTTACCAATTTGATCAAGTTAAAGTGAGGAGTAATCTTGCTTGAATGGTCATCCTACATGAATACCCACTTTCAATAGTTGAGCATATTGGGTTTAAGAGAATTTGTGGGTTCTTTTCAACCCATGTTTAAAGTTGTTTCAAGAAACAATTTGAAGAGTGACATTCTTAACATTTATGATAATGAGAGGGAGAAAGCTTTGAAGATGATGAATAAGAATGGAAGTAGAATAGCAATCACAACTAATATGTGGACTTCAAGTAACAAAAGAGAGGGTTCATGGTCATTATTGCTCATTTTATGGATCAAACTTGGATCTTGCAAAGCTGGGATTAAGGTAATTCATTGTTACTATTTGTTTTATAGTATGAATATATGATGTATTAAACCATATAAATTGTATCATATGTCATTGATTATGGTGTTTATTGAGTTATGTTATAGTTATTCCTATTATTTTTCTAGGTTTGTTTATGTTCCTTTTCCACACACGAAAGTTTTTCTTGTTAATGTCCTTGTAGATTGGTTTTTAGAGTGGAACATTGATAGAAAGTTGTTTACAGTAACCATTGATAATTGTAGTACTAATTATGCCATGATGAGACTTTTCTTAAACAAGCTTGATATTAGTTCTCTTATGTTGAATGTATCTATGTTGCATATGAGGTATACTGCACATATTTTGAATTTGATTGTTCAAGATGGGATATCTCTTATTGGTGATGGTATTGAAAAGATTTATGATCGATAATGCGACTTAGTGGACTAGATCACCAAAAATGAGGCAGAAATTTGATGAAAATGCACATCAATTACATGTTCAATGCACCAAAGAGTTGGTCTTATATTGTAAGACACCTTGGAATTCAACTTACTTAATGCTTTCTCTACTGCTTTGCTTTATAAATATGTTTTCTCTCATTTGGCTAAATGAGAAGCATCTTATACTTGTTTACTACTTGATAATTGGGAGGTAGCCAAAGACATTTGTGGGAGGTTGGAATTGTTTTATAGTGTGACAGAGTTATTCTCTGGTCGTAAATTCCCTACAGTTAATATCTATTTTACTTTGGTGTGTGAGTTAAAAATAGCATTGAAAGAATGAAATTTGTTCTCAAATGTGATGATAAGTAGAATGGCAAAAAGTATGCTTGCTAAATTTGATTTTTATTGGGCTGATATTAATGTTGTTATGGATGTTGCTGCCATCTTGGATTCAAGATATAAAATGAAGTCATTGGAGTTTTATTATCCTAACATTTATGGTAGAAATTCTGATTTGGAAATAGAAAATATTAAGAATCTTTGTTATGAATTTTTTGACGAGTACAGAGATGCAAATAGGTCCCCTATGGATAATGAAGGAAATTCTCATATGCCTACAACTACTTCAAATGATGTGGCACAAATTAAATATAGGTTCCAAAACTCATTTGCATCTTTTGATTTGTTTTTCAACAATACTTCAAGTACTCCAAGAAAACATGGGAGTGAAAGAATAGAATTTGATCATTATATTGATGAGGGAGTGTTGAAGAAGAATGAGGACTTTGATATTTTAGCATGATGGAAAAGTGATGGTCTCAAGTATCCAACTTTACAAAGGATTGCAAGGGATATTTTAGTCATTCCTATCACAACTCTTGTTTTAGAATCTGCCTTTAGCAGTAGTGGGAGAGTACTGTTAAGTCCACATTGTAGTCGGCTTCATCCCAAGACTATAGAGGCATTGATGTGTGCTTAGTATTGGTTATGGAATGAAATCAAAGGTTAACAATTGTATTTATAAAATAAAATAAAATTTGTATTTTTATATCTGCTGGTTATAATTTGATGAAGTTTGTTCCATATTTTTAATTCATATTTGTTGTAGGTTCTTCAACTATGCTAGGAGATTGTACAATTTAAATAATTCTTGATGATGTGAATCCTATTGAAGAGGATAAAAGTTGTGTCACACTTATGGGGGATTAGTTTTATGTTGAAGACTTGAAGTTCTAGCTTTTGTTTTGATAATGTTGATGTTTAACATCTTTTGGGCTATTATAATTTCCTAGACTTGTTGGATTAATTTAGTAGCTTATTGATTTCTTGGACTTGTTGGATTAACTTAGCAACTTTTTAAACATTAGAGTTGCTGAAATAGTTTGTAATGGTCCTAAAATTGTGAGATTTATTTTGTAACTTTTTAATATTTATCATGTGATCTTAGTTTAGCATATGCTTTGTTTTGATTGAAAAACAGTGGATGGATTTAGAATTGGGTCCATTAGGACCAATAATCCAAATTTTATGATTTATTTTTTGCTTAGTTTATGTTTGATTTGTTTTGTATGATTGGATTTCAGAATTGGGCCACAGTTCAAGGCCTTAAAGCTTAAGGAAAATATAATATTGTTTTTTTTTTTTTCTTTTTTTTAATTTTTTATAGATTGGTTCATGGTTCTAGGCCTTCAGATTGGGACATGGCAAGGTGGGGTAAGGCCTTGTGGGGGTGGATATGGGGGCAAAAAAAAAAAAAAACCCGTTTAGTTAACAGGGCAGGTGATGGGGGTGGGGGTGGGGGTAGGGGTGGAGGATAAAGAAACATGAGAAGCATGAGTGGAGACAACCACACAAATATAGTTCCAGGTATTTGATAAAATACTTATTTCTATTGATGTCATTATTGAATGAGATAAATAAAAATAAAAACCCTCCAATCAATCAAAGGTCACTTTTTACTCTTATCACCCTAAATGTCTTTATAATTAATATTATTATTGTAATCAATCTTTATCTTGAAATTAAATCTGAATTGGTGGCTTTGTTTGATTAATGGGCCAAAGTCGGACTATCTCCAAGATATAATTGCTTCCTTTTTGATATTGTCAATTGCAAATGAGAACTTCACAAATTTCTCATTGTAGCTCTTGACAATATATATTTTAGATACAACTATGAAATAATACTCTAGATATTTTATGTTAGTTTGCAAATTACAATGTCTTGATATGCATACGTAACAAGAAATAGTTAGCTTTAGTAAATTGAGATAAATGAAAAACTATAACACTAGATAAAAAAAAATCAAAGAGTTAAAGATCTTGTCTGTCTTCATTCTTCTCTCGCATCATCATCGTTAATTCATTTCTAGCCACACGAGTCCCCGCATCAACTTCTGTGCCCTACGCTAAAACCAAAATTTTACTAGATCCACCAACCCTATAAACCAATTCACACTGTCCATTTCATACACTCTAACATATTATTACCCTCACATTCACTCTTTCAGTCTCTTGTGTATCAGTCTCTCTCTCTCTCTCTGCCCCAAACCCAACCCATTGTTATTCCTAATGAATATACACTTTCAAAGAATATATTTAATTTTGTATATTATATCTACACAATTTTTTGAAGAATGTATCAAAGATACACCTTCAAAGAAAGTACACAAATTTTCAAAGAATGTGCACAATTCTATATATTCAACATACACAATTTTTCAAAGAGTGTATACAATTATATATATTCAACTTAAGAACGTGCACAATTCTGTATATTCAACATACACAATTTTTCAAAAATATACAAAATAATGTATATTCAATATACATAATGTTGAATATTCAAAGTACACCATTTTGTATATTCAACGTGCATAATTTTTCTTCGATAAAAAAGAAAAAAAAAAAAGTGCATAATTTTTCAAGAACTATACACATCTTTATATTTAACACACAATTTTCAAAGAATGTGTATAGTTCTATATATTCAACATATACGTACACAATTTTTCAAAAAAGTACACAATTTTGTATATTTAATATACACAATTCTATATATTCAATGTACACAAATTTTCAAAGAACATACATAATTTTATATATTCAAAGCACACAAATTTTTTTTATGTGTGGACATTTTTCATCACAAATTAATGAGAGTATAAGGTTTGTACATTCAATGTCCAAACATTTAAAATATGTACACAATTCTATATATTCAATATCCATACTTTCAAAAAATATACACAATTTTCAAAGGAATGCACACAATTCTTTGTGTTTAATATACACAATTGTTTTTTTTTTATTTTTTTTTTATTTTTTATGTGTGGACATTTTTCTTCCGTAATTTTTCAAATAACGTACACAACTTTGTATATTCAAATATCACAATCTTTTGATGTGTGGACATTTTTCATCATAAATTACTGAAAGTGTAAGATCTATACATTCAATATCTAAACCTTCAAAGAAGGTACAAAATTTTGTATATTTAATGTTTAAAGTTTCAAAAAAAAATGTACATAATTCTATACATTCAATGTACACAAATGTTTTTGATGTGTGGTCATTTTTCTTCACAAATTACTAAGAGTATAAGGTTTGTATATTCAATATCCAAACCTTGAAATAATGTACATAAGTTTGTATATTCAATGTACACAATTTTTTGAAGAATATATAGAGTTTTGTATATACAATATATACAATTATGTTTATTTAAGATCCAAAAATTTTTAAAAAATGCGCACAATTCTGTATATTCAAAATAAACTAATATTAAGGAAGATACGCAATTCTGTATATTCAATATACACAAATTATTTAAAGAATGTACACAATTCTATAGTTTCAACATACAAAATTTTTCAAGAAAGTACACAATTTTGTATATTAATGTACACAAATTTTCAAGAAAGTACATAATTTTGTATATTCAACGTACACAATCTTTCAATGAATATACACAATTTGTATATTTAACATATAAATTTTTTCAAAGAATGTATACAATTATGTGTGTTTAAAATACACAAATTTTCAATGAATGTACATGATTTTGTATATTCAATGTATACAATTTTCTAACAAATTTACAAAATTTTGTATATTCAACATACACAATATTTTGATTTGTGTAACTCTTTCTTTATATTCAATATCCAAATCTTCAAAAAATATACATAATTTTATATATTTAATATCTAGTCTTTTAAAAAATGTACACAATTTTATATATTCAATGTACACAATTTTTCAATGGATGTACAAAATTATGTGTATTCAACCTATACATTTTTTCAAAAAATGTACACAATTCTATATATTGAATATACATATTCAAAGAATGTAAGGATATATTTGATAATTGTTTTTTCCCCTTATTTTCTGTTTCTAAAAACAATTTTCTATTTTAAGAATAAAAAACTTGTTTGGCGTGCAATCCAAAATGGACAGAAAACAAAAATTGTTCTCAAAATTCAATTTGTGAAGGAAACTGAAAACATGCAAAAGGCTGTTTTCAGTTTCTAATTTTCAAAAGTCAATGAAAATAAGTATTTAATTTAATAAATATGTTTAATTTAATGAGTTAGCATTAGAGTTCAAATCCTAATAATAACATATTTTAGTATTTCTAGTTTTTTCTTCAAAAAACTGTTTTTTTTTTTTAATTTCAACTAACCAAACATGTTTTTTAATTTCAAAAATACAAGGAATTTTTTTTTCTTTATATTCTAATTTTTTTTTTTTGAAAATAGAAAACAAAAACTATTATCAAACATAATCTAAACAACTCTGTATATTCAACTTATCCAAATTTTTGATGTGTGAGCATTTTTTTTTCCAAAAATTACTAATAATGTAAAGTCTATATATTCAATATCTAAACCTTCAAAGAATGTACACACTTTTGTATATTTAATGTCCAAACTTTCATAAAATGTACATTGTTTTAAAGAATGTGTACAATTCTATATATTTATTGTATACAAATTTTTAAAAAATGTACACAATTTTGTATATTCAACGTATACAATTTTTTGATGTTTGGACATTATGTTTTTCATAAATTACTAAGAGTATAACATTTGTACATGTAATATCCAAATCTTCAAAGAATGCATACAATTTTGTATAGTCAATGCACACAAGTTCTCAAAGAATGTAAATGATTCTATATATTTAGTGTACACAATCTTTTGATTTATGAATATTTTTCTTTACAAATTACTGAGAGTATAAAGTTTATACATTTGATATTCAAAACCTTCAAAAAAATGTACAAAATTCTTTATATATAACGTATACAAATTTTCAAAGAATGTACACAAATTTTCAAAGAACGTACACAATTTTGTATATTCAAGATACGTAACTTTTTCACGAATGTACACAAATTTTAATAAATGATTACAATTTTGTAATTCAATGTAAACAATTTTTTAAAGAACGTACACAATTATGTATATTCAATGTACAAAATTTGTCAAATGATGAACACAAATCTGTAAATCTAAAGCAAAATTTTCAAATAATGTACACACTCGTATATATTCATTGTATATAATTTTTCAAAGAATATACAAAATTTTATATATTCGGTGTACCCAAATTTTTTATATGTGGAGATTTCTCCACACAAATTACTAAGAATGTAAGGTCTGTACATTCAATATTTGGACTATCAATGAATATACACAATTTTGTATATTCAACATACACAATTTTGTATATTGAATGTACACCATTTTTCAAAGAGTGTACACAATTCTATAAATTTAACGTATGTGATTTTCAAAGATTATATACAATTTTGTATATTCAATGTAAACAAATTTTCAAAGAATGTGCAAAATTTTGTATATTCAAAGTACAAATTTTTTTGTTGTGGAAATCTTTCTTCACAAATTACTAAAAGTATATGGTTTGTACATTCAATGTCAAAATATTCATAGAATATGCATAAGTTTTTATATTTAACATACACAATTTTTTTTAAGTTTGTAAACAATTTTGTATATTCAATGTACACAAATTTTCATAAAATGTAATATTCAACATATACAATTTTTTAAAGAATATACACAATTATGTATACTAAATGTACAGACCTTACTTTTACCGTAATTTATGAAGAAAAATAGACTCTAGACCCTAAGTTGTAAACCATTAACCCCAAATGCTAAGCTTTAACAATAAAGCTTAAAGGCTTAAGACCTAATGCTTATACCCTAAGCCCAAAGCCAAATCCCTAAGCCCTAAGACTAAGTAGGAAAGCCCTATGCCCTTACCCTAAACATTAAATCCCAAGCCCGAAGCCCTAAACCACTTACATCCTAAACTTTAAACTCTAAACCCTAACCCCTAAACCTTAAATCCTATTAGTATGTCATTTAAGATTTATTGTGAAAATGTTGTAAATATAGCATTATTCAGAGTCCTTTGTGTTTGTGTTGTTTTATTTTGGTTTGCGATGTTTAGATTAGTATAATTTTATGGGGAAATTATAATAAACTCACCTATGGTTTGGCTCGTTTTCACTTTGCCTACCCGTGATTTAAAACTTAACACTTTGCTCACCTGAGGTTACTTCCGTTAGGGCTTTGTTACCAATCTTTGGCTTTTCTGTTAAAAAACAACTTTTACCACCAAAACATAACATAACACGAACCAAAAAAGTTAGGGTTTGAATTTTTTTGAAAGAGCTTGGATTATGGGGTTTTGTGTCTCTATGAAAATTACAAGTCCTTTGCTGAAATTTCTTTGAAAAATAATCAAGAAAGGAAGAAGGAAAGAAAGATAGGATTGTTTATGATGAACCATTAAAAAAGGTCTACATTGGGACCTTTTTTAATATCTCTGTAACACACTAAACCCCATAACCCAAGCACAAAATGTCTCTATAACACAGTAAAATAAAATATCTCTCTCATCTCTCACGCTAAAATTCAAAAAGCATTGTCTCAATGCCGTGAAATCGAGGTCACCATCGCTATTGGTGGACGCCGTATCGAGTTTCCTCCAAATCCATCAGCTGATTCTTCGCGACGAGCCCATCTTTCCTCTGCTATGACTTGACTTGCTGCTGCTCCTCTTCTCACTTCGTTGACGCCACCAAAACGCTATAGAAATCCCTCTACTTACACTCCAACAACAACTCTCGATCCTTCAACGGACACTCTATTGAGGTCACCATAGCTGCTGTGAAATCGATGACCTCATGTTCAAGCAATTGGGTTTTGTTTTACTCGGAAAAATTTGGGGCAAATTGGGGAACTTTTGGGGCAGTGGTTGTGGACTGTGGGTGTACTAGTGGCTGTTTTGGGTTTCTAGTTTTTGAACTTTTCTAGGTTTTTAATTTTTGTTGGCATGAGCAGTTTCAATTTTTGTGGTTTGAAGTTTTTTAGGTTTTCAACTTTTCTGGGTTTTCAAATTTTCTAGGTTTCTAGTTTTTGAACATGAGGAGTTTCAATTCTTGTTGTTTAAACTTTTTTGGGTTTCTAGTTTTTGGACATGAGGAGTTTCAATTTTATTGTTTGAACTTTTCTGGGTTTTCAACTTTTATGGGCTTCTAGTTTTTGGACATGAGGAGCAGGAGATTTGATTTGATTTATTTGAACGTTGTTGAGTTAGATTAGGAGTTTTAATTTTTATCCAATTTTTCTCATACGTCTTTATCATGCTTTCAGATGTATAATTAGTTTGTTTGTGGTTGAGATGATAAGTTCAAATACAAGTTGAACTTCTAAGAAATTGCATAATATTTTTTACCAATAGCACATTTTGATCTTGTTTTCTCTTGAATTTTTATGTGTTTTATGTTTTGGGAGGAGGGAGACATAAAAATGGTGCAAAAATACATGTTTAACCTTTTAACGGAGGTGAGTAACAGAGCCCTAACGGAAGTAACCTCAGGTGAGCAAAGTGTTAAGTTTTAAATCACGGATAGGCAAAGTGAAAATGGGCCAAATCACAATTGGGTTTACTGTAATTTCTCCTAATTTTATTTATTATTAATTAACAAAGTATCAATTTTTTTATTTGAGTTTTATTTATTTATTTATTTATAGGCTATTGATCTTTTCAAACTAAGTAATTTACTGCATGACTTACCAAGTGGTAGATAGATACCCATTTTTAAGAGCACTAGCATTGGGGGGTATAAAAACTCCTAGTTGCTATTTTACCACCTAAACCCTTAAAATCGTGCTACATCCAGGTATGTAAATCCAAAATTTTTTTCCATCCTTGCTATAGTAAGATTGCATATATGCAACCTATTGTTCATGAGGTTGTAAACAAAAATATAATATTTTAATCTCTCACACACTCTCTCTTCCTCTCACTTTTAGAGTTCACTCCTCTCTCTTCTTTCTTTTCTCCCTCTTTCTCTCACTCTTTCTCCTCTCTTCCTCTCACGGTGAGTCGAGGTCTCTCTCTCTCTCTCTCTCTCTCTCTCTCAAGTTGGCTTTAGGTGGCTTTAGATCGGGTTGTGGGTTGTCGGTGAGCGTGGGGGTCATGGGTGGCCATGGGTTTTGCTCGTGTGGGCCGCCATGGGTTTTAGGTTTGATGGGTTTTGCTCGCCATGGCCGTGGGTCTTGGGATTGATGGGTTTTGCTCACCGTGGGTTTTGTTCACCACTCTCTCATCCACATCCCTCTCTCACGCTTAGGTATGGGTTGTAGGGCTATGGTCTAGTCACGTAGGTGAGAATTGAGACTTCTAGAGTGTGTTTAGCATCTTTTTTTTTTTTTTTGGGCTATGGGATTGATTTTGGATGGATATTGATTGTGGTGGCGATGGAGATGGCTATTTTTGATCTTGGGTGTGGTGGTTGCCGGTTGGTTATATTTGTGGTTGAGGTGTGGTGGTTGGTTATATTTGTGGTTGTGGGTGAAGAGAAAAAGAGAGAGATGATTTTTTTTATTATTTTATAAGGTAGTTTATATTATTTTATTAAGTTGTATATAAAAATAAAAACTGAAATATATGGTGAGTTGTAAAATAGGTTAGTAAAATAGATAAAGTGTTATTTGAGGATGTAAAATATGTTTCTTTTTTACATTCCCGGATACTATTGCTCTAATCGTTGATTTAAAATGACTTGTTTTTTTTTTTTTTTTTTTTTTTTTATGGAACTTGACTTGTTTTTTGTGTCTAGATAATTAATTAATATTATAAAACTAGATGCAAACCATTTTTCCATCACCAAAAAAACCGTGAGTCTCAAAAAAAATTGTACACGTGTAACTAAATTAATTATGAGGGTCTTAAAAAAAATTAAGGGTAAACTACGTGTTTGATACATATCCTATACACTATATTTCAATTTGATCCTTAACCTATCAACTGTATCAATTTGGTCCTTAACCTTTCAGTACTGTGTCAATTTAGTCCATTTTTGTTATTTTTTGGATGAAAATTGATGATACTTCTAATGGCCAAAATAAAAAATTAGTTTTTGTTGATGTGATAATACACTAAAATTTTAGTTTAATGGTTTGTTATGTCATTAATTTTCATTCAAGATATAATGATAGGGATTAAATTGACACGGTATTGAAAGGTTAGGGACCAAATTGACACAATTAAAAGGTTAAGAACTAAATTAAAATATGATGTAAATAATAAGAACCAAATATGTAGTTTATCCAAAAATTAATTATGAGGGTGTTTTTTTTTGGATAGGAAAACAAATCAAGTATTGAACTCGGATTTGGCACGAAGGGTGTAATGGTAATTGCATAGCTATTTCGTGCCTCCGGAGTCCTGAACTATTCTCAACTGCGCGCCTTCTTACCAAAATCACTCCTATTTCCAATTCCATATTAGCCTCTCACTCTCTCTCTCTCTCTCACACTGAAAACCCCCAAGCAAAACCCTAACCCTAATTCTACTCGGGTCTCTGCAACTGCAACATCCACTTTGGTTTTCTGCTCAATTCTCTGTACGCCCTTAAACCCTAATTTTTTTTTATAAATGTTTTCTGCCATTTCAATGATTTTGAATTTTAGTTTACTTATTGATAATGTTTAGGGTTTAAGCCCTAATTCTCTCAGAGCGAGTGTTATTTGGGGCTGTTTCATGTTTAAACTTCCCCAACTTTTCAAATTCGGATTCCATTTATTTATATACCTGAGTTAAGTTTCGATTCCGATCCGATACCCGCCAGGTTTTAAAATTCGGTCCCATTTGACCCGGTCGGTTATGACCCGTTTCAAGCCGGTTGGGTCAGGCGGGTCATACCTGGGCAGGCTTGGGTTTCCAACTATCCTCGCCGGATTGCCCTACTTTTTGCGGGTCGACCCGCACCCGATTGTGGGTTTCGTAATTATTTCGCACCGTGGGTTCTTCGTTTTTTCGTGGTGTTTGTTTGTTTCAGGCAATAGTGAATCATGGGTCGGATCTCAGACCCGGTTAAAAGTGTTGGGTTTTCTTGAATGTCAGTAATTGTGCATTAATTAAATTTCAATCTCTATTCTTAGTTTGATGTCTGAAATGTATGAATGTTGCTCAGATTGGAGTTTAGTTAGGCTTATGGTTGTTTTTATGCTACATATATTTCTGCAAAGAGCATAATTCTGTTAGTTTGCAAGAAATTGAGTTGGGAAAGTTTATACTAGCTTCTATTGACACAGAGCACATTGTTATTTACCACCTCTCTTCTTTTTTTATTTTTATTTATTTTTTTATTTTATAATTAAAAGAATGTCTAGTTTTCTGTTTGTTTATTGAGTTACTATTTTTGTGGTTGATTATTGATGTGAAAATGTTGACTAACTAGTGGGTAGCTGAGTACTGAGTAGTTGTTTGTACAATGGTTGGCATTGAAAAAACTGCAAACTAGATTTAGTTTGTACTTTTAATGTTCTTGGTCACGGCTGATTTTGATACGGCCATGTTGGAGTAGCTAAAAAATAAGGGAAATGATATGTGTACAACATTTTTACAACAAATCCTAAGTGGCAGTTGTTACTGGTTGTTATTGTTGGGGTAAAAAAATAATCTTAGTGTTAGGTTTAAATTTGAACCTATAACAACTAATCACCTATGATTTGTTGTGAAAATGTTGTAAAGATGTTGTGGACGTAGCACTTCTCAAAAAATAAAAGAATGATAGAGGTAGACTTTTGATTTCAAGGAGAATTTTTCCAAGTTTTGAGGAATGTTTTTACTGTCTATTGGAGAAAACTGACAACATCTCTTTCTCAACTTCTTTTGTTAATGAAATTAGATTTTTTTTTGCCATATGCGTGCCAAACCAAAGGGTTTTTATTTTATTTGATTTATTTTTTATGAATTCCATGTTGAATGTTGCTAATATATGCTTAAGCCCCAAATGTAAAGTGGGAATTGATATGCTATACCATTTTGTTCTCTGAAAAATAAGAGTGGTTTATCTATTTGATGTGGATGGTTTTGTACAAATTTCGATGGCACTTTTTTATTGGTATGTAACTTTAACAAATAAAGATAGGATCCAAACAGTAGTTGGTGATGCAGGGTATCAAACTCTATACCTCTTGCATGCAAAGCAAGCACTCTTCCTTTTAAGCTTCATCCACATCTACAACACTTCAACATGTTTACTGAGTTTAACATGGAAGAATTAACCCTTTGGCTTTATATCATCTTGTATTAAACCCATAATCATCTATCACAGTATGATAATCATGGTGCTGTGTTCCTAAAAAGTCAAGCACTTGTTCAGTAATAGATTTTTGAAATCTTATCTCATATATTTGGTTGAAGTTTTCATATCATCTTTCAGCTACCTGTCACTTGGGCATGACTAGATTCTACACACTGTGGAAGTTGATGGATCCCAACCCCCCCCCCCCCCCCCTCCCTTTTTCTATGAAGTTTCTAATTTCTAATAGAATCTTCTTCTTTCCATCTTTTAGTCTTTCCGCAGCAGTGTCTTCTACTCTTCTTGCATCTCAAATGTTCTATCTTTAATATTTTTCAAACTTGAGTAACTTCCAATTCTTAGAGTCTCATCTCATTATGGATTTCATACACAAGACATCCCATTAATTGTCTTTGGATGTCATATGCAAGCCATCCAATCAATTGTCAGGCAAATTTATTTACAAGTATTACTATGAGATCCTTATTCTTGATGTTTTTCTGTTGCAAACTTCAAGAGTTAATTCATCTTCTAAGTGTAAGTATTGTTTTTTGGACTTGGGCTTTAGAAGTGATTATATTTTAGGGTTTGTAAATTAGATGAGTTGAATCAGTTTATTAGAAATAATGGTGGATGCTGTGGTAGCTGCTGAAATGACAGCGAGACACTCATCAAGAATCTAAGAAGATAGAGCTTAAGCTATTTGCATGGTTGTAGGGCAGGTTCTGGAATTGCTATGCTATAGTACAACTGTACAAATCTCACAGCTTATGGCTTGAGCATATGAAGTGACATTGATGCTTGAAGAAGTTAATATGGACCAAGCATTAAGGATCTTGGGTGCCCAGAACAGGGAACCTTTTGTATAGACTTGTGCTTCTGGGCCACAACTGTAATTTTTGTGGTCTTTGCTCAGGTAGTTTTAGGATGAGGTCTTGTGTGACAGGATTTGAAGCTTAATAGGAGAGGAATCCTGAATGTATCATTTGTTTTTCTCGATAAGGTTTTTTTCTTTTCCTTTTTTAAAAAAAAGAAAAGAAAAAAGAAAAAGATAACTAATTAGATTAATTAGAGTGAAGAAGATGCTTCATTTACACAAGATGTGTACTCAAAATTAAGGATGAGTATATCTATCCCAGCTTTATGCTATTAGTTTAAGTATACATAGCAGATAAAATACATTTTGGAGATAAACAAACAACCTTTTACCTGGTCTATTTCTTGAGCTTTTAATATGACTTCCTAACAAACTTGATATTTTATTTATACCCAAAAAAAAAACTAAAAATTGAAAATTCACAGAAAAAATTCTCTTTGGAACTCTTGGGATGCCTTTTTGATGATATCCTGGAAGATCTTGGGAAGGTTTTTGTAAACCTTCTAGAAATGTCTTGAGTATACATAGGAACTTTCAAATATTATGTTTCTTTAAAATTTCTCTCTAAATTCGCTCTTGCCCTTTTCTCATACTGTAATAGTTGCTCAATTACACTTCAAATTTGCCTTGCATTTACCGTATAATTTTTCTTAGCTTCTTTGAATCCATATTTGTCTTTTTGTTTTCATTAATCTTATAAACTTTATATTTGATTTGAATAAATTTGCTTAATGTATCTCCTATGAATTTTGGAACACATTTTCCATTCCATCCTAAAGCTCCTACTTATGCTCCCATTCTGTTAATCTGGGTATGAGATATTCTGATGTGCAATTGAGTTCTCATCCATCCATCCAGATATAAGTTTTTGATGATAATGTGTTTTACTTATTTGGAATGATTCCATAGTTTATTAATTGTAAGAAAGTATCAAGTCTTATAGAAAAGATTGATACAGAAAGAATAATTGGTAGAGATTTTGTGGTTTTCAAACTTGTATACTTGGAAGAGACTAGAGCAATGCATGGATAAGCACGTCAATTTTTTTTCTTTAGTTATTTATGTTTGATCTGAGAATTAGGATAGGAAAGATTGTGATTTTTTTTTTTTTTTTTTTTTTTGGAGGTTGATAGTCATCTGTAAGCATGTTGTTCTTTCTGGTGATTGTTTCTGCATATATCACATCAAACTACTTGAAATTGGTCTTAAATTTGATATAAGAATACATGTAACTGACCCTAACTATTCTATTGAGGATCCATAACTAACCTTGTTTTTTGGGATTAATCAACTATGTCCTCTGTTTTTTGGTTGTGACATTTTATGTATGTTACTGTTGGTTGTGGTTTTAAACAGATTTTTCTTAGCTGTCTTGGGCTCATGGTTTATGTTTACTGACAATAATATATTTTTTCATATGTTTCCAATCTGCAGATCGTGGAGAAAGATTGGCTTCATGAAATGGATTTGTCAGATGCAGTAATAGTCAATTCTAGCAGATTGAAATCTGTTGTATGGAACGACTTTGATAGGGTTAAAAAGGGTGACACCTGTGTGGCTGTTTGTAGGCATTGTAAGAAGAGACTTAGTGGATCAAGTACTAGTGGAACATCACATTTGCGGAATCATTTGATTAGGTGTCAGAGAAGATCTAACCATGGCATAGCTCAATATATTACAGTGAGGGAAAAGAAAAAGGAAGGAATCCTTGCTCATGCAAATTTCAATACGGATCAAGAGCAGAGAAAGGATGAAATGCTTAACCTTGTGACTGTTAAATTTGAGCAAGATCCGATGAAAGATGAGACTGTTAACACTGGCAACAATAACTTCGATCAAAGGCGAAGTCGACGTGATCTTGCTCGCATGATCATTTTACATGGCTATCCATTGGCCATGGCAGAGCATTTCTGGTTCAGAGTATTTGTTAAAAATTTGCAGCCACTTTTTGAGTTTGTTACGTTGGACATAGTTGAGGCTGATTGCAGGGATATCTACGTGGAAGAGAGGCAAAAGGTGAGTGAAGTGTTGGATAAACTGCCTGGTAAAATCAGCCTCAGTGCTGACTTGTGGGCTACTTATGCGAATGCTGAGTGCTTGTGTTTGACGGCACACTACATTGATGAATCTTGGCAGTTAAAGAAGAAGATTCTAAATTTTGTTATGGTTGATCATTCCCATACAGAAGACATGCTTTCAGAGGTTATCATGTCATGTCTAATGGATTGGGATATTGACCGTAAGTTATTCTCCATGACTTTTGATAGTTCTTCTACCAATGACAACATCGTCTTTAGAATCAGAGATCGGCTGTCCCAGAACAGGTTTCTTTATTGCAATGGTCAATTTTTTGATGTACGCTGTGCAGCAAATGTTATTAATTTGATGGTTCAAGATGCCTTGGAAGCACTATGTGAGGTAACCCATAAAATTCGGGAAAGCATACAATTCTTTAAAAGTACAGAAGCAATGCAAGCAAAGTTTAATGAGGTGGCTCAAGAAGTTGGAGTTCAGAGTAAAAGGCCCTTATGTTTAGATAATTCATCACAATGGAACTCAACATATGTTATGCTTGAAGTTGCCTTAGAGTACAGGGAGGCTTTTTCTCTTTTGCAAGAAAATGACACTGTCTATACAGTGTGTCCATCTGATATAGAGTGGGAGAGAGTTACTTTAGTTACCAGTTACTTGAAGCTCTTTGTTGAGGTTGCTAATGAGTTTACAAGGTCTAAGTCTTCAACTGCAAATATATATTTTCCCGAGCTCTGTAATATTCACTTGCAGTTGATTGAATGGTGTAAGAATTCAGATGCTTGTATTAGTTCTTTGGCATCAAAGATGAGAAGCAAGTTTGAAGAATATTGGGACAGATGCGGCTCAGGTTTAGCAGTTGCAGCCATGTTAGATCCTCGATTCAAGATGAAATTGGTTGAGTATTACTATCCACTAATCTATGGTAGTAGTGCTTCAGAACGTATTGATGATGTCTTTCACTGTGTCAAGGAACTTTATAATGAACATTCTATCTGCTCGCCGTTAGCTTCTATTGATCAAGGTCTAGCCTGGCAAGTGGGTGGTGGTGCCCGTTGCTCACCTGCTTCTAGGGATAGGCTGATGGGGTTTGACAAATTCCTTCATGACACTTCTCAGAGTGAAGGCACAAAGTCGGATCTGGACAAGTATCTAGAGGAGCCCCTCTTTCCTCGTAGTGTTGATTTTAACATATTAAATTGGTGGAAAGTACATACTCCTAGGTATCCTATCCTATCTATGATGGCACGCAATGTGTTAGCAACTCCCATGTCGAAACTTGCTTCAGAGTTTGCATTCAGCACTGAAAGAAGAATGCTTGATCGTGATTGGAGTTCACTAAATCCAGAAACAGTCCAAGCTTTGATGTGTTCTCAAGATTGGATACGCAGTCAAATAGAAAGTTAAGTCTTTTTCCCGATTTAAATGTCACTATTTCTGGGTAAACTCTACTGTCACTGAGCTTTCTCTTCTCGTGTATTACAATAGATCATCTACGGCAGTGTCAAAGTATCCCTTGTCTGCATATCTGATGCATGGTAGTGAGTTAATTTTTATGGTTGTCTAGTCTAGTTTACATCATCACCTACAGTATTATTCTCTCCATTATTCAAATTCATTTGATTGTCCTCTTAAAATGGTTTTTTTTTTTTAAAAAAAAAAAAATAAAAAAAAATAAAAAAAGTAACTTATAAATTAATCTGTTGCCTTTCCAATTTTTTCTTGCTTCATCTGATAAGCCAAATCTTCCAACCCCAGTCCTCCATTGAAGATGGGTGTTGACTCGTATGGGAAGGTAAAGCCTGAAAGGTTCAGATTTGATTTGAGATAGTTAATGGGGTGGCCATCTGGTGGTGGTGGTGCAGCAAATCTTATTTCTCTTGCTTTAATTCTGAAGCTTTTCTTTTTCACCCTATGAGTTAGATATGGCAAATTTGTAGTAGTCCCCTAGTGGGCCTCTGTCTCCCTCATCATGCAAACTTTTTAGATGTCCATCATGCGTATCAGTCGTAGCAATCAATCACCTCTCTCTTTAGGGCGTTGAATTTTCGATCAAGATATCTAGTCTACTAGTGCTAGAGTAATGATAGGTTTTGTTACCATATTTGTTCACAATTTGTTAAAAGGATAAATATTATCAGTGTAATTTACACTTTTACGGAAAAAATCTTAGGTGAGATGGCACCCGTCTCACAACATAACATCTTCATTTTTATATGGCTAAGAGCATTCACATCAGCTCTTTTATAATCGTGTAAAATACACATTTTGATCAATTTTACACATTGTGAGCAAAAAAACATTCACATCAGAGGGTGTAAAAATGTGTAAAATATACACAGCCGGTGTAAATGAACAGTAAACCATGTATATTTACACGGTTACTGTTCATGTGTATTCGATTTTTTTATTCTTTTTTTTCTCTCTCCTCTACCAAACTGCAACAAACTAGCGCGAAAAAGAAGGCGCTAGCGCCACCACCAAACTACAACAAACCCAACCACCAAACCCAGCGCCACCACCAAACACCGCAACCTAGCACAGAGAATTAACCCAAAATCAACACCACCTTACCACCACTCAATCACCACCACCACAACCCATCCAGACCCATGATATTCCAATCACAAAATCAACCAAAAACAAAGAAAAATCAAACCAAAAATCAAACCTTCAATGAAAAACTCAACAACTTAGAACCCAAAATCAAACTTTCAACAGAAAACCCATCAACCCAAACCCAAACTCAAATCAAGGCCGCTGTCACTACTGCCATGGAGAGCTTGCTGCTTTCTTTGCTCGTGGAGAGCTTGCTGCTGCCATTAGAGAAGAGGGAAACAAGTGCTGAGCTACGACAAAGGAAAAGATCAAAAAAGAAAAAAGAAAAAAAAGAAAGAACAGACCGTGGGAGAGGAAGTAGAGAAAGGATGTGGCTTTGTGAGATATAAAAGAAAAGAAAAAAAAAAGAATATAAAAGGAAAAAATAAAAGAGAGGGTCATCAAATGTGTGGTGGGGGTTAAAAGTGAGGGAAAAAGGAAGCTTCCTTGAAGCTTCCTTACTTGTAAATATATCTAAATATAATTTAATTATATAAGAATTATGATTGAGATTTTTTTTTTTTTTTTAAACAACACATGATTTTATTTAGAATTTTATTAAAGTTTATATTAAAATTTTTAATTCAAATCGGTGCCTTTTTTTTTTTTTATAACTAAAATCATATTAATAGTAAATAATTAATATATATATATATCTCTCTCTTTAATGCGTAACCCTGAAATGACACATCGAAATATTTCATTGATGGCAGAATGATGGTTGAAAACACTGATTTGTCGGTTGTTGCCGAAGACACTATTTTGGTGGTCTGGCCACCAGTGCTAGCGGCACGGTGGGCGGAGACACCAATCTAACGGCAGTCACCGGACATACTATTTCAAAAGTTTGACCATGAGACCACCACAAGCGGCTCCATTGGCCGAATCACCGGTGTTGGTAGTTTACTTAAAATTTAAGTTTAAATTAAAAAAGTATGACCATTAGAGAAAATAATGAAAAATTGATGAAAAATGAATATTTTATTGAAATATGTTGTAAAATAGATAAACTGATGTGAGTGTTTTATAAAAGTGATGGTATAAAATAGAAAAAGTAGGTTTTTTTGTGTAAAATAAACGGAATCTTTTAGAAGAGCTGATGTGAATGCTCTAATTATTGATACCGTTTTTATTCTGTTCATATTACATACATCATGTTATTTTAGTAGTGATGAAAAATTGTGTTCTAAATTTATTGTCTCTACAATTAAGGGACCTCTCCTATGTAGCATCACCTCTTCAGATTTCCTGGGGAGAGGTGTGAAAATGAGAATATTATTCTTTTGGTTAAGAACTACTGGGCATTCTTTTGATTTATTTATTTTTTGGATAATTTGATAGTTATAATGAGATAGGAAATTAGAACCCTGGACGCTGTTTATGGAAATGCTAGGAAGTGCCTATTAAGCTACAAGGCTTTTTGGCAGTGCCCCTTCGAATTGATTCATTGAAAATCAAGATGTTTGAGTTTTTTTTTTTTTTGAATATTAAACCTTCCATCCCTTTAAATGGATCCATAAAACTGAAATATTTTGATGTACGACTTACCAAATGCTTCAAAACAAAATAACTAGCTCAAATGACATCTCTTGTATTTATTGGAGACGTTTGAGGATTTAAATCCTTCCACCCACAATCGAATTATCCCAAAACAAAACAAAATGACTCCAAATTTAAAGGACATAGTATTTTTTGCATGTCAGCCAGTTTGGAATATATAAAATATTGATCGTAAAATAAATTCTTTCAATTTTACTTGAAATATGAGGAAAAGTTCTTAATTTAGCGGGTTTCGGTTGTGGTTTTCATTCTGGTAATATTACTAGTATGCATTAACAGACATGTAACTAAATTATGCGAACCAACAAAAAGTTAATATAGACCGAAAATTATGCAAAAACAAGGATTTTGATGGCTCAACTGTGTGTTATAATCTCTCCATTTGTTGCTAACCTATACAATAAACATAAAAATTTGATTACAAAATCATATACCATACATTTAATTAGTAATGTTAATAAATAAAAAGTCAAATTATACAATTTATAGGAAATAACATACCTAATTTAATTAAATAAATTAGAATTTATTTAGAGAAGATTAAATATGATTATATTAGTATTTGTTTGGTGTTGTGTTTGCTTTATCCAAAAAGAAGATGGGTTATAATTAGTTTAAACCAACATGAACTATTTGTAACTTTAAAATCAAATGAAAAATATATATTAAAATGATGACGTAAAAAAAGAAAGTGAGTTTTCGCTTTAAAAAAAGTTGTAGATTTTTAAGAGTTTTGGTGACATCTTTATAGTCAAAAACTATGTGTGGCGAGCTAGTTTTGGCATACTACCTACGAATTGAATTTACTGAAAAGGCGATTTTCCCCCATAGTCTTTGCAAACTGTGAAGACAGAAGTAGATGCAGTTTGGGATTGCAGGGTGGTTGTTCCTCTTTAGTGTGGACGCTATTTAGTAGTATTTAATAAGTGGCCCAATCTATTCTTTTAGAGATTTGCTTGAGGTGGCTTCATGTAACTTTTCCCAATCCGAGCTACCAAATTTCTATATCATGGCGGTGTATACTTTATGGAATAATCGTAATGCTATTCGAGTTAATGGATAATGGAAGGATTTGATTGTGGTGCTCAATTTAGCTCTTGACTAACATGATACAAAAGGACTACATATGCTCCCTTAGTTCATTAGGCCTTTGTTGTTCCCAAGCCTTTTAGTTGGGTACCACCACCACAACAGATTATTATTACTATTATTATTATTATTATTTAATTAATATAGAGTTGTTAGTATAGCATGGAGGATACTATTATACCCAAAAAGCTGATTCTCAAAGGAAAAAAAAAAAAAAAAAAAAACTAAAAAAGTTTAAGCTTATGAGTTGGGATCCACTTATAATATATTAACCATTCACTATTATCATTTTTATTTTATGTGAGACTTTACTCACGTGTATATTTAATAATCTCTCTCTCGTGTATGAGTTTCTGTTTCTTTGTGGGCTTCTAGACCTCTCTATGGGCCAGAAATAAGTCCTGGCTAGTTCTCACTTGCCTATGGACTTTTTCCATCATCAAAACATCCTCCATGGACCTTTCATATGCTATCCATATGAGAATTACATGTCAACCCCGCACGCTCATCCATAGAAACCTAGCTTGCATTTTCATTCCCATGGGAACCTTGCATTACACTGTGATCTGGCACCATTGACAATGCTCATTTGTTGGTTGTTTTTTTGTTTTTTGTTTTGTTTTGTTTTTTTTTTTTTTTCCAAGATCGTTTGTGTGGATCTTTTAGGCTTGCCTTGAGTGAGCTCCAAGTGAATGCAACCCTGTCCTCGCTTCAACTACGAATGGGACCCTTGACATTTTGCTATTTTGTTGCATACCACCATAGGGTCTGATACCAATTGTTGGAGAGATAATACTCTGGGAGCCCCCAATTGAATAGTTAATATAACATATAAGGACACTAATTAACCCCAAAGGCTCCTAACAAGTGGTATGAGAGTACATGATTGTGTGCTGCAAAGGTGGTGAGGTGTTTAGGTCTCTTTTACAGTTGGAGTAAGGATAGAGTAAGTCTAAAAGGCGTACACAAATGGTCTTGGAAAAAAGGCCCAAAAAAGGAGAATTGCTAATGTAGCTAGATCACGGTGTGACAAGAGGTTCCCATGGATATGGATGTGCGGGTTGGGTTCCCATGGATGACACATGAAAGGCCAATGGATGACGCTCTGGTGAAGGTAAAAGCCCATAGACAAGGAGTGAGTAAGACTTGTTCTTGGCCTATAAAGAAGCAGAGACTTACATATAAGGGAGAGATTGTTGGATATATAAGTATGAGTTATATCCCTATATGTTATATACATTGAATAATAATGAGAATAATAAATAGTTAATATAATATAGTTAAGCCCAAACTCATAAACTTAAGTATGCTGGGTTAAGTGATATCCCTATATGTTATACACATTATTGAGGGTTGAGATTTTGTTTCTGACTCAAGGGAATCGCTTTTATATTGTCATTGATGTAATTACACGAACTCTTGCTTTTGGAAAAAATTGGGCTTGGGGGAAATTATTTTGGATTTATTGTCTCTAGGTTCGTGTCTGATTGCTGGGGGCCCTTTGATGGATGATTTAAAGAAATATTTAGGCACTCTCGGATCTGTTTCAGTCATTTTATGCTACAATCATAGCGCCAAATCTAGAATCCTTTTAGCTAATTATGCATTTTCCTTCTCTTTTCTCAAGTTTGGGTGGAAGAATGACCTCAATTTCTTAGAAACTGTGTTACTTGTGGATTACCTATGTTGTAATCTTTCTATTATACTCTTTTTTTAATTATTAATTATTATTATTTTTTTTATAGAGATAATTACAACATGCTGCTAACCCCGCATTTCGAACTCTTTTCCCTCTAAACCTCCAAGCACTTTGTGCATGAGGAGGTGTCAATTTAGTTACAAGGCCCTTGACATCTTTCTATTATACCTTGGTGTATATTTCAGCAAAAAAAAAAAAAATTTATGCCTTGGTGTATTCTTGTACAAATGGTACTATCTTCCACCTCTGAACAAAAATGACTATTTTATCACTCCAAAAAAAGGTTCTAAATTGGATATGTGTTGGTTTAATAGGTAGATAATAACAATAATAACAATATTATTATTATTATTATTATTTAGTTTATTTTTTGAAGCATTTATTTTGTTAAGATTTAAATTGAAACAGTGTAATCTTAACTATCTGTAATGCATTATCAAAGTTCAAGTTATAATGTTCAAGCTGCAACTCAAAGAATACAATATTTCAAGATTTTGATTGCCCTTTGATCGATGCTCTATTGATTGAACAGGAGTCTTCAACAGCCTTCAGATTGTGTCTTGATCGATTTGAATGCAAATTCTTGATAAATCATCAACAGAGACTTGATCGATCGAAGTCGATAAAACTGAATCTGACCTGTTTTAATTAAGTCGATGTTGTCTTTGTTTTTGTGCTCTACATGCAAACATATAAAAGGCCATGTTATACACAACTCTAAAAGGGTTTAGAGTGCTATTTCCGTATGCTACAAATAGAGAAAACCTAAACCTTATTTTCATCAATCCACGAATATAGAAGATTAATACATAACGATGTTGCTATTTAGTGATCAAGAAGCTAAAGCCAAATAGCCAATCCCAATATGTTACTATGGAGCTAAAATCTTCAAGATGGTCCATGGTCAGTTAGAGGGTTTGACTGTGGTCATGGGCAAGGTTTGTATGAAGAAGTTCATAAACAAGGGATTCAAAGGCTCTGAACTTGATTTGGGATCACAACAATAAGTTATTTACCAAGTAGAATCTAAGTTCAAGTGTTTAAGGAATCAAAATGTAAACTTCTCCTTTAGTAGTAGATTTCTTCATTGGGGCAGGAGCATCTCATAGTGCTTTTTCATTCGGAGTGATTCTCCATTGATTTTCCACTTTAATTATCATAATATCATGCGTTCATTGTCTTATGTTTATTGCTTTACATATCGGTGACTTTGTTGGCTTGTGACATTTAAATTGTTAAATTTTGATCATATATTTGGCAATTGGACATAAGATGATTTAATTGCTGAGTAATCAACAAAGGGGTCTAAACAATCACTCAAATTTTTGTACAACTATAAAGTTGAGATTCAACAAATATCATCACTACTTGAAGTCTAGGTCTCTTTTTTTTTTTTTTTTTTTTTTTTTTTTTTTTTTTTTTTTTTTTTAACTAGGGAAGAGGGACATGTGAGAGGTAAGACATGATCATTGGTTTTCCACAAGTTGTTGATGTGATTGCATATATGAGTACTAAAACAAGAGACATTTTGTCTCTTGTTCTTTTCTAATTGCTTTTGGAGGATCTTACATAAAAATTGAAGCTTGAGGTTGAAGCAAAGGGCTGGATTTGTTTACAGTAAAGGACATTAATTTATTCTCTTCCTAAAGTTCATTTTAAATCTGAGAGATGCTTTAGACCTTATAATAATTTCAAAATCGTTGCTCTCGTGCTTATGCTCCTAAACCCACTCTATGAACTTAAATCATAGTTTTTTTTTTTTTTTTGTTTATTTATTTATTTTTATTTTTATTTTTTATGGGAACTTAAATCATAGTTGTTCACGTTATTAGTGCTGCATTCATGTACTGTCTTGTTGTAATTCTGTTTCCATAAACGATATAGCATTGTCATGTTAAGTATTACTATTTTTTTATATATAGTTTTAATGTACGTATAACCTCTTTAAAATTAATAACCAACCTATTAATTTTTCAAATTAGGGTCCCACTGAGTATATAGTACACCCCACAAATTGGTGGTACACCTCTATCGAGAAAGTTGGTTGCCGTGGCCTTTAAAGCCCCAAGGAAATATCATACATACATCATTGCAAAATGAATGACTACTCATGGTCATTTCAAGAGTAGGGACACCTTTGTTGGAGTCTGATAATAATTCAACAAAGTTGACTAGTGAAGGAAGATCAAGTTGAATTGCGGCCCAACCGCCCAATTTTATACGTTGATTGCGAGTCCATGAAGGAAGGCACCATGATGAAAACAAATGGTATGTTGAATTAATATTTTACTTTTGTCCATATTTCATTAATGTCGTTGTCAAATTGAATGTCTTATATGTCAGAGAAAAATATGGCACAATTTTACCTATGATGAGAAAAAGATGTGGAGAAGGGTGTTAGCCTATCTGTAGTGGTGGCAAATTCCATATCAAAAGTTTAATTTGTATTCACATGAATTTTCATGTATTCAATTTTATTTTAATTGTAATTGTATCAAGTCATTGAGGTTAAAGATCAAAAGAAAAAGTTTATGTGCTACAGAAGAAATCTTGGTAAAGCAAAATTCAGTGTAATAGGGGAAGTTTTAAGTGAGTCTGTCATGATTTGAATTTCAATTAGAGAAATTTGCTTGAAATTCTCTTGAAACTTTTTTTTTTTTTTTTTGGAGAAGAAAATTCTCTTGAAACTGATCGACCGAGCTTGCCCAAAAATTTCCTTTTTGGATATCATGATTATATTTTTATAGCCAACTAACACTTAATTGTTATTGATTTAAGAATGAAAATTAAATTCTAAACACAATAAAACGATGATAAAGGCTACGATACCTTAGAGAGAGAAAACTTTGTAGCCTCCATACCTCACCCTCTCCAAACTAATATATATACCTTTGAGAGGAGATTCATTCATCATCTTAATTATACCTTGAGTGCATTGTATTGGTGTTGGATACCACAAAGACGATCACCAAATCTTGAAGTGGCCTTGAAGTTTTTGAGTTTGAAATTGTGGTGGGCGATCGACTTGCGTTGTAGGAAAACTATTGAAGCGAATCGGTTGGTGCAGCTTGTTGTAGCAAGAGTGGGGAGCTTGGATACAAGTACCTTACTTATACTAGATGTTTTGTAAGTAGCAATTGTATCATAACTATCTTTATAATGGAATCAGTTTTCTGGGTACAGCCTTGGAGAGTTTTTCTTGTTGTGAGTTTTCTATTTGTTAACATATGATGGTTAATTTCTATATGCATGTGCTCACGATTTATTTTCTTTTTTTTTTTTTTTTTTGATAATTATTTTCTTTATTGTTTATCCATGATTATTACTTTGAATTTTGACTAACTATCCGATAAAATCAGTAGAAATTCATGCTAGGATTTAAATAACATTTTTTAGAAAGGATTAAGAGTTGCAATGAAGCCCTAGACAAATTTGAGTAAAGTTGGGTTTTCTCTATGCACTCTTCCTCCTTTATAAGTAAGAATTCAAAAACAATTCCAAGGCTTGCTCATCATGCCTTTTCTTGAACCAATAAGTTGAGCAAGGAGGACATCCAACTAAAGAAGTCAAGGACCACGACAGAGACCATAAACTTAGGTTACTTTTGGTTGGAATAAAAATATGAAGGATAGAAAATGGAGAAGAGAAAATAGGAGAGATTTTGGGTGGGAGGGGTGTTTTGTTGGAGTGATTTTGGCGGAAAGAAATTAGAGGGGGGCCGGTTGTTTCAGCACCCCCAAGTTGGAGAGAAAATGGAGAGGAGAAGGGGTTGGATGGAAATTACTCATCTACCTCCTTCCCCTCCCCCAAATTAAATTCAACGTTAAACTCTTTTATTTTTTTTCCTAGGTTCTTTGCTCCATGTTTGAGTTGCTTATTTTATTCCAAAGCAATATTTTTTTTCTTTCCTTTATAAAATATTTATATAAAAAAATTTCATGTAATAGGGGCATGAGAGTAACTTTATACAAATTCTATTTTCTATCCCTCTACTTTACTACACTCTAACCAAACACAAATGAGGAAAATTAAAATATCTTTTATCTTCCTACTTTTTTACCCTTCCCCATTTTTTATCATCTCACTTTTTCATCCTTCAACCAAACAAACCCTTATAGAACTTTGCTTGGAAAGCATATAAGACTATCTTTTTTTAAGAGGGGTCTAAGACATTACTTGAAAACAACTATTCAAAATGAAATCTATAACCAGTCATGATGACCCATTACAAGTGAAAATAAAATCCATAAACAAGGCAAGCTCTAAGTCTAAGCCATTTTTTGACTATTAGAAAAGGACCCCAAAATTGTAGGTCAATAATTGGATTCATCAAGAAAGAAGAGGGAAAAAAAAAAAAAAAAAAAAAAAAAAAAAAAAAAAAAAAACATAGGTGTGTAGTGTATTTTCTCTCTCACCCCAAGGACCCCAAAATTATCGGCAAATAGAAGTCTAACACAATTTTTTTTAGGTCTATAGTGTTTAAGTTGACAAACTGTAAACAAAAGTGTTAGTCTTTTTGTTTTTAAAGTCCATTTCTAGTTCAAGACTCATTATCTGAACAACTCAAGAAGAAGAAATTAAGTTTTTGTATTCTCGACAACTAATCAACAACTAGTCAATGAATCGAGTGTTTCTCCACAACCTCTAAAGGCTAGTTGATCAATCTAATATCGTGAAACTCAACTCTCAATTAGGCCCATTAAATCGACCCACGATATAGAACTTAAGCCTTGTTAGAGAATAAAAGGAATCAATAGTGGTTGACTAAATAGCAAAAGAGGGAAGCTAGCCACGAATACATAGAGTTTTGTACCCTTTCTCTCATATTCACCAACATACCAAAGACACAAAAGTAGACATAAAGAACTATATAACTACTTGTTAGGTTCTAAATGTCTAGGAACTAAATTTGTTATATGTTGACAAACCGAGTACAAAAATTAGTCTAGTATAAGATCTTAGTGTCTTTGAAGAGGTTTAGACATTGCTCAAATTGATACAACTCAAGATTCAAGAATGTACAAATTGTTGAAAAAGGATTTCAGAAACTGAAGAGCTCGATCAATTGAGATAGTCCTTCTACTGATTGAATAGCGATTTGCAGAATTTTAAAGAAAAATCAAAAGCCCGTGAAACATTTAGGTTTTGAGTCCAACACTGCTAGGTATAAAAGCAAAACCTAATACACGTTTTTCAAGACTTGTGAGTTACTTCTGTGAGATCTGTAAGGTTTTATAATCTTTTAACTCAACAAGCATCTATCGGAGATTAAACCCATATTGCTAGTACCGCTGGATTTAAGTTGCTGCATCAAATCAACTACAGTTGATGATCTAAATCTTTGAGTTGAAATCTCAAAGTCACAAACAAGAGTGTTTGTGTGTAACAGATTCATAATAGAAGAGTCTGTAGATTCGGAGCTGTGTGTGGTCACGTGAATAAGTACTTTATGAAGTAGCATTAGATTTAGGGTTAAATCTATTGTAAAAACTTTCATTCTATTAGTGAATTGTTGTCTTGTGGATTGTTTAGGTTAAATCTTCCATAGGTTTTTTTTTTTACCTTGAAACTGGATTGTTTTATTGGTTTTTTTGGTTCATCACATCTTGTATCAGTTAATTTCTGCTATGTTGATTGCATGTGATGTATGTTTATCCTAGATCTGAATAATTAACATAAGTAACAACTTAGCTAATAAATTAAGTTAAACATATTGTGATTTACAGGGGTCTAAATCTAACACTACTGCTTGGTGATCCAAGTGAAGCCACAACACCAAAGTAGATGAGTCGAATCTGGTTAGAGTTATGTGTTGTTACTTGAATGAGTTACTACTAGAGAAACACCCTAACAACGCATCCAATACCAATAATATGTGCCTAGAATTCGTTATTAAATTTCTACTCTAGAAAGTCAATGGAAGTTAGGGTTAATTTTTATTGTAAAAAATTAGATTTTATTTAGTGGATTTTTGCCTTGGGGTTGGTGGCTAAGCCCTCGATTTTTTTTTTTTTTTTTTAGTTTGACTTACCTCCATTATTTTTTTTACTTGAAATCTTCTTTTATTTTAATAAGAAACTGCTATTACCCACTAACTAAATAAAAGGTGGAGATTAAAACCCACTATCACTTGCTATTATGTATTTAAAACAAAAAGAGACCTCCAGTTAAAAAAATACTGGAGGTAAGCCAATTTTTTTTTTTTTTTTTTTTTCATTAGTAGTTGCCGTTTATTTTTCACATCGTAAATAAATTGCCACTTTCTTTATTCTGTTCACTTTATTATACTGTGATTTGTTGTTGTGATCTAATCAACACTGAATCAAATATTATTCATAATTGATTATAATAAAGACCTCATGCACCAAGTATGTTGCGGACAAATTTGTGGTAAAGTAAAACTTTCTCTTTGGCAAAGACGACAAAGCATTTTCTATTCCAACAAGGAGTTAGGATGAATTCTGAGGTGTTATTTGCACAACATATGGTATTATAGTAAAGTTATAATTTAATCTTTTTGTGTGATAGGAGAAGCTTTGATCAATTTGTTGTGATTTAGGGCTAGTGAAGCACATTCACGTGAACAAGAATATAAAATATTCACACAAGACGACAAAATTTAATGTGGTTCAGTAAACTCCAAGCCTACTTCCACGGGCTACAGCAACCAAAATCCACTATCAATGATCTGGATTATAACCACTCTTAATAAAATCTCCCAACTCACATACTCATAAAAACAACACTAAAAAATCTCACAAGCATAAACAAAGCCTCTCACAAATACAAACAAACTCATAAGCTTTACACACTCAAACTCACCATTCCAAAGCCCCTAGCACATACAAAACCTCTCTCATACTCATAGAATAAAAAAACTCTTAACACACAATTACGGGTATCTTTCAACTCCAAAAATCTATTAAACTACTTTTTGAAGAAATCCACTACATGTTCTACTGAGAGTCTTCTCCTTTACTCATGTGGAAGGACTCTTGAGCAATAGACACTAAACCCTTTGCAACAATACCTATTTATAAAACTATACTTATATTTTTATGATGGGTAAGGAAAACTAATTACTTCTTCAATAAGGAATACTTTTTCCTTCAATTCCAAGGAGAGTCCTTTACTTCCACAGCAAGGAAGCCTAAACCAAATTAAGTTAGGTATTTGAGGCAATTTTCAACAAATCTCTTTAGTTGCAACAAAGATGTCTTGCACCAAGTATAAGTTAGAAAAAATTTATGGTTAGGTAATTTTTTTCTCTTTAGACAAGGCGAATGAAGGTTTTCTTATTCCAACAAGGAGTTTATAAGGCCTTACTTGAAAAGACAAAGAAATCTGAGAAGATAAGTGATGAAATTTGGGAAGGGAGAGATGAGAAGCATTTGGTGCAATTTATCTTAATTTAGGTGATGAGGTCATTCACCGCATCCTAGAAGTACAGATAGCAGTGCAGATTTAGAAGAAATTAGAAGATATCTCCATATTAGGAAAAAAAACCCTAACGAACATGTTGTACGTGAAGAAGCAATTTATAACTGGCAAATGAAGGAAAGTTAGAATATGTTGGAACATCTCAACATGTTCAACAAGTTGAATACTTAGTATCAAATTTTGGAATAAATCTTGAGAAGAAAGATCACTTCTATTAGAATCGCTCCCCCACATCTTTTGATCATTTTACACTATGTTAATGTATGAGAAGGAGACTCTAAAAGTTGAAGAAGTGACTAGCACTCTATTGTCACACCTAAAGATGAAGAAAAATGGTGATAATTCTCAAGCTATTAGACTTGTTGTAATTTGTAAAGCCATAGTTATACAATCGCAGTAGAAGCAAGTCAAGGGGAAGAAACTCCAAATGAAGATATCTTAGTGTTGATCACATGTAAAGATTTTTTTTTTTGGGGGGGTCACAAGAAATGGCATTGCAAATATTAGTGTAAAATGTTGAAACAACACTTGGAGATAAGTAACACAATTAAAAGAAGCCATCAGAATCAACTCGTGTCACTAAAAAAAAAAAAGATAACAATGAAGTTGATGTAAATCTACCTTTAGTCTTATCGAATAGTGATGTTCTATATGAATCATTGATTTTTTATTTTTATTTTGCATGCTTTTATCATATGTGCTCAAGAAGGAATGGTCTAACACAAATAGGCTTTATAACGAGGCTATGCTCCTAATAGGCAATGATATCGTTGCATGCCCGATCATTGAGATCGGTACTATGAAGATCAAAATGTTAGATGAAGTGGTGAGAGTTCTTGGAGGTATAAGAACTATCGTGGATCTCAATAAGAATTTAATGTCTTTCTTATTTGTTAGAGGGTTGAGTCATGAAGATTGCCATTAGTGCCTTAGTGGTCATGAGAAGTAAGCTATACAATTAGTTAAGAACATAGTTGTAGGTGAAGTTGTAGTCTCTACTCCCGCAAAGTCAAAGTTCAAACGACACAAAATTGTCTTATATGCAACTTGGTCATATTGGTAAGAGTAATATGTAAGAGAAATTTGTTAAGAGAGCGAAAACTTGCAAACTAGACTTCTGCACTTATTGTGTATATGGTTTGGAAGCAGCATATAAAGTCAATTTTCAAGACCAGCTTTCATACCAATAAAAGTGTCACTAAATATGTCCCCATTTGAGGGCTAGTTTCAGTTTCTTTCCATGGTGGTGCTTGGTATTAGTTCCATTCATAACTGCTCCAGGAACGTATGGATTTATTTTATAAAGCATGAATCATACACAATTCATTTCTTCTAACATGATATATATCGTTACATGGATATATCATATATAGTCTTTGATCAACATGAACATGAAGGCATAAAAAGCATAATGATCTGAGTTTGCACGATATACAGAGGTCTATATATATATATATATCTCTCTCTCTCAATGAGAAAGAGAGAGTAAAATGCTAAGCATAGGCATGGCGAAAAAAGAAGATGGAGTGGTACCTGCAGGTAGTTTGGTGTTGGGGTTGGGGATCCCACCAGCGTCCATGATGAAAGAAAGAGACAAAATAATGCAGCTAAAACATTATGAAAGAGGGTCTTTCCTCGTTACCGCTTACCATAAATGCACTAAAGAACTGGAGATTTTGAGCAGGATTTCACATGGGGGAGTCTCCTTCAGTTACGTCACCACTATATTATGTAAAAAACAAAAATTCCAATAATGTCTGTGTGTGAGAGAAAGATCGGGGCTCGTGAAACTTTCAACCACTGGGGTTGAGGTCAGAAACAGATATCGAAAAAGTCTCCAAAATCAATATTTTCCAAAAGCAAATAACATGGGAGGTCCGCCATTCTATCTTCTTTTTTTTTTTTTTTTCAACCCTCCATTATATTAGCTTAGCTCTGGAGTGCAACTTAGCCTAGGGGTAATTTCCAACCCCATTACCATTAGAATGTCACTTTTCGAAAGACGCTTTTATTATCACCCTCCCTCTTTTCCCATCTAGGAAAAATGTATGGTTGATGGACTATGAAAGTGAAACCGAAGGCCTTCTCTTTTTTCATCCTTTTCTACATATCAAATAAGGTGTAGGGAATCCAGGTGGGTTGGTTGGACACTTGGTCTCAAAGTGCTTGTCCTAGATTTGACTGGGTGTGCTCTTTAGTTCGAGTCCGAATACCTGTACTTTGAAAAAACCTCCTGGATCAGTGATTTACCCCACTAGGACCCACTCGTCGCGAACAATGATTAATCTCTGGTTGAAAGTTTTGAAGATGCACGGTAGAAAAAAAAAAAGTAATAATAATAAAATAAAGCCAGGACTCTCTCTCTCTCTCTTTTTTTATTTTTATTTTTATTTTTTAAAAGAAATTTGAAAAAGCTTAGGGACTTATTACTATGGCATTGCAATTTGGAAAAATATTTATACAAATTAAAATAATAATTAGAATTCTCACTTGCAATAAAACTAGGTGGCAATCTAAAACACTATTTAAGTATGTTTTTAATCACACAAGTAATTAACTTAATAATAATAATAATAATAATAATAATAATAATATGACTTTTAATGTATGGTTTGATTATTAGTTAGTGACCAAGTGTCTTTTTGGAATAGCCTCTTTTTCAACTTTTTGTAAATGGGATTGTTGGAAAAAATTTTAAATAGAAAACTGTATTTTTAAAAGGTGATTAAGACCATTTTACCAAATGGCACAAATATATTATATGATTATTAAATAAATCATATGAATGGAAATACACTTGTGGGTTATTAACAGTGGAGGAAATTTATTCAATCCAATTTAGAGTAAAAGAAAAAAAGACAAAACATTTTAACCACTTGTTATTAAATTATTTTTTGAAAAAAAGAGTAAAAAGGAAATAACATTGCAAGTGATGGTTGGAGGGTCTATTTTCCTTTTCATAAATGGGTCCAGTTAATGTGTACCTTAAGACATATATTAACCATTCATTTTAGAAAAAATTTTAGAAAAAATTGAAAAAAATTATTAAAACAGTGAATTATTTTTTTATTTTTTTATAAAACATTTTATAAAATTAAATTACTAATATATACCTTTAAGGACACACCTTAATAAATCCCTTCATAAATATCCACCTTCCGGACTAACCCACTTCCATTTTCTGCGTCTGTAACTGTTGGTGTAACCTGAGCAAAATCATTTGAAAACAAAAAGTGAGAGAGAGAAAGAAAAGAAAGAACTGCTGCTGAAAACTACACCATAGAATTTGGTCTAAGCCAAACCCACCTAAAAATACTTGTTTTTATTCAAAAATTTTCCATTCCTCCTAGTTTCTTTACCAGGTCAGTGGCCAAATACAAAATCATACGTAATCCATTAGCACAAGTTTGTAGTCTGGTTTATTGGGTTTTCCCAACTCAAGGTTAAAGTCAGCTTATTTTCTATTGCTAACAAGGTTATAAACAACAATCATCTTGGTTTTGCTCATTTTTTCAGCTTGCATCCATGGAGTTTCCGAATCAAGCACTGGAGGGATCTTCGCAGAGGAAAATCGGAAGAGGAAAAATCGAAATTAAGCGGATCGAAAACACAACAAATCGGCAAGTCACCTTCTGCAAGCGCCGCAACGGTTTGCTAAAGAAAGCCTATGAACTATCTGTTCTTTGTGATGCTGAAGTTGCACTCATCGTCTTCTCCAGCCGTGGCCGCCTCTATGAGTATTCTAACAACAGGTTTGTAACGTTTTTCACCTTTACTTCTAATCAATCTTCATGCTCTTAACTATTCTTCTGTATCTTCATGTGTGTGTGTTTGATCTTTCTCTATTCTTCTCATTTCTTTTCTTTCTTTCCTTTCGATTTTTTTCTTTGTTAAATTGTTGGTTTTTGAATATTCTTGAGCTGGATACTTGAGATGGGTATTACGTGCTTAGATTTGCAGCTTCGGTCAAAACAATTTTATAGATTTTTTTTTCCAAAAAAACAAAAATGAGAACATGGTCATTTTATGCAAGTTAGATTGAGTCTTTACTTTTTAGGTCTGCAGCGAACAAGATTCGCTTGTCTTATTTCTCGTTCTTGCTCTTATTTTTTGCTTTGTTTGTTTCCTTTATGAGCTTTGTGGGATTTTTTCTTCTTTTAATATTTTTTCCCAGTTTTCTGCTCAGTAGATACGCAGATCTGTAAGTAATAGATGGAAATGGAAGTGTTGTGTAACAGTGTTTTAGTAGGATACTTGGAAGAGATAAGCAAGCACAGTTTAGGGTTACAAAGATTTTCAGGTCTGTAAGATCAGCTTCCTTCTATCTCCCTTCTTGTTAAACTATACATTTCTTCTCTCTCTCTCTCTCTCTCTCTCTCTCTCTCCACATGTCATCCATCAGCTAAAGAGTCATGCCAGATAAAGGTGTCACACTCTCATTGGGGGTTAGCCCATTCTCTCGCATCGCTTGACCCATCCTTCATAACATGTCACTTCAGCAAAACAGTGAAACACGAAGGGCCCTACCAGATTGGAGATTAAATTGGGGATCTTTAATTGCTTAGTACGTGTCAGAACTAAATAATGGTTTAAAGGGTAATTTGAGGACTCAAAAAAAAAAAAAAAAAAAAAAAAAAACTATTTCACACTCATACACATTAGATATGAGAATGTCTATATTTTAAGACGTGAAATAGTAAATATGAGAGAATCAAATAAACTCTCTGAGTACTTAAATTTGTCCCTGTTATTGTCCATTTTACCTTTGGAGAAGTTTTTGATTAGTGTTTCAAATGCCAATTAATTATATTGTAGAGCTCACCCAAAATCTTTTATTGTTTTCATGATCTTTCTTATAAGGGAATTTTATTGCCCTATGCACGCTTTGTGTAGCCTTTTGTTAGGCTGTTTAGATGAATTCCATATTTAGCCTAAAAGAAAAGGAAAAGGCTGGTACCAAAAAAGAGGAAAAAGCTTTTTGGTCTTTCAGTGCTCATTGATTTTTTTTAGGTTTAATGGGTGCCTCTGATTTTACCCGTTTAATTGCGTGCATAATAACAAAGTGACAAAAAACATATCAAATGATGATTATTAGGGTTTCAGAACCCAATTTTTTTTTCCTTTATCACCCTCTTGAGAACATAGTAGGAAAGAACCAATCAGAATGCAATTAGGGTTTTTAAACCCAATATTGGGCATGCCATAAAATCTTCAGACACATTATTATTTCTTCAATCAAACCCAAACCCAAAGAGCAACATATGTAGAGGTTAAAGGGAAACGGATGTTTCTAAACTTTAACCTACTCTAACCACTTTTAACCTAATCAGATCTATAAAAGAAGGTTATAATAAGAGTCTTGTTAGCTAGGGCTTGAATACTCAAAACTCCAAAATGGGTTTCTATTTCGAACTTCTGCTAAGTCTTATTTCAATCAGTCAGAGGCAGATAAGACATTTTTGGCAAGCAAGTGTTGGATATTGTCTCTTTTATTGACCGTCTTGCCCTTGAAATGGTTAATGAGCTGTATGGTTTAAGGTTACCCAACACACGAATCTTTTGTCACGTCAGACTGATTTTTCAGTTCTTCACTCCTGACAACAAGGTGGTGTCATGATTCCTCTTCTGGTTTTTTCTTATCCAATTAATTTTTCCTTTTTCCTTTTTCAACTAAATAATTAATGATTTCTCAAAAAAAAAAAAAACTAAATAATTAATGAAAAAACTCAAAACGGTTTAAAAAACCATCCTGTAGTTTCCTATACAGATTAATTTCACCACCAAAAAAAAATCCTAATATAGATCACTTTGGCAGTTTGGCCCCCACTGCTTTTGAACATCATAAGCCAAAACCTAAACAATGTGGAGTTATGAATCAAGGTAGAGCTTTACTTTAATACATTGCACATTAAAGAGAGAGAGCTTTAATTGTAATTATTATGAAGTTCTCAAAGTTCATGATCTGTCTACTTCATATTGACTGTAAAAATGTCCAAATCATTAAAGTGTACATAGTTTAAACTTGTAAACAAAGTCATATTAATCATTGTTGTACCCGTTTGAATTTAAAGAGGCAGAGTGATAACTTTCATACTTTTGGAAACAAACTCCTCAAAACTTATGGATCCTATACATGTATTTTATGTCCCCTTACATGTATATTCCAAAAAGCTGTGCGTTTCGTGGGCATGAGAGAGAGAGAGAGAGAGAGAGAGAGAGAGAGGTTTGAAGTAAAGTTAGAGGTGACAGAAAATATAGAGAGGGAAGCAAAGGGTACGAGCCAATGGCAGGCTCTGCACATTATGGCTCTTTTCATGCATAGGGATGCAAGAATGGCTGCAAGAACAGACTTCTCGGTCTCAGACACACAAGCACATGATTTTTTTTTTTTTTTTTTTTCTTTCTTTCTATTTTTTAATTTGAACATAAATCTATTCATGCTTCAATTGTAGAAATATCAGATCCAGATTTTGGTCCCTGGGCTGATCCAGGTGGGTAATAGTGAGCTCTCATGGTCATTACACTTAGTCCAATGGGTTTAGTGCACGTGGCATATATGAGTATAGAGATAGAGTTAAAAGCCAGTCAAAATGGGGCATCTTGTGCCAGCGTAGCAGAGACAACCAATCACTGGCTCGAGAAAATTAAGGTTACAGCATACTGATTGTTAGTTAGGTGCTTCTTTATGTTCATAATGATAAAACAGTCTTAAGTACACAATTGTATATATGTGTGTGTTTTTTTTTCCCTATATTTTTACCTTCAAAAGAAATAATTATTTCTAAAACTTTTCATCGGAAAAAAAAACTAAATATTTTGATAGTTTTTTTATATTTTTTATAAAAATAGTATTAAAATTTTTTAAAAATAATTTATTAATAAATATCCTAAGAATGACCGTCATGTACTGGACCTTATTTATATAACCTTCAAACATAACTATTTAATAGGTCACTTTGAAAGGTCAAAAGGAAAGACTGAGAAACTGGTAAAAGTTTACCTTTTTTTTTTTTTTTTTTTTTTTTTTTGGAGAAGATGTTAAAATTTACTTAGACATTGAACATTTTTAATACAAAATATGAACATAGATATTATAATTTTTTAAATAAACCTTACTATTGATAAGATTTCAGTTTATTGAGGTTTACCTTAATCTGTCCTACTCTACTCCTTATAACCTTTTTCAAGCCTGAGGTGAAGTTAGTTACAACAAATTTTCTCTAAATTAAGCTTAACCTTTCCATTTAAGATTTAATTTAAAAAGAACACAGATACAATAAAATCTCACAATTTATTCACTAAAACCTTGTTTTGAAATGTAGTGAGTCTAAATGTACTATTTATTTTATTTTGATTTATAATGAATTAACACATCAGCTTTGTTATGAAAAATTGTTGTGGAGGTAAGAGAACTCTAATTTAAAGATTTACAAATAAAAGCAAAGTTCTTTTAGGCACAAAGACAGCTATCATGTATATTCTGAGGCTGTGTATTATAAAGCTGATCTAGCCAGACAGATTTTGTAAAAATTTGAACAAAATACTTACCAAAAGATTTTGTTGGATATAATCAATTTATAATAAAATATATGTTATTTCTCAAAATTTTATATTAATGTTATGTTTCAATTTCTAAGTTGCAAACATTTTATCTTAATTTAATAAAAAAAAACTATAATAATGATTATATATTTTAGTTACTCAAAGTTTTAAATACAGATTGAATAACACGGATGTACGTGCACACACAGAAACAACAAAATTCATATAATTGACCTTTATACCTTTGTTATGTTAAATTTATATATCAAGAATTGTGCAAGTGCGTTGAAATTTATTTTGTACGTTTTTAGATCCCTTAAAACACAATTGGATTAACCTAGTTAACAAGTCAAGTTATTACTTAGTCCAAATTAAATAAATCTAGGTTAACACAATCATATAATCATATCAATGTAAAGTGCAGAATATAAAGAACACTAAAATATGATGATCCAGGAAAACCAAACCGATAAAAAACCTGGAGAGAATTTAACCTAGCTATCCTCAAGGTAAAACTGAATCCACTATGAAAGAATCGAAGTTTTACAATAGCGACTTAGACCACTAACATCCTATTGCTACCTCATGTAGAAAACTTACTAACACGACCACATGTAAGCTCCGAGACTATGGAGTCCTTCTTTCTTGGATTCTTCAGCAAGTACAAGCACTTTTGCTTGTATATCTTTAAGCTCTTTAGTGCAGCAACTAAATGATCATCAAGTTCCCAATGAAATCTCTTTCTTGATAATCCTAAGCATGTGTGAAGGAAACCACCTTTCAAATCTCACAAGAGATTCACACACACAGCAAAATATTGCAACTTTAAAAACGTAGCTAAGGTTTCCCTTTTATATCTAGGGCAAAACATAAAACCCTACACATCATATGGGCTTAGGGCTGAGTTGGAAATTCTACAGAAAAAAACATTTTGCTCGACTTTCGATCGGTCGAGTCTAATTCTCGATCGATCGAGATAGACCGAATTGCACAATAAATTCTGCAGCAGCTCGATTCCAACTTTACATAAAACACATACTTTGAGCAAGTCTAAAACAAGATTAAAAACCTGTTTTGATCATAGTTTGCCAACAATACAAATTAGAATTCTAATACATTAGTTCCTAAGTACTTAGAACCTAACATATTTAATTGACCTTTTAGTTGAATTCTTCATAAGGATGTATGAATATAAAATTTTCATATAACATTGATGTTGTTAAAGACTGAAAATAATGACAAATGGATTATTAGAAAAATTCCCATATATGGCAAATTAAATCTGAATTAAGACAAATTTGATCAGGGTTGGTTGCATGACAAAAGCTCTAGATCTCTCAGATTTTTACTTGAATGTGAATTCTCAGGAATTACTCGTTCTGTTATAATAATTGCTTTCTACATTATTATTATTATTATTATTATTATTATTATTATTTTATTATTTTTTTTTTTTTGTTGCACTTTTTGGATACTAATTTAAAAGATGCCAATAGAATATTTTGCAAGGGCTTGTGGGTGAGACTTAGGTCAGATTTAGCCACTCTCAATGAAAGTTTTAAATAAGTTGCCACACTGGAATGAAAATATAAGAATTGGTAACTTGAATCAAAATTGATCACCAATTTAATGTATGATTGCCAAATAAATTGAAAATTATGAATGAAGAATCCAGGTTATATAGTTTAGTGAGATTGCAATAATTTGTGTAGCCATTTCTCTTTGTTGCTCAGCCAAAATTGGGTTTTTAAGGAATCTCCGTATAGGCTCTCGTTTATGGTGGTTTAGCAATGTCCTAGTAAATACACAATGGTGGTGGGAACCGAGAATGAGAGAATAGCGATACTGTTGAGAAAAAAAAGAAAGTCAAACTGACAGTCCGGCTGTTCCACCCTGTTGCATTGAGTGGAATGCTTTGCCTTTTAAAGGCCTTTCTTTATGGCATGGTACGATCATTTTTATACATTGTCACTTCATGTTTATCCAAACTCATGCTAAGTGATAACTGTATAGTCTTGTTTTTTGTATTTTTCTCATTTGAAAAAAAGAAGACTTTTTTTTAAAGAGAATAATATAGATATAGAAATGTTTTAAGGAAAATGCTTATGAGGAAAAAAAAAAAAAGGGGAGTTTAGTATATCCAGATGCTTATACAAATGAGGAATAATTAACAACTTAATTCTCAGAATAATATCTGCAATGGAAAATGCTTATGAGAATAATAAATGTGTTTAGTGCACATATATAGTTCAAATTTTTTTTTTTAATTTTTATCTTTCTCTCAAAATATATAGTTATTTTTTGTCCATGATTTTCTTCTCATTGTTGCCACATGATCGCAAAATTTTTTTTTAATCTTATATATGTCAGCTTCAAGCATAGGCAAATAGATTATTTTTGATTAGTTGATAAAATGTTATTTAATCATGCTTTTTCTTCACAGCCTTGCTCTACACTTTTATGAGTTAAAAGTTATGACTAGCCTCTTATCCTAGTTCTTGACATCCTAGCCACTTTAGATTTAGGAATTAGGATCCTTGTTTTTTAGGGTAAGTCTATCACAATTTTGGTGTATCTATTAAAATAATTGCAATGTAATAAAATTTAAATCCGTTTATTTCAAAATACTATAAGATTTTAAGAATTACATAGTATAGTTATCTTAAGAACTCTACAAAATCTTGATCTGTAGCAATATCACTTCAAACAAGGACATTAAATGCCCTTCATGCCATAGATTTGGCCATCTAAGCCAGCTGTCTCATATTGTAGCTGGTTACTCTACCAACTTCATGCTAAAATATTACACTTTCATTCCACAAATACTGAAATTCATCTCATCTAACATTTTCATTTTTTTTTCCTTAGTTTTTCGTAAGAACTTCAATTTCTTTACACAATTTTATAGACAAGAGTTCATAACAGTCACAAGACTTTCCTAAATTTTATTTCATTTAGGAAGCTATGTGGGCTATGAAAAGCCTTAAACATTTGTTTTTTGAAGGCAAAGTCAACTTCCAAAAAAAAAAATTTCATTATATGCTAATTAAACCAACGATTTAATTCTATAATTGAGTCCTTATTACATGATAAAATAATATTTACTTGCTAATGATGCTCAATTATATAATCATCTTGTTGATGATGAGCATGACCCCATGCTTAAACACAACGAGCATTCATATATAGGGCATCTACATTCTATCTCACAAAATAATTTGACAATGGCAAGTAAACCATCACATCAATTATCTATGAATTTTTGGTTAAATACTTTAGTAAATATATATATATATATAAAAAAAATTGATCACATTTAAAATGTCTTGAGACTATTACTGTAACTAAAGCTTGACAAAGTGAATGACTAATTTATGTAGTTTCTTTCATGAGATGCAAGATGAAGATCAATTTAAATGAACTCAATGCCCAATATGCTGAGATTACTTCTCCTCGTTAAGAGTAGTTCCTTCATTCACCATGTTAAGTAAAAAAAACACATGTTACATTAAACATCTTTACGCTGCAAGTTGGAAACTGATATCAAGTAAAAACTCCGCCGATTATTTCAAGCTCATTGTAAAGTGTCAATTTGATTAGGTCTTTTTGCAATCTAGAGCTTATCAATGTCAATAATATATGTAATTTCAATAGGTTCAGTTGCTCTTTACGCTTGCATAAAGCACTGACAATATTGACAATAGTAAATATAGTAAAAACAAAATGATGAACATAGATAATTTATTTTGATGCTTCCACTGAGCGATGTGTGAAACAATAGATGTAGTAAAAATATAGTCAATCATATGAAACTATATCTTGTTTTCCATTCTTCTCAATTCACATACTAATTGCACAGTCATATACCTACTCTTGATCATTTTGATTATCTAGACTTGATGAGGCAATGCGACTATAGTTGATTTTTTTGAGTTTAAACACATTTACATACCCCAAAACAGTGTTTTTGCACAAAGCCATCTTTTTCAAGAAATCTTAAAATTATAATCATTTGCTCCTTTGTTAACTCATCACGAGTTTCATCAACAATTAAAAAAAATTTGCATCACCAATTTCTGGATCTTGTAAATCTTTATTTTATTACATCCTTATTTCATATTTGTAAGATTATTTTACTATCTCACTAGTCAAAATCGTGTGGTGTAGGTTCCTATGGTGGGTAAGATGAGTTTTAGTGGACTATAAAACCTTTGTAAAGAGGAGTATATCTTTGCCAAGCTGTACTTAAGAAGCCTTTATTTCATCTTCCTCAAGGACTTATGGGCATCATTGTAGAGATTTAACATATTGATGGCAATGATGTCTTGCTTCAGCGCTTCATTCCTCGAATACAATCTCAATAATAATTTCATTGCATATTTTCTCTAGCATTCAGATGTTGCAGTCCAATCCTTGTTTGAACTTTATGAACTAGCTAGTAGAGTATTAAAATGTAATGAAAATGTTATCTCTTTACAAATGCATATGATGCTTCTAGTTGTTAAAGCTCGTAATTTTTCATACACTTTTGCAGTGTTAGAGGAACAATTAACAGGTACAAGAAAGTGTCTACTGAGTCCTCCAACCCGGGATCTGTTGCTGAAGTTAATGCGCAGGTAAACTTCTTTCCGTTGATTTTGACAAATCAATAAAATGGTTCTGACAAAGAATATGGAAGTTATGGTTTATATTAGAAAAAGAAAAAACATAAAATATGAAAAAGAATGCAAAGAAAGAGAGAAAAAGCAAGAATTCGCGTAATTAGGCTAAACTTTGTGTATTACAAATTTACAATAAATTCATTGGAGGATACTTATAGTCGCACTATCTAGGTTTACTGTACTTGTAATACAAGTGAACTTAGGATTTTTTTGGCTTACATTCTAAATAAGATTAGAATTACTTTGCTAGCACTAAAAGAAGTATTAGATACAATAAACATAAATAACAAGCTTAGGCCTTCTTCTCAAAAAAAAAAAAAAAAAAAAAACTTAGACCTTAGCCAAGATTGGGTATTGATATCGCTAACAACCAAATCATACCTATTATATTACTCAAAAAAAAAAAAAAAAAAGTCATACCTATTTTATTACTCAAATGTGATTACAACAGTTCACATTTAAGAAACTTAAATTTGCAGCAGATTATATTACTAAAGCTTAAAATGTTCGAGTTCAATTGTTTGGTGTTCATATAAAGAGTAAGTTGTAACCCTTGCTTTCCTATAGAATCATTCAATAATAATGACAATAAGATGGTCTTATATATTGAGGTGAGTGAGATGATCATTTGGGTGTTTGTGCTGAATATTATGAATGAATCACGTGGCACCAAAATTAAAAAAAAAGAAAAAAAATTAAAATAGATATTTCGGGCAAATTTTGATTACAATTAAAAGCTAATTTGGATTTATTTCAAGTATAATATCTTATATATGATTAACGGTAATTTTAGGCAAGTATAAATAGGGTTCAAATAGTTTGAAGGTGGCACGCAGTTGTCTTATATTTAGATCCCATTTGTTTGGTGTAAATTAGCTTTTTTTTAAAGAGAAAATCTGTTTATTTTCCAATATTTGGTCGTGTTCTTGAAAAACATTTTTGACATTTGGCTCATACAAAAATTGCAATTTTACATATAGATATTAAATAACAACTCTAGTTTTTTTTTTTTTTTTTTTTTTGGAGGGGGAACAACTCTAGTTCATTACTTTAAAATATTAATAAAAAAAACTATTAATTACCCCTATAAGCACAATTACAATATGTGTGCAACCAAAAAAAAAAAAAAAAACGATTAATTAAACAAGTAATTGATGATTCAAGAGCCTATGATTTGGTGGAATATACACAGTTGTGTATGAAACTTCTTTAAAAAAGGAAAAAAAACAAACCAAAAAAAAAAAAAAAATGTTTATAACTTAATTAATTATTGTAATACGATATTTTCTTCTCTTCTGTGACCTTTGAGCCTTAATGGTATTTCATTTCACTCCCCCCCCCCCCCCCCCCCAAAAAAAAAAATCTTGCTAGTAAGCAAATGAAATATCTGTTTTTAGACACAACATAAATATTAAGGGTCCGTTTGGTTAAGATGATAAAAAAAAAAAAAAAAATTGGGAGAATGTGTAAAAGTTAGGGAATAAAAGAGATCTTAGTTTCCCCATAATGTGTTTGGTTAAGGGGTTGAAAAAGTGAAGGGATTGAAAACTTTTTTTTTTTAGGTTAAAAAATGAGATGATAGAAAATGAAATTTGTATGAATTTACTCTCATGTCCCTAGTATATAAGATAATAAATAATTTTTATAATTATTAAAAAAAATATGACTTATTAATGATTAAAATTAGTAGAATAACAACTTAATAATCAACACATAATTTATATTATTTTTCTTTATTATTATATTATATATATAAGTTGGAGGTGAAAGGCTGAAAGCCACCATTTGGTTAAAAATAAAAACTCACCATTGATTCAAAAAACAAAAAAATCACTGTTTGATTAAAATTTAAAAGTATAAAAATAAAAACACTTTGAAAGTGGGGAAGCATAGAGCTTCATTGACACATTGGGGAGGGAGGGGCAAAGTTGGTGTTTTATCTTCTACCTCACTCTTCTCCATTTTCTCTGCTAAAATCATCCTCAATTGGAAAGATAAGATTTTAGCAGGCTCTGAGAGAAAATACCTAAACCCCACCAAAATCTCTCCTATTTTCCACCCCAATCAAACAACCCAAAAATCTATTTTCTCTTCGCCATTTTCTAGCATCCTTATTTTCACCTCAAACAAATGGACCCTAAAGCACTCCAGTCAAGTTTTAAAATGCAAATTTTATCTCTTTAGGGGCTGCAAAATTTTTAAAATTATAGTTATAGAAGAGTGATCAGGATAGGGGCTATAAAACTTCCCAATTTTTTTTATTATCTCTTTTAGTATTTTAATTCTAAGTAAGACCGTAGCCTAAGAGATACCCTAGTATTGCCTATGCTAAACCTTTGGTCTTGTAATCATCTTAAATTTTTGATCACCTATGTGCTACTTTATTAACTTTTCTCCTGACATCACTGCCCAAATGCTTGAACATGGAGTTTGAGGTACAAGTACAAGGATAGGGTTAACATTTTTTTTCCCTCCATGGTGTGAATATATAAGACTAAGAAAATAAAGTTTCAGATCTTAAGCATGTTAAGTGCAAAAGTATTATATGCGATTAAAACATTGTGGCCTCTATTTTCTTCTTTGTTTCTTTCTTCTTCTTCTTTTTATATTTTATAATGCTTCCTCTTATATGTTTTGTGAAAGTCAACAGTACGTTTGTGCTGGCCATATCTTGTATTAGATTCTTTTTTAATTTCTTGTTGTGTTGTTTATATATCAATGTCTGAAAGTTTTTACTTCCCTACATCAAGATTTTGATTATAGTATTAAATTAGAGCATCTTAGTTAAAATTACCTTAAACACACTTATAAAGAAATCTTTTGGGCTAAAGCACACTCCCTGGCTTGACAAATCCTAATTTTTCTATATTCAAGTTATATTTTCTTCTTTATAAGGAGAATTAGAATTTCTAATTCTCACTCCCTCATTATTATATCCATTAAATTATTAAAAAAAAAAAAAAAAAGCATATGTAATTCCTTAGATGTTGTACCTTGCTCCAAGAAAGCCACTTTTTATAATTTCAACTTATTTTTATCCAACTTATATTTTTTTTTATAATTGAAAGTTTGGAGAGAGATATAGTAAATGATATGAGGGAGAAGTAGTGGAGAGAGGGATGGATACGTTTGGATAGATGTTTTAGAAGTTTTTTCTTTTTTTTGGGAGAAACAGATGTTTTAGAAGTTAAAATGGGAAGGAGAGGAAAAAATTATATATATATATATATATGTATGTATATGTGTGTGTGTAACAATTAACATTATAAAAGTAAAATTGGCAATTAAATTTTTTTAATATAAGTGAAACCCCTTCCTTCCCTTTCAAATTCCCCTCTCCCCTCTCTTTATAAATTATATAATTATATATATATATATATTAAGTCAAATAAACAAATTCACACTAAGCAGAATATTAAACATATCATTATATGGTGTAATTTAATTTTCACTGTCTAGGAAGTCAATTCATCTAGCTCTCTCCCTCTCTCTCACAAAATCACACACACAAAATAAGACATGGTTACCAAGTAATCCTTCCACTCAACTTCTCATTTTGTGAGATACGCATACACTGATATTATTAATTACTACATCCTCAGTTTTACCAGCAAGAATCAACCAAACTTCGAAGACAGATCCGGGAAATCCAAAATCTGAACAGGTAAAGGGTTCATTGGATGTTCCATTAAAGTGCATTTGAGATGCTTATTATACTTATAGATTAGTCTTATAAAATAATGTTGGTTTTTAGGCATATAGTGGGTGAAGCACTTAGCTCAATGACCTTTAAGGAACTCAAGAACCTGGAGGGAAGACTGGAGAAAGGAATCACAAGAGTTAGAACCAAAAAGGTACTACACTTCACTGTGAGGATTATGAATATATCTACTGACACGGCTTTCACTGTTTGTTTTGATTAGGGAATGTTAATCTCTTAAGGACTAACAACGCTTGAATTTTGACAGAATGAAATGCTCCTTGCTGAGATCGAGTTCATGCAAAAGAGGGTATCTATCGTTTCCTGTTCCTAGTCTTTTGTTTCTCTTTGTGTTACTTTTCTTTCATATAATGTGGGACTGTTTTCTGTGTTTCTTCAATGCCATTTTTTCTTTTCTTTTTTTGTGGTTTTGAAGGACTGTTGTTCATTGAGTGGCAAAAATGCCCTAGTTTTGTTTCATCAGTAAAAGAAAAGCTCAAAAGCTTTTAAATGAATTAATATAGAAATTATACTCGTTTCAATTCAACTAATCTTAAACCTCAACACAGAAACTATATTTTAATTCATAAATATAATAGCTAACTTTTGCTTGGTGCCATTGAAGGTAACATGGTGAAGGGATATAGGTATTCTATAGAGTTCAAAGAATACCTCTCTTCACCTTGTTGCCTATGACTCGGATGCCAAATGTCACAGATAAGCAATTGAATGTTAGAGCACTTGTAGTAGTGGAGCTAAATAGTTATATAGCTATTTTAGCTTCACCAAAACACAAAAATCAACCATACAACAGTAGAGCTAAAGGTATTTTTTTTAGCTTTATTGTTATAGTGCACATCTAAAGATAGATGTGCATTGTAGCTCAAAAGTAAAAAAAAAAAAATATATATATATATATATATTATTTTATTTGTGTTTACACTATGTTTGTGTGTGTGGCTGTGATGTTTATAATAGATATATTATTTTATTATAATAGATATTTTATTTTATTGTGATGTTTATATTATTTTATTGTGGTGAAAGTTAAAATAAATCCACTGCTGCAGCATGTGTGTAGGTAAAATAAATAAAGTAACTTTTTGTAGTGCCAAATAGTTAAATTTTTAACTCCACTGTTGTGGATGCTCTTAGCACAACATTTGCTGCACAGAAAGCTATAAGACACAAAACACATCCATCTAAAAAATATATAAAAAGGATACCTCTCTAAAAAATTTCTGGAATTTACAAGGGATATCTAACACTGCATTGATTTGGTCTCCAAAGGCTATTGTTCTTTGAATCCACAAAAGGATTCTTGTAATCCACTAGAAAAAAGAAAAGAAAAGAAGGAAAACATCTAAAAAAATTACTAATCAAAGTGTGAATTCCAAAAATACTACAATCACAATATATACAATAAAGAAATCTTACGAAACTAGGAGATCTTTAAAAAGCCCTAGAAAACCTTGATTCATGTTAAGACCAAAATTAGGCTAGAAAATAGTAGAAGAAAAATTGCCAAAATAAGGACAAAATTGGTAAAATTACAAAATAAAATATTTGATTTTGTAATTAAAATAAAAGGAAAAATTAGTCTCCTTCGTTGATGATTTTATCAAATCTTTTCTTGTTAGCTACTTGCCTACTTAAACATGGAATCTAACGCTTCAAACCATTGTTGGATTTTATCCTCTAGCAGTCGGCCATATTTTTGCTGGTTCATTCTAGGAAGGTCAAGTAATGGCACCAAGTCTAATGTGTGTTTTTGGGGGCACAGAATAGACGATGGAGAATGAGAACTTATTTGTGCTTCGGTTGATAGTGCTATTGTAAGAGAATTTTGCTTAGGCCAAAGCAACAACCTATTATTTGGACTTCTCTCCCAAGTTACATCAAATTACCCAAGGTTCAATATACCACCTCTTTCTGACCATCTACGTAAGGAAGACTAGTGGTGTTGTAATTTAGGAAGATATTAAACCGCTTCCACAAAGTCCTCCAGAAGTGATTGAGGAATATCATATCTCGAAATGAGGTAATGGAATATGGTACTCTATGGAGGCATACTACTTTAAAAAATAAGTTGACTACTTATGTGGTGTCTAAGATCATTTTACAAGAAATGAAATTAGTTGTTTTTAGTACTTGTCAACCGTCACAAAAACAAAATTCATACCACATTGGGTTTGTGGAAGATTGATACAACATCTGGTTGATTGCAAATTTGGTTGTTGACGAAATTTAAAGCCTGATAATTCATGAACATCACAAACTTCCTCTAGATCAAGTAGTGCTCCCATTGCTTAATTAAGGATATGTACAACAACATACATCTCAAGCTCATATGCTAACCATTTTTTTAACCATTTTTTTCATGCCTCAGAGTTTCTCACAAAAGAAGAATGTTGATCGGCTTTCTTGTGAAAGTAAAACATTGATGCCAACGGGGCAGTGCTCAGCTTCTTTTCAATTAGAGCGAAGCTTTAGACTTTTGTTTCTCCCTATGATTCTCTTCTTTAAGCATTAGGTGATCGGGGCCAATTTAAAACTAAAACTTTGAAAAAACCTATTGTAGAAGGCTGCTAGACAGTCGAAACTCCATGCATTAATCATTGTCTTTATTCTCGGATAACTAGGACCTTATCTTCATCAACATGAATATCCTCAACATTGCATTGTTCCCAAAAATAATAATCAGTTCATCAAGAAACAGCACTTATTCAAGTTGATATACAATGTACTTGCTTGTTGAAAAGACCTTTAACACTTCATACATACATGTAGTGCTAAGATTTGTTCAAACTGAAAAACGAGAATATTGTCAAAATGAACAATGACAAACTTCCCAATAATGGTTTTAAAACCTTATTCATGAGTCGAATTAAGGTTTTTAGGACATTGGATAGCATAAATGCATCACGGCCTTAATTATCCATAACAGTGTATATATTCCTTGTGAGTGTTTGTTGAACTATGACTCGTCCTCCCCCCCCCCATCCTCATCCTCTCCACCCCACCTTCTCCCTCAACCATCACCATCTTTTTTTCCTTTTTTGCCACCCTCACATATTCCTCCTCCCTTTCCCTTATGCTTTCCTCCACAGTTTGGGTTTTTCTCATATCCTTATCCCCCTCCTCCACCACGCCTTTTCCTTCCCCACCACCTTAGGGGTCTAACCATGCTTTGCCTAAACAGCCTACCCTTGTACCTGCACCTTTAACCTCTGATTGTATGCTATACATGAGATACGTCGGAATGTTAAAAGCTCTATTTGGGTTGGATGTAGGGCCATGGAGTGGATACTTACTTGTCTTGCAGATATATGAGATTGGGTGCTTGGTCATGTTGTACTTTGTAAGAGACTTAGGGAAAATGGGAAGTTGATAGAGTTTTATGGGAGATCAAACAAAGTTGGTCTTGTTGATGCTATTGCGGTATATTTTGGAGGGACTAGGAGAGGTTTTATAATGATACCAGTAAGCTCCAATCGTGCTAGTTGGTCTTTGTTTTAGAAAGAGCTAAGAAAATTTTGCTTTGGTGCAAAACTGGTATCTATGGCCAAAGTATCATTCAATAATGGTGGTGGAGGTGGTCAGTTTGCTAGTGGTGGCCGGAGTGGGAAGATTATGTCTGCTTATGGTAATCAGCAAAAGATCAAGAATTTTGAAAAAATTGGAACTAAATAGGGGCAGAACAGATTTATGGAGATCCTATAGAAAATGTTTTAGTTATAAATGACAATGTTTTAGCTTTAAATGGCAGACCCACACAGGCATTTAATTTTAAGTTGACTCTTGCTATTTTGGCTTTGAGAGTGTGCAAGCCTAAGGGTGAGAGACGTATTGTGACTTGTTTGGGTGCTAAGGAATTCAGCTGGCCCAAGGATCTAAGTGGTGGGCCAGAAGTCACAAAACAAACAGGTGGCCAACCCGTGGTGCAAATGTCTTCACATAAGAAGGGCAGTTTGGTCAAGCCTAACATATTACAAGTGAAGTCTAATACTTAGTCAACGTGGGTAATAAGCGAGAGCTCGAGAGGAAGAATGAGTGGAGATTCCAAGTCGTCGGAGATAGCAACGATGCCGGAATTGGAACTTTGTGCCTCTGCCCTCAACGTTGACCCTGTTCATGTCACCTTAGTGGTCTCACCGTTAGTTAGTTTGGAGGGAGATAATCCCGATGAAGCGGTAAGTGTGACAAAGGCTTCCAAGTTTGGGTTCATCGGAGAGGCGGTGACCTGTAGGGGGATGGGGGTCGAAAATCAAACTCTGATGGCTAGGAATTTCAGTGTAGGGATGGCGAGGCCTGTTAAGGTTGTTTCTTCACCTCAATGGCATTAAGGTGCTGCCCAAAATCAATTTTCTCCTCTGTTGGGTCTGGGTAGTGAAAGAGCTTCTATTTTGGGGAGAGAGAAAATTCCACGGAGGTATCAAGTGAGAAGGGAGAAAAATGGAGCAATACGTCGAGCTATTTGGATGGAGATGAGCTAGCACAAGATGAGGATGAGCTGGCATAAGATGGGTCTGAGCATTTTTTGCTTCAGTGGAAGCATAGTGAAGCTAATCCTAGTGGTTTTTTTTACTAGGAGGAAGAGAGTGGTTTATTGGAGTGTTCACATTTATCTAAATGGGATCCCAATGAACAAAAGGAGTTAGAGGTGATCTAGGAAGTTGATAAGGGAGAGGTTCGGGGGTCAGAGGTGAAAAATTCGAAATGATTATGTAGCCTGATGAAAATTTTTTGTAGAATTGTGGGTTTCCTATTGTTGAGCATGAAGATCAATGTCTGGCTTTGTTTCGTCTCCTTGAACAAGACTGCATTGATGTTGTAAATGTTGGGATTTCTAAAGAAATTGTGAACTTAAGGTAGAGAGGGCTTAGGGAACCTTAAAGTTTGATTTCTTTAATTAATTATGATGGGGTAGCATCTAAGGAGAGGAACAGAGATTTCTCAGTAGGTACAGGGGTGCTTACCAGTGTTAAATGAGTTTACGGCTTTTATCTTGAAATGTTAGGGGATTAAATAATCCTCAGAAGCGAGAAGTATGTAAAAATCTTCTCAAGGAATGGAAGTGTGATATTGTTTGCTATCAAGAAACTAAGTTGGTTTCTACAAACTCTTCTATTGTTCGAAGCCTTTAGGGTAGTTCGTTCCTAGATTGGGTTGCTCTAGATGCAGTCAACACTATAGGGGGGGTGTTACTGGTTTGGGACAAGAAAGTTTATGAAAAATTTGAATGTGCTATTGGTTAGTTTTCTGTTAATGTTTTACTGAAGGGGGTTGTAGATGATTTTGTATGGGCATGCTCAGGAGTGTATGGTCCTAATGATGATAGTCACAGGGTTCTTTGTGGAAGGAGCTTACAAGGATGCACTCTAGGGGGAATATGACATGGTGTGTGATTGGGGATTTCAATATCATTCGATATTCGAGTGAGAGATTTGGTTGTGAGGCCTTTAGCCCGGCTATGTTTGCTTTTTCAAACTTCATTGAGGCTAACTACCTTGTGGACTTACCTCTTGAAGGAGCATCGTTTACTTGGTTTAGAGATTCAGGGATTATGTCAAGAATTGATAGAACCTTGGCATCGGTGGATTGGGTAGATCATTTTGGAAACGTGCCTCAAAGGGTACTCCCTCGTGTAGTTTCTGATCATTGCCCATTTTTGGTGGTGGCCGGTAGTGTTAATAAAGGTCAAAGTGCCTTTAAGTTTGAGAATATGTGGTTGAAAGAAGAGGGTTTTGTAGAGAGGGTTTGGCAATGGTGGAATGGGTATTACTTTGTGGGTTCTTCAAGCTTTTTTCTAACTTGGAAATTAAAAGCTCTTAAAGAAGACTTGAAATTAAAAGCTCTTTTATTTGAATTGTTGGGTTTGAATGCTAGGGAGGACTTCTCAGGTCTTTCACAAGAGGAACAAATTAGGTGAATTCAAATTAAAAGTGAGATTGCACATCTTTCCTCTTTGGAGGAGATCTTTTGGAGACAAAAGTCCCGGATATTATTTGTGAAAGAGAGGGACAATAATACTCGCTTTTTTCACTGAGTTGCAAACTCCCATAAAAGAACTAACCATATTCGAGGTATAGAAGTGGATGGTGTTCTCTATAAGGATGAGGAAGAGGTGCGGTCTAAGGTGGTTCAATTTGATCAGAGTTTGTACACTGAGTCAAATACCTGACGCCCTTCTATGGATGGATTAGAGTTTGTTAGAATTGAGGAGGATGAGTGGCTTGCTCTAGAGAGGGATTTTTCTAAGGAGGAAGTGATAAAGGTTCTTTAAGAGATAGAGGGCGATAAAGCCCCAGGTCCTGACAGTTTCACTATGGCATTTTTTCAAAAATGCTACAGTGTAGTGGAAACAGATGTTATGGCATTTTTTGATCATTTCCATAGGAGCTCAGAGCTTGAACGGTCACTGAATGCTTCTTTTTTTATCTTTGATTCCCAAGAAAAATAATGCATTGAGTGAGCGTTTGGGAAGTGCGTTTTGCGCTTCCCACGTCCTGCGTTTGCCTTTTTTTTTTTTTTTTTTTTCTTTTTAAAGCCATAATTGTTGACTTTTTTGTGTGAACAGTGCACACCAGTGGGTTCCGTGCACTATTCAAGGGACCCACAAATCTCACTTTTCAACAATTTTTTCATTAAAAATGGGTCCCACGGTACTATTCACACATTTAAAAATTATTTTGCTACAGTATTTTTAGTTTTCAATTTCAATTTTCAGTTATATCCAAACGGACCCTGAATATCAAATATTTTCGGCCTATCAACTTAGTGTGTAGTGTGTATAAGCTATTGTCTAAAGTTTTGGCTAACAGATTAAGGCTGGTGCTGGATAAACTCATTTCGGAGTCGTAGAATTCTTTTGTTGGTGGCAGGTAGATTTTGGACTTGGTGCTTATTGCTAATGACTGTTTAAATAGTAGACTGAAGTGTCATGCTCTAGGGGTGGTGTGTAAGTTAGACATTGAGAAAGCATATGATCATGTGAATTGGGACACTTTGTTTATCTGTTGGAGAGGATGGATTTTGGGGATAGATGAAGGAGATGGTTGAAGACTTGTTTCACTACCATTCACTTCTCAGTTTTGGTTAATGGATCTCCTGTTGATTTCTTTGGTAGCTCTAGAGGTCTAAGACAAGGTGATCCATTGTCTCCCCTTCTCTTTCTTTTGATCATGAAGGTTTTAAGTCGTATCCTGAAGAAAACTGAGGAAGGTGGCCTCATTCAGGGTTTTCATGTGAGTCATAATAATTCTACTGGTATTCATATTTCTCATCTATTATTTGTTGATGATACTATTCTTTTTTGTGATGTCTCTAAAAAGTAGATCCTTTCCATTAGGCTGGTTTTGACTTCTTTTCAAGCTTTTACTGGTTTGAAGGTGAATGCGGAGAAAAGTGAAATTGTCCCTATTGAGGGAGTGAGCAACATTCAGGCTTTGGCTAATATTCTTCAATGTAGGGTGGGCAGTTTGCCTATGATTTACTTGTGTATGCCACTGGGAACTTCGTATAAAACAGCCTCTATTTGGAATTTGATTCTTAAGAGGATGGAAAAGAAGCTTTCAGGTTGGAAGCAGCTTTACTTGTCAAGGGGTGGTAGACTCATTTTGTTGAAAAGTACCCTTTCAAGCCTTCTGACTTATTACCTTTCCCTTTTTACTATCCCTAAAGCTATGGCGACTATATTGGAACTTATTCAGAGGAATTTTTTGTGGGGTTCTTCAGTTGAGTGTTTCAAATATCCATTGGTGGCTTGGGAAAATGTTTGTTTACTTCGTGAGTTGGGTGGTTTGAGAATTCCAAAATTTGGTGTCTTTAATCAAGCCCTATTAGGGAAATGGCTTTGGAGGTATGGCCATGAAATCACTCATTTATGGCGGAGGGTCATAGCCATGAAATATGGAGAGGGGAAAGGGGGTTAGTGCACTAGAGTTTGTAGCAAGGCTCATGGTTGTGGTTTATGATGGAGTATTACTGAAGGGTGGGAAAGTTTTGCTAAGCATTCATCTTTTGTGGTGGGGGATGGTTCTCGTAATCTTTTTTGGCATGGTAAATGGACTGGGGATGTTCCTCTTAAAATTCTTTATCCTTGGTTATTTTTGTGTTCAGCCAATAAAGAATCTTGTATTTCTGAAGTGTTAAGCCCTCTAGTGGGTGATATTGACAGAGTGTGGAGTTTAAGATTTTATAGAGAATTCAATGATTGGGAGTTAGCGATTTCATACTCCCTACTTCATTTCATCCAAACCCAGATTCATAGGGGGGAAGGGTGTGACAAACTTTGTTGGGGTCTTAATAGAAGTGAGAAGTTTGACATTCGGTCTTTTTACCATAAGATTCGAAATGCAGCTCCTTCCACTTTCCCTTGGAAGGGCATTTGGAAAGTCAAGGTTCCTAAAATGGTGGCATTTTTTATGTGGACAGCAGCTCATGATCAGATTCTAATTTTGGATAACCTTATGCTTCGTGATTGCCCTTTGGCGAATCATTGTTGTATGTGCTATTGTAATGCGGTATCTGTGGATCACCTATTACTTTTCTGTCCGATAGCTCATTCTTTGTGGACGTATATGAGTTGGTTGTTTGGGATTGATTGGGTCATGTTAGGTTCAGTAGTGGACTTATTATTTTGTTTGTATCATTGGCTTGGGAAGCGTAGCTCCAATATTTGGAATTTGGTTTCAGACTGTTTAATGTGAACTATTTGGACTGAATGGAATCGGCGTTCTTTTGAGAATAAGGGGAAAACTATGGTTCAATTATTAGATTTATGCTGACAGACCCTCTTTGATTGGTCTCAGTGTTGGGGTCTCTCAGATTGTTTTACCCTTGTGGATTTCCTTTCATCTATTAGAATAGCTTAATGGCTGCCTGTGTCTTTTTGTTCACTACCTTGAACTCTTTGTTCCTTCATGCTATTCCTTTACTAATAATATTTTCTTCTTACTTATCAAAATAAAAACAAATGATCACCAGCAACTATTTATAAATTCATTCCTTGGTCTTAAACGCAGTCTTCCCTTCATCTATGGGTCAAAGTTGGATATGATGGTACCCACTTTTAAGATCAATTTTCACGTAAAACTTAGATCCACTTAGCAAATCAAATATATCATCCAAACTGTGATATTAGAAATATGTACTTAATTTTAATATTGTTGATAGCACAACTATCCGCACACATGCACAAATTTCCATCATTCTTCGATGTTAGTATAGCTAGCACAAAATAAGGACTCGTAATTTCTTGGGTATGTCCTTTACTGAGTAAATCATCTACTTGTTAGTGAAGGATCTGGATCTCTTTTAGGTCTAGTCTTGGGAGTATGTCTTGTCTTCAATGCTTCCTTCTTCTCAAACAAGAAGTCTATTTGGTTAGATTGCTCCCAGACCACGAAGAAGTTAGGCACACTCATTCATGTTGTCGTGCAGACCATGATCATTGTGGTTAGACTCCTCAGCAAGAAGGTTAACTCATAGTTTGCGTAATACTTGCTAGGTATTTTGTTGAAATTGGCAAAATTCAGTCCTTGTAAGGACTTCTTCACCAATATCTACATCACTAAAATTGCTTCTGTCACGTTCATCACTCTTGTTTTTGCTTGAACAAGTCTTGATGGTAATCTAGTGGTAAAAATCACCCTCATCAGCTATACCTCACCCTACACCATGTGCATTAAGGCACCAAGATGTGCATTAAGGCACCTTTCACTTGATTGACTTTTGGGATCTCCATGTACTCAAAGAAACTTTCAACTTTGATGACCCAATCTAGGAAATCTTCTGTCTGAGGATGATCATTGAAAGATGGAAGCTCCATCTTCATTCGGTAATCCCTGCGTTCTTGATTTCCAAAACCATGATCTTCACCTTGGTCTTGATATGCTCTAGCATCTTCACCTCTAACTTGACTGCAACTTTCCTCAGTAATGTCTTGCGTCGTAGGTCTCATCTTCAGAGCTTCCTTCGTCACAAACTAGCTAGAGTTCTATTTTGTTGGATTGCTCCATGACCGCTAATAGGTTGGGCAAGCTAAATTCTATTGTTGTAAAGACCATTATCATCGTTGTTGGGCTCCCTAGCACGAAAGGTAGTGAATGCTTACTATATTTGGTATAAGGGAAATGCTAACGAGTGCTCTTAAGGCACTGGTTAATAATCCATTTAAAGAAAGTTTTTATGGAAAAAAAAAAAAAAAAGTAACTAATATTTTGACAGCTTTTTTCATTTCCCATAAAAATGATATCAAAACTTTCTTAAAATGGATTATTAATGAGTGCCTTAAAGGCACTCATTAGTATGACTCTTTGTATAATACTTTCTAGTTAAAGGGTAGTGACTACTTACTATTTTGTATAATACTTTCTAGTTATTTTATTGAAAATTGACGGATTCAATCTTTATAGGGCCTTCTCTATTAATCTCTACATCATTGAAAGTGTTGTCATCACGATTATTAACTATTAGACCATAGTAATGAAAAGGCTCTGATATCACTTGAAGCATGCGGAAAGTTATAAGAAACATAGGGCCTGTTTGGTAGCAACTTTCGAGTATTGTTATTCAAAATAGGGGCTTCCACGGGTTGGTCCGGGTCAGGTTTGTGCCAACCCAGAACCGACTCGACCAAATCGAGTGTGCAATTTCTAGACCTGCTACCAACTAGTGCAGGACTCGGGTTGGACTGGTTGAGTTCTTGTTGGGTAGCGATCAGTCTCGATTGGACTTGGGTTGAACATCACTTGCTAGATTTGGATGAAATATGGCTGAAATCCGGCTGATTATGACTGGATTTGGTCGAAATTCAACCGTATTTGATTGGATTTGGCCAAAATCCTCTAGATATCCTCAAGATCTTGTCGGATCTAGCGAGATCTGACCGAACAATGCTTCAAACAACTATGAACGGTAGCTATTTGTTGGTGGAGATTAGTCGGGTCAGTTGGAATCAAATTTTGAAGCAACCACCAACTGCAAGAATCGGTTTTTGGAAGTTTGAACCTACCGCCAACCGTCACAAGCCTTAAATCTGGCAGTTTTCTAGTTGGTCTGGTTAGTTTGGGCGAGTGGGTCGATCTGGCAAGTGGGTTGGACAAGCCTAGTTCAAAATGATGTGGAAATTGTGGTTTAAAAAGTGTTATGAAAATACGTGTTTAAAGTACTCATAATGCAAAAAATGTGTTTAGTACCATATTTCAAACAACATATTTTAAAATGTGAAAAAAATATAATTGTGTGTTTGATATGTGTATGTATTTTTTTTTTTTTTTTTAAAGTGGTAACTTTCTAACAAGTACAATTATTTTATTAATATTTATTAGAGGAGTACATATGAGGGAGAAGGGAGGAAAAGAGAGAAAGAATAAGAGAAGAAAAATATGAGGTGTGCATGTGAGAGAGAGAGAATTGTAGTTATGTTAAGTCTTATCAAGTAGGTCTCACACTTTTCTAAATATTTACAAAAGTGTCATTGAGTAATATTATTTCAAAATTGAAACTGGTAAGATGATTTCTCTAAATTCAGTGTTTAAACTTTAAACACCCTATAATGAAAATCGTAACTTAAACACTCCTAAATGAAATCCCTTACCAAACATTTTTTTTTCTTTTTTTTTTTTTTGCTACAGTTTTTAGTGTTTAAACACTAAAAACTGTTGTTTAAACTATCTTACCAAACAAGCTCATAATATGTCTGTCTCAAGAAAATAACCCTTAAATCCACAAGAAGAATTCCTAGAAATCCTCAAGACACTTAGAAATCATAATTTGTGTTAGACACAATTTTAAGCTAGAGTATAGGAAAATTTGAGAAAATTACAAAGCCAAATTTTATGGACTCAAGGAAATGTATCATAATAAAGTAATATATAAACAACACCTTATTCCTTAGTTTATATTGAAAAAATTACCATAAATAATTAAAAAAAAAACTGAAGTCTAATTGAATAAATTTTCTCGAAAAATGGCATATGTCATTGCCAAAGGCAATGGGTTTTGATCCTCATGAAGATTGCAATTGTAAATATACTAAGTTATTTATGAATAGTTCGAGCTTAGCTCTAAAAATTTTTGTTTACATTTGTTTGTTTAGCAAACAAATCAAGCTCAACCATAATAATGTGTTCATGAACAAGCCTTTAAACATGAGGTTCAATTTAACTATATATATATATATATACACTTGTCTAAAAATTTAATTACATAGATTTAAAATTGGTTTGTATAAGTTTATAAATAAATTCATATGATATTAAATTACTATTTGCAGTCTATTTTTTTCCTATATTATTAGTCAATTTGTAGTAAAAATTCATAGATTTGTGAAGGTAAAAAAAATTTAGTCATTGCTTTTCTATATAGGAGAAAAGAATAAGTTAATCATACAGTTTATGAACAAGTTCAAGCTTGTTTGACAATAAAATGAACCAATTTTTTTTTTTTTTTTTTAGAAAGACAATGAACTAAACTTGAACATATAATTTTATTTGGTAATGAACTAAAGCTCGGCTTGTGTTTGAAATAAATTTAAATGAACAAGTCTAAACTTTTAAACTTGGTTAGGCTCAGTTCATTTACAACCCTAAATTGGTGATTCCCTTTATGTCATCAAATTTTACACGATTCTGTCATTGTTTTTAATTACTTCTACTAGTACTATTTTATTTTCTGAATTTCTTGCAAGTTGACTTCTAATGATTTCTCCATATGAAGTCTATAGTATCCCTTATACATCAACATTAGAGATTAATTATACTTTTGACCTTTAAGTTTGAGATAATTTTCATTTTGGTCTCTCTTAAGTTTAAGATGTTATATTTTGGTCTAGTAAGTTGGATTTTGTTTTCAAAATGATTTTTCCTTTTATCTATGTGACTAATTTGGCCTTTTAAGTCCAAACAATGTGTCTTTTTTTCCCCCACTTTGTTATCAGTTAGATTATTACTCAAGCATGGACAGAGGGACCAATTTGGTAATGGAATCAAAATTAGTAGACCAAAATGAAAACAAACTCAATCTTTAGGGGTCAAAATTTTAATTTAATCCAACATTAAGTAATTATATTAATAATGATTTGACTCGTTTTAACAGGTTAACAACCTTTACGAGACACATTATTCATGTATGCCTATGTTTCAATCCTATGATAATGAAACCCACCACCCTTATGGGCCTAATGCTTCCAATGAAACTGAAATATATATTCTTCTTACTTGAAACCATTGTGCAGGAAGTTGAGCTGCAAAATGAGAACAATTACCTGCGAGTGAAGGTCTGTCTGTCTGTCTGTCTGTCTCTCTCTAAAGTTAATTTTGATGATAAAATAATTGTTTTCTGGTGTAGATAGCTGAAAATGAGAGAGCACAGCAGCAGCAAGGAACAAACTTGATGCCAGAAACTGTGTACGAGTCCGTGTCCTCACAAACATATGATCGGAACTACCTCCCAGCAAACCTTCTGGAATCCAATCATCATTACTCTCGCTAAGACCAGACTGCTCTCTAACTAGTGTAAGATTCCATCTTCCCTCAACAGTTAGTTCATAAAAGATCACCACCAATGGGGTGATTGCTTCATTCCTATGCAGATAATGTGGTACGGTGGGGACTCAAATATTGGAACTTTGGAAGAGTATCATTTAATACTCGCACAAAAAATTCACTACAATAAACAGTACTACAATTATATTTCAAAACAAAGAATGGCTGCCAATTTGAATTATTACTAAAAAAATTGTAATTTTGCATGCAAGCATGGAACTGTACTACTTAAGTAGAATATAAAAAGTTAACCATTATGAGATAATTTTGTGTACAACAACACAGTGACCTAAAGCTAAAGGCTTTGTAGTTGAATTAACACTTTTCATGCACAAAGTGCTTGGAGGTCTTAGAAGGTAAGAGTTTGAGATGCGGGGTTAGTAGCATGTTATAATTATTTAAAAAAAAAAAAAAACAGTGACCTAAACTGGTGGTACAGACTACAGATGATAACTCCATTGGTCTTGATAATTTGGTGAGACTATTCCATGATAGTGGTGATCTCACCTATGCCTATTTGACCGAGATGGGACTTTAGTGTGGAGAATAGGATCAATAAAACCTGAAAACATTGTAAACTTGTAGTGTGATCACCTATCTACTACAATACTGTTCACAAGAAGTAACCTAAGCCATGAAAGCATCACCAAGATTTTTTTTTTTTAAATACAAGAAAAATATCATGAATATTTTTTACTATGCAATTCACTGAGTTGGGGTTTCTATGAACAATATATCTATTGTAGCAAGACAATTCCCTCTTCAATATTTTCATGTTATCATTGTATAATCCCTTACCCCTTTCTATGTGCATCTAAGTGCTTGAGTTCTATAAAATATCTTTTATTTGACCTGATCACTTCCCCTTGATCACATCATAAAAGATGTCCTATTTACTCATACGTGTTGATATAAGTTTTTTTCTGCATTTTGGTTTTTGGGTGCAGTTGACCTAGCCTGAAGGAAGAAAACTGGTGTTATATTATGTCCCTGCCTTTCTTATGTCTGGTTGAAATTTTAATTTGTGTATAGCTGAAAAGCAGTTTGTCCTAGTTCAAATAGTAAGTGCTATTTAGAGTTTTCTCTACAAGTCATAAATTTGTGTTACTAGAAACGTATTCCAGTTGTATGTTCCTGCAAATACTACGATAACATAGTGAGCTTGAAACTTGCTTACGCTGCATATTTTGCTGCTCATTGCATGTGTGTGTGACTGCATGCAAATGCAAAGTTCAAGGCCTTTTTACAAATATCACCTTGTGTTTTCAATGTATTTTTATCTGTGGCAATGAAAACTTCAATAATATTAAAATCTGCCACTGATTCTCTGTAGACTAATATTGGCAGTGTTATTGGGCCCCAGTAAGTATGTAGACGTTTTCCAAAAATATTATTCAGTTTATTTATGCTTGTTCATAAATTTATAACTTTGCTCGAAATGAAAAAGTCTGTAAACACAAAAAGTTTGATGTATGCATTGCTCGAAATGGATTATGGGGTTTCACCAAGGCTGGAGGCACTCTTGGACTTTGGGGGCAATGGCCTCTCAAAGGTTTTTTTATTTATTTATTTATTTTTTATTTTATTTTATTTTATTTTATTATTATTATTATTTTTTTAACATTAGTATTGTAGGGTCTAAATTTGTTGGGCCAGGCACCAACTCTTTGTATGGTGAGCCCACCAAATTCCCAACAATAAAATTTGTAGAGAATGGGTTAAACAACTGGGCTAGTGGTGGATTTAGCGACGGTCCAGATGAACAAAACCAGTAATAAAAAAAAGGAATTGAGTCAGGCATTCAACAAGATAAATCCCTTTTGTCCGAAGAGGTTTTCTATTTAAAGGCTTAGTCCTTTTCTTTTTCTTCCCCCCCCTTTTCTGTGAGACTTGCTTCCCTTATATATACTCCCTATTCCCATCTTCACCGCACACTTGTCCTCCATCTAGGCACTCACTTCAGTACTAGTCACATCAGCCGTTTGCTTTAACCTGCAGTGAGTGGTGGTGGGTGAAGACGCACTGTTCAGGTGTCTTCTCCACATAAATGCGGCCAGGAAAGTTGCTGCAGTGCATTAAATGTGGCGGGGGCAGCTTTATTGGCAAGATATTTTGTGGTAGCTGCGCAGTTGGATATGCCCGAAGCTTAGCCCATGGCAGGGAGATCTTTTAGCATATCTACTCGATCAAGTTCTGGGCTGCTCCGTTGGGTAGGGTCCCTTCGGCCCGATCGAGTTGTCTTCGGACGGAGCGTTTCTCCCTTACGGATTGCACTTTCCACCAAGATGGCAAAGCGCTGACACTTTTAACCTCTTCGGACAGGGAGTCGTATTTGAACTGGGCCACAGGCCCAACATGTGGCGTTGGGCTTTTTCACCCACAAGTATATGTATAAGTACTAATTTTAGTAATTTTGTTTTATAAAACTACACTTTTCTCTCTTAAAATATCAATAATTTATTTACAAGTAATATTTTAACCAAAAACTTTGCTATAACATTTTTATAAACTATTGAGGAAACAAATGTTTACTGGTTTACATCATCTTTTTACTTACCAATAATCATTCATCACATTAACAATTTGTAAAAAAAAAATTGTAATTCTAACATTTTCCTTAAAGGTGGAAAAATCTGACACGACTCACGAACTTGACACGACTAACCCATTTATAAATAAGTTATGAGTTGAGGCTAAACAGGTTTATGTCATATTTGGGTCAACAAGACTAACCTATTTAATAAACGGATCGTGTTTGTGTTCAACATATGAACCCATCTGACCTGTTTAGGTATTAAATTATTTTTATTATTATTTTATTATTATTGCTTTTTTTTTTTTTGAGAAAATATTATTGCTTAATTTGTTGTTGTAATTATATGTTTATTACTATATTTATGATTGTAATTGCATTTTAATTTTAGATATATGGAAATTAATAATAGGTTATTCAAGTTAGATATAACCTATTAATCCAATAGGTTATTAAACAGATCATTTGTATTGACCTTTACATGACTTGTTAATTAAATGAGTTAAATGTATCGTGTTGGATCAACTTGTTTAATAAACGAGTTGGGTTAAGGTTAAGGATTCTTGACATGTTAACTGAACAGGTCAGGTTCAGGTCAACCCATATAGCAGAGTACTCATGGCTCAACATGACACGAACCCGACCCGTGAATAAGAATTGCCATCCCTAACTTTCCTCTTGCCATAAAAAAATTATACAAGCCCAAAAAAATTAGCCCAACAACAAAAATTACTAATAGTAAAGCTTAAAAAAATGAATTAAATCTAGTCATTCAATTTTACCCAAAACAAACAACCCGACTCTCTAAAAAAACTAAACAATATAATTTTGTCCTTACTAGCCACAGACATATGAAAGTAATAAAAAAAAATAATTAAAAAAAAAAACCTCAATGGCTAAGTAACAAAATCGCTCCTAACTCCAAATTCTGGCTTTGTCTCTAAGATTCACACTTTTACAGTAGAACGGGGCAAAGCATATTAAGTGGAACAAAGGCCTGGAGGTCGTGGCAACTCATACACAAGTAACAAAACAGAATTCATGAAACGTAACATAGATACATTTGATTCGACTAAAAATGAAATTGAGAAAATATTTTACACTCTGATGTGTGTTTGGTTGCACACGTAAAATTGAGTCAAACTGAAAACCATTTTATTGACTATAAAATTCAACCCCCAGAACCGTAAAATCAATTACACACTTGATTTACTTCCAAACTCAGTTTTATGAATTGAAAATCTAAAGAGAGACTGAGCGAGAGAGAGAGCTCAAAGAGAAAACCCAAAGAAGACCGAAAATCACTCACACCAAGCCCAAGCCAAGCAAGGAGAGGGTACTGCCGATGATGCCCAGAACCACCCCTCGACACACGGCCTTGCCGTCGCATGTAAGCCACTCCGCTGACCCATCCCTTGTCCTCGTCCTCACTAACCCACCTCCATCGAAGAGAGAGAGCTTGAACTTAGGAGAATCTCATTGCCACCGCCAGCTCATAGTCGCCGCCAAACACAGATTGGAGCCTTGTCATCTTATTCTTGTCGCCGCTGAAGCTCGTCGTCAACGCCAAACATAAATCGAAGCCATCTCGTTCTCATCGCCGTCGCTCTGTAGCTCGTCTCCTCCACCTCTTTCGATCTCTTCACCACCGCCCTCTAGATCGACCCACCCATGACTGATCTTGTTGTCACCTCCAAAGATCATCGTCACCGCCTCTAGATCAATCCCCCCTGACCCGATTTCAACCAAGTTTCTCGATCTATCTCTCTCTTTCCCTCAATCTCTCACTCTTTCTTCCTCTCTCTGTTTGACCAAGTTTGAGACTTAATGGTTTTATTTTTATTTTTGTTTCTTTAGAAAGTTTATATCTTGCAATTTTCTATTATAAAATTTGTTTGGAAGATGGAAAAAATGTGAGAAACTAGTAAAAAATTTGCATTTTTCAGAACATTACCAAACACTTGAAAATATTTTCTAATACAATTTTCAAAATGCAACCAAATATTAGAAAATATTTTCAACTGAAAATATTTTACACTCAAGAAATAATTTACATGTTGCCAAACACAACTTTTTTTTTTTTTTTTTTTTTTGTCTCAATTAAATTATACAAATAGCAATGCTTAAGTTACTTCTAAGTTGGGAATAAGTTTGCACAAGTGTTCCATGGTCAGTAAGACAACTGCACTAAGCCACATCAATAAATAGGTCATACGTCATGTTTCTACATTTATTAACGCGATTCATTAATGTTTAAGATACGTGATATTGGGTTTACGTGTACTTATTTGTAATGGTTCAAGAGGTCTAATAATCAATATATTGTTTTTTTTTTTTTTTAACATATATACAATTAAGCATATAATAATTATGTGGCTGATAAAGGCTACAATTAAGCATATAATAATTATGTGGCTGATAAAGGCTTTTTCTGTAGATGTAAGCCGTCTAGCCGAATTCCGTGACTAACACCAGACAGAAGGGGCTCTAGAAAGAACTATTATAGTTTCTTAAGAGATTGACTCTTAGGTAAGATTGAACTCTTTTCTTTGATTGTGTTCTTCCACTATTAAAATCCTAATTAATTAATCAAGATATTTACATTATCGGATAAATATAATTATCTTAAAATAAATTAAAAAATAGCGCATTATCCATATGAAATGATCTAGTGGTTGCATCTTGCATGTCTATGGTCTACCGTAATTAAAATTAACTAATAAGATTATATCTTTCAATTAAATTTTAAACTTTTAATTAATCTTTTTGAACTAATAAATTAAGAGTCATGTTAATGGGTGCCCTTAAGGTAATAGTTTTGGAAAAAATTTTCTATCACTTTTATTGGAAATTAAAAAAGCTGTTAAAATATTAATTTTTTTTTTCTTTCTAGTAACAAACTTTTAAAAAAAAATAGCTCATTAACAAATGCCCTTAAGACATTCGTTAACTTTTTCCATAAATTAATACAAGGATAATTCCATGAATGCATGAGTGTGATATGAATATGAATCAACTAATCAGATTCAAGCATTAATAAACATGAGATAGGGTGTGGAATATTCGGTTTGGGTCTATATTCAATTAGGAGGTCCCATAGTGTTGTTATCTATGCAGTATTGGATGTTTCCACACATTTGGGATTTTTCTACGGGTGAATTTAGGTTAGGCAGAAATCAATTTTTCTAGCAAAACTCTGAATCAGGTTTTGGGCCATCTCACTCAAGCAATTGTCACATGAACTATTTGCTTGCTTTAATTATTCACTCCAGCAAGTTTAACTTTCGCTCCTATACTTTTAATTTAGAGCTCTACTTTTTTTGAAATTAAATTGCAATGAAAATTTGACATAATCTGAAGGAATCGATTAGTTTTATAGGCAACAATGCAAACTTGCATACTATATCCAATGATTGGCGGGATGGTCTCAAGTCTCACACGCAGTCTAAAGTTGCCCATTCTAGAGCCCCAATCTCACCAGGGGTTCTAAGTGCAATTCTTTAGCCCTCACCCTACAGGTAGTAACAGTTGGTTCAACCTAAAGACTAGCTAGTTACAACTCAGTATTTAAAGCCAATGACAAGAATAATTTGCACTTACTAAACAATTCTGGTAATTTTTCTTCTAATCAAGAGACAACTGATTCTCATTTCCCTGCTAGAAGATTAGTTCAATTTGCAGATGTTGATATATGGATAGAAAATCTACCATCTCAGCTGGATTATGTATTCCAAGTTGATTTAGTTCATTAATAAAGTATTTCTTATTTGAACAACTGATGCGGGGTACTGTGTAGCATGCTTACCATTAAAGGCTGAAAGCTGAAACCCATTTTACTCATACGACGGTTAAATTTGGAATCAAAGTACAGTTTTCTTCCAAATAAAATATTGCACTAACAGTGCACTACCTTGATACCAAACATAGCACTTTGCCATATGAGGGAGTGGACATCACAGTACTATCAAGTTATCATTTGTCATGGTCTGAGAGAATGCTAGTCACTTCTGTGCTATACCCAGAGAGTAATCAAGTTACATTTACAGTTGAGATTCAAATTGCTTATATAGCCTGAATTGATTTAATACAGATCCAATGTATGGCTCAACATAGGTCTACACAGTACACTCATACTGTCCAATCTAATTTGATCCAGACATTTGATGATATCACAGTAGAGTTTCTAAATTCCAGAGTACGTTCTTCTCATTTGTGAGTCATTTCCAATCATTCTGAGAGATTTCACTCTAGCCTTATAATTCCTCTCTTCATAATAAACAAAAACTTCATTTTTCCTGCTATTTAATTTTGGTTCTTGATTATTTTTTCAACATTAATTACTTTGGAAAATGATGGATAAAACCCATCAGTTTTGTCAACAAAACTATCAAATGGTAAACCAATATCCACTACACCCATATATGCTTAAATAGAAAACTAACCATAACAAACCGGTTTCACCATTAAAGATCACTAAAAGGTTCAAATTACCTGACTAAAAGTAATTTACAATTTTGTTAGACAGCTACACGTTCCTTATATCTCTTGAAGGTTAAAGATCCTGGCGCAATAGCATATTGCGTGGAGCCTGTGGCTATTTTCTATTATGGACAAAAAGTAACTAATACAGTGCTATACAGAGCTGAGCGTGAGCAGAGACTGAAGGCAAAACCTTCTTCCCTCTGGTCCCATACTGTGCCTCTGGTATTTTACCAAAATTAAAATATGTGCAAGAGAACTTCGCCCTCTTTACCCCATGATTCTACATTTCCTAATGAACTTGTTTGAAAAATTTACATGCTTATTCCATAATCTCCGTACCTCTGGAAGCCCAATTTCAAGCCACGGCTTTGCAGGGCCGCTGAAATGTATAATAGCAGCATCTTCCAATGTCTCTTGATGAACTTCTGGGTATTGATAACCTAATCCAGCCACATGCCAAGATGGATCAATAGGATGTACATGACCCTTGAAAGCTAGCAAGGAAGGTGGAAGAACTCCTGGAGACCATAATGCCAACCCGGATTCCAGGTTCTGTGAAATAAGGTAACAATATTATGGCCACAAACTAGGATGATATAACTTTTCATTATGAGGACCAAAATAAACGTAGTTAATCATGAATGCAGGAAATCTAGAATAATTTGTGAACCAGAGAGATCATTTTTCAATTCACTCATGTTCAACAATAAGAAAACATTTTTCCTCTTCCTCTGTATGAGACCAATCACATTTGGTCAATCACCCATGGGCATAAGGATTGAAACAAGTATTAAACACCACCACTTTTACTTATTATATCTTTGAAAATGACATTTCACAAAAGATCATTATTCTATATCCATCTTGAGATTAACAAGTATAAGGGAATATGCTTACAAGTTTTAACCATTGATGGTAAGTTGCAGTCATATTGGTCCTCCTCCAAGCTTCTATATCAAAGACATTCATGCCATACAGCCATGCACAACGATCATGGTCAAAGTGGGATGATATAAATGGATGCGAAAAGTTCAAGTAGTCGCTGTATTTTCTTCCCGGGCAACAGTCACCTCCACACCATGAATTAAAAACTGCACCAACAACTTTCCCGTTGAGATCTAATTCCCACAAAGATGATATGTCATGTTGTACTACAATATCATCATCCAAGAACACTATCTTTTTGAGATCTGGAAACAGCTGTGTGGCCCATGAAAATGAGATGATAAATCAATAAATCATAAAGTATTCATATTTGATATTTATCATTCAACTAGAGAAGATGCTGTGAAAATTTTGGATAATTACCTCAGGGATATAGACTCGGAGATGATTAAGGAGGGAGAGGGAGCTGGGGCTTAAAGGCTCGAGATATCTTGTATGTGCTCCATCATACTCAAAATCTTCTTCTTTCAAATTATTGTAGTATTGCTTCCAAATTATGCGATGAATCTCTAACATCTCTTTAACTTCAACATTTGCTTCCTGAGACCAGTCATATTGGTGCAATCCCTTAACTTCCACCACAGCAGATTTAACAGGACTGGTTGCAAACCAAGCATGCATTGGGGTGTACGTTTTTTTGTCAGTAACTATGTGGAACACTAATTTTTCGGGGTTGGCTGAGTTTTGGATCGTAGAAGAGACAACAACAGAGGCAGCAAGGACATTATCAGTTAGGAGGACAAGGTGAAGAAACGAGGAGTCAGCAAGGCGAGAAACATATTCTGGTGGAGGTAAACGAGATCGAGCCATGGCATTTACAGCATACTCCTCAGCCAGTTTGAGGCAAAGACAATGTAAGCTCTTAGGGACACCATGTGAAGCTAAATGCCAGTAAATAGACTCACGCTGTCTGGCTGACTGTACCTTGCGCTCCATCTGTTGTATCTGAATATTTTGAAAATAAATTTCCTCTTAGACTTTGAAAGGATTGACACTTTGTAATACAATTGTTTTGCTTACAATGCAGAATTAAGCATCAAACTGGCCTGTTACTCTATGAAAAGATAATCCCATGACAGTTTTGCTAATTCATTTTTATTCAAAGTTGTAATGCAAAATGATCTACATCAATCAATTATATTCATGCTATTACTTTTCTCATACAGTTAATTCTCATAAGAACATAAATAATCCACAGAACAATCAGGTAACTAAGCTGCCCCCGTGCTCTTCCTTCCTATACTTAGATGATCAAAACAATAATAGCCAACCCAACATGCATACACACGCATGGACACGATACCCACCTACATGTCTACATTCACTTGCACGGTCACACACAATTCAAACCAAGTAGTTTTTACAATTGAGTAGCATCAAAGGAAGCATGGACAGAAGAAAAGGATATGGGTACAATGAAATGTGGATAGGTTGATACAGAAAAAATATTAAAAAGTAGCATAAAATGGCAGATATTTCATAGTTATACATTTTGTTATGCCTTCCTATTTATTATTTACAGTTATATGCCCATTGTACACTAAAGAGGAACATATCTAAGAGCTTAAGGTGTATTTGATGCATAAGTTTACAAACTTTAGATGATTTATCAAATTGCATTGGAAAGCATCCAAGAAGTATTGTATCTAATACAAATATGACTCTTTTCTAGAAGCATCCGTGCAATATAGGAAACACAAGTCTGAAAAAACCAATTAGTTGGCTTTTGGGGAGCAGAGGGGAAAGAACGGGTGCCACTAGCCCATCTAATGGAGGTCAAGAGATGAGTGAAAAGGCATACATTTCTTCCTTCTATTTCAGGTCCCACAAACCCAAAAGGCCAATAAACTATCGGGCTAAGAATACAATCATATCATATAAATGCTTTATACTTATTGCCACATTTGTGCAGCACATCACATCATAGAAGCCGCCTTTGAGGAGGCTACATGCAGGTCAAACTAAGCTTTTCAGAAGACTATATTCACTCTAAATTCTTCAAGGATGCATAGCAAGCTTCGACCAGCAATTTGAAAAAAAAAAAGTAAGGTATATCAAAGAATATGATCCATGAAAAATAACAGCTAAAGCCCATTGAAAAACCTAAAGTTCTTTAGGGAAAAGAAAAAGATTAAAAAAAAGATGCTGAATACAAAAAGAAGGGTAAGAATTGACAAGGCATCTTAATTTATATGTCTCAAAAACTAAGTGAAGCACGGATCATTTACTTAAATCTACTTCATTTACGGAGAATTTGAAATCCATGATTCAAACCTAAATTTCCAAACATTAAAAATGATAGAGGTCAACCAATATTAGGTACACTTTTATTAATTAAATGAAGCTAGGAGCCAATTTAAGAATTTAACCATATACTTACAAGGACTAAATGTTAAAAATTGTTTTCTTACTTCAGATAAATTTATTAAGAAGGAATTGACAATGATTTGTTTGTGAACCACTACACATTTCAACTCAGATTCAAACCCTAAACAAGAGTTCCTTTTTCTTATTCCATTTTTTAAAGTTGCAGCACGCAGAACCTGTATAAAATCTAGACCATGATTGATTCAACCAAGTTGATACCTTTTCAAAGATCATACCTAGTGGTCCCAACAGCACTAACAAAAAAAGTCATAAAATTCCTGCAAAAGATGTACTGTAACTGCTACACTTCATCATAAATAGCTATATAACATTTTTTTTTTTTTTTAAAAATGACATAGTAATGATAGCTAAAGAATTTCATGCCATCAAAGAAAAGAGCTTTTCCTTTCATGCCATCCACTTGTTTGGCTTATGTATTTACTTTGTTTATGTACCAATGCTAAGATTAGTAAACCAATGAAATTAAACTCTCTTAAACGGCCTATTGTTGTAGGGTTGCCAATTTTCAACCTATCACTCATCACATGCACTTCACATGTCTGATGTGAACAAATTCTACTTTTTCCATAAACTCCATTATCTATCTTCTTTTAGCTCTTATGTTTAAAGCTAACACAATGTTTTTCACAACTTTTTTCACATCAACATTTGTATATATATTAAGTAATGCTCAAATACAACAAATTTCACATATGCTGGGTTGGTAGACACCACTAACACTACTTTATTATCCACCGTTAACAACTTGCCAATTTTAGCGTGCCTTACTGTTTTTTAAACTAGAAAACCCCATGTTTGTGCAGTTACATATAACTGGATGCTTTTGGATAACTGTGCAAACAATTATGGCAAGGGTTTAGGGTTTAGGGTTTGGTTTAGTACCCATTCTACCTCCCACAGACTCATTATTCAAGACAAGGACAATTCACTTAGTATAATAGTGAAAACTACTTATTATGTTCATTCAAAAGAATATAGTTACTATAAAAATCATACTCCATTAAGATCATGCATAGATATTAGACCCAGACCCAAACACAGTAAAGCCAGCCAAGTATAATAGTAGATAAGATGTCATGCTATAAATCCCAACAATGACTCAAAAGATAACAGAAACCAAATAAGAAGAAATAAAAGACAAAAGTAGAAATATAAGTACCATAGCCTTGGTCTTGAAAGCGAATGCCTTGACATCATGTCTTTTTGACGTCATCTCCTTTACTAGCTCATTGAACGACCCTATTCCTTCCTCATTAATGTTGTTACCCTCCTTATCAGCCTCAACTAGTGCTCTACTTAGCTCCTCTCTAAGCTTCTTTATTGTACATGCATGACCACGGTAAGAAACACAACACCATCAATAATCATCGTCATTACCCCCTTTGAAACAATCTACGAAGATAGTGCAACCTATAAAACCGTGTTGACGTGTGGTGACGTGGTCCATATTACATGAAGATTGAGAAAAGCTAGAATGCCAGTTATATATTTTTTTGGATGATTCCATGAAAATTTAATGCAACTCTCGTGGACATTTTCGATAACAACGTTGGATAGTCGTGGATCTAGCAGTTCTGCACTACACCAATTATTGCATTTCTTGTTTGTTTCTACTTTTTATTGTTGTCAAAAGAAAGAGATAAAGATAAAATTAAAAAGAGAATCGAGTGGACGACTTGACGAGAACATCATGATTGCGGTACAACTGGCCACGTGTCCTACAAAGAAAGCAACTGGTGGAAATGCTACATCCGTGGTTCCTCAAAATGCGTGCATCCACGGACTGCATTCGGTATTTCCTAGGACCATAATGCCATTGAGCTTTTAACGGTTCTAACGAAAAATGCCATTTGTCATTCTAAAATACCTACTATTGACTATTATTTTTATTAAAATACCTTTTTTTATATTAAAATACCTAATATTGAATATAGTTTGTTTTTTAGATTGTACTATTATTGACTATAGTAGTAGACCTTTCATTTTTTGGGGAATGATTAAAAATATCTTAACGAAGGTTTGGTATATTTCGATTGTGATCACTTGGTGCTTAGTGGGCCCCTGTTTTCATCAAATTGCGCAATACTATTGTATGCTCACACTACAAACAAATCATTCTTTCTAATGAAAATTCTAGTTTAATTATTATTACAGAAAGAAATGTCAATCAACTAGGCTTGAAAATTTGCAATTTCGCATATTAAGTTATTTGATATTGGATTAAGAGAGAGAGAGAGAGAGAGAGAGAGAGAGAAGGTGGGGTTAGTAAAAAGAAAAAGTTATGCTAATGTCATCCTAAGTGTTCATCAAAAAAAAAAAAAAAATGTCATCCTAAGAGATTTCATAATAAAATTATTTTCTAACATTTTTTTTTTCATAAAATGTATGATTTTGTTAGAAATTTGGGACGCAAATTAAGTGTTCGTTCAGGAGTTGTTGAAAATTTTTTGCTTTTTGCTTTTTGTCTAAGCATTTTTTTTTTTTTTTTTTTTTTGCGAAATAAACCAAATTTTAGTTTTTTTAAAAAGAGAGATATCACGTTAACAACATTTTCACAGCAAATTATAGATGGTTAGTTGTTATTGGTTTAAATTTGAACCTAACACCGAAATTACTTTTTTACTCCAATAATAACAATCAGTAATAACTTGTCATTTAAGATTTATTGTAAAAATATTGTGAACATATCATTTCTCTTTTTTAAAACATATTTAACATGAAAATTATATTTTTTTTAATAAATACTATGCAAATAAACTCTCAAAAATATGAAAATACTAAACGAATCCTAAACATTTTCTTTTTGAACTACCAAAGTTGGATAACAAAAATCATCATACTGTTTGTTATTACTAATATAGACATACTACCACACATGTTTAAGAAAAAAAATAAAAGTTGCTGACAACTCAAGCAAATAATTTATCAAATAACGTCAGTAGGATGATTCGGAAAGACCAGCTTCGCTTTCTGTCTTTCACTCTATGTCATACTTAATTGAGAATATAGAATATGCATATGAAAATGAAAGAGAATAAAATGTAGGAAACATAGTAGGGAATTCAAAGAAATTGGGATGAAAACAATCAAGCGCAGATGGGGGAGTCAAAAATCAAACTGATGAAAAATTGGCTGCATATGTAGAAACAAATAAAAAAAAGTGTCCCCCATGAGTTATATGACTCAAACCTAACAGTTGTGAATGTGACAAGTTCAATAAGATCAAGCCCTTAAAAAAAATAATTAGGGTCTGTTTGTTTTAGTTTAAAATATTTACAGTCAGCTTACCTTAATTTTAATAAGGTACAATAATACTTTTAACCCAGTTATTATTTTCCAAACAACATGAATTAATGAAAATAACCTCATCAAAAATTCAAAATGCAACCATGCATGGATACAAAAGGTTCCAGTGGATTTAACCTAAGACAGTGACAACGACAATAGAAGTTTCCATCTAGTTGGAGTAATTCTAAGGACACATAAAACAGCATAAATTATGTCACAACTCGCTAACATGGTGAGTTATTAGTGGTAAAGATGTGATGATGGATTTATGTGCAAACACACCTCTACCACTTACCACGGGAATCAGTTGTGGCATAAATTATGTCATTTTATGTATTCTAACAACGTCCCATTTCAATTGCACGGTGTATAGACAACATCACTGAAGCATAGTACACTGTATTTTTTTGGGTATATTTTAGAATGTAAAATTAAAATTGAGAAACATATTCCAAAAATAATCAATGAAGGGTATTTTCGTCATTAGGTCTGAAAAACTTACCAGAGATGTGTCAGCCCCACTGAAAAATCTCCGCCCTATACAATCTGGAAAAATAAATTAATTAATTAATTTTGTCTGAGACGAGAATAATCCAAAAATACAAAAGAATGTACATCGGAATCATAGAACACCCGTGAAACAACTTACGCTTGGGGTCCCCGAACAAAAACATATACAGTATATAACTTTTTTACTTTTTGAAGGAAATATATATATATATATATAAATTAAAACCTATTTTTGGTAAGTGAAAAAAAGAAAAAGAAAAAGAAAAAGAAAATCAAAGCCTTAGTACAAAACTCATTTGGAAGTGCTTGTACCATAAGATAAAACTCACAATATTCTGACATAGATAGATATGCGTCATGCTTTGAGCACTTGTACCTTCTGCCAAAATCCATGTTACCCACGGCCAAGGGGAAGAAACGTTTTGGACCGAATGTACAATTAGGTACAGTTTAATTAACTAATCCAATCAACTCCAATTCATTCCCAATCATTTTTAATAAAAATTTTAAGATTAAATTATTCTTCTAATCATTCAGCCAAAAAATTTATAAGAAAAAAAAAACCTATGCTATTTTCATATTAATTCTTTTGGTATGTTACTATTAGAAATGACTAGAATTAATATGAAAATGGAAAATCAAATGTAAATATGATCCTAATGGATCAAAATGAAAATTTTCAAGTAACAAAAGTGTACTATAGTCAAATTTCAAAGTCTAGTCTTCCAAAAAAAGAAAAGCAAATTGAAAGTCCTAATTTCTTTATTTAGAAAATTGCACACATGCTCTCCTTTTCAGAAAAGAACTAAAAATTAAGAAAAGGGAAATTAGAATTTACCGAGAGGAGAGTAGCAAGCAGTGGTGGATTCGAGAACCAAAAACGCAATTCTAACGAAGAGAAACGGCAGCGCGATCCCGAGCACCAGCACCACCGGAAGCAAAGTCCGGCTCGGAATCCGACGGCTCAACGCCGTCGTCGCCTTCGCCGTCTCCGGCAATCCCTTCCGGGCGTCGGAGCTCGATATCGTCAGTCGCTTTATCCCCTTCGTCGATATGTAAAACTTCATCTTCTAGAACCTTCCTTCACTCCCCTTAACAACAATGATAAGATCTCCTCTAATTCCATGAATATGAGAGATTTAATTCCCCAAAAAAAAAAAAAACTAATCTTTCACTTTCGGTGCCTCGTGTTTGTGCTCATTTATGAGTGCGAGATCTGGAAGGAAAATATATACACAGATAGCAAAAGAGGTTTGAGATTTGAAATGCGAGAAGAGTGTGAAATGGTAACGGAAAAGCATTTACCTCAATTTGGGAGACTCGATGAGATCACATCACACACGCTATCGTGTTTGCTGCTCAGATATTGTGGAAAATGATATGTATATATAATAATTAATATAAATTGTTAAAATATAGTAATATTTAAATGTAATTAAATTGGAGAGAGAGAGAGAGAGAGTGAAAAGCCAAAACTGAAGCCGCGTTCAAAGCCGCGGGAAAGAAAAAGGAGCGCAGCGCAATTAACTACTATTATATGATTTGGAAATGGGAAGAGAGGTTGTGGCTGTGATTGGCCCTTGGTTTTTCGTTGGAATTACGGATTTTGCCATTCGGTGTCAGGACTTTTTGTTCACCGACACATTGCCGAATGACATGCCAACAGTTGTTTTGAGACTTCCGTATTCAGCTCTCTTCCTCTCGCTCCCCTTGTCGCTTTCCCAGTTTCCAATTAGCTTAGTTTACTTGCCACAATAAAAGTCAAGAATAGATTAGCATAAACAAAGTTGATCAATCTGAAAGCAGGCGATTGAGACATAATACAGGTTATATATTTAGGGGTGTCAATTCAAGTTAGCGTGTTGGGTTCATGTCGTGTCGATGTAGGGGTATTCGAATAAATGATTCAACCCTAACCCGACCTATTTAATAATCGTGTCATGATCTTTCAACCCTAACTCGACCTGTTAATAAGGTTGGTTGACCGGACCCAATCCATTTGACACGCTTAATAAACGAGTAGTGTTGGGTTGATATAAATGTAACACAACTCATTTCAACCTGCATAATATTAAATATAACATCCAACTAGAAATAATTTATGGTTTGTAGAGTTTAGAGATCTAAAGTTTGAAAAGTTTCAATTTTCAATTATATCTCTTGTAAGTTTTTGTAATTATTTACTTTTATTTTTAAATTTAAAATATATGTTGGATATAAAAGGTATTTGACAAATTTAAAATAAAATAAACATTTATTTGTTATACGAGTTAAATGGTTGGGTTAGGTGGGTCATTTTGGGTTAAAAAAAATAAATTGGCGTGTTAAACGTGTCTATTGCGGGTTACGCAGGTTGACCCGTTTATGACACGTTTCTTATCGTGTCACTTTCGGATCGACCTATTTATGACTCATACCCATTAAAACCCAACCCTAATCCAGAAAAACCCGTGTCGGGTTTGTATCGTGTTCGCGGGTTGGGTCGAACATTTACACCCCTAATATAATCCTTGTAAGAGTGATGTTACATTAATTATAATTATAATTATCATTTCAAAATTGTGATTTTTTTTTTATATATATATATAAAAAGTGTGTAAGTTGTTATGTCTGTAGTATTGTTATTACTTGTATCTTGACAAAATATTTTTTAAAATTTGAAAAAAAATTCACAAACATGAATCACTTGAATTACCCTGACTTGCAAAAATATGTATGTAAATTGTTGGGTTATAGTTTGACCCTGATTAATTAGTTCAATTATTCAAGTGGATTAATTAGGTAAAATTACATGTAAATCGTAGAGGCACTAATAAATCACCAAATAAACTAAGTTGCAGCGAAAATTAAATTGACATGATGATTTATTGACGAATGGGGAAAACCTCTTGCAAGGCAAAAATTTCACTAGGTGAATTTCAGGTCACCACTTTCAAAAATCCACTAATCAATAACAAGCAGTTACAAGTTTAAAAAATCTTACTGCTACCCTAGACTATCCCAAAATACTAACCTACAGTTGAACATTTGTTCCAATCTCCGATTGGACTTTATCTAATAGAGACTTCTTCCATTTTTTGCACAAATCTCCAATCTGTGACTAACTCTTTTGCATAGATCTCAATATGTGACTAACTCCATAGCAACCCTTTGATTGTTGTAGTTGATTTGCAACAGTTTTGCATAGAAACACCAATAAGATCTTCAATGTTGGTGCCTAAGACTTTACTTGGTTACAGAACCCAAAGACGTACAAGAAACACAGCAATATCTCTTTCTTCTGTAGAAGGATGCTAGGGTTTCAAAAAAAAAAAAAACCTTATGAAACTTTCTAGGGTTAGAATTTTCTTTATCCACCTCATTATTTTAAATAAGAGCTTAATGGGTCTTTTTAAATAGGCTCTCCTTTTCCAGTTAGGTTTACATAAAATTCGACTTTCCTAGTCCTATAGAGATTATACAGACCCATAAGCAAATAGCCTCTTAGAATAAAACTTTACTAGCTATATTCTGAAATCCGTCAACTTGATAGATCAAGAGGTGTCGAGCTTGTGTCGAGATTCACCATTAATTCTCAATAGATGCTAGTGTCGAGATCAGTGTCGAGCTTCACTATTTTAGCTTTTCTTCACTTGTTTCTTGGAACAATTTTCACGTCTTTAATGATACCACTTGTGGAGTAAACTTCATACACTTGTTGATATATTAAACCCAACTTAAATTTACAAAATTACAAGTAAAATGCGTTTTGTCAAATGATAAGTCAATACATAGAAAATATGACCCTAACACATATACTTGCCAAAAAAAATTATATGCTAAACTAACCTATTGTGAGTATTCTAATAAAAATGTTAAATACACTGACTTGAGAATTACAAGGTATGCTGTTATTGATTCTAATTTGGGCTCAATACTTAAATTATTATTTTACCTATCAATAACAGTTTTTGCATAAGATTTATTATAAAAATGTTTTGGATGTAGCATTACTCCAAAATTAATTTCCCTCTCCCCCCCCCCCCCCCCCAAAAAAAAAAACATAATCCTCAATCCCTTTTATAAAAAATAAAAAATAAGAAGCTTATATAACAACAATAAATATTAATCCAAATAGCAACAAACATAAACCAAACAAAAACAATACAAGACTAAACAACAAGAAGTTTACTTCTATTTTATTTCACTAGTCTACTAACTTAATCATCAAAGTCTCCCTGTTCAACCACGAGTTTGTCAAGATCTAACTAAGGTTTATCTTTCTCAATAAGTTGTTTGTTGGGTTGTAAGTATTATCATTGTTTTAGTTTGGTCCATGTTGAAACCCTCGTTAAGACTCCATTTCTTTTATGAAATTTTACCCACCTACAAAAATATTGAAGAAATTTTTTTTTTTTTTTTTTTTTTTTACTAATCTGTGAAAAGAACCGCTTTTAAAAATAATCTCAAAATATTGAAAAAAAAAAAAAAAACTAGGCTTTTTTGGGTGAGAGAGAACTTGCTATCTTACAATGAATGAGGACAAAACATATTGTATCTCTTTTAGAATTTTTAGTCTATTGACTCCATTTTTAAGCAGTAGTGATGATGCAAATATGAAAGGACAAGAGCAGTGGAAGTGATAGAAACAGTTTATCCAATTAAAAAAGGGGAAGTAATGAAAGCATTACTGATAGTCATATTGCAAGGCATTATCTTAATAGGAAAAATCTCTCATGCGTCGGGCTCATGAGATATTAGCTCTATCTTCATAAATCATAAGAGATATCAATTATTGAAGTATGAGACTAGTAGTGGCGAATCATAGTTAAGAACAGGGGTCGTGGCTTCCTATAATTTATATCTCTAAAGAAAATTAATTTTTATATTATATAACTTTTACATAAAAATCAGTTATTTATTTTCATTTAAAATTTAAATAGAGTCAAAATCTCATTAATGATTTCCTTAAATTATAGTTATATAGTTCAAGTATTTTTATTTATTTTTATACTCTTTTAGTACCTAACAAGTTTACATATTTTAAAAATCTAATTATTAGATTGTATGTTCTTTATATATATATATATATATATATACACATATTATTAACACATGTATTAAATTTCATCTTAATCGGATGTTATTTACTATTTAATTCCCAAGTTTATTTTTTATACATAATTTCAGACTACAAAAAATTTGAAATTTAAATATTTTATTGATAACATACATGTTAATATTTGATTTTCTAAAAATTTTACAAGAATGGAGAATAGAAGAAGAAATTTTTATTTAATAGTGGATTTGTCAAAATTCTTATCCAATAAAAGATGAGTAGAGTTGCAGTTATTGGCTACAAAATTCGTCCTATATATTATGTATAATTAAAAAAAAATTACATGTAGTAAAAAAGGAATAAAATAATTAGTTTTATGAAAACCAAAATCTCAAATAAAATTCATATATATCTCTAAATAATATTATTTTTTACACTAGCATATATCTTTTACATAAAATTCAGTTATTTATATTCATTTTTTAAAATTTAAATATATGAAATCTCATTAGTAATTTCCCTAAAAAATTCATTAGTGATAAGTTGTGTGTAGCAACTAGCAATCACTTAAATTAACTGAATATTCACAAATTATAATAAACATATTTTAACAATTATCTCAAACAATAAAGGGGGAAAATTTATATAGCTTTTGTATTATTATTTATTTTTGTATTTTTTTAGTACTAAATTAATTATTGATTAAAGATATATTAAAATATCATTTTTTTTTTAAATATGGTCACATTTTGAAAATTTTGGGTATGTTTGGTAACTGTTTTTTCCCCTTATTTTCTGTTTCCAAAAACAATTTTTTATTTTTGAGACTAAAAAATTTGTTTGGCAACCCAAAATAGACAGAAAACAAAAACTGTTCTCAAAACTCAATTTGTGAAGGAAACTGAAAACATGTAAAATATTATTTTTAGTTCTAATTTTTAAAAGTCAATGAAAATACACATTTAATTTAATGAATCAATCTCATTTAATAAGTTAGCATTAGAGTTCAAATCCTAGTAACAACATATTTTAGTATTTTCTATTTTTTTCTTCAAAAATTTATTTTTTTTAATTTCAACTAACCAAACATGTTTTTTATTTCAAAAATACAAGAAAATTGTTTTTTCTTTATATTCCCAAAAACAAGTTTTTGAAAATAAAAAACAAAAACTGTTACCAAACATAACCTTAATAAATATACTTCTTCAATACATATAGTGGGTTATAAATTACCATTTTTTAGAAGAAGGTTATAAATTACTTGATTTGGGTTTAAACTTTAAATTATTTTCTTATTAAAAAAAAACTTTAAATTATTTTATAGTACACTTTCATGCTAAGACATCTCAAATTGATAAAGAAATTTCAAATGGAGAGCTTTCTCTAAAAAATAAAAATTGTAACTAAGAGCCAAAATGCACAAAATAATTTTATCTAGGCATTCTCACAAACATCCAGGAGAGCACATTCAATTTTAAAAAATTTAAATACATAATTCATCCAAATCGGGAATCCCATTTACAATAATACCAAAATTATGGGTACGTTTGGTAGATTGTAATAGACACTGTAAGGTAATAGTTATTCCTATGGTTTAGCTATACAGTTATTTGGTAATGTTTTTATTATATGTAATAATCATTTCATATGAATCCCTATTTCTTAAAATGAGGAATAGGGATTCAGTACTTTTAATAAGGAATTTCTATTCCTTATTAAAAGTACTGAATCCATATTCCCTTGCTAAACGTAATACGCTTTGCTTAACAAAATTCCCAAAATCCCCTGCTACCTACGCCTTCTCCAAATTTCTTTCTCCTTGCTCTATTAACAAAAATCCCAAAATCCGCCACTACCCACATTTTCTCCAAATTCCTTCTCCTTGCTCTGATAACAAAATTCCCAAAATCCCTCACCACTTGCATCTTCTCCAAAATTTCATCTCCTTCCTAAATTTTCTATCTCCCTCCTCTCTAAAATTTTATTTTCCTGCTATTAGAGATCTATTTATATGGGTATTGTCTTTCTCTCACCCTTAGTTGCTGCTCTCTCTTCTCAAGGAAATTTTTTTTTCCTTCTTCCCTTGGGTCTACGATTTCCACAGGCACCCTCTCTCTCTCTTCTTTTCTCTATTATTTTTTGTTACTAGAGATCTATGGGTACTTCCTTTTTCTCACTCTCAATTGCTGCTATCTCTTCTTAGGATTTTTTTTCTGCCCGTAGATTTGGAATTTCTACAGGTATTGCTCTCTGTTTTTGTTATCCATATCAATTTTAAATTTGCCATGTTTGAAATATATTTGAATAACTGTGAGGTTCTATAATACTGAGGTTCTAGCGACAAACCATATTAATGATATATATATATATATATATATATTAACAAAAGATTTTTATTCAGTTGTGCATTTTGGCATTATATTAGGAGTATATAAATATTAACGTGTCTGATATATAGCAAAATGTAATCTGTGGGTATGACTTTAAATAATCAAAATTCAAAATTAATTAATAATATTAGGAGGTAGAGAATTGAAAGTTATCTATTGAAGTGTGAAAGTTATCTATTGAAGTGTGGGTCTGTGTCAAAGTTATCTATTACAGTGTGAAAATTATCCATTGAAGTGTGGGTTTGTGTCAAAGTTATCTATTAAGTGTCAAAGTTATCTATTGAAGTGTGGGTTTGTGTCAAAATTATCTATTGTGAACATTAGTCTCAAGGAATTTGGTGGTGGGTTACCCACGCACTTGGTACTGTGGTCATTCATATTTAATATTTTATTTTAATTATCATCTTGTTCAATTATTTAAATTGTGTACAAATTTTATTAATGGTATTGTGAATTTGTTCAAAGCTATTGTTTGCAGTTATGGCCTGTTTGAGTTTAGCCATAAGGAATAGGATAAAGAAAAGGAAGTTGGTTTTGGTTGTGATGTTTTGGTTGGATATGTTGCACATTGTTAGTATGTTTTTTCAATTATTATGCTTTATAGTAGAGTACTGCATTAGAAAAAGATCATTTAAAGCAACATACAGTCATGATTTTCATTCAAGGAGAGGGGAAATTCACCATTTATGCTATGAGAGTGATGAAACTTGCATTAACCAACTTAGGATGAATAGAAATGCATTTACCAGGTTATGTGATATGCTTGAAACAATAGGTGGCTTAAAAGATACAGAACACATGTTAGTAAATGAACAAGTTGCCATGTTCCTACATACACTAGCTCATCATGCAAAAAAATAGAGTTATAAAACACCATTTAAGGCGCTTAGGAGAGACAGTGAGCAAATATTTCAATTATGTGTTACATGCTATCATACGTTTACAAGGAGAGCTATTTAAGAAACTAGAGCCAGTTTTAGAAAATTCTTTAGATGAGAGATGAAAATGGTTTAACGTATCCAACAACATGAATTTTCTTTTCAAGTTATGAAGTAGAAATATTGAATAATTTGTTGATTGCATTTTTTTTTTTTTTTTTGGTAACTACAGAATTATTTAGGTGCATTAGATGGAACATATATTAGGGTGAGAGTGCCTTTAGAAGACAAACCTAGGTACCGAAATCGTAAGGGGGAGATTGCCACAAATGTACTAGGAGTTTGCTCACAACACATGCAATTTATTTATGTTTTTCCTGGTTGGGAAGGCTCTGTTGCTAATGGTAGAGTGATTTGAAACGCAATAAGTAGGAGGAATGGATTGAGAGTTCCCTATGGTAAGAGAAATAGGTTGCCTACTAATTATATTATTATTTTTTAAATTTTAATACACCTGTTATACTAAAGACATTACAATATATAGGTTATTACTATCTTGTTGATGCTGGCTATACAAATGGTGAGGGATTTCTTGCCCCATATAGAGAACAACGATATCACTTAAATGATTGGAGAGATGGACAACAACCAAAAACCCTAGAAGAGTTCTTTAATATGAAACATTTTTTAGCTAGGAATGTTATAAAGAGATGTTTTGGATTGCTTAAAATACGATGGGCTATTCTTAGAGTCCTTCATTCTTCCCAGTTAAGACACAAAATCAAATTATTATGCCGTGTTGCCTTCTCCATAACTTCATAAGGAGAGTGATACCTATGGACCCAGTAGAAGATGAATTGGACAATGATGAGCAGTTGACAGAAGGAATTAATGGTGACCCAATAACACATATTGAGACTTCAAATGAATGGAGTGCATGGAGAACCAGTTTGGCAAATGAAATGTTTAATACATGGAGAAATATGAGAGAAATATAGTTTAATAATATAATACTTTGATCTGTGACTTTTTCATGTATTGTTTCCATGAGTTAATAAATTTTTTTATTGCATTGGTGTTAAACTATTTATTATGTGTGTCTAAACTTTTGCATATTATTTTATCATCTTGCCATTTTATTGTTAGTGTAAGGACCAGATTTGAGTCCCTAGCTCAAAAGGTGGATGGACCTAGGTTTAAAAAGTCCAAAACAATGAATTTGTAGAGAGTGAGTTGGAAAATTGGGCTAGAATGAGTTAGACAACAAATAAGATGGATTCGAATGACAAGAAATAGAAGATGGACAAGTTTTAACTACAAAAAATCATCCTCGGCACAGTCCGAGAAGATCAATTCTTATATATTGCTCTTAAATTTAATTACAAGTTTAATTCTTGATTGCTATAGTGTTTCTTTCTTGATTTCTTGATTCCCTTCTCCCATTGCTTCCTTCTTCCTTTATACTCTCTTCCCCTTTCATCTTTAACCTCCACGTGCTGGCCAGATGGTTGGTATTGATACTTGTCCCATCAGCACCTTCCCAAAGTCTTCATGTAGTAGTCGTGAGGCTGAAAACCACTGTTCAGGTATCACCTCCACATTAATGCAGCCAGAGAGTTAGCTGCAGAGTATTTAATACAGTGATAGCAGCTTTCTTCTTAGATATTCTAGGATTCCCCTCTGTCCTATATTTCTGCAATGCTAATTTGTACCAATAGAGCTTCCTGGAACGTTTCCCTAGATGGCAGACCCTCTATTCAGACATCGGCTTTGGTTAGCCGAGGTGACATTTGTCTTCGGCCTACTTTCTCATGCCATCATGACCAAAACTGTCATTTTTATCTGCTAACACGAACTCCCTTGATAATGTTTACTCCTCATCAGACATCCTCTAGTCCTCGGGTTAGGCTTTAGGCCCCATATACATGGATAATAAGCTCTTAGGCCTAATACCCCTATAGTTAGTATTTGGAGAGATATGGAAACGACTATACTTGATTCTCAAGATCCTTCTAAACGAAAGTGGACTCCTATTAAAGATATAAAACTAGTGGAGGTTTTGGTAGAATATCACCATGAAAAAGAAGGTAGCCTTGAAAATAAGTTTAAACCCAGATATTTGAAAATCTTGAAAGGAAAGATTTCTACCAAATTACCTAATGCTGGCTTAAGAGAAAAACCACATATTGAGTCAAGATTGAGGACTTTGAAAAGAAACTTCAAGTTATCCATAAAATGTTGATTGGGTCTAACACAAGTGGGTTTGGATGGGACACTGTGAGGAAGTGTGTTTGTGAGAAACCGCGCCCCCGGCCGGCTCGTTTTTATAGGATGTTGGGCCAAATCCACGTGAATGGGTGGAGTCGTGTTATTGCTTCTTAAAATGGAGGTTCGACTAGTTATATTTTCCTTTTTAGATTAAGGATTTTACAATAGAGTTGCCACTTATTTAATTTTTGGAATAAATAAGAAAACCAAAATTGGAAAAAAAAAATTCCTCATTTCATTAATTTGCAATTGAATTCGCATTGATCATAGGAAAATTACATGGGTTTGGTCTTAGATACAATCTAAGATAAAGTACATAACTTTGTTTCGTAGTTATAATCTAAAAAATGAAAATTACAAGGACAAACATTGGTCTATCAACCCTTCATCTAAGTTTGGAGGCTATGTTACAAGGTGGGAAGGTGTTAGGCACCACCTTGCTTAGTGAAACTGGTCTTCTAGACTATGGTGGCCAACATTCATATCACATCATCCAATATGTCAATCAATTTACATGTTGAATTTAATATGTGTGTATGTGATAAATCGTAATTCAATTTGTTAAGTATTTCATTTGGATTGAAAAATAAATTTTAGTGAATGTGTGTGTGGATGGTGATATCCTAGATTCAAGAATTTAAAAGAATTATTAAACAAACATATTTTTCATATTTTTGATGTGAATTTAAGATCAAAACTAGTGTTATGCATAAACATGTGATGAACAAACAAGAAAATGTGAAGAACATATAAGAACAATTAAAAACATTCAAACATATTCAAAGAAATTTAAATGATTATTATTATGCTTTAATCTTAAACTTTCATTATGGCAACATAAAAAACAATTAGGGAAATGAATTATACCTTCATACAAGATCCATATGGTGGAGGAGGAGACTCTTGAAGGAGGTCCTAAGGGTGGAGGAAAAGAAAAGTTAGGAGAGGAAGAGTGAGTCTCACTCAATACCTTGAGTCTCAAGAAGACCAAGATATGACAAGACTACTCAACTTCCTAAGACTCAAGAGAGGAGAAGAGAGGGGGTTTTTTTTTCTGTGTGTCTGGGAATAAAGGAGTGGGAGGATTTATATAGTAGTGGTTAAGAAAATATGAATGGAATGTCATTTAATGAAGGTTGACAAAGAATCATGAACTTAAACCTCATTTTAGCCTTTGGGGAAATCTAGTGCATTAAATGGAAAGATTGGTGGGAGTGAGGAGCAAGCCAAAATTCGGTTTTCCTGTAACTGCTGTAACAGCCTGTAGAGCCAACTTCGAAAAATCATATTTGACTTAATTCTGATCGGAATTGTCTTGTTCTTATACTCAAATTGAAGCCCCAAATGTCTAGTTTCTGGGAAAATTAACTTCATTCACAAATTCAAAATAATTTGAGAGATATCAATGAAATGGTGAGCAAAGGTCATTTGTAAGAAAACAATTTCAACACAATTAGCATTAATAGGTCCCAAATTAGTTTCCAATTAACACTAATAGGCTCCAATCACTCCCATTTCAGATCTAGTTAGTTCCAAATTTACCCTAATAAAAAGATAATTATACAAATTACTCATTGAATGATTAATGTTTAAATATCTAGTTAATTAGGTGTGTGCAACTCTATCATAAAATGTATTCCTAACCAATCAAATTATGACACATCATCAATCTCAAATTAATTATACTTATAACCAATTGAAATCAATTGTTCATAATCATATATAATTGGACTCAATTTGTGATAGTGCATTTCAGCCATTAAAACTTGATTTGATGATAACTTTTAATTTGGTGGTCCAATTAGGGCTTATGACCAGTCAATTTGATCGTTACAACATTAAGATTATTTTGGTGAAATGAGATTAAGGATCTAGTGACCAAAATCAAGATGTATATTCCCAAGGCGAAATCACCCTTTTACTCTCTATGTAAAGTTAAATGCCAGTTACAAAATGAGGTGTCAACGGTATTACTGCTAAAAATGATGTATGGGATGCATATGTGTAGGTAAAAGTTCACCATCTTATAGATCCATGTATTTTATCTCTTTGGTTTAACATAATTTATTTAATTTTATCTTGCCATTTTCATATTTTTGTCAATTGTTTTGTAAAGTCATAAGGGGCAGCTGCTTGTAGAAACAAATCATTTCCACACTATGAAGACCTTTGCATTATATATGCAAAAGACCATGCTATTGGTAAAGATGCTCAAGCACCTATAGATGTTGTTGAAGAACTAGAAGCAAAGAAAAATGATGATAAATTAGATAATATTCATGAAGACGTGGACTGTACGCAAATTCCCACCCCTGGTTGTAACAGGGAAAGAATAGAATGCTCGAAAAATGAAAAGAAGAACTCAAAGTGGTGAAGATAATATGGTAGAAACGATGAAAGAAGTTACAATCATTCTTGCTGCTCAGTTAAAGGATGCATTAGATAACCTTAGCAAGGCAGTTATTGGAGTAGTAGCAGCTGAAAGAAGGTCCAAAATCAACGAGAAACTACTGAAACTACTTGGCCTTACAACTAAGGAGCGTCACAAGGCAACTAAATTGATTACTTGTCAACATGAAATAATAGATGTTTTCTTGAGCATGCTGGATGTTGAGAAGGAAGAATGGGTGAAAGGCCTTATTAATGGTGACTTTTAAGTGGCTGGCAAAGGTTGGAAAATTCAATTTGCATTTATGCTTCTTTTTTATCCCACTTGAACATGGGGCTCCTAAGAATTTTGGATGATTGTGGTGTTTTTTTTTTTTTTTTAGGTAAATGGGATGTTATGCTATTGAAATTTGATATAATTTGGGCATTTTAAGATTTTTTAGTGGTTATTCAACCTTTAGTTTCATCTTTTCTGTTTTGGTTTGAGGTCATGCCTAAAGGCTTTGCACTGTAGTTGGCTTTGATGTTGATTTGGTGTTATTCAATATATTCCCAGGGTCATAGTCTGGTTTCTAAATGTTTAAATGCTTTTGTTCCAAGATACTTCTAGTTATGTGTACCTAAGGCACTGCTACTGTAGTAGTGCAAACTCTCCTATTTAGTCTTATTAATACTAGTTCTTGTTAACCAATATCTATATATATATATATATATATTATGGGAAAAAAAATACCTATAATACTGGTGCAGGGTCTAAAAATATACCTATATATATTTTGTTGTTGGTAGTATTTAAAGTTGAAAGAATAACAAAATAGTGATAGTGTTTGTGGGGCAAAATTTACAGGTGTGAGAATAAGCATGACCATTGAAAATTTTACCAATTTTCCACCCTTGGACATGTAGAGAAGCAAAACTTGTTTAAGAGAGAAGAAGACAAGTTAATTTTAATGCAGTGAAATGAAAGCAACACTTTATTATTAAACCAAAAAAAAAATATATATATATATATATATTTTTTTTTTTCATTAGAGGTCTCCATTTAAGATTGGGTTCATTAAAGTAATCCTTATCAAAAATGTATTTATTATAATAAGAGCATTTTAGGCAATTTGATTTAAAAAGCTTTCATTTCATCGTTTTAAGATGTTGTACCAAACATGTGGAATATAGATTCAAGGTTTTATTACTATAAGGTTACCTGACAAGTGAATAGGAATAATTATTACATTACAACATATTACATTCCTCATAATACTTATTCGTATGTAATCATTATTACAGTCTACCAAACATGCCCTATCTCTCAAAAACTTGGTCACTTCATTTCAACATCAACAAATCAAACAAAATCATAATCCCACTTAATCATAATCCCACTTACAATACTACCAAAATTATGTCCCAAAAACTTGTTCACTTCATTTCACATCAACAAATCAAACAAAATTAAAAAAAAATGTGTTCACTTCATGGTGTCTCTCTGCCATTTGCTCTATAATTTTTTTGATACAACCTCCCCCTCTATTGAAAAGCGATGATTAATACACTTTATTTACCTATCTTTTCCAACCTACATGATGTGAAATTAGAACAAATGTTGGGATTCAGAATCTGAAGAAACTATTTAAAGTAAAAAATATGAAGAGAAAAAACAAGAATAGTCTAAGACAAACGACCAAAATTTAATGTTAAACTATATAGAGTGTGTAAGTTGTAACTACATGTGGGAAGTCTTCCAAATCAAGAACTAGGCAGGAGCCATGCTCCAACTTAGTTTAACATCAACAAGAACAATTTGTCTGTAAATTCAACCTTTAGATTAAAAAAAATGAGAGAGGTTAGGAAAAGATATTGATGGTTCTAAACGAGCAATGGTCAACATCAACTGTATAGAGTTCGTGTACTACTTGCATAGAGTCTTCCAATTCCAGGAATAAGTAGGAGTTGGGCTCTTATTTAGATTAACTTCAAGCAAGAAGAACTTGGCTATAAATTACAAGAAAATTAAATTCTAAGCCACAACTGCTGTGGGCTTGGAATCCTAAAGGCAGTTCAAGATGTTCCTTTGCTCATGCCATTTAGCTTTAGGCTCCTTTTTGGAGGTTTCCTTTGCATATTTAGTTTGTTGAAGTTATAGATGCTGCCCATTCAAAATTTGCAATCAGTTTGTTAAAGTTATTGGTAGATTTCTTGAACTCCTATAGGTGTTACTCTTTGTAAGTGGTCTGGATTTTGGAAGGTTTTTAAGTTGATTTGTGAAAAATTTGTTAGTATATCTTTTGTGTTCATTTAAAATGTAATATATATATTTGTTCTAACTATTATTAGTACTGTAAAAGAGAATGAGGAAACCATTATTTAATTAGAAGAATGTCATTTTTTTTCTCTTTCTCATTTTATAGAGTGATTTTAAATGAATAAAGTCTACTATTATTTCTATTAAAAAGAAAAAAGAAAAAGAAAAAGAATGACCGTCTTTAATGAGAGATCTAATCCAACACTTAATTTGGTCATTTATGAGAGGCTTGTCAAATTTTGGATGGATTTGCTTTTGAACCATCAATTTAAAGGAAGTGTGCCAGTTATTCAACTTTCTAATTAAAAGGATCCTTAATGGGCTTGCATCAACAAAATTTGGAGAAGTCTTTACCTATAATGGTTTGAACATTTTTTTCCCCTAACAAAAAATGGTAGGGACAACCAATCTGAATAATATTCGACCTGAGTATGACTATAGTAACACTTACCTATTAATGAATCAATATTTAAAGGATTTTGAGCATTCGCATCATCACTAAACCGCTCACATTCTAAATCTCCCAATTAAGTAAATTAGCAAAGCATAAAGTTTAGTATAAAATGTTTATCAAGGTGAATCCAACTAAAAAGGAAAAAATAACAAAAACAAAAGCTTTTTTTTTTAAATGTCAAAGCCAAAAAAATCATTGGCTAGAAATTTTTTTTCTAAAATACTTTAAAAAATTATTTGGAATTTTTAAACTCAAGAGATATACCATGCATCGGAGGAAACATGCATGGATGCATAATGTATTTTCTTTAAAGTAGGGGCATATGTTGCACTTGTATTCTCAGTGACGGTATCGCTGTTGCCCTCAATGTTTTGGTGTAAACAGGAAGTCATTTATAGTGACGTGACAACAACACATGGAATTATTATTTTATAAAAGCTTAGTACCAACTACCGGATAGTAATATTACTTAATTGATTTCCTAATTTGGCTCAACTGTCGGCTTCTTTTAACGATGACTACGGTCCCATAGTTTCCACCAGAAAGTAAAATCATGGGGAAAAAAAAAAGGTGAATCCATTCTTCGGATTAAGTTCCATATCTCTTTTGTTTTTTCCAGTAAAGATTATTCTATCATAAATGTAAAGTTCTCGTCAAAAAGTGCACAATATAATAAATAATGTGAAGCTACAGTCTAGCATTTATATTTGATTTCTTATATATATTAAATGTCCACTACGACCACTACTTCTCTTTCGCTGAATAATTAAGTGGTCACCTATGTTTTTCTCCCCAAAAAAAAAAAAAGTGGTCACCTATGTCAAGTTTTCAACACTGTGTTCCTTGTTTTTCAACAGATAATAATAATAACAATAATAATAATAATAATAATAATAATACTGTGTTCCTTGTTCACTATACTTGTATTTTTATTGTACTTTTGTTTTTTTGTTTATATTTAATTGTATTTTACTAATATATATATTTCCATAGGATAAAGGACAAAACAAAAAGCCTCAAATCATTTATCATATCCTGCACATATAGGATATATAGGAGAGCGAGTTTTCAATTATCTCATCAAAAATATAAAAATATTATCTCATCATTTCTAAGTTCTAACACTTCAGACACCAACTATATAAGAAGCAAACGGAACTTTGAATTTTCATTTCATTAAATTTAAAAGGAATGATCGAGTAAAAATTTATTATTATTATTATTATTATTAGATGATTCGACGATTTTTATTTATTAATTAAGTTAATTGGAAGTCTACAACCCACTAAAAAGTATTTATATTTGCTTTTCTTTTTCGTCGGTAGTATAAGAGTCCATTTCTCATGTCATTTCACCATAATCTTTGATCCGAAAGATATGTTAGGAGCATAGTCAAAGCGAATTTGTTTTGCAAGAGTAAACGTGGCTCAATCTATAGCAGCATGCACATGGCTTAGCTTTGAATCTATATGTTTTTTTTAATCAAACTTTGTATTTATATGCTAACATTACGCAACAAACTAACATAAATTGATGCCGTTGTCCAAAGAGAGAAAAAAAAATTCAAAAAAATTGATAGTTTGATAGCATAAAGGTGGTGCATGTGGGCCTTGCAGTGGCCCACAAAAGAAGCCATTAGCCACAGATTTGTCTGGCGTAGTAACATGCAAATTGAGTTCATGATGAAAAGATTGAAGTTTAGATCCACAAGTGGCAACCATGATATCGATAGTTGATTAAGAAGTCACATCTCACGGTCAAGAATTTATTGAGGATTTATCCTTAATGTTTGTTAGGATCAGTATTATGCAATTTTTTAATTTATTTTTTAATAAATGAATTTATTATTAAAAGAAAGAGAGCCAACAAAAACCTATTTCATCTCAGATAATTCTACTCACTCGGATAAAATTTAATTACAAAATTGGTTGTAACCTTAAATTATAACCTTATTCAATATTTTTTTATTAGAAGAGAATTTTGACAAATTCACCAGTGGATGACATCTTCTTTTTCTATTCTTCATACTTGTAAAATTTCTAGAAAATTAAAGATCATTAGCTATATCATTAGTAAATTTTTTAAATTGCAAGTTTTTATAATTTAAAATTATGCATAGAAAATAAACTTATAGATTATATAATAAATAATATTTACTTAACATAAAATTTGACATGTGTATTAAGAGCATAAAAAATATGAAATTCAACGGTTAGATTTTCAAAATATATAGTAGTAAGGGCAGTAAAGTGATGAAACTTTATATTCATTAAAAATAAAAATAATAATTAAAAATTTTCTACGTTTCCAAAATTTGCTTTCCAGGTAACAAAAGAGTGAATTTTGTAGCTAGAGGGCTTGATTACCCAAAAGATACTAAGCTAGATTTCAACTGTTGCCTAATATCTTGCTGAAAAGATTGTTAGTCTTGATATATATATATATATATATATATTTTGCCCCGACAAAGCTGCATAAGTATTAAGACATTCCTGAATTATTTAAATATTTCCCTTTTTCTCCGCTCCAAACACTATCAATTCATTTGCAAATAGCAACTGATTTTTGTGAGATGCCTTTTTATCTTTTGGTAAATGATTTATTGAGATACTTTTTTTTTTTTTTTTTTTACAAACGAGAGTATTCAGATCTCTTCGAGTATTTGATTATTCTCTTGGGTATATGCAGTTTCCATGTTCCACACACGCTAGATAATTATAAAGCGGAATCTCTTAGGGGTGGCCTCAAGATACTGGAAAAAAGGTTTCAAATTTAAGATCTCATGAATATCATGAGGCCTTAAGAACCACATAGCCAACCCTTTGGGGTTTGAGATACTATGTCAAGACACCTCATAGTTGTAGCCTTTTATCTTGCCTAAGCCCTTTCTCCTTTGGATCGGTATTGAAATAATTTTAGCTGCTAGAGAATTAGGGACAAAAAGTCTTACCTTAAAAAAATTGTGACCACCCTAAATTTTTTTAGGCCCAACATAATTAAACTTTGGACAAAATCTGATAACAAACTTGGATATAGATTAATGCTATAACTCCATTCAATATTTTTTTTAATGGATGTGAAATTTGACAAACCATCATTGGATTACATTTTCTTCTTATATCTCATGCTTGCAAAATTTTAATAAGATCAAAAATCAATAACTATGTCATCAATCAAATGTTTAATTTTGAGTTTTCATAGTTTAAAATTATATATAACAAAATAATAAAATTTATGGTTCAAATGGTATATAACATCTGATTGGCTTGAAATTTAACATGTGTTTTAAGAATATAAAAAACATACAATTTAACGGTTAGATTTTCAAAATATGTAGTCATATTAATTTGTTCAGTGAGAGTTATAGCTTTAGGCTATAACTAAATTTGTAACCAAATTTTGTCCTTAAACTTTGATTTCCTTAACAATATATTAGATACTCACAAAAAAAAAAAAAAAAAAAAAAAAAAAAAAAAAAAGCCCAAGAAAAGTTTTATTGAACTAAAATTTTGAAATGGATGATATAGCTTGCATCATTGATATTGAGATTATCGTGCAACGATTTCAAAACAAGAAAACTCGTAGAAAAAAATTGTGAGATTTTATATATTTGTGTGTTTTTTTGTTCAATATATGAAGTTCTCTATTTTTTTTTATATTATATTTTGTATAAATTAAGTTTCTTATGACCGTCCTAAAAAATATTCCTAAAAAATATTCCTAGAGCCGCCACCCGATGGGTGAATCTTATGTTCTATTATTAAAATCATTTATTCCTAGAGCTGCCATCGATGGGTGAACCTTATGTTCTATTACTAAAATCATTAATTTGAAATGTTTTAATTTTAACAACATTTTATTTATGTTTCCGAAAGAATTTTATAGGTTAAAAACACACAAACACACAAAAAATCTCCTCACACCATAATGATTTACGAAAATTTTTTTTTATTTAAAAGCAAAAAGATAATTATTATGTGAAAATTCTGAAAATAACCCAAAATTCAGTACGCTACTCTATTCTCAATGCTTCAACTGAAATAGTAAATAAATATTAAGTCTGAGGATGAAATCTAAATCAAACAAGGAGACATCAGGGCTCTTTCTAGCTGACAGGCCAATACATATGGTAAAAACGGATTATTGAATTTCAATTCCATGAGGGTCTCCTCGTCTCCATTACTATTCCTAGATCCCAACCCTAATCTAAAAAATAATGTTGAATATGAGTTTTTGGGAGAGGTGGGTGGGGTTGGTCATGGAGTGCATATCAATAGCTACTTGTTCTAACCTACTAAATTAGGGTTTGCAACCTTTATTTGTTGCAAAAGGGTTTTGTTTATTTGTTTCTACTTTGTGCAAAAGGGTTTTCAACCTTATGAAAAAGAGAATAACAAGACCACCATATCCATGGAGTAATAACAAGCAGAAGAAGACCAAGGCTTGCACATTTATTTTTTTGTAGATGATAGCTTATTGTTATGTAAATTGTAAAGGTACATGGGATTAATGCTAACATATACCGAAGCTACTAAAGGATTATGAAATTGAAATGGCTTTAGGATATACAGAATATAAACAAGTAAAAAATGACAGTGCAATTATGCATCAGTTAACAAGCAGGATACTCAAGACAAGAGAAAGAATCTATTAATGCAGATGAAGATGATAAGGTAATATGAGAACCATTGTTGGATCAGAGTTAGGAAACAAACTTTTAATGAAATTAACACAAGGTTTGCAAAAATCTCTCCAAGGATTGAAGGAACAATTCTTAGAATATTCCCCAGACCAGCTTTTGCTTTATATGTATGTTTTTTTTGTTTGTTTTCTTCTTCTTTTTTCCCATCATGTTACACATAAAAAAGGTTTCATAGTCGACCTCAAACATTTAGGACTAAAATTTTATTGTTCTTGTACATATAAAAGAGGTCAAAAGGAAGTCACCTTATCTTAACCTGGGTTGAATCTCTTTCCATATCTACCAATATTAGTAATTACTATTAGGCATATGACAGTACTAGAACGATTTACTGCATAAACTCATTAATCTTTCTCCTTGGCCGCAGATTTATCTGCTATATATATATATATATATATCTATCTATCTTTCAAGCCATCATTCATTTGATTGAGATTCTGAGACTGAAAGGCCACTCGTGATTTTAGGTTAGAGAACAAGTTGAGTGGAATGAAGCCGTGCATATTGCTATTTGCATGTGATGTAGGGCAGGTGAAACTTTAAGAATCACTTTGTAACCAACAACTTGGAATTTTGTGTAGAATATGATATGACAACCACTTTTCGTAAACCATAATTTATTTATTCTTTTTCTATGGTCTCACGTGTCACCAGCTCATTGTACCCCCTCCCCCCCTTTTTTTTTTCCTTCTTGGCTAGCTTCTTCAAAATTATTGGGTTTGCTGGTTTGAAGTTGAACTCATCCTATTTACTCCGTAGTCCGTACTGATAATACTGATTGATACACAATTATACCATTTGCCAAATCAAAGCATGTAAATCATGGGTAGAGTTACATATTGTAATTATGGTGTCATATCATGGCATTTCAGCTTGTTATTCTTAAACACGTATAAAAAGAATATTAACTAACAAACAAAAATCAAGACCATCTGTGAATATACATATATATATATATATATATATATGTTAGTATAGAACACACACACACACACACAAGCTCAATGGAAAGTGTTTTTTGATCATTAAAGGATACAGGGTCCCCATATATGTAATAATCAGCCTACTATTATTACCTGCGATATATATGTAGTACATGCACGGCGAAGAGAGAGCCCATCAATGAGATAGAGAAACTTAATTTTTATTGAAGCACCTGTTTAAATCATAAATGCATCTTACGAAGAACATTAGTTTTCACACATTTTCTAATGTAAATGTGCAAAAAAAAAAAGAAGAAATTTTTTTATTCAAATATATGAGGTGCCGAAGCAACCATGCACGAATGAGATAAATAAATGCTAACTTAGAAAAAACGTAAAACCATGTTTCTGGCTGAATTGTGCTTTCTGAAAATACGTCAAAAGATGCCACTTACAATGACATTTTTTTAAAATTTGTTTTGAATTATTGATAACGAAACTTCTCCAAAACTTAAAATTAATGGAGTACTATATACTAATGTCAGCACCTTTACAGCGTCTGATTTTTGTTTATGCACAGAATATATATAAACTAATATTTTTAAATTTATCTAAGCAATTTCTTCAGGAAAATTGAAGCATATCAATCATATTCTAAACAAAAGGACGACAAAATTTCAACTATTTCATTTCTACCTGCAAATAAAGATGATCAAAATGACAGATCAAATCTTCTCCTTGGAAGTATAATTATTGACATTTCATTTGTATTTTCACAATGAGTTTTCCTCTAATTTCTACTTGAACGAAATCTGAATTCAAATTGATTTAGACATTTTCTTTAATTGAAAGAGATATTGCATGCATGTGAATTGAATTTTGTTTGCATCTATAAAGTGTAAGGATGAACACATGACATATAATTTCACCTCCCATAAAATGAAAGATTATTCCAAACCATACAAGAGCTATGAAATTTGGCCTTAAAATTACACGCCCGTCCCTTATGAGACTAACAAAAGCACATAACCAATAAATTATAACAAAATTAACATATTTCTCTCTTATAATAATGTAATAAGATGATAGTGTTGGCGTGCGCGCACACACAAGTTGATGAAATTCTATTTAAGACCAATTATCTCATAAAGAGATTATCTGAGACAAAAGCTAAAAGTTAATTTATTTATAATAAAAACTAAAAGTTAAATTATTTAAAATAAAAGCTGAGAAAAAAGTTGTGTGAGACTTGTAAACAGTAGATAATTTAAACAAAAAATTAGTTTTTAATCGGTTGACAAGTGCACACTATAAGTGGAATAGTTATCATCAATTGAAAAATGAGATTTTAACAAAGCATAAATTCAAAAGCTAGTAAATTTATATTTCAAAAAGTAAGAAGAAATTAAAGTTGATAATTGTTATATCAGTTGAAAATGAGATATTACAAAGCCTAAATACCAAAATTTAATAAAAAATTTTGCATCTCATCTAAAGTATGAAAAATAGTTTTTAGATTAAAAAATATAATAAAAAGTTAATTAATATTTAAATGTAATAAACGGTTCACTTAAATTTATCGTTGTAGGTTATGTTCTAAATATATAGGATTAGAGAACAAAAACATGTCTAGGTTAAGATATTCATGTCTTAGAACAAGTGTTAGACATTGCTCAAAATGGTTTAAGTCAAGATTTAAAAACAGTCAAACTGCAGAAAGAAAAATTCAAAAACTGTCTTGCTCGACTGATCGAGAGACAAGCTCGACCGATTAAAAGTCGATTTCTGCAGAATTTAAATCAGGCCTGAAAGCTTACGAAATGTTTAGGGTTTGAGTCCAACACTGCTAGGTATAAAATGAAAACCCTAAATCATGTTTTGGATGTTCTAAGAAGTCTTGTGAGTTACTTCTGTGAGATTTGAGAGGTTTTGTAACCTTATAACTCAATAAGTATCTACCGGAAAGAAGATTCATATACAAGAACTGGTGGAGATAAGTTGCTACATACAAGATCATACATAGCTGATGATTTAAAGTTTTGAGTGTGATCTCAAAGTCATAAACTAGGGTGTTTGTGTGCTACAAATTCAGATAGAAGAGTCTGTGGATTCGGAGCTGCGTGTGGTCACATGATCCGATAGAAGAGTTTGTAAATTCGAAATTGCGTGTGGTCACGTGAGTAAGTACTACAAGAGATAGCCTTACATTTAGGGAAAAATATATTGTAAAACTTCTATTATATTTAGTGAATTTGTTACCTTGAGGATTGTTTAGGTTAAATCATCCTCAGGATTTTTTACCTTGAAACTCCTCAGGATATTTTACCTTGAAACTGGATGGTTTCACTGGTTTTCCCGTGTCATCATATCGTTTGTCTTCTTTACTTTTCCACACTTAGTGATATAATTATTTGTGTTTAACTTAGATCTAAATAATAAATTTAAGTAACAACTTGGTTAATTAATTAGGTTAAACAATCTGAATATACATGGGTTTAAATAAACTAACAAGTGGTATCAAAGTAGATTAGCTTTTGATTACGTAGTTTTACCTAGAGTTGATCCTTACCCCTGCTATCATGGAACGTGGTCACTCTCTAGTGATCCTTCCCCACTTCAATGGAAATAACTATGCCTACTAGAAGGTGATGATGAAAGCCTTCTTGAAATCTCTGGATGAGAGAATTTGGATGTTTGTGGAAATTGGTTGGGAAAGACCTGCCACTCCTGTGGCTTAATGGTCTGATGCTTAAAAAGAAACAGCTAGCTTTAATAATAAGGCTATGAATAAGATATTCAATGCTGTTTCAATAGAAGAATTCAAAAGGATTTCTAATGTAGAGATAGCACATACTGCTTGGAATATCCAACAAAATGTGCATAAAGGTACAAAAGCTATAAAAATTAATAAATTGCAATAGTTGACTTCTAGGTTTAAGAGCATTAGAATGGCAGATGATAAGACATTTGATGAGTTTTATGTCAAATTGAATGACATAGTAAACTCCACTTTTAATCTGGGTGAAGTTTATGAGGAACCTAAGATAATTAGGAAAATCTTAAGATCCTTGAATAAAGACTTTAGATCCAAAGTCACAGCCATAACTAAGAGCAATGATGTGGACACTATTCCTGTAGATGAGCTTATAGGATTCCTTCAATCTTATGAGTCTAACTTACGCAAGATGAACAAGTCCAAATCTATGGCCTTGAAATTTGTAGATAATGTTGATGAAGGTGTGTTTGATGATGAAATAACATCTACAGAGATTGCTTACCTTGCCAAACATTTTCTAAATTTTTGAAAAACAATAATAGAAGAGCATGAAATCAAAATGTTGTTGACCCTAAGAATGTGAAGAAGAATGAACAAACCAAAAATAATTTTTCAAAAAAACCCAAAGATAAGGTTGTTCAATTTTCTAACAATTCGTTAGGTCAACAATGTTTTGGTTGTCAAAGGTGTTGTAAAGATTTTATAAATGATAATTGAACAAAAAATTTAATAAATATAATAAGAAAAAGAAAAACGCAACCATACCTACTGGATTAGGTTTGTTCTTCGGTGACTAGGATAAAGGTTATGAGGTCGTAGGTTCCATGGAAAGAGAGAGAAAGAGGTGGTGCCGCACGATTGTCGTAAGTTCCATGATCAGCCTGTAGCTTATAATTGGTGCCAAGATAGTAGCTAGTAATGGAAGGACAGTCAAATACATACAATGATAATTGTTAGGGACAATTAAATTTAAAATAGTTATATATTTGAATTTAATTAAAGAATCTAATGTATTGTACCTAAGTTTTAATGCTAATTATTGTTATACACAGCTTATGAAAATATTATTTCAGTTATAATTGTGAAATGGTGAAATCATTTTTTTATAATGACAAATTTTAGTTACAAAATTGGTTATAGCATAAAGTTACAATCTTATTCAATAAAATAAATATTGCTGCATATTTTGAAAATCTAACAGTTGAGTTGTATGTTCTTTACATTCTTAATATACATGTCAACTTTTGTGTCAATCGGATGTTATTTACTATATGATCTGTAAATTTATATTTTATGCACAATTTTAAACTATAAAAACTTGCAATTTAAATAATTTATTAATGATATAGTTATTGATCTTTAATTTTCTAGAAATTTTGCAAGTATGGGAGATAAAAGAAGAAAAAGTAATCTAACGGTGAATTTTTCAAAATTTATATCTAATAAAAAAATATTAAGTAAAGTTATAGCGTAAGACTACAACTAATTTTGTAACTAAACTTTGTCATTTTTTAAAACACAATTTTACAACTTTAACTGAAATCTTGTTTTCAAGTTTGTGTGATAATCATTAGTCAAGTTTTAAACTATAATATAAGTTATGTGTAGTCCGGATCTTATTGACTCCATGGTCTTTTAATTTGGTCATTTTTTGTGGGTTCTAATTAGTTCAATTAGTAAAATCTTTGATGGTTGAATAAGAGATCTGGGGTTCAATCCCCGCCTACACTAAAAAATGATTGGTGTCTTGATATGATAATAAGGAGCTATCATCAGGAGCAAACGACTTGGGTTGAAACTCTCTCTCAAAAAAAAAAAAATTTGGCCTGTTTTTAAGGAAACATTACATGGGCTCTTAAAGGATGGGCTAAGGTCCACCTTGAGTAGTGTTTTCTTACTAGGATGGGCTTAATTAATAGCTTCTTTAGTGGGTGGGAAAATTCTAAAATTCTCTTAACAAATAAGCCGGATTGGGTTCTAATCATTTCCAAAAACCAAAATCAGAATTCTTTGAAGAAATCCCTAAAATCAATCAAAATCTAATATTTTCTAAATTTAAATCCCGAAAATCCCTCCCCAAATCAATAGAAAAAATCTCCGTGAAATATTTTCTTTACAAAATCAGCAAGAACACACATTTTTTCGGTTATGTACAAATACAAGCATACAAGTTACAACAGAAACACATGAATTATAATCAATTGAAGAAATTTTAAAGGCCAATTATATATATATATATATATTTTAAATAATCTAATAGTCACACCAAAGAGAGGAAAATTTTAAATTTGAACTCTGAATGTTTCCATTTGAAATATCATGAAGTGTCAACCAATTAAACTGCAAGGCTATTGACTCAAACCCCATTATTAGGGTATTGAACTCTGAATATTTTCGTTTGAAATATTATGAGGTGTCAACTAATTAAGCTTCAAGGCCACTAGCTGAAGGCCCATTATTAGGGTAACGAATGACAACAAATTTCAACGTAGACAGACACCAAAGTTTGGAAATTCTTTTAGCTAATGTATATGGTTTTATCCTTTGAAATACTGTGTACACACCAATGGACAGTTTTCTTTCTTCCTTTCATTGAGAAAAGTGGCAAATAAATTTGTTGAGGGATTTTGAACGTCTCAATCTAATGCTCTAGAGAAGCCAGCAGGCAAGCTTCACATCAAATTTTAACGCTCTGCTTATATTTCACACTTCATTAGCAATTGAAAAATTATTCCTTGGGATGTCTGCATACTAAGATAAACATACATTTATCAGCTTAAAACTCAATTTGAAAGTAAAACAGGTACAAACATTAATAAATACCAAACATCTTTTAATTTATTGATTTATTTTAAAATTACATGACAATAAGCTCACAAAACATACTTAGATAATTGGAAGCCAGTCAAAACTGGTTTCAACAATGACCAGACTGAAATAACAAACAATACAGCTTGTCGAACCATCCTAGCTATCATAAAAAATTACAAGAACTGATAGAAATGAAGAATATGAATAATGAATAAAAATGGTAAGATGATAGTAAAGCAAATTCTGTAACCCAGAAAATAAGAATACATAAATTGGTGTTCATGACATGCTTATTTTGACACTCCACCAGCACTAGTTTTCTTGTTGGGCTCAAAGACATATTTGATCAGTGAATCCTTGATTGGCAGAAGTTCAGGGAATTCTTTCTTCAACTTGGATGCATCCAACTCATTGTTGCTGCGAGGGGCAACAATAACCTTGGCCTGTTCTTCCAGTGTGAAATTAACCCACTTAAAATTGGGGTCAATGTAATTCTTGTACATCTCCAAAATCTCATTGTGACTCACAACACCAGGATTTGTGAAGTTCCAAATGCCCCTGCAATTCCTTTTGGCCATCTCAACTGAAATGGGCAGCAGCTCATCCAAGATAGTCATGCTGTTTGGAATGTCAACCACTTTGTTATAGCGTGTAATCTTTGTGATGAAGTTACGTGGGTTGCTGAGATCAGATGATATTGGCATACGGACTCTAAGGGTGCAAACATTGTCATATTCTCTCAAAAGCTCCTCAACCTGGCAAAACATTTGGAAAAGAGATTTCAGTTGGCAACTATAATAAGAAAATTTTCAAGATGAAAACAGAATTTAAAATGGACACTGTAAGAAGTTACCATGGCTTTGGTTTTCGAATAGAACGAACCGGTGAAATTAGGTTTGTCTTCTTCCTTAAACCCAATTCCAGACCCCAACGGATGTGCTGCATCAAATTCAAAAATACAGCCAGTAGCATAATTCATCATTAGAAGGTTATGCTCTCTGCAGACATCTGCCAAGGTTAAAGTACCAACAACATTGGTCTGGATTGTCTCTGGCTTATGAGTTTCACACCAATCCACATTGGGTCTGCCAGTCACTCCAGCAGCATTAAAAACATGAGTTGGCTTAACAGTTTGAATATCTGCCAAGATCTGTGACCTCTCCTGCAAACGCCCCCTTCCATACTCAAAGGGTATACCTTGCTTCTCACAAATCTTCCCAAGAAGCCCCCCAATCCACCCAGTTCTACCATAAATTAAGAACTTCAGAGCTGGCTTCTGAATAGAGGGGTTGTTCTTTGGAGTTGGAACTATCATATGGCTCTGATTAGAATTATTTACCACAAAAGAGGAATCAGAATTGCTGATATCAGGCCCATCAAACTTTCTTTCAATTCCAGGCACCATTAGCATTCTTGGATGAGGGAGCAGTGCTCCAGAGACATCACCCCACCAGTCAGGATTGTTGACATACCATTCCATGGTCTTCTTTAGACCCTCTTCCCATGAAGTACGTTCGAACCATCCCAAGCTCTTCAGCTTTTGGTCATCCAAGAAGTATCTTTGATCATTAAAGGGCCTATTATCTACAAACTTAATATAGGTATCTGGGTTCAAAGAGAAAAGTTGGCAAATTTCCTTGGCCACATCAATCACTCTCCTTTCTTTCAATGTCCCAATGTTGTAGACATGGCCCACTTCACCCCTGTGGAGAATGACTTCGAATGCCTCCGCCACATCTTCACAGTAGAGATAACTCCTAACATTAGATCCATCCCCATGAATTGGTAGAGGCTGTCCCTTCATGGCCAAGAGGATAAATTTTGGAATCATTTTTTCAGGGAATTGGTTGGGCCCATAAACATTGTTACCTCTGGTAGTAATCACAGGCAAGCCATATGATCGCCCATATGCCATAACAAGCATTTCTGCCCCAGCTTTAGTAGCAGAATATGGGTTTGTTGGGAGGAGCTGAGAAGCCTCATGATTCCCCACAACAGCATCCTCATCTGTCTCACCATAAACCTCATCAGTGCTCACATGGATAAACCTCTTGATTTGGCCAGTAACTTTGCAGGCCTCTAGAAGGACATGGGTGCCATATATGTTGTTCTTAGTAAATTCAAAGCTGTTGCCAAAGGAGTTGTCAACATGAGTCTGGGCTGCAAAGTGCATAATGGTATCAATGGACTCAGAAAGCAGGATGAAGTTGACAAGGTCAGCACTGCCAATATCTCCCTTGACGAACTTGAAGTTAGGGGATGATTTTGAGGGAAGCAGGTTTTTCAAATTTGAACAGTAATCAAGCTTGTCGAGGACAACTATATTGTAATTAGGGTGGTTCCTAATGAGCCGATTGCAAACATGGGATGCAATGAAGCCAGCGGCTCCTGTGATGAGGATGTTCTTTGGTTCGTATGTAGTGGCCATCTCCAACTAACTTCTACATTACACAGCATACAAGAAATCAACTCAAAATATCAAATAAGTGGCATACAATAGCTAAAGTATACCTAGAAACATGGGAGAAACAGATAAATATTCAACAAGTAGAATAGAAAATCACAACAACAACAACAACAAAAGAAAGGAATTTAAGACCAAGTGAGATTTAGGAGAATATTCTTTCGGGTCTGCATCTCAGTAAAACATAATAATAAAGAAAAAAAAAATTGAATTGAGGTGTGAAGACATAATAATTCCCAAAAGTGAAAAAGGCAAACTGCCACCAATAGAAATTCATCTCAATTTGTTGTACTGGAGAATAGACAATATTTCCTGGAAGATATTTACCCCAAAATTAAAAATATATTTTCTTTCTTATTCCCCAAAACAAAAAAGCTCAATTAATCTCAAATTACATTTGACCTTAAGAATTAGACAAAGTATATCATGTCCCACCAATTAGCATAAAATTTATTCTCAAAAAAAAAAAAAGCATAATTTTTTTTTTTTTTATTCCACCTCATATTCATGTTTCTCTTGAGAAACACACTTCAGAAACATAAGGCCTTTTCCCCTGAACTATTTTCTATTGAAACAAACAGAAGAGTACAAACTTCCCAGTTCCCAACATGTTAAGCAAAGCAAAATTCCACAGCAACACAAAAAATCTCCTTTTGTTTCTCTCCCTGCATTTGTAGAAGCCTAGAAGGTAAATCCAATATATCAAACTAAAAAAAAAAAAAAAACCCACAAACCCGAAATCAAGATAAACAAAAACCCAGAACATATTCCTCACATTATTTTCCAGAAAATTAAACAGAACCCAGAAACACAATGCATACAAACAACCAGATCTGCAAAACAGTGCCACAACTGAACAATATCCCAAACTCAAAACAGCAAAAACAATGAAAGAAAAATCATAGGAATAACAACAATATACATAACACTAGAGATCATAGCAAAACGAAACCAATGAAAAACACAATTATATCTTACATAATTAAGCAACTTGAAAACATAAAAACAGAACTAATCCATAATTGAGAGCCATTAATTGACATTACTGTACAGTGTTTAAAAAACAAAAACCAGAGAGAGATACTTACAGGTAGTCCTGAGATTGAACCAAAGCCCAGAAAATAAAAAATCTTAGAGAAAATTATAGAACTTTTTTTAATATATATATATATATATATTTTTTTTTTTTAAAACCTGAATTTTGACAATGAGAAAGAAGAACACGGAGAGAGAAGATTGTGTGTAGGATGAGGAGGGAAAGTTCTACGATTCAGGTATTTATAAATATGCCTTACTGGAAAATATTTTGTTTTTTTGTTTGTTCTGTTTTTAAATACGTAGTACTATTAGAAGTTCTTGTGTGGGGGTACAGTTGGTAGTTAGAGAATAATTAACCAATAAAATGTGGCCACGTATTGAGTTAGATTGAACACGACAAACGATAACGTGGGGTATGAGGTTTCAATTAGGGGTTGTTATCAGATTCCAACGAGAAGATGAATGACATGGACCTAAAGCGCACGCTCGCCGACACATATAGAATAATTGTTTCGTACTTTGGTAGTTCCTGTAGTTGTAGCCTTATACAGATTTGTAGGGATTCACCGATTGATTCAGAATAAATAAGAGAGAAAACCTAAAAAAACAAAAATTATAATTCTTTTTTAATCTCATATTTTAGGTTTTAGTTTATTTATGGTCAACTTATATTTTAAATAAAAATTTGTAATTATACTCTCATCCTTTAAGGTCAAAGAGAAAGACATTTTACCAAAAATTGAAAGAAAAAAGGAAAAAAAAAAAAAAAAAAACCCTTTCTTAGGTTTATATTAGTAATCCAATATTCTAAATATTTATAAGATTTTTTTTTTTACTAAAGTTTAAAAATATTTAGTAAAAAAAAACTAATAAATTTAAAATTAAAATACCAAATTTATCAAATACCAAAAACTTGCAATGACTAATTTCTCCACAACCAATTGAAAAAATAAAAGAAGCAAAAGTTGTACTAAATATTTTTTAATTAAAAAGTTAAAACATTGGATTATAATTCTGAGAGGGAGGTTAATTTTAGAAATTTTCCCTTAAGCAAAAGGCAAGTTAATACACAACATTTTTAATATCAATTTAACATACTTTGGTCAAGTTGATGTAAAAGGGGATTTTTTTTTCCTTCAAGTTTGAGGTGGAATGTCATTCGCTTAAATTTCAAGGGAGGGGAGTGTAAATACGTCTAAATAAAATAAATTGATAAAAAAGAGTCTCTATTCGTCTAGCAATTTATACTAGTTAGAACCTCATGCATGTGTACGAGTACAATTTTTTTAGAAAAAAAGTACATGCAGGCCATATATATATATATGAAGTGGGGAAATCTGCGAGCATATATGACGGGCCATATTCATGACGGGCCGGAGCCTTGATGGGCCATATATTGTGGGCTGAATTTATGTGGGCCAGTTGAGTTGTGAGGCCCACGGCTGGAACCCTAGCACCAATAGAATTCTATTAGATGTGATCATTAAAGAGTTCTCCCTACAAGGAAAAACCTTGTTCATCAAGTCTAAGATTTTATAAAGAAGAGTCCTATAAGGAAAGGATTCTTCAATCCGCGCCTACATGGGTTTCCTATATGGAAAAGACTTCTCCCCCAAGGAAGAAAGACCGACTCTTTGCTACTATAAAAACCCCAACACCTTCACAAATCAAGGTACGCATAATTAACCCCTCTCTAGCACTCTAGAGTTGTGAGAAATCTTTCTGACTTGACCTTCGGAGGGTATTCGACCGGCACCACACCGGTGCTCTTCGCAAGGTTTTCTCATCTTTTTGTTGTGTAGGTTTATTCTCGAGTGTACAAGCATTGTGCAACTCACTGGTGAGATTCTCGACATCATCAGTTGGCGCCGTTTGTGGGGAAGACTAGTTGAAAGCCATACTATCTCTTCCCGGACTAAAAGGTTGCATGGTACTCACCCGCTCGATGGCAACCACTAACAACGTTCAAGAAGAGGAGCCGCCTACGACTGCCCTCGAGAGGCAAGTTCGCACCCTCAGTGCCGCCGTGGAACGCCTCACCAAGCAAAACCACGACTTAGAAGAACAGCTGCGCCGGAAGGATGCAGCACCGAATGACCAACTAGAAGACCAGGAAGGGACCAGCGCTGCAATAAAAAACCAGGAGAGAGTTGAAGCCAACCACGCCCCAACTGGGACGGAGAGACAGAATGTAAACATGCCGTCCCTCACGGATGCAACTCCTCCACACATCATTGCAGAGATGCAAGCAATGAAAGAACAGATGGAGGTTATGATGAACGCGCTCAAAGGGTGAGTTTCTAGTGACCTTGACGATCTAGTCAATCGCACTGACTCACCCTTCACCGCAGCCGTGAATTCCTTCCCCCTACCGCACAAATTTCGCATGCCACATATCGACAGTTATGACGGATTGAAAGACCCCCTGGACCATCTAGAAACCTTCAAGACCCTAATGCACCTGCAGGGGGTCGCAGACGAGATCATGTGCAGGGCCTTCCCTACAACACTCAAAGGCTCTGCAAGGGTTTGGTTCAGCCGACTGGCGCCCAACTCCATCAGCACCTTCAAGGATCTGAGCGCTCAGTTCACAACACACTTCATTGGGGGCCACAGGTATAAGAAGTCCACGACATGCTTGATGAGTATCAAACAACGGGAGGACGAGACCCTGAGATCCTACATAGCGCGTTTCAATAAGGAAGCACTTTCGATTGACGAAGCCGACGACAAAATACTAGTAGCAGCCTTCACGAACGGGTTACGGAAGGGTAAATTTTTGTTCTCCCTATACAAGAATGACCCGAAGACCATGTCGGAAGTACTTTACAGGGCCACTAAGTATATGAATGCTGAAGACGCATTGCAGGCCCGAGAAGAGAAACCAAGAAAAAGGGAAAGGCAGGAAGACACACAAGATCAAGGGCGGAAGAAACCGAGAACAGGAGATCGAAGGGACGAGAGGCGTCCTAAGCCTCAGGGAGGAAGGTTCTCAAGCTTCACCCCGCTGACCACCCCGATAGATCAAGTCCTAATGCAAATCAAGGACGAAGGGGATCTTACCTTCCCTGGAAAGTTGAAGGGAGATCCTAGCAGGCGTTCCAGAGACAAATACTGCCGCTTCCACCGAGATCACGGCCATGACACAGCCGATTATTACGACTTAAAGCAGCAGATTGATGCCCTCATTAGACAAGGGAAACTGCAGAAGTTTGTGCGCAAGGAAAGAACGGATCCACCCCATCAGGAACAGCCCCCCCGACGGGACAATGACCGCCCTAGACCGCCCATTGGCGACATCAGAATGATCGTAGGAGGGACGCCCGCCGGATCATCCAAAAAGGCTCGAAAGACGTACCTCAGGATGGTCCAGAACGTCCAGGTGACAGGCTCAGTACTAAAAGTGGCACGAAGGGAAAGCCCCGTCATCGGGTTCTCCGAAGAAGATGCGCGGCGACTTCACCACCCGCACGACGATGCACTCGTTATCAGTTTGCCAGTGGGTGACTACAACTTGCACCGGGTGTTGGTCGACAATGGGAGCTCGGCAGACATTCTGTATTACCCGGCATTCCAGCAAATGGGAATCAGCAAGGAACGATTGATCTCGACGGATTCCCCACTCGCCGGTTTTGGAGGAACGAGGGTATTTCCCCTCGGCGCGGTCACATTGTCTGTAACGACTGGCGACTATCCTCAGCAGATAACAAAGGACGTGACGTTCCTCGTGGTCGACTGTTCGTCTGCCTACAATGCCATCTTGGGGCGACCAACCCTCAATTCATGGAAAGCGGCAACCTCGACTTATCACTTACTGGTTAGGTTCCCTACGGAATACGGGACAGGGGAACTGCGTGGAAACCAGATAGCCGCACGCGAGTGCTATGTGGCTATGATGGAAATGGACGATCAACTACAAGCCATGAGCATAGAAGAACATCGGAGTACGACGGAACCGGTAGAGAAGCTCGAAGAAATATCCCTTGACGACTCTAGACCTGAGCAAACAACAAAAATCGGGACTCTCGCAAGCCCCGTGACCCGACAAGCACTTATAGCCTTCCTCAGACAAAATCGAGACGTATTCGCCTGGAGTCACGAAGACATGCCAAGAATAGACCCTTCAGTCATGGTGCATAAGCTGAATGTATCACCCTCCTTTCTGCCCGTCAGGTAGAAGAAGCGGGTGTTCGCCCCTGAACGGGATCAAGCCATAGCTGAAGAAGTCCGCAAGCTGCAGGAGGCGAATTTCATTAGGGAGGTTTATTACCCCGAGTGGCTAGCCAACGTAGTGATGGTCAAGAAAGCTAGCGGGAAGTGGAGAATGTGTGTAGACTTCACCGATCTGAACAGAGCGTGCCCAAAGGATAGCTACCCTCTCCCGAGGGTCGACACTTTAGTAGACTCTACCGCTCAACACCAGCTTTTAAGTTTTATGGACGCTTTCTCCGGTTACAACCAAATCAAGATGCACGAAGCCGATCAAGAGAAGACGTCGTTCGTGACCAGCCAGGGCCTATTCTGTTACAAAGTAATGCCGTTTGGTTTGAAAAATGCGGGCGCAACATACCAGAGGCTCATGAACAAGATGTTCGCACCACAAATCGGGAGGAATGTCCAAGTCTATGTAGACAACATGCTAGTGAAAAGCCAAAGGGAAGAAGATCACTTGGACGACATCAGGGAAACATTCGACACCCTTCGCTCATACAAAATGAAGCTGAATCCAGGAAAGTGCGCTTTCGGGGTGACGGCTGGAAAATTCCTAGGGTTCATGGTTTCCCAGAGGGGCATTGAAGCCAATCCGGATAAGATTCGAGCTATAATGGATATGGCACCCCCGAAAAATGTGAAGGAGGTGCAAAGCCTTAACGGCAAGATAGCAGCATTAAATAGGTTCGTCTCAAGAGCGACGGACAAGTGTTTACCATTCTTTCGCACGTTGAAGAAGTCTTTCGAGTGGACTGACGAGTGGCAAAAAGCACTCGAAGAAATGAAAAATTATCTCTCTTCCCCCCCATTGCTCAGTCCCTCGCAACCAGGTGAACAACTCTTTCTTTATCTTGCCGTCTCACCAGCAGCCGTCAGTGCTGCCTTAATCAGAGAAGAAGAGAGAGTGCAGAAGCCAGTATATTACACCAGTCGGGCGCTACGAGGGGCCGAAGAAAGATATCCGCCAATGGAAAAGCTGGCATTTGCACTGGTTACAGCAGCACGGAAGCTAAAGCCGTACTTTCAAGCCCACACTATCGTCGTCCTTACCGACAAGCCTTTACAGCGGGCAATGAGCAACCCTGAAGCTGCTGGGAGATTGGCATTCTGGGCAATAGAGCTAAGCGAGTTCGACATCCAATACCGCCCTCGAACCGCCATTAAAGGACAGGTCGTTGCCGATTTCATAGCTGAGTTCACAAATGGAGACGACGGGGGGGCAAAAGAGTCTCCCACATGGAGCATACATGTCGACGGATCTTCCAATAGGCAGGCTGGCAGGGCAGGCGTGTGCTATACTCGCCCGAGGGAGACATGGTCGAATGTATGATCCGCTTTGAATTCCCCACTACCAACAACGAGGCGGAATACGAAGCTCTCATAGCAGGACTTGACCTCGCTAAAGCAGCAGGAGCCGAAAGAGTAATCATTCACTGCGACTCTCAAGTTGTGGTCAATCAGATAAACGGGGATTATGAATGCAAAGGCGAAAGGATGAAGAAATATTTGGACCAGGCCAGGCGGAGGGTAAACGAACTGAAGGCCGAAATTACACAAGTCCCACGAGGAGAAAACGAGCAGGCTGATCGCCTAGCCAAAGCAGCTTCAGCTGAGCACATGGCCACCCTTGGTAACGTACTCTCTTTCATTCAGTTCTCTCCACTTATAGATTCTGTCAATATACAGGAGCTTGGGTCCGAGAGTAATTGGACTACGCCATTAGTGGCCTACCTGAAGAACGGCGTACTACCGGACGGAAAGGAGGCTGCACGAAAGCTGAAGGTCCAAGCAGCAAGGTTCGTCCTGATAAAAGACGTCTTGTACAAGAGAGGCTTCTCCCTCCCCTACTTACGATGCTTAGGTCCGGAAGAAGCAGACTACATCATGAGGGAAGTGCATGAAGGAATCTGTGGAAACCACTCAGGGTCAAGATCATTAACACACAAGCTGGTTCGAACGGGGTACTTTTGGCCGTCTATGCAGAAGGATGCCGAGGCCTATGTAAAGAAATGTGACAAGTGCCAAAGGTTCAGCAATATCGTCAGACAACCACCTGAAGAGCTTACCCCGATGACGGTGCCCTGGCCGTTCGCCCAATGGGGCCTGGACATCATGGGACCGTTTCCAACGGCAGTACGACAACTGAAGTTTCTAATAGTAGGCATCGACTACTTTACAAAGTGGGTAGAAGCTGAAGCCTTGGCCACCATTACAGAGAAAAATGTACGCAATTTCGTTTGGAGATGCATCATATGCAGATTTGGCATCCCTGAGTCTTGATCTCTGACAACGGGAGACAATTCGACAACGATGCCTTCCGGGACTTCTGCTCGCAATTAGGGATACGGAACCACTACTCCTCACCCGCCCACCCACAAGCCAACGGACAGGTCGAAGTCACGAACCGATCCTTGCTGAAGATTATCAAGACTCGGCTCGAGGGGGCAAAGGGTATATGGGCAGAAGAATTACCGAGCATACTCTGGGCCTACAGGACAACGGCTAGGACGCCAACACGGGAGACTCCATTCCGGCTAACATACGGATGCAAGGCTGTCATCCCAGCCGAAGTCGGCCTCACCAGCTACAGAGTGCATAACCATGACGAAGTGAAAAATAACGATGCTTTACGTCTACAGCTCGACCTAGTGGACGAAGTTAGGTCGGCGGCAGAACAAAGGCTCGCACGGTACCAGGACCGCATGGCCAAGCACTACAACTCTCGGGTAAGGCACAGAGACTTTCTGGTCGGAGATCTAGTTCTAAGGAAAGTCATGGGAGCAGCACGAGACCCCACCCAAGGAAAACTCGGCCCAAATTGGGAAGGACCTTACCGAGTCACCGCATGGAAGAGGAAGGGCACCTACCATCTGGAAACACTAGACGGACGGAAGCTACCGCATCCTTGGAATGCTGAGCACCTGCGAAAGTACTACCAGTGGGGGCGATGTCTTGAAGAACAACACCTATCTTTTAGATTTTTACTGATTATTTTTAGATAGCGACTACAATAAGCCCGACGGGCATGTTTCTTGCTCTGGTTTTGTTACAGTATATTTTTAAGCCTAAGGGGGCACATACTTTCTACGAATGCATGATTTTTATTCAAATTCAACTATGTTTCTTAAGTCCGCAATATAGACGGACGACCCCAAGAGGGTTAATTTTTATCAAGTCCATAATGTGGACGGGCAAAAGTCCACAAAGTGGACGGATCTCTCCAAGAGGGATAAGATCCTAAGTCCGCAATATAGACGGACGACCCCAAGAGGGTTAATTTTTATCAAGTCCATAATGTGGACGGGCAAAAGACCAAAAAGTGGACGGATCTCCCTAATAAGGGAGAATATCTTAAACCCATAATCTAGACGGGCAACCCAAGAAGGTTAAAATCCAATAAAAACCCATGAGATTGACGGACAAAAGTCCACTAAGCGGACGGACCTCCCCAAGTCTATAAGATTCTTAACTCGCAAAAATATGAGGGCAACGTAATCGCACAAAGCGGATGGGTCCGTTAATTTGAACGGACTTCGCGGAGTTATAAACTCCGAAACTATAATCACGACGGAGCCCATAGACTGGATCAAATAAAGTTTACAAGGTCCTAGGACGGATCATCCCAAGGGGTGAAAATCCAAAATGCCATAGAGGACGGGCAAAAACTACGATCCGTAATATGGACGGATCTCCTAAATTTAACATAAAACCTTTGCGTTGACGAATTCCTTTTGAACAAGACGCTGCTTATGACGGGCGTCAAATGTGCATTGAAAGAATATAACTCAATCACATAAAATAAACAGGATATACGACGAGGGAATAATAAGCATCAACGGACAAAATGTCCATAAAAGAAATGTTTAGACAATAGAAAAAGACGGAGTCTTAAAATGTTCTCCAAAAATTTTTACATATCAAAAATTAAAAGGGGAATCTAAAACCAGGACGGTCATTTTCTTCCTTTCATTACACTGGGATTAGCCTTGTTTCGGATCAGTTTCAACGACTGGCTGGCCGTCAGGAGGGTTTCCACCGTCCTTAGGATCACTAGCAACAATTTGTTGATCCTCAGGGGCGCTGACGGGGTGATTATCTCCGAAAAGCTCGTCGGTGTCCTCCGAACGGGCTAGACGGGCGGATGTAAGTTCTTGGGCATTGACGTTGACGGATGACAGGTCGAAGTCAGGATTTAACGCTTTCACTTGACGGATAGCTTCATCAAAACTGTCATTAAAAGAATCTCCAAGTTCTGACAGCAAGGCATCGGAATCTCGGTATTCTTGAACAGCCGTTTCCTTTGCCAGACGGAGTTCTTTCTCTTTGTCTTGAAGCACCTTCCGCAGCTCTTCCGTCAGTTTATGGTGCTCGTCCCTATCTGCCTCAAGCAACTTGAATTTCTTCTCCTGGACGACCCTCCAAGCCTTCAGCTCTGAAAGCTCTTCCTCCGTCGCCTTGGCCTTGTCCCGTAGACGGCCTAGGGTCGTCTCATGATTGAGACACCGTCCCATTAGGACTTTCACCATTACCATAGTCTGAAATATGAAAAATTCTAGTCAGAATAAGACGGATATAGAGCAAACACATGTAACTTGGACGGGACTTACCTGAGCAATGCTGAACAAACTAGTTTCGCCCATGGCCTCCGTCGAGTGATTACCTAGGTCTTCGTAATCCTCGGAGGTAAGAAGGGAAGACAGCTTCTCCAAAGCGTAACCGGGGTCGTCCCGAAGAAGGGGAGGTGGCTTCTGGAGGCCGGAAGACGGATCCTTCATCAGCCCCTTGCCCGCACCGTGCTTAGGAGGAGTGGCCGTCTTGACACCTTCGGCCATGAGTCCCACGACGGGTTCCAGGGGAACTTTGGGCTTCTTTGGAGGACGGTCAGACTTGGACGGCTGCTTACGCTTTGAGACCGTCGCATCTTTTTGTTCAACTTTAGCCGTCCTATTTTTTGCAGCATTGTTCCGTATGAGTGCCCTCCTCTTAGCAATATCCATTTCTGAAAAAATAAAGGAAAAAAGTTATCTCCGTGAAACAAAGCCCGTTGTAAAACAAAGAGAAGTGACGGACTTACGTTGACGGATCCTTTTTTCGTACTTTAGGGCTTGTGGTGAAGGTACAGGACTGTCACAGTACCAACAGATGGTGTCCGGATTGATCAACTTCGCCCAAGCCCTCTCCTCCGGCGTGGTCTTTTTGAAAACTCTTTCTAGAAAGCTGAATTCCTCAATACTAATTTGAGGGCGCCGTCGTACTGCAAATAAGGAGGACGGTTAGAAAAAATTTTCAAAATTAGTTGAACGGTTAAAAAGGGCATCCTAACTAAAGACGAACACATACCATTCTCAGATCTTATGCCCCAAGTGGTATCGACAGGCATATGGTCCGTCTCTCCTGGACGGCACATCCATCCGTCACCTTCTAAGAAAAAGTATCTACTCTTCCAGTCTCTGTTGGAGTCTGGGATTTCGTATATGACCTTTAGTAGCGCACTCCTAGGTACAAAACTGTATATACCCCTAGACTTGTCAATCTCGTCCGGACGGTAGCAATGTAAAAACTCTCGTACCGTCAATCTCCTAGCTCCGTCCGACATAGCCCCGTACAAAATCTCCATCGCAATGAAGATCCTCCAGGCGTTTGGAGATATTTGGTTAACGGACAAACCCAAATACTTGAGCAGCTCACGATGAAGGGAGCTCAGTGGGAATCTGAGTCCAGCCTTCAACATTTGCTCATATATACCGACACCGTCCACCCCTTCATAATAACATTTCTCTGATTTGTAAGGTAGACGGAGTGGGATATGATCTGGAATTTGGTAGTTATCCCTAAGTGTTCTGAAGTGGTTGGCCTTTATGGTTGATGTGAAATCGTTAACCGTCCACTCTGGAAGCATGATGAACTCCCTTGGTCCATCAGCCCCTACGACGGGTCCTACTTGCTGGTCGTCATCAAACTCTACATTCTCGACAAACTCTACATCCTCACTTGTTGAGGACGGAGAAGATGAAGACGGACTCCTATCGTCGCTAGGACTGTCTAGATCCCTATGACCTGACGGATATACATCCTCATAGTCCGCACCATCACGGACAAATGATTGGTTACTCGACGCACTAGACATTTCCTAGTTGTTGACGACTATTGAAATGATGACGGATGTATAATGAGGAATAAAATCTGACGGATGAATGAAATGGCGAAAATTACTTACCGGTCAGTAGAATGTGAACGGAGAAAAGTTGATGGAGACGGATGCGGTTTACTAGCCTGACAATTATGACGGTTTGAGCTCTGACAAAGTGTTTCTAAGCAAAAGTAGCGAATGAGGGGCAGGGGCTTAATATTTATAAAGAAACTGCATGGGAGACGAGGCGACGCTTTGATTTACTACAACCCCCAATTGCGCAGTGACGCGTGTCACTATATTTGATTGAAATTAATCTTGTACGCGAAAATCGACGGAGCACGAATTGCTTACCCATCATATGCCTCACCCGTCATCATTATTGACCATCATATCTCAGCCATCTGTTTTCACCCCGTACACCCTATAAATTCTGACGGATGCACGGTCTGAGGGGGCAATTGAAGTGGGGAAATCTGCGAGCATATATGACAGGCCATATTCATGACGGGCCGGAGCCTTGATGGGCCATATATTGTGGGCTGAATTTATGTGGGCCAGTTGAGTTGTGAGGCCCACGGCTGGAACCCTAGCACCAATAGAATTCTATTAGATGTGATCATTAAAGAGTTCTTCCTACAAGGAAAAACCTTGTTCATCAAGTCTAAGATTTTATAAAGAAGAGTCCTATAAGGAAAGGATTCTTTAATCCGCGCCTACATGGGTTTCCTACATGGAAAAGACTTCTCCCCCAAGGAAGAAAGGCCGACTCTTTGCTACTATAAAAACCCCAACACCTTCACAAATCAAAGTACACATAATTAACCCCTCTCTAGCACTCTAGAGTTGTGAGAAATCTTTCTGACTTGACCTTCAGAGGGTATTCGGTCGGCACCACACCGGTGCTCTTCGCAAGGTTTTCTCATCTTTTTGTTTTGTAGGTTTATTCTCGAGTGTACAAGCATTGTGCAACTCACTGGTGAGATTCTCGGCATCATCAATATATATATATATATATATAAGTTTCAACCTAGTAAACAACAATTTTTCATAGAATTATGTAAAAAGTAGATAAATTTGAATTATTTTTAGCCAGACAAACATATGGCATTGGAAAGCATAATCTTTCAAACCCTATCTTCTTCTAATTTTAGATATATAATTAGGTATATGATTGGATTTTTAATAGGTCATTTATATTAGATTCTTCGTATTTTACATTGAATTAACTCACTAGATACAAAAATTAAAAGGATTTAGATGGAACACATGATACAAAATTAAACTCTAATTGAAATCTAATTTGGATTCTATTTCGATTTTCTCTCACCTTTGGTTACACACACACACACACACACACACACACACACACACACATATATGAGTCATTGCATATTATGGTGGGCCCATGTATGATATGGTAGGTGTAGGGTCACAAATTATTGGCCCAGGCCCAAAAATTTGTTTGAACGATGGTTTGGTGAGCTCAATACAATAAATTTGTAGAGAGTGGGTTAAAAAGCTAGGCTTTAATGATTTGCACTAACGGTTAGAAAATATTTCAATGATAAACAAGAGTAAACTGCACATAAAGCTTAATGAAATGGTTGTCCGAAGAGATAGAATATGAATCAACACAGTAGTTTTAGACGTTCATACAGCTCTTAGTGCTACAATAATTCTTTCTTCCCTTCTTCTTTTTGATTTTTTTTTTATCCCCCACTCATGGGAAATCTTTCACGTTATATAGGTCCTTTCAGGTTATCTTGATCATACACTTGTTGCCCATCTGAACCCTCACTTGAGTACATGTCCTATCAATCATTTTTCTTTTGTTATCTGAGTGGCGATAGCTTAAAACTACACTGTTCAGGGGTCTTCTCCCCATAAATGCGGCCAGAAAAGTTGTTGCAGTGTATTTAATGCGGTGGTAGCAATTTTTCTTTGAGATATTTCCATATTATTATCACCTATGTGAGTGCTTGAAGCTTATCCTTCTCGTCGAAACTTCCAGGAGGGTCACTTTTAAATCATCCCAACGTTTGCTTGACTGACATTCGTCCGATCCGAGGAGGACTACCTCCTCGAACTGTATTCCTCCATCCTCTCCTTGCATGGTCCTCTATTCTAGGGCTTCTCTTGATTATTTATTCTTCCTCAAGCGTATCCACGAATAGGGCCTAAGGCCCAGTATGCAAGTTTGGACTTTTACCCCCACAGTAGGCTAATTTGAGAATGATGTGAAATTGTTTTGTTAATAGCTTTGTTGCAATAAAACTAAGCACATCTTTTTTCTTTTTCATTTTTAATTGATAGGATAGGTTTTGAACTTATTATGAAGTCTACCCCATAATGATAAGACATGGATTGTATGTGTAAGCGGGACTTGAATCTAGATCTTACTCAATCACAAAACTTTACTAGTTGAGTGAAGTGGAATAGACAAAATAAGCTCATTCTAATACATAAATTACTCTTTTTGTTTAAATGGAAAATATTATTTGAAGACATTTTTTTTTTTGCATTTTCCTTTGTTTGTTAGTATCGGGGAAAAAGGGGTCAATGGAAAATTATCTTTTAACTTTTCTTATTAAGTAATGCTACCGTCACAAACTACTTTACAACATTTTTACAAAATGTTGATGTAGCCAACTTCATATTGGTTTTCATCTAGGCTTGCCATTAATATCATTTTTTCATTTACTAATAATCACTTGTCATATCAGAGTTTGTAAATTTTTTTTGTAAAATAGTTTGTACCTCTAACATTATTCTTTCTTATGAGTAATGTTACAGCTACAAACTATTTTATAATATTTTTACAAAATATTGATGTGGCCAAACTCTTATTGCTACAAAAATATAAAAATAGGATAATTTTTTAAAAAAATGATTCATTTCCAAAAAATATTAATGAAAACAAACAAAGAGGAAAAAATACTAAGTTATTCTTTCCTTATTAATAGATTTTATGGTGATTGTCATTTGTAGAGACTTAATGAGATTTATTCTGGGAGAAAATATGCTGTGACATAAAATAATTATCCGATACAACTAGGCATATATATAATGATCACCTATAAGGATTCAAATCCTCTAGATTTTTTTGGATACTCTACGAGTAGATTTTCTTAAATCCTAACCACTCCTTAGTGATTTAATAGTTGAGATTTTGTCATGTCAGCATTCCATTAACAATATTCTTAAAATAATAAAATAATGTTGCAAGCAAAACAATTAAAATTATTGTTAGTGGAAGGCTGACATGACAAAATCTAGACCATTAAATCATTAAGGAGTGGTTAGGATTTAAGGAAATCTAGGTGGTAGAGTACCCTAGAAAATCTAGAAAATCTGAATCCCACCTATAAGGCCTTACACTTATAAGATATTCATCCATTGCTTTCCTCTCCTTAGTTAAAAAAAATGTATGATCAAGCCTTCAAAGATTCTATGTGTAAATGAGAGTGATGTTACTTAATTACATTTTTTTGATAAGGTAAGAGTGGCATAGACTCATAGCATATTATTTGGAGTGGAGATTGTATTTAGTGTATCAGTGTATTAAACATGTTGAGATTCGAACATATATTCAAAACAAGGCACATATCCAAATCTCAAAATGTTTAGTGTATTACTGCACTGGATACAAGCCATATCCTATTCATTGAACCATGACCTTATTCTTTACTTTTATTATTATTATTTTTTATCGAAGACCTTGCTCTTTACTCTCTCTCATTAGAAAAGAAAATATCATTTAAATAGAGCTTCAAGGCAGATAAATGCTCGTCGTAGAAAAATAAGTAAAATTTTAGTTGAAGTCCGACATTAAATTATTTGCCAAGAAAAGGTGTAATACTATATATATATATATATATATATTATATCATATTCTTATTTCAAGATTTGACCTGCCTCAGTGCCTCGTGAGATGTCAAGGT